>JAVIAB010000105.1:2040091-3297591 GCA_032433765.1 Megaustenia siamemsis
AGTTTGTTTAAGTGTTCTTGTAGGTCTTCTATTGTTTCATGTATTTGTGCATGATCGTCTGCAAATAGAAGCTCGTTGATCTCCTCTGTCTCTGATGGGTTGGCTAGCTTGCATATATGGTCCATGTATGTAATAAAAAGTAGGGGGGATAGTACGCATCCCTGTCTTTCGCCTGATCTAACTTCGAAGTGGTCTGTGTAGCCTGCTTCTGTTCTGACCCTGCAGCTGCTCTTGACGTATAGGCTTTTAATAAGGTTGGTTAGATGTTGGCTTACTCCGTATGTTGTTAGTATCTCCCACAGTTGTTCTCTGTTTACTCTGTCGAATGCTTTTTCCTGGTCAATGAAGGCTATGTATAAGTTTTGATTGTGTTCTGTCGTTTTTTCTGCAAGCAGTTTTAGTGTGAATAGTGCGTCAGTACATCCTCTGTTTTTTCGGAACCCCATTTGAGAATCGCTTAACTGTAGTTCTATTATTGGTCTCAGCCTTTTGCCCAAGATTTTGGCGTATAGCTTATCTACATGGCTGAGAAGAGATATACTTCTATATTGATTGCCGTCTCTTTTGCTACCTTTCTTTTTCCATATTGGTATGATGATTGCCTGTTGCCAGTCTTCTGGGGCTTGTTGTTGGTGCCATGCTGCATTAAATATTATGTACAGCCATTGCATTCCTGTTTCTCCCGCTGCTGCTATCATTTCTTCTGTTCGCCTCTGCTGCTGTTATTTTTCCTAATGCTTCTAATATTCCATCGACCCATCTTTTTCGTGGTCGACCCTTGGGTCTGGTGTTCTCACAACTTTTGTTGAAGGCTCGTTATGTTGTGTTTTGTTCTTTCTGCCTTGTCACGTGGCCAAACCAATTTATCTGTTGTTTCCTTATATATTCGATGGCGGGGGCTATTCCTAGCTTTTTTCTCAGTTCTTCATTTCTGATCTTATCTCTCAGACTGTTTCCTGTCATTCGTCTAACACATTTCATCTCTGTAGAGGTTATTTTTTCTTATTGTTCTTGCATGTAGGGTCCAGGTCTGGCATTGGTAGCACAACGTTGGGATGAAGATTGTATTGTATAGTGCTCGTTTTGCCTCCAGGGTTATTTCCTTGTTGGACAATAGTGGTGATAACTGTCCGATGATTTGACAAGCTTTGTTGCATCTTGATTCTATCTCTGCTGTTTGAGAATTATCGTTTGTCATTAGACTTCCTAGGTATTTGAATTCCTCTACTTGTTTTAGTTGTTTCCCTTCTATAGTTATGTTGATGTTCTGTTTATTTTGACGACATTCATGACTTCTGTTTTGTTGATGTTGATTTTGTGCCTGAGATGTTGAGTTTGTTTAAGTGTTCTTGTAGGTCTTCTATTGTTTCATGTATTTGTGCCTGATCGTCTGCAAATAGAAGCTCGTTGATCTCGATTAGTGTGAATAGTGCGTCGGTACATCCTCTGTTTTTTCGGAACCCCATTTGAGAATCGCTTAACTGTAGTTCTATTATTGGTCTCAGCCTTTTGCCCAAGATTTTGGTGTATAACTTTCCTACATGGCTGAGAAGAGATATACTTCTATATTGATTGCAGCCTCTTTTACTACCTTTCTTTTTCCATATTGGTATGATGATTGCCTGTTGCCAGTCTTCTGGGGCTTGTTGTTGGTGCCATGCTGCATTAAATATTATGTGCAGCCATTGCATTCCTGTTTCTCCTGCTGCTGCTATTATTTCTATTGGTATGTTATCTATCCCCGGTGCTTTATTTCTTGGTGCATATTTGATGACTTCTTCGATTTCCTCTTTTATGATGTTGGGTTCAGTATTTGTGAGTTCTGGTGTGGTTCTTTTTGTCTTATTGGTAGTTGGTATGTTTAACAGGTCTTCAAAATATTCTTTCCATCTCTGTTGCATACATTGGTTATTTGATATTGGCTGTCCGTCTTTGTCATTTATCAGCTCAGTAGGATCATGGTTTTCTTTTCTCGCTCTTGTGGCTTTTACTGCTTTGTAGAAATCTCTTGTGGCTGTCTGAAGTCCCTGCTCATGTTTTGTCCGAATTCTGTCCATTTCATTTGCTTAGCTTCTTTGATCAACATTTTAACTCTTTTTTCGAACTAAGGCATATTTTTCTTGGTTCTTGTTCTCCCTCCAATTTTTAAACAGTTTCTTCTTTTCCTTAATTGCTTCTCTGATTGTTTCGTTCCACCACGGGGTGCTCTTTTTCCCTTCTCTTGTTCTTAGCTTCGTTCCACAAACTGCTTTAGAGATGTTGGTTACTGTTTCTTTAAATTGTTTCCACTCTTCTTCTACTGTGCATACTTCGTTTGGGAGTTTCTTGAATTCCTCTGTTAGTTTTTCTTCTAGGGTTTTCCTTGTTTCTTGATCTTTTAATTGTTTTATGTTTATTGTCTGTTCTTTTCGCTTCTTTTGTTCGTTTTCGTATATTCTCTTTATTTTTGGCTGTTTTAGTGTGATCATAACCATCTTGCGATCCATGTCGTCTGTTATATTTGGGATTGCTCTGCTGTCGGTTACTCTTTTCTTGTTATGTTTTCTTATTAGTATAAAATCTATCTGGTTTCTGCATGTTGTGTCATTCCATTTGTACCAGGTGTATACTTGCGACTCTCTGTGTTTGAAGAATGTGTTGGTGATAAATAAATCATTTTGATTGCATAGATCCAGCAGTCTGCTTCCATTTTCGTTTATTTCAACCGTTTTATCGCCAAAGGGTCCTAATATATCACTGTTCTCACTGTTGCGTTTCCCAAGCCTTCCATTAAAATCTCCCATCACTAACATGTCGTCGCTTTCGTCAATATTGTTAATGATTTCACTCAGTGTGTCGTAGAATTCTTCGCTGTCTCTTTCATTGTTGTTGCATGGGGCATAGATTTAAATGTAATTTGTTTTTCGGTCGTCTTGTAGTAGTTTAATTGTGATAATTCTTTCTGAATGGTATTTTATTTCTAGAATGTTCTTTGCGTGTTCTGGGTCGATGATAAAACCTACTCCATGTGTTGCTCTTTCTGTGTTGTCGACTCCTGAGAATATTTTCGTCTAGTTCATGTGTGTTTTCTTTATCTGTTGTCCTTTTACTCTGGTGTCCACTAATCCTAGTATTTTAATTTTCCTTTTTGTCATTTCTTCTATAAGTTCGACTTCTTTATTTTTTATCCCGCATATATTTATCGCTGCTACTTTAATCTCCATCTTCTGAGTATTTCTCTGAGCATAAAACATTTATCCCTTACCGACCTGCTGAGTCAGTCGTAAGTTAAGGCCTTAACTTAAGAAAAATACACGTTGGGGGTTTAGCCCGGCTGATGTTTCCCCCCACGTGTTAGATCGCTAAGGTCTCACATGCGATCTTTTACGGTCTAAATATAAAACTTTAGCTGGTTACATTTTAAAAAGTACTTATCAGTTCTTATCCTCCTCCTTGGTAGAAAACTTTACACAACTTTTCGAAAATTATATTCCGTTGGAAACACAATATATTAAATCACTTTAATCACACAATCTACACTCCAAATATAAAACACCCGTCATCTTGAAAAAAAATATACCGTTTTCGATATATTATATTACTTGCGTTCCTAATGGGCTATAGACATTATAGGTGTTTTACTTACTGGATGCGTACCAAATTGTGGCTTTCTGAACGTTTGTTGGTCCAGCATTATTCATTGCAACTACATCTCCTTGTATGTTGTTCCTAATATAAGTGATCCTTGTGGATGATGGTCCATTTACATGGGTAGCTGGTGAAGTATGTTATGTATGTGTCTATGTTCCTCTGTAATGTCTCTTGTATTAGTGCGATATGGATATGATGCTTGTGCATGATTCTGGCTAACTCTTGTTCTTGAGGCCAGAAATATTGAGTTGTAGTAAGTTTTGTTTATTCATTTCTCCACTCTGTCCTGCTCTTACACGCATCTTTCTGCCAAATTGTTTTAAATTTTTAGTTTATGGAACTAGATCTTCTAGGTCTTTGACTGTATTGTTTGTATTGTAGCTAACTATTCGCACAGTACAGCCTGTCTGGCGCGGACCTCGTTGAGCGCGGCCGACGTCCGAGCTCGCATTTTATTGCTGTATTTGTGTACAAGGCATTGTCAATCTTGGGGGCATGTGGACTATCTTCACGCCGGAGACAAATAATAATAAATGAATATTATTATAGAGGGAAACTTCCGAGGCGATAATCAGCGAATCAATTCAGAGGAAGTGGTATGTACTCGGAAAAAATTGACAAATAATCAACAACAGAAAAAAATATGGACCAAAGCAGGATCGACCCCGTACTCAGTGGCACAGCGCCTTGCCACGAAAAGCCAAACGCTGGGGAACACTGCCACCCAGCTAACTAAAAAATTAGCTTCGTAGGCAATGTCTTTCGCACAGGTGTTTTCATGACTATAGCATAAGGTTGCGATCACAGCTGGGATATACATAGTTTATACTTTATTTTGTCCTGTTAAGACAAGTATCTTTCGGATAGGGTAGGGCTGAATACTTGCGTTGCAGACACCAGGATAACATTTTCACTCGCTTCACTTTCTCGCAACTTCCCTCCATGGCGGCACACTGTTACTCTACCTCTGCCGGCGTGACGGCCGTCCATGTGCCATTTGTATTGACAAAGGATCGTCACGTCCTAGGCCAGTCTGATATCAAGAGCAAACACCACTCCCACCTCTCAGTTGTGATCTTCTCAAGTCGATCATAGCAGATATATTTATTTGACCAGCAATATATTTTTCTACATTTTTAGTAAGTAAAACACATGTCAACCCCCAATGTTTAAAATGTTTAAATTTAAAAACAAATCTCACGTGCAGACTCAAGATCCCCCAATTTTTAGCCTAAATAAACTCTGCGCGCAGATTCCAAAGTATAATGAGTTTAATTTAAATACGCATCCCTTGTGCAGATCCAAGTTCTATAAGGCTTAGACTAAATAAATACAATTGCCAAATATCTATAGTGTTTAGTCTCAGTTAATCTCACACACCTCCCCGGCATACACAGTAAATAGAACCAGAAATATGGTAACTACACTCGTTTCCTGTAGAATAGAGTATTAGTATGCATACCTGGAGTATGGAAACGGTGAAGCTTAATACTTTATTCCCCAATATCTTTATGTGCTATATATATATATATATATATATACATACGGACACATATACTACATACATACTGTATATGAAAAGATAACAAATGAACTTGATGTTAACAAAACCTGAAATATCTACAACGCGCTTAAATACGCCAACCGTGATGTTGAATTTGTGACAGGGAAGGCTACAACATGCACTGATTGGCAGTGTGAAAAGAGTGCCACCTGCTCAAAATCAAGATGCAGGGTTTCAACCAACACGTACTAGTCTTTAATAAACATGTATCTGCTGTCGCTGTATGGGAGGTTGGCTGTGTCTGAAATGTTTTCTGTTCCTTGTCCGGATATACATCTGACAAGATTGCTTGTTATTTGTCTATTTTTTTTAAACTACTCGCCCTTTTGCCACCTTAGGGTGGCATTATTATCATTATATTGCCACTGTCTCCTTAGGAGGCAAGAGAGTTTGCATTGACTGACATCATAATTTTTATATTGATAAACAACGGCATTGCGTATAACTCCGTGTTGTGCTTTATTTCATAAAAAATAATTATTTGATAAGGAGCATGCCATTTGTTGATGTTTTTAATATGTATGTTTGTATCCCTGTTTGTACCACTTCACTACAGGGAGAGTACAAACATTCTAAGTAAAAGTAAAGGTTCCCTCCCCTGCCTTGCTATGCGAATGGGGAATATGGTGTCTCTCCAAGACATAAACATAACGTTCTCATACACATAGGACACCTACCACACATTTCTTACCCCCATGCGCTACCGTACCAATAAAAAGTAAAGGTTCCCTCCACTCCTGGCTAGTCGTATGGGAATTATGGTATTAGTGACCAGATTTTTATATGACCATGGCACATTTTGGGTGATGTGGTCGGTATCACTCCCGACCGCCTTCACTTCCCAGAAAAATGTCTGGTACCCATTTTTAGAGATTGGGTGAACCCGGATCCTTGCCTTGTAAACGCAAACATGTCATCCTCTATATAAAAAAAACTGTGACATTTTAATTCTAGATTTGTATTGCAACTATTAGTCACATTTTAGTTATAAAAATATGAAAAAATAACTTTCAACCATGTGTTCTCTGCCCTTTAAAGGACTGTCATCTTATTTAATTTAAATAAGCAAATCCATTCCATCCAAAGTCCAGCTATCACATTGTCATCCTTTTTTGTAGCAAATTTATCATCGTGTATAGCTTTCATCAGCTAGAGTCAAGCCAATAAAAACAGATACATGATTCGTTAAGACCCCCCACAACCGCAAAAAAAAACAAAAAACAAAGAGATAGAAGGCTTGACCTATTTCCTCCACTGGTGAGTATATAATATTGTTGTGAGATGTTGCACACTTCACTCAATTCTATAACAATATTTGGTTGAACGAACAGGGAGAAGAAAGTTAATGATAACATAAAGAGTGAAACATAACACTCAATATAACTGTTAGTAATAACATTAACTAATACCATGCAGTTCAGGGTTACATTTATCTTTGAAGCCAAACAATGACAATTACACAGTGGCACCCATATTTGTGGACTTGAAGCTATGTTGTTCTGCTGTCCAAGATGGCCACGTCTGCTCCAAGTTGTTTTTCGGTGTATGGTGTGCCTTCACTGCTAGGGGAATTGAGGGCACATGATCATTTGAGAATACTAGCCTCAGAAAGCTATGCTTAGAACAATATTACTTAAAACTACAATATCATGATCAAAAAGTAAATAAATCAAAGTTCTGAGAATGACATCATCTAAGATGTCTGGGAAATACTTCTATGGTATTCTGTTATCAACACTCAGCCATCCAAATGCAGTACAACAAAACAGATATTGCATATATTTCTGCCATTTATGCTTTATAATATTGTCCTAATTTATTACACAAGAAAGAGATCACAACATGTGAGAGTAAATGCTTGAGAATGACAATTCCTCTCACTAGAGAGGACGAAATGCTGAGGCCAGAAACATATTGTTGGAAGCACATCAGAACTGAAACAGTAGTAAGAAACGTAAAGCGGTTTGGTCATCTAATTATAATGTTGACTATACAGCTATATTACACGCCTACAGCACCTGACGATATGGTTTCAGAGCTCCAGAAGATCCCCGTATCCTCATTCTTACAGCCTCATTTCTTTGGCCCGTCTGCTCAATGTAGCGGGCAAGCAGGGCCTTCCCTTTGCTCTCATCAGATTTGTGCCATATCCGGCCTGTGCTCTGAAAGTCTTGTATGCCTCTGTGTCGTGTTGTGCCATTCATGCTCTGATGAAGGCGCCAGAATGTGGCTAGCGATTTTTCTGAGCACACTGTTTTTTACACAAGTCATCCCATTTGGCATCCTTAGCCTGCTTAGCACATAGTTTAAAGTGCATCATTTTTTGGTTGACATCTACTTTCAGACGCTTCAAGAGCTCAGGTTGTGTTCTACCATTATTTCTGGCTTTCTGTCATGTCTTGGCCGTTTGTCTCTTGCTCCGCCAAGCTCCCTCGACTTCTACGTTCCACCAGGGTGGCTGCGTTCATCTCTCCTGCCGCCTACGAGGGGCGTTCAGTTTCCTATGTCTGATTTTGCTAATGACATCCTGGTCTATTTTCTCGTAGTTGAATGTGTGGAGCTTTCTTTTCTGGCTTCTATTTCTTCTTTTTATAGTCACATGTCTAATTTAGCAGCAATGGTATATATTTCATCATCATCATCGAGTGCCGTCTCCGCAAAGAAGGTTGGCTACCATGGAGCGCCATTCTGCTCTGTTTCTTGCTTTGATGGTGCAGGTTGTCATAGGCTAATTTGTCCACCTTTTGATGTTACTCGTCCATGTTAGTCTTGGTCTGCCTCTGCCTCTTTTACCTTGTATTTTCCCCTCTACAATCACATTTAGTAGGCTGTTGTGTCTTTTAATATGGCTCAAAAATCTAATTTGTCTTGTTTGGCAAATATTTACAAAGAGCAAAAATAGTATTTAAAAAAAAAAAAAGATATATTGGATCAGATTACTACATCGACATAGCACTTTCCCACCTTGTATTTGCGTCCACTAACGCTGTCAACCGAAAGACTTGACTGGAAGATCATTACAGTACTCACAGCTAACTCGAGAAAAGAATAGGTGACTGGCATTAAGAGAGAAGAGTGCACAAGTCAAATAGCTCTTCAGTTCCGTTAACAGTGGAGTGACATCGTTTTCCGGTATTAATTATCGCTTGAGATCGGTATCAATCGTCCAAGTTTTTGTCAGTTTACAAACGATATCGTTAAAAACTGTCCATGTAAAGAAAATATTAAAGATGAACAGAGAGAGATGGTAGGAATGCACATGACTCAGTTTTGAAAATCTTGCGTTGATTGTTCTCTTTAGTCTTCTATACAATGATGGTTTATTTTGTTGTACAAGGAAATTAAATTGTATCTTCCTACTTTGATGTCTATGTTTACCAAGTTAATACAGTTAATTTTTTGTGTATTGTCAAATGTCTCATGTTTTCTGCACAGCGGTTTGAAAGAGCAAACCAGTAAACATGGCGGATGTAATTGTCATAAACTAAACGGACCGTTACTAATAATATCAACCTAGTACCTTCGGGGTTTGGGGAGCCGCGATAGTTCAGTGGTTAGTGAACTGGACTACAAAGGACAAGAGGTAGGGTTCGATCCCAACCGTCGGCTTCCGGGTTCACCCAGCCTTAAATGGGTACCGGATTTGTTTAAAGTAAAGCAGCATGGACGTAATACCGACCACATTACCCCAAAAATCATGTGCTGAAGGTCTGTAAAATATAGGATCACTAACACCATATTCCCTATACGCCACTTGGCGTGACGGGGGTACTTTACTTTTTTTTTACCTTCGTGGTTTCGTTATTGTGTGATAACAAAAAAGTTGACCAATTTGCTTTATTTTAGAATTTGCGAAGAAATCAATTTACTCAAGTTAGGGCGCACATTCAACAACAACAGCAAAACTATGTTGCATTAGGCGATCTATTTCAAGGGCCTGTCTTTTCATTGTTTACCATTTTTATTTCATCTATTTATTTATTATTTATTTTGGAGGGGTACGGGGCGTCTGCAAGGGGATGTAGTAACATAAAGGCAGTACACCCAGTAGTGTTATTATGGCGAGTACATGTTACAATTCGTATGTTACAACCATATATCGCTATCAGTGTTCGGAACCTCAGCGACCTCATTAATACAAGTCACCTTTTAATCCCTGCCAGAAGACCATGCTGAGAGTGGTCACTGAGCATGCTGCGAGTGGTCACTGATAATGCTGAGAGTGGTCACTGTATTCTTCAAATTCTGTTTTTTTTTCGGCTCAAAATACAAATAGCTCTTCAAATTAAAATTGAAGTTACTCGAAAATGTTGCATTTATTTTTACATCTTTTATTCTTTAGTTTGCCTTTGTGTTTCATTAATAAATCAATAATTAAGTATTACAATTAGATGGAGAAGATTATTTCCAGTCTGATGAACGGCCTATGAACTAGACACAAATTTTACTATCTTTGATGTTCATCAGTTACGTATTTTAGTATTTTTAAAATATCAATTAAATTTGTGTGTATTTTTTTAAAATTAAGAATTTTAAGTTCGCTAATGATAAATAAACGCAGGATTTATTAATCACTGTTATGTGCATGGGTGCTAAGGCAAAGGTCAAGAAGAAAATCTAATAAAATAATTCACGTAGGAGCATGTTAATCCTGTCAGAGAATCCATATACGATAAGAAAAGCTTGGTACAAATGCGGAAGACTCATTTGTAAAATGTATATGTTGTTGGAGGTCATAGTATAAATAATCTAAGGTATGCTAATGATACAGTCTTAATCGCTAAGAGTGAAAATGAGTTACAAGAAATGTTGGACATTATAGTGAAAGAAAGCAAAAATAAAGGACTCAGCCTTAATAGCAAAAAGACATAGGTAATGGTAAAATCAAAGAAAAAGACATTACCTCAGTGCAAAATAAAGACAAGTTGAACAATATTAAAACAGGTAAATGAATTTAAATATTTGGGAACTTGTTAGCATTAGACGGAAGATGTACAAAAGAAGTGAGATGCAGAATGGTTCAGGCAAAAGCAGCTTTCCAAAAAATGAGGAAGATACTATGCAATCCATTTTTGACAATAGAAACAAGAAAAAGAGTTCTTAAATGTTATGTAGAGCCAGTCTTAACATATGGATGCGAATCATGGACAATAGGACAACAGACAAGACAATCACTGGAGTCTGTTGAAATGTGGTTTTACAGAAGAATGTTGAGAGTACTATGGGCAGCTAAGAAGAGTAATGAAAATGTTCTGAAAAAGGTCAAAGCAAAAAGAGAGCTAATTTCCAATATTAGGAAGAAACTATCATCATTTTTTGGCCATTTAATGAGAAGAGAACAACTGGAATATATTGTAACAACTGGTAAAATTGAGAGACGAAGAGATAGAGGGAAGCAATGAGAAAAAATACCAGACAGCTTAAGAGAATGGCTTGGCAGAAGGTCAACTACAGAAATGATAAATACCTGTCGAGATCGAAAGTTGTGGAGAGACATGATCACCTACGCCAGCTGGCCCGGTACTTGATGATGATGATGATATGTTATGCAAACATCTTGACTGCTCGCTTTCTTAAGGATTTTTTAAAGATTTGCTGTCTGTTTTGTTAGTTTTTACGCTCCAATTGAAGACAGTCGAAGAGTTGTCTTGTTTATCCCCACGACTGAAACATCCTGTTTTTAGTTACTTTATTTTATAGTAAGAATACTTTTCTAGAGTTGTGTAACTATAACTATGACTACAAGCAACTGCTGTCTTGCGAGAAGGTTACAAAAACTAAAAAGCTAGACAAACAACTCCGAACGAACGCATGCTGAAGACGGATGCAATAGACGCCGTATGCATCTTTGTACCTATGGTAACGTCAGGTTAGCCAATCAGATAACGTTTTGTCACTATCGTAACGTACAGTGATTTGATGACAACGGAGAACAAGAAAATACTGAAGGGAGGTCAAAAAGTAATGCACACCAATTTTTTTCTCGGCTAATAATAAAGATAGGAATATGAAATTTTGCACACTTGGAATATGACATGTTCCAATTATGTGCACCAAATTGCACAGCATTCTGATAAATATTACGCAATCTATGAACCGTTAAAATGGAGCTTGTCAACAATGTCCATTACAAACAGCGAATTGTCATAGAATTTCTGGTTGCGGAAAAATAAACTGTGGCAAACATTCATAAACGACTGTGTGCAGTGTACAAATGTTCTGCAGTCGATAGGAGCATAGTTAGTCGCTGGGTTCAGAGAATTAAAGCTGCAGAAAGTGTACGAGTGGAGCTGCATGATTTACCGCGTTCTGGACGTGTTGCCTCGGCTACCAGCACAGACTTGTTAAACCGGGCTGATGCCATTATTCGTAAGGATAGGCGTATCACTAGTCAGCAATTGGCATTGCAGCTTACAGTCAGCAAGGGAAGTGCAATCGCAATTTTTAAAACTCTCGGATATTCAAAGATTTGCGCTCGATGGGTTCCTCGGTGCCTAACAAATGATCACAGAGTTCAAAGGAAAATATTATGTTCTGAATTGTTGGAGCGTTTCGGTGTTGAAGGAGAAATGTTTTTGTCAAAAATTGATACCGGTGACGAAACGTGGGCACATTATTATGAGCCTGAAACAAAAATGCAGTCAATGGAATGGCATCATCCGCAGTCACCAAAAAGAAAAAATTCAAAACATCTCCATCAGCCGGAAAGGTAATGATCACTGTCTTCTGGGACATTGATGGTGTGATTCTTGTTGATGTAATGACAAGAGGTGAGACAATCAACTCGACAACTTACATCAATACACTGACAAAACTCAAAAATCGGTTCCACAGAGTTCCGCCTATTAAGCCATCTGCAGATTTGTTGCTTCAACATGACAATGCACGCCCTCACACAAGTCTGGTAACACGGGAAGCAATCAACAAATTTGGTTGGACTGTACTGCCCCATCCTCCTTACAGCCCTGATCTGGCTCCCTCAGATTTCCATCTGTTTGGACCACTTAAAAAATTTCTGCGTGGGACACACTTTGACAATGATGAGGATGTGATCCGTGCAGTTAAAAAATGGCTACGCGAGCAGGACAAAACTTGGTACAAACGAAGCATTCATGACCTAGTTTCGCGTTGGCGTAAGGCAATACGCTTGGACGGAGATTATGTTGAAATATAGGTAGTGTAAAGGGGATGTTCAGCTACAATCTGTGAAAATTTCACACATTTGCACGAATAGTTTCCGAGAAAAAAATTGGTGTGCATTACTTTTTGACCTCCCTACGTAGTACTCTACTCTATGTCAGTGCTCTGCATGTTTATATTTTTTTAAAAATTGAGCAAAACTATAAGAGATTTTAATTAGCAGGAAAACTATTGTCTTTACATAACTTGCAATGTAAATAACTAAGATATTATGATATGATGATAATTATGTTAAAATTATAGCAATAATTTGTATTGAAGGAACTATTTTACAAAGCAGTATAGCGTAAATTACCGTAACCTTTAATCACATTATCAGGTTAAAGCTGATACCTATAGATTTGAATGCAGTGAGAGATGAATTCAACTGATTAAATTGTTGTTTCATTACCAAATAATGTTGAGAGAATTATCTTTCAGCAAGAAAGACCTACTCCAAAGTTTTCACTACTTCAAACTTAATTACATTTACGTGGTACGATGAACGCAAATTTAATAACGAATTCAAATCAAATGGTCAAATGGCTATCTAGTAGTACAACCAAGTAGCCGATAGTAACGTCTTAGAATATTTATTTCAAACAAAGGCGTGTGATCATCTGAAGGCACTAGTGACATGACAAACATATATATATACACACGTGTGTGTGTGTGTGTGTGCGTGTGCGTGTGTGTGTGTGTATAAAAGTATGCAAGTAGTTTACGTATCCTAATTTTAAAATATGACATATAATGCGAGCACTCATCACGTCCTGGCCCCCCTCAAGTTTGGAACCCACCGTCCACCGTCGGTGTTAGGACCATCATTCCAATACACCGGACGAATCCCACTGGCCCCCCTCAAGTTTGGAACCCACCGTCGGTATTAGGACCATCATTCCAATACACCGGACGAATCCCACTGGCCCCCCTCAAGTTTGGAACCCACCGTCGGTATTAGGACCATCATTCCAATACACCGGACGAATCCCACTGGCCCCCCTCAAGTTTGGAACCCACCGTCGGTATTAGGACCATCATTCCAATACACCGGACGAATCCCACTGGCCCCCCTCAAGTTTGGAACCCACCGTCGGTATTAGGACCATCATTCCAATACACCGGACGAATCCCACTGGCCCCCCTCAAGTTTGGAACCCACCGTCGGTATTAGGACCATCATTCCAATACACCGGACGAATCCCACTGGCCCCCTCAAGTTTGGAACCCACCGTCGGTATTAGGACCATCATTCCAATACACCGGACGAATCCCACTGGCCCCCCTCAAGTTTGGAACCCACCGTCGGTATTAGGACCATCATTCCAATACACCGGACGAATCCCACTGGCCCCCCTCAAGTTTGGAACCCACCGTCGGTATTAGGACCATCATTCCAATACACCGGACGAATCCCACTGGCCCCCCTCAAGTTTGGAACCCACCGTCGGTATTAGGACCATCATTCCAATACACCGGACGAATCCCACTGGCCCCCTCAAGTTTGGAACCCACCGTCGGTATTAGGACCATCATTCCAATACACCGGACGAATCCCACTGGCCCCCTCAAGTTTGGAACCCACCGTCGGTATTAGGACCATCATTCCAATACACCGGACGAATCCCACTGGCCCCCCTCAAGTTTGGAACCCACCGTCGGTATTAGGACCATCATTCCAATACACCGGACGAATCCCACTGGCCCCCCTCAAGTTTGGAACCCACCGTCGGTATTAGGACCATCATTCCAATACACCGGACGAATCCCACTGGCCCCCCTCAAGTTTGGAACCCACCGTCGGTATTAGGACCATCATTCCAATACACCGGACGAATCCCACTGGCCCCCCTCAAGTTTGGAACCCACCGTCGGTATTAGGACCATCATTCCAATACACCGGACGAATCCCACTGGCCCCCCTCAAGTTTGGAACCCACCGTCGGTGTTAGGACCATCATTCGAATACACCGGACGAATCCCACTGGCCCCCCTCAAGTTTGGAACCCACCGTCGGTGTTAGGACCATCATTCGAATACACCGGACGAATCCCATAGGTACTCCAAAATCTCCTCGAGAATCGTCGAGGAAATCCGAGGAAAACCCCGTACGAACTCCGTAGACAATGAGGGCATGTTTTGCCCGGGCAGCGTCCGTATTTAAGCCACTCTTTTTCATTTTAACTCCAAACAGTTCATTTTACGCGCGTCAGTGCACGCACACACAAACAACCTATTTTTTATTGCACTTATCCTAGAAGGCTAGACATTGAATCTCACTACCCAGAGACCAGGGCATGGTAACGTCACGAAGAAAATAAGGATTACGTGATCCTATTTTGAAAAAAAAATAACTTGCCTATGGTAGGTTTTGAGCCCGGGTCCTCCATGTTCAGAGTTTTATATCGTTCTTCTAGACTACATATATGGCCCTTTTCGTCTTGTCAGACGGTCTATTGGAGGCTATTGCGTATTTTTTTGAGGTATTGTTTTTGCCGAACAGCTTCTCTCGTGGCTAATTCTACCAATGTTTGACAAACACACGCGGTCACGTAATGAACAGGTCAGGCTCGCTGATCCACAGGGTTTACCATCCTTTTTCATGAGTCTCTTCTCTTCTAAGTCCTGTCTTAGCACAGTCTCAAATGATGTTATACCATTCCTTATACATGCTCTCCATGATGTGCGATCACTTGCCAGATGTTCCCAGTCGTTTTCATAGACGGAGAAGTCTTTCAGAGATGATTTACAGATATCTCTATATCGTAGTTTAGGTCTGCCGATTTGTCTTTTTCCGTGTTTTAGCTCACCATATAGTATTTGTCTAGGAATGCGTTTTTCTTCCATCCGTTGGACATGCCCCAGCCATCTTAGCCTTCGACTTCTGAGCATCGACATGATTGTTAGGGTCTTAGCACGTTGCAGGACAGTTAAGTTGGTTATTTTGTCTTGCCATTTGATGTGCATTATTTTGCGGAGACATCGCATGTGGAAGACATTTAGTCTTTTTCCTGGTTTGAGTATGTTGTCCAGGTTTCGGATCCATATAGTAGTGTGCTAAGCACACATGTTTGATATATTAGGAGTTTAGTCTTTCGAGTTAGTTTCGTGTTGTTCCATGCCCTTTTTGTGAGTTTGCCGAAGGTCGTAGCTGCCTTACCAATTCGACAGTTTATTTCTTCATCAAGAGGGATGGTTTGCGTAACTGTGGATCCAAGATATGTAAATTTCTGTACTGATTCTAGTGGGCAGTCTTTTAGAGTAATAGATAGAGGTTTGAAGTCACCTTGATTTAGTATTACTGTCTTCTGAACATTAATTGACAGTGAAAAAAGGTCGCATGCTTTATCCAGGTTGTTGATCAGCGACTGTAGGGTGGCCTCACTATGAGCGACTAGGGCTGCATCGTCAGCAAATAAAAATTCTTTAAGTAGGGCAACATTTGTTTTGGTTTTTGCTCTTAGTCGTGCTAGGTTGAACAGTGAGCCATCTGGTCTAGTGCGAATGTAAATATCTCCTGAGCTGTTTTCGAAGGCGTAATTTAGGAGGGCAGCAAAAAATATACCAAAAAGGGTGGGGGCGAGGACACATCCCTGTTTCACTCCTTTGTTGACTTTGAAATTCTCTGATAGACTCCCATCAAAATGGACTTTGCCATTCATGTCTTCATGGAAGGAAATTATCAGCCTAAGTAATTTAGGAGGGCAGCCTACTAACACCTTGTAGAGACCATCTCTGTTTACTGTGTCGAATGCCTTTGTGAGATAGACTACATAACACCCTAAAAGAACGACAATGATGTCTTTTCCATTATTTAAAAAAACATTTTTTTCCTGTCACTGAAGGAACAACCCTATTGTAAGGAGTAAAGGCATCAAGATGCACCAGGATGGATAGAGATGTAAAGCTGAGGATATTGGCAATTTAAAAATAAAGAAGAAAAACGTGGTATGGTAACAGCTTTACGTAGGTGAGTAGCAAAACAAAAGTCGACGTTTCGGCCAAGTAGGCCTTCAGTTGAAACAACAAACAACAAATATATATAAGTATATATACACAAATCTAACTACATGGCGATAATATGGAAGATACTCAAGAAAGGAAATAAAAAAAGGTCACTTCCCTGCGGTCCAGAGCTTGGTCAGTTTCTGACTAGAACTAAAAAAATAGTGGGCGGGTTGACCAACTATATATCTCACTGACCAGGCAGTCAGGTGAGATATAAAAAGGAAGGGTTCTAAAAATATGGGGAGGTGTGGACAATATACGTATAAACTGTGTATATCGAATTGTGTGTGTGCACAACGAACATATGTGCAAAAAAGAATGTGTACATAACCATACATGCGCACAAGCATAAGTCTCTAATTATTATCACAAAGCACACACAAGAAAACTGGAATGTGTCCACTTTGCCACTTCATATGCAGACAAATATACAAACATGTATAGGTTCGGTTGTGCCCGCTTCCTGACTAGAAGGGTCCGGGTTCAATCCCAGCAGTGATGGATTTTTTTTCAAACTGACAAGTCTCCGGGGTTCACCCAGCCACTAAAAATTGGTACCAGAGATTTTTCTGGAAAGTAAAGGCGTTCTGGCGTGATACCGACCACACCAACCAAAAATGTGCCGTGGTCATATAAAAATCTAGTCACTAATACCATATTTTCCATACGACTAGCAAGGCGTGG
This sequence comes from Megaustenia siamemsis, assembly GCA_032433765.1. Classification (NCBI taxonomy): domain Eukaryota; kingdom Metazoa; phylum Mollusca; class Gastropoda; order Stylommatophora; family Ariophantidae; genus Megaustenia; species Megaustenia siamemsis. The sequence goes on from JAVIAB010000105.1 coordinate 2,057,157, forward strand.
AGGGAACCTTTACTTTTTATTGGTACGGTAGCGCATGGGGGTAAGAAATGTGTGGTAGGTGTCCTATGTGTATGAGAACGATATGTTTATGTCTTGGTGAGACAGCAAACCCAACTTGGCAATAAGACGATTCTCAAGGGCGAACCGGCTGCGATTGCTGGAGTGACATGAAACAATGCCAGTAACTTGCATGTCAGGTTTACCACCATGGCCAGGGGAGTTGAAATGGGCTGAACATGAGCTGGAAACAAACAGCAGCCATAAGAATTGGCAACTGGACAGGACAGTCCCAATACATAAAACAAGGAGTCAGACAAGGCTGTGTTTTGTCGTCGCATTTATTCTCACTTTGTAGCGAAACTATTACGAGATTCATCATCATCAAGTACCATGCCTGCTGGCGTAGATAATCATGTCTCCCCACACCTTTCGATCTCGACAGTTCTTTATCATTTATGTTGTTGACCTTCTGCCAAGCCATTCTCTTAAACTATCTGGTATCTTTACTTTTTGCTTCCCTCCATCTCTTCGTCCCTCAACTTTCCCAGTTTTCACAATATATTCCAGCTGTTCCCTTATCAATACATGGACAAACATAATGATGATTGTTTCTTCCTAATGTTGGAAATTAGCTAACTTTTTGCTTTCGCCTTTTTCATTAACGTTTTCATTACTTTTCTTACCTGTCCAATGTGTTCTCGATATTCTTCAGTAAAACCACATTTCTACAGCCTCCAGTAATTTTCTTGTATTCTGACTGTCAGGGCAGGTAATTTTATCTGCTACTGGATGCAGTAGACAGTACGTTCTGCTTCCTGGCAGGTATGCTCGGGGAGTAAAAGGCTAAGGGAGGGTACCCTAAGTAAAACAACCCCACTGCCTTGTGGGTGAGACCTTTTAGTCAAAGGCTAGCGGAGTCAACTGTAAACAATTCGACGGAAGACAACAGAAAACCAACGTTATAACTTCTTTGTATAATCATGGGTCGCCACAATTAGGTATCATCTTGGATGCAGAAAGAGCAAAAACAGTGAAAGGCTATTGGGCAATATCTAACAGAGTTCTTTTAATGAAATTGAATGGAAAACCAATAAATATTAATTTCATTACGAGATTAGCAGTAGAGAAAAAAAGAATTAAAGTCAACAGTGACAACATAAACATACGCGATGACAGTATTAATAGCAGATACGGAGAATGAACTACAAGAAATGATTTACATAATAGTTAAAGAAAGCAACAAGAACGGTCTCAGTATGAGTAGTAAGAAAATAGAAGTAATGGTCATATAGAAAAAAAAAAAACAATCGTTACTCCCATGCAACATAAAAGTAAACGGGACAAATCTTAAACAAATGCAGAGACTCAAATACTTGGACTCAATAATAACATCAGACGGAAGATTTACCACAAAAACAGAAAGCAGAATAGCACAGGCCAAAGTAGCATTTCAGAAAATGAAAAACATCTTGTTTAACAAACCTAGGTCTGTAGCAGTGAGAAAAAAGTTCATCGTTGCTATATAGAGTCAATTATGATCTATGGAAGAGAATCATGGACATAAAAATGAAAAGACAGTTAGAGGCCGTAAAGAGCTAAGATTTCTGTCCTATGTTCCGTGTTCGGCCCTAAAGGACAACAGAACTGCGCCCAACTGCTGTTATTGAAGCGATAATGACATACGAAATGCTGGCCCGAAAATATGTAGGAGTCTTCTATTTTTCTCAAAACGATATTCAACGTAGTGCTGTAATATTGTGCAAGGAACTAATCTGTGTAATATATTTAGCGATCTTATTTGTGCAATTCGAAGGCAAAAGCTACTAAAGAAGGGTGCGTCAATACGGCGCTGTGTTCCTGGAAACGCAAATGTTTGAACAGAGGAACTTCTTCAGTAGTCAACATTTATTTTGTGCTGCCAGTTAAACCATATCTATCTACGTTGTAAATCTATAGATGCTATGGTTAAATCCGGAAGAGTCAAGTCGAACTTGAGGTCTCCGCCGGTTGTCAATAGTTCGTTAGAGAAAGCTAATTCTGTGAGCAATATTTTCATTTTTTTCGACTGGCTGGTTGCAACCTATTAGGATATTTTTGAGTCTCTTTGGGTGTTCCACAGCATCAGAAACCCTTCTTAAAAAGGTTGTGTTCTGACGTTAACAATGCCCAGTTCTAAGTCTTGGTCGCCTTTATTTACTGGACTTCTTTTATACCTTACGTCTACAAGATGGCGGATCTAGTCCACGTCCTCTCGATCGCTGCAGAAAATGCACCCAGGGTCTGATTAATTTCGGATCTTCTTTGCACTTTTCTGCGTTAAAGTCAAAATGATGATATGCTTGATACATCTGTGTTGATAAAGTGAGGTTGTAGGCCGACAACAGTCCGTTTTTGACGACTCAAGTGTTGTGAGTGAGACCTTCCACTGTCTAGATTTGATCTGCGCTTTACGTCACACATTGGTGCTGTTCATGACCGTTGATAGTATTCTTTGACGCAAGTTATTTCCATGTACATATTAATGTAAACTACTTCGTCAGCCGCAGTTTTGTCTCTTTGGGGAATTTGCTTCGTGTTTTGTTCGTCGTAGGCTGCTTACACTAGAGTAATCACACATAAATCTAAATGGAACGAGATTAAGTGTTGGGCAACATTTTTGTGTGCTACGTCAGCGTAATGGTTCCCTAAACCGGCCGTGCATATGACTTACCGGTATATGGGGATAGGCGGCAGGAACAATTGAAAGCTATGCATGAAAAGTGTTCCTTGTTGCAGTTTCCTCACATTACAAGTCGTATGGCTGTGTTAGTCACCTCTAGTGACTCGGGCAGACGGTGCTCGTAAACCTGGGAAGGCCGACCGTCTAAGGGCAGAATCCCCTTACAGAAAAGATCATCTGCTGCCTTGCAGGAAGATTGGGGACAATCAAAGGCTAAGGAAAGCAAACCTGAATAAAATGCTGGCTGAAATCGGATGCACTGGGCCACTGGCGCAGAACACAGTGCAACGTTTTAACGGGTGTTCAGTCGGAGTGGATATGGCAGACTCTAACTGTGATGTTCTGTCTGTGGGGGGCGATCAACACACTTAGCCTGACAGCTGACTTCATGTGGGAGTCTGGAATTCTACTCTGACTGAGTCCTGATCGCAGACAGACATACCTTACTGATCTGACTTGATCAAAGTCATGAAAGAACAAAACTAATTTTTCGCCTCATATTCTTCACAAATATTTTTAAAATGTCATAATTTCATTTTTAACGTTAATAATTTCATAATTTATTTAAAACAATATGTCAAAATAATGCAAATTGCACTCGAACATGACGTAAAATTGTTTTAATAATTTTATCAAAATCCCGCTGAAATGAAATAGAAATGATTTTATGACGATTCGCCCAACAAATGAATTCCTAAGATCGTAAATGGAGCCAGCTTGTTGGTCATTACCGATCCTGCATATAATTTCTGACAACAAAAAACTTCTAATAACCAGAATTAGCAGAATAATGCAGAAAAATAATTAAACTGAAGAAGAAAATGGAGAGAAATTAGAACAAGTTCATTTTCGCTGATTTATTCACTGTACAAAAAGAGGACATGACACATTTCGATTACAAATTTTTAAAAATAGTTTAAACGTCCAAAAACTAATTTAAAGTGTAAGAAAAAAAAGAGATTTGTAAACTGTTATATTTAATGTACATAAATTCTACAGCGTAGTAACAACAGGGATTTCCACGGACACGAGACAAACATAAATAACTGAGTATTTATTACGATAACAAAAGGTAAACAAAAACAACAGTGGTTTAAAACAAACAAACAAGAAAACTAGAAGTTCATCTGACACAAGAAAACAAAAATAGATGGATGTTCCACTGATGCAGAACAAACGAAAACAACAAAATGTTTCATTAACAGAAGACAAACAAAAACAACCAGATGTTGGCACAGAACAAACAAAATCAACGATATGTTCTACTGACACAAGACAAACAAAAAGCAACTAAATGTTCCCCTGACACAAGACAAACAAAAACAACGAGATGTTCCACTTTACACACAACGAACATAAAAAAAACAGAGTGGTTCCACTGACACAGGACAAACAAAAACAACAAGATTTTCCACTCACTCAGAACAAACAAAATAACTAGATTTTCCATTTACACTAGACAAAAAAAAGCTATATTTTCTACCGATACAAGATAAACAAAACAACTATGTGTTCCATTCATACGAAAGATATAGATATCCAATGACACAAGACAAACAAAAACAACGAGATGTTCCACTAACAAACAAAACCAATGAGATCTTTCATTGATACAGATCAAATTTTAAAAAAAGATGTTTCACTGACACAAAACAAACAAAAACAATGAGATTTTCTATTTACACAAAACAAAGAAAAGCAACAAGATTGTCCACTTACCCTGCATAAACAATAACAGCTACATGTTCCACTGATGCAAGAAAAAGAAAAAAACAACTTCGTGTTCCACTGACACAAGACAAACAAGAAACAACGAGCTGTTCCATTCACAAGAGACAAACATAAACGAGATGTTCTTTTGACACAAGACAAACAAAAACAACCACATATTCCACTGACACAAGACAAACAAAAACAACAAGATGTTCCACTAACAACAGACAAACAAACATAAGACAAACAATAAGAACTATATGTTCCATTGACACAAAACAATAAAAAAAAACAACTAGATACTCAATTCACAGAACAAACAAAAATAACGAGATTTTCCATTGACACAGAAAACTAGATGTTCCACTCACACAAAACAAACTCATTTTGATGTACCTTTAACACAAGACGAACAAACACAACTAGATGTTCCACTCACACAAAACAAACTCATTTTGATGTACCTTTAACACAAGACGAACAAACACAACTAGATATTCCACTCACACAGAACAAATAAAAAAAACTAGATGTTCTATTGACACAGAATAAACAAACACAAGATGTTTCACTGCCACAAGATAAACAAAAGCAACAGATGTAACAGTATATGTGATTAAAGCAAGGGTCAGGTAACTCTGCAGGAACCTATTTCTTAACAGCTTATAACAGTGGTATAACAGATGCCAGTAGTTAATAACAAGACAGTATTTATATATTCGACAGTACGTAAGCAATGGAAAGGCAATGGAATGTTGTGAGAATGGAAATTGTATAGTTGTTGTGAAAGTGTGAGTCAACACATGGCTTGACTTGTCAGGTAAATAGGTTGACAAACAACTTCAAGGACAGGTCAAAATCATGGAATAAACATCATTATTTGAAACTCAGGAGAGGTCAAGTTGACCAAAGGTTACTTTGGTGTCACAAACAAGTCTGTTTAGACCATGCTAAAACGTAAGAGTTCACGGAAAGTACCAAGATGTCGGCTGTTATAATAGTTTGAAGGCACAAGTTATATAGGTCAACTTCTGATTGGTCAGAGGCTGTTGCAAGCTGTTACTACGCAACAAAACCATCGGACGCTGATTGTCGCTGATGTACAGCGCGGTAAATGAGACTTCAATATAAAAATGTAAGCACGCAATATAAGTCAAGCAGTTAGGACAGGCTAGTGTTGAAGAATTGCCGAAGGCAGTCAGTAGTTTTCAGTTTTAGTCAGTTAGCTAGGCACATTTGAGTCAGTCAAGTTAGTAAGGAACAGATAAGAGAGTTAGGTAGTAAGAAATAATATGCCACAGAGTTAGTAGAGTAGTAACAATTAGTTGAGCAGCAGACAAAACCAGAATAAGTGAATTAGAACGCAGAGAACATTTAGTTCTGAAAGTGTATCTGAGAGTATTTGTTGTTGTTGTTGTTGCGTTCGCCAGCTGTCAACTCTGACGAAGTCCCTAGAGACTAGAAACTGAATTTTGCTGGTTAATCCATTTTTCCATGTCAACCGTGTGCACAGGGGTCCCTCACCGCACAGGCAGATAACTCCCACTTCGGAGGTACTCGTTTTTTCCGTCGATGAGTAACTGACGTTTTAAGCCCGGCCTCGCTGCTGAGACCAGGTGTGGTTGTCGCAGAGAGAAATCATAAATAAAAATCCCAACCGGTGTAGCCGAGATTTGAACCCACAACCTCTTTGTTCCGAGGCCGGCGTCTTGCCTCGTGACTAATCAGTCCCACATGGACTTGGAATATGAGGAAACTGCAACGAGGAACACTTTTCATGCATAGCCTGCAATGGTTCCTGCCGCCTATCTACTATATACCAGAAGTTCACGTCCTCCCGAAAGTGATGATCGTCATATTTCTTTAAAAATGTATAGCGCTTGATGATGTTAGGCCATCGTTGTTGACTCCAATTTCGAACATATAAACACACAGTTAGTCGTCAGATTATCCCCGTCGCACATGAAACAACAGACCGTAAGATTAGCGTAACGCCGGTCAAGGATTTACGATGGGTCATTACGATGACGTATTTAAAAGTTGTGCTTCAGAGAACAAAGTAATAAGTAAGTAGTGAGAGAGAGAGAGAGAGAGAGAGAGAGAGATGTTTACAATATGCACTTGTGGACATTTCAATAAATATTCGGCGGTAGCCTCCTGAATATCCAGAACAGTAATTCTAAGCTAAGTGCAGCCGCTATTATGTATCACCTGCCAAGTTAAAGATCAATAAACTTGATTATGTATGACTGATTAGTCTGTGATCATTAACATTATTGACTATAAATGTTATGTGCTGTGATAACTCTAAATATAAAGTCTAATATAAACGAGAAAGATAAATAACATCTAACATTATTACACAGGATGTTTCACTTTACTGGATAAACAAAATCAACTATATTTTCCATGGACAAAAGACAAACAAAAACAAAGAGATGTTCCACTGGCACAAGACAAACAAAAACAACCACATATTCCACTGACACAAGACAAACAAAAACAAAGAGATGTTCCACTGATAGAAAACAAGCAAAAAGAAGTAGATGTTCCATTCACACTAGACAAACAAAAGCAACGACATGTTCCACTGACACAAGACAAAAACAAACAACTAGGTGTTCCATTAAAATTATGAGAATTAATGCAGTTGGCAATAACCTAATAAAAATAGGAGAAATACCTCTACTAGACGTACAATGTTACATATATCTGGGCAGTAATTTAGACAAAGGAATCAACGAGCTGTTCCACTGACAAAAGACAAAGAAAAACAACCATATGTTCCACTTACACAGGACAAACAAAAACAAAGAGATGTTCCACTGATAGAAGACCAACTAAAAGTTTCACTGAGATAAGACAAGCATAAAAACTTGATGCTCTACTTAAACACGACAAACAAAAACAACTAGACGTTCCATTAGCATGAGACAAACAAAAATAACGAGAGAATGAAGCTATGCCCATCATCTTGGGTTGTACGAGGGTACTCCCTGTGTAGCAATGAGATATCTTCTTGACTTTCCAATCATGGATAACAGGATCAAGATTCGATTTGTAAAAAGCTCATAGTATTTCCACATGCCGAAGAGCTGATTAACTGGGATTGGTCAGTCTATAACGTGGAAACGGGTTCTGACCGTGCGACCGAGTGAGTGCACGTGAGTCTAGACCATCCACAGCATCTACTTTCAGCGACAAAAAAAAAAACAATGACGACAAGAAATATTCAGAAGAAGTCTAAACGACAACATCGAAAAATAAAAAAATGAAAGGAAAACTTGCGGGAATGTGTAAACGGTAGAAGTGCCAGTATGTGCGTGTTACATACTAGAACTGTGATCCCATAAATCGCTTTACCGTACTTCCGGTTCCAAGATGGTGGAATGGAGTTTATGTTCTCTCGATCGCTGCAGGATTTGCGTTTGAGAGCTGATTATTTTCGGCTCTCCAACGCAATTTAAAAAGAGTTAAAGTCAATCTGATATTCCACTTAACAAATCTGTGCCGGTGATGTGGAGTCGTACACGTGGCAATATTCCTCTTTGACAAGTCAAGTGTTGTTAATGCGACCTTCCACCGTCTTAAGTTTATATGCAGTTTACGTCACTACATTGAGTGCTGTTCAATGGCTGTCGTTGGAATTGTTTGGCACCACTTATTATGTTACAACTCATTAATATAGACTGCTTTACAAAGTCAACCGAAGGTTTCACTTTAGGGATTTTGCATGGTGTTTCGTGCGTTGTTGGCTGAATTCACTAGAGTAATCGGGAATTTATGGGCGTATCCATTATTGTGTGTGGGACGTCATCATGATGGCTGATCGTATATCCCTACACCGGCCATACGCGAATAATGAAAGGCGAAATGACGGAGGAGTTTTGTTCATGACTTTGCAGTCCCTGTGTGACTCCCAGAGTTTCATGCTAGTCAGGAGGGATGTTGTCTACATTCAAGAGGGCTGCTGTGAGATCGAGGACAGACTTGTGAACTCGTTTATCATTTCACGAATTAACATTGCAGGGAGATCTTACAGTCTGTTGTTCGATCTGCGACGGGAATAATCCAACGACTAACTCGGTTTCATACGTTCAGATATGTCCTAACATCATCAAGCGCTATACATTTTAAAACAAATATGACGATCATTATTTTCAGGAGGATGTGAACTTCCTGTCAATATGGTAGATAGGCGACAGGAACCGTTAAAGGCTATGTGTGACAAATGTTTCTTGTTGCAGTTTCCTCATATTCCAAGTCCGGCTTGTTGCTGGAGCTACTGAGTTAAGTGCTTTGTGCACACAGTGAGCTGTATGTCTCATCCGTTTTTATCGTGTTCCGATATTACAATTGCTTAAGATGAAAGAGAATATTGTATGACAGGGAACATACGGATGTGTTCACTTTCTGTGCGGTTTCACCTTATGTCTTTTGGCGTGTGCTGAGACTGCTTTGATGGAAACTACAGCTTCTTTTCTTTGTTTGGGAGATGAGATATTAAGTCGGATGATTCCACTGGCACGGGCGGTTGAGCAATTATGGATTTTAATTCGTTTGCAATGATACCGGGGCCTTCCATAACCATAATCAACGATGGCCCATTCTTGATAATGGGAACGCCGCCACTGTGCGGAGCCGATTTAATGATTTTGCAATAATTACTTCTTGGTGATAGGACAGTTAGTGCCCCTGGATTTCAATTTCTACAATAGACTGCGCCTTGGACAGGCCATCCTTGTAAGAAACAACATGGTTAACTGAAGTTGATATGTCTGCGTGGCACAATGCAGAATTGCAGGTACATGCGGTTAGGGTGCAGACCCCAGTTCATTTCGTGTGCGTGAATGATGGAAGGGCAACCAGAATGGCCACTCGAAAAGGGGACTCTGATAGTGTCATAGACTGGTGTCTTCCACCTTCGCACCGGTTTGCAGGTAGAGCATACTGGAATTCCACAGAAGGGATCACTATCCTTTTGTCCTCCCAAATGAGAAAGGCAGAAATAGAAGCAAGATAAGCAAGCTCAACAAATTCCAATATGAGAACACAGATGAAAGAGAATATTGTATGACAGGGAACATACGGATGTGTTCACTTTCTGTGCGGTTTCACCTTATGTCTTTTGGCGTGTGCTGAGACTGCTTTGATGGAAACTACAGCTTCTTTTCTTTGTTTGGGAGATGAGATATTAAGTCGGATCGTCATAAGCAAAATCAGACATAGAAAACAGGGCAACCCTCACAGGAAGCAGGAGAAAGGGACATAGTCGCCCTGGTGGAACGTAGAAGTCGAGGAAGCTTGGCGGAACAAGAGAAAAATGGCCAAGACATGGCAGAAAGCCAAAAAGAATGGAAGAGCACAACCTGAGCTCTTGAAGCGTCTGAAAGAAGCGGTAGACCGTTAAATGATACACTTTAAACTATGTGCTAAGCAGGCTATAGATGCCGAATGGGATTATTTCTGTAAAAAAAATGTGCTCAGAAAAATCACTATATAGCAACATTCTGGCGCCTTTATCAGAGCATGAATGGCACAACACGAAACACAGAGGCTACCAGACTTCCAGAGCACAAACCAGATATGACACAAATTTGACGAGAGCAAAGGAAAGGCTCTGCTTGCCCGCTATATTGAGCAGACCGAAGTTTAGAACAACAGTCCCCAATTTATATTGGATTCATAGATTACGAAAAGGTATTTGATAGTTTAGACAGAGGAATGCTTTGGAAGTTGCTGAGTCATTACGGAATCCCCATAAAGTTTATTAACCGGATAAAAACAATGTATGAAGGAATTAAATGTAGTGTGGTGCATGAAGGGCAGCTTACAGAAGCACTTAAAATAAGAACAGGAGTGAGGCAGGGATGCCTTCTGTCTCCATTTCTCTTTCTACTGGCCATAAATTAGATTGTGAATATAACTCAAAACAACAGGAATGGGATCCAGTGCTCACTGACCAAGCAACTTGATGATTTAGACTTTGCTGTCACATAGCTCTCCTATCACACAGCCATCAACAGATGCAGGATAAAATGAACATACCTGATGAGAGATCACAACAGCTAGGACTGAAGATTAATAGAGATAAGACTAACATTATGAGAATTAATGCTTTTGGCAATAACTAAATAAAATTAGGAGAAATACCTCTACAAGACGTACAATCTTACATATATCGGGGCATAATTTTAGTTTAAATAAAAAAAATTAAAAAATTCAACTCCAATATTATGTTAGTCCTATTATATGGCTGTGAAACATGGAGAACAACAAAATTGACAATCATGAGGATGCAGACTTTCGTTAACGGATGCTTACGCAGAATAAAAGGATGGAAATGGCAGGACAAAATCACTAACATAGAATTATGGAAATGTACCAGACAAATACCAGTGGATAAAGAGATACAGCGCAGACGATGGCGCTGGATAGGACACACACTGCGGAAGCCATCTCAGAGTACACAACAGGCCCTTTTTTTAATCCCCAGGTGAAAAGACTATGAGGAAGACTAAGAAATTCGTGGAGAAGACAGACGGAAGCAGAGATGAAGATGATGGGAAGACATGGAATAATCTTAAAAGAATGGCAAGAAACAGAACGGCTTGGAAAGTGTTTGTTGAAGAACTATGCTCCACAGGGAGCTGAAAGGTAGAAGAATAAGAAGACTGGAAAGATCTCACAACCACAACCGCTACTATTCGGACAACACTTAAAAGGTCATACAAGACAACTCCTGGTCCAGATAGTGTTCGATACGACGATATAGGCGATTTAGTGTCAAGATTAACGAGGAGTGGCTACACAGCAACTTACTACCGCTATCACAGCCAAACAAGGACCATTCGCAGATCGTCGAACAGAATCATCGCAATGCAGAACACTGACAGCAAGCTACTGGAGAAAATAGTTGCCAGTGTCACCTTGAAAAAATACGCGCATTCCCACCCATACTCAGAGGTTATAGATATAACAAAGAGACATGGCTCAATGCTGTAGTCTTCGCCTATGACGTCTTCAAAGGCTTCCACAGACGAGAGGAGACATGTGCTGCTGCTATTGATCTGGAGGATGCATACAAAAGAGTACTGTTGATACCTACTCCTCTTTGGTGTTCAGTACCTCCTGAATAGATTATTTTATGTTCATCAGAATATATCTCCCCTGATTCAGTGTATCTCATTTCGCAAAGTCCCAGTAATTGTTAACCCATTCTTTTCATTTCTTGTTTGATTTTTTCCAGTTTATCCTTATGCATGAGTGTTCTCACATTCCAAGTACCTATCTTTGGAGTCTGTTTTATCTTTATTTTCCTTACAGTAGCAGGTAAAATTACCCGACTTGACACGAATACCTGACCATTTGAATACCTCATGCACATGCTCCTCAAACAGGCGCTGCACCCTTTCCTCATCACATGGATCGCTGCAACACTGTTTCAGAGGAGAGTGATACTCAGATGTGGAAGTAGGTCATCCGGACCAACATCAATTTGTCCAGGGCAAGGCTCACCATTGTCACCAGTTCTATTTAACGTGGACACAATAACGATCACGGAACAACAGCTGGATGGGAGGGGAAGAACTATGACTTTTTCGGATGACATTCTGGTATATTGACATGGAAGAGACAGATGGGAAAGCGCCCCCACTCTGCACAACTAAATCGATCGCATCTCTTCCTGGTGTGGAGTATCAGGTGCATTGGTTAATCATAATAATGCATCAGTTGCATGGTTCTCTCATATCGTTAACACGGAAACACCGGTGGTACACATAGTAGCTGATGAGGTGACCAGAGACAAGTTGATGACGTACCTCGGAATTAAGTTTGATCGCAGCCTGTGTTTTCGGGACCATATCGATTATGTGATAACAAAATCCCGCAAAGGATTAGCCGCCTTGAAGGTCATGACTGCTGCCAACATCAAGCAGAGGCTACTTACCCTTCTGCTCCAGGGACCAGCCCTCGCACAAATCGAGTATACCCTGACAGTTCTTACAATCAGTAAGACGCAAATTGACAAATGACAAGCTGGAGAAAATACAGAATGAAGCTATGCACACTATCTTGGGGTGTACGAGGGGCACTCCTTGTTAGCAATGAGGTATCTTCTTGACTTTTCAGCCATTGATGACAGGTTCAAGATCTGGAGGACACGAGCGTGCCTGAAGATAAGTGCAGATAAGAACATCCATTGCACCACGTGCTCAACATAGAGAAATGTGTCAGGTTAGAAAGAGGCAAATGATGAGGTTGGGGGGGGGGGGCGCGAGCAGAAGATGTCATCAAAAAGGTCTGTGAGCTTACTAGCTGGGAAGGAGTGGATTGTGGTGCCAACGTCATTCACGGGGTACATTCTCGTGTATTGTTACACCCGACAGGAAATGTAGAGAACGGAACTCGGTCGTGGTCAATGCGGAGGTCAAAGGTCTCATCTGGGAGAAAACCGACGAGGAAGATGCAGTCATCTATAGAGACGGATCATTAATACGACACCAAAAGAACGCGATTGAGCATTTACAGCACACTCGGCAGACAGAACAATGAAGGAAGACAGTGGTGCATACGTTATGACCACGAGTAGCATGACGATGGAGGTGATGGCAGTGACCAGGGCATTGATCTGGTTAGAATCACAAGACTACACCCACGCCTCCATAATGAGTGACTCGACGAGCATGATAAAATAAAAGTGGAGACGCAGACAATGGGCGGAGTCATTGCAGAAGTCAAAAATATGTATAGTCATCTCTGTCTACGTTCCTGGACATGCAGGAGTACGGCGAAATGAAAAAAGTGCACAGGTAAGGTATCTGTTCCGTCGTAGAAGACGATTAAGAAAGCATGTCGGTTCTAGCCGACGTCATCAATTTCCTCCGAAATGTCGGAAGGGCACAGGACTTCGAACAACCATGAGTCCACGTCACTCCTTCGGATGAAAGATTTGGGAGTTAAGATGGGCGCAGCCAGAAACGAGAAACTTAGTGGGCGTATTAGAGGACTTATCAACCAACGCAGAACTGGAGACCGCCAGTCGTTGGACTTCCTGAGAAAGGGATCTGAGCACCTATTCGGAGTGCAATGATGATGACCCGCAGACAATTCAATAACTCAATTCAAAGTATTTTATGTTTTTTTGTTCACCAGATTTCACCTCTTGCAAAGTTTTTAGAGACTAGGAACTGATATTTGCACGCTAATCTGTTTCTCCCAGGCAACCGTGTGCACAGGGGTCCCTTGCTGCACAGGCAGATAACCGTCTTCTGAGGTACTTATATTTTTTCTGTCATTGAGTAATTGACGTTTCAAGCCTGCCGCGCTGCTGAGACCAGGAGTGGTTGCCGCAGAGAGAGATCACAAATATTAATCCCAATTTTGGTGCAGCCGGGATTTTCAATCCCAGCCTCTGTTTCGGGATCGGCATCTTACCTCGAGACCAACTAATACCTCCCCTCACACCCCCTCCCCGCCCCTCCCATTCAAAGAGTTTGAGGCCTGTAGCTTGTTTAAATTTATTCTCTAGATTTTGTGTTTTCGTTTATTCACTACATATAATCATGACATCTCGCCTGGCTCTGCTTATTTTAACATCTTTTCATGTTTCGTGCACTCGACGAAAATTGTGCTGCTATTTCAAATTAGCTTGAGATATATAAAGATAGTGACATAAGGAAAAACAAGCAGCCTGCTGAGACAATAATCTCTCACTGACAACAAAATCCTTGCAGACCAAATGATCTCTCAAGAAATAATAAAAATAATAATGAAATACACTAAAAAGTCATGATGTTGAGGAACACACAGAAGCAGCTACAAGTGTTAGCCAGAGTTGATCGTTAAGGAAACGCTACTCAGAGTATCCATTGACACCTACACAAGCACGTAACACTTTCTCAGTGATTCTACAAGCATGGCTGGGACAAATGTGAAATCCTCCACCGGTGAGATGTGGCTGGAACAGTTCCAGGGCGGTTGTGAGGGGAGGAAAACATTAGGGTATATCGGGTGTGGGTTTATAGTGGAAAGGGAGGGGGTGACGGTAATTGGGCAGGAAGGTAAGACTGAGAAAAGTTCATGCCAGGTGCAAAAATAAACATCAGACGCAGACAATTCCCTGAAATGTTCTTTCTTTCGTCGCAGTATTTTAATAAAATCATGTAAATTGTAAAAAAAAAAAAAACATGCCGACACGCAGCATCAGCAGGAAAATAAAAATAAAAAACTAATTTTCAACTTAGAAATATATATACTCCCCCTCCACACACACACACACGCACGCACGCACACACACACACACGCACGGACGAGGCGTGTCCATATGAAACTCGTCCCAGTGGCTTTATTACAAATATACGTAAATTTACAACAGACGAGGCCGAATTAAATAAAGCAATTGTTATGAAGTAAGTACTCACCTAGGTTTTGTTTAGAAAAATTCGCCATAGCCATTTAGACACACATTCCGCTGCTTGGGTAGACGACGGATGATGTCCGAGAAAAATAACTGTTTGCTTATTGAATCATGTTGTCACTGAGACCACGGCGTCAGCATCGGCGTCGAATCGTTGTCTCTTTATATATATTTTTTTAAAGGTCCAAACAAATGAAGGACAGATGGTGACAGCTCGGGACAGTTGGTTGAGTGTTGTTCAACTTCCCACCGTTTCTTTGCTAATGCTTCCTGCACAATGTTCGCGACATGTGGGAGAGCATTGTCTCACTGCAGAATGGTCTATTATTTATTATGGCTTTATGCAGGTTCTCTAGTGTGTCTTTGTAGCGGATGGCCTTGATGTTCACACCAGGCTCTGAAATGTCTGCCAATAGAAGCTCTTCGTGTACAAACAATGCGGTCAGCATAACCTTACCAGTGGAAACCTGTGACTTGAATTTCTTGAGTTGATGTGATCTAGGTTGTTTCCATTGCATGCTCGCTGTTTTGCTACACGGCTCAAAGTGGTGGCACCACGGCTCATTGCCTGCCACTATGGGCAACAGAAACACCCTCCTCTTCGTAACGCAGCAGGTGGTTCAAACTCCAGTCCATGCGTTCTTCCCGTATGGTGGATGGTCAGCACCTATGGGGCCCATTGTAATCACATCTTCTGATAATTCAATTATTTCCTTATCACCATTTGACCTGTCCCTGGCGACACAGCAAATTCTGCACCTCTGAAGAAGGCTCTCCCGTTTTGCTGCATCAATCTCAGCTATGGCTTCTTCTGTCGCAACAGTAAGCAGCTGATCTGGCCGTGGAAGATCTATCGTTAACTCGCGTCCTTCACGAAACATTCGTTTCCAGTTAGTTCTTAACTGTAGTCTTAGACATACTTTTGTCACTATATGATGCTTGTATTCGGTTATGAATAGCGACTGGTCGACATTCTTTGACTGTTAGGAACTGATTCACCGCTCAATGATTGACCTTGAACGAATTCCGTATCACACCCGCCATTTTTCCATACGGAGTACAGAGTTGTCACCATTATAACAATGGCGTAGTGAACGCTTTCAATGTTTCACAAGATGGCGGTATTATTTACGTCGCTTCGATGAGGAAGTGTAGTTTTCAATTGATGAACATCACAAGTTAGATTTCTTTGCTTCATTATTACAAGGTAGTGCTATTATTTCCTCCAGTTCGACTAAAAGTGTAGTTTCAATTGATGAACATCACAAGTTAGATTTCTTTGCTTCATTATTACAAGGTAGTGCTATTCTTTCCTCCAGTTCGACTAAAAGTGTAGTTTTCAATTGATGAACATCACAAGTTAGATTTCTTTGCTTCATTATTACAAGGTAGTGCTATTCTTTCCTCCAGTTCGACTAAAAGTGTAGTTTTCAATTGATGTACATCACAAGTTAGATTTCTGTGCTTCATTATTACAAGGTAGTGTTATTCTTTCCTCCAGTTCGACTAAAAGTGTAGTTTTCAATTGATGTACATCACAAGTTAGATTTCTTTGCTTCATTATTACAAGGTAGTGCTATTCTTTCCTCCAGTTCGACTAAAAGTGTAGTTTTCAATTGATGTACATCACAAGTTAGATTTATTTGCTTCATTATTACAAAGTAGTGCTATTCTTTCCTCCAGTTCGACTAAAAGTGTAGTTTTCAATTGATGTACATCACAAGTTATAGCTTGTTTCATAACTCGTGCTAAACTTTTAAAATCGATAACTTTTTAAGCGCTTGTTGTAAGTTGTTCAAATTTTGCATGTAAAGTTATAATGATTAGAACCCAACAGGGAATTAATTTCATTAAAAAAAAAACATTTGGTTATTATTGTTGCTTATTTGATTTATATAAATTTATAACGACCTATTGATGTAGTCAAAACTTAATGTTTACAGTATTTTAAGTTAAAAATAGCGAGTAAAAATCCATACACGGTCAAATTGACGTGTTTGCGCGCTTTCGCCGTGGTTTTTTTGACACAATTAGACACTTGAGAAATTGTGTGTTCCATTTCCGTTCATTCAGAGGTGTAGACGTGAAATTCGCAAAATGTTGGGTATGAATGAAACTGTTACAATAAGAAAATTAAAAGTTTCGCTGAAAAAGAACAACAGTATTGAAACATCAAAGTCTACATTATGGAGGAATGTGAGAGCTGCAGGCTTTACATTCAGAAAGTATTCCAATGGAGGAAACATCATCTGTGAGAAGCCACATATAGTAGTCATGAGAAGCAAGTACTTACGTGAAGTAAAAGAGGTGCGCAAGCAAGGTTATGATATTGTGTACTTGGATGAAACATGGATCAAAGCTCACCACATTAACTAAAGGGAATGACAGTCATCAGATGGAAAGATTAAGAGATTAATACCTAGCAGCAAAGGACAGCGCTTGATAATTGCTCATGCAGGTAGTCGACAACATGGACTAATACAGAATGCAGAGCTCATTTTTCTTTCAAAATCCATACACAATCGGGATTATCACTCTGAGATAAATGGTCACATATTTAGACATTGGATTGAAAATTCTCTTCTCCCATCACTAGATCGACCATCTTGCCTAATAATGGACAATGCAGCGTACCACAACATTGTTGCACTTGAAGATAAAGTCCCGACGTCATCCAGTACAAAATATGCTATTAAGATATGGCTCACAAAGGAGCACATACAATTTAATAACATGTACTTAAAACCTGAATTACTATCTCTAGTAAAGCAAAAACAAAGGACAAAGATTTTTCAAATAGATAAGATTATCCAAGAGCACGGTCATATAAGTTTGAGGCTGCCACCTTACCATGCTCATTTAAATCCAATAGAACTAATCTGGGCAAAATTAAAAGGACAAGTGGCAGACGAAAATACAACATTCAAAATATGCGATGTAAAGACTCTTGCAAATCTCGCTTTATTAAATATAGACAAAGATTATTGGGCTAAATGTGAAGACCACGTCTTAAAACAGGAAGAGGAATATTGGAAAAATGATGGTTTGTGGAATGTTCAACCCCAAACAGTCATTAATCTTTTAGACTCGTCTGATTCAGAATGAAAGTATATAGCCCCCACAATGTTGGCCCCTATATTACCTTAAATTAGTTCAACAAACGGTCCTTATCAGGACCACACAACTATGAAAATTGGACATACAGGTATACCTTGATATTATCGTCCGTCCTCGAACTGAGAAGACAATAATTCTCCTGGTGTTTTGTCTTATTAGGTTATTTCCCCATTACGGCCACGCCTTTACCTAGTGAAAATTAATCATAGACCAGCAACTACGGTAATTGCTATTATTTAGGGGTTCACAATTTACAATTTTGACAAACATCAAAGAAATTCGCCGCTTTAAGAAAACTGCAGCTGCAAGATATTTGTTAAATATACATTTAAAGGGTCTTTTGCATTCTAATAACATATGGAAAATTTCAACAGTTTTTAACAAACGATTACTGAACAATAGCGTTTTGAAGTTGGGCAAGTGATTTGAAACGAGCTATAGATTTCTTTGCTTCATTATTACAAGGTAGTGCTATTCTTTCCTCCAGTTCGACTAAAAGTGTAGTTTTCAATTGATGACCATCACAAGTTAGATTTCTTTGCTTCATTATTACAAGGTAGTGCTATTCTTTCCTCCAGTTCGACTAAAAGTGTAGTTTTCATGTTGTGTGATTCTGAGTGAGGATATTCCGGCGTATAATAGCAAGTTTAACGTGTATTCAAATGCTGAAGAACTTTTGTTAGCCAGTCGCTAACGTAGAATTTAATAACGTGTCATTTTGTACGTGCGACCGATTGACTCCACGTTGTCTAGACCACTCTTGCGACCGCCGACGGTCAGCAACAAAATCAACGACAAATATGATGACGAGAGGTGGAACAAAACTGATAATGTTGCAATGACGACATGGAAGACGGAAAACAAAAAAAGGAAAAGAGCCAGAATTTATTTTAAAAAACAGTCAAAGTGAGAGAGGCTAGGCCTAAAGTATGTACGTAGTGGAACTCTGGTTCAATAAATCAAAGACTGTCCATTCTTGATCAGCTTACTGTCCTGCTCCGACATAATGATTGTGTAAGAAACACCTCTTGGTTAGTTAACGCCCCTCGATTTTACTGTTTCTACAACAGACGACACCCCGGGCACGCCATTATCGTGCGAAACAATATGGTTGCATTTAGGGTTGAGATATAAGTGTGGGACAGCGGGGACTTGTAAGTTATGGTTATGGTTAGTTGAAGGCCCCGGTATCACTGCAAGCGAATTAAAATTCATAATTGCTCAACCGCCCGTGCCAGTGGAATCATCGGAATTAACTTGCAAGTACCTGCTGTTAGGGTGCAGATCCCAGTTCCATTCATTGTTGTAAATGTGTATGCCTGCAATGGGAAGGTGAACACACAACAATTACATAATCTCTTTGCCTTCGAGAAGGAGAACGCCATTTTCTGCGGAGACTTTAATGTCAGAGGCAACTAGTGGGGTAAGGACAACTAAAAAGCAGGGAGAAGACTTAGAAGACGAACTGGTGTCGACTGATTTAGTGTGCTTCAATAATAGAAGGGCAACCATAATGGCTATTCGAACTAGGAACTCTGATAGTGTCATAGACCTGGAAGTAGTGTCTTTCACCTTTGTACCTGTATGTATGCGCGCAGTGGAGTGTACTGGGAATGAAGTAATCACTGTCCATGTGTCATCCTAGTTGAGAAGGACAGAAGTAGAAGCCTGAAGAACAAGCTCAACACACTACATTATGAGAGCACATGTCCTGGCGTCATTACCAAAATCAGACATAGGAAACAGGGAGCCCCTCGCAGAAGGCAGGAAAGATGGACGCTGCCGTCCTGGTGGTGTGAAAAGGTCGAGGAAACGTGGCGGAACTAGAGACAAGCGGCTAAAACATGATAACAAGCTATTTAGACTGGCAAAATAAGAGACGAGAGGCTAAAATATAAGCAGAAAGGCGGAAAGAATGAAAGAACACAACCTGAGATCTTGAAGAATCGTGAAATAAGAGGTTGATCAGAAAATAATGCACTTTAAACTAAGGAAAAAATGTTGGATGATTTATGCAAGAAAGTGTGTTCAGAAAAATCCCTGGCCTTCATCATCAATGACAAAACACGACGTAGGGGCTTCCCAGACTTCCAGGGCACGGGCCATATACGGCACATATCAGATGAGAGCAAAAGGAAGGTCCGGTAAGAATGAGGATTAGGGGACCACTCTCAGAATTGTGTGAGGAAGAAGTGCTGGGAGAAGAACCTACAATCACAATTGATGCCATTCGCACAACACTCAAACGGTCACGCAACACTGCTCCTAGTCCAGTTAGTATTTCGGGATGACGACATGGGCGATTTAGATTACAACGACTTAGAGGAACTGGCCAAATGGTTGAATGTCAGCATTCAGAGTGACCAAAACATGCATAGTGGTTCCACAGTTAGTTACTATCTATGCTGTAGCCAACCAAGGACCAATCTCCCATCTCTTTCGTCCGAATGAGTGACGTGGGCTCATTGTTGTCGAAATATATATATAGTGATTACTTCCGTGGAATCCCAGAACACTCCACCTGCATACCAGTGCTAAGGTGGAAGACACCAGTTCCAGGTCCCCTGTTCGAGTGGCCATTCTGGTTGACCTTCAATTATTCAAGCCCACTAAATCAGCCGACACCAGTGCTGTCTCTAGGTCTTCTCCCTGCTTCTTTGGTTTTAATGTTACCCCACTGGTTGCCCTTGACATTAAATTCTCTGCAGAAAATGACTCTCCTCCTTCAACGCAAAGAGATTCTGCCGTTTTTGTGTGTTCATCTTTCTATTACAGGTATACACATTTACAACCAAGGAACTGGGGTCTGCACCCTAACCGCATGTACCTGCAATTCTGCATTGTACCACACAGACATATCAACTTCAGTTGCCACCATGTTGTTTCTTACAAGGATGGCCTGTCCAAGGCGCAGTCTATTGTAGAAATTGAAATCCAAGGGGCACTAACTGTCCTATCGCCAAGAAGTGATTATTGCAAAATGGACACATCGTGCATTTGGAAAACATATGAAGTCCGTTTAATCTGGTGTAACACTAGTCAAGCTTTTGTAGAGACGAGACATCTGTCAACTTGACAACAGACCTGGTAAAAATATCTTTATAGTCGTCATAAAGCTACCTAGACCAAAGACTCAAAAATACTTCGGTTTTTACAATGAGTAAAATATAATCAACGTGGATCATACATATCTGATCAATTTCCTTTCCAGGAAAATTTCATGTAAGTGAATTGTGAACAACGAATGAGCTGTTGTAAAGAAAATAACTGCTCATAATAAATGAACAATTCGTAATAAATGATTTTTCGTAATACTTTAAAAATGAATGAAACAAATAAGGAAATTATTAAGAAAATTAATTGTAGCTTGAGATAAATATTTTATGAACAAATTATTTGGAGAGTTTAACCATTTAAGAGTTGGAGAGTCCATTGGAGAGTTTAAAAATAAAATCATTTTTAATAATGTATTGTTAAAAGGGAAGTATTAAAGAGTAAACAGATGGAAGGAACCATGGGAGATAGCCAGAGAGAAACAATAACAATCTCTGAAGCACGGCCTAGCAAATGAACATTATTGACAGCTATCTTATAAGCAAATTGTCCTTTGTGATAATTCCACAAGAAATGCAATGTTGATACTGTCAATTTCGATCACTTAAAACGAAGCAGATTGTCAAGACTCGAAAAACAAGTCAATCTGTAAATTGTCAATACCTGCTTTTTTGTTACTTTTAAATAA
This sequence comes from Megaustenia siamemsis, assembly GCA_032433765.1. NCBI lineage: Eukaryota > Metazoa > Mollusca > Gastropoda > Stylommatophora > Ariophantidae > Megaustenia > Megaustenia siamemsis. The sequence goes on from JAVIAB010000105.1 coordinate 2,078,868, forward strand.
ATAAGTAAATGTCTTAATGGAACAGAGAGTTAGTCAGCGTATCCCAGACAGACGCAGGTATTGATCTACTGAATTCACCCCACAACTCAATCAAGCGAGCCAGCCTCAAGTTATTACGAGAACAATAGACAGTGAAAATAGCTGTATGGATCGGTCATGATTGACCCAATACTTGGCACCTCTTGGAAGAGGGCAAATAAGTTAACATTAACTACATACAAATACACACATGACACTATCTAGAGATTTTATAGTACATATTTTATATTGGACTTCCGGTCAATATGGCGGATAGGCTTCAGGACCATTGAGGCTCAGTCTGAAAAGTGTTCCTTGTTGCAGTTTCCTCAAATTTCAAATTCGGCTTGCTGCCGGAACTGCCGAGTTCAGCTGCGTTCTCTTTCGGTGCCACTTAACCTTATGTCTTTTGGCGTGTGCTGTAGCTGGTATGATGGGGACTGCAGCTACCTTTCTTTGATTGGATCATTCAATGAGGTGAGTTTTAATTCGGATGATTCCACTGGCACGGGCGGTTAAGCAATTATGGATTTTAATTCGTTTGCAGTGATACCGGGGCTTTCGACTAACCATATATATATATCATCATCATCATCGAGTGCCGTCTCCGCAACGAAGGTTGGCTACCATGGACCGCCATTCTGCTCTGTCTCTTGCTTTGATGGTGCAGGTTGTCATAGGTTGATTTGTCCATCTTTTGATGTTACTCGTCCATGTTAGTATTGGTCTGCCTCTGCCTCTTTTACCTTGTATTTTCCCCTCTAGGATTACTTTTAGTAGGCTGTTGTGTCTTTTAACATGGCCCAAAAATCGCATTTGTCTTGTTTGAATTGTGTTTAGTAGTTTTCTTTTCATTTTTAGTTGTTTTAAGACTTCATCTTTTTTTTTCTTTTCCTTCCATCCAATTCTACCTATTCTTCTATATATCCACATTTTAAAAGCTTCAATTCTCTGTACTGTTTTCTTGTCTAATGTCCATGTTTCTGCACCATATAGGAATATTGAGAAGATGTAACATTTTGCTATTCTTAGTTTTAGCCCTGGTGTTATTTGTTTATTGTTATATATATATATATATATATATATATATATATATATATATATATATATATATATATATATATATAACCAAGTGCCATACCTGCTGGTGTAAGTGATCATGTCTCTCCACAACTTTCGATCTCGACAGTTATTTATGATTTCTCTTGTTGACCTTCTGCCAAGCCATTCTCTTCAGCTGTCTGGTATATTTTCTTTTTCCTCCCCTCTATCTCTTCGTCCCTCAATTTTCATAGTTGCTACAATATATTCCAGCTGTTCCCTTCTCATTGAATGGAAAAAAAATGATGACTGTTTTTTTCCTAATTTTGGAAATTAGCTCTCCTTTGCATATATATATGTATATAATAAAGGGGCCTTTTCGTCTTGTCAGACGGTTTAGTGGGGGCTATTGTCTATTTTTTTTGGAGGTTTTATTTTTGTCGAATCGATTCTCTCGTGATGAATGAAGGTCTGAGAAAAAAAGCTAGGGAATGCCCCCCCCCTTTCCCCCCCCCCCCCCCCCCATAGAATATATAAGGAAACAACAGATAAAATGGTTTGGCCACGTGACAAGGCAGAAAGATCAACACACAACGAGCCTTCAACAAACGTTGTGAGAACACCAGACCCAAGGGTCGACCACGAAAAAGATGGATCGATGGAATATTAGAAGCACTAGGAAACATAACAGCAGCAGAGGCGAACAGAAGAGCAAAAGACCGCAAATTATATCTACCCGCGACGCTGAAAGGCAGATGAGGAAGGAAATAAAAAGAATATTCTCTCGGGGATATTCTACCAATTTTTGACAAACATAAGAATGAACAATTCAGGCCCACTGATCTACAGGGTTTTGCATCTGTTTTTTTTCATCGGTCTTTTCTCTTCCATGTTTTGCCATAGTCATCATCATTGTGTGCCGTCTCCGCATCGAGGGTTGGCTACCATAGAGCGCAATTCCACTCTGTCTCTTGTTTTTATGGTGCAGATTGTCATAGGCTGACTTGTCCAGTTTTTGATGTTACTCGACCGTGTTAGTCTTGGTCTGTCTATTTTACCTTGTATTTTCCCTCCAATATTACTTTTGGTAGGCTGTTGTGTCTTTTAACATGCTCCAAAAATCTCATTTGTCTTGTTTGAATTTTATTTAGTAGTTCTCTTTTCATTTTTAGTTATTTTAAGACTTTATTGTTTGTTTTCTTTTTTTTCCCCATTCAATTCTACCTATTGCACTATATATCCACATTTCAAACTCTTCATTTTGATGTTCTACTTTCTTGTATAATGTCCATGTGTCTGCACCATACAGGAATGTTGAGAAAATATAACATTTTGCTATTCTTAGTTTTATCCCTGGTGTTATTTCTTTTGGTGTTATTGTATTTTTCATGCCATTAAATATTTCTTTTTGTCATTCCTATTCTTTTGTTTATTTTAATTGTACATGTTCCTTTACTGGTTATAGTAAGTTTTTTTCCCCATAGAAAAGCTGTTTATATAGGCTCTCTATGATGTGCGATTTCTTGACAACTGTTCCCAGTAATTTTCACAGATGGAGAAGTCATTCATGGATGATTTACTGATTTACAAATATGATATGATCATATATGATATGTCGTAGTTTAGGTCTGCCGATTTGTCTTATTTCGTTTATTAGTTCACCGTATAGTATTTGCTTAGGAATGCGGGTTTCTTCTATTTGCTGGACGTGCATTAGCCAAATGAACCATCCACTTCTAAGCATTGACATTGATTATTATGATCTTAGCACGCTGTAGGACTGTTAAGTTGGTTAGTTTGTCCTGCCGTTTGATGTGCATTATTCTGCGGAGACATGGCATATGGAAGACGTTTGGTCTTTTTCTTCATGATTTGAGTATGTTGTCACAGGTTTCAGATCTATATAACAGTGGCTGAGCACACAGGTCTGATATATTAAGAATTTGGTCTTTAGTGTTGGGTTCGTGTTTTTTCAGGGACTTTCTGTGAGTTTGCCGAAAGTCGTAGCTGTCGATTCGTAAATTCGGCTGTTTATTTCACCATCAAGAGAAATGGGTGACGTGATCTTGGATTGTGAAGTGGACAATCTTTCAAAGTGATTAATACAAGTTTGATGTCTCCTTGACTTGAAATGCCTATTTTATGAACACTATTTGATAGTGAAAAAAGGTCGCATACTTTGTGAATGTTGTCGATCAGTGATTGTAAGGTCGTTTCACTATGAGCAACTTTGCAGTAGCGGTTTATATAACTGACATTCATATATTCATAGCGGTGGTTATGGTTATGGAATGCCCCGGTATCACTGCAAACGAATTAAATTCCATAATTGCTCAAACGCCCGTGCCAATGGAATCATCCGAATTAATATCTCATCTCCCAAACAAAGAAAGGTAGCTGTAGTCCCCATCATAGCAGTCTCAGCACACGCCAAAAGACATTGGGCCAAACCGCTCAGAGCGTGAACACAACCGCCTGTTCCCTGTCATACGATATCATCATTCATCGTAAATATTGAAACACGATTAAAACGGATGAAACGGACAACTCACGGTGTGCACAGAGCACTTAACTCAGTAGCCCCTGCAACAATCCGGACATGTATAGCGCTTGATGATGTTAGGACATCGTTTTTGACTCCAAACTCGAACATATAAAACACAATTAGTCTTTGGATTATCCCCGTCGCACATCAAACAACAGACCGTAAGATCTCCCACAGTGTGGTCTCCCACATGGTTGTTTCTTGTCTGTAATGCAATCCTTGCTTATTGAGTTATTGGGTTATTTGAGGGTCATCATTATTGCACTCCGAACATGCCCATAGGTGGTCAGATCCCCTCCTCAGCAATTCCCCTAGTGTCCATCGACTGACGACTCCAGTTCTATGTTGGTTGATAAGTCTTCTTACACGGCCACTAAGTTTCTCATTTCTGGCTGTGCCCATCTTAACTCCCATTTCCATCATCCGAAGAAGTGACGTGGATTTGTCGAAGTCATGTGCTCTTCCCACATCTCGGAGGGCATTGATGATGTCCGCCCGATCCATTGGTTGCCCGTCCTCAACGACAGCGCAGCTAGCCAACCTATCCGCTCTTTCATTTCCCCGTACTCCCGAATGTCCAGGGACATAGACAAAGGTGACCTTACGTATTTTGGATTTCTGCAACGACTCTACCCATTGCATGCGTACAGAGCCCGCCTCCACTTTTTTTTATCATGCTCATCGAATCACTCAGTATACATGCGTGGGTGTAGTCTTGTGACTCTAACCATTTGAATGCCTTGGTCACTGCCATCGCCTCCATTGTCATGCTACTCGTGGTCACGACGTATGCACCACTGTCTTCCGTGACTATTCTGCCTGCCGAGCGTGCTGTAAATGCCCATGCACTTCTTTGGTGTCGTCTTACAGATCGTCTGTATATATGACTGCATCTTTCTCATCGGTGTTATCGCAGATGAGACCGTTGACCTCAGCATTAACTACGACCGGGTTTTCTTCCCTACTTTTCCTGTCGAGTGTGACAATACACGAGAAAGTCCCATTGAATGACGTAGGCACAGGTATCCACTCCTTACCAACGCTGATATTGGTAAGCCCACAGACCTGTTTGATGACATCTTCTGCTCGGCCCACCCATGATTTGCCTCTTTTTAGCCTGTCACCTTTCTCTGTGTTGAGCACGTGGTGCAATGGATGCTCTTTATCTGTACTAATCTTCACGTATGCTCGTGCTCTCCAGATCTTGATTCTGTCATCCATGGGTTGGAAAGTCAAGAAGATCCCTCATTGCTACACAGGGAGTGTCCCTCGTACATCCCAGGATAATGTGCATGGCTTCATTTTGTATTTTCTCCAGCCTATCAATTTGAGTCTTACTGACAGTAAGAATTGCCAGTGCATACTCGATTATTATGTACGAGATTTAGCTCACCGTACACAATCTTGACATATTCTTAGCTTTGAATATCATGGTTGCCAGATAGCATACACCACGTGGCCATGACATTCACAACTTCTCCTGCCGAGTTAGGTTAAACGCACTGACCAGAAGGGGACCTTACAGACAATCAAGCTCCCAGAATGTCAGAGATGGTTTGGCACCCGACAAGCCAATTAAGGGAATGGATTAATCAATAAGTGCACATATAATGAGCAGATATTTTTGGTGGCAAGATTCTTAGTGCCCCTGGCGGAAATAAAGAAAAGTGAAATATAACGATCTGCCAGATTAGGACGACATATTTTGTCGTGGCTTCGTTTTTACCAAATTTGTGACGTCAATATGTCTCATATTTTCAAAGAAAAAAACCTCAATGAGCGTGTTTGCTAGTGTGTCCAATCAAGCGTATAACAGTCTAAAAATATATATAATATAACAGTATATAAATGAATGTGTTGAGTGCCAGATCAGTTTATTCACGGTTGGTGTTTAGCAAGTTTACTCACAAAAATGAAATTTCTTCTGTAAAATGTTAGTTCTCTTCATTGTTCCGGTCTTTTAATATGCCATTAATTGTTTTAATAACACAAGGTATTCTACGATACCCAGAGTCACCTTTGTCTGCGGCCCTGGACATGCGGGAGGACGGGGAAATGAAAGAGCGGACGGGCTGGCTAGCTGTGCTGTCGTCGAGGACGGTCAACCAATGGATAAGACTGACGTCATTAATTCCCTCGGAAATGTGGGAAGGGCACAGAACTTTGACAAGCATGAGTCCAAATCTTTCTTTTGGATGAAATAGATGTAAGTTAATAGGGCACAACCAAAATCGAGAGGCTTAGTGGGAGCATAAGATGCTGGAGACAGCGGGGCATGCTGAGGAGGGGATCTGAGCACCTACGGACATGTTCTGAGTGCAAATAAGATAACCCAGAAATAATTCAATATACGATGATATGTCCTAAGTAGTTTTATCCCTACTGCCTTGCTGGTGTTGCGCCATATGTTCGCCTTTGTATTGTTATTGAAAGTCTTCTAATTACTTTCTGGCAGCCTCCCAGATATTAGTAATTTGTCACAATTTCAAGTTCTTCATTGCCGATGATTATATTGGTTTGCCTTTTCGTTTTATCGGTGGCCATTATCTTAGTTGTCTATATACACTTAGATAGAGGTTTTGCTCTTCACTGTTTTCCAGCCAACTCATTAGATTTTTCTAATCTGTTTGCAATGTTTGAGAGGAGAACTGGGTCATCAGCGTATCTGGGTTTTGGTAAAACGTTTTTACATTTTTGGTGAAGTCTTCACTTCACAAAATTGTCATCGTTTCAGACATTTCTCATGATGTCTCCCGTACTGATGTTGAACAGGAATGGTGACAGAAATCATCCCCGCCCCCTCACTCTCTTTAGGACTCGAACCTTTGATGTGTCCTCTGCCCTGATAGCTGCTTGTTGTTCGTGATACAATGAATTGATTAGGTGTATTTAGGTGTTTTGGAAAACCCATGTCTTTCATGATATTCCATAATTTCTGATATACACAGTCAAAAGGCTTGCTGGAAACTATGAAGCATAATTAATTACATTACGAGATCATTAATACTAATCATCATCTTCACGTGCTGTCAACTAAAGCTAGAACACTATTAAAACGTTTTCTTGCTAGTCACATACCTGTGTATCACACTTCTTTCCCGTCATATCTCGTACTTCCCAAGAAACTGGAACTTTTTAATGTTTATTTCCAGCTACACATTCATTTCAAGTCCATTCTCTCGACTTTTGTTGTTAATTTCTGCCACTAAATGTTGTGAATATTCCGAACATTCTTTTAGTAATACCGTATCATCTACAAGTCTTACATTTGTTACTTTGATGCTCTAACCTTCATTTCACTGATCTCTGAAAATTCCCTGCATGTATAGACTGAATGAGCACGGATATAAGCGCGTTCAGTCTAGTCTTTATATCGGTAGATGAAGAGTTCTCTCTTATCTCTAGTGACTGCTTTCTGTTTTCGACATAAATTACACATCAATGTTTTGTTTCCATCAACAACGCGTATTTCCTAAATGTACAATAAAAGTAAATAAGGTTGTATCAAACCAAGTCAATGTACAACAATGGTGGAGTGCGAAATAGTACCGACAAAGTCTTCATTCCAAATAATATAAAAAAATATTATGCAGCCCCTTTTTATACCAAAAAAATAAATATAAGAAAACAAATTATTAAAAGTTTCATCAATGCTTATTTCCAACATCAGGAGAAAAAAATTATAATCTTTTTTGGGGTCCATGTTATGAGACGGGAACAACTGGCATATTTTACGAAAGATGTGAAATTTTGGGGAGAAGCGATAGAAGGAAGCAGTGTTTTTTTTTTAAAAGGCAATTTAAGAGGGTGGTGGGGGAAAAAGATCAAGAACAGAACTGATAGACAGTTACAGAGATAGAAAGTTGTGACCGCATACTCCTGCAGACACAGAAGTTGATAATGATGACGATGTATCGCTTTCATGCATTGTATGATTTGTTGATTTATGTGAAAAGTCTTGGCGTAGCCTATAAAGCAATCACAAATTGGTTTGAGTGATTCAATGTATTTTTCCATTTACATCCAGAAAATATCTTCTTTCGCGCAACATTGAGTTATTGAGTTATTTGCGGGTCATCATAATTGCACTCCGAACATGTCCATAGGTGGTCAGATCCCCTCCTCAGCAATTCCCTCAGTGTCCAGCGACTGACGACTCCAGTTCTATGTTGGTTGATAAGTCTTCTTACACGGCCACTAAAGTAGTATACAAGGGTCCAATTGATTATCATTTGACCCGTAAATTAACAAAGATATATAGGGCGGCGCGCGGCGCGCATAAAGCGTGTGGCGCAGGGGGAGTTAACCGTGACATTTCGTGTCGAGGTATTGACCTCTAGTCCCGGTGACCCCGGAAGTGACGTGTTTATGTCTGGTGTGTGCTGACTTTGGAGCGCTTGGTGTACTTGAGCGATAGTGATAGGTTAGTAGATTATACAACATCAATGAAAAACGATCAATATAAGACAGAAGACAAAGATATATTTTATTCTTTTATTATCTCAATAGGTGTATAACATACATTGATATTATATAACATTACAAAAATATTCAGTACATTGAGTCAATATATAGTACATGAATAACATTTATTTATAGATAGGTAGTTGGGTGTCTGCTTAGCGTTGTGTCATAAATGAATCATAAGGGGTGAAACTGTTAGAGATTGCTGGGTAGTCTAAGCTGGTAGTGTAAAGAGTTAAATATCTAGAGGAGTTGTCGAGACGTTATCATCAACTACCTTTCTTTTTATATAGAAATAGGAAAGAGCATTTCTTGTTTGACTGTAGGAAAATATGGAATTATTTAAGACTTTGAAACCTACATTTTTCCCACCCTTGGCCTTTTGCGTGGCGAGAACCTCTAAAAACATATCTTTATCTAATTTGTTGTGTTGCTTGCTTAGCCCTTTACAACTGATTTTATCGTAATCCCCACTACAATGGTACGTCTTACTACATAAGCTAACAAGAGCTGTCCCTTCGTACTCTAGTTTAAAAAGCCCGGGCGTTCGTTTGGTGTACGCTTTAACACCCTTACAGATTATACAGTCTGTCTTGCTAGTATGTTCATCGCAGCGATGGGTGTATGGAGGTCGCCTAGTGTGTAATAAGGGCTGTATAGGGGTCGTCTAGTGTGCCGTGATGGGTCAATGGAGGTCGGCTAGTATGTCGTGATGGGTGTACGGAGGTCGTCTAGTGTGTCATATTGGGTGTATAGAGGGCGTTTAGTGTGTATGATGGTTGTATAGGGGTCGTCTAGTGTGTCATGATGGTTGTATAGGGGTCGTCTAGTGTGCCGTGATGGGTGTACGGAGGTCGTCTAGTGTGTCATATTGGGTGTATAGAGGGCGTTTAGTGTGTCATGATGGTTGTATAGAGGTCGTCTAGTGTGTCATGATGGTTGTATAGGGGTCGTCTAGTGTGCCGTGATGGGTCAATGGAGGTCGGCTAGTATGTCGTGATGGGTGTACGGAGGTCGTCTAGTGTGTCATATTGGGTGTATAGAGGGCGTTTAGTGTGTCATGATGGTTGTATAGGGGTCGTCTAGTGTGTCATATTGGGTGTATAGAGGGCGTCTAGTGTGTCATGATGGGTGTATGTAGGTCGTTTAGTGTGTCATATTGGGTGTATAGAGGGCGTTTAGTGTGTCGTGAGGGGTGTATGGAGGTCGTCTACTGTGTCGTGAGGGGTGTATGGCGGTTGTCTGGTATATCATACTTTAATCAACCAATAAGAAAAATGAAGGAACATTACATTCAACATTACTTATCTTAACTACTTTACATCAATACAGTTGAATAACGTGTTATCGGTAAGTCTTACCATACTTTAAGAGAAAACATTCAAACTTACAGCGTAAAATATAGTCTCAATCATCTACACCGAATATAACCTGTTATCGATAAGCCTTAACATACGTTAAGAGAAAACAAGCCAACTTACTGTGCAAAAATCCGCTAGTGTGAACAGTAACTTTCCTTGAATCAACCAAACTTATAACGCCGTCTAGTTTAAATATAACCTGGTAAGAAATGACTAAATTAGCCAATCAGCGAGTGACTATGCCAACATCGCTTGATATCGGGATTAACCAATCAGAAAAGAGTATTAACATAGGAGGCGGGGCGAAGAAATGGCTGACAGGTGGATTAACCAATCAGAAAAGCGCGTTAGCCCAAGCGTAGGTAGTGGCTGTCGGGTCAGCAGTGGGGGAAAAATGCGGGGTGGTGGGTTACTTGAACTCGTTTTGACCCCTGAGGCAATTCCAGAAGAGTTCTATGACCTCATTTTGACCGCTGAAGGCTTTAATACCAATGTTTCCCACTTCAACGAACGACATACATCATTAAAGGTGATTACTTCAGCTCTTAGACTTTGGAGTTCCATATCTTTATCACTTCAACGAATGACAGACAACAGTAAAGATGATCATTTCAGGTAAGAAAACTTAGTTCCAAACCCTAAAATTTTGGTTCATATGCACAAAGTTGAACACGAACTCTACAAATTTAGTCCCAAAGTCGTAATTGTTAGACACGAAAGTCGTAAATGTTATATTCAATTCCAAAAGTTTGTTAAAATGACAACCCAAACTCAAAATAGTTAGATGCAAAGCTCAAAAATGTATATGCAAAGTCCAAAAAGTTACTCCAAAAGACAACTAATGTAACACTTAACTCCAAAATTTCTACTCATAGTCACAAACTTTGATGCAAAACCCTAACAATTTAGTCCCAAAGTGATACTAGTTCGACACGACAGTCGTAAATGTTATATGCAAAGTCCAAAAGATTGTCAAAAAGATAACCTAAACTCAAAATAGTTAGACACAAAGCGCAACAATTTATATGCAAAGTCTAAAAAGTTACTCCAAAAGACAACTAATGTAATACTTAACCCCAAAATTTCGTCGCATAACCAAACAGTTGAACTCAAAAGCCTAAAAATTTAGTCCCAAAGTGATACTAGTTCGACACAAAAGTCGTAAATGTTATATGCAAAGTCCAAAAGTTTGTCAAAAAGACAACCTTAACTCAAAATAGTTAGACACAAAGCCCAACAATTTATATGCAAAGTCTAAAAAGTTACTCCAAAAGACAACTAATGTAACACTTAACCCAAAATTTCGTCGCATAACCAAACAGTTGAACTCAAAAGCCTAAAAATTTAGTCCCAAAGTCGTAATTGTTCGACACGAAAGTCGTAAATGTTATATTCAAAGTCCAAAAGTTTGTCAAAAAGACAACCCAAACTCAAAAGTTTGTCAAAAAGACAACCTTAACTCAAAATAGTTAGACACAAAGCCCAACAATTTATATGCAAAGTCCAAAAAGTTACTCCAAAAGACAACTAATATAACAACAAGCCCTAAAATTTCGTCTCATAACCAAAAAGTTGAACTCAAAACCCTAAAAAGTGTCCACTTATCAACCAAAGTCTTTAATACAGCTGAGAAAACCCTAATAAATAATTACAATTTACTAAAAATGTTGCACTTGATGATAGTTGCGACTGTGTCTAAATCATTATTGAAAATATTCATAGAACTCTAGTAAAAGCCAAACACACTAAAACACCACATTGAAAGAATGAACTTAAAGTTCACGCCCCTGTCACAACTCTGCTAAGAAAAGTACTGCAAAGCATGAAAGTTATGTCCCCTGCTATAACTCTACTAAACGAAAGTATTACCAAACACGTAGGTTACACTCCTACCATAACCCACTAAGAAAAACAAGATTTTTCTTAAAATACCACATTTATGATTGTTACGCCCCTTGTCCCTTTATGAGGGGCCGCCCATGAAACTGTTAGAAATAGTAAATTTAACCTAGTGGCATACCCCAGATGTTATATTAGACATCCCCATAGCAAAAATTTACTTAAAACTCACTTTTATGGTGGTTACCCCCTGACCCATTTTTGAGGGCTACGCCCATGAAACTGTTAAAAATAGTAAATTTAACAGCTAGACATACCCCAAACTTTATATTAAGCATCCCCGTAGCAAGAATTTACATAAAAATCACTTTTGAAATTACTACCCCAGTACCCATTTTTGGCGGTTACGCACATGAAACTGTTAAAAATAGTAAATTTAACAGCTAGACATACCCCAAACTTTATATTAAGCATCCCCATAGCAAAATTTTACTAAAAAACCACTTTTATGAGTGTTGCCCCCTTGCTCATTTTTGGCGGTTACGCCCATGAAACTCTTAGAAATAGTAAATTTAACCTCTAGACATACCCCAAACTTTATATTAAGCATCCCCATATCAAGAATTTACATAAAAATCACTTTTGAAATTACTACCCCTGTACCCATTTTTGGCGGTTACGCCCATGAAATCGATAAAAAAAATTGCAAATTTAACACCTAGACATACCCCAAACTTTATATTAAACATCCCAGTATCAAGAATTTCCATAAAAACAACTTTTGAAATTACTACCCCGGTACCCATTTTTGGCGGTTACGCCCATGAAACTGTTAAAAATAGTCAATTTAACATATAGACATACCCCAAACTTTATATTAAGCATCTCCGTATCAAGAATTTACATAAAAACAACTTTTGAAATTACTACCCCGGTACCCATTTTTGGCGGTTACGCCCATGACACTGTTAAAAATAGTCAATTTAACATCTAGACATACCCCAAACTTTATATTAAGCATCTCCGTATCAAGAATTTACATAAAAACAACTTTTGAAATTACTACCCCTGTACCCATTTTTGGCGGTTACGCCCATGAAATCAATAAAAAATTGAAGTTTAACCTATTGGCATACATCAAACATAATATTTGACACGCCCATGTATCAAATTAACTTGAAAAATCAACCAAAAACTAGTAGTATAGAATGGCACTTAGGGTGGATAGACTATAAGGAAAAACGGTAGACTCTCATATAAGGAAAAACGGTAGACTCTCATATAAGGAAAAACCGCACCAAAAAATGTGCTTCCATGTACGGGTAGACTATTTATATAAGGAATTATGTGCGGCTGGAAACACTTTTGGGATCCTTATTGACATTCTATACTACTAGTTTTTGGTTGATTTTTCAGGTTAATTTGATACATGGGCGTGTCAAATATTATGTTTGATGTATGCCAATAGGTTAAACTTCAATTTTTTATTGATTTTATGGGCGTTACCGCCAAAAATGGGTACAGGGGTAGTAATTTCAAAAGTTGTTTTTATGTAAATTCTTGATACGGAGATGCTTAATATAAAGTTTGGGGTATGTCTAGATGTTAAATTGACTATTTTTAACAGTTTCATGGGCGTAACCGCCAAAAATGGGTACAGAGGTAGTAATTTCAAAAGTTGTTTTTATGGAAATTCTTGATACGGGGATGTTTATTATAAAGTTTGGGGTATGTCTAGATGTTAAATTTCAATTTTTTATTGATTTCATGGGCGTAACCGCCAAAAATGGGTACAGGGGTAGTAATTTCAAAAGTTGTTTTTATGTAAATTCTTGATACGGGGATGCTTAATATAAAGTTTGGAGTATGTCTAGATGTTAAATTGACTATTTTTTAACAGTTTCATGGGTGTAACCGCCAAAAATGGGTACAGGGGTAGTAATTTCAAAAGTTGTTTTTATGTAAATTCTTGATACGGAGATGCTTAATATAAAGTTTGGGGTATGTCTAGATGTTAAATTGACTATTTTTAACAGTTTCATGGGCGTAACCGCCAAAAATGGGTACAGGGGTAGTAATTTCAAAAGTTGTTTTTATGTAAATTCTTGATACGGAGATGCTTAATATAAAGTTTGGGGTATGTCTAGATGTTAAATTGACTATTTTTAACAGTTTCATGGGCGTAACCGCCAAAAATGGGTACCGGGGTAGTAATTTCAAAAGTTGTTTTTATGTAAATTCTTGATACGGAGATGCTTAATATAAAGTTTGGGGTATGTCTAGATGTTAAATTGACTATTTTTAACAGTTTCATGGGTGTAACCGCCAAAAATGGGTACAGGGGTAGTAATTTCAAAAGTTGTTTTTATGTAAATTCTTGATACGGAGATGCTTAATATAAAGTTTGGGGTATGTCTAGATGTTAAATTGACTATTTTTAACAGTTTCATGGGCGTAACCGCCAAAAATGGGTACAGGGGTAGTAATTTCAAAAGTTGTTTTTATGTAAATTCTTGATACGGAGATACTTAATATAAAGTTTGGGGTATGTCTAGATGTTAAATTGACTATTTTTAACAGTTTCATGGGCGTAACCGCCAAAAATGGGTACCGGGGTAGTAATTTCAAAAGTTGTTTTTATGTAAATTCTTGATACGGAGATGCTTAATATAAAGTTTGGGGTATGTCTAGATGTTAAATTGAATATTTTTTACAGATTCATGGGCGTAACCGCCAAAAATGGGTACAGGGGTAGTAATTTCAAAAGTTGTTTTTATGGAAATTCTTGATACTGGGATGTTTAATATAAAGTTTGGGGTATGTCTAGGTGTTAAATTTGCAATTTTTTTTATCGATTTCATGGGCGTAACCGCCAAAAATGGGTACAGGGGTAGTAATTTCAAAAGTGATTTTTATGTAAATTCTTGATATGGGGATGCTTAATATAAAGTTTGGGGTATGTCTAGAGGTTAAATTTACTATTTCTAAGAGTTTCATGGGCGTAACCGCCAAAAATGAGCAAGGGGGCAACACTCATAAAAGTGGTTTTTTTAGTAAAATTTTGCTATGGGGATGCTTAATATAAAGTTTGGGGTATGTCTAGCTGTTAAATTTACTATTTTTAACAGTTTCATGGGCGTAACCGCCAAAAATGGGTACTGGGGTAGTAATTTCAAAAGTGATTTTTATGTAAATTCTTGCTACGGGGATGCTTAATATAAAGTTTGGGGTATGTCTAGCTGTTAAATTTACTATTTTTAACAGTTTCATGGGCGTAGCCCTCAAAAATGGGTCAGGGGGTAACCACCATAAAAGTGAGTTTTAAGTAAATTTTTGCTATGGGGATGTCTAATATAACATCTGGGGTATGCCACTAGGTTAAATTTACTATTTCTAACAGTTTCATGGGCGGCCCCTCATAAAGGGACAAGGGGCGTAACAATCATAAATGTGGTATTTTAAGAAAAATCTTGTTTTTCTTAGTGGGTTATGGTAGGAGTGTAACCTACGTGTTTGGTAATACTTTCGTTTAGTAGAGTTATAGCAGGGGACATAACTTTCATGCTTTGCAGTACTTTTCTTAGCAGAGTTGTGACAGGGGCGTGAACTTTAAGTTCATTCTTTCAATGTGGTGTTTTAGTGTGTTTGGCTTTTACTAGAGTTCTATGAATATTTTCAATAATGATTTAGACACAGTCGCAACTATCATCAAGTGCAACATTTTTAGTAAATTGTAATTATTTATTAGGGTTTTCTCAGCTGTATTAAAGACTTTGGTTGATAAGTGGACACTTTTTAGGGTTTTGAGTTCAACTTTTTGGTTATGAGACGAAATTTTAGGGCTTGTTGTTATATTAGTTGTCTTTTGGAGTAACTTTTTGGACTTTGCATATAAATTGTTGGGCTTTGTGTCTAACTATTTTGAGTTAAGGTTGTCTTTTTGACAAACTTTTGAGTTTGGGTTGTCTTTTTGACAAACTTTTGGACTTTGAATATAACATTTACGACTTTCGTGTCGAACAATTACGACTTTGGGACTAAATTTTTAGGCTTTTGAGTTCAACTGTTTGGTTATGCGACGAAATTTTGGGGTTAAGTGTTACATTAGTTGTCTTTTGGAGTAACTTTTTAGACTTTGCATATAAATTGTTGGGCTTTGTGTCTAACTATTTTGAGTTAAGGTTGTCTTTTTGACAAACTTTTGGACTTTGCATATAACATTTACGACTTTTGTGTCGAACTAGTATCACTTTGGGACTAAATTTTTAGGCTTTTGAGTTCAACTGTTTGGTTATGCGACGAAATTTTGGGGTTAAGTATTACATTAGTTGTCTTTTGGAGTAACTTTTTAGACTTTGCATATAAATTGTTGCGCTTTGTGTCTAACTATTTTGAGTTTAGGTTATCTTTTTGACAAACTTTTGGACTTTGCATATAACATTTACGACTGTCGTGTCGAACTAGTATCACTTTGGGACTAAATTGTTAGGGTTTTGCATCAAAGTTTGTGACTATGAGTAGAAATTTTGGAGTTAAGTGTTACATTAGTTGTCTTTTGGAGTAACTTTTTGGACTTTGCATATACATTTTTGAGCTTTGCATCTAACTATTTTGAGTTTGGGTTGTCATTTTAACAAACTTTTGGAATTGAATATAACATTTACGACTTTCGTGTCTAACAATTACGACTTTGGGACTAAATTTGTAGAGTTCGTGTTCAACTTTGTGCATATGAACCAAAATTTTAGGGTTTGGAACTAAGTTTTCTTACCTGAAATGATCATCTTTACTGTTGTCTGTCATTCGTTGAAGTGATAAAGATATGGAACTCCAAAGTCTAAGAGCTGAAGTAATCACCTTTAATGATGTATGTCGTTCGTTGAAGTGGGAAACATTGGTATTAAAGCCTTCAGCGGTCAAAATGAGGTCATAGAACTCTTCTGGAATTGCCTCAGGGGTCAAAACGAGTTCAAGTAACCCACCACCCCGCATTTTTCCCCCACTGCTGACCCGACAGCCACTACCTACGCTTGGGCTAACGCGCTTTTCTGATTGGTTAATCCACCTGTCAGCCATTTCTTCGCCCCGCCTCCTATGTTAATACTCTTTTCTGATTGGTTAATCCCGATATCAAGCGATGTTGGCATAGTCACTCGCTGATTGGCTAATTTAGTCATTTCTTACCAGGTTATATTTAAACTAGACGGCGTTATAAGTTTGGTTGATTCAAGGAAAGTTACTGTTCACACTAGCGGATTTTTGCACAGTAAGTTGGCTTGTTTTCTCTTAACGTATGTTAAGGCTTATCGATAACAGGTTATATTCGGTGTAGATGATTGAGACTATATTTTACGCTGTAAGTTTGAATGTTTTCTCTTAAAGTATGGTAAGACTTACCGATAACACGTTATTCAACTGTATTGATGTAAAGTAGTTAAGATAAGTAATGTTGAATGTAATGTTCCTTCATTTTTCTTATTGGTTGATTAAAGTATGATATACCAGACAACCGCCATACACCCCACATACCACACTAGATGACCTCCATACACCCCTCACGACACAGTAGACGACCTCCATACACCCCTCACGACACACTAAACGCCCTCTATACACCCAATATGACACACTAAACGACCTACATACACCCATCATGACACTCTAGACGCCCTCTATACACCCAATATGACACACTAGACGACCCCTATACAACCATCATGACACACTAAACGCCCTCTATACACCCAATATGACACACTAGACGACCTCCGTACACCCATCACGACATACTAGCCGACCTCCATTGACCCATCACGGCACACTAGACGACCCCTATACAACCATCATGACACACTAGACGACCCCTATACAACCATCATGACACACTAAACGCCCTCTATACACCCAATATGACACACTAGACGACCTCCGTACACCCATCACGGCACACTAGACGACCCCTATACAACCATCATGACACACTAGACGACCCCTATACAACCATCATGACACACTAAACGCCCTCTATACACCCAATATGACACACTAGACGACCTCCGTACACCCATCACGACATACTAGCCGACCTCCATTGACCCATCACGGCACACTAGACGACCCCTATACAGCCCTTATTACACACTAGGCGACCTCCATACACCCATCGCTGCGATGAACATACTAGCAAGACAGACTGTATAAACTGTAAGGGTGTTAAAGCGTACACCAAACGAACGCCCGGGCTTTTTAAACTAGAGTACGAAGGGACAGCTCTTGTTAGCTTATGTAGTAAGACGTACCATTGTAGTGGGGATTACGATAAAATCAGTTGTAAAGGGCTAAGCAAGCAACACAACAAATTAGATAAAGATATGTTTTTAGAGGTTCTCGCCACGCAAAAGGCCAAGGGTGGGAAAAATGTAGGTTTCAAAGTCTTAAATAATTCCATATTTTCCTACAGTCAAACAAGAAATGCTCTTTCCTATTTCTATATAAAAAGAAAGGTAGTTGATGATAACGTCTCGACAACTCCTCTAGATATTTAACTCTTTACACTACCAGCTTAGACTACCCAGCAATCTCTAACAGTTTCACCCCTTATGATTCATTTATGACACAACGCTAAGCAGACACCCAACTACCTATCTATAAATAAATGTTATTCATGTACTATATATTGACTCAATGTACTGAATATTTTTGTAATGTTATATAATATCAATGTATGTTATACACCTATTGAGATAATAAAAGAATAAAATATATCTTTGTCTTCTGTCTTATATTGATCGTTTTTCATTGATGTTGTATAATCTACTAACCTATCACTATCGCTCAAGTACACCAAGCGCTCCAAAGTCAGCACACACCAGACATAAACACGTCACTTCCGGGGTCACCGGGACTAGAGGTCAATACCTCGACACGAAATGTCACGGTTAACTCCCCCTGCGCCACACGCTTTATGCGCGCCGCGCGCCGCCCTATATATCTTTGTTAATTTACGGGTCAAATGATAATCAAATTGACCCTTGTATACTACTCACTAAGTGTCTCATTTCTGGCTGTGCCAAACTTAACTCCCATTTCCATCATCCGAAGAAGTGACGTGGATCTGTGTTTGTCGAAGTCCTGTGCTCTTCCCCATCTCGGAGGGCATTGATGATGTCCGCCCGATCCATTGGTTGCCCGTCCTCAACGACAGCGCAAGTAGCCAACCTGTCCGCCCTTTCATTTCCCCGTACTCCCGCATGTCCAGGGACATAGACAAAGGTGACCTTACGTATTTTGGATTTCTGCAACGATTCTACCCATTGCATGCGTACAGAGCCCGCCTCCACTTTTTTTATCATGCTCATCGAATCACTCAGTATACATGCGTGGGTGTAGTCTTGTGACTCTAACCATTTGAATGCCTTGGTCACTGCCATCGCCTCCATTGTCATGCTACTCGTGGTCACGACGTATGCACCACTGTCTTCGTAGACTATTCTGCCTGCCGAGCGTGCTGTAAATGCCCATGCGCTTCTTTGGTGTCGCCGTCTGTATAGATGACTGCATCTTTCTCATCGGTGTTATCGCAGATGAGACCGTTGACATCAGCATTAACCACGACCGGGTTCTGTTCCCTACTTTTCCTGTCGAGTGTGACAATACACGAGAAAGTCCCATTGAATGACGTAGGCACCGGTATCTACTCCTCACCAACGCTGATATTGGAAAGCCAACAAACCTGTTTAATGACATCTTCTGCTCGGCCCACCCATGATTTGAGGAAAAATTAAAAAATAAAAAAAGGTATGTAAGAAGCTTTACGTGACAAGTGGACGACACAGACTAAACAACGTTTCGGCTCAATAGGCCTTCATCAGGAACAAACAATAAAAACACACACACACAAATTAATAACGAAACAACCAAAACAAAAACAATCGAAATGTGTTAAAGAAAACAACAACAAAAAGTAAAACTATCCTGTCAAATCCAAAATAAAATCGTAACCAAGTGCGGCTGTCGTGAACGTCGAAAATCGTGCGAAAAAGTGCGTAAATGTAAACAGAACCAGAGGAGTAAACACAAGGGTCAGTGTACAAACACAAAGGAGAAAGAATCGAATAGTAGACTAACAGGTGTAAAAAGACGCTAAGAGTGAGATGTCTGAGAGTGGGGTACAGTAAAAATAAATGAGGGGTAAGAAGCACAGAAAAAAATTTTTTTATAGAGGAGAAAACTGAAGTGTCTCATAAGGGACTAGAGGAGAAGAACTATAAAAAGCATGGCATAGTAAGTAGACCAAATAACCCAAATATGTGTAGTAGAGAAGGCTATGCAAAAGGGAAGGAGCAAGCAAAAGGAAACTATGCGTATGAGTGTGATACATTCATACCTCTCGGGGTCAGCGAACCATACTGGACTATAAGGCGATTTTCCAAAGTATAGCGGCTGCGGTCGCCAGAGTGACAAAGGACAATACCAGTGACACGGATGTCGTCTTTGCCCTTGTGATCAGGGGAGTTGAAGTGGGAAGATACCGGAGTACCAGTATTTTGTTGGACATCACGTAGATGTTCACAAAATCTTTCCGCTAATCTTCTTCCAGACTCACCAATATAGGTCATATGGCATCGTTGGCATATGATGGCATAAATGATGTTGCGGGACACACATGTGAAGCTATGCTTGATCTCGAACCGTCCATTAGGGAACAAAACCGAGTCAGCAGGGAGCACATAGGCACAGGTAATACAGTTTCGACCACAAGGGGGCGTACCGAAGTGTTGAGGGTGGGAGCAAGGGAGATGGCTCCTAACCAAAATATCTCTCAAATTCCTGTCGCGCTTAAAGGCGATCATCGGGGGATCACTAAAAAGTAGACGGGTAGTGGGATCAGAGAGGAGAATGGAACGGTAGCGGTTGAGTATCCTCACAGCAGCTAAGTTGTGGGGATGATATGTGAGGGTGAGTATAGTTCTCTCAGAAGGGGGGCGGTTGGAAGGGGTGAGTGCCTCGGGACGGGAGATAAGGAGGACCCGCTGGAGGGCAGACTGGAGGATCGAGTCTGGATAAAGCCGGCGGCTGAAGAAACCTAACATGAGGTGAGCCTGTAGGAGGAAATCTTGGTCATCCTGGCAGATGCGACGGAGACGCAAGAACTGAGAGAACGGAATAGAATCACGACAAGAAGGTGAATGGGATGAAGTGTAGAGAAGATAGCAATGGGCGTCTGTGGGTTTATAGAAAACCGAAGTATGGAGGCCAGAAGTACCCAAAGAAACGATAAGATCTAGGAAGGTGACAGAGGAAGTGGATGTACAAGATGTGAACTTGATAGCTTTGTGATAGCCACTAATGTGGTCGATAAACCTGGAGAGGTCATCCTCAGGTAGATCGGTAAGTCCGAAGCAGTCATCAATGTACCGAAGGTATATGATGGGAAGGGGACCTTGATATGAATTGAGAAATTGGTACTCAAGGTAGCCCATAAACAGGCAAGCATAGCTAGGGCCCATCTTGGTGCCCATGGCTACTCCACTAACCTGATCATAGAAGTCACCATTGAACTCAAAGGTATTGAGGTTGAGTACAAGCTCAGTAAGGCGGAGAAGAGTGGCAGTATCCACAGAGGGGTGTTGTCTCTAGTCAAGAAAGAAACGTAGAGCTAAGAGGCCGTCGGAGTGAGGAATAGAGGTGTAGAGGGAGCAAACATCAAGGGTAAAAAGTCGGTATGAGCGACCATGGGAGAGAGAGA
The DNA here is from genome assembly GCA_032433765.1 of Megaustenia siamemsis. Taxonomy (NCBI): domain Eukaryota; kingdom Metazoa; phylum Mollusca; class Gastropoda; order Stylommatophora; family Ariophantidae; genus Megaustenia; species Megaustenia siamemsis. Next base: position 2,099,884 of record JAVIAB010000105.1, read on the forward strand.
TAGAAGAGAAGATATTAAGTGCATGGTTAGTGTCCTTGACATATGAAGGAAGACTGGCAACCATGGGCTGGAAGACACTGTCTAGATAGTCAGATATGTGTTCAGTCGGGCATGCACACGCAGACACGATGGGGCGTCCTGGATAGTCGATTTTGTGAATTTTGGGGAGCATATAGAAAGATGGTTTCCCAAGACCACTATTCGGGATAATAAGGCGAGACGCGCTAGGGGGAAGGAGGTGGTCACGGATCAGTTCTTTGATGGTAGATTGGACCTGTTTATTGTGGGGGACAGTAGCGTCATCAGGACGGGGTTTATAAAACGTGGTATTGGATAGTTGTTTGTTGCCCTCTGAAATGTATAAGTCTCTGCGCCAAACTACCACCGCTCCCCCTTTATCGGCCGGTTTGATGACAATGTCTTCTCGGCGGCGGAGATTAGAGAGGGCTCGAAGCTCAGAGGGAGATAAATTAGAGCGGTGAAGTTTTCTAGGGCACAGTTGTAGTATCTCACGTGAGGTGACATTAATGTAGTGATCCAAGGCCTGGGATGCGCCGGGTTGAGGGGTCCAATCCGATTTACGGGAGTGGAAGCGGGAAAACTCGTCTACAGGGGTAGATAAGGTGGAAGTTGCAGTAGTGCCAGAGTAATGGAGCTTCAAGCGCATACGTCTATGGAAATCATGGACATCCTTACAAAGATTATAATGGTCACTAAAGGGACGAAGGGGGATAAATTTTAAACCTTTAGAGAGAACAGACCTCTCATTATGTGAGAGATGGAGGTCGGGGGGTACACAAAAAACTAAAGAGTCGGTAGCTGACGTAGCAGGTATAGAGGAAGGTGGGGCGGGGCGGATCACTAAAAAGTACTCCTACAGGCTCACCTCATGTTAGGTTTCTTCAGCCGCCGGCTTTATCCAGACTCGATCCTCCAGTCCGCCCCGCCCCACCTTCCTCTTCACTACATTAATGTCACCTCACGTGAGATACTACAACTGTGCCCTAGAAAACTTCACCGCTCTAATTTATCTCCCTCTGAGCTTCGAGCCCTCTCTAATCTCCGCCGCCGAGAAGACATTGTCATCAAACCGGCCGATAAAGGGGGAGCGGTGGTAGTTTGGCGCAGAGACTTATACATTTCAGAGGGCAACAAACAACTATCCAATACCACGTTTTATAAACCCCGTCCTGATGACGCTACTGTCCCCCACAATAAACAGGTCCAATCTACCATCAAAGAACTGATCCGTGACCACCTCCTTCCCCCTAGCGCGTCTCGCCTTATTATCCCGAATAGTGGTCTTGGGAAACCATCTTTCTATATGCTCCCCAAAATTCACAAAATCGACTATCCAGGACGCCCCATCGTGTCTGCGTGTGCATGCCCGACTGAACACATATCTGACTATCTAGACAGTGTCTTCCAGCCCATGGTTGCCAGTCTTCCTTCATATGTCAAGGACACTAACCATGCACTTAATATCTTCTCTTCTATCTCTCTCTCCCATGGTCGCTCATACCGACTTTTTACCCTTGATGTTTGCTCCCTCTACACCTCTATTCCTCACTCCGACGGCCTCTTAGCTCTACGTTTCTTTCTTGACTAGAGACAACACCCCTCTGTGGATACTGCCACTCTTCTCCGCCTTACTGAGCTTGTACTCAACCTCAATACCTTTGAGTTCAATGGTGACTTCTATGATCAGGTTAGTGGAGTAGCCATGGGCACCAAGATGGGCCCTAGCTATGCTTGCCTGTTTATGGGCTACCTTGAGTACCAATTTCTCAATTCATATCAAGGTCCCCTTCCCATCATATACCTTCGGTACATTGATGACTGCTTCGGACTTACCGATCTACCTGAGGATGACCTCTCCAGGTTTATCGACCACATTAGTGGCTATCACAAAGCTATCAAGTTCACATCTTGTACATCCACTTCCTCTGTCACCTTCCTAGATCTTATCGTTTCTTTGGGTACTTCTGGCCTCCATACTTCGGTTTTCTATAAACCCACAGACGCCCATTGCTATCTTCTCTACACTTCATCCCATTCACCTTCTTGTCGTGATTCTATTCCGTTCTCTCAGTTCTTGCGTCTCCGTCGCATCTGCCAGGATGACCAAGATTTCCTCCTACAGGCTCACCTCATGTTAGGTTTCTTCAGCCGCCGGCTTTATCCAGACTCGATCCTCCAGTCTGCCCTCCAGCGGGTCCTCATTATCTCCCGTCCCGAGGCACTCACCCCTTCCAACCGCCCCCCTTCTGAGAGAACTATACTCACCCTCACATATCATCCCCACAACTTAGCTGCTGTGAGGATACTCAACCGCTACCGTTCCATTCTCCTCTCTGATCCCACTACCCGTCTACTTTTTAGTGATCCCCCGATGATCGCCTTTAAGCGCGACAGGAATTTGAGAGATATTTTGGTTAGGAGCCATCTCCCTTGCTCCCACCCTCAACACTTCGGTACGGCCCCTTGTGGTCGAAACTGTATTACCTGTGCCTATGTGCTCCCTGCTGACTCGGTTTTGTTCCCTAATGGACGGTTCGAGATCAAGCATAGCTTCACATGTGTGTCCCGCAACATCATTTATGCCTTCATATGCCAACGATGCCATATGACCTATATTGGTGAGTCTGGAAGAAGATTAGCGGAAAGATTTTGTGAACATCTACGTGATGTCCAACAAAATACTGGTACTCCGGTATCTTCCCACTTCAACTCCCCTGATCACAAGGGCAAAGACGACATCCGTGTCACTGGTATTGTCCTTTGTCACTCTGGCGACCGCAGCCGCTATACTTTGGAAAATCGCCTTATAGTCCAGTATGGTTCGCTGACCCCGAGAGGTATGAATGTATCACACTCATACGCATAGTTTCCTTTTGCTTGCTCCTTCCCTTTTGCATAGCCTTCTCTACTACACATATTTGGGTTATTTGGTCTACTTACTATGCCATGCTTTTTATAGTTCTTCTCCTCTAGTCCCTTATGAGACACTTCAGTTTTCTCCTCTATAAAAAATTTTTTTTCTGTGCTTCTTACCCCTCATTTATTTTTACTGTACCCCACTCTCAGACATCTCACTCTTAGCGTCTTTTTACACCTGTTAGTCTACTATTCGATTCTTTCTCCTTTGTGTTTGCACACTGACCCTTGTGTTTACTCCTCTGGTTCTGTTTACATTTACGCACTTTTTCACACGATTTTCGACGTTCACGACAGCCGCACTTGGTTACGATTTTATTTTGGATTTGACAGGATAGTTTTACTTTTTGTTGTTGTTTTCTTTAACACATTTCGATTGTTTTTGTTTTGGTTGTTTCGTTATTAATTTGTGTGTGTGTGTTTTTATTGTTTGTTCCTGATGAAGGCCTATTGAGCCGAAACGTTGTTTAGTCTGTGTCGTCCACTTGTCACGTAAAGCTTCTTACATACCTTTTTTTATTTTTTAATTTTTCCTCATATTCAGCTTTACTGCAGCTTCGCATTTTTATGCCTTAACCCCACCCATGATTTGCCTCTTTTTAGCCTGTCACCTTTCTCTGTGTTGAGCACGTGGTGCAATAGATGCTCTGTATCTGTACTAATTTTCAGGTATGCTCGTGCTTTCCAGATCTTGATTCTGTCATCCATGGTTGGAAAGTCAAGAAGATACCTCATTGCTACACAGGGAGTGTCCCTCGTACATCCCAGGATAATGCGTATGGCTTCATTTTGTATTTTCTCCAGCCTATCAATTTGAGTCGTACGGACAGTAAGAATTGCCAGGGCATACTCGATTGGTGCGAGGACTAATCCCTGGAACAGAAGAGTAAGTAGCCTCTGCTCGATGTTGGCAGCTGCCATTTCGCGCACCATTTTCTCCTCAAGTCATATTGCTGTTCTCCTACCGCTCTCATATATTTTTATTTTAGAATCTCTCAACAATTAAGTTTATTATTTTTACATGTCTCATTGAACTTTTGTTTTAAAATAATTGTTTTTGACAGCTCTGATTTTCTTCAGCAGAACGTTCAATGGTGGTGTTATTAATTTCTATTGTACATATCCTGGACTTGTATTCAAACCTTTTTCCAATGTCAAATTCCTCTAACGCTTCAGTCTTCTTTTTATTTGTCTATGTTGCCGAGACCTGAAATTTTCCATTTCGCCTTTTTAGCTATTCTTATAACTATTTGTACATCTGTTTGTAAGATTTTAGGTCCTCTAGTGTGCATTCCATAATACCCTTAATTCCTTTTTAATTCTTAAATAGTTTTTCCATGTTTTCCTGTCATGTAATATTTATATTTTTATTGCGTACTCCGTTTTTGTTTATAATATATATTCCACATTCAACATGTTTAGTTTTATTGATTATTTCTTGTACACTGACTTATTTTCTTTGCCTTTCTACACATTGTTTTTCATTATCTATGTTGCTATACTGACTTGTATTTATTTGTGACTTCTGTTTGTGCACGTATTACGTCTTGATCTTGAACATAATATTATTACAAAATCTATGTTATGTGTTTCCTCTCGGTTGCATCTTCCCTGTGTCGCTGTGATATTCCCAGCACTCTTGTGCGTACTTTAATCTTGCGAGTGATGTTCGCTGACATGTACTTACTTAGAGGCTACACCAGGAACGTGTACAGCTTAAAGCACAGTGATGTAGCTAAATAATGGTTTCGTTATTTTGGTAAACATCAGGTGCTACACAACATCAGATCAATATTTTCAAGTCCAGCACATATAAATCATAGATTTACACTAGCAAGCCTGCTCTATTCATCTGGTACATTCTCAGTAAGTCCTGACATGCGGGATGATACATTCTTAAATGCCCAATGTCACCTGCAACAGCTCTCACATCGACATCTTTATACTTTAAAACAATTCAATTTGACACGGTACACCCTGTTACTGACTTCTGTATTCCAATGAAACTTGACTAAGATCCTAGCACTAACTGAATCGAACTTTCGCACACATTACACAATTCATCTTTCTTGAGGTCACATCTATATTCGACTTTCTACTCCAATGAAATCCGCAATAATTTCATAATACACAAAAATCCAAATCATTGTTGACAACAAAAAAATGTGACAAGACGGCACTTGCCGACGTGCCTGGTTGGTACTCAACTTTCATCGAATTCTGCTAGAAGATAGCATGTAGTTAGATTATTATTTGTGTTAAGCCTTTTTGGTGGAGTAACCATTGGTTAAAAGAGTTCTTAGATGTTATGTAGAGCCAGTCTTAACATATGGATGTCTATCTATCTTTCGTTCGCCCGAAGTATTGTCTATATCTGCAATGTCGTTTCCTGTATAAATTTTACTGTCTTTTGTAATTCTTACAGTGGCCTATATAGTTCTGTCTGTATTGTTGTATCTATGGGCCAATGGATTTTCCTCAGTCTACTATATTCATTGCAGTCTTGAAGTATGTGTTCAGCAGTCTGCGGCGCCTGTCCACATGTACAAGTACAACTACTTGGGACTACCAAGACCTGATAGTCTGCATTTTGTTGTTTTAAACGGGTCTCTTGTCGTTTCTTTAGGCTAATTTCAATATTATTGTCATTTGCAAAGGAGTCTGCAAAGTGATTTGCTGCATGCTTACCTATTATGATGTTTCCACCCTTCTTCAGTGTAATTTTGGTGTTCCTTTCTGTACCCTCATCATTCAGCTGTTTTACAAGCTTCCACACTTTTCTTGTGTCTCATTCAAGGTTCAAGGACTCTGTTTTTTCTTTCCAGCTTCTCCGTCTGGCTTGTAGTTTAGCCCCATTTAAATTTGGCTTTAGCATGTTGATAGTTATTGTGGTGTTCCTGGCAAGGGTTATTTTCTTCTTGCTTTCGAGATATTTCCATGTCATTGTGCAGTTGCTCTAGTTCACTACTCCAGTATAGTTTGTAGTGTTTCCGTGCCCCTCTAGGTATTGTTTCACTGGCAGCTTGTATTATTAGTCTACTGAATTCAACAAATATTTTGTTGATGTCTCTGTCCGTATTTATATCTTTAGTCAGTACACTGGTGTAGTGTTGATACATATTCCAGTTTGCTTTTTTGTAATTCCATCTGGAAAGAGTGCTGCTCTCCCTGACGGCCTCATTTTGCACCACTAAAATGACTGGTCGGTGATCGCTGCCTTCAAGTTGTTTCCCAACAATACGTGTGATATTCCAATCCAGGTCTGGTGAATGTAAAGCAAGGTCTGGTGTAGATGTGGTATGGAACAGGCAAATAATTGCAATATATCGTCATACTTTGGAGTGTTTAGCACACCATACCACTGGCTCGTAGATGTGGTATGCCATGATCTGAAGTAGAATGTTGGTGGATCTGTTGTCTGGTTTAATAGTATAAGCCCATTGTCATCCTGCCAATTTTCAAGTTCTTCACCTCTCTTGTCCATATGTTCATAGCCCCAGCTCTGTGAATGGCTGTTAAAGTCTCCACAAACAATTATTCTTTCTTTTAATGTAATTGTGTCTAGTGCTAGTGGTCACTCGGACAGTAGTAGTTAAGTAGGTGAAAGTCTGTACTCTCTATCCTGAGATGCAGTATTTGATATTCCGCCCCATCCATATATACTTCAATCTGACATGCATTCATGTTGTTCTTTACAAGTGTCAATATTCCGCCTTTTGTCTGTTTTTTTTTCTGTTTTGTCAAATATGGATGTGAATCATGGACAACAGACAAGAAAATCCCTGTAGGCTATAGAAATGTGGTTTTACAGAAGAATGTTGAGAATACCATGGACAGCTAAGAAGAGTAATGAAAACGTTCCGAAAGAGACCAAAGCAAAAAGAGAGCTAATTTCCAATATTAGAAAGAAACAATCATCATTTTTTGGCCATGTAATGAGAGGGGAGCATGAGGAATATATTGTAACAACTTGGAAAATTGAGGGACGAAGAGATAGAGGGAAGTAAAGAGAAAAGATACCAGACAGCTTAAGAGAATGGCTTGGCAGAAGGTCTACAACAGAAATGATAAATAGCTGTCGTGATCGAAAGTTGTGGAGAGATATGATCACCTACGCCAGCAGGCTTGGTACTTGATGATGATGATGATGAACCATTGGTCTCAATATCTACATCTGAATATGTTTGACTTTTTAAATTTATTTTAACAACATGTATTTAATCCTGTTTTAGACTTTAATTTCACGACTTTTCCCTTTGCTTCTCAGTGTACATTATCTTCTTTTCCAGCGTGTTAAAGGTATAACATACAATTAATTTATTTTTAAACGCACATATGCATCAAGTAATATGTAATATTCAATACAAAGAGAAAATAATATTCCTCATAACACTATTCTTTAGTGCTAAACTTGGATACATTAACAGCTAAAAATACTCTTACTATGCAAATGAGATGCCTAAGAAGAATATTGACTGTGAACAAAATGAAAAATATCATAAACGAGCATCTGAGAAAAAAGAGTTAATATTTATTATTATACGAGTTATTATTATTTACTTATTGTTTTGGGCATGTAACACCGTCACTACTAGACAGTATCCATCAGAGAACAAAGGGGCACGTCACTACTAGACAGTATCCATCACAGAACAAAGGGGCACGTCACTACTAGACAGTATCCATCACAGAACAAAGGAGCACGTCACTACTAAACAGTACCATCAGAGAACAAAGGAGCACGTCACAACTAGACAGTATCCATCAGAGAACAAAGGAGCACGTCACCACTAGACAGTATTCATCAGAGAGCAAAAGAGCACGTCACTCTTAGACAGTATCCATCAGAGAACAAAGGAGCACGTCACAACAAGACAGTATCCATCAGAGAACAAAGGAGCACGTCACCACTAGACAGTGTCCACCAGAGAGCAATGGAGCACGTCACTCCTAGACAGTATCCACCAGAGAGCAATGGAGCACGTCACTCTTAGACAGTATCCATCAGAGAACAAAGGAGCACGTCACCACTAGACAGTATCCACCAGAGAGCAATGGAGCACGTCACTCCTAGACAGTATCCATCAGAGAACAAAGGAGCACGTCACCACTAGACAGTATCCATTAGAGAACAAAGGAGCACGTCACCACTAGACAGTATCCATTAGAGAACAAAGGGGCACGTCACTACTAGACAGTATCCATCAGAGAACAAAGGAGCACGTCACTACTAGACAGTATCCATCACAGAACAAAGGAGCACGTCACTACTAAACAGTACCATCAGAGAACAAAGGAGCACGTCACAACTAGACAGTATCCATCAGAGAACAAAGGAGCACGTCACTACTAGACAGTATCCATCACAGAACAAAGGAGCACGTCACTACTAAACAGTACCATCAGAGAACAAAGGAGCACGTCACAACTAGACAGTATCCATCAGAGAACAAAGGAGCACGTCACTACTAGACAGTATCCACCAGAGAGCAATGGAGCACGTCACTCCTAGACAGTATCCACCAGAGAGCAATGGAGCACGTCACTCTTAGACAGTATCCATCAGAGAACAAAGGAGTACGTCAACATAGGACAGTATCCATCAGAGAACAAAGAAGTACGTCTGCACTAGACAGTATCCATCAGAGAACAAAGAAGTACGTCTGCACTAGACAGTATCCATCAGAGAACAAAGAAGTACGTCAGCACAAGACAGTATCCATCAGAGAACACAGGAGTACGTCAACATAAGACAGTATCCATCAGAGAACAAAGAAGTACGTCAACACAAGACAGTATCCATCAGAGAACAAAGGAGTACGTCACCACTAGACAGTATCCATCAGAGAACAAAGGAGTACGTCACCACTAGACAGTATCCATCAGAGAATAAAGGAGTACGTCAACATAAGACAGTATCCATCAGAGAACAAAGGAGTACGTCAGCACAAGACAGTATCCATCAGAGAACAAAGGAGTACGTCAACACAAGAACTGAAAGCGATAGCGACTCATAGATAACTGCTTGGAGCAGGATCGATGAGCACGAACCATTCAGAACCTACTCCTCCTCTTCGTGGTGCCCCTAGAAACAGAGTAACTAGTCTGGCCAAATGAGGTAGAATCGAGAGGAAAGACAACTCGATACTGAAAAACGCTAAACTGAATTTGGATGTTTTGGTTCGAAAGTGGAGATATAACAGAGTTGCTGCAAAACACAAACACAAACACACAAACACAAACACAAACACACAAACACAAACACAAACACAACACAAACACAAGACATTTACGCCAACTTAACGTCCTTTCCAGGGCCGTTGATGAAGAGGATTATTTATTCCTTTAGTCATCGGGTAAACGCGAAACAAAGGCAAAAGATTAATCATGAGAGTTTCAACACCTAGAAGCAAAAAGAGAAGGGGAAATATAAATCTAGAACATAATAGATTAAAGATGTCATCGCGATGAGCACGATACACACGCAGTGACCTGAACATTCTATTTTTCCTCGACAGGCAATACAGAGATAGAGGAGGGTCAAGTCAAATAAGGTATTGATATCGGCCTTCCACCTGTCTCATTTTTGTTTCCAAGACCGTATTTGCTCTATAATTAAGCAGTAATCGGCTCATCAGTGAGATAGCGTTTCTTGCACAGAACAGAGACAAATGGCGAGATTTGATAAAAGATCTTTACAAGGATTGAAAACTGCTAGAATAAAAATTTAGATAAGAGAAAGAGTATCTGGGTCTATGCCCATGGGCCGGCTACGGCTCGAAAGGTCAATAGATAGATAGAATTTTGAATTCCATATTTTATCAAAGTTTCTGAAAGTCATTGCTGCCTTTGCTGTTCTGATTTTAATTTTTTTCTTTCTCCTTCTTGATCTACGCAGCTTCCAAAGTATACAAAGTGATCTACTTCTTCCATTACTTTTCCTTCAAGTTATATTTTTTCTTCTTGGCGAATTTGATTTTACATTATCTTTGTCTTTTCTTGTTTGATCTCAAATCCAATTTTTCTAGCCATTGATGACATGGCATTTGTTTTTTCATGTTCACATTGCTACTGACAAAGAACTATGTCGTCCGCAAAATCAAGGTCCTCTAACTGAGATCCAAGTGGCCATCCAATGTCTTTGTGACCTGTACAGCACTTCTGCATAATGAAGACGATGGCAGCTCCAAATACCAAGGGAGATCAAATGCATCCTTGTTTCACTCCAATATATCACGAGGTAATTAATTTGAATTCGATGTAATTAACTCTAAAACGAGGTAATTAACTCTAAAACGAGGTAATTAACTCTATAGCGAGGTAAATACTTCTTATATGATACCATTAATTCTAACACAAATGAGATAATTCCATTTATTTTATCTCTCGCTCCTGCAGCTTTCATATGGCTCTGTGCCTTCCATTATCACTCGACCTTTTCAGGACTGCTGTCTCCCTCTCTTTCTCTGTCCATTACAGTCATTGAGTGGTGTTGTTTCGATACATGGCCTCTGTCCATTACAGTCATTGAATGGAGCTGCCTCGAAACATCGCCTTTGTCCATTACAGTCATTGAGTGGTGCTGCCTCGATACATCGCCTCTGTCCATTACAGTCATTAAGTGGTGCTATCTCGATACATCGCCTTTGTCCATTACAGTCATTGAGTGGTGCTGTCTCGATACATCGCCTTTGTCCATTACAGTCATTGAGTGGTGCTGCCTCGATACATCGCCTCTGTCCATTACAGTCATTGAGTGGAGCTGCTTCAATACAACGCCTCTGTCCATTACAGTCATTGAGTGGTGCTGTCTCGATACATCGTCTTTGTCCATTACAGTCATTGAGTGGAGCTGCCTCGATACATCGCCTTTGTCCATTACAGTCATTGAGTGGAGCTGCCTCGATATATCACCTTTGTCCATTACAGTCATTGAGTGGAGCTGCCTCGATATATCACCTTTGTCCATTACAGTCATTGAGTGGAGCTGCCTCGATATATCACCTTTGTCCATTACAGTCATTGAGTGGAGCTGCCTCGATATATCACCTTTGTCCATTACAGCCATTGAGTGGTGCTGTCTCGATACATCGCCTTTGTCCATTATAGTCATTGAGTGGTGCTGCCTCGATACATCGCCTCTGTCCATTACAGTCATTGAGTGGTGCTGCCTCGATACATCGCCTTTGTCCATTACAGTCATTGAGTGGTGCTGTCTCAATACATCGCCTTTGTCCATTACAGTCATTGAGTGGAGCTGCCTCGATATATCACCTTTGTCCATTACAGTCATTGAGTGGTGCTGTCTCAATACATCGCCTTTGTCCATTACAGTCATTGAGTGGTGCTGCCTCGATACATCGCCTCGTCCATTACTCATTGAGTGGTGCTGTCCATCGCCTCTGTCCATTACAGTCATTGAGCGGTGCTGTCTCGATACATCGCCTCTGTCCATTACAGTCATTGAGTGGTGCTGTCTCGATACATCGCCTCTGTCCATTGCAGTCATTGAGCGGTGCTGTCTCGATACATCGCCTCTGTCCATTACAGTCATTGAGTGGTGCTGTCTCGATACATCGCCTCTGTCCATTACAGTCATTGAGTGGTGCTGCCTCGATACATCGCCTCTGTCCATTACAGTCATTGAGTGGTGCTGTCTCGATACATCGCCTCTGTCCATTACAGTCATTGAGCGGTGCTGTCTCGATACATCGCCTCTGTCCATTACAGTCATTGAGTGGTGCTGTCTCAATACATCGCCTCTGTCCATTACAGCCATTGAGTGGTGCTGCCTCGATACATCGCCTCTGTCCATTACAGTCATTGAGTGGTGCTGTCTCGATACATCACCTCTGCCCATTACAGCCATTGAGTGGTGCTGCCTCGATATATCGCCTCTGTCCATTACAGTCATTGAGTGGTGCTGCCTCGATACATCGCCTCTGCCCATTACAGCCATTGAGTGGTGCTGCCTCGATACATCGCCTTTGTCCATTACAGTCATTGAGTGGTGCTGTCTCGATACATCGCCTCTGTCCATTACAGTCATTGAGTGGTGCTGCCTCGATACATCGCGTCTGTTCATTACAGTCATTGAGCGGTGCTGTCTCGATACATCGCCTTTGTCCATTACAGTCATTGAGTGGTGCTGTCTCGATACATCGCCTTTGTCCATTACAGTCATTGAGTGGTGCTGCCTCGATACATCGCCTCTGTCCATTACAGTCATTGAGTGGAGCTGCTTCAATACAACGCCTCTGTCCATTACAGTCATTGAGTGGTGCTGTCTCGATACATCGTCTTTGTCCATTACAGTCATTGAGTGGAGCTGCCTCGATACATCGCCTTTGTCCATTACAGTCATTGAGTGGAGCTGCCTCGATATATCACCTTTGTCCATTACAGTCATTGAGTGGAGCTGCCTCGATATATCACCTTTGTCCATTACAGTCATTGAGTGGAGCTGCCTCGATATATCACCTTTGTCCATTACAGCCATTGAGTGGTGCTGTCTCGATACATCGCCTTTGTCCATTATAGTCATTGAGTGGTGCTGCCTCGATACATCGCCTCTGTCCATTACAGTCATTGAGTGGTGCTGCCTCGATACATCGCCTTTGTCCATTACAGTCATTGAGTGGTGCTGTCTCAATACATCGCCTTTGTCCATTACAGTCATTGAGTGGAGCTGCCTCGATATATCACCTTTGTCCATTACAGTCATTGAGTGGTGCTGTCTCAATACATCGCCTTTGTCCATTACAGTCATTGAGTGGTGCTGCCTCGATACATCGCCTCTGTCCATTACAGTCATTGAGTGGTGCTGCCTCGATACATCGCCTCTGTCCATTACAGTCATTGAGCGGTGCTGTCTCGATACATCGCCTCTGTCCATTACAGTCATTGAGTGGTGCTGTCTCGATACATCGCCTCTGTCCATTGCAGTCATTGAGCGGTGCTGTCTCGATACATCGCCTCTGTCCATTACAGTCATTGAGTGGTGCTGTCTCGATACATCGCCTCTGTCCATTACAGTCATTGAGTGGTGCTGCCTCGATACATCGCCTCTGTCCATTACAGTCATTGAGTGGTGCTGTCTCGATACATCGCCTCTGTCCATTACAGTCATTGAGCGGTGCTGTCTCGATACATCGCCTCTGTCCATTACAGTCATTGAGTGGTGCTGTCTCAATACATCGCCTCTGTCCATTACAGCCATTGAGTGGTGCTGCCTCGATACATCGCCTCTGTCCATTACAGTCATTGAGTGGTGCTGTCTCGATACATCACCTCTGCCCATTACAGCCATTGAGTGGTGCTGCCTCGATATATCGCCTCTGTCCATTACAGTCATTGAGTGGTGCTGCCTCGATACATCGCCTCTGCCCATTACAGCCATTGAGTGGTGCTGCCTCGATACATCGCCTTTGTCCATTACAGTCATTGAGTGGTGCTGTCTCGATACATCGCCTCTGTCCATTACAGTCATTGAGTGGTGCTGCCTCGATACATCGCGTCTGTTCATTACAGTCATTGAGCGGTGCTGTCTCGATACATCGCCTCTGTCCATTACAGTTATTGAGTGGAGCTGCCTCGATACATCGCCTCTGTCCATTACAGTCATTGAGTGGTGCTGCCTCGATACATCACTTCTGTCCATTACAGTCATTGAGTGGTGCTGCCTCGATACATCGCTTTTGTCCATTACAGTCATTGAGTGGTGCTGCCTCGATACATCGCCTCTGTCTTTTACAGTCATTGAGTGGTGCTGCTTCAATACATCGCCTTTGTCCATTACAGTCATTGAGTGGTGCTGCCTCGATACATCGCCTCTGTCCATTACAGTCATTGATTGGTGCTGCTTCAATACATCGCCTTTGTCCATTACAGTCATTGAGTGGTGCTGCCTCGATACATCACCTCTGCCCATTACAGTCATTGAGTGGTGCTGTTTCGATACATCACCTCTGCCCATTACAGTCATTGAGTGGTGCTGTCTCGATACATCACCTCTGCCCATTACAGTCATTGAGTGGTGCTGCCTCGATACATCACCTCTGCCCATTACAGTCATTGAGTGGTGCTGTCTCGATACATCACCTCTGCCCATTACAGTCATTGAGTGGTGCTGTCTCGATACATCACCTCTGCCCATTACAGTCATTGAGTGGTGCTGTCTCGATACATCACCTCTGCCTATTATAGTCATTGAGTGGTGCTGTCTCGATACATGGCCTTTGGCCCCGATTACAAAACGCTGATATTCTTCAACCTGGCACCTTGCACTACACAATCTGCCTCTCACCTGTTTCAGGTGAGCAATATCAACAGGTGAAGCATCATGTATCGTGCACATTTATTACAGCTATGAGAATAGTCTCGAATTAAATGACACAACTTAATTACACCTGTTTTAATGAGCAGAAGAGACCATTTCTACACACACAAAAAAGTTGAAAGAAGAATGAAATAGAAATCAAGGGTGTGTTTTCGAACTGTTTATTCTACAAACACGAATTCTTGTAACGCGCATGAGAAACGTGCTTGAAAACGCAGCCTATAAAAATACATCTGAGGTAGAACCGACCGTTCGTACATTCGATTATATGGCAACTATAGATTAGGCCAATCGTAGACACAAAAACAATTTAACTATCAGAAAAACATGTTGAATGTCTTGATCACACAGGTCAGTTAAATATATTTTGACAGGACAAGTAAATACTCAGTCTCTACGTCATTAACCCCTCTCCGCTTCCACCCCTCGTTCTATTCTGTCTCCATAACGCTACACTAATGATTCGTGCCTTTATTTTATTCCAAGTTTTACTGGTTTTACTTTTATGTTGCTCTCTTTATTCAGTTTGTTACACGTTGAGGAGTGTACATTTTTTTTACACACATCTAGTTGACTACAGCATTAATTCTTGTCTCGTTCTGATTTATTTCTCGACATTGGCGTTTAGTTTATTTTTCGTGCTGTCTATGAAGAAGTACTTCAAGCAAATAAATGAAATCTGTTGTCTCGTGTAATAAAGCAAACTCAAATCAGCTTGTCATATTAATTGATGCTGGTGGTCTCCCAAGATGTGATGTGAATGTTATAGTTACATCTGTCAACATGACGGATGTTTTCATTAAAGAATTAACTAAAAATAGGATATGAACATTTACTGACATGGACTTTGCGTCTTCACGGACGGCTGGAAACAGGCAAATGTCGGTCTTCAATAATAACTATCTGAAGGTATTTTGCCGAGCATCTTCTCTCATGGCTGATTTTGCCAACATTGGAATGGCAGGCCTGGTGCAGAATGAACAAGGCAGGCAAGGAGGCTCGCCTCTTTTCTTTTGCATCTTTTACCTTCTAGCTTTAATTTTATTACATTTTCAAATGTTATTACACATTGTGTATCAATTATTCGCAAAACAAACAAATGCTGTTTTTAGTTCGTTTCTTGTATCGAGGTCAGTGTTTCTAAACATTGTTTCTACTATGCCTTGCTTCTAACCTTATTTTCTTCATGTGTCCCTCCTTTTGCTTTTCGTAAAAAGATAACTATTTAAACGTTGTTTTTTTTCCAAATAGATAATTTTTTTAATGGGCATATAAATTAAAAAAAAATATTTCCATATTGTTTTTGGTTTCATTCTTTGGCTATCAGTTTGTGTATTTCGTACAATGCGATTAAATCTTTGTTATTTAAATTTGTAGATTTCCGAACAAACCTATTTTTTACTGTGGCTGTTTACACAACATGCATATGGTTAAGCGAGCCTGACCTGTTCATTATGTGACCGCGTGTGTTTGTCAAACATTGGTAGAATTAGCCACCAGAGAAGCTGTTCGGCAAAAACAATACCTAAAAAAAATACGCAATAGCCTCCACTAGACCGTCTGACAAGACGAAAAGGGCCATATATATATATATATATATATATATATATATATGGTTAAGCAGAATAGGACAGCTAGAATGGGCAGCTGACGAGTGGAAGGGAGGTTTGAGTGCAGAGAAGTAGAAAAGGAAACAATATTTCGGTACAAATCACAGACATCCCATCATGGATGCTCACTTTGAAGTCCGCCAAATACTTCTATAAGAACAATTAAACAGTTTAAAAAAGTGACATCTGGGCGTTGATATAATCAAAAAAGTGTATGACACTCTAGCCTCGTGCCGCGGCCCCCTTCCCCATTTACACCATTTTTACCTGTGTCCCCCACCCAAGGAATATCATGTAGTCCCCAGTGTTGAGAGACACCAGTGTCGCCGCGGCTCTGCATGATGATATTTGCTTGCGTGCACTTTCTCACAAAGTGATCATTAATTCTGGGCTGAGAGTTTATATAATTCACTAACGAGAAATACTGACTTGGAACTATTGCTCACATCATACTGGACGTTATTAACAAATAAACGACTGGCACTGGATTTGGCCTGGCTATCAAAACAGACAAGCGGCTTTCAGGAGAAAAAAAAGACAAAAGTAGTCAACGCTACGACTTTCAAAAGTTAAACTCGAATAATCAATTCAAATTTCAAGATTCTCTATGAAAGCGATAAGTCTGCAAGGCGTATGTGACACGAACTATAAATACAGATGAACCGAGAAGATATATCACAGCGTATGAAGAACGATTTCAAAAATATGAACAGAAAAGATATTAAAAAGTGTTCAAAAATATAAAGAACAAGAAGCTTCGCCAGAAGAAAGAACTTGAAGCATTTTTGTCGCTCGGCTTCAACAAATATTCAAATGTTCTCAAGGACCGTCTCTATAAACCCGCCACTAATAACAAACATATATACGAATACTGTTTATATATAGATAAATGGAGGTTTGATAAAAAAACCACCTTAGGCAGGTGGTTAGTTTAAGAAATGTAAAGTGTAAAATCTCCGACAGGTGTTTCAATAGGTAGAGAGACTAAAGAGTTGTCTCAAGAAGATAATAATACTGAGTAAGTGTATCAAGCTATATAGAGTATCACTTGTGTAAAAATATAGAGAGTATCACCTATGTATCTAGTTATTTAAAGCATCGAAGCAGGTGTATCAAGAGATATCGTCTACAGCAGGTGTATCAAGAGATATCGTCTACAGCAGGTGTAGCAATAGACACTGAGTCGCAAATAGATGTATCAGCAGATCTGCAACCTTTGACATGTGCGTTATTAGTCTTACATTCGTATCACATGACTTTTTAAATAGGAATATCATGAGATAAACAACATTGAACAGCTGTATCAGGGGCAGCAGAAGCGCCTGCGACATCCGTGAGCATGTAGAATATAGAAACTTGACGAAGATGTAGCAGTAGATGTACAGTTTGATTGGTTATATCTATTGATTATTCTTGAACTGGTACATTTAATATAATCTGTTGCTCTTGTTTCAAGAGACACAGATTAGAGGCAGGTGCTAAAATAGATATAAAGACAGACAAGGGTGTCTGTAAAGAGCTTCTGACAGGTACATCAATAAATAGTGTCTCTAGCAGGCATATGAAGAATGATGTATTCTGATCTACAAGTGTAACAAGAGAGGTAGTATATAAAAGGCCATTTGACCACACGAAGTATAAAGGTTCTTGATTCTTGACGTAGCTACCCCGACCTCAGAGAGTACTAACATGCGACCCGGCACGCACAATTTTATAATCTTCAAAATGCGTGTCGTAATTCTCTTCTCGGAAATGTGTTTCCTGCGATGCATTGGTTGGCTGTCTCGCGCGCATTGGGAGAGATTATGATGTCATCATTATCGCGAAAATGGTATCATGATACACACGGCGATATCTGTAGTACATACGTGTTTTTCACACTGTAGAATAATGAGCGAATATCCTCGTTAGAATACTTTACTAACCGTTCATGTGACAAACATGTTGGACACTCCTCTGACATGCGACACGCTGGTGTAGTTCGAACCATTATTTTTTGTATAAAATAGCAACATAAAAATGCAACATAATCGTAAGTTAGAATATTCTCCACCTAACATCAACTACACTCCAGCAACCATCTGAGAAAAAAAAGCAACCATCAACTGGGTGGCCTAACACGTTCCCTCAGTCCCATAAGCAACAATCAGTTGACAGACTTTCTCAGTACCTATTGTGAAGCAACTGACGTCATGACTGCTGTGTTAACACAGCTGGCTCAGTCAGATACCAATGATAGTTGTATGGCCGTGTTATTCTGGTTATGGACACCGCTTAAGATGTTAGCAAACTATGGTTGACAAGGTGTCAACGTGCGACTTGCTCAGTCCTCCGATGGTGGTTGATTGACGTGTCAGTATTTTGTCTCCAGTGTGTCTCTAAGTCAACTCGCTAGCACTGCCGTGGATGGGTCGATTGTGATTACCCAGAAAGGCATCACTACACGTTACCATTAGATCATCGTTTACAATCATAGCGACAATGGTCTGTGCGGGGTGGTTTTTAACAACCACTCAGCCATAGTGAGATATGGGAGTGGCGGCTCTTCCACACTCCTGATACAATTTACTGAAGTTTGTAAAATAAAGCCAAATAACGCCAGATTTCTCGCGAATTTACTCTTTTTGCAAGCCATTTGTGTTGCCTGTATTTATAGAATTTTAATTTTCAATTCATTTTAACGTTCTATCTCGTCTAATATAAACTTCCTCATCAGAGATCTTTAAATCATTCAACGCATTGAAGTAAGTTAGTTGATCGAGTTTAATTGTGTTTAATCTACCTGCATAACAGGGATATATTTGCCTGCTTTGTTGGCACATTTACGTGCAATCGCATTATAACCAAATCCACAGAGAAACACTGCTGCCCAAAGCTGGCGACCCCGGATGAGGTATTCCAGTTGACATCAAGCAAACCCCAGCGGTCTCCATGCCAACAAGTCTAGTACCAGTATCCATTCTCTAAGCACCATACACTAGGCGATGGCATTTCTGATAGAACTTCGTCTCTCTTCAATCTCTGTATGTAGGAAAGTTACATACTGATTTATCTTGTTAAGGCAAAAATGCTGGTCGGCCGATTCGTGCAATTATCCGGATGGATACAACGTCTATCAATAAATCTTAGACCAGTTCAAATAGGAGGTGGTATTTTTGGTGGCTTTTCTTACAATCTTCAATTTGTGTGTCTCTGGTGGTGATAATTTACAAGAAAATGGAGACTGGTAAAATGTAGAACAATAGGCACGCCAACCTAACGAAGGGTTCAGTATAGTATGTTGTTCCATTATATTGGCTGACAAACCGTCGATTCGCCTTTTCACGGTATCATTTAACAAAGATATTAAAGAAAAGTCCTTGGCAGCTTCCTTAATGATCAGTGCTGAAAAATTATTTTTGCAGCAGGTAATATAATTTCTTCAGCTATTGTGTACGGTTTTTTCCCGTTTGTGCTATAAGATGATACACTTCAAAGGAAGCCCTCATAGCATTTTAATTTTTACAGCCAGTTGCAGTCTATATTTTACCATTTTCTTATTTTCCCGAAACTCACGTTTTTTACCTTTGAAAGATCTATGCCAGGGGTTCTCAACCTTTTTGTGCGCACCGGTGTATTGCAATTTTCCAAAGAACTGCGGGCGCCAGTATCAAAATTAACTATTTCCGTACATTTCGCCGCATCGTGCGCAACGCTCAGTTTGACTAGTGTGAACGCCATCAAACCATATTCTTTTTACATGCCTTGTATCATCTTGATATTAGTGAAATCTAATACCTTGTTCAATTATCTAAAAATTCATATATAATATGTTATATGTTAGATAAATATAAACATGTAGATTTATTCTTAAAACGATGAAAAATGTTGTCTCTGAATTCTCTTTTGTTGGGTCGATAAAAAAAACTTCCATACGGAAAGAGTTAAAGTCCGAGTGAACAACTTGTCGCTAACTGGAATGAGGCTGGAACTTCTCGGGCGCCAAGAAAACAAGCGGCGGGCTCAATGGCACCTGCGGGCACCGCTATGAGAACCCCTCATTTATGCTTTTTTTGGGCATGTTCTTCATGTTTAGCACCGAGATGCCTTCATAATTTAGATGGTTTCATAGCCTCATTGGACACAACACATGTTGTGGTTGCTGCTTGTTTGTCTCGACCTGTACACGTAAAGCCAAGTCACAAATAATATGATTTTAACGGCCACACAAGGTGACTAAAATATTTTTCAATGTCCTTCAAACAAGAGGATCCAATGTTAACACCATCAGTTCTTTTACGTTTCAAGTTAAAGCAATGATTCATTCTGATGTTGGAATTATAAAATGTGTACATTCAACGCAATAAGACCAGTCACTTGACCTGACAGTAATCATATAATTTTTAATAACTCAGGTTCAAGAAAGAAACACACAACTACAAAACTAATACCATTAAACTGAAAACTGACTTCGCTGGTAGTATTACCTCAGCTGCAAGAAATGTCACGTCCTTTATTTCAGTGCGATGGTTATTCATTAGCAAATACAGTACATATATTTTACTTGTTTTCTATCAAAATCCTTTATTCATGTTTTTATTCCTTGACTAGTTACACCACATTTGGTTGGGACGGACCCAACGTGTTGATGCCTCTTGAGAATTTGTCATCAGGCCGACCGTTTTGTTTCTGTGACCTTTGTCAAGTTTTAAAGTGTCTTTGATCTGGCCGACCGTTTTGTTTTTGTGACATTTGTCAAGTTTTAAAGTGTCTTTTATCCGGCCGACCGTTTTTTCTGTGACCTTTGTCAAGTTTTAAAGTGTCTTTGATCCGACCGACCGTTTTGTTTTTGTGACATTTGTCAAGTTTTAAAGTGTCTTTGATCTGGCCGACCGTTTTGTTTCTGTGACCTTTGTCAAGTTTTAAAGTGTCTTTTATCCGGCCGACCGTTTTGTTTCTGTGACATTTGTCAAGTTTTAAAGTGTCTTTGATCCGACCGACCGTTTTGTTTTTGTGACATTTGTCAAGTTTAAAGTGTCTTTGATCTGGCCGACCGTTTTGTTTCTGTGACCTTTGTCAAGTTTTAAAGTGTCTTTTATCTGGCCGATCGTTTTGTTTCTGTGACCTTTGTCAAGTTTTAAAGTGACTTTGATCAGGCCGATCGTTTTGTTTCTGTGACCTTTGTCAAGTTTTAAAGTGTCTTTGATCTGGCCGATCGTTTTGTTTCTGTGACATTTGTCAAGTTTTAAAGTGGCTTTGATCCGGCCGATCGTTTTGTTTTTGTGACATTTGTCAAGTTTAAAGTGTCTTTGATCTGGCCGATCGTTTTGTTTCTGTGACCTTTGTCAAGTTTTAAAGTGTCTTTGATCTGGCCGATCGTTTTGTTTCTGTGACCTTTGTCAAGTTTTAAAGTGTCTTTGATCTGGCCGATCGTTTTGTTTCTGTGACATTTGTCAAGTTTTAAAGTGGCTTTTATCCGGCCGATCGTTTTGTTTTTGTGACATTTGTCAAGTTTAAAGTGTCTTTGATCTGGTCAATCTTTTTGTTTCTGTGACCTTTGTCAAGTTTTAAAGTGTCTTTGATCCGGCCGATCGTTTTGTTTTTGTGACATTTGTCAAGTTTAAAGTGTTTTTGATCCGGCCGATCGTTTTGTTTCTGTGACATTTGTCAAGTTTAAAGTGTCTTTTGATCTGGTCGATCGTTTTGTTTCTGTGACCTTTGTCAAGTTTTAAAGTGTCTTTGATCCGGCCGATCGTTTTGTTTCTGTGAGAATTGTCAAGTTTTAAAGTGTTTTTGATCCGGCCGATCGTTTTGTTTCTGTGACATTTGTCAAGTTTTAAAATGTCTTTGATCTGGCAGATCGTTTTGTTTCTGTGACATTTGTCAAGTTTAAAGTGTCTTTGATCTGGTCGATCGTTTCGTTTCTGTGACATTTGTCAAGTTTTAAAGTGTCTTTGATCTGGCAGATCGCTTTGTTTCTGTGACCTTTGTAAAGTTTTAAAGTGTCTTTGATCTGGCAGATCGTTTTGTTTCTGTGACAATTGTCAAGTTTTTGATCTGGCCGGTCGTTTTGTTTCTGGAACAAATTTCAAGTTTTAAAGTAAGTTTGATCTGGCCGGCCGTTTTGTTTCTGTGACATTTGTCAAGTTTTGATCTGGCCGACCGTTTTGTTTCTGTGACATTTGTTAAGTGTTTGTTCTGGCCGACCGTTTTGTTTCTGTGACATTTGTCAAGTTTTTTATCTGGCCGGTCGTTTTGTTTCTGTGACATTTGTCAAGTTTTTGATCTGGCCGGTCGTTTTGTTTCTGGAACAAATTTCAAGTTTTAAAGTATGTTTGATCTGGCCGGCCGTTTTGTTTCTGTGACATTTGTCAAGTTTTTGATCTGGCCGGTCGTTTTGTTTCTGTGACATTTGTCAAGTTTTGATCTGGCCGGTCGTTTTGTTTCTGTGACATTTGTCAAGTTTTTGATCTGGCCGATCGTTTTGTTTCTGTGACATTTGTCAAGTTTTTGATCTGGCCGGCCGTTTTGTTTCTGTGACATTTGTGAAGTTTTTGATCTGACCGGCCGTTTTGTTTCTGTGACATTTGTCAAGTTTTTGATCTGGCCGATCGTTTTGTTTCTGGAACAAATTTCAAGTTTTAAAGTATGTTTGATCTGGCCGGCCGTTTTGTTTCTGTGACATTTGTCAAGTTTTTGATCTGGCCGGTCGTTTTGTTTCTGTGACATTTGTCAAGTTGTGATCTGGCCGGTCGTTTTGTTTCTGTGACATTTGTCAAGTTTTTGATCTGGCCGATCGTTTTGTTTCTGTGACATTTGTCAAGTTTTTGATCTGGCCGGCCGTTTTGTTTCTGTGACATTTGTCAAGTTTTTGATCTGGCCGGCCGTTTTGTTTCTGTGACATTTGTCAAGTTTTTGATCTGGCCGGCCGTTTTGTTTCTGTGACATTTGTCAAGTTTTTGATCTGGCCGGCCGTTTTGTTTCTGTGACATTTGTCAAGTTTTTGATCTGGCCGGCCGTTTTGTTTCTGTGACATTTGTCAAGTTTTTGATCTGGTCGACCGAAACGGTTTCTGTGACATTTGTCAAGTTTTTGATCTGGCCGACCGTTTTGTTTCTGTGACATTTGTCAAGTTTTTGATCTGGCCGACCGTTTTGTTTCTGTGACATTTGTCAAGTTTTTGATCTGGCCGACCATTTTGTTTCTGTGACATTTGTCAAGTTTTAAAGTGTCTTTGATCTGGCCGATCGTTTTGTGTCTGTGCCATTTGTCAAGTTTTAAAGTGTCTTTGATCTGGCCGATCGTTTTGTTTCTGTGACCTTTGTCAAGTTTTAAAGTGTCTTTGATCTGGCCGATCGTTTTGTTTCTGTGACATTTGTCAAGTTTTAAAGTGGCTTTTATCCGGCCGATCGTTTTGTTTTTGTGACATTTGTCAAGTTTAAAGTGTCTTTGATCTGGTCAATCTTTTTGTTTCTGTGACCTTTGTCAAGTTTTAAAGTGTCTTTGATCCGGCCGATCGTTTTGTTTTTGTGACATTTGTCAAGTTTAAAGTGTTTTTGATCCGGCCGATCGTTTTGTTTCTGTGACATTTGTCAAGTTTAAAGTGTCTTTTGATCTGGTCGATCGTTTTGTTTCTGTGACCTTTGTCAAGTTTTAAAGTGTCTTTGATCCGGCCGATCGTTTTGTTTCTGTGAGAATTGTCAAGTTTTAAAGTGTTTTTGATCCGGCCGATCGTTTTGTTTCTGTGACATTTGTCAAGTTTTAAAATGTCTTTGATCTGGCAGATCGTTTTGTTTCTGTGACATTTGTCAAGTTTAAAGTGTCTTTGATCTGGTCGATCGTTTTGTTTCTGTGACATTTGTCAAGTTTTAAAGTGTCTTTGATCTGGCAGATCGTTTTGTTTCTGTGACAATTGTCAAGTTTTTGATCTGGCCGGTCGTTTTGTTTCTGGAACAAATTTCAAGTTTTAAAGTAAGTTTGATCTGGCCGGCCGTTTTGTTTCTGTGACATTTGTCAAGTTTTTGATCTGGCCGACCGTTTTGTTTCTGTGACATTTGTTAAGTGTTTGTTCTGGCCGACCGTTTTGTTTCTGTGACATTTGTCAAGTTTTTTATCTGGCCGGTCGTTTTGTTTCTGTGACATTTGTCAAGTTTTTGATCTGGCCGGTCGTTTTGTTTCTGGAACAAATTTCAAGTTTTAAAGTATGTTTGATCTGGCCGGCCGTTTTGTTTCTGTGACATTTGTCAAGTTTTTGATCTGGCCGGTCGTTTTGTTTCTGTGACATTTGTCAAGTTTTGATCTGGCCGGTCGTTTTGTTTCTGTGACATTTGTCAAGTTTTTGATCTGGCCGATCGTTTTGTTTCTGTGACATTTGTCAAGTTTTTGATCTGGCCGGCCGTTTTGTTTCTGTGACATTTGTGAAGTTTTTGATCTGACCGGCCGTTTTGTTTCTGTGACATTTGTCAAGTTTTTGATCTGGCCGATCGTTTTGTTTCTGGAACAAATTTCAAGTTTTAAAGTATGTTTGATCTGGCCGGCCGTTTTGTTTCTGTGACATTTGTCAAGTTTTTGATCTGGCCGGTCGTTTTGTTTCTGTGACATTTGTCAAGTTTTTGATCTGGCCGATCGTTTTGTTTCTGTGACATTTGTCAAGTTTTTGATCTGGCCGGCCGTTTTGTTTCTGTGACATTTGTCAAGTTTTTGATCTGGCCGGCCGTTTTGTTTCTGTGACATTTGTCAAGTTTTTGATCTGGTCGACCGAAACGGTTTCTGTGACATTTGTCAAGTTTTTGATCTGGCCGACCGTTTTGTTTCTGTGACATTTGTCAAGTTTTTGATCTGGCCGACCGTTTTGTTTCTGTGACATTTGTCAAGTTTTTGATCTGGCCGACCGTTTTGTTTCTGTGACATTTGTCAAGTTTTTGATCTGGCCGACCATTTTGTTTCTGTGACATTTGTCAAGTTTTTGATCTGGCCGACCATTTTGTTTCTGTGACATTTGTCAAGTTTTTGATCTGGCCGACCATTTTGTTTCTGTGACATTTGTCAAGTTTTAAAGTGTCTTTGATCTCACTGATCGTTTTGTTTCTGTGACATTTGTCAAGTTTAAAGTGTCTTTGATATATATTCATCATTTAGCTACAAAATATGAAACTATTCTTCAAGTCTTCGTGGACCCCTCTGCCCAAGCACTAAGGATCCCTGGGGGCCGCGGACCACAGTTTGAGTAACGCTGATATCTAGTTTTGAAGGTTTATAGACGGACATAAATATTTCTACTTGGTGAGAGATATTCGGACGCGAGCAGGATAATTAACTCTTTAATTCTGGATCGACGCTGTGACCGTTCCCAATT
The DNA here is from genome assembly GCA_032433765.1 of Megaustenia siamemsis. Classification (NCBI taxonomy): domain Eukaryota; kingdom Metazoa; phylum Mollusca; class Gastropoda; order Stylommatophora; family Ariophantidae; genus Megaustenia; species Megaustenia siamemsis. Next base: position 2,125,103 of record JAVIAB010000105.1, read on the forward strand.
TCGACAACGAAATGACACTTCAACATCGTTTCCATTTAGAACTCATATAATTCTTTTATTTTTTAGTTACAAATTTGCTCTGTGCACACCGTGAGATACGGGCGAAATACTGACCACATTACCCCAAAAAATCATGTGCTGAAGGTCTGTAAAATATAGGGTCACTAACACCATATTTCCCTATACGCCACTTGGCGTGACGGGGTACTTTACTTTACTACTTTTACACCGTGAGATGGAGGGAGGCGAGATAGCTCAGTGGTTAGTGAACTGGACTACAAAGAACAAGGGGTAGGGTTCGATCCCAACTGACGGCTTCCGGGTTCACCCAGCCTTAAATGGTTACCGGATTTTTTTCTGTGAAAGTAAAGCGGCACGGGCGTAATTCCGACCACATTACCCCAAAAACCATGTGCCGAAGGTCTGTAAAATTTATGGTCACTAACACCATATCCCTATACGCAGCCACTTGGCGTGACGGGGATACTTTACTTTCTTACTACACCGTGAGATGTGCGTTTCATCCGTTTTAATCGTGTTTCGATATTCCAATTGTTTACGATCAATGATGATATCGTTTGACGGGGAACAGATGGCTATGTTCACTTTCTGTGCGGTTTCGCCTTATGTCTTTTGATGTGTGCTGAGACTGCTATGACTGCAGCTACCTTTCTTTGTTTGGGAGATGAGATATTAATTCAATTGATTCCACTGGCACGGGCGGTTGAGCAATTATGGATTTTAATTCTTTTGTAGTGATACCGGGGCCTTCCATAACAATAACTATAACTGAGTTACAAATATCTACAAAACTTCATAAATATTTGGAAGAAGTGCTTTCCCTTCTTACATTCCATGTTATTTGTACAACCAACCTCGCGGTTGTCACGCAGTTTATATTCGAAATGGATTAATATTTTTTTGTGATTTTTTTAAAAATGGATTCTGGCAATGAAATTTCTCAGAACGTGAGAGAACACGTATTTACTTAGCTGCAACAATATAAAAAAAACATACAACTAAAATATATATTGTATGAGAAATACCAACATTGTTTCTGCATATATTTCATTGTGAATGCGCACTATCCAGTCTGAAAAATGATAAGGATTATATAAGGGGCTTTTTACATTGTTCTGCCGTATATTCTATTGACCTTTCGAGCCATAGCCGGCCCATAGGGCGTAGACCAAGATACTCCTTCTCTTATCCGAATTTTTGTTCTATCAGTTTTCAATTCTTTTAAAGATATTTTATCAAATCTCGCCATTTGTCTCTGTTCTGTGCAAGCAGCTCTATCTCATTGAGGGAGACGAGTCCTGCTGCTCTTGCCCCTCTCTCTTCAATGTTCTTCTCAGTGTCTCTCTGGATCTTCCTCTTTTTCTCTTACCTGTTGTTTCCCACATGAGGGCTTGCTTTGTTATTCGGTTATTATCTTTTCTCATCATATCTCTCTCTCTCTCTCTGCGTTCAGGACTCAATCAGAGTAAGGATTCCAGACTCTCATATGAAGTCAGCTGTCAGGCTAAGTGTGTTGATCGCCCCCACAGGCAGAACATCACAATTAGAGTCTGTCAGATCCACTCTGACTGAACACCCGTTAATACGTTGCACTGTGTTCTGCGCCAGTGGCCCAGTGCATCCGATTTCAGCCAGCATTTTATTCGGGTTTGCTTTCCCTAGCCTTTGATTGTCCCCAATCTTCCTGCAAGGCAGCAGATGATCTTTTCTGTAGGGGGATTCTGCCTTTAGATGGTCGGCCCTCCCAGGTTTACGAGCACCATCTGCCCGAGTCACTAGAGGTGACTAACACAGACACGGACACACAAAGATGTGAGATGTGACTAACACAGACATACACACACAAAGATGTGAGATGTGACTAACACAGACATGCACACACAAAGATATGAGATGTGACTAATACAGACATGCACACAGCGATACGAGGCATGACTAACACTGACACACATCAAGATATATGACACATGACTAACATAAACATGCACATAAAGCTATGAGATATAACTGACATTGACATGCACACACAAAGATATGACACATGCCTAACATAGACATGCACACAAAGATAAGAGATATGACTAACATAGATATGCACACACAAGGATATGAGATGGGACTAACATAGCCATGCACACACAAGGATATGAGATGTGACAAACACAGACATGCACACACAAAGATATGAGATATGACTAACATAAACATGCACGCAAAGATATGAGATATCACTAACCCAGACATGCACACACACACAGATATGACATATGACTAACACTGGTACACACTAAGATATGAGATATGACTAAACACAGACACACATAAAGATATGAGACATGATTAACACGGACACACCGAGATATGAGATATGACTAACATGACACACACCAAGATATGAGATGTGACTAATACAGACATGCACACAGCGATACGAGGCATGACTAACACTGACACACATCAAGATATATGACACATGACTAACATAAACATGCACATAAAGCTATGAGATATAACTGACATTGACATGCACACACAAAGATATGACACATGCCTAACATAGACATGCACACAAAGATAAGAGATATGACTAACATAGATATGCACACACAAGGATATGAGATGGGACTAACATAGCCATGCACACACAAGGATATGAGATGTGACAAACACAGACATGCACACACAAAGATATGAGATATGACTAACATAAACATGCACGCAAAGATATGAGATATCACTAACCCAGACATGCACACACACACAGATATGACATATGACTAACACTGGTACACACTAAGATATGAGATATGACTAAACACAGACACACATAAAGATATGAGACATGATTAACACGGACACACCGAGATATGAGATATGACTAACATGACACACACCAAGATATGAGCCATGGCCAGCACACACAAGCTAAGATATGATCCATGGCTAGGACAGAAACACAGCAAGATATGAGCCATGGCTTCACCAAAAAACACCAAAAAATGAACCGTGTCTAGCACAGAAACACATTAAAGTGTCCATATGCTTGGGCTTGTTGTAGTCGGCAGACTCTTCTGAACGTGGGAATCACAGGTTTCGTTAAACAGTTGTCCGGAGATTTGAGAGTGCAGTCTGACCCATAGAACGTTCTCTTGCATGGACAGATTCCCGATCGACTGTTGACAACTGATGTCACAGCCATCAGAACACATCTGTTCGCACTGTAGCCCAAAATTACCATCTGGACAAGTGTCATTACAGGTATAGCCAAGATGTTTACATTGTAGGCATTTTCCAGATTTTTCCTCAAATAAAGGACAGACACTGAGACAAGACCCGGAACAGTCGTGACATTCTCATCATATGACCATCGTCTTTTCTTTATTACTGAAGATATTAGTGGTTGATTGGCGATTTCTCTAATTTCCTCGTTTGTTTTGAATTCGTTCCACGCTATACCAAGTATTTTCCTTAGACATATATTTTCGAATGTGTTCAACTTTGTTTCTATATCTCTTGTTGTTTTCCAGCTTTTACACGCACACGTAAGGGTTGATAGTACATTTGATTTGAATAGTCTAAGTTTTGTGTTTGTGCTGATGAGTTTTGATTTCCACAACTTTTCAAGGCATCTGAAAGACATTGCTGCTTTAGCTATTCTGATTCTAATTTCTTTACTTGTATCCCCTTCTCGATCAATGTGACTTCCAAGATAGATAAAGTGATCGATCTCTTCCACTGGTTTGTTTTCCATGTATATTTTGTCATCTGTTGGAATTAAACTTTTCATGACTTTAGTCTTTTCATGATTGATCTCAAGCCCAATTTTGCTGGCTATTGATGATAGTTCATTTGTGTTTTCTTGCATCGTTTTTATCTGACTGCTGATGAGAACTATGTCATCAGCAAAGTCGAGGTCCTCCAAATGGTCTCCATGTATCCATTCGATGCCTTTATTACCAGTGCAGCATTTCTTCATTATGAAGTCCTTAACAATTCCAAATAACAAGGGCGATAAAATACATCCTTGTTTAACCCCAGTCTCTATTGTGAAACATTCGCTCAGTCCTTCCTCTGTTCGAACTGCACATGTGTAACCATCATATGTGTCTACCGTATACTGTACATATAAAACATGTGCATTTCACTATCAAATTAAACATTCTGAATTGAATTAAGGAAAATCACGTTTCTAGTTCTAGTTCGCGCGAGTTTATTAACTTGAATTAACAATTTGGTGAGTGTAGATTTATTTTTTACATTTGTATTTTTACTTTATTTATTTTAAAAATATGAAAAGTTATGTCTTTAGTACTTTTTGTTTACATTACTGCCAGTGAGTCGTTTCACTGCAACGAGCTTTTACTCTACGTGAAATGATGACGTTAAGTGAAGGACAATACAAGAAAAGAAAACACCAAGAATGTCAGGAGCATTTCACAAAATTAATGAAATCTTATCGCACTGAATTTTAAGCACTTCTTTTGCTCTCAACACATTTGAATGACATAGATATGGTGGCGATCAATGCTTCCAAAGATACAGAGCCACTGGTTTGGCATGTATGCATGACGTATTCACAAAGCTGATATCTTGAGGAAACTCCTTTGAACTCAGGAGCATGTGATAACGAAAGAGATAGTCGCCAGCCCACAGGTGGACTGTGGCAAGATGACGTCAAGGTCGTCGTCTTGAAAGCTTGCAACGAATTTATATTTGAGATGGACGCAGCTACGTTGGATGCGGTCTCCAAAGAGCAACAGTCTCAGCGCCGAACACATAGTTCTAGAGTCTATTCTATTCTCTCCTTTCTCTTACAATCTCATTTCTGATTTGACCTCTTGGAATCACTTTTTGAAATATCTCCTTTCTGTGCCCACTAATTTCCAATTTTTTTTCATAACTGCATTTCAAAACGGGCATGCCCTTATTTTTCTCATAACTACGTGCCAATGTGCTTTTATAGTTGTCTTCATTAGGGATGTTCAAACGTTTCATCCTCGTCATGGAACAATTTTATACCATGTTTTTTATTTGTTCTCATTACCGCGAGCCACTTTACATTCATTCTCACTTCTAGAAATTATGTAACAAGTTTTGCCATCTTTCCAAATATTGTTGAGAGAGAGAGAGAGAGGGAGAGGGAGACAGAGAGAGAGATAGAGATAGAGAAAGAGAGAGAGAGAGAGAAAGTAGCCATAAATCTGCTATAATATTTTGTGGTACACACACATAGTTATATTAATACAAAAAACCAGAACTGTTTTTATTTTTTTGCTGCCTTCAGAAGTCGGTAGATATTTGCATAAAACCTTATTTATTTTATAGCTGTTTTGTTGTTTCTGTTTTGTAAATGAAATATTTTATTGTTTGTTTTATTTATTATGTTTCTTTTTGAGATATCATGGTTTTTAATGAAAAAAGAAATTAACCAACCAAACTGCTTTAGCAGTTATTTACCTGAAGCATGTAAGAAGTGAACATGAAATAAAAGATTTCAAGTAAGAATGAGGATAAGAGGGTCACTATCAGAACTGAGTGAGGATGTGGAGCTGGCAGAAGATCTCACAATCACAACCGATACCATTAGCACACTAATTAAAATATTACAATCACAACCGATACCATTAGCACACTAATTAAAATATTACAATCACAACCGATACCATTAGCACACTAATTAAAATATTACAATCACAACCGATACCATTAGCACACTAATTAAAATATTACAATCACAACCGATACCATTAAAAGATTACACAACACTGCTCCTGGTCCAGATGGTGTTCAGTACGACGACATGGGCGATTTAGCTGACGACTTGAACAAAAAACCGGCCAAAGACTTTAATGCCAGCATTCAGTGTGGCCAGATTAAGGAGCAATGGCTACACAGCTACTTACTACCACTACCGAAGTCAAACAAAGACCATTCTCAAATCAGCGCCTACAGAATCATCACGAAGCACAACAGTGGGGGCAAGCTCCTGGAGAAAATAGTTGCCCGTGTACTCACCTGTCACCTTCCAGCAGTCTTCGCCTATGACGTCTTCGAATGCTTCCACAGACGAGAGGAGACATGTGCTGCTGCTATAGATCTGGAGGATGCATACAACATGGTACCATTTGAATATCTCATACACATGCTCCTGAAACTGGCGGTGCATCCCTTCCTCATTAGATGGACCGCTAGAGCACCGTTTCAGAGAAAGGTGATACTTAGATGTGGAAGTTGATCATCTCAGCCAATATAAATTTGTCCAGGGCTGCCGGCTCACCAGTCACCAGTTCCATTTGACGTGTACACAATAACGATCACGGAACAAAAGGTGTATGATAGGGGAAGAACTATGCCTTTTGCTGATGATATTCTAGTATATCGACAGGCAAGGACAGACCGGAAATCGCCTACACAATGCAAAACGAACTCAATAGCATTTCTTCCTGGTGTAGAGTATCAGGTGCCTTGGTTAATCCTAATAAAGCATCAGCTGGATCGTTCTCCCTTAACAATCAAATCGTTAACATGGAAACACCGGTGTTACGAGTGACAGCTGATGAGGTGACCAAGGAGAGATTGATGTCGTACTTCAGAGTTTGAAGTTTGATTGCAGCCTGTGTTTTCGGGACCATGTAGACCATGTGATAACAAAATCCCGCAAAGGATTAGCCACCTTGAAGGTCATGGCAGCTGCCAACATCGACCAAAGGCTACTTACCCTCTGTTCAGGGATTAGTCCTCGCACCAATCGAATATGCCCTGGCAATTCTTACTGTCAGTACGACGCAAATTAACAAGCTGGAGAAAATACAGAATGAAACTATGCGGATTATCATGGGCTGTACGAGGAACACTCCCTGTGTAGCAATGAGGTATCTTCTTGACTTTCCAACCATGGATGACAGAATAAAGATCTGGAGGGCATACCTGAAGATAAGTGCAGATAAAGAGCATCCATTGCACCACGTGCTCAACAAAGGGAAAGGTGTCAGGCTAAAAAGAGGCAAATCATGGGTGGGCCGAGCAGAAGATATCATCAAACAGGTCAGTGGGCGTACCAATATCAGCGCTGGCGAGGAGTGGATACCGGTGCCTACGTCATTCAGAGGAACACTGTCGTGTATTGTCACACTCGACAGGAAATGTAGGAAACAGAACCCGGTCGTGGTCAATGCGCAGGTCAAAGGTCTCATCTAAGAAAACACCGATGAGGAAGAGGCAGTTATCTATAGAGACGAATGGGCAATACAACACCAAAGGAGTACATGGGCGTTTACAGCACGCTCGGTAGTCAGAATAGTCAAAGAAGACAGTAGTGCATACGTCATGACCACGAGTAGCATGACGATGGAGGTGATGACAGTGATCAGGGCATTCAAATTGTTAGAGTCTCAAGACTACACCCACGCCTGCATACTTAGTGATTCGATGAGAGTGATAGAAAAGTGGAGGCGGGCTCTGTACGCAGGCAATGGGTAGAATCATTACAGAAGACAAATAATACGAAAGGTCACCTTTGTTTACGTCCCCGGACATACGAGAGTACGGGGAAATGAAAGAGCGGTTAGGTTGGCTAGCTGTGCTATCGTTGAAGACGGTCAACCAATGGATTGGGTGGACAACATAAATGCCCCCTCCCTTCCCCCGAGATGTGAGAAGGGCACAGGACTTCGACAACCGTAAGTCTGCGTCACTCCTTAGAATGAAATAGATGGTAGTTAAGATGGGCACAGCCAGAAATGAGAAACTTGGTGGGCGTATAAGGAGACTTATCGACCAACACAGAACTGGAGTCGTCAGTCATTGAACACTGCTGAACTTGCTGAGGAGGGGATCTGAGCACCTATGTTTGGAGTGCAATGATGATGACCCGCAAATAACTCAATAACATAAGCATGTCAACTGTAGGTATCAAACTGTACACAAATAACTCAATAACATAAGCATGTCAACTGTAGGTATCAAACTGTACACAAATAACTCAATAACATAAGCATGTGAACTGTAGGTATCAAACTGTACACAAATAACTCAATAACATAAGCATGTCAACTGTAGGTATCAAACTGTACACAAATAACTCAATAACATAAGCATGTCAACTGTAGGTATCAAACTGTACACAAATAACTCAATAACATAAGCATGTCAACTGTAGGTATCAAACTGTACACAAATAACTCAATAACATAAGCATGTCAACTGTAGGTATCAAACTGTACACAAATAACTCAATAACATAAGCATGTGAACTGTAGGTATCAAACTGTACACAAATAACTCAATAACATAAGCATGTCAACTGTAGGTATCAAACTGTACACAAATAACTCAATAACATAAGCATGTCAACTGTAGGTATCAAACTGTACACAAATAACTCAATAACATAAGCATGTCAACTGTAGGTATCAAACTGTACACAAATAACTCAATAACATAAGCATGTGAACTGTAGGTATCAAACTGTACACAAATAACGCAATAACATAAGCATGCGAACTGCACACAAGATGTTAGACATGGACGATACTAGCGTTATTTTTACAAATAAGTACTACCTGCACTCTGGATTTTTATGTGTTTTTTTCGCTTTTGAAATAAAAGATTTCCAGTGCGACAACACTCTTGGTTTCGGATTAAAAAGAAACTGCACGTTCGCACGACAAATATGGGGTAGAAGAGAACTGAGGCCTTGAGAGAAATGTCAGCTTCATATAGACAGTAGAAACCTCATCAAGGCCAGCTCCTTGTCGTGGGGATGGGGCTTAACAGTCACCAGGGACTGAAAACTAAGACTGGCCAGGCCTGCCTACAACCGAGCAAGACCACAGTCTGCTCTAGCAAGTTCAAGTGCTGAAGTCGGAGGCAACCAGCCAAAAGGCGCACGACAATCAGGATGCCACGCACTCAACGCAAATGGAAGTATGTCTATAACCGCAAATCGATATGGCACTCGCCCTGTGATGGGCACTCAGGCAGGAGCAGCACCGGGTCCTCAGCCTCGAAAGGGCCCAACCTCTATTACTGGATGTCCTTCTCAACCGCTCTGTGGAGTCAGGGGGCGAGAGAATAGAGCTACTGGCCAATCCAAAATAAGACCACTAAAAATAATGCACTGGAATGCTGAAGGCATCAACAGCAAAAGAGATGGGTACAGTAAAAAGATAGAATTAGAAAATATCCTGCATGAAGAACAAATAAGCATATGCTGTTTGCAGGAAACCCATCTAAACAACGACATAGCCTTGAAGATTAGGGCTACCAGTACTACCGATCTGACAGAATAAATAGACAAAAGGGCGGAATACTGACTCTTGTAAGGAACAACATTAATGCATGTCAGATTGAAGTGTATATGGATGGGGCGGAATATCAAATACTGCACCTCAGGACAGGAAATACAGACTTCCATCTACTTAACTACTACTGTCCGAGTGACCGCCCACTAGCACTAGACACAATTACATTAAAAGAAAGAATAATTGTATGTGGAGACTTTAACAGCCACTCACAGAGCTGGGGCTATGAACATATGGACAAGAGAGGTGAAGAGCTTGAAAATTGGCAGGATGACAATGGGCTTATACTATTAAACCAGTCAACAGATCCACCAACATTCTACTCCAGATCATGGCATACCACATCTACACCAGACCTTGCTTTCCATTCACCAGACCTGGATTGGAATATCACACGAATTGTTGGGAAACAACTTGGAGGCAGCGACCACCGACCAGTCTTTTTAGTGGTACAAAATAAGGCCATCAGGGAGAGCAGCACTCTCTCCAGATGGAATTACAAAAAGGCAGACTGGAAAATGTATCAACACTACACCAGTGTACTGACTAAAGATATAAATACAGATAGAGACATCAACAAAATAGTTGATGAATTCAGTAGACTAATAATACAAGCTGCCAGTGAAACAATACCTAGATGGGCACGGAAACACTACAAACCATACTGGAGTAGTGAGCTAGAGCAACTGCACAATGGCATGGAAACATCTCGAAAGCAAGCAGAAAATAACCCTTGCCAAGAACACCACAACAACTACCAGCATGCTAAAGCCAAATTTCAACGGGCTAAACTACAAGCCAGACGAAGAAGCTGGAAAGAGAAAACAGAGTCCTTGAATCTTGAACGAGACACAAGAAAAGTGTGGAAGCTTGTAAAACAGCTGAATGATGAGGGTACAGAAAGGAACACCAAAATTACACTGAAGAAGGATGGAAACATTCTAACAGGTAAACATGCAGCAAATTACTTTGCAGACTCCTTTGCAAATGACAATAATATTGAAATTAGTCTAGAAAAACGACAAGAGACCCGTTTAAAACAACAAAATGCAAGACAAGAAGAGACCACACATGCAGTCATGGAAACACCCATTACACAAAGAGAGCTAGAGCTGGCAATATCCAAATTAAAAATGAAAAAGTCACCAGGCAATGATGGACTGTCCAATGAAATGATCAAGAACTTGGGAACTGCAGCTAAAGCAAAACTACTGCAGATCTACAACATTTGCTGGATCACAGGTAGAGTGCCACAGGCATGGAGAGAAGCAATTATGATACCATTACTAAAGCCAGGAAAAGATGGTTCAATGACATCCAGCTATAGACCAATCAGCCTTACAAGCTGTTTGTGTAAAACAATGGAACGTATAATCAATCTCAGACTGCAGTGGTACCTGGAATGTGAAAATCTCCTTGTCCCACAACAAGCAGGCTTTAGACAGTGTTACTCTACCGAAGATCAAGCAACCTATCTTTCCCAGGAAATTGAAGATGCGTTTCAGGAAAAGAAACTGGTACTAGCAGCATGGATAGACCTAAAGAAAGCATTTGATAAGGTATGGAAGGAAGGGCTTTTGAGGAAACTGAGAAATTATGGAGTAAATGGCAGGATGCACAAATGGGTCAAAGCATACCTGCACAACAGGAGAGCCAGAGTGCAACTGGATGGTCTTAAGAGTAAGAAGGTCTTATTGCGCCAGGGCGTTCCACAAGGAGGGGTACTATCTCCAACACTTTTTCTGATCTACATCAATGACCTAGTTACTGAACTACCACATGGCATCAAAGTGGCAATGTATGCAGATGACTTGGTAATGTGGTGCACAGAGGAGTATGCAACAGTGGCCTCCAAATTGCTACAAAGAGCTATGAATGCACTGAATTCATGGACAAATAGATGGTGTATCAGCATCAATACAGACAAATGCAGTACTACACTTTTCACACTCTCCCCAAAACAAAAAGCAGGAGCCATCTACATAAACAATGAGCCTGTGAAAGAAGACATACAAGCTACATATCTCGGAGTTACATTTGATAACAAACTATCTTGGAAACAGCAGATAAATAAGGCAACCCAAAAAGCAAGGAGGAAATTGGCTATTCTAAGAAAGTTTTGTGGAACCACATGGGGTGCGAGTGGGAAAATACTCAGTAAAGTTTACTAACAGAATATACGCCCACATTTAGAATATGGATCATCCGCATGGTGCTCAGCATCAAACACCACATTGCAAGAACTGGATAAAGTACAAAACCAGGCACTTAGGGTCATCACAGGAGCAATGAAATCAACACCAATATTGGAGATGGAGAAATTGTGGAGGATACCAGCACGGAGAGAACGGAGAGACACAAAGGTGCTGATACAGGCAGAAAAATGTGTATGCATGCCGAGACATCCAATGAAGGACAGATTCCAAAATCTTGCATTGGGACGACTTAAGAGAAGCAGCTTTATCCACCAAGCCAAGCGTATTAGTAGACAAACACCAGACATGCCAAGAGTTGTTAAACCCCTTCTGCCCATACCAGAACAGACTCCCTGGACAGATGAATCAGGATTATCAGTTCAAATACGGACAGAAGTGAAAGGAATAGTTGACAAAGAGGAATAAAATAGTCTACAGCGAAAAACAATAACTCTCAGTTTCCTGGATGAAGAATACCCACAAGACCTATGGATCCGTGTGTACACAGATGGATCAGCACAGAATACAGTAAAGAATGGGGGAGCAGGTGCATATATAGAGTACCCAAATAACACTAGGGATATGAATAAAATAGCAACAGGGAAATATTGTCACAATTATGATGCAGAAATACAAGCAATAAAGTTGGCAATAGAAAAACTGCTGAACAGTAATCTTAGCCCACAGCCTGTAGTGTTTTTGACAGATGCAAGATCAGTACTCCAGGCACTACAATCCAGAAAATTACCACATCTGCAGACCTTATTGACTGAACTCTGCAAGCACCACAGGGTTGCCCTGCAGTGGATCCCGTCTCACTGTGGAATACCAGGAAATGAGAAAGCAGATCAGTTGGCAAAGGAAGGTTCAACAGGTACACAACTAGATACACCAGTTACATACCATCATAAGAAACAGATAATCAATCAGAGGACCACAAGCCCCAAATCAGGATGCCTTTCATAATATGAATAGATATGAACAAGTTATCATTATACGCCTAAGAACAGGACACAATCGACTCCATAGTCACATGTATACAAAATTCAAGATCGGCACATCAACTACTTGTACATGTGGACAGGCGCCCCAGACTGCTGAACACATACTTCAAGACTGCACTGAATATAGTAGACAGAGGAAAAACCATTGGCCCATAGATACAACACTACAGACAAAACTATATGGGCCACTGCAAGAATTACAAAAGACAGTAAAATTTATACAGGAAACGACATTGCAGATATAGACAATACTTCAGGCGAACGAAAGATAGATAGATAGACAGTAGAAAGAGGCTTTTGAAAATTTCAAAGTTATGAATTCTATACACTCCGACAGTTCATGATTTTAACATGATTTTCACTGCTTTGTTTAAAAAGTCATGAATTCTTTGCTTACTGTCAGTTCTTGCCATTGTACGATTGTATTATTTCACAGTCATGATTTTCAACAAACCGATACGTAGTTCTTGCTTCTATTTTACACATTTTTATTTCAAACTAAAAAATTCTCTGAACATAGCACATTTTGTTTCTCTATTACTGTTTATTTTTAAAAGCAACCTTTTCCTAAACAGAAACAAACTTTCAACATAATATCGAACGAAATGCACACAAAACATGCGCGACACGAGTATAGAAATGTGACAACGATTTCGTCTGAATAATATATTTTTATCACCGCAGCAATAATAAAATATAACAAGGAGAACTCTACACCCATGGGTATAAAAAGAGGAGTAAGACAAGGATGCATCTATCACCAAGCTTGTTCAATCTATACACTGAGAAAATCTTTAAAAACATCACAAAGATGCCAGGCCTAAACATTTATGGAAAGATAATCAATAACCTAAGATATGCTGATGATACTGTACTACTAGCAGAAAATCCTAAAGATCTACAGCAACTACTTAATGTGATAAACATGACAAGGAAAAAAATATGGACTAGATATGAATATCAAAAAGACTAACCACTGGAGACCCAGTACTTTCCGAAACAATACCGAAACTCTTGGGCCCATCTGATATGTCTCCTCATGGAAAACATAAAATACCAGAACTTAAGGAAAATATAACAGGAATCATGAAAAAAGGCACCCAATCAGACACAGAAAGAAAACACGTAGCAGAAAAACACATACACGATACCTACTCACAGGACTCTTGGTCCCACATATACACAGATGGCTCTGCTACAAATGCCACCAGAAATGGAGGGGGTGGTGTGTTCTTGATGCTGAATAACCAGGACGAGATCACCAAGTCAATAGCTACTGGGAAATTCTCAAACAACTTTAAAGCAGAACCTGAGGCCATCAGACATGCTGCAACACTAGCTACTCAACTAAAAAAATAACATGCACAATAAATTGGTGATTCTGACTGATGCCAGTACTATCAGCTCTAAATACCCCCAAGAACAATGAACTAGATGACATGAGAACAACACTGGACTAACTATGTAATAACTTCCAGAGAGTAGTCATTCAGTGGATACCATCACACTGTAATATACACGAGAACGAACGCGCAGACAAATTAGCTAAAGAGGGAGGGAGATTACCACAAGAGAACCATCCGCTCAGTTATGATGAAGTCAAATCAATCCTCAAAGGTCAGTACCATGAAAAATGGAAACGAGAACACCCAAAGCATAACGAGAGTGACGGATACCACCAACTATCAAGGAGGGATCAAATCATCATACTTCGCCTACGCACTGGCCACAATAGAATGAGAAATCACATGTTCAACAAATTCAAAATAGGTACAACCAGCCTATGTCACTTTACACTGGACAATATGACTACAAAACATGTTCTACAGGATTGCCCCCGGTACACAGACCTGAGAAGAGCAATGTGGTCCACACCCACCTCCCTGAAAGAGAAACTATATGGGGCAATCGAAACGCTTAAACAGACAGCTGACTTCATAAGAGAGTCTGGAATCCTACTCTTATTGAGTCTTGATCGCAGATATATATATATATATATATATATATATATATATATATATATATATATATATATAAGTCTAAAACTATGATCATAAACAAAGAAAATTCTCAAGACCTACAAATAATGATCAAAGTTGAGGGAATACATCTGGAGACAGTTCAGAGCTACAACTACCTGGGACATACTATAACCAGTGATGGAAAATGTATAACTGCAATAAACAAAGGAATAGGTATGGCAAAAAGTAATTTTAATGCCATGAAAAATATACAACATCGAAACAAATAATACCAGGGCTAAAACTAAGAATAGCAAAATGTTACATCTTCTCAATATTCCTGTATGGTGCAGAAACATTGACATTAGACAAGAAAACAGATCAGAAAATTGAAGCCTTTGAAATATGGAGTTATAGAAGAATTGGAAGAATTGGATAGAAAAAAAAGAAAATTAACGATGAAGTTTTAAAACAATTAAAATGAAAAGGGAACTACTAAACACAATTACAACAAGACAAATAAATTTTTGGGGCATGTTAAAAGACACAACAGCCTAATAAAAGTAATATTGGAAGGGAAAATACAAGGTAAAAGAGGCAGAGGCAGACCAAGACTAACATGGACGAGTAACATCAAAAGATGGACAAGTCAACCTATGACAATCTGCACCATCAAAGCAAGAGACAGAGTGGAATGGCGCTACATGGTAGCCAACCTTCAATGCGGAGACGGCACTCAATGATGATGATCACCGCAGCAAGCTTCAACGATGTTAGGGAAAATGTTAAAAAAAATAGAAAAAATTGATGTGGTAAGAGCTTTAGGTGATTAGTACACGACACAGATTTGAACGACGTTTCGGCTCAATAGGCCTTCAGCAGGAACAAACAAACAACACGCACACACAGATATGTAAGTAAATAAAACTAATTCTACATAGCTAACTAGTAACGAAACATCCAAACCAAAATAATCGAAATTGGTTAAAGAAAAGAAAAATGAGTTCCCTGTGTCGTGGACATGGTCAGAATGGGAAAAGAATGGTCACACGGGTGTAGCTGTAATTATACCCTCTGGTCAGGTGAAGGGTTCTAAAAATACACGAGTGGGGGGGGGGGAAATGCTGTCTAGGTTACCTCGACTGCAAAGACACTGACAATGTCTAAAAGTATCTAAGGGCCCATAGAAACATGTATACACACACAGAGATGCATGTATACATATATACACGTACAAACAGACATGCACATATCTATACATATCAACATATACATACATATACATACATATATATATATATATATATATATATATATATATATATATATATATACTAATACCCATACATATGAACACGTACATGCATGTGCACACCAATACGGGGACAATCATGTATGTGTAGAAAAGTGCGCATAACGCACACATATCCAGAAGAGTTCACACCGGGGTCAGTGTGCAAACACCAAGGAGAAAGAATTGTTGTTGTTGTTGTTATTGTTGCGTTCACTAACTTTCAACTCTGACGAAGTCCCTAGAGACTAGGAACTGAATTTTGCTTGTTAATCCATTTTTCCCGGCAGCTGTGTGCACAGGGGCCCCTCGCCGCACAGGCAGATAAGTCCGACTTCGGAGGTAGGAGAAAGAATAGAACAGTAGAATAACAGGTACTCAAAAGGCGGAAAGAGTGAGATGTCTGAGAGTGGGGTACAATAAAAACAAATGAGGGGTAAGTAGCACAGAAAAAAAGGGTATAGGAGATCACCGAAGTGTCTCAATGGGGACTAGTGGAGGAGAACTATGAATAGCATGGCATAGTAGATAGACTAAAGAGCCCAAACATGGGCAATAGCGAAGGCTGTGCAAAAGGGAAGGAGTAACCGGAAGGAAACTATGTGTACGAGTGTGATACATTCATGCCTCGTGGCGTCAGCGAACGATACTGAACTATGAGACGATTCTCCAAAGCAAATCGGCTGCGGTCGCCAGAGTGACAAAGGACAATACCAGGGGTACGGATGTCGTCTTTGCCCTTGTGGTCTGGGGAGTTGAAATGGGAAGACACTGGAGTGCCAGTATTCTGTTGAACATCTCGTAGATGTTCACAACATCTTTCCGCTAATCGTCTCCACGACTGGCGCGAGTGTGGTTACAAGTTCTGCAAACTCGACGTCCAGATCGAACAGTACCTGGGAGTTGGTGGTTTGAGCAAGGGAAGCTTCTTCTGAGAAGAATGTCTCTCAGACTCATGTCGCGTTTGAAGGCGACCAAAGGAAGATAAATGAAAAGTGATTTTTAGTAGGGTCGTAGGGTCAGGTCCGCCAGGCTGGAGTAACAATAAACATAGAGGATTTGCCTCACCCAGGACTGGGTCCAGACTAGAGCAAAGATACATATATATGTGTAGGCAGTTGTTAAATCCTCGTGTATGGTACGCAGTTGTTAAAAGAACACCGAAAGTGGGGGGGGGGGGGAGATTATTGAGTAGATCGGCTAAGGGGTGATATAAAATAACGCGTTAGTTTTACTTATTACTTAGAGTCGCGGCTCCCCCCCCCTCTCCCCCCTCCCCCCTCTCTCCGCCGCCCCCCCCCCCCCCCGATAGTAATATAGCTGCCCATAACCGGAAATGATTTGCATACAATTGTACGCTTCAGTACTTTTCAACCGTAAACAGAGATACATATAAAATATATATATATATATATATATATATATATATATATATATATATATATATATATATATATATATATCAGTGGCGTATTCTCTATGTTGCCTCAGCTTCCGCCGGTAGCCACGAACATATTAACGAATTACAAAAGGAATTATAATTTATTATATTTCTTTTATAATTATATTACAAATTTTCGAATATTCTATTAAGCATTTCGTAGGCCAGTCTGATATATTTGCTTTGGTTTGCATTTATTAAAGCAACGTTTTCCTCTGGCCACTAAACGTTGGTGAATGAAACCGAAACTACTCTACGATAGTACACTGAAACCGCTAGTAACTCGAGGTATATTTCTCATCTATCGGCTCTAGTAAATTAACGAGTTAGCTGAGTGGCAGTGTTCCCTAGCGTTCGACTTCTCGTGGCAAGGCGCAGTGCCATGGAGTACGGGTTCGATCCTGCTTCGGACCATATTTTATTCTTTGTTTTTTTCTGTTTATTTGTCATTTTTTCTCAGTGCTGTAATACATACCTCTTCCTCCTATGATTTCCTAAATTAACAACCGTGACATTCAATAAAAGCAGCGAAAAGAATACGGCTGAAGCTACCTATATAGAATGCGGTTTCATGGTTATTTTAAGCTCTAGCCAATGAGAAGCGTTACAAAGTGAAAGTGAAACTATGTCTGATCACTGGAACTACCTTACTCATTTATAACTACGTTATGCGTCATTGAACAAAAAATTAGGCACATAGGCATCTCAACTGTCAAGTAAACAGCAGTGCTACGAGCTATCGGTTTATAAACAAAAATTGAGAAGTTTTTATTTTTACCGTACGCGAATGTAGTGTATTATATAAGCAAATAGTTTTATATTAAATTCATTTGGGCACATATAATTTTGTTGAATTTCAAGTTTTGAATTACGTTGATATAAATATATATATATATATATATATATATATATATATATATATATATATATATAGCTTATTCATTTATAACTTCATAGCGAACTTTTATTATTTCTTGTTCATTACTGGCGACGATATGATGGCAGAGCAAGCATCTACACATAACACAAGGATCTCAATAAACTCTATTGGTAATTTCTGTGTGATCGAACATTTAATAAAAGTGCCTTTTAATCGTCGTTCATATAATGAAATATTCATGAATATAGATTGATATATTGGGCAAAGACACATGAAATGATTATAGGTTACACCTGGTTCAAACAACATCCTAGGCGATTTTGGACATGGCAAAGCTCAGACAATAAAGTACACAATCAAATTGATTTTATACTGGTACAGAGAAGATTCAGGAATGGGCTAACATCTGTTACCAGATTGCAATAGTGACCATGTACCAGTAGTTGGAAAGATAAGAATAAAACGGCGGGAGACATAGAAATCCCCTAAAAATATATAATTAGAACTAGATATGCTTAGAGTAGATAGACAGATGAGTGATAAGTACATTACAATAGTACAAAATAGATATAATGCTATTGAGAAAATACAGGACATCCTGGAGCAGTGGGAATGCTGAAACAATCGATTCAACAATCATCAAAAGAAGTAATACCAGTAACTAAAAGAATCAACAAAAAGACAGATGGCAGAATAAATATTAGAACTAATGGGCAAAAGACGAAAACATAAGAAAGAAGAACAGACATAAAAAATATTGCACAAAGAGATCCAAAACAAATGCAGAGAAGCAAAGGAAGGATGGTTAAAGCAGAAATGTGAAGAAATGGAAAAACAACAAAAGAAAGACTCAAAATGTATGCACAATCAATTAAATGAATTAACAGGAAGACAGGAAGTCAAAGTTTCAGGATATGTGAAATCAAAGGAAGGAAATATAATAATGGGACTGGAGAAGACAATGGAAAGATGGACAGAATATATCAGTCAACTCTATGATGATGAAAGACCAGAGTTAAACAATTCAAACAAAGACACAGGACCACCAATTATTCAGAGTGAGGTGGAGGACACAATTCAACACATGAAAAGAGGCAAAGCTCCAGGTCTCGACAATATAACAATCGAAGAGATAAATGCATTAGGAAAGCTGGGAATACAAGTCATAACAAAACTATTCAATGACATATATAGCACTGGACACATACCTGAAGATCTACTAAAATATATCTTTGTAGACATACCATAGAAGTCAGGCACCACTGATTGTGAAGACCATCGCACTATTAGTCTCATGAGCCATATGACTAAAATATTACTAAGAATCATCATGAGACGTGTAAGGAAGAAAATAAAACCAGAAATAAGTGAGGAACAATGTGGATTTGTGGAAGGAAAGGGCACCAATAATGCAATATACATCTTAAGAACATTGATAGAAAGATCTATAGAGGTAAAGAAAGATCTATATATGTGCTATAAGATGATACAGTTTTGCAACAAACTACTTGTTCCATTTCACAATGTCGCATTTTTTTCAAAACTTTGTTGGGTTTAGCTACATTTTTTTTCATGATCTTCTAGGAGATCAGAGAAACTAAAACAATTTATGAGCAAGAAACTCCCAAAAGTAGCACAAACAAGAGGGAATTTTACATCTCGACTTGTAGATACAGTAAAAGAGTACAAAGAACAAATTGTTGCCTTTTTTGAAGATATTACACGGGGCGACTCCGAAGACAACTGGGATGCTAATACAGTTGTGCAGGTTCAATGATATTTGTATTTCTTTAGACAGTTTCTGAACATCTTTTTGCTCAAAGTTTATTCTAGACTATTTATACATACAGATGTAAGTAATGTAAAGAGCCCCCATCATGCCAAGTGGCGTATAGGGAATATGGTGTTAGTGACCATAAATTTTACAGACATTCGGCACATGATTTTTGGGTAATGTGGTTGGTATTACGCCCGTACTGCTTTACTTTCCCATAAAAATCCGGTACCCATTAAAGGCTGGGTGAACCCGGAAACCATTAGTTGGGATCGAACCCTACCTCTTGTCCTTTGTAGTCCAGTTTAAGGTAACCACTGAGCTATCGCGGCTCCTGCATACATATGTGCTGTACAATATTCTTCAAACCAAAATACTTGACATAGCATTCTGCTTACAAGAGATAAACAAATGGAAGAACAGTGTATTAGAGTTCACACGTAATATATTTTCTTAAATCTGGAATAATATAGAGACGGATCCTTCTTCAGACAATGTAGCAGAGCCGACATTAAAACGAAGAAAAGGAGATGATGAGTTGACATATAGGCAGCTATTTTACAGCATCGTAGATACAATGATCATGGAAATAAATGACAGATTTTTTGTTTATTGAAAGCTTAATCTCACTCATCTTTTAGACTCAAAAAACTGTTTAATATACAAAGATAATTTCCCTAATGAGACACTGCACAAATTACTTCAATCGTATAACAATCACTTTGATCAAGCGCGGTTAAAAAATGAACTAAGTTGCCATATATTCAGCAGAAATCTGTGATTTCTCAAACAAATCAATTCACGAAATTCTCACTACCATATATCAAACCCAATTATGTGAAATAATTCCGGAGGTTTTCAAATTGGCGACATTAATAGTGACAATACCAGCTACATCAGCATCTGTAGAAAGAACTTTTTCTGCTCTCAAGAGAATCAAATCTTATTGTCGCTCAACTCAGACACAAGAACGCTTATCTGGTTTGGCATTAATGTCCATTGAGAAATCATTCCTTCAGAAACTTAGAAACCAACCCAACAGTACTTTCAATGTCAAAGTCATCAACAAAGTCATAGACTTCCGTTTCCAAGATGGCGGAACTAAGTCACGTTTTCTCTATCGCAGCAGAAATTGCTTTGGAATCGGATCAATTTCCGTTACAATTTTCCGTTACAATTTTCTGCATTCCAGTCGAAATGATGTTCTACTTACTTGTCATATATACGCCAATGAATTGGCGTTGCACGCACGGCAATACTCTTTTTTGACAAATCAAGTGTTATGAATGCGCCTTCGACCGTCTAATGTTAATCTGCGTGTTACGTCACACTGAGTGCTGTTCAATGACCGTTGATGGAGATGTTTGCCGCAGGTTATTTACAATTTCCAATGCATTAATATGGTGGGCTTCGTTAAGTCAGCCGAAATTTTATCTCTTTGGGAAATTTGCACCATGTTTCGTTCGTTGTAGACTGTATTCACTAGAGTAATAAGTAATCCATGGGCGCAGCCATTTTGTGCGTGCTACGTCATCATAAAGGTTCATCGTGTGTTCCAAGAAGACGACATGCGCTAATCTTGCGATCTGTTGTTTGGTGCGCAACGTGGATAATCTGACGACGAACTGTGTTTTGTATGTTCGGAGTTTAAGTCAAACACGATGCCCTAACATCATCAAGCGCTATACATTTCAATACTATGACGATCATCATTTTCAGGAGGACGTGAACTTCCGTGCAATATTGTGGATAGGTGGCAGGAACCATTGAAGGCTATGTCTGAAAAGTGTTCCTTGTTGCAGTTTCCTCATATTCCAAGTCCGGCTTGTTGCAGGAGCTACTGAGTTAGGTGCTCTGTGCACACCGTGAGCTGTGTGTCTCATCCGTTTTGATCATGTTCCAATATTCCAATTGTTTACGATGAATGCTGATATCGTATGACAGGGAACAGTTGGCCGCGTTCACTTTCTTTGCGGTTTCGCCTTATGTCTTTTGGCGTGTGCTGAGACTGCTATGATGGGGACTACAGCTACCTTTCTTTGTTTGGGAGATGAGTTAGTAATTCGGATGATTCCACTGGCACGGGCGGTTGAGCAATTATGGATTTTAATTCGTTTGCAGTGATACTGGGGCCTTCCATAACCAAAATAACCAAAAAAAATAACCAAGTCATCAAGACATTTTCGTCCTAAATAAGACGGATAGAATTGACATATACATAAGTAAGTAATTTAAAATGTAGTGATGTCATCATGTAGTGATGCGGTTAGCGGGGTAGAGCTCTGCCCTACCAAAGGAGGAGTAAGACGTCTCCTTTCCTCCGCTAGTCTTCGGGACGCCCCTGGGCAAGGTGGAGCTCCCGTTCAGCCCCCCTATCAGGGTTATGTGAAGCCATTGCAGCAGGTGGTGGATGGTGTTGTGGGAGCAGTCGACAAGTAGTGCCGGTTATGGTCCCCACGCCGCGATGGCAGGCAGAGGATCTCATGTATAGAGACAATGGCTGCGATCTCCGACTAGTACAGTCACTGCCAAGAAGGAAAGGAATGGCAAACTACCTTCTTATACTGCCTGGAATAATTATGAACAATCACAACCTTATATTTACAGCTAACGACGTTAATGGGGACTTCACATGTGTTCTGTCACCGGATTTGTTTTCACTTTACAGCGAATATATTATGAGATCAATAGTAGACAAAAAAGGAATTGAAGTCAACGGTCACAACATAAATAATTTGCGATATGCGGATGACACAGTCTTAATAGCAGAGACAGAGAACGAACTACAAGAAATGATAGACATAATAGTAAAAGAAAGCAACAAGAAAGGTCTCAGTCTGAATAGTAAGAAAACAGAAGTAATGGTTATATCGAAGAAACAATCATCACCATCATGCAGCATAAAAATAAACAAGACAAATCTGAAACAAGTGCAACGCGTCAAATACTTGGTCACAATAATAACATCAGATGGAAGATGCACCACAGAAATAAAAAGCAGAATAGCTCAGGCCAAAATAGCATTTCAGAAAATGAAAAATATCTTATGCAACAAATCTATGTCAATAAAAATGAGAAAGAGAGTTCATCGGTGCTATATAGAACCAATTCTGACCTATGGAAGTGAATCATGGACAGTAGACAAACAAATGAAAAGACGATTGGAGGCCACAGAGATGGGATTTCTCAGAAGAATGTTGAAAGTTCCCTGGACAGATAAAAAGACCAATGAGGAAGTTCTCAAGGAGGCCAACACAAAATGGGAGCTCTTAAAAAACATCAGAAAGAAGCAATCAACATTTTTCGGGCACATCATGAGAAGAGGAAAGTTGGAATACTTGGTTACAACTGGCAAAATAAAAGGAAAAAGAGATCGCGGACGACAAAGAGAGAAAATACTGGATAGCTTGGTGTCATGGCATGGAAAACAGTCAACAACAGAACTGATACGATGCACTGTAGATGGAAGATTGTGGAGGGACATGATCACCTACGCCAACCGGTAAGGCACATGATGATGATGATGATGTCATTAGCAAATATTACTTCATGTTAGCCTACTGAATATAATGTATGTGCTTATTTATTATGTCAGCGGAAGCCCACAGCCCAAAACCAGTATACGCCATTATATATATATAGACTCGTTCAAGATCTATATTCTAGATAATTACGGTACCTTGAGTGATATTTTAATGATGACGAATGTAGCGACGCTCTCGTGTTTAAACAATTATCCTTTCCTATAGCTAATGTTGATAAGCAGTTCCGCGAGCGAGTAACGATTTCTAGCCGGGTTTTTAAAACACAAGACGATTCCTCTGTGGTTAAATTATACCGAGACGGTGAGCGCCGGTCAGTGAAATTATTGGAACACAGCAGATAATTAAGAACACCACAAATACATATATATCGTCTGTTGTATTACACATCTTGTAAACTGCAATTTGTTTGATCATATGAATCACACAGAGAAATAGTCGCAATATGTGCTAGCAGTACAGGACTCACAAGACAGACTAGTGGACTATTCACGAGACACATAACTATAGGAAAATGCGCATGCAATAACAGTAGAGATTATAAATATCAATGATAAGAGAAATGGAAGAAGATGAAAAAGGAATGGAAGAACAGAACTGATACGATGCACTGTAGATAGAAGATTGTGGAGGGACATGATCGCCTACGCCAACCGGCAGGGTACATGATGATGATGATCATATTAAAAAAAAAAAAACAAATGCACTAGAATAAATCTAATCATGATTTCAATGCGCGCAAAGAAAGCACATTTTCACCGACAATCAATCTCCCAAACGGCAGGCAATTGTAAAAAAACTCACCATTCTGTCGACTCACATGCTACATTTATTCTCGTGTTATTGCAAGATCAAAGCAAAGCGTTAAAAAATTCACCGACATAACTTTCTTACATTTCACACATATACAAACATACACATATATACACATATATACAGACACAGACAGACACAAATACACACAAACACACACTCACCAACAAAAATGAATGATCCAGCGCTAGTTGTTTCTAAGCTTTGTAGATTTTTCCCCAATCATGATTGCGAAGCGAATATCTGGCGCATGTTTTGCTTGTTCAGGTACAAATTAAATTAAGATTTATGAAGGACAACTGCCAACATGAGGTGTAGCGAGTGATGATCAGGGTGAAATATCACTTCTGGAGCGTTAACACTCGCAATCTTTAGAGTAGCTCTTTCATAACTGGTTCTCACCTCACATTCGACTGTCACTTATAGCGCTCTAAGTTAGTGTCACAGCCGTCACACCCACAAAAACAGCTTCGAATAAACCACTTGCAGCCCGCTAATATGAAGAGTGCATGATAGCAAAGATACTAAGTGATATCATCTCAGATAAAATCGTCACATGCTTTAGGCTCAAAGAGATGCATCAAAAGCTGCCGTTGCTTTCATGTGCGAGAGTAAGGAAAATGCTGCTGATCAAACCTTGTTTAACAGATAAATAATTACAGCAAAATAGTGTCTTCAACGTATTTCTCACCAAAAAGTCTTTAAGGAGCAAATTGACATTTGCCTTGTGAACAACTACTACTACTAAGATTCCTGTCACGCCAAATAGCGTATTATATAAAATAGGGAATATGGTGTTAGTGACCATCATTTTTATAGACTACGGCACATAATTTGTGGGGTAATGTGGTCGGTATCACGCCCGTGCCGCTTTACTTTCCCAGAAAAAAATCCGGTACCATTTAAGGCTGGGAGGCCGACTATAAGGATCGAACTCTTATCATTCTGCACACTACAGATGTAGCTAATTTCCAACCAGGTTCTGTCTCAGATTGCTTGTTTATTTTTAGAATATTCCTAGAACATCTAGGATTATTTCAGTTTTGTTTTCACTGTTGCCCCATGGTTTGGGTGTGAGGGTTTCAGACAGATCTTTGTTTGGTTTTAATGATGTGCTTCTTGTCTGAAGGTTTCCTATACAATATGTTTTGGGCGCTTACTTAGGAGTCTGTTTTTTGCTCTGTTCTAAATTTTTAGTGTAGTGGGTGATCTGATAATCTTTTAAACTTTTCAAACTGGACGACAAGTCTGTACTTTTACGAGGAAAAATTACAAAATACAAAAAATCGTATGTTAGAAGCTTTACGTGATAAGTGGACGACACAGACTAAACGACGTTTCGGCCCAATAGGCCTTCAGCAGGAACAAACAAGAAAAACACACACACAAAACTAAAAACGAAACATTCAAAACAAAAAAATTCGAAATATGTAAAGAAAATAAAAATGTCTATCCTGTGTGTATGAAAAGCAAATGGTAACAAAAGTGTGGCTGTCGTGAATGTGCAGAAATGTGCGCAAATGCACACCGAACCAGAGGAGTTCACACAGGGGTCAGTGTGCAAACACAAAGGAGAAAGAATAGAACAGTAGACTAACAGGTGCTCAAAAGGCAGTAAGAGCGAGATGTCTGAGAGTGGGGTACAATAAAAACAAATGAGGGGTAAGGAGCACAGAAAAAAGGTATAGAGGAGAACACCAAAGTGTCTCATAAGGGACTAGAGGAGAAAAACTATAAATAGCATGGCATAGTAGATAGACCAAAGATCCCAAATATGTGCAGTAGGGAAGGCTATGCAAAAGGGAAGGAGCAACCAAAAGGAAACTATGTGTATGAGTGTGATACATTCATGCCTCGTGGGGTCAGCGAACCATACTGGACTATGAGGCGATTTTCCAAAATATAGCGGCTGCGGTCGCCAGAGTAACAAAGGAAATTCCTGTGACACGGATGTCGTCTTTACCCTTGTGATCAGGGAAATTGAAGTGGGAAGACACTGGAGTACCAGTATTCTGTTGGACATCCCGTAGATGTTCACAAAATCTTTCCGCTAATCTTCTCCCAGACTCACCAATATAGGTCATGTGGCATCGTTGTGCATATGATGGCATAAATGATGTTGCGGGACACACATGTGAAACCATGCTTGATCTCGAATCGTCCATTAGGGAATAAGACCGAGTCAGTAGGGAGCACATAGGCACAGGTGATACAGTTACGACCACAAGGGGCCGTACCGAAGTGTTGAGGGTGGGAGCGAGGGAGATGGCTTCTAACCAAAATATCTCTCAAATTCCTGTCGTGCTTGAAAGCGATCATCGGGGGATCACTAAAAAGTAGACGGGTAGTGGGATCAGAGAGGAGAATGGAACGGTAGCGGTTGAGTATCTTCACAGCAGCTAAGTTGTGGATGATATGTCAGCTAAAGGCCTCTCCTATGAAACAAGTTCTACCAGCTAAAGGCCTCTCCTATGAAACAAGTTCTACCAGCTAAACGCCTCTTCTATGAAACAAGTTCTACCAGCTAAAGGCCTCTTCTATGAAACAAGTTCTACCAGCTAAAGGCATCTTGTGTGGAACAAGTTCTACCAGCTAAAGGCCTATTCTATGTAACAAGTTCTACCAGCTAACGGCCTCTTCTATGGAACAAGTTCTACCAGCTAACGGCCTCTCATATGAAACAAGTTCTACCAGCTAAAGGCCTCTTCTATGGAACAAGTTCTACCAGCTAACGGCCTCTCATATGAAACAAGTTCTACCAGCTAAAGGCCTTTTCTATGAAACAAGTTCTACCAGCTAAAGGCCTCTTCTATGAAACAAGTTCTACCAGCTAAAGGCCTCTTCTATGAAACAAGTTCTACCAGCTCAAGGCCTCTTCTATGAAACAAGTTCTACCAGCTCAAGGCCTCTTCTATGAAACAAGTTCTACCAGCTAAAGGCCTCTTCTATGAAACAAGTTCTACCAGCTAAAGGCCTCTTCTATGAAACAAGTTCTACCAGCTCAAGGCCTCTTCTATGAAACAAGTTCTACCAGCTCAAGGCCTCTTCTATGAAACAAGTTCTACCAGCTAAAGGCCTCTTCTATGAAACAAGTTCTACCAGCTCAAGGCCTCTTCTATGAAACAAGTTCTACCAGCTAAAGGCCTCTTCTATGAAACAAGTTCTACCAGCTCAAGGCCTCTTCTATGAAACAAGTTCTACCAGCTAAAGGCCTCTTCTATGAAACAAGTTCTACCAGCTAAAGGCCTCTTCTATGAAACAAGTTCTACCAGCTAACGGCCTCTTCTATGGAACAAGTTCTACAAGCTAAAGGCCTCTTCTATGGAACATGTTCTACCAGCTAAAGGCCTCTTCTATGAAACAAGTTCTACCAGCTAAAGGCCTCTCATATGAAACAAGTTCTACCAGCTAAAGGCCTCTCATATGAAACAAGTTCTACCAGCTAAAGGCCTCTTCTATGAAACAAGTTCTAACGAGCATTTCTTCTCCAAGTTTGTGTCAAGATTTCATTCTTTCTACCGGATTGATTGCCATGACTTTCTGCATGTTTTTTTTAAAGTTGTGACTTTTTCCCTCTTTTACACCAGCAGTGCTTACATCTTTGATTGTGTTTGAGCTGACAGCCATACAGCTTTGATTGTGTTTGAGCTGACAGCCATACAGCTTTGATTGTGTTTGAGCTGACAGCCATACAGCTTTGATTGTGTTTGAGCTGACAGCCATACAGCTTTGATTGTGTTTGAGCTGACAGCCATACAGCTTTGGTTGTGTTTGAGCTGACAGCCATACAGCTTTGATTGTGTTTGAGCTGACAGCCATACAGCCATACAGCCATTGATGTATCACTCTTATACTTTATTTTCTACAACGTCGTCATTGTGTGAATACTTTCGCTTTACATAAAATAAATGGAGTTGACATTTAGCAATAGCTCATTGTTGTCATTGTTTCAAGCTATGTACGGAAAGACACTAGAACTACATCGGTCATGTGTTTACAACCAACGAAAGAAGACTCTCGCGCCAGTGGACACCGGATCTTAAAATAAAAGATAAAAAAATGGAGTTGACATTTAGCAATAGCTCATTGTTGTCATTGTTTCAAGCTATGTACGGAAAGACACCAGAACTACATCGGTCATGTGTTTACAACCAACGAAAGAAGACTCTCGCGCCAGTGGACACCGGATCTTAAAATAAAAGATAAAAAAAGACAATAATAAACTCTTCAAAATAAAAAAATAATTTGAGAGGACTCAGTTATGGCATAAGAATCAAACAAAACCAAAAAACCTAACAGTGACTCATCAGACTTGATGAGTAGTTAAGAAATGTTTATAGGCTTATAGCTAAAAATGTCTCCTTTGACCATGTTGATGTCGCATGTAACCACCACACGACTGAATGTCGTGTTGGAAGTTCATCATCATCTTCGTGTGCCTTCTCCGCAACGAAGGTTGGCTACCATGGATCGCCATTCTACTGTTTCTTGCTTTGATTGTGCAGGCTGACATAGATTGACTTGTCCATCTTTTGATGTTACTCGTCCATGTTAGTCTTGGTCTGCCTCTGCCTCTTTTACCTTGTATTTTTCCTTCCAATATTACTTTTAGTAGGCTGTTGTGTCTTTTAACATGCCCCAAAAATGTCATTTGTCTTGTCTTAATTGTATTTAGTAGTTCTCTTTTTATTTTCAGTTGTTTTAAAACTTCATCGTTGGAAGTTAGTCACGGAGAAATTTTCCTTGCAGCTATCAGTGAGGTTGAAGGACACTTGGCTGCAATCTCACAGCTCGGTAATGGCGCTGAACCGCTCAAGCAATCGCTGAAAGAGACTTCTTGTAAAGCGGCTCAGATCATACATAGTCTATGTGGCTGTGGCATCGTGGCTATCAATGAACAATCTTCAAACCGCTGGGGTAGGTTCTCGGCTGTAGTTAGAAGCTTCTGCAACAGATAGAGATAAATTGCTCATGTTTACAAAAGAACGTTAGCTCTTTCACTGCTTAAATATGCTGGTTACGAAGACCGAGGACGCTGAATGTCCTTCCAGGAAGGTTACATCCAGCAGTACATTGAAGATGAAGCAGTGCGCTTAGTTATTTGGCCGAGGCAGAGCTCGAAAAGGTCTTCTTCAAGTGCTGCCGACAACGCAACCTCGATGAAAAAAAAACACACAAAAGATTCAACACCGGACTGTAGGCTTTCTCAAATCAGACTTCAAGTTTTCCAATAGTGCAATGTTCGGGAAGCAAATCATTATCTCCCAACTCTGAAAGAGACTACTCGCTAAGCACCTGGAACAATGACTGTCTTTGTTCTCTAAGTGCTGCCAGCGAAGATTCTTGACTGAGGTGTGTGAAAATTTCCTGGATTTGTCATTGACAAACTACCAGCTGTGCATCGTACAGTTTTGCAAATCGCAAGCTCTAGCACAGCTTGCTTACTTTTATCTGTTTTATGTTTCTGTTTATATGACTAAGACTACCAGTTGGTATAATGATACACTTCAAGGCTCTCTCTAGATTTGAACACCGCACGCCAAGTTTTGGTAAAGTCACATTTCAAAAGACTTCTTCAACCTTCCCAACCTTCCCAACAAAATTCTTCGGAAAGCTTTTTTTTACATCTTCACAACGCCGACGCGACTTCCCGCTCAGCACTTTGAAACGATAAGTTCCATGAGGTGCTGCCTGGTGTTTCTGTTTCACGATTCTGTTTATGTGACTAAAAGATGCCGTTGGTGTTATAACATCACTCTCAATGTTCTGTCTAGATTGAACACCGCTAATCGAACATCGGCGCAGTCAGTCTTAAGGAAAAGACTTCTTTAAACTTGACGACAACGATTTCCTCGGAAAGTAACTTACATCGTGACAGCGCAGAAAGCCACTTACTGTTCAGTCTCTTAAATGATGAGTTCTCTGAGATGTTACTAAGTGACTAGCAGCAAACAATCTTGGATTTTCTAGTATTTACCAAGTTAATAGGGAGCCGCGATATCTCAGTGGTTAGTGAACTGGACTACAAAGGACAAGGGGTATGGTTCGATCCTAACCGACGGCTTCCGGGTTCACTCAGCCTTAAATGGGTACCGGATTTTTTTCTAGGAAAGTAAAGCGGCATGGGCGTAATACCGACCACAATACCCATAAAATAATGTGCTGAAGGCCTGTAAAATTTTTGGTCACTAACACTACAATCCCTATACGCCACTTGTCGTGGCGGGGGTTCTACTTTTTTTTTATACCTAGTTAATACCAAGTGTACCCTGCATATAACAGTGTTACATCGTCAAGAGGATGTAAAAACCTCGAGCTCAATCAAAGCCTAGGATATGTTAGACGCGAAGATACCTAGATGCCATGAAACCTTACATAGGCATTACATTGAGGGTGAAGGACAGTGCTCAGGCATTTGTGAAAGTCAGAATTCGAAATTAACTTCTTCAAGATTGACGACAGCGCAGCCCCGATGACGTTTTTTTTCAGCATCGTTAACCATATTTGACACTTAGGATCATCTGCGTGGGAGGAGATCTCTACATACCATACCTTGACTCAGAAAAGAGACAAAAAGATCCCCAAGAATGACAGACCCATCAGCCTCTTCACTTGTGTAGGAAAACTGCTGAAGAAGATGATCAATAGAAGGTGTATCTAGTAGATGGAAATCTCTTTGTTTCAACACATCTAGGATACAGCCAAACTGAAGTTCAGACGATATATATCTCATAGAAAACATAGAGTGTTACTATTACTACTAAGCTCACTGATGGTGGTCTCGTTAGTCACATCGAAACCAACACTACACTCCTTCGACATCAAAAGATCGAGAGGCCGGGGCATGTCGACATTACAAATTGTATTTTCTGGACACCAATAACAAAACATGTGTCCCCGACATTACAGCCTAGTGTGTCGACATCTCCGACATCTTGAACGATCACACCACGACAGAATGTCGACTACAAGAACACATAAAAAAAAAATTGTGTCACCGATATTACATGTGGAGCAGAGACATCACAATCAATTATGTATTGAGGAACATGAACATGTCAATGTGCTGAGCCTACAATCTGTGATGCGTCGACAATTGGGTATGTTCTTGTGTTGACACTACGAACTCTGTGAGTGTATCAACCTCTGTCATAACGAGTGTGTCAGCTCCGATGGTGTATAGGAGCAGTCCCATGCAGACACCAGTCACATCACTAGGAGCAGTCCCATGCAGACACCAGTCACATCACTAGGAGCAGTCCCATGCAGACACCAGTCACATCACTAGGAGCAGTCCCATGCAGACACCAGTCACATCACTAGGAGCAGTCCCATGCAGACACCAGTCACATCACTAGGAGCAGTCCCATGCAGACACCAGTCACATCACTAGGAGCAGTCCCATGCAGACACCAGTCACATCACTAGGAGCAGTCCCATGCAGACACCAGTCACATCACTAGGAGCAGTCCCATGCAGACACCAGTCACATCACTAGCAACACTTTCAATGACACCTCTCTCTCAACACAAAGTTTACATTGCGTACACCAGAGCCACCAGCTACAAGTTTTTACCACGTCGTGGGTTGACGTAGGGATACAATGTCCCTCTAGTATGTTTCACATCCCAGTGTTTCAACTACCTCTGTCTGTCAAGACAACACGATCCTTCGCATACTCATCACCAAAAAACTGTGTTGTCAACAACAATAACGACAACAGTATCTGTCATGTCGACAACATGTTCACTTAGCCATCACGGTGTTTCGACAACACCATCATCTTTTTCACATGTGTCACCAACAGCACATCCCAGTGTTTAGACTAGTTCGGTCATTATGGATTCAGCCTTGATTCAGGACTCATCTGGATATCCAATATTGAAAAGAGTCCAGTTCAACAAATCTTAAACTATCCATCACGGAAATAACACTTGGCGGAAGGAAGTTACCTGTGTTACAAATATGTCCGGAAACTATTTCCGGGATAAGCATAGAAATGGAGTACCTGCGGGGACAACAAAAGTACATGCTGAATATCCGCTTATGAACGCATACAAGCGATTTGTGATAACCAATATTGGTATAAAATGTAAGAACAATCCTTTGATATTGTCTGATAACCGGCTAGAATTATGACAGAATTGATCTCACTGTTCATTGGCTGGAATTATTGTTCTTGCAAAACGGCTTTTTTAAAAAAACAAAAACTGTCGCGCGCCTCAAATCGATTGTTTTCTCTTTTTTTCTGTTCTTTCTTTTTTGTTTTCTTTGATGATAAATGTCTGCCATGTTTAACTAATCATGACGGACATTTTGGCTTAATTATGGACCCTGACTTATATTGTTTGTTAAAATCTATAGTTTTCTTCTAGTGCATTTCTTCTTATTCTTTCCTTGCTCATTTGCCTTTCATCGTCGAGGGGAGATATAATTTGCGGTCTTTTGCTCTTCTGTTCGCATCTGCTGCTGTTATGTTTCCTAGTGCTTCTAATATTCCATCGACCCATCTTTTTCGTGGTCGACCCTTGGGTCTGGTGTTCTCACCACGTTTGTTGAAAGGTCGTTGTGTTGTGTTTTGTTCTTTCTGCCTCATCACGTGGCCAAACCATTTTATCTGTTGTTTCCTTACATATTGTATAGCGGGGGCTATTCCTAGCTTTTTCCTCAGTTCTTCATTTCTGATCTTGTCTCTCAGACTGTTTCCTGTCATTCGTCTAACACATTTCCTCTCTGTAGTGGTTATTTTCTTATTGTTCTTGCATGTAGGGTCCAGGTCTGGCATTGGTAGCACAACATTGGGATGAAGATTGTATTGTATAGTGCTCGTTTTGCCTCCAGAGTTATTTCCTTGTTGGACAATAGTGGATTATCTAGTGCATTTGAGTTTAGTAAAATAAGATTCCATTACATGCTATCTTTTTTAAAACACTGTCTTTATGTGCAATGAACGACACCAGTCTTGTATAGCTAATATGTGTGTGAAGCTAGTGTACGCTTGGTTTGAAAAATTACATATTCAAAGATTTAAATATTAAAACGATCTGACATATTAACAGTATAATGTATATATATATATATATATATATATATATATATATATATATATATATATATATATTTGTAACACAAAGCAATGTGATCACAACTGAGTCATATGACATCGGCGAAGTCCACTTATTTGACATATGCATCATCACTTACCAAGAGCTATCTTATATTGCTTATGTGTGCTTCTTTTGGGGAAAAAATTTATAATTTAAAAAAAAACGCGAAGAGGTCACATATTAGTCACATAACATCAGCGGTGTCGGCTTATTTGACATATGCAACATCACTTAGCAAGAAACCACAAGATAATAACTAACATGACGTGGCACTAGTTATATTTTTCTCATTGTTAGTACTATTGAAGAATAATTAGCATAATAAGCATATCAGTTGTCAGCAGTTTGGTAGCGTTTTACGAATTCCAACATTTAGGAAGATAACGTTTTATTTGTAACATCAGCCTATCATCGATGTCATAGTGTTTCATGTTCACAACCGCCATCTCACTTGAGGAAGAGATAAACTCCCGATTCTGAAAAGTAGCTTCGAGATTTGGTGAACTTCAACATAAAACATGGGTCAACACATCACTAACATTCTGACCAAGAGGATCTAATTTATCACAGTACAAATTAACAAACTCTAACGTCTTGTAGCGAGCCACACTACCGTCCATCATGGCAATACTTAGGAATCGGAGGCTACGATGGGTTGGTCACGCGAGAAGAATGGAAAACAACATTTTATTCCCAAACAAATATTGTACGGAAAACTTAGAGATTTAACGAGACCATGGAGTAGACCAGTGGCGGGATATAAGAATATATTTGCAGGGTTTCTTTTGGTGAGTACAAATAATAATACATAAATATTATTATATGGGGAACTTCCGAGGCGATAATAGGGAATAATAGAACAAAGAAGTATGTGTTAGCACTCGGAAAAATTGACAGACAAACAACAATAGAAAAAAACGAAGAACAATATATGGTCCGAAGTGAGATCGAACCCGTACTCAGTGGCACCGCACCTTGCCACGAGAAAGCCGAACGCTTGGCACACTGCCACGCAGCCAACCAAAAAATTGGCTATTGTAGCAGTGTCTTTCACGATGACGTTCTCAATGACTATAGCATAGGGTAACGATCACAGACCGGAAATAAATTGTATATTTGTGCTTTCCTATTAATGCAAGTATCTCCCAGTAGGGCTGAATACTTGTGTTGTAGACAAATATTTATTGGACGAAACAGCACGAATAGTAGTTCCCAGTGGTTATATACTGGGTACAAATAATAATACATAAATATTATTATATGGGGAACTTCCGAGGCGATAATAGGGAATAATAGAACAAAGAATCTTTTGGTGAGTTCTTTATCAGTGAAAGAAAAGCTGTGAAAGTCTGGCTATAGATAATAGCACAGGGAGAACAGGAACACAACAACAAATATAAATCTGCTCCGCAACATTCGAGGAGGTTGACACTCGATGTGACAGCCAGAAGACAAGGCGCAGGAGAACGGAGATGAGACCAGACACACACACACAAATGCATCTTGTTCATTCTGCGGTCGACTCTGTCTATCCAATATTGGGAGATTCAGCCAGGAGAAAAGTTGTTCAGCAAAGCACCATCCCGCAAAAAACACTAATATGTTACCAAACTACAGACTTATCATGATTGCTTGCT
This sequence comes from Megaustenia siamemsis, assembly GCA_032433765.1. Taxonomy (NCBI): domain Eukaryota; kingdom Metazoa; phylum Mollusca; class Gastropoda; order Stylommatophora; family Ariophantidae; genus Megaustenia; species Megaustenia siamemsis. The sequence continues at coordinate 2,160,071 of JAVIAB010000105.1, forward strand.
ATCACCCGTTGACATTTGTGTAAACTAAAATATCAGACATGAATAAGACTGCTTATGTCGAGATATAACAATTTCATGTGTGCCTAGACAAAGTGCCGTTAGAACATCGGAAGGTCTGTCAGAATGGTTTCAGGTTACAACAGGTGTAAGACAAGGATGCGTCCTCTCATCACTCCTCTTCATCGTATATATGGACAAAATAAATCAGGAAACAACCAACAATAAGGAAAAATCAAATAATAACATAGAGGTAGAAAACTCCAACATCAACGAGCTACTCTTCGCAGATGACCAATGTCTAATATATGAGGATGAAAACCTGCAACAACAACATTTAACATCTCTAGATAAACTCTCTAGATCTCTGCACAAACTACAGTATGAAAATTAACACAGCAAAAACAGAGGCTATAAGAATAAGCAAATTAAGACACCCATTAACCATTAAGATCAAAGATAAAGAAATAAAACAAGTAGAGGAATTCAAGTATTTAGGCACAATGTTCACAGAAGATGGAAAACTAGACAGAGAAATTGACACGAGAATACAAATCGCAAATGCTGTCACATATCAGCTTTCACCATTGCCAAGGACTTCCGTTGGTGGGATTTAGGTCACATTCTCTTGATCGCTGCAGTAAGTGCATTCAGAATCTGATTAATTTCGGTTCTCCGTTGTACTTTTCTGCGTTAAAGTAAAAGTGATGATCTTCTTATTACATCTGCGCCGCTAAAGTGATGTTGTACGCCGGCAACAGTCCCTTTTTGACAAATCAAGTGTTGTGAATGCGACCTTCCAACGTCTAGACTTGATCTGCGCTTTACGTCACATTGGTGCTGTTCATGGCCGTTGTTGGAATTCCTTCACGCAAGTTATTTCCATGTTACTATGTGTCTGTATGTTCGGAATTTGAGTCAACAACAATGGCACAACATCATCAAGCGCTATACATTTTTTAAAAAAAAACGTCGATCATCATTTTCAAGAGGACGTGAACTCCCAGTATATGGTGGATAGGCGGCGGGAACAATTGAAGGCTATGCATGAAAAGTGTTCCTTGTTGCAGTTTCCTCATATTCCAAGTCGGCTTGTTACATGAGCTACTGAGTTAAGTGCTCTGTGCACACCGTGAGCTGTGTGTCTCATCCCTTTTGATCATGTTTCGATATTCCAATTGCTTTCGATGAGTGATGATATCGTATGACAGGGAACAGTTGGCTGTGTTTACTTTCTGCGCGGTTTCACCTTATATCTTTTGGCGTGTGCTGAGATTGCTATAATGGGGACTAAAGTTACCTTTCTTTGTTTGGGAAATGAGATTCGGATCTCTCTCTCTCTCTCTCTCTCTCTCTCTCTCTGTGATCAGGGCTCAATCAGAGCAGGATTCCAGACTCTCACATGAAGTCAGCCGTCAGGTTAAGTATGTTGATCGCCCACACAGACAGAACATCACAATTAGAGTCTGCCAGATCCACTCCGATTGAACACCCGTTAAAACGTTGCACTGTGTTCTGCGCCAGTGGCCCAGTGCATCCGATTTCAGCCAGCATTTTATTCAGGTTAGCTTTCCTTAGCCTTTGATTGTCCCCAATCTTCCTGCAAGGCAACAGATGATCTTTTCTGTAAGGGGATTCTGCCCTTAGATGGTCGGCCCTCCCAGGTTTACGAGCACCATCTGCCCGAGTGACTAGAGGTGACTAACACAGACATGCACACAGCGATACGAGGCATGACTAACACTGACACACACCAAGATATATGACACATGCCTAACATAAACATGTGCATAAAGATATGAGATATGACTGACATAGACATGTACACACAAAGATATGACACATGCCTAACATAGACATGCACACAAAGATATGAGATGTGACTAACATTGCCATGCACACACAAGGATATGAGATGTGACATACACAGACATGCACACACAAAGATATGAGATATGACTAACATAAACATGCACACAAGGATATGAGATATCACTAACCCAGACATGCACACACAAAGATATGACATGTGACTAACACAGATACACACTAAGATATGAGACATGACTAAACACAGACTCACATAAAGATATGAGACATGATTAACACGGACACACCAAGATATGAGATATGACTAACATGACACACACCAAGATATGAGCCATGGTCAGCACACACACACACACAAGCTAAGAAATGAACCATGTCCAGCACAGAAACACATTAAGGTATCCATATGCTCGGGAGTGTTGCAGTCGGCAGACTCTTCTTAAAGTGGGAATCATCGACATACGAGGCGCAGGCCCCAATTAACTGTTCACAGGTTTCGTTGAAACAGTTGTCCGCAGATTTGAGAGTGCAGTCTCACTCGTAGAACGTTTCATTGCTTGTACAGTTCCCGGTTGACTGTACACAGATGTCGTTGAAACAGTTGTCCGGACATCTGAGAGAGCAGTCTGACCCGTAGTACGTTTCCTTGCACGTACAATCTGCACTTTCCGGGTCACATATGATGTCACAGCCATCAGAACACGTCTGTTTGCACTGTAGCCCAATATTACCATCGGGACAAGTGTCATTATAGGTGTAGCCAGGATGTTTACATTGTAGGCATTTTCCGGATTTTTCCTCACAAAAAAGGACAGACACTAAGACAAGACCCGGAGCAGTCGTGTCCATAGATCCCATGTGAACAGATGCCGTGACACGGATTCGGATTCAGATGTTTACGCTGGCACTGGCGGTTGAGCAATTATGGATTTTAATTCGTTTGCAGTGATACCGGGACCTTCCATAACCTAATAATCAAATAACCATTGCTAAGACATTCAAACATTTCTATGCCAGCTAAACAACAAATAATAAATAGCATTTTCATACCAACTTTGTGCTATGAAAGTCAAACATGGACCCTTTCTAAATCCCATTTAAGAAAGATCAATACATGTGAGTTGCAATGCTTGAGAAAAGTAACAAACAACACAAGAAGAGATAGAATACCAAATGAAACCATAAGAAAAATGGTAGGAACTAAACCCTGCCAAGAATATATAGAACAACAACTTAAATGGTTAGGCCACCTGGTCAGAATGAATCCTTACCAATCACAATCAAGGGTGCTCTTCTCGAGAATGCATGGAAAAAGACCAAGAGGAAGACCCAGAAGAAGATAGATAGATGCAGTGACAGAGACATGTAACAACAAAGGAAAATCACTAATTCAGACAGTTCGAGCAGCTCAAGAACGACAAATGATATAAACCACGACACCTTTTAGGTATCAGTGAAAAGAGAAAAGAAGAAAGAAGAAAAAGAAGTTGTGCGCTTATTTATAGCGGCCCAATTGTAACTGTAACGATCGCTAAGAATACTTGTTGTTAATTGTCCACAGATGCCCTATTTTCGGTGTATTAAATAAAAAACATAAAAAAAAAACTCCCGCATTGTCTTATATTTTATGTTGTGTTTCATCTCGTAATTGTATGGTAATTATATTGTTATCAATTGGGCACGACACAAGATCTATTTAAAAATACATTTATTAACAATAACAAACACTCTTTTCTAAAAAAAAAACATGTTAAATTATATATTTATATATGTATATGATTTGCAAACATTTTAATAGAACAATATCCGGCCTGTGAGAATACCCACGGTGTAGTTTTATCTACGATGCGGTTGGTAGCCTCGGTTGCAATTTGTTGTATCACGAGTTTTACGTTCACGTCAGAATCGTAAAGGGAGTCTCGTAGGTTTATTGGTAAGTAAAAAACCAGGGCTTGCACAGCGATGCTTCTACCTAGTTGTAAACACCATCTGCAAACATGTCAACTAGTATAACTCGATAATTATCATCGGCGGTATGTATGACGGGTGGTTTGTCAATTCATCATCATCGAGTGCCATCTCCACAGCGAAGGTTGGCTACCATGGAGCGCCATTCTGCTCTGTCTCTTGCTTCGATGGTGCAGGTTGTTATAGGCTGGTTTGTCCATCTTTTGATGTTAATCGTCCATGTTAGTCTTGGTCTGCCTCTTTTACCTTGTATTTCCCTCCAGGATTAATTTTAGTAGGTTGTTGTGTCTTTTATCATGGCCCAAAACTCGCATTTGTCTTGTTTGAATTGTGTTTAGTAGTTCTCTTTTCATTTTTAGTTGTTTTAAGACGTCATCGTTTGTTTTCTTTTCCTCCATCCAATTCTACCTATTCTTCTATATATCCACATTTCAAAGGCTTCAATTCTCTGTTCTGTTTTCTTGTCTAATGTCCTCTTTTCTGCACCATATAGGAATGTTGAGAAGACATAACATTTTGCTATTCTTAGTTTTAGTCCTGGTATTTTTATATTTTTTTGATGTTAGTATGCTCTTCATGACATTAAAATTACTTTTTGTTTGTCAATTATAGCACGGGACTGATTGGTAGATATTAGGTCTATTGCACGTTTCATACAAAATAAATTGTGTAGTGTTCGTTTTAAATATTACATCTCTAAGTACGGCGCTCGTTTCCTTCTCGATTTCTTGAAGAGACAACATTTATAACCTTTCCTGATTTTGACGTTAGTATTGCGATGGTTGTAAAACAGTTTTCGCGATGCAACAGTGACAGAATAGGGATAACTCTATAAATAGAGCCAAGATTGCTATTCTTCTCGCAAATCTAGTCTGGCAGAGGCAAACTGCATCCACGTTGAACGTCTATCCTCTTTAAGATCATCCAAATGATGGACTGTCACCAACTCTTCGGCAAACGTCACCTAAAGTAATATTACATTTAAAAAAGTTAGTCTCATAACGATATCCTAAAAGATACGCGCTAGAGAGAAGAAAAGATGCGCGCTAGAGAGAAGAAAAGACATGCTAACCTTGCTTTCTGGTTTTTGTACAATATTCGGTTCACCATTGTCCATAGCGCTCTTCCCCGTTAGCGTATTGTTTTGAGTTATTCTAGTTAATTGCTTTATATATATATATATTATATATATTATATATACATGTTATTATCTCTTTGCAGAGGCAATCTAAAAAAAACAATGGCTGGTCATCGATACGAGTGCCCTACCTGCAGACGCAGATTCTCTTGGCTCAGCTCGCTAAATAGACAAACTGAGTGTTCATAAAACCCGCTCTTATGGGTGTTATGTATGCGGTTCCACCTTTACACGAGCCAGCAATCTTATAATGTTGCTGTTTTAATGTCTGTTGGCAGCACCTTGCTTCTCCGGTGGTGTTTTATTATAACACCCGCGAGTATATGCTGCTAGATTTGTAGATATGTTAGTATAACACCCGCGAGTATATGCTGCTAGATTTGTAGATCTGATAGTATATCACCCCCGAGTATATGCTGCTAGATTTGTAGATCTGTTAGTATAACACCCGCGAGTATATGCTGCTAGATTTGTAGATCTGTTAGTATAACATCCGCGAGTATATGCTGCTAGATTTGTAGATCTGTTAGTATAACACCCGCGAGTATATGCTGCTAGATTTGTAGATCTGTTAGTATAACACCCGCGAGTATATGCTGCTAGATTTGTAGATCTGTTAGTATAACACCCGCGAGTATATGCTGCTAGATTTGTAGATCTGTTAGTATAACATCCGCGAGTATATGCTGCTAGATTTGTAGATCTGTTAGTATAACATCCGCGAGTATATGCTGCTAGATTTGTAGATCTGTTAGTATAACATCCGCGAGTATATGCTGCTAGATTTGTAGATCTGTTAGTATAACACCAGCGAGTATATGCTGCTAGATTTACAGATCTGTTAGTATAACATCCGCGAGTATATGCTGCTAGATTTGTAGATCTGTTAGTATAACATCCGCGAGTATATGCTGCTAGATTTGTAGATCTGGAAACGTACCTATCGTTGGTATATTTGTTATATAAACTACTGTTTCTGTTGATTACTTTACCACTCTGGATGAATTGTGACGACTGACCGACGTTATCCGTGTGAATATATTAAATTGTGTGATGGAATGATATTATATTTTAGATCACGACCAGCAGACAATTCTCGCGAGCGTGGAACTGTTTATCGACGCCTCGGCATGAGCGTGTGGGTGGGAGAATATTGAACCACGCAAATCGTCGCGACAGCAAACGTCAAAAACATTTCACTCAAAATGGCTCTATTTATCGTAATTGTGGCCCCTTTTACGCTCGTAAGCATATAATACGTGTATAATAAATATATCATAAATGTATCTTCACAATAGATGTGGCTGTCCTTTTATGGTCCTTAGATTTCCGGTGTTTTTGTGGGCGTGGCTATATCTCGAGCGGGAAAACAGAAACTCGCGCCTTTTAGCCCTGTAAAAACTGGCGGGAATGAGTCCATTACTCATTACATTACTCATTAACCAATCTACTCAATTATTCCCCAACCACCTTCTTCGAGAGCTTAACTACTACCCGCCATACTTCTTCTAGACAAATTCATATATATATATATATATAACATACCACTCTGGCCTGCCGCAGTCTCTATATAACTCTTGTTAGCGTCAGGGAAGTGGCCGATATAGGGTGACACTATTCTATACGCCATTAAAAAAGGAAGCCTATAAACAACATTTCTTAACTACTTTGATGTCCAAGAAGTTATCTGATGTGCGAGTTCTGTTCCATAAACGATATGGATTCCAAAGAATGTCACAGGACGAGAATGTTCCAGAACGACGCTAATGTCGTGTGTCAAATCTCTAGGACTCTTGTATCGTCGCTTTACCGCTCTAGAATGGTGAGAATGTACCAGACACATGTTAGTTCTATAGAATAGTAGACTGTTCTCCGTTAGTTGGCATGTAAGAATTAATGTGCCAGAAATAGTTCTATAACGTTCTAGAAGAGACTCTAGAACGGTTAAGATGTGCTAGAAGATCTGCGTCATCCAGGGACTCGTCGTACGGGTTCGATAATAAGGTCCGTGTGTTACGTGCGTTACGTATGTTACAGAATGTTACGTTCTTAACTGTGTCGTCAGGGTAGCGCAGATATAAGCGTTGTTATTGTTTGAAGGTTTTATATATATGGGTCAACACTGACGATCAAGTCAACTCTCTAATACAGGGAGGTCAATTTTGTCCGTACCAAGAAATATCATTAACCTTAGTATCTGTGATCAACATATTTATGAACCATAATTCCAATTTCAAATAAATAATTATAGCCTCGACTTATCAGACTTTAATAACGATTGTGAGGTAACTGAAAATTCAAAAGTCAAGGAACTTATTTCCAAGATTAAGATTAATATTCACCAACTAGAACTTTAATTTGTAAAGACTATAACACCTTTCATTCTCAATATAAAGCATTACAAACTAGTCTCCTGCATGCTCCTGCACATAACACCTTTACAAAGGAAGGTGTTGATTTCTACCGTGTGTGGCGTCTTCTGCCCGAGACGAATCAACTAATTGTTTTCAGGGGAAAATAGTACATTTGGTATATTTACATAGTTAATAACAGAGCATATCCGTAAACATGTCGATTTAATAAGTTGCTCTCAGTGCTGTCCTATAATTAATTAATGGAGAACCTGATAAATAAAACTGAATCACAATAATTTTTTAGACATCCCAAAGTCGAGATAAAAAATGGAAAAGGACAAGAGTCCAGAAGTAAACATCTTATACAATGCTCTCTCTCTCTCTCTATTTCTCTCTATCTCTTTCTTTCTCTCTCTGAAACTTATAGGAACGCAGCAAGCTTCTTAATGTAAGTTTATAGATTACAACATAAACCAGGACAAAAAAATGGCAGATAACTATGGAGACGTACTCAAAGTTTTAAAATGGGAGCATAGTAAAGTACTCTACAAATACATAAATAAAAACACAACCAATGCCAGCAAAGAAATGCCAAAGAACGTCCCTTCTCTTGCGATCTCAGATAAAGCAATGACACGTTTCTCTTGAGGTTGTTTCTTTGAGCGTTAATTTTCTAACATTTCAGAGACAAAATTGACGTGCAAGTTGTAGTGGGCGGCGGTGAGAAGTTGTAGTGAGCGGCGGTGAGAAGTTGTAGTGAGCGGCGGAGAGAAGTTGTAGTTGGCGGCGGTGAGAAGTTGTAGTGAGCGGCGGTGAGAAGTTGTAGTGAGCGGCGGTGAGAAGTTGTAGTGGGCGGCGGTGAGAAGTTGTAGTGAGCGGCGGTGAGAAGTTGTAGTGGGCGGCGGTGAGAAGTTGTAGTGAGCGGCGGTGAGAAGTTGTAGTGGGCGGCGGTGAGAAGTTGTAGTGGGCGGCGGTGAGAAGTTGTAGTGAGCGGCGGTGAGAAGTTGTAGTGGGCGGCGGTGAGAAATTGTAGTGGGCGGAGGTGAGAAGTTGTAGTGGGCGGCGGTGAGAAGTTGTAGTGGGCGGAGGTGAGAAGTTGTAGTGGGCGGCGGTAAGAAGTTGAAGTGAGCGGCGGTGAGAAGTTGTAGTGGGCGGCGGTGAGAAGTTGTAGTGAGCGGCGGTGAGAAGTTGTAGTGGGCGGCGGTGAGAAGTTGTAGTGGGCGGCGGTGAGAAGTTGTAGTGGGCGGAGGTGAGAAGTTGTAGTGGGCGGCGGTGAGAAGTTGTAGTGGGAGGAAGTGAGAAGTTGTAGTGGGCGGCGGTGAGAAGTTGTAGTGGGCGGCGGTGAGAAGTTGTAGTGGGCGGCGGTGAGAAGTTGTAGTGGGCGGAGGTGAGAAGTTGTAGTGGGCGGCGGTGAGAAGCTGTAGTGGGAGGAGGTGAGAAGTTGTAGCGGGCGGAGGTGAGAAGTTGTAGTGGGCGGAGGTGAGAAGTGTGCAAGTTTTGTTATTTTTTGAGCCAGAAGTCTGTTGACCACACATTCAAGTATGGACCACAATAGAGAAGTCTTGTATCAACAACAGGAAGGGCAACATGTGTTTCAGCTTCCTGCTTGTCATCACCTTGGAGATTTTAACACACACACGCGCTCACACACAATGTGAGGAAAAAACTGTGAACAATCTTCTCTCTTGTCTAAACGTGTGAGCTTATATTTGTAGTAGACATCATATCTCAATATAACAACATCACCGACAAGCAAGGGTGGGTAGCTAACTGCCCCATTCATCGTCATCATCATGATGCTTTTTTTATTTAATCAGGCCAGCAGTGTTACGATGTATTATGGAAGAATGTAGTGCACCATTTTCATGATACCGACACTCACATGTAGCAGACCTGGTGCATCCGATTTCGGTAACGATTTTTACTCTTTAACACATTTAAAACCATTCCAGTACGTTTGATGGAAACATCCAATAGACGTAATTCTATCCGATCTTATTCGTGGAGTTTACGCCCATGAACATTTTTGTATGGTCAACTTCATGAGCTTCAACTTCTGAGTTATTTCCTGAGGTGAAACTGAATAGTTTACCGAGTTGAAAGTTACTTGTTTACGGAATTAAAATTTACTTGCTTACTGACTTGAAAGTTACTTGTTTAAGGAGTTGAAAGTTACTTGTTTACGGAGTTACAAGTTACTTGTTTACTGAGTTGAATTTTTTTAATTAATTTAGTTTTACGCTCTATATAAGATTTTTAAAATAGAAGCGCTTATTTCATCTCGAAAAAAAACCCATTTATCACGTATTTTATCTTAGGTTTCCTAACTGTAATATAAAAGGGAAGTAATTTCTGTAATGAACACTTCTATTGTTCATATTTGCCATCATAACACTAAGCGCAAACTTACAGTCGCTACATGAAGATAATGAAGGAGTGACATTGATGGATCATTAGTAAGTCCTTGTAGGTTGCCATTCCCACATTGGTTTCCAATTCTTGAAGTTTCATGACTTGATTCTCTGTCTTGTACAATCACTGAGAGCCTTCATTTTGTCGCAGTTTGTGCATATCCATTATTTCTCGCACCATCTCAGATGGTCTATCAATTCTTTCGTTGACACGAACCCGCAGAGCCTAGGCAGTTTATCCAAAGTTAGTCCCCTCAGGTTTGCGACCCTAGATAGTGCTGTATTGTCTATACTCACACTTGAAACACTGGTTCTACACGTCTGGAAACATTGAATGAGATTCAGCCATAACCTGTTTGATTGAACCGTTTACATCCGCCCAAGGGTCCTAGCAACTACATCATCTCCGTTATAAGTTCTAGCCATCGCAGAGTCAGCAGGGGCGTTCGTCCAAATGTGAAATATGTTCTTTACGAAGTACATCAGTCCATGTGAAATATGTTCTTTACGAAGTACATCAGTCCATGTGAAATATGTTCTTTATAAAGTACATCAGTCCATGTGAAATATGTTCTTTATATAGTACATCAGTCCATGTGAAATATTTTCTTTATAAAGTACATCAGTCCATGTGAAATATGTTCTTTACGAAGTACATCAGTCCATGTGAAATATGTTCTTTACGAAGTACATCAGTCCATGTGAAATATGTTCTTTATAAAGCACATCAGTCCATGTGAAATATGTTCATTACGAAGTACATCAGTCCATGTGAAATATGTTCTTTTTAAGGTACATCAGTCCATGTGAAATATGTTCTTTCTGAAATACATCAGTCCATGTGAAATTAGTTCTTTTGGAAGTGTATTCGTCCAAATATGAAATAAGTTCTTTTGAAAGTGTATACGTCCAAATATGAAATAAGTTCTTTAGGAAGTGTATTTGTCCAAATATGAAATAAGTTCTTTTGAAAGTGTATACATCCAAATATGAAATAAGTTCTTTAGGAAGTGTATTTGTCCAAATATGAAATAAGTTCTTTTGGAAGTGTATACGTCCAAATGTGAAATAAGTTCTTTAGGAAGTACATTCATCTTCTTCTTCTTCTTCTATCCTTCCTCCATTGCCGTTGGCGTCGAGGGGAGATACAATCTGCGATTCTTTGCTCTTCTGTTGACCTCTTCTGATGTTATCCCTCCTAGTGACTCTAGTATTCCCTTTATCCATCTCTTTCTCGGTCTTCCTCTTAATCTGGCGTTTTCGTAGCGTTTGTTTATGGCTCTTTGCGCCATTGTTAGGTCTTTTTGTCTTGTTATGTGGCCGAACCGATTTATCTGTTGTTTCTTTATGTATTCGATGGCTGGTTCAATTTCGAGTTTTTTCCTCAGGTCAGTATTTCTTACTCTGTCCCTTAAGCTGTTTCCTGTCATTCTTCTGACACATTTCATTTCGGTGGTCGTTATCTTTCTTATTGTTCTAGAGTCCAGCGTCCAATTCTGGCACTGATAGCACAAAGTTGGTAGAAAAATTGATTTGTTTATTGCCCTTTTTGCTTCCGTAGTTATTGCTTTGTTTTCAATAGTGTTGATACTTGGCCTATAACTTGGCATGCCTTGTTACACCTTATATCTATCTCTGTCTCTTGGTTATTGTCTTGTGTTAACGTGCTACCCAGATATTTAAAATTGTCTACTTGTTTCAGAGTCGTATTATCTATTATGATGTTTAGTTTTTCTTTCTTTCTCGCTATTGTTATTACTTCGGTTTTGTTTATGTTGATCTTCATGTTGTATTGTTTACAAGTGTTGTTTAGCCTGTTGATATGTTCTTGCAGGTCCTCATTTGTTTCATATTTTAGAAGTTGTCTGCAAATAGTATTTCATTTATTACTTCCTCTCTTCTGCTGTTTTCTGGTACGTATATTTCGTTCTCTTTTGTGTTATCGCTTGTTATCATCCTTGTTGGTATACTTCCTTTGTTTGGGCATGCTAATTTGCATATATTGTCCATTCGGCGAATGCGAACAAGTTCTTCACAAAGTACATTCACTCAAATGTTATTATCCTCCTTCCCTCAACCCTCCCCCCCCCATCCACCTCACCCTGTACTTTAGCTATGATCTTTATCGGTGGGTATATCCTCAGGTGCTAGGGGAAGTAATCCACTGATGTTCCTGAACTTCTCAAACTAATCCAGGTTTTTGGTTTTGTTCACCTGGAAATTTTTTTTTTTTTTTTTTCGTTCGCCAAAATTCAGTACCTACTATCTAGGGACTATCTAGAGGTAAAACTCTGACGAAGTCCCTAGATAGTAGGTACTGAATTTTGCGTGTTAATCGATTTTTCTCTGGCAGCCGTGTGCACAAGGGTCCCTCGCCGCACAGGCAGATAACTCCGACTTCGGAGGTACTCATATTTTTTCCGTCGATGAGTAATTGACGTTTCAGCGTAACCGGGATTTGAACCCACAACCTCTCTGTCTCGAAGCCGGCGTCTTGCCTCGAGACCAACCAGTCCCCCACCTGGAATTAAAACGTGAACACAAAGCATATTTTGCTTGTTTGTTCCAGACGGTGTTGATCATTTTTTGCAATAGAAGTTGCCTGGCGTCTGCTAGTCATGTTCAGCGGATCATATTTGGCAAAGATAAAAAATAAAAATGCACTAATGAAGTTTCAACAATAAATAAATATGACAAGATATGAGGTTATAAAAAAAAACACAAGACACCAATATAACGATAAATGACCATATTCTAAAACAAGTGAAATAATTCAAATAGTTAGGCAGAACTCTGACATATATATCGACATGCATAACAGACTCGTAATGTAACAAAGCATGTCAAGTTATTGGACAGATTTCACTACTACAAAAGAAGTTACGTTAGAAGTGAAGCGATCTATTTATAAGACTATCTTTATCCCAACGTTGTGCTACCAGTGCCAGACATGGAACTTAGACTCTTGAAGTCTTTTAACATTGCTCTCAGTGAGAACAGACAACATAAGCATCATTATCATCATCATCAAGTGCCATCTCCGCAACGAAGGTTGGCTACCATAGAGCGTCTTTCTGCTGTCTCTTGCTTTGATGGTGCATGTTATTTTAGGCTGATTTGTCCATCTTTTGATGTTACTCGTCCATGTTAGTCTTGGGCTGCCTCTTTTACCTTGTATTTTCCCCTCCAAGATTACTTTTAGTAGGCTGTTGTGTCTTTTAACATGGCCCAAAAATCTCATTTGTCGTGTTTGAATTGTGTTTAGTAGTTCTCTTTTCATTTTTAGTTGTTTTAAAACTTCATCGTTTGTTTTCTTTTCTTTCCACCAAATTCTACCTATTCTTCTATATATACACATTTCAAAGGCTTCAATTCTCTCTTCTTTTTTTTTTTGGTCTAGTGTCCATGTTTCTGCACCATATAGGAATGTTGAGAAGATATAACTATTCTTCTATATTATATTTGCTATTCTTAGTTTTAGCCCTAGTGTTATTTGTTGTGATGTTAGTATATTTTTCACGGCATTAAAATTACTTTTTGCCATTCCTATTCTTTTGTTTATTTCGGTTTTACATTTTCCATCACTGGTTATGGTATGTCCAAGGTAGTTGTAGTTTTGAACTGTCTCCAGGTCTGTTCCTTTAATTTTGATATCCACTTGTTGGTTTTGAGTATTTTCTTTGTTTACGATCATAGTATTAGTCTTTTTTTATATTCATATCTAGTCCATATTTTTTGCTTGTCATGTTTATTTCTTTAAGTAATTGTTGTAGATATTTAGGATTTTCTGCTAGTAGTACAGTATCGTCAGTATATCTTAGGTTATTGATTATCTTTCCATGAATTTGTAGGCCTGGCATCTCTGTGATGTTTTTAAAGATTTGCTCAGTGTATAGATTGAACAGGCTTGGTGATAGGAAACATCTCGATTGTATTTCTCTTTTTATATCAATGGGTGTAGAGTTCTCTTTGTTATATTTTATTATTGCTGTTTGCTCCCAGTATATATTACATATTAGTCGTATGTCCATGTTATCTAGATGTATCTCCTTTAGGCATTCTATAAGTTGTTTGTGGTTTATTCTATCAACAGTTTTGGTGTAGTCTATGAAGCAGGCATATATCGGTTTGTTTACTTCTGTGTACTTTTCGTTTAATGTTCTTATGCAGAATATGGCTTCTTTTGTCCCACTATTTTTTCTAAATCCAAATTGCTGCTCATCTAATTCAGTATTGATTTTATTCTGAATCCTTCCTTGCATAACTTTTAGCAAAATTTTTGTAACATGGCTCATTAGGCTTATTGTTCTAAAGTCACTGCATTCAACTGCACCATTCCTTTTAGGCAATATAATGAAAGTTGATGATTTTAGTTCATTTGGTATGTATCCTGTATGGTATATGTCGTTGCATATGTCTGTAATAACTTCAATGCCAAAATCTTATAGTGCCTGTATCATCTCTATCTGTATGCTGTCTGGTCCTGCTGCATTTCCATTTTTCATTGTTTGTATAGCTTTTTCAACCTCAGATATTAAGATGTGCCTGATGTACATTTTATAATTGGTTTCTTGTCTCTTTGATCATGAAATAGTTATGTTATATATTCCTGCCATCTATCTATTATATCTTTATTGTCTGTTAGCATTTTTCCTTTTTTGACTGAAATGCATCCGCTTTTTGTGGCTTTTTAATTTTATTAGTCATTCTCTTTATTTCTGTGTGCATTCCTCTTAAGTCTTATTTGCTTTCCATAGTTTCTATTTGTATACATTTTTGGCTGAGCCAGTCTTCTTTTGCCTTTTTGCACATTTTGCGTATCTCATTATCTATTTTCTTGTATTGGGCAGTGTTCTTCGCTTGTCTTCTTTCTTCCATTTTTTTCTAAGATGGTGTTAGTTATCCATTTTTGTTTTTTGTTCTTTTCTTTTTGGGTAAGGTGTCGCAAGTTTCTTGTATGCTTTTCTTTATGTACTGCCAATTGGTTGTGACTTTTTCATCAGGATTTTCTCTTCTGTATTGCTCTATTCCTTCTTCTAGCAGCTTCAGATATGTGTTCTTTACTTGTATTGTATAAGTATCTTTATATATTTTTCTAATTTAAAGCTGCTATATGTAATAGAATTGGATGGAAAGAAAAGAAAACAAATGATGAAGTCTTAAAACTAAAAATGAAAAGAGAACTACTGAACACAATTCAAACAAGACAAATGCGATTTTTGGGCCATGTTAAAAGACACAATAGCCTACTAAAAGTAATCTTGGAGGGGAAAATACAAAGTAAAACAGACAGAGGCAGACCTAGACTAACATGGACGAGTAACATCAAAGGATGGACAAATCAGCCTATGACAATCTTGCACCATCAAAACAAAAGACAAAGTGGAATGGCGCCCCATGGTAGCCAACCTTCGATGCGGAGACGGAACTCAATGATGATGATGATTTGATCAAAGCCACATTAAAGTGTGCAACTACCAGTGCTCCAGGTCCAGATGGCATTGGGTATAAGGACATTATTGAGTTGTCAGATGAGGGTTTGGAGGAACTAGCAAGTATCTTTAACAACAGTATGGAGAGCGTTACTGTCAGTAACATCTATAATTGCGACATCTATAATTGCGACATCTATAATTGCGCTCTATTTACCTACAGCCAAAAACGGTTCTCAAAGAACGACTGGGTCGAAGAAAATGTAGCAAGACTAGACCCACTAATAGCTAATAAGAAAAAAACTCTACTGAACTTCAAAAATAACCCCAATCAAATCACCAAGGAACAGCTTAAACATGCGCAAGCCACCCTACAACGCGAAGCAAGAAGATGCGCAAACGAATACTGGAACAATCTATGCTCTGAAATACAGAAAGTCTCAGACAGGGGCGACTCAAAAACCATGCATGACAATATAAAAAAGGTCCTTGGACCAAAAATAACCAAATTAGCCCTAAAATCCAAGTTTGGAGAACCTATTACTGACAAGGGACAACAAATGGAAAGATGGGTTGAACACTACTCTAATCTATACAGTGACGACAGACCAGCAAACACAGCTCTAGCACAATCAATACCCAAATATCCTACAATGTCCGAGCTGGATGTTGAGCCTACTATGAACGAACTTGCTGACGCTATAAATGCCCTCTCAAGAGGAAAAGCTGCAGGAAATGACAACATTCCCACAGTGATACTAAAGGAAAACTTAAGCGTACCACTTCCACATCTTTACAAACTGTTAATCAAATGCTGGAGACAAGGAGAAATACCTCACGATATGAGAAATGCTAAGATCATAACGCTGTACAAAAACAAAGGAGACAGGGGCGACTGCAACAATTACAGAGGCATTTCTCTCCTTAGCACAGCTGGCAAGGTTTTTGCTAGAGTTATACTTAAACGCTTGCATAGACTAGCAGAATGTGTTCTTCCCGAGTCTCAATGCGGCTTCAGAGCCGGGAGATCAACCATAGACATGATTTTCACACTTAGACAATTACAAGAAAAATGTCAAGAACAAAATATGCCGCTCTATATTGCCTTTGTGGATCTAACAAAGGCCTTCGACACTGTAAACAGAGATGGGCTCTACAAGGTGTTAGAAGGCATAGACTGCCCTCCTAAATTACTTAGGCTGATCATGTCCTTCCATGAAGACATGAATAGCAAAATCTACTTTGATCGGAGTTCATCAGAGAATTTCAAAGTCAACAAAGGAGTGAAACAGGGATGTGTCCTCGGCCCCACCCTTTTTGGTATATTTTTTGCTGCCCTCCAAAATTAAGCCTTCGAAAACAGCTCAGGAGATATTTACATTCGCACTAGACCAGATGGCTCACTGTTCAACTTAGCACGACTAAGAGCAAAAACAAAAACAAATGTTGCCCTACTTAAAGAATTTTTATTTGCTGACGATGCAGCCCTAGTCGCTCATAGTGAGGCCACTCTACAATCGCTGATCCTGGACAAAGCATGCGACCTTTTTTCACTGTCAATTAATGTTCAGAAGACAGTAATACTAAGTCAAGGCGACATCATACCTCTATCAATTACTCTAAAAAATTGTCCTCTAGAATCAGTACAGAAAATTACATATCTTGGATCCACAATTACGCAAACCATCTCTCTTGATGATGAAATAAACAGTCGAATTGGTAAGGCAGCTACGACCTTCGGCAAACTCACAGGAAGGGCCTGGAACAACATGAAACTAACACTGAAGACTAAACTCTAAATATACCAAACTTGTGTGCTTAGCACACTATTATATGGATCTGAAACCTGGACAACATACTCAAACCAGGAAAAAAGACTAAATGTCTTCCACATGCGATGTCTCTGCAAAATAATGCACATCAAATGGCAAGACAAAATAACCAACTTAACTGTCCTGCAACGTGCTAAGACCTTAACAATCATGTCGATGCTCAGAAGTCGAAGGCTAAGATGGCTGGGGCATGTCCAACGAATGGAAGAAAAGCGCATTCCTAGGCAAATACTATATGGTGAGCTAAAACACGGAAAAAGACAAATCGGCAGGCCTAAACTACGATATAGAGATATCTGTAAATCATCTCTGAATGACTTATCCATATATGAAAATGACTGGGAACATCTGGCAAGTAATCGCACATCATCGAGAACTTGTATAAGGAACTTGTATAACATCATTTGAGACTGTGCTAAGACAAAACTTAGAAGAGAAAAGACTCATGAAAAAGGATGGAAAACCCTGTGGATCAATGAGCCTGACTTGTTCATTATGTGACCGCGTGTGTTTGTCAAACATTGGTAGAATTAGCCACGAGAGAAGCTGTTCGGCAAAAACAAAACCTCAAAAAATACACAATAGCCTCTACTAGACCGTCTGACAAGACGAAAAGGGCCATTTACTGTCAGTGAAGACTGGCTTCATAGTTATTTGATTCCAAAGTCGGACAAAGACCATTTGAAAATACAAGGTTATCACATAATTACAATGTAAAACACGATGTATAAATTGTTGAAAAAATTAATAGCTAGGAAATTAACCTACCGGCTGGGGAGGCAGTGTCTTCTTTCATCTGCCTTCGGTGGGTACAGTCTAAACAGAGAGACTTGGGTAAATGCTATATTTGCCCTTGATGTATGAGGGCTTCCATATAGGCACTGAAACCTTTGCTGCTACAATAGACTTAGAGGATGCATACAATAGAGTATGTCTGGATTTTCTGATGTCTCAGCTTCTTGAACTCAGGAGCAACTCATTCCTCTTTAATTGGATTTCTGCGGTCTTTGTCCAACGGAAAGCTAGTATTTAAATGTGGTACGTTGGACCTCCGAACCAACAACAATACACCCCAGCGTTCCACGGGTTCACACCATTATCTCCAGTGTTGCTCAACGCCAACACAGTAAGGATCACAATTGAGTTAATCTTAGGATGGGGCAGAACACTTTCTTACGCTGATAATATTTTGGTACATGACCAGGGCAGAGACAGAGAGTGCTGCTGTACAAATTAAAAAAAAAGAACTTGATCGCCTAGGTTTGTTTATCTTGTGAGGCAAGAGTTATTGAGTTATTTGCAGGTCATCATCATCGCACTCTGAACAAGTTCATAGGTGCTCAAATCCCCTCCTAAGCAAGCCTCGCAGTGTGCAGCGACTGACGACTCCAGTTCTGTGTTGGTTAATAAGTCTTCTTATACGTCCACTAAGTTTCTCGTTTCTGGCTGTGCCCATCTTACCTCCCTCAAAACTCTCAGAGAATTGATGATGTCCGCCGGATCCATTGGTTGGCAGTCTTCAACGAAAAAGTAGATAACCAACCTGTACGCCCTTTCATTTCCCCGCATTCCCATAAGTTTAGGGACGTAGACAAAAGTGACTCTAAGTATTTGTGACTTTTGCAATGACTCTACCCATTGCTTACGTACAGTACCCGCCTCCACTTTTCTTATCATGCTCATCGAATCACTCAGTATGCAGGAGTGGGTGTAGTCTTGAGACTCTAACCAGATGAATGTCCTTGTCACTGCCATCACCTCCATCATCATGCTACTCGTGGTCATGACGTATGCACCACTGTCTTCCTTGACTATTCTGCCTGCCGAGTGTGCTGTAAACGCCCATGCACTTCTTTGATGTCGTATTACGGATCCGTCTGTCTAGATGACTGCATCTTTTTCATCGGTGTTATCCCAGATGATACCGTTGACCTCTACATTGACCACGACTGAGTCCTGTTCTCTACATTTCCTGTCGAGTGTGACAATGCACGAGAATGTCCCATGGATGACGTAGGCACGGGTATCCACTCCTCGCCAGCGTTGATATTGGTAAGCCCACATATCTGTTTAGCTCAGTGGTTAGTGAACTGGACTACAAAGGACTAGAGGTAGGGTTCGATCCCAACCGACGGCTTCCGGGTACACCCAGCCTTTAATGGGTACCTGATTTTTTTCAGGGAAAGTAAAGCAGCACGGACGTAATACCCACCACATTACCCCAAAAATCATGTGCCGAAGGTCCGTACAAATTAACTTTTTTTTTTGTAAAGGGGTACTTTACTTTTTACATACCTTTTTAATGACACATTCTGCTCGGCCCACCAATGATTTGCCTCTTTTTAGCTTGATACCTTTCCCTGTGTTGAGTTATGTGGTGCAATGGATCCTCTTTATCTGCACTTATCTTCAGGTAAGCTCATGCCCTCCAGATCTTGATCCTGTCACCCATGGTAGGAAAGTCAAGAAGATACCTCATTGCTACACAGGGAGTGTCCCTCGTACAGCCCAAGATAATCATGCGGATTATCTTGGAAGCTATGCGAGCTTCATTCTGTATTTTCTCCAGCCTGTCAATTTGCGTCTTACTGACAGTAAGAATTGCTAGGGCGTACTCATTTGGAGCGAGGACTTGCAACAGAAGGGTAAGTAGCCTCTGCTCGATGTTGGCAGCTGCCATGACCTTCAATGTGGCTAATGCTTTGCGAGGTTTTGTTATCACATGGTCGACGTGGTCTCGAAAACACAGGCTGCGATCAAATTTAACTCCGAAGTACGTCATCAACCTGTCCCTGGTCACCTCATCAGCTCCCATTCGTACCACTGTTATTTCCGTGTTAACTATATGATTCATAAGAGACAACCATCCAACTGATGCTTTATTAGGATTAACCAAGGCACCTGATACTCCACACTAGGATGAGATGCAATAGAGTTCGTTTTGCAGCGTGAAGGCGATTTCCTGTCTCTCTCATCCCTGTCGATATACCATAATGTCATCAGCAAAAGTCATAGTTCTTCCTGACAATGGCATTTGTACAGTCCGTTCACGGTTGAGGATTCACAGTAATTTATCCATTTTTTAAAGTCTGCCTTTCGTCCAGCGTTCCTAAGGGCAGAATGTCATCACGGATCCTTTGTTCTACAGTACCCGCATCTCACGCAATTTGGCAAGTCTTTCAGCACGCTCATTACCTATTGCATCAGCGTCATCTTTCCAGACTAGACATCTACAGAGACTCTAAATTGACCGTCGAACCCAGACAGTTACAATTTCCCTGAGCATGCTCACTAAGGAAACACGCCAACGTATAAATGTGTCTCAAACCTAGTCAATACTTTAGTGAGATCCATAGTTTCATGCTCAAGCTACTTATAGTCAATGCAAAATCACCATTGTCTTCCTTCACAGTTCTGACTCCAACATGAGCGATGAAAGCCCGCGAACTACGTACGTTCCGGATAACAGGCCCATCAGGTTCAATGACTGCGTCACTCTCAGAAAAATTCTCGAAAATCAAGAACTGCACTTCTGCCTCATGGACTAATAGGTTTTATTATCTACAATCTCTGTCCAGTGTGATGACGATAAGAAAGGACGAGCTGCACTCAGACGGCACTCGTACCCATTCTTTATAGAACTCTATGTCCTTGATTGAACACACCTATTTAAATAATATCCACAACCTTATCCATGAATTTCCTAATTGTGTTCACCCTACTGCCTTTTGTTCTCATACATTCACGGTATAACGGATGTTGTGTGTCTGTGCTGATTCTGAGGTTGCTATGCGATGAGTCTAATTCTGTCTGCACGGTGGCACAAATAGAGGAAGTAACTCTTCTACTCAGTTTCTTTTATACTCCCAAGGATAACTCCCGACGCATAATGCGTCGTTCTGTATCCTTTCTAGTGGTTCCATTTGCCTATTGCTGAGAGTCAGGATCGTGAGTGCATAATCACAAACAGGACCAGCCTGCTGATAAAAGAGACAAGATGATGTTGATCACATTGTAATGCAGTCACGACCCTCATCGCAAACAGACCATTTCAATACCACATTATCTACATGCTTGGTGAAAGCAATGGTTCGACCAAACCACAACCCTAGGTATCTCGTTGCAGGAGTTTTTCTCCACAATCCCTGATCACAGATTCACATCTGTCTTTCATTTCTTGACTGTAGCATTAGTCAGTGAGAACAATGTCACCGTTGGCTTGGTCATGCTCCAGCCTGCCGACCCCTCACGCTTATGTAATCAAGCTCTGTGTGTTCTCCCGCAACACTCTCTCTGTTTGAATGTATATGATATTGTGGAGATGTACTTGACGTAAGATGTGTTAAAGAACATATTTATTTATAAGCATGGAAGATGACGGTTGATTTCAAGAGGCAGTTAACAAACGATTGTCCTAATTCAAATGTGTATTTTGAAGTAACAAGACACAACAAAGTGTGCAAGTAAGGCAAGAGGATAGCATTAGAAAATTGCCAGTTACTTTTCTTTAATAGAGTGAGCAAGAAAGATGGTAGTAGCACAATAAATGGTCGTAAGATAACTGTAGTAACACAGACAGTTACGTTTCTCTGACTGAGCGAGCAAGAAAGATGGTAGTAGCGTTATAGAGAGGGAGTAACATCAAGATGCAACAGTGCGTCATTCATATATTGCACGACAAAGAAATATATGCAGTCATCAATGGATGTGGAGAAGGCTACTGCATTTTTCTGTTAAAGTTGAATCGTTCGGCTCGAAAATGGTTCAATAATTTATGACCTAAATTGCGGTGTTAACTGTTTGTCCTGATGTAAACCAATCGCCAAAATTAGAAATCCACAGTCTTGGCCAGGCCAAGAACGTCTTGTTTACTTCTTGCTCGGCTATCACTGTCTGCACACGTTCAAACGTGGCCATGAACTCAGCAAGTACGCATCGTAAAACATTAGCTAGGCCTGAGTCGGTAGAACTTGTCCACCTCGAAATATCACTATCATCATGTGCAGAGCGTTTGTGTCATTATCATCATCATCAAGTACCGTACATGCTGGCACAGGTGATCATGTCTCTCCACAGCTTTCAATAACGACAGTTATTTATCATTTCTGTTGTTGACCTTCTGCCAAGCCATTCTCTTAAGCTGTCTGGTATCTTTTCTCTTTGCTTCCCTCTATCTCTGCGTCCCTGAATTTTCTCAGTTGTCACAATGTATTCCAGCTGTTTCCATCTCATTATCGTCATCATAATCATGTGCCATACCCGTTGGCGTAGGCGATCATGTCCTTCCACAATCTTCTATCTACAATGCATCGTATCAGTTCTGTTGTTGACTGTTTTCCATGCCATGACACCAAGCTATCTAGTATTTTCTCTCTTTATCGTCCCATCTCATTACATGGCCAAAAAATGATGATTGTTTCTTCCTAAAATTGGAAATTAGCTCTCTTTTTGTTTTGGCCTCTTTCAGAAGGTTTTCATTACTCTCAATAGCCACAACTTTCGATCTCGACAGTTCTTTATCATTTCTGTTGTTGACCTTCTGCCAAGCCATTCTCTTAAGCCGTCTGGTATTTTCTCTCTTTGCTTCAATATGGTGTAAGTGACCATAAATTCTACAGACCTTCGGCGCATGATTTTTGGGATAATGCGGTCGGTATTACGCCCGTGCCGCTTTACTTTCCCAGAAAAAAAATCCGGTAACCATTAAAGGCTGGGTGAACCGGAAGCCGTCGGTTGGGATCGAACTCTACCTTTTGTCCTTTGTAGTCCAGTTCACTAACCACTGAGCTATCGCGGCTCCCATTATTCACATGTAGATTTTGAGTATTTTCTTTCTTTATGATCAATTAAAGACATCACCTCAGTGCAAAATAAAGACAAGTGGAACAATATTAAAACAGGTAAATGAATTTAAATATTTGGGAACTTTGTTAACCTCAGACGGAAGATGTACAAAAGAGGTGACATGCAGAATGGCTCAGGCAAAAGCAGCTTTCCAAAAAATGAGGAAGATACTATGCAATCCATTTTTGACAAATTCTTAAATGTTATGTAGAGCCAGTCTTAACCTATGGATGCGAATCATGGACAATAGGACAACAGACAAGAAAATCACTGGAGTCTGTAGAAATGTGGTTTTACAGAAGAATGTTGAAAGTACCATGGACAGGTAAGAAGAGTAATGAAGATGTTCTGAGAGAGGTCAAAGCAAAAAAAGAGAGCTAATTTCCAATATTAGGAGGAAACAATCATCATTTTTTGGTCATGTAATGAGAAGAGAACAGCTGGAATATATTATAACAACTGGAAAAACTGAGGGACGAAGAGATAGAGGGAAGCAAAGAGAAAAAATAACAGACAGCTTAAAAAGCCAGAATGGCTTGGCAGAAGGTCAACAACAGAAATGATAAATAGCTGCCGAGATCGAAAGTTGTGGAGAGACATGATCACCTACGCCAGTAGGCCCGGTACTTGATGATAATCAATTATACTTTTAGTCTTTTCATTCATCCATATTTGTTGCTTGTCATGTTTGTTTCATTAATCAATTGTTGTAGATCTTGAGGATTTTCTGCTAGTAGTACAGTATCATCAGTATATTTTAGGTTATTCATTATCTTTCCATTAATGTTTGGGCCTTGTGGTATTTCTGTGATACTTTAAAAAATTTTCTCAGTGTATAGATTAAACAAGCTTGGTAATATGATGCATCTCTTTCTTACTCCTCTTTTTTATATCAGTAGGTGTAGAGTTGTCTTTGTTATATTTTATTATTGCGTATGTAGGTGCGTATGTCTGTATTATTGCTATGTCGAATGATTTTGCTTTTATTTTAATATTATCCTATCATTCTATGTCCAGTGGTACTTATTTATTTTTGTAGTTCTCTTTTTATTAGCATTCCTACACCTCTTTGATGTTCTGTTGTGTTGCCTGAATATATAAATGTATATTTTTCGTCCTCTATGTACCCACATTCTCCCCATCCTGTCTCTGATATGCCTAAAATATCTATGCTCAGTCGATCTGCTTTTAGAATAAGATTTTCTAATTTTATTTCGCGGTAAAGAGTCCTAACATTCCATGTACACATTTTTAGATATTTCCTCCGACATAAGTTAGAATTCCTCTCCATGGCTTTCTCTAGAATGGTACATGATGAGGCTCAAATCTCTTTCACGGTGGTCAGCCAGCCACATTCGTCTTCTGTGTCCTGAGTATGCCTCTTGTGTACTACACACTTTGCTGTTTTCGCTTTTTGGGCCGTTAGTGGATAAGTCTTCTTGTACGGCCACTAAGTTTCTCGTTTCTGGCTGTGCTCATCTTAAACTCCCATCTCCTTCATCCGAATAAGTGACACGGACTCATGGTCGTCAAAGTCATGTGGCCTTCCCACATCTCGGAGGGCATAGATGATGTCCGCCCTATCCATTGGTTGATCGTCTTCAATGGCAGCACAGTTAGCCAACCTTTTCTGTCTTTCATTTTCCCGTACTTACGTGTCTAATATATATATATATATATATATATATATATATATATATATATATATATATATATATGTGTATATTATAGCTCGTTTCAAATCACGTGCCCAACTTCAAACCGCTATTACTCAGTAACCGTTTGTTAAAAACTGTTGAAATTTTCCATATGTTATTAGAATGCAAAAGACCCTTTAAATGTTTATTTAACAAATATCTTGCAGCTGCAGTTTTCTTAAAGCGGCGAATTTCTTTGATGTTTGTCAAAATTGTAAATTGTGAACCCTTAAATAATAGAAATTACCGTAGTTGCTAGTCTATGATTAATTTTCACTAGGTAAAGACGTGGCCGTAATGGGGAAATAACCTAATAAGACAAAACACCAGGAGAATTATTGTCTTCTCAGTTCGAGGACGGACGATAATATCAAGGTATACCCGTATGTCCAATTTTCATAGTTGCGTGGTCCTGATAAGGACCGTTTGTTGAACTAATTTAAGGTAATATAGGGACCAACATTGTGGGGGCTATATACTTTCATTCTGAATCAGACGAGTCTAAAAGATTAATAACTGTTTGGGGTTGAACATTCCACAAACCATCATTTTTCCAATATTCCTCTTCCTGTTTTAAGACGTGGTCTTCACATTTAGCCCAATAATCTTTGTCTATATTTAATAAAGCGAGATTTGCAAGAGTCTTTACATCGCATATTTTGAATGTTGTATTTTCGTCTGCCACTTGTCCTTTTACTTTTGCCCAGATTAGTTCTATTGGATTTAAATGAGCATGGTAAGGTGGCAGCCTCAAACTTATATGACCGTGCTCTTGGATAATCTTATCTATTTGAAAAATCTTTGTCCTCTGTTTTTGCTTTACTAGAGATAATAATTCAGGTTTTAAGTACATGTTATTAAATTGTATGTGCTCATTTGTGAGCCATATCTTAATAGCATCTTTTGTACTGGATGACGTCGGGACTTTATCTTCAAGTGCAACAATGTTGTGGTACGCTGCATTGTCCATTATTAGGCAAGATGGTCGATCTAGTGATGGGAGAACAGAATTTTCAATCCAATGTCTAAATATGTGACCATTCATCTCAGAGTGATAATCCCGATTGTCTATGGATTTTGAAAGAAAAATGAGCTCTGCATTCTGTATTAGTCCATGTTGTCGACTACCTGCATCAGCAATTATCAAGCGCTGTCCTTTGCTGCTAGGTATTAATCTCTTAATCTTTCCATCTGATGACTGCCATTCCCTTTGGTTAGTGTGTTGAGCATTGATCCATGCTTCATCCAAGTACACAATATCATAACCTTGCTTGCGCACCTCTTTTACTTCACGTAAGTACTTGCTTCTCATGACTACTATATGTGGCTTCTCACAGATGATGTTTCGTCCATTGGAATACTTTCTGAATGTAAAGCCTGCAGCTCTCACATTCCTCCATAATGTAGACTTTGATATTTCAATACTGTTGTTCTTTTTCAGCGATATTTTTAATTTTCTTATTTAAACAATTTCATTTATACCCAACATTTTGCGAATTTCACTTCTAATAAGTTCACTGTCGAAATTATCCAACATTTTTGCTCTTCCTTGTGATTTTGTATATTTTGAACATTGACAGTCACGTGCTTGAATCCAGCGATTAAATGACCGTTTAGATAAATCCAAAATGTGTCTTGTCCTATTCTCAGGGTTTTCTAAAGAATGAAATAATCTTCCTCGTTTAGCCTCTTTGCAAAAATAGTCATATATTTTTATTGCGATGTTTTGTAAACTGCAGAATTTCATTTTAAGACTCATGATAAATGTTATCGTTCCACGTCTACACCTATGAATGAACGGAAATGGAACACACAATTTCTCGTGTTCTTTACAAGTGTCTAATTGTGTCAAAAAACCACGGCGAAAGCGTGCAAACACGTCAATTTTTGCCGTGTATGGATTTGTACTCGCTATTTTTAACTTAAAATACTGTAAACATTAAGTTTTGACTACATCAATGCGTCGTTATAAATTTATATAAATCAAATAAGCAACAATAATAACCAAATGTTTTTTTTTATGAAATTAATTCCCTGTTGGGTTCTAATCATTATAACTTTACATGCAAATTTTGAACAACTTATAACAAGCGGTTAAAAAGCTATCGATTTTAAAAGTTGGGCACGATTTATGAAACAAGCTATAGTTGCATCTCAAAGCAAAGCCCTCAAATGGAAAAAAAAAGGCGGTATGGCAATGCTCCGTTTACAGCTTGACAGACACAGTCACACACACACACACACAGACAGACCGACAATCACATAGACAGACAGACATACACACAGACAGGCAGACCGACAATCACATAGACAGACAGACATACAGATGTATATATATATATCTCATGCCAGGCAGCAAATAGAACTGCAGAAATCGTGTAAAAAAATGGTATAGCAACTAACTTGCAGAGAGACGAGACAAACTACGACGTTTCGGCAAAAGCCTTTCTCAGGTAAAAGATTGTATAGTCGGCTCACTGATAACTGTTAACACGGATAACATTTCTAACATGCAACTAGAAGATGCATGTCCAT
The DNA here is from genome assembly GCA_032433765.1 of Megaustenia siamemsis. Lineage (NCBI taxonomy): Eukaryota > Metazoa > Mollusca > Gastropoda > Stylommatophora > Ariophantidae > Megaustenia > Megaustenia siamemsis. The sequence goes on from JAVIAB010000105.1 coordinate 2,187,109, forward strand.
CATATCTTGACAACAGACACACACGAGGCTGATCCCTTAGCTCTTTGGCTGTCAAGAACGTGAACTGGGACAGTGCATCCTTGTTTACTGGACAGTGAGTTCATATGGGTCTTTGTAAGGGGCCAGGATTCTCAATTCTCCATCAACTGGTGTCAGAAACATCAGCTTTGGACTCTTCGAGCATCACCGAGCATCCACAATTGTAACGGCTCGTTTCAGCTGTGTCCTTGAAACACGCTTGAGGGTAGCAGAAACACGCTTGACAGTAGCAGAAAACACCTGAGGGTAGTAGCTATCTCAATCTCACTTGTCATGGCAGAGGCTGTTGTAGAGTAAGCTCCACTCTCATACCAATGGCTGTTGTAGAATCAAATTCACTCTCATACCAATGGCTGTTGTAGAATCAAATTCACTCTAATATCAGAGGCTGTTGTAGAATCAAATTCACTCTAATATCAGAGACTGTTGTAGAATCAAATTCACTCTCATATCAGAGGCTGTTGTAGAATCAAATTCACTCTAATATCAGAGACTGTTGTAGAATCAAATTCACTCTAATATCAGAGGCTGTTGTAGATTCAGTCTTACTCTTATAGCAAGGGTTATTGTAAAGTCAGCTCCACTATCATATCATAGGCTGTTGTAAAGTCAGCTCCACTATCATATCATCTATCTATCTATTGACCTTTCGAGCCGTAACCGGCCCATAGGGCGTAGACCAAGATACACCTTCTCCTATATGAATTTTTGTTCTAGCAGTTTTCTTTTAAAGATATTTTATTAAATCTCGCCATCTGTCTCTGTTCTGTGCAAGCAGAAAGTAAAGTCAGCTCCAATATCATATCAGAGGCTGTTGTAAAGTCAGCTCCACTCTCATATCAGAGGCTATTGTAAAGTCAGCTCCACTCTCATATCAGAGAATATTGTAAAGTCAGCTCAACTCTCATATCAGAGGCTATCGTAAAGTCAGCTCCACTCTCATATCAGAGGCTGCTGTAAAGTCAGCTCCAATCTCATATCAGAGGCTGTTGTACAGTCAGCTCCAATCTCATATCAGAGGCTGTTGTAAAGTCAGCTCCAATCCCATATTAGAGGATCTTGCAGAGTCAACTTTACTCACATACCAACAGTTATTGTAGCGTCAGCTTCACTCACATACCAACGGTTATTGTAGCGTCAGCTTCACTTTTATGTAATATTATTGGATGGAGATATGAGAAAATATAGAGAAAACATGGGTAGATAAAACAACAATGCATTTGAATAGGTGCGGACAATGTACTTACAAATAGGACAAACAACAATAGAAAAAAACGAAGAACAATATATGGTCCGAAGTGGGATCGAACCCGTACTCAGTGGCACCGCGCCTTGCCACGAGAAGCCGAACGCTTGGCACACTGCCACGCAGCCAACTAAAAAATTGGCTATTGCAGCAGTGTCTTGCACGAAAGGCGCTCTCAATGACTATAGCATAGGGTAACGATCACAGACCGGAAATAAATTGTATATTTGTACTTTCCTATTAATGCAAGTATCTCCCAGTAGGGCTGAATACTTGTGTTGTAGACAAACATTTATAGGACGAAACAGCACGAATAGTAGTTTCCAGTGGTTATATACTGGGTACAAATAATAATACATAAATATTATTATAAGGGGAACTTCCATTTGTAGATCTCACGCACTTTTCAATAAACGATGAGATGTTATCTGCGGTAGTGCATGGAGTAGGGGAAGTATTCATTTCCGGACAGTGTGTGCAGACTGTCAGTTACGGACTGGCAGTGGGCGCTACCACGTCATCGTAGCTAAAACTGCTACCACAGAGTTACATTTACGTAATTTCCGGTCATGTTCTGGTAATTCACTGTTCTATTTTTTCTTGTTGTGCTTGTCTGCCCTTTACTTCAACAGTTCTCCGAGAAGTAAAGAAAACAGCAAAGTTATTGTTTGGACTAACATTAGATGCACATCTGCAGTCAACGCATTCAACAAATAACGTGACAACGAAAAATATCACATTTCATAGTAAAATATGGACATCAAAATTATTCAGCACAAAAACAAAACATGATTTTCATATAAAATATGTTGTCCAACCTTTGCAGAAGTAAAAGAAATGGCCATGCACCCAACAAGAACATATATAGACAAGTGGGCAGTATGACGGACAGATCATGAGAAGAGAACTTCAAAGCAAGCTCTCAAAGGAATACAAAATGGCAATTGCCAGGCATCTCAAAGAGGAAACTAAATGGCAGTATGACAATGATCAGTTTACAGCTTGACAGACACAGACAGATAGGCAGACAGACAGACAATCACACAGACAGACATACATACAGATGGATAGAAGACAGACATGAAGGTAGACAGACGTATGTCATGACAGAAATAAATAAATATAGCAATATTTTCTGGAAGGGTAAAATCACGGAATTCATGGATTTTTTCTTCATTGACAATTTTAAAAAAAGAAGAAAAAAGTGGTATGGTAACAGCTTTACGTGATAATTTACAAAACAAAAGTCGACATTTCGGCAAATTAGGGCTTCAGCTGGAACAATAAACAACAACACAAAAACATATATAAGGATATGTACACAAATGGGGAGCCACGATAGCTCAGTGGTTAGTGAACTGGACTACAAAGGACAAGAGGTAGGGTTCGATCCCAACCCAAGACTTCCAGGTTCACCCAGCCTTAAATTGGTACCGGATTTATTTCTGGGAAAGTAAAGAAAATCTCTCTCTCTCTCTCTCTCTCTGCGATCAAGACTCAATCAGAGTAGGATTCCAGACTCTCTCTCTCTGCGATCAAGACTCAATCAGAGTAGGATTGCATACTCTCTCTCTTTCTCGCTCTCTCTCTCTCTCTCTCTCTGCGATCAAGACTCAATCAGAGTAGGATTCCAGACTATCTCTCTCTCTCTCTGCGATCAAGACTCAATCAGAGTAGGATTCCAGACTCTCTCTCTCTCTCTCTGCGATCAAGACTCAATCAGGGTAGGATTCCAGACTCTCTCATGAAGTCAGCTGTCTGTTTAAGCGAATCGATTGCCCCATATAGTTTCTCTTCCAGGGAGGTGGGTGTGGACCACGTCGTCCATCTCAAGTCTGTGTACTAGGGGCAATCCTGTAGAACATGTTTTGTAGTCATATTGTCCAGTATACAGTGGCATAGGCTGGTTGTACCTATTTTGAATTTGGTGAACATGTGATTTCTCATTCTATTGTGGCCAGTGCGTAGGCGAAGTATGATGACTTGATCCCTCCTTGATAGTTGGTGGTATCCGTCACTCTCGTTATGCTTTGGGTGTTCTCGTTTCCATTTTTCATGGAACTGACCCTTGAGGATGGATTTGGCTTCATCATAACTGAGCGGATGGTTCTCTTGTGGTAATCTCCCTCCCTCTTTAGCTAATTTGTCTGCGTGTTCGTTCCCGTGTATATTACAGTGTGATGGTATCCACTGAATGACTACTCTCTGGAAGTTATTGCATAGTTGGTCCAGGGTTGTTCTTAAGTCATCTAGTTCATTGTTCTTGGGGCTTTTTAGAGCTGGTAATACTGACAGTGCATCAGTCAGAATCATCAATTTATTGTGCATGTTATTTTTGTGTTGAGTAGCCAGTATTCCAGCATCTCTGATGGCCTCAGTTTCTGCTTTAAAGTTGTTTGAGAATTTTCCAGTAGCTATTGACTTGGTGATCTCGTCCTGATTATTCAGCGTCAAGAACACACCTCCCCCTCCATTTCTGGTGGCATTTGTAGCAGAGCCATCTGTGTATATGTGGGACCAAGAGTCCTGTGGGCAGGTATCGTGTATGTGTTTTTCTGCTACGTGTTTTCTTTCTGTGTCTGATTGGGTGCCTTTTTTCATGATTTCTGTTATATTTTCATTAAGTTCTGGTATTTTATGCTTTCCATGAGGAAACATATCAGATGGGCCCAAGGGTTTCGATATTGTTTGGGAAAGTACTGGGTCTCCAGTAGTTAGTTCATTGGCAATTGCAGCGAAGTTGCTCCTCTTTTGTCGTACAATTCCGGAACCAGTTATTCTTTGGTGCATGGGTGGCTAAGGAGCCTTCTATATTTCTCCGCTTGTTGCAATACTTTAGTGACCCGTCTGTCACCTAAGGGTTGTAAACCTGTCACTGTTTCTAGAGTCTTGATAGGTGTAGATTTCATAGCACCAGTGATGATACGGGCAGCTTTGTTCTGTGTTATGTTAATTTTGCTAAGGTGTGATTTGGAAGCCATAGCCCAGGCTGTGACTCCATACTATAGAACTGGTCTGACTCTTCCTACATATTCTTCTTTTACCTTTTTAGCTCCTGGTGGAGCATAGGTCTTCAACAAACACTTTCCAAGTCGTTCTGTTTTTTGCCATTCTTTTAAGATCATTCCATGTCTTCCCCTTCATCTTCATCTCTGCTTCTATCTGTCTTCTCCAAGAATTCCTTGGTCTTCCTCTTTGTCTTTTCCCCTGGGGATTCCAAAAAAGGGCCTGTTGTGTAATACTCTCAGTTGGCTTCCGTAGTGTGTGTCCTATCCATCGCCATCGTCTTCGCTGTATCTCTTTATCCACTGGTATTTGACTGGTACATTTCCATAATTCCACGTTAGTGACTTTGTCCTGCCATTTCCATCCCTTTATTCTGCGCAAGCATCCATTAATGAAAGTCTGTACTTTCGTGATTGTCAATTTTGTCATTCTCCATGTTTCACAGCCATATAATAGGACCGACTTAACATTTGAGTTGAAAATTTTTATTTTTGTATTTAGCCTAATTTCTTTGGATTTCCATATGTTTCCCAGTGTAATGAAAGCTCCTCTTGCTTTTGATATCCTTATTTTGGTATCATTTTCTGTTCCTCCCTCTTTATCTATATTACTGCCCAGATATATATATAAGATTGTACGTCTAGTAGAGGTATTTCTCCTAGTTTTATATGGTTATTGCCAACTGCATTAATTCTCATAATGTTGGTCTTATCTCTATTAATCGTTAGTCCTAGCTGTTGTGATCTCCCATCTAATATACTCATTTTATCCTGCATCTGTTGATGGCTGTGTGATAGGAGAGCTATGTCATCAGCAAAGTCTAAATCATCAAGTTGTTTGGTCAGTGACCACTGGATCCCATTTCTGTTGTTTTGAGTTATTTTCATAATCCAATCTATGGCCAGTAGAAAGAGAAATGGAGACAGGAGGCATCCTTGCCTTACTCCTGTTCTTATTTCAAATGCTTCTGTAAGCTGTCCTTCATGCACCACACTACATTTTGTTCCTTCATACATTGTTTTTATCAGGTTAATAAACTTTATGGGGATTCCGTAATGACTCAGCAACTTCCAAAGCATTCTTCTGTCTAAACTATCAAATGCCTTTTCGTAATCTATGAATCCAATATATAGTGGGGATTTTAGTTCTAAACTTTGTTCAACTATTATACGTAGGGTAGTTATTTGATCAGCACATGATCTGTTCTTCCTAAAACCTGCTTGTTCATCTCTCAAGTGTTTCTCTATAGCCTCTTTTAGTCTCTCCAGAATGATTCTGCCTAATATTTTTCCTGGCACTGATAGTAGCATAATTCCCCTATAATTTGTGCACTCTTGTAAACTTCCTTTCTTTGGTAGTTTGATCATATAACCTTCTCTCCAGTCTTTAGGTATTTCTTCCCTCTCCCAAATTTTATCCAATAGATCCTGTAACATCTTGGTAGAGGTGTTAATATCTGCTTTGATGGCTTCCGAAGGAATTTCATCTGGTCCTGTGGCTTTACCATCTTTTAATAGTTTGATGGCTTTCATTATTTCTTCTTTGCTTGGTTTTCCGCAGTTAACGTGTAACTCTTCTTCTGCTGGTTGTATATCTGGAGGATTATTTGAGCCGGGTCTGTTCAAAAGTTCTTCAAAGTGTTCTTTCCATCTCTCCATTTGTTCCCTTATATTACTAAGCAGATTTCCTTTCTTGTCTTTGATAAAGGCGTTGATCTGTTTGTATTTTCCACCTAATTTCTTTGTGCTGTTGTACAGTTCTTTCATATTCCCTTTATTTGCTGCTTCTTCTGCCTCTTTAGCTAGTTCCTCTATATATTTCCTCTTATCCCTTTTAATGCATCTTCTCACTTCTTTGTTCACCTCTGTGTAAGCTTCCTGTGTCTTGGCTTTATTACTTCTTGTTTTGCTTTTATTTATGTCTGCTTTCTTGTTCTTTCTTTCTTTAATTTTAGTCAGGGTCTCTGCTGTCATCCATGCCTTATTCTGGCGTTCTCATTTCCCCAGTGTTTCTTCGCATGTCTCTTTCCATATATTTTTTTACCTGTGTCCAATGATCTTCTATATTTATTGTATTTTCTAGTTGTTGGAGGACTTGGTATTTGTTTGATATCTTCCTACATATAGTCTTTTCAAAATATTGCTGTCCGCCCCCAGTCCGTTCCTGCAAATTTCTCCATAATATTTGTTCGTTTTCTGGCTTTTTTTCCTTGCTCCGTCTATCTGATTTTTCCAAGTCATTCTGCGACTCATGGTGCCGCCAAGATATGTTGGGTTTTGGTCAATAGGGAGTGTATAGTCTTTTATCTTCAAGTTTGCAGGGTGTGTGTTTCTTATAGGCTGAAAATTGTACATGTAGTTTTTTTTTCGTTGATTGGTAAGAACCAGGTGTTCGTCCATTTTTCAAGTTCACCTAGGGCATCTTGCATCCTGGGTCCAGCCACCGACATACTTTCTTCGCGAGCCCATAACGCCAGATCATCTGCGTATATTGCTGAGTGTACTCTGGGTGGAATGTCCTTTATGATGTCATTTATGAAAATTAAAAAAGAGTGTTGGGGACACCTTGTTCGATAGAGACCTTCTTACTTAGTTGACCTTGAACTTGTACTCTGGCCGTTCTATCCTGAAGGTATTGAGAGACCCAAATGAATAAACGACCCTGGATGCCAAGTCTAAAAAGCTTGTTCTTTAAAGCATCTCGCCATCCTATCAAAAGCCTTCTCCATGTCGACTCACACTGCCAGTGTGTGTTTCTTTTCTTGTAGAGCATCCTCTATTTCCTGTGCGATGTAGGTGACCAGGACTTTAGTTGATCTGTGCTGACGGAAGCCACTTTGCTGTGGTACGATTTGTTGTTTTGTCTCCAAATGCCACATAAGTCTTCTGTTAACCAGCCTTTCCATGATTTTACTCAGGTAGCTCAGTAGGTTAATTGGTCTATAGCTACTTGGGTCTAGAGGGTCTTTTCCACGTTTGAGGATACTCAAGAAAGTAAATAAAAAAAGGCCACTTCCCTGTGGTCCAGAGCGTGGTCAGCTTCTGAATAAACTAAATAAGTAGGCGGGATGACAAGCTATATATCTCACTGACAAGGCGAGAAGACGGAAGGGTTCTTTAAATATGGGGAGGTGGGTACAAGTTATGTATAGACTGTGTATATGAACTGTGTGTGTGCACAACGAACAGATGTGTAAAAAAGCATGTGTACATAACCATACACGCGTACAAGCGTAAATCCGTATATATTACCACAAAGCACACAAAAGAAAACTTTCTTTTTCATTGAATGCCGTTTCTACATCGAAGGTTGGCTACCATGGACCGTCATTCCACTCTGTCTCTTGCTATTGTAGTACCGGTTGGCATAGAACTACTTGTCCATCTTTTGAGGTTCTGCCCATGTTATTCTTGGTCTGCCTCTGCCTCTTTTACCTTGTTTTTTCTCTTGCAAGATTATTTTTGGTAGGCTGTTGTGTTTTTTTAATATGCCCAAAAATCTCATTTGTCTTGTTCAGATTGTATTTAGTAGTTCTCTTTTAATTTTTAGTTGTTTTTAAGACATCATCCTTTGTTTTCATTTCATTCCACCCAGTTATACCTATTTTTCTATATATCCACATTTCAAAGGTTTCAATTTTGTGTTCTGTTTTCATGTCTAATGTCCATGTTTCTGCACCATATAGGAATGTTGAGAAGATATAACATTTTGCTATTCTTAGTTTTAGCCCCGGTGTTATTTGTTTTGCTGTTAGTATGTTCTTCATGACATTAAAATTACTTTCTGCCATTCCTATTCTTTTGTTTATTTCAGTTTTACATTTTCCATCACGGGTTATAGTATGTCCAATGTAGTTGTAGCTCTGAACTGTCTCCAGGTATACTCCTTCAACTTTGATATGCACTTGTAGTTTTTGAGTATTTTCTTTGTTTTTAATCATAGTTTTAGTGTTTTTGATGTTCATATCTAATCCATATTTTTTGCTTGTTTCATTCTTTAAGTAATTGTTTTAATCCTTTAGGATTTCCTGCTAATAATACAGTATCATGAGCATATCTTAGGTTATTGATTATCTTTCCATTAATGTTTAGGCCTGGCGTCTCTCTGATGTTTTTAAAGATTTACTCAGTGTATAGATTGAACAAGCTTGGTGATAGGATGCATCACAGTCTTACACCTCTTTTTACATCAATAACTGTGGAGTTCTCTTTGTTATATTTTATTATTGCTGTTTGCTCCCAGTATATATTACATATTAGTCGTATGTCTGTGTCGTTCAGATTTATATATTTTAGGCAAACTATAAGTTGTTTGTGGTGTCATCATCAGCATCATCATGTGCCATACTGGGTGGCGTAGGCGATCATGTACTTCCACAACCTTCTATCCACCGTGCATCATATCAATTCTGTTGTTGACTGTTTTCCATGCCATGACACCAAGCTATCCAGTATTTTCACTCTTTGTTGTCCGTGATCTCTCTTTCCCTATATTTTGCCAGCTGTAACCAAGTATTCCAACTTTCCTCTTCTCATGATGTGCTCGAAAAATTGTTTCTTTTTGATGTTTTTTAGGAGTTCCCATTTTGTGTTGGCCTCTTTAAGAATTTCCTCGTTAGTATTTTTAGCTGTCCATGGAACTTTCAACATTCTTCTGAGAAATCCCATCTCTGTGGCCTCCAATCGTCTTTTCATTTGTTTGTCTACTGTCCATGATTCGCTTCAATAGGTCAGAACTGGCTCTATATAGGACCGATGAACCGTTTATGGTGCATTCTATCGAAAACTTTGGTTTAGTCTATGAAGCAGGCATATATTGGTTTGATTACTTCTGTGTACTTTCCAATTAATATCCTCATACAGAATTTTTCTTTTTTAGTCCCGCTATTTTTCCTAAATCCAAATTGCTGCTTATCTAATTCAGTTTTGATTTTATTCGGAACCCTTCTCTGTATAACTTTTAGCAAGATTTTTGTAACATGGCTCATTAGGCTTATTGTTCTAAAGTCACTGCATTCAACTGCACCATTTTTTTTAGGCAATGCAATGAAGGTTGATATTTTAGTTCACTTGGTATATATCTTGTATGGTATATGTCGTTGCATATGTCTGTGATCACCTCAGTGTCAAAATCCTCTAGTGCCTGTATCACCTCTATCTGCATGTTGTCAGGTCCTGCAGCTTTTCACTTTTTAACTGTTTGTATAGCTTTTTCAACTTCTGATTTTAAGATTGTATAGACTGACAATCATCTTACAATTGCTTTCTTTTTGCATGTTTGCATTTTTAATTTTTGTTGTAATACATCCTTTTTCTGTGCTTTTTTTTAACTACTCATTTCCTTTATTTCTGTATGCATCCTTCTTAAATCTTGTTTATTTTTAATAGTTTCGATCTCTAGACATCTTTGACTGAGCTAGTCTTCTTTTGCCTTTTTGCACATTTAGCGTATTTCATTCTCTATTTTGTTGTATTGGTTAGTGTTCTTGTTTGTCTTCTTTCTTCCGTTTTTGTCCAAGATGGTATATCTATTTTTTTTAACGCTCCCTTTTTTGGTAACATGTAGCAAGTTTCTTGTATGGTTTACCATTTTTGTTGTAACTTTTTTATCAAGATTTGCTTTTCTGCACTGCTTAATCCCTCTCTTCTAGCAGTTTCTGATATGTGTTCTTTACTTGTATCTTTACATCTTTTTGATTTAAAACTGGTATTGTTATTGAGTTATTAGCGGGTCATCATCATTACACTCTCAACATGTCCATAGGTGCTCAGGTCCCCTCCTCAGCAAGTCCCGCAGTGTCCAGTGAGTGACGATTCCAGTTCTGTGTTAGTAAGTCTTCCCACTAAGTTTCTCCTCTTTCTGGCTGTGCCAGAACTCCCACCTCTTTCATCCGAAGGAGTGACTTTAAAGCTGTTATGTCCTGTGTATTGTTGATGAATGATCATAAACAAAGAAAATACTCAAAACTCACTAGTGGATATAAAAATTGAAGGAATAGACCTGGAGACAGTTCAGAACTACAACTACCTTGGACATGCTATAACCAGTGACAGAAAATGTACAACTGAAATAAACAAAATAGGAATGGCAAAAAGTAATTTTAATGTCATGAAGAACATACTAACATCAAAACAAATAACACCAGGGCTAAAACTAAGAATAGCCAAATATTACATCTTCTCAATATTCTTATATGGTGCAGAAACATGGACATTAGACAAAAAAACAAAACAGAATTGAAGCCTTTGAAATGTGGATATATAGAAGAATAGGTAGAATTGGTTGGAAAGAAAAGAAAACAAACGATTGTCTTAAAACAACTGAAAATGAAAAGAGAACTACTAAGCACAATTCAAACAAGACAAATGAGATTTTTGGGCCATGTTAAAAGACACAACAGCCTACTAAAAGTAATCCTGGGGGGAAAATTACAAGGTAAAAGAGGCAGAGGCAGACCAATACTAACATGGACGAGTAACATCAAAAGATGGACAAATCAGCCTATGACAACCTGAACCATCAAAGCAAGAGACAGAGTAGAATGGCGCTCCATGGTCGCCAACCTTCGTTGCGGAGTCGGCACTCGATGATGATGATGTTCGACTTTCATTTTAATCATTACATGATTGTGATCTGAGTTAATATCTGCACATGTATAGGTTTTGGCTTTCTTGACGCTGTTACGAAACCTATGTTATATCATGATGTAGTTTATTTGATTTAACGTCTTATCTCCAGGGCTTTTCCATGTGTATAGTTTCCTTTTCTCTTGCTCAAAGTAGGTGTTACATATTATCAGCCCGTTTTTTTCACAAAATGGTATTAATCGTTCCCCTCTTTCATTTCTTTTTTTCTAAACTATGATTTCCTATAATGTTCTTATATCTACCTTTTCCTACTTTTGCATTCATATCACCATTTTACAATAAAGATCATGGCTAAAGACAAAAGAGATTGGTCCTCTGTCTCATTTATCTTTAACACTTTGGTCTTATTTCACACATTTATAACAATTTGGTCCTTATCACACCTATCTGCAACGATGTGGTCCTCTCTCTCATCCATCTATAATGATGTGGTCCTCTATCTCATCCAGCTATAATGATGTGGTCCTCTATCTCATCCATCTATAATGATGTGGTCCTCTGTCTCAGCCATCTATAAATGATGTGGTCCTCAGTCTCATCCATCTATAATGATGTGGTCCTCAGTCTCATCCATCTATAATGATATATGGTCCTCTGTCTCATCCATCTATAATGATGTGGTCCTCTGTCTCATCCATCTATAATGATGTGGTCCTCTGTCTCATCCATCCATAATGATGTGGTCCTCTGTCTCATCCATCTATAATGATATGGTCCTCTGTCTCATCCATCTATAATGATGTGGTTCTCTGTCTCATCCATCTATAATGATGTGGTCCTCGTCTCATCCATCTATAACGATGTGGTCCTCTGTCTCATCCAGATATACAGCTATGGTTCCCTGTCTCATCCTTCTATAATGATGTGGTCCTCGTCTCATCCATCTATAATGATATGGTCCTCTGTCTCATCCATCTATAATGATGTGGTTCTCTGTCTCATCCATCTATAATGATGTGGTCCTCTGTCTCATTCATCTATAATGATGTGGTTCTCTGTCTCATCCATCTATAATGATGTTGTCCTCAGTCTCATCCAGATATACAACTATGTTCCCTGTCTCATTCATCTATAATGATATGGTTCTCTGTCTCATGCATCTATAATGATGTTGTCCTCTGTCTCATCCAGATATACAACTATGTTCCCTGTCTCATCCATCTATAACGATGTGGTCCTCTGTCTCATCCAGATATACAGCTATGGTTCCCTGTCTCATCCTTCTATAATGATGTGGTTCTCTGTCTCATCCACCGTGCTAAGACAGAACTAATTCAGTCACTGTTCTGAAATGAATAGACGTTCCCTCACACCTGAGGTAGTTTTCACCACGATGTTCCCAATGTTTGTGGGATGCCACGTGAACGACTGACAGAGCAACATTTGTTTGTTTGAAACTAATCACATCCTCAATTAGAATAATCAAACTAGGCACAACTGGTTGGCAACAAAACAATCTTTGTCAAAACATCTTCGGTAACAAAACAATGTTTGTCAAAACATCTTCGGTAACAAAACAATGTTTGTCAAAACATCTTCGGTAACAAAACAATGTTTGTCAAAACATCTTCGGTAACAAAACAATGTTTGTCAAAACATCTTCGGTAACAAAACAATGTTAGTCAAAACATCTTCGGTAACAAAACAATGTTTGTCAAAACATCTTCGGTAACAAAACAATGTTTGTCAAAACATCTTCGGTAACAAAACAATGTTAGTCAAAACATCTTCGGTAACAAAACAATGTTTGTCAAAACATCTTCAGTAACAAAACAATGTTTGTCAAAACATCTTCAGTAACAAAACAATGTTTGTCAAAACATCTTCGGTAACAAAACAATGTTTGTCAAAACATCTTCGGTAACAAAACAATGTTTGTTAAAACATCTTCGGTAACAAAACAATGTTTGTCAAAACATCTTCGGTAACAAAACAATGTTTGTCAAAACATCTTCAGTAACAAAACAATGTTTGTCAAAACATCTTCAGTAACAAAACAATGTTTGTCAAAACATCTTCAGTAACAAAACAATGTTTGTCAAAACATCTTCAGTAACAAAACAATGTTTGTCAAAACATCTTCGGTAACAAAACAATGTTTGTCAAAACATCTTCAGTAACAAAACAATGTTTGTCAAAACATCTTCAGTAACAAAACAATGTTTGTCAAAACATCTTCAGTAACAAAACAATGTTTGTCAAAACATCTTCGGTAACAAAACAATGTTTGTCAAAACATCTTCGGTAACAAAACAATGTTTGTCAAAACATCTTCAGTAACAAAACAATGTTTGTCAAAACATCTTCAGTAACAAAACAATGTTTGTCAAAACATCTTCAGTAACAAAACAATGTTTGTCAAAACATCTTCAGTAACAAAATAATGTTTGTCAAAACATCTTCAGTAACAAAATAATGTTTGTCAAAACATCTTCAGTAACAAAACAATGTTTGTCAAAACATCTTCAGTAACAAAATAATGTTTGTCAAAACATCTTCAGTAACAAAACAATGTTTGTCAAAACATCTTCGGCAACAAAACAATGTTAGTCAAAACATCTTCGGCAACAATACCAATGTTTGTCAAAACATCTCCGGTAACAAAATAATGTTTGTCAAAACATCTTCAGTAACAAAACAATGTTTGTCAAAACATCTCCGGTAACAAATATCAAATAAACTTGTGAAAACATCTCTGCTATGAGAACAAATATAAAAGACCGGTAAAAACGTTGATAATAAACCTCTCAATTATAATGCAAGATGATACAGTAAATCGACAGTGGCACGAATATTGCTGGTTTATTTGGAGGATGTACTTAAAACATGGTCATCCATCCAGATAATGAAAATGTCATGCACTCGACGTCATTTGTTAGCAGAGACTGAGTATCTTTCTCTACTAGCTGTGCACAGATAGCACATTTGTTAGCAGAGACTGAGTATCTTTCTCTACTAGCTGTGCACAGATAGCACATTTGTTAGCAGAGACTGAGTATCTTTCTCTACTAGCTGTGCACAGATAGCACATTTGTTAGCAGAGACTGAGTATCTTTCTCTACTAGCTGTGCACAGATAGCACATTTGTTAGCAGAGACTGAGTATCTTTCTCTACTAGCTGTGCACAGATAGCACATTTGTTAGCAGAGACTGAGTATCTTTCTCTACTAGCTGTGCACAGATAGCACATTTGTTAGCAGAGACTGAGTATCTTTCTCTACTAGCTGTGCACAGATAACACATTTGTTAGCAGAGACTGAGTATCTTTCACTACTAGCTGTGCACAGATAGCACATTTGTTAGCAGAGACTGAGTATCTTTCTCTACTAGCTGTGCACAGATAGCACATTTGTTAGCAGAGACTGAGTATCTTTCTCTACTAGCTGTGCACAGATAGCACATTTGTTAGCAGAGACTGAGTATCTTTCTCTACTAGCTGTGCACAGATAACACATTTGTTAGCAGAGACTGAATATCTTCTACTAGCTGTGCACAGATAACACATTTGTTAGCAGAGACTGAGTATCTTTCTCTACTAGCTGTGCACAGATAGCACATTTGTGAACTAGCTAGACTACATTTGCTCCATTTCAAAGTCGTCGCTGGTGCTATGGGGTTCTATATCTGAGCTGAAACCACCTTCACCGCTTTCATCTGTTGCGGCAGTGTTGGACGAGGTACTGGGAAGATGGTCTTACACTTAACACTATGATGTTGTGCGACGTGCAGTTAAGACGATCTGTGGACTAAAGTAAAGACTCGTAGACAGACATAGATGAAGACACACACGAGACTACCCACCCATCTCATCAATTTCCTTGCTCATGTTGAGGGAGATGCCGATGAGGATTATGCTGAACAGCACAAGTAGGAAAGTGACCACTCCCACTGCCCGCACCACGCGTTTTCTGTGTATGGCGGCCGGGTCATCACTCAAGGCCTGACCATTGACCACTGTGGGAGAGACACATGGTGAACTTAGTGCAGGAAGTTGACAAGGTGGACAGACCAATGTGCATTGTATTTATTTAGAAATTAGCTATGCCTTACACATACGAGCTTATATACACACGAGCTTGCAAACAGCCACACAAACACGACACTCACAAACACTCACACAATGAACAGGTCTAAAAGACCTTAGGAAATATTTCTTTTCGTTGCCTGATGTTGTTTTCTTGGACACACACACACACACTCTCACACACACCAAAAAGATGTTAAGAATAATTTCGTTTCCAGATGTGTTCTTCTCATTCACTATGTTTGTGTGGACATGTTACATTCCAGATGTTTTCTTCTCATTCACTATGTTTATGTGGACATGTTACATTTGCAGAATCCTACCGTTTGATACACTTCGCTACTTCGATGCTTTTTGTAAAAGTGAAAGATAAAGTACGAGACTTGAATCGGCGTCTTAGCACGTGAGTTTTCACCCATATGTGCTCGGCCGCCTATCCAAAGTGTTCGGAGACTTCTGGACAGTGTCGCTTCAAGCATCGAAACTCACGACGCGAGGCGACATTCCTCACCTTCCCAGAATAATACCCTGGTACCCATTTCTGTCAACGGCTGGGTCGACCATGGGGGTATTTTGTTTCCAACCACGAGTACATCTCACACTGCTCCCAACGGGAATCGAACACAGGTTGTCCGAACGTCGGTAGTCCAGTCAGGTGGTTTTCCCAACTAGACTACCGATGCCCCCTAATGGATGTATTTTTGTTTATCTACCTATTGACCCAATTATAAAAATATATATATTTGCTGTCGATGACAGTGCCGGATCGTTGCTGATAACTGTTTTATAGATACAACTGCAGTAAGGGTAGGTCCTTCCTTTAGAACAGACGAAGTCAATTATTGCGCTGATAGTTCTTGTAACTTGCTAGTTCTACACATTGTTATCTCGTCATCTAGGTCGCCCTATACTAGTTATAATTATAGGTGATCTCCGAGCAAGCAAAGAACTTCATCAATCACAGTCGATGTTGTTATTTCAGTGACACTGTGAGTAGAGGACTGTGAGCGAGTCGTTACAATACAGGACATACAACATTAAACAGCGATAATAGCGCTTGACCGGCATCAATAACAGGAGAGACCGCAATGACATGAAGGACGCTGATCTCAAGGACGACGCACATACAGTTTATGAAATCAAGATACTAGTCACCGCTCCTGCGGCCTTACAACGTTTACGATTTTATGTAGCTGACAACAATAATGGACATAAAATATGATCAGTCTTCTCATGCCTCTAATCTGGTCCGCGTCGTTTTATAGTAAATGGACGTTGTTGGGTTACCTCCTTGATCATAGCGACATCTCTCAATTCCGCGTGTCCTATATCGTCCATGTTCTTCTCAGTGCAATCTTGTCATCCACAATCGTCTGTAACAATAAATGTAACAATTTGGCTCGAAACAAACTGCTTGAACTTATGTTTATAACTTTAAATCAGTGGCGTATTCTCTATGTTGCCGCAGCTACCGCCGGTAGCCTTGAACGTATTAACCAATTAAAAAGGAAATGATAATTTATTATTTTTTGTTATAATTATATTACACATTTTCGAATATTCTATTACACTTTTCGTAGGCCAATATGATTTATTTGTTTTGGTTTACATTTATTAAGGCAAGGTTTTCCTCCGGAATGAAATCGAAACTATTCTATGATAGTAGATTGAAACCGCTAGTGACTAGAGGTACATTTCTCATCTATCGGCACTAGTAAATTAGCGACCTTGACATTAAAAAAAGGCAGCGAAAAGAATACGGCTGAACCTACCTATACAGAATGCGGTTTCATGGGTTATTTTTAGCTCTAGTAAATTAGAAGCGTTACAAAGTGAAAGTGAAACTATGTCTCATTACTGGAACTTCCTTACCTATTTATAACTACGTTATAAAAAAAAAAAATGTAGGCACAAAGGCCTCTCAACTGTCAAGAAACAGCAGTGCTACGAGCTATCATATAAACAAAAATTGAGAAGTTTTTAGTTTTACCGTACGCGAATGTAGTGTATTATATAAGTACATAGTTTTATATTAAATACATTTGGGCATATATAAATTTGTTGAACTTCAAGTTTTAAATTCATCATCAAGTACCGGGCCTACTGGCGTAGGTGATCATGTCTCTCCACAATTTTCGATCTCGGCAGCTATTTATCATTTCTGATGTTGACCTTCTGCCAAGCCATTCTCTTAAGCTGTCTGGTATCTTTTCTCTTTGCTCCCCTCTATCTCTTCGTCCCTCAATCTTCCCACTTGTTACAATATATTCCAGCTGTTCTCTTCTCATTACATGGCCAAAAAATGATGATTGTCTCTTCCTAATATTGGAAATTAGCTCTCTTTTTGCTTTGACCTCTCTCAGAACATCTTCATTACTCTTTTTAGCTGTCCATGGTACTCTCAACATTCTTCTGTAAAACCACATTTCTACAGACTCCAGTGATTTATTGTCTGTTGCCCTATTGTCAATGATTCGCATCCATATGTTAAGACTGGCTCTACATAACATTTAAGAACTCTTTTTTTTTCTTGTTTTAAATTACGTTGATTTAAATATATATAGCTTATTTATTTATAACTTCATAATGAACTTTTATTATTTATTGTTCATTACTGTCGACGATATGATGGCAGAGCAAGCATCTACACATAACACAGAGATCTCAATAAACTCTATTGGTAATTTCTGTGTGATCGAACATTCAATAAAAGTGCCTTTTAATCGTCGTTCATATAATGAAAAACTTGAGGTCGCAAAAATGAAAAGACCCACTCCTGAGTTAAAATTGTTTTTGAAAGTGAAAGAAAAACACCGTGAGTATGTAAATCATTTTAAATTTAGCCATGAAGCTAATGTGTGGTCAAAAGAAGATTTTACTAACATGAACTCTTTCAGCACGGCAGTCAAAGGACTGAGTTGACTTCAGGACGACAAATCAAAGTCTTATATTTGTAGTAGCATAAGCTTTGCGACCTTCGGAAATACAAGAGCTGATCTACAATTAGATAAGCAACAAGCTCAAGATATTGACAAGCACAACGTCTTATTAACGCTGCCTGTTTCCTCGGAAAACAAGAGTTAGCTTTTCGGTGCCATGATGAGAGTATGAGATCTGACAATAGAGGAAATGACATCGAATATTTCAGTTGCTTGAGTGAATTTGACAAATTATTGGCCAATCATCTTCAGAGCTCCACAGTGTTTCATGGTACGTCCCCTGCGATTCAAAATGATTTAATATTTGCAATGAGTAAAGAAATGATTGGTAACATAAAGTCTGAAATACATATAGAACGAGCATTATTCGTGGCCATTGTTATTGATAAAACAAGTGACTGTTCCAATCAGAACCAATTGTCCTCTGTTTTTAGATGCGTCGACAATTCTGGCAATGTTCAGAAGAGGTCTATAGGATTCTATAATATGAGTGCAGACTGCCGCAGCTTTGTTTCATCACGTGGACAGTGTTGTAACTGAGTACAATGTCGGCAATAAGTTAATAGCACAGACATATGATGGTGCTTCAGTTATGGCTGGAAGTTGTTGTAACTGAGTACAATGTCGACAATAAGTTAAAAGCGCAGACAGATGGTGCTTCAGTTATGGCTGGAAGCACCAATGGATTGAAAACTAAAGTCCAAGAAAAGTATCCTCAAGCACTGTTTGTCCATTGTTACAGCCATGTACTTAATTTAGTTTTGCAACAAACTACTTGTTCCATTTCACAATGTTGCATTTTTTTTCAAAACATTGTCGGGTTTAGCTACATTTTTTTTCATGATCTTCTAGGAGATCAGAGAAACTACAACAATTTATGAGCAAGAAACTCCCAAAAGTAGCACCAACAAGAGGGAATTTTACATCTCGACTTGTAGATACAGTAAAAGAGTACAAAGAACAAATTATTGACTTTTTTGAAGATATTACACGTGACGACTCCGAAGACAACTGGGATGCTAATACAGTTGTGCAGGTTCAATGATATTTATATTTCTTTAGACAGTTTCTGAACATCTTTTTGCTCAAAGTTTATTCTAGACTATTTATGCAAACAGATGTAAGTAATGTAAAGAGCCCCCGCCATGCCAAGTGGCGTATAGGGAATAAGGTGTTAATGACCATATATTTTACAGACCGACATGATTTTTGGGGTAATGTGGTCGGTATTACGCCCGTATTGCTTTACGTTCCCAGAAAAAAATCCGGTACCCATTAAAGGCTGGGTGAACCCTGAAGCCATTGGTTGGAATCCAACCCTACTTCTTGTCCTTTGTAGTCCAGTTCACTAACCACTGAGCTATCGCGGCTCCTGCATACAGATGATCTGTACAATATTCTTCAAACCAAAATACTTGACATAGCATTCTGCTTACAAGAGATAAACAAAATACTTGACATAGCATTCTGCTTACAAGAGATAAACAAAATACTTGACATAGCATTCTGCTTATAAGAGATAAACAAATGAAAAAACACCGTATTAGAGTTCACACGTAATATATTTTCTTCAATCTGGAATAATATAGAGACGGATCCTTCTTCAGACAATGTAGCAGAGCCGACATTAAAACGAAGAAAAGGAGATGATGAGTTGACATATAGGCAGCTATTTTACAGCATCGTAGATGCAATGATCATGGAAATAAATGACAGATTTTTTGTTTATTGAAAGCTTAATTTCACTCATCTTTTAGACTAAAAAAACGTGTTAATATACAAAGATAATTTCCCTAATGGGACACTGCACAAATTACTTCAATCGTATAACAATCACTTTGATCAAGTGCAGTTAAACAATGAACTAAGCGCCATATATTCAGCAGAAATCTGCGATTTCTCAAACAAACCAATTCACGAAATTCTCACTACCATATATCAAACCCAATTATGTGAAATAATTCCGGAGGTTTTTAAATTGGCGACATTAATTAATAGTGACAATACCAGCTACATCAGCATCTGTAGAAAAAACTTTTTCTGCTCTCAAGAGAATCAAATCTTATTGTCACTCAACTCAGACACAAGAACGTTTATCTGGTTTGGCATTAATGTCCATTGAGAAATCATTCCTTCAGAAACTTAGAAACCTACCCAACAGTACTTTCAATGACAAAGTCATCGAGACATTTTCGTCCCAAATAAGACGGATAGAATTTACATATAAATTAGTAAGTAATTTAAAATGTAGTGATGTCATTAGCAAATATTACTTCATGTTAGCCTACTGGATATAATGTATGTGTTTATTCATTATGTCAGCGGAAGCTCAGCACCCCAAAACCAGTATACGCCACTGCTTTAAACTCCGATGTAACTCCAGTTGTAGTAACTGAACGTTACTTCTCTTGACAACTCTCACTGTCCCAAACTCAAGTCTAGCTCATCTCAAGTATCTGGTAAAACTGTTAAGACTGTCCGATCCATTCTCTTATTGTCTGACTTGCATCAGCATGTTGTGCTCATTATTGGTTATTATTGGTTATGGAAGGCCTCTTATCACAGCAAACGAATTAAAATCCATAATTGCTCAACCGCCCGTGCCAGTGGAATCATCCGAATTACTAACTCATCTCCCAAACAAAGAAAGGTAACTGTAGTCCCCATCGTAGCAGTCTCAGCACACGCCAAAAGACATAAGGCGAAACCGCGCAGAAAGTGAACACAGCCAACTGTTCCCTGTCATACGATATCATC
The DNA here is from genome assembly GCA_032433765.1 of Megaustenia siamemsis. NCBI lineage: Eukaryota > Metazoa > Mollusca > Gastropoda > Stylommatophora > Ariophantidae > Megaustenia > Megaustenia siamemsis. Next base: position 2,207,767 of record JAVIAB010000105.1, read on the forward strand.
ATTCATCGTAAACAAGCGGGATATCGAAGCAGGATCAAAACGGATGAGACACACAGCTCACGGTGTGCACAGAGCACTTAACTCAGTAGCTCCTGCAACAAGCCGGACTTGGAATATGAGGAAACTGCAAGAAGGAACACTTTTCAGACATAGCCTTCAATGGTTCCTGCCGCCTATCCACCATATACCATGGGAGTTCACGTCCTCCCGAAAATGATGATCGTCATAGCACTTGATGATGTTAGGCCATCATTGATGACTCCAATTCCAAACATATGGACACACAGTAGTGGTAAGTTATCATTTCCAATCCAACAGAAGCCACATGACCTGTAGTTAGTAAAACCACAGAGAGAATATGATTTTGTGACCTTCACTGATTCACTCTTAGATGTGAATGTGTAGTTTATACAAGAGGAGAAGTTTTCAACTACAGTGATCCCATTTAAGGCAATTCTGGGATAGCAAGACAAGTCTCCTTTATAGCAGCAGAAATGATGTTCTCCGCTCCCTTCTTGTAACTGCCGCCACACGATTCTGATGTCTCATTAACTTGGACATCATTCAAGAACAATGTCAGATTAACATTCCATAGATTCTTTGCTGATGAAGTGCTTGGTGCAACAGTTGTATCAATCATACAGGAGGCTCCTGGTTTCTGGTCATTAATATCACAGACCGCACATGATGTTGTTATATTCAGTATTTCTTTCTGGGGTGTAAATATGTGGCACACACATGGAGAGTGGTTTGAGGTCACAGTAATCCCATTAAAGGCAATTCTAGGGTAGCATGGCATAGCTGTTTCAGAACAGCACAATCCTATGATGTTTTCTGTGTTCGCTATAATGCTGCTGCTGCTACACAATCCTGACCAATTATAGGTGTGGACATTGTGCTCATTAAGCCCTGCGTCTGGAATTCTGGGAAATTCTACTAACTCGCATGTTTAGCATGTTTCAGTCTGCCAATGGCCTAAAATCTGTCTGCCTGCCTGTCTTTCTGTCTCTCTCTCTCTCTCTCTGTCTGTCTTTTCTGTCCTGTCTGTACCTGTCACGTCTGTCTGTCTGACTGTCCTGTCCTTTACTTTCCTGTCCTGTCCTCTCTGTCTGTCTCTCCCTCTGTCCGCCCCTCTTTCTATTGTCCTTTCGAGCCGAAGACGGCACATAGGGCAGACATTCTAGACTCTTGTGTCTGACAAATCTTGTAACTGTCAGACATTCTAAACTCTTGTGTCTGACAAATCTTGTAACTGTCAGACATTCTAAACTCTTGTGTCTGACAAATCTTGTAACTGTCAGACATTCTAAACTCTTGTGTCAGACAAATCTTGTAACTGTCAGACATTCTAAACTCTTGTGTCTGACAAATCTTGTAACTGTCAGACATTCTAAACTCTTGTGTCTGACAAATCTTGTAACTGTCAGGCATTCTAAACTCTTGTGTCAGACAAATCTTGTAACTGTCAGACATTCTAAACTCTTGTGTCTGACAAATCTTGTAACTGTCAGACATTCTAAACTCTTGTGTCTGACAAATCTTGTAACTGTCAGACATTCTAAACTCTTGTGTCAGACAAATCTTGTAACTGTCAGACATTCTAAACTCTTGTGTCTGACAAATCTTGTAACTGTCAGACATTCTAAACTCTTGTGTCAGACAAATCTTGTAACTGTCAGACTATTTAAACTCTTGTGTCTGACAAATCTTGTAACTGTCAGACATTCTAAACTCTTGTGTCTGACAAATCTTGTAACTGTCAGACATTCTAAACTCTTGTGTCTGACAAATCTTGTAACTGTCAGACATTCTAAACTCTTGTGTCAGACAAATCTTGTAACTGTCAGACATTCTAAACTCTTGTGTCTGACAAATCTTGTAACTGTCAGACATTCTAAACTCTTGTGTCAGACAAATCTTGTAACTGTCAGACTATTTAAACTCTTGTGTCTGACAAATCTTGTAACTGTCAGACCCTGCACAGGGCCTCCATTGTGCCCTTCTACACGGTTTTGTTCTGGGCGAGTTGCTCAATCTCAGTGAGGGAGTTGATGCCAGTAGTATACAAGGGTGTAACTAAGTCGCATTTGACCCGTAAATTAACAAAGATATATAGTAGGCGCGCGGCGCGCCTAATGTACATGAGAGACAGGGGGAGTTAACCGTGACATTTCGTGTCGGGATGTTGACCTCTAGTCCCGGTGACCTGTTTATGTCTGGTGTGTCCTGGCTTTGGAGTTCTTGATCGACAGTGACAGGTTAGTAGATTATACAACATCAATGAAAAACAATCAATATAAAAGAGAAGACAAAGATATATTTTATTCTTTTATTATCTCAATAGGTGTATAACATACAGTGGATATTATATAACATTACAAAAACATTCAGTACATTGAGTAAATATATAGTACATGGATAACATTTATTTATAGCTAGGTAGTTGGGCGGCTGCTTAGATTTGTGTCATCGATGAATCATAATGGGTGATACTGTTAGAGATTCCTGGTTAGGCTAAGCTGGTAGTGTAAAGAGTTAAATATCTAGAGGCATAGTCGAGACGTTATCATCAGCTACCTTTCTTTTTATATAGAAATAGGAAAGAGCATTTCTTGTTTGACTGTAGGAAAATATAGAATTATTTAAGACTTTGAAACCTACATTTTTTCCACCCTTGGCCTTTTGCGTGGCGAGAACCTCTAAAAACATATCTTTATCTAATTTGTTGTGTTGCTTGCTTAGCCCTTTACAACTGATTTTATCGTAATCCCCACTACAATGGTACGTCTTACAACATAAGCTAACAAGAGCTGGCCCTTCGTACTCTAGTTTAAAAAGCCCGGGCGTTCGTTTGGTGTATGCTTTAACACCCTTACAGTTTATACAGTCTGTCTTGCTAGTATGTTCATCGCAGCAATGGGTGTATGGAGGTCGCCTAGTGTGTAATAAGGGCTGTATAGGGGTCGGCTAGTATGTCGTGATGGGTGTACGGAGGTCGTCTAGTGTGTCATATTGGGTGTATAGAGGGCGTTTAGTGTGTCATGATGGTTGTATAGGGGTCGTCTAGTGTGTCATGATGGTTGTATAGGGGTCGTCTAGTATGTCGTGATGGGTGTACGGAGGTCGTCTAGTGTGTCGTATTGGGTGTATAGAGGGCGTTTAGTGTGTCATGATGGTTGTATAGGGGTCGTCTTGTGTGTCATGATGGTTGTATAGGGGTCGTCTAGTATGTCGTGATGGGTGTACGGAGGTCGTCTAGTGTGTCGTATTGGGTGTATAGAGGGCGTTTAGTGTGTCATGATGGTTGTATAGGGGTCGTCTAGTGTGCCGTGATGGGTCAATGGAGGTCGGCTAGTATGTCGTGATGGGTGTACGGAGGTCGTCTAGTGTGTCATATTGGGTGTATAGAGGGCGTTTAGTGTGTCATGATGGTTGTATAGGGGTCGTCTAGTGTGTCATGATGGTTGTATAGGGGTCGTCTAGTGTGCCATGATGGGTACATGGAGGTCGGCTAGTATGTCGTGATGGGTGTACGGAGGTCGTCTAGTGGGGTATGATGGTTGTATGGAGGTCGTCTAGTGTGTCATATCGGGTGTATAGAGGGCGTCTAGTGTGTCATGATGGGTGTATGTAGGTCGTTTAGTGTATCGTGAGGGGTGTATGGAGGTCGTCTACTGTGTCGTGAGGGGTGTATGGAGGTCATCTGGTGTGGTATGTGGGGTGTATGGAGGTCATCTAGTGTGATATAAGGCTCTATGCCGGGCGTCTAGTGTGACATGAGCGCTGTATACCGGTCGCCTAGTGTGGCATGAGGGCTGTATGGCGGTTGTCTGGCATATCATACTTTAATCAACCAATAAGAAAAATGAAGGAACATTACATTCAACATTACTTATCTTAACTACTTTACATCAATACAGTTGAATAACGTGTTATCGTTAAGTCTTACCATACTTTAAGAGAAAACATTCAAACTTACAGTATAAAATATAGTCTCAATCATCTACACTGAATATAACCTATTATCGATAACCCTTAACATACTTTAAGAGAAAACAAGCCAACTTACGGTGCAAAACTCCGCTAGACTGAAGTGTAGTATGACCTTCCTTGAATCAATCAAACTTATAACGCCGTCTAGTTTAAATATAGCCTGGTAAGAAATGAATAAATTAGCCAATCAGCGAGTGACTATGCCAACATCGACTGATACCTAGATCAACCAATCAGAGAAGAGTATTAGTATAGGAGGCGGAGCAAAGAAATGACTGACAGGTGGATTAACCAATCAGAGAAGTGCGTTAGCCCAAGCGTAGGTAGTGGCTGTCGGGTCAGCAGTGGGGGAAAAATGTTGGGTGGTGGATTACTTGAACTCGTTTTGACCCCTGAGGCAATTCCAGAAGAGTTCTATGACCTCATTTTGACCGCTGAAGGCTTTAATACCAATGTTTTCCACTTCAACGAACGACATACATCATTAAAGGTGATTACTTCAGCTCTTAGACTTTGGAGTTCCATATCTTTATCACTTGATTGAATGACAGACAACAGTAAAGATGATCATTTCAGGTAAGAAAACTTAGTTCCAAACCCTAAAATTTCTACTCATAGTCACAAACTTTGATGCAAAACCCTAACAATTTAGTCCCAAAGTGATACTAGTTCGACACGACAGTCGTAAATGTTATATGCAAAGTCCAAAAGTTTGTCAAAAAGATAACCTAAACTCAAAATAGTTAGACACAAAGCCCAACAATTTATATGCAAAGTCTAAAACGTTACTCCAAAAGACAACTAATGTAATACTTAACCCCAAAATTTCGTCGCATAACCAAACAGTTGAACTCAAAAGCCTAAAAATTTAGTCCCAAAGTGATACTAGTTCGACACAAAAGTCGTAAATGTTTATGCAAAGACCAAAAGTTTGTCAAAAAGACAACCCAAACTCAAAATAGTTAGACACAAAGCCCAACAATTTATATGCAAAGTCCAAAAAGTTACTCCAAAAGACAACTAATGTAACACTTAACCCCAACATTTCTACTCATAGTCACAAACTTTGATGCAAAACCCTAACAATTTAGTCCCAAAGTGATACTAGTTCGACACGACAGTCGTAAATGTTATATGCAAAGTCCAAAAGTTTGTCAAAAAGACAACCTTAACTCAAAATAGTTAGACACAAAGCCCAACAATTTATATGCAAAGTCTAAAAAGTTACTCCAAAAGACAACTAATGTAACACTTAACCCCAAAATTTCGTCGCATAACCAAACAGTTGAACTCAAAAGCCTAAAAATTTAGTCCCAAAGTGATACTAGTTCGACACAAAAGTCGTAAATGTTTATGCAAAGACCAAAAGTTTGTCAAAAAGACAACCCAAACTCAAAATAGTTAGACACAAAGCCCAACAATTTATATGCAAAGCCCAAAAAGTTACTCCAAAAGACAACTAATGTAACACTTAACCCCAACATTTCGTCGCATAACCAAACAGTTGAACTCAAAAGCCTAAAAATTTAGTCCCAAAGTCGTAATTGTTCGACACGAAAGTCGTAAATGTTATATGCAAAGTCCAAAAGTTTGTCAAAAAGACAACCTAAACTCAAAATAGTTAGACACGAAAGGTCAAAAAAATATATGCAAAGTCCAAAATGTTACGTCAAAAGACAACTAATATAACAACAAGCCCTAAAATTTCGTCGCGTAACCAAAAAGTTGAACTCAAAACCCTACAAAATTTAAACCCAAAGGCAAAATAGTTAGACACGAAAGACCAAATAGTTATATTCAAAGTCCAAAAGTTTGTCAAAAAGACAACCCAAACTCAAAAGTTTGTCAAAAAGACAACCCAAACTCAAAATAGTTAGACATGAAAGGTCAAAAAGGTATACTCAAAGTCCAAAATGTTACTTCAAAAGACAACTAATATAACAACAAGCCCCAAAACTTCGTCTCATAACCAAAAAGTTGAACTCAAAACCCTAAAAAGTGTCCACTTATCAACCAAAGTCTTTAATACAGCTGAGAAAACCCTAATAAATAATTACAATTTACTAAAAAGGTTGCCCTTGATGATAGTTGCGACTGTGTCTAAATCATTATTGAAAATATTCATAGAAATCTAGTAAAAACCAAAAACACTAAAACACCACATTGAAAGAATGAACTTAAAGTTCACGCCCCTGTCACAACTCTGCTAAGAAAAGTACTGCAAAGCATGAAAGGTATGTCCCCTGCTATAACTCTACTAAACGAAAGTATTACCAAACACGTAGGTTACACTCCTACCATAACCCACTAAGAAAAACAAGATTTTGCTTAAAATACCACATTTATGATTGTTACGCCCCTTATCCCTTTATGAGGGGACGCCCATGAAACTGTTAGAAATAGTAAATTTAACCTAGTGGCATACCCCAGATGTTATATTAGACACCCCCATAGCAAAAATTTACTTAAAACTCACTTTTATGGTGGTTACCCCCATACCCATTTTTGGCGGTTACGCCCATGAAACTGTTAAAAATAGTAAATTTAACATCTAGACATACCCCAAACTTTATATTAAGCATCCCCGTATCAAGAATTTACATAAAAACAACTTTTGAAATTACTACCCCTGCACCCATTTTTGGCGGTTACGCCCATGAAACTGTTAAAAATAGTAAATTTAACATATAGACATACCCCAAACTTCATTTTAGTCATCCCCATATCAAGAATTTACATAAAAATCACTTTTGAAATTACTACCCCTGTACCCATTTTTGGCGGTTACGCCCATGAAATCGATAAAAAATTGAAATTTAACCTCTAGACATACCCCAAACTTTATATTAACCATCCCCATATCAAGAATTTACATAAAAACAAAGTTTGAAATTACTACCCCTGTACCCATTTTTTGGCGGTTACGCCTATGAAACTGTTAAAAATAGTCAATTTAACATCTAGACATACCCCAAACTTTATATTAAGCATCTCCGTATCAAGAATTTACATAAAAACAACTTTTGAAATTACTACCCTGTACCCATTTTTGGCGGTAACGCCCATGAAATCGATAAAAAATTGAAAGATAACCTATTGGTATACCTCAAACATAATATTTGACACGCCCATGTATCAAATTTACCTGAAAAATCAATCAAAAATTAGTAGTATAGATCTAGTGATAGGACCGTGGAAAGTGTCTTTGAAGGCACCTAAATCCTTATATAAATAGTCTACCCGCAGATCGAGGCACATTTTTTGGTGCCGTTTTTCCTTATATGAGAGTCTTCCCGGTCAATCACTAGATCTATACTACTAATTGTTGATTGATTTTTCAGGTAAATTTGATACATGGGCGTGTCAAATATTATGTTTGAGGTATACCAATAGGTTAACTTTCAATTTTTTATCGATTTCATGGGCGTTACCGCCAAAAAATGGGTACAGGGGTAGTAATTTCAAACTTTGTTTTCATGTAAATTCTTGATATGGGGATGGTTAATATAAAGTTTGGGGTATGTCTAGAGGTTAAATTTCAATTTTTTATCGATTTCATGGGCGTAACCGCCAAAAATGGGTACAGGGGTAGTAATTTCAAAAGTGATTTTTATGTAAATTCTTGATATGGGGATGCTTAATATAAAGTTTGGGGTATGTCTAGATGTTAAATTTACTATTTTTAACAGTTTCATGGGCGTAACCGCCAAAAATGGGTATGGGGGTAACCACCATAAAAGTGAGTTTTAAGTAAATTTTTGCTATGGGGGTGTCTAATATAACATCTGGGGTATGCCACTAGGTTAAATTTACTATTTCTAACAGTTTCATGGGCGTCCCCTCATAAAGGGATAAGGGGCGTAACAATCATAAATGTGGTATTTTAAGCAAAATCTTGTTTTTCTTAGTGGGTTATGGTAGGAGTGTAACCTACGTGTTTGGTAATACTTTCGTTTAGTAGAGTTATAGCAGGGGACATAACTTTCATGCTTTGCAGTACTTTTCTTAGCAGAGTTGTGACAGGGGCGTGAACTTTAAGTTCATTCTTTCAATGTGGTGTTTTAGTGTTTTTGGTTTTTACTAGATTTCTATGAATATTTTCAATAATGATTTAGACACAGTCGCAACTATCATCAAGGGCAACCTTTTTAGTAAATTGTAATTATTTATTAGGGTTTTCTCAGCTGTATTAAAGACTTTGGTTGATAAGTGGACACTTTTTAGGGTTTTGAGTTCAACTTTTTGGTTATGAGACGAAGTTTTGGGGCTTGTTGTTATATTAGTTGTCTTTTGAAGTAACATTTTGGACTTTGAGTATACCTTTTTGACCTTTCATGTCTAACTATTTTGAGTTTGGGTTGTCTTTTTGACAAACTTTTGAGTTTGGGTTGTCTTTTTGACAAACTTTTGGACTTTGAATATAACTATTTGGTCTTTCGTGTCTAACTATTTTGCCTTTGGGTTTAAATTTTGTAGGGTTTTGAGTTCAACTTTTTGGTTACGCGACGAAATTTTAGGGCTTGTTGTTATATTAGTTGTCTTTTGACGTAACATTTTGGACTTTGCATATATTTTTTTGACCTTTCGTGTCTAACTATTTTGAGTTTAGGTTGTCTTTTTGACAAACTTTTGGACTTTGCATATAACATTTACGACTTTCGTGTCGAACAATTACGACTTTGGGACTAAATTTTTAGGCTTTTGAGTTCAACTGTTTGGTTATGCGACGAAATGTTGGGGTTAAGTGTTACATTAGTTGTCTTTTGGAGTAACTTTTTGGGCTTTCCATATAAATTGTTGGGCTTTGTGTCTAACTATTTTGAGTTTGGGTTGTCTTTTTGACAAACTTTTGGTCTTTGCATAACATTTACGACTTTTGTGTCGAACTAGTATCACTTTGGGACTAAATTTTTAGGCTTTTGAGTTCAACTGTTTGGTTATGCGACGAAATTTTGGGGTTAAGTGTTACATTAGTTGTCTTTTGGAGTAACTTTTTAGACTTTGCATATAAATTGTTGGGCTTTGTGTCTAACTATTTTGAGTTAAGGTTGTCTTTTTGACAAACTTTTGGACTTTGCATATAACATTTACGACTGTCGTGTCGAACTAGTATCACTTTGGGACTAAATTGTTAGGGTTTTGCATCAAAGTTTGTGACTATGAGTAGAAATGTTGGGGTTAAGTGTTACATTAGTTGTCTTTTGGAGTAACTTTTTGGACTTTGCATATAAATTGTTGGGCTTTGTGTCTAACTATTTTGAGTTTGGGTTGTCTTTTTGACAAACTTTTGGTCTTTGCATAAACATTTACGACTTTTGTGTCGAACTAGTATCACTTTGGGACTAAATTTTTAGGCTTTTGAGTTCAACTGTTTGGTTATGCGACGAAATTTTGGGGTTAAGTATTACATTAGTTGTCTTTTGGAGTAACGTTTTAGACTTTGCATATAAATTGTTGGGCTTTGTGTCTAACTATTTTGAGTTTAGGTTATCTTTTTGACAAACTTTTGGACTTTGCATATAACATTTACGACTGTCGTGTCGAACTAGTATCACTTTGGGACTAAATTGTTAGGGTTTTGCATCAAAGTTTGTGACTATGAGTAGAAATTTTAGGGTTTGGAACTAAGTTTTCTTACCTGAAATGATCATCTTTACTGTTGTCTGTCATTCAATCAAGTGATAAAGATATGGAACTCCAAAGTCTAAGAGCTGAAGTAATCACCTTTAATGATGTATGTCGTTCGTTGAAGTGGAAAACATTGGTATTAAAGCCTTCAGCGGTCAAAATGAGGTCATAGAACTCTTCTGGAATTGCCTCAGGGGTCAAAACGAGTTCAAGTAATCCACCACCCAACATTTTTCCCCCACTGCTGACCCGACAGCCACTACCTACGCTTGGGCTAACGCACTTCTCTGATTGGTTAATCCACCTGTCAGTCATTTCTTTGCTCCGCCTCCTATACTAATACTCTTCTCTGATTGGTTGATCCAGGTATCAGTCGATGTTGGCATAGTCACTCGCTGATTGGCTAATTTATTCATTTCTTACCAGGCTATATTTAAACTAGACGGCGTTATAAGTTTGATTGATTCAAGGAAGGTCATACTACACTTCAGTCTAGCGGAGTTTTGCACCGTAAGTTGGCTTGTTTTCTCTTAAAGTATGTTAAGGGTTATCGATAATAGGTTATATTCAGTGTAGATGATTGAGACTATATTTTATACTGTAAGTTTGAATGTTTTCTCTTAAAGTATGGTAAGACTTAACGATAACACGTTATTCAACTGTATTGATGTAAAGTAGTTAAGATAAGTAATGTTGAATGTAATGTTCCTTCATTTTTCTTATTGGTTGATTAAAGTATGATATGCCAGACAACCGCCATACAGCCCTCATGCCACACTAGGCGACCGGTATACAGCGCTCATGTCACACTAGACGCCCGGCATACAGCCTTATATCACACTAGATGACCTCCATACACCCCACATACCACACCAGATGACCTCCATACACCCCTCACGACACAGTAGACGACCTCCATACACCCCTCACGATACACTAAACGACCTACATACACCCATCATGACACACTAGACGCCCTCTATACACCCGATATGACACACTAGACGACCTCCATACAACCATCATACCCAACTAGACGACCTCCGTACACCCATCACGACATACTAGCCGACCTCCATGTACCCATCATGGCACACTAGACGACCCCTATACAACCATCATGACACACTAGACGACCCCTATACAACCATCATGACACACTAAACTCCCTCTATACACCCAATATGACACACTAGACGACCTCCGTACACCCATCACGACATACTAGCCGACCTCCATTGACCCATCACGGCACACTAGACGACCCCTATACAACCATCATGACACACTAAACGCCCTCTATACACCCAATACGACACACTAGACGACCTCCGTACACCCATCACGACATACTAGACGACCCCTATACAACCATCATGACACACAAGACGACCCCTATACAACCATCATGACACACTAAACGCCCTCTATACACCCAATACGACACACTAGACGACCTCCGTACACCCATCACGACATACTAGACGACCCCTATACAACCATCATGACACACTAGACGACCCCTATACAACCATCATGACACACTAAACGCCCTCTATACACCCAATATGACACACTAGACGACCTCCGTACACCCATCACGACATACTAGCCGACCCCTATACAGCCCTTATTACACACTAGGCGACCTCCATACACCCATTGCTGCGATGAACATACTAGCAAGACAGACTGTATAAACTGTAAGGGTGTTAAAGCATACACCAAACGAACGCCCGGGCTTTTTAAACTAGAGTACGAAGGGCCAGCTCTTGTTAGCTTATGTTGTAAGACGTACCATTGTAGTGGGGATTACGATAAAATCAGTTGTAAAGGGCTAAGCAAGCAACACAACAAATTAGATAAAGATATGTTTTTAGAGGTTCTCGCCACGCAAAAGGCCAAGGGTGGAAAAAATGTAGGTTTCAAAGTCTTAAATAATTCTATATTTTCCTACAGTCAAACAAGAAATGCTCTTTCCTATTTCTATATAAAAAGAAAGGTAGCTGATGATAACGTCTCGACTATGCCTCTAGATATTTAACTCTTTACACTACCAGCTTAGCCTAACCAGGAATCTCTAACAGTATCACCCATTATGATTCATCGATGACACAAATCTAAGCAGCCGCCCAACTACCTAGCTATAAATAAATGTTATCCATGTACTATATATTTACTCAATGTACTGAATGTTTTTGTAATGTTATATAATATCCACTGTATGTTATACACCTATTGAGATAATAAAAGAATAAAATATATCTTTGTCTTCGCTTTTATATTGATTGTTTTTCATTGATGTTGTATAATCTACTAACCTGTCACTGTCGATCAAGAACTCCAAAGCCAGGACACACCAGACATAAACAGGTCACCGGGACTAGAGGTCAACATCCCGACACGAAATGTCACGGTTAACTCCCCCTGTCTCTCATGTACATTAGGCGCGCCGCGCGCCTACTATATATCTTTGTTAATTTACGGGTCAAATGCGACTTAGTTACACCCTTGTATACTACTGATGCCTGCTGTTGTTGTCTCTCGCTGTTCTGTTTTTTAGTGTTTCTCTAGGTCTGCCTCTTTTCTTTAACCCTCTGGTTCTCATTTGAGGGCCTCAATGCTGTCTCTTATAATCACGTGACCAACATGGCCTTCTTCTCTTGAATATATTTTATATTTTTGGATGCTTTGTCATTTCTCTTAATTCTGTGTTAGTCTTGAATCATTCCAAAGGTACACGAAGCCTTTTCCCCAGGCATTTGTTTTCCAATTCATTCAGTTTATCTTCTGTCATTATGGTGTAAAATAGCAACTAATTATGTAGGTATCACCTATCTATTAATTCTCTTAACTACCCCGTTTCCCTAGCGCTCTGTCAATCATGAGTTAGTACACGTGAAAGACTTCTCTATCTCCGTCAAAGCACACAAGCGGTTCCCTTTTCCCTGAGATCAGTAACGTGGACTTGTCGCGACCTGTTTTTGATGACCGGCATGACGCCTCCGGTCATTACGCCCGGATTAAGGTCCCACGACAATTTATAAATATTTATCTCCCGAATTTGCATTTGAAAATACAAAAAGTAAAGACATAGAAACAATAAATAAAACAATAAATGAAACAATCACATTAAATACCTTTTTTAATGGGAACAATGACAGGCCGGCTTGGAATTACTTCATCTTCTGGCTCCACGTGACAAGATAGGATTTCGATGGCGTCATCATTAGTGGTTGTCATTGTGAGATCGTAAAGGTCATGGCTGCTGGATCCGAACTCCGATTCACTAACTACTGGATAGGAGTGTGACTTCAGTAGACTACTATACAGTTCCTCTTCATTAAGCACATCGGAAAGCAGGACGCAATCAGGAGACAGCTCAGGGCAGCTCTTATTGGCTGAGAAATCTAGCATGGATTGCATGAGATCTCATGCGCGTTATTTAGTAGCAGCTTGATGATTTGTTGAATATTTAAAAGAAGCAAAAACTATCATTCCCATGTGTCGTCTAAACTGAAATGTACACGTACACAACTTTATACTTCAGTCAAGAATTAATCACAATAATTTGATCAAATTATTCTAATTTACATTGTGTTCAACTGTACATAATTTTCAATGGTAATTTTAAATCCTTGAAATTATAAAGTGGCACCAGTTTGTGTTGGAACTGAAACCAAGAAAGCTAATCTGTTAATTGTCTTCTTCATTGTTGGTGTCGTCTGTATGACGTAACCAGTGACTGGGAGGCAAGACCGGACGTGCCCAAGCTAGCAGACAACGGTCACGATGACGTCTCACTTTATGAGTCGAAATAAAATCGCACTGCCTGCACGCACACAACGTGCTCTGTTAATAACAGAATTACACGTCATCCAATGGTTCAAAGCAAAATATAATCACAAATCTAATCCACGTTTTCAAACCAAGAAATCAAATATATGTCGTATCTAGCTGCCTAAATGAGAGAAAACACATTCTTGATTCTAATAAGAATAAGGTCGACACTAGCATTGCAGTACCAACACCAAAAACCTACCAACATTTGTTGTTAAATATGGGCATTAGAATCACACAAAAAGAAATCACAGCAAAAAAGTGTTCACGTCTTATATAATAAATTTTCAAACAATATTTCACAGAAAATTCCGAGTTTTGTTGGCTGTGATGCAGTGACTAGTTTAAACAGAAGTCTGAGACTCTAGATAGATGAGAGAGAGAAGTATAGTGATGTAGTGACTAGTTTAAACAAAAGTCTGAGACTCTAGATAGATCAGAGAGAAGTATAGTGATGTAGCGACTAGTTTAAACAGAAGTTGGAGACTCTAGACAGATGAGAGAGAATTATAGTGATGTAGCGACTAGTTTAAACAGAAGTTGGAGACTCTAGACAGATGAGAGAGAAGTATAGTGATGTAGCGACTAGTTTAAACAGAAGTCTGAGACTCTAGACAGATGAGAGAGAAGTATAGTGATGTAGCGACTAGTTTAAACAGAAGTTGGAGACTCTAGACAGATGAGAGAGAAGTATAGTGATGTAGCGACTAGTTTAAACATAAGTCTGAGACTCTAGACAGATGAGAGAGAAGTATAGTGATGTAGCGACTAGTTTAAACAGAAGTCGGAGACTCTAGACAGATGAGAGAGAAGTATAGTGATGTAGCGACTAGTTTAAACAGAAGTTGGAGACTCTAGACAGATGAGAGAGAAGTATAGTGATGTAGCGACTAGTTTAAACAGAAGTTGGAGACTCTAGACAGATAAGAGAGAAGTATAGTGATGTAGCGACTAGTTTAAACAGAAGTTGGAGACTCTAGACAGATGAGAGAGAAGTATAGTGATGTAGCGACTAGTTTAAACAGAAGTTGGAGACTCTAGACAGATGAGAGAGAAGTATAGTGATGTAGCGACTAGTTTAAACAGAAGTTGGAGACTCTAGACAGATGAGAGAGAAGTATAGTGACGTAGCGACTAGTTTAAACAGAAGTCTGAGACTCTAGACAGATGAGAGAGAAGTATAGTGATGTAGCGACTAGTTTAAACAGAAGTTGGAGACTCTAGACAGATGAGAGAGAAGTATAGTGATGTAGCGACTAGTTTAAACAGAAGTTGGAGACTCTAGACAGATGAGAGAGAAGTATAGTGACGTAGCGACTAGTTTAAACAGAAGTCTGAGACTCTAGACAGATGAGAGAGAAGTATAGTGATGTAGCGACTAGTTTAAACCGAAGTCTGAGACTCTAGACAGATGAGAGAGAAGTATAGTGATGTAGCGACTAGTTTAAACAGAAGTTGGAGACTCTAGACAGATGAGAGAGAAGTATAGTGACGTAGCGACTAGTTTAAATATAAGTCTGAGACTCTAGACATATGAGAGAGAAGTATAGTGATGTAGCGACTAGTTTAAATAGAAGTCTGAGACTCTAGACAGATGAGAGAGAAGTATAGTGATGTAGCGACTAGTTTAAATAGAAGTCTGAGACTCTAGACAGATGAGAGAGAAGTAGACCTAACTTAAAGAGAAATTACACAATGTAGAGTGACGAGTAGACTCTGAGAACAATTTCCTTTAACATCGGGCGGACATCATCAATGTCCTCCGAGATGTGGGAAGAGCACAGGACTTCGACAAACACAGATCCACGTCACTTCTTCGGATGATGGAAATGGGAGTTAAGATGGACACAGCCAGAAATGAGAAACTTAGTGGCCGTGTAAGAAGACTTATCAACCAACATAGAACTGGAGTCGTCAGTCGCTGGACACTGAGGGAATTGCTGAGGAGGGGATCTGAGCACCTATGGACATGTTCGGAGTGCGATGATGATGACCCGCAAATAACTCAATAACTCAATCTACACTGATTGATACTTGGCCCCAGATGTGTTGACAATTGTGAATGTTCTGTTGACGTTCCTTGGCACCTGAAAGCGTTCTTTGTGTTAAACGTTTATTTCATTTGTTACAGGCTGCCGGTGTCAAACTTATACAATTTATATATGTGATCATCCATTTACGTTTTGGCAGCAGGTTTGACTGACTTTCTCGTGCTACGAATTCTAGCTGCTGGATTCCCTGGTAGCAATGTAGATATTTCTTCACGTAAATGCTCTGAAATCCTCTCCCTGCGTGCCAAGATATTTGCCGGTTGCGTAGGTTATTGCCGTCATCTTTGCATCATTCATTAATATGAGCAGAATAGTAGCTTTTCTATCTCAGTCTTTTAGCTTTGATGGTAATTTGCCATTTGTGATCAAATGTTTGTTGAGGAGGTTGCCATGGTAAGCAAATGTGACACGTGAAAGTGGTAATTGCTTATAAAACGTGGTCAGCTCATTTTCTAGACAATCAAGAAGTCAAATTCGCAGATAATTTGGGACAAGTTCGCGTTAACAGCACGTAAAGCCGCCAACTGATGCATAGGGACCAATCTCATCCGCGAAATGTATGTGATTTGTTGGCGTTGTGAAGCCAGATAGTTATACACGTAAATGGTGAAATGTGTCACTATCGTTTTATCTTTGGTATTCCACAGCAGTTGTGTGAGCTTGATCTGCTTAACGTTTACACTCTATATATTTACTGTAGACGTGTCTTCATCCCAAGCGGTTTCTACAATAATTGCGCTGTGTTTGTTACACATTCAAGTGTAATGAATGTGTCCGATCATCAACAGTTACATTTAGATGGGTTTATCCTCAGGCCAGTGACCTACACATACTGGACCTAGTTGTACAATGGACTTTCTGGGCAATATCATCTGCATTTTTTTCTGTAGATTATGAATTACTGGCCTGGTGGTTTTTGTCAGGCTGGTTTGAATATCCTGATTAGTGAAATCTGTGGGTGATAACGAATTGCTGATCTGGTGTTTCTGTCAAAATCCAGGGAGTAAATGAAGTATTATCACAAGAAAGAAGCCACCAGTAGATACACGTGAACTGTCAGTGAGTGAGTTGTGTGTAAGATCTGTAGGGAAAAAAAAAGGATACAATGTCACATTTTTACAGACACGACAAAAAGATAAACAGTTTTACAAACTCTATCTAGCAATATACTGTTTGTTCAAATCATGGGTAAATGAGATAAAGAACATAAGAAATAGTGGCAAATGAGTTTTATGCTATTTTCATTGATTGTTATTTCATAATTACTCTTGTTAATTGTTGTTGAGACCGGCCTTTATGTTGCAGAGAGATTGTAGAGTTCGATGTCTGTTTGTTCTGGAGAACGACATTGATCGAGCAGCGGTTATTTGTTCATGTATTCACACATATGGCTTTTAGCGTCTTGACAGAGGGTTGGTAGCAAGCAAACATAAATAAGTCAGTCTTCTTCTTCTTCTACTTTTCCGCTCCCTGTGGAGCATAGGTCTTCAACAAACACTTTCCAAGCCTCTCTGTTTTTTGCCATTCTTTTAAGATCATTCCATGTCTTCCCCATCATCTTCATCTCTGCTTCTATCTGTCTTCTCCAAGAATTCTTTAGTCTTCCTCTTTGTCTTTTCCCTGGGGATTCGAAAAAGGGCCTGTTGTGTAATACTCTCAGCTGGCTTCCGCAGTAGCTGTCCAATCCAGCGCCATAGTCTTCGCTATATCTCTTTATCCACTGGTATTTGACTGGTACATTTCCATAATTCTATGTTAGTGATTATTTTCTGCCATTTCAATCCTTTTATTCTGCGTAAGTAAAAAGTAAAGTACCCCCGTCTCATCAGAAACATCAAACAAGGTATAATAAGGTCACATTTAGAAACATCACACAAGGTATAATAAGGTCACATTTAGAAACATCACACGAGGTATAATAAGGTCACATTTAGAAATATCACACAAGGTATAATAAGGTTACACTTAGAAACATCACACAAGGTATAATAAGGTCACATTTAGAAACATCACACAAGGTATAATAAGGTCACACTTAGAAACATCACACAAGGTATAATAAGGTCACATTTAGAAACATCACACAAGGTATAATAAGGTCACATTTAGAAACATCACACAAGTTATAATAAGGTCACATTTAGAAACATCACACAAGGTATAATAAGGTCACATTTAGAAACATCACACAAGGTATAATAAGGTCACATTTAGAAACATCACACAAGTTATAATAAGGTCACATTTAGAAACATCACACAAGGTATAAGGTCACATTTAGAAACATCACACGAGGTATAATAAGGTCACATTTAGAAACATCACACAAGGTATAATAAGGTCACACTTAGAAACATCACACAAGGTAAAATAAGGTCACATTTAGAAACATCACACAAGGTATAATAAGGTCACATTTAGAAACATCACACAAGGTATAAGGTCACATTTAGAAACATCACACAAGGTATAATAAGGTCACATTTAGAAACATCACACAAGGTATAATAAGGTCACATTTAGAAACATCACACAAGGTATAATAAGGTCACATTTAGAAACATCACACAAGGTATAATAAGGTTACACTTAGAAATATCACACAAGGCATAATAAGGTCACACTTAGAAACATCACACAAGGTATAATAAGGTCACATTTAGAAACATCACACAAGGTATAATAAGGTCACACTTAAAAACATCACACAAGGTATAATAAGGTCACATTTAGAAACATCACACAAGGTATAATAAGGTCACACTTAGAAACATCACACAAGGTATAATAAGGTCACAATTAGAAACATCACACAAGGTATAATAAGGTCACATTTAGAAACATCACACAAGGTATAAGGTCACATTTAGAAACATCACACAAGGTAAAATAAGTTCACATTTAGAAACATCACACAAGGTATAATAAGGTCACATTTAGAAACATCACACAAGGTATAATAAGGTCACATTTAGAAACATCACACAAGGTATAAGGTCACATTAAAAACATAAAATGTAAAATTGAGTGACTCCCAATTCTCGTTGCTACGTGATTACTGACGCCAGTTGGTTGATACTTTGGCCATTTTCGGTTTCGCTCGTATAGCTCGTGGTCTCTCACATGGTGGGCCTACATTATACTAAATGTTTTAGTGACTAAGATTAGTGCACTCCTCGGTAAATCTTGTATTTGTCTAGTGTCTTGCATACCGATGAAGATTTTATAGCTGAAACCTTTAGTAATTTTGTTTCATATAATTTTGGTAAAGCTGTAACATCATAGGATTGTGCTGTTCTGAAACAGCTATGCCATGCTACCCTAGAATTGCCTTTAATGGGACTACTGTGACCACAAACCACTCTCCATGTGTGTGCCACATATTTACACCCCAGAAAGAAATACTGAATATAACAACATCATGTGCCGTCTGTGATATTAATGACCACAAACCAGGAGCCTCCTGTATGATTGATACAACTGTTGCACCAAGCACTTCATCAGCAGAGCCAGATCTATGGAATGTTAATCTGACATTGTTCTTGAATGATGTCCAAGTTAATGAGACATCAGAATCGTGTGGCAGCAGCTATAAGAAGGGAGCGGAGAACATCAATTTCTGCTGCTATAAAGGAGACTTGCCTTGCTATCACAGAATTGCCTTAAATGTAGTTGAAAACTTTTCCTCTTGTGTAAACTACACATTCACATCCAAGAGTGAATCAGTGAAGGTCACAAAATCATATTCTCTCTGTGGTTTTACTAACTACAGGTCATGTGGCTTCTGTTGGATTGGAAATGATAACTTACCACCACTGTGTGTCTATATGTTTGGAATTGGAGTAATCAGTGATGGCCTAACATCATCAAGTGCTATGACGATCATCGTTTTCGGGAGGACGCGAACTTCCATGGTATATGGTGGATAGGCGGAGGGAACCATTGAAGGCTATGTCTGAAAAGTGTTCCTTCTTGCAGTTTCCTCATATTCCAAGTCCGGCTTGTTGCAGGAGCTACTGAGTTAAGTGCTCTGTGCACACCGTGAGCTGTGTGTCTCATCCGTTTTGATCCTGTTTCTATATTCCGCTTGTTTACGATGAATGATGATATCGTATGACAGGGAACAGTTGGCTGTGTTCACTTTCTGCGCGGTTTCGCCTTATGTCTTTTGGCGTGTGCTGAGACTGCAACGATGGGGACTACAGTTACCTTTCTTTGTTTGGGAGATGTGTTATTAATTCGGATGATTCCACTGGCACGGGCGGTTGAGCAATTATGGATTTTAATTCATTTGCAGTGATGCCGAGGCCTTCCATAACCAATAACCAATAACAATAAAGCTGTAACATACAGTTATATGTTCTTTATTCCCTTATATTGTATGAGGAAATCCAGTTTGAAAAACAATAACTGAAGATAAGGAAGTAGATAAAGGATAGCTAAATAGGTCGAGCTGAGGACATTCTCAAATCGATCTGGAGCTATCTAATGTTATTCCTGGGACAGAATGGAATAGACGTGCTAGTCTAAACACATGGCTCTGTGGTACGCCATCAACGGACTGCTTGAGCAATCACTGCCCGATCCAATGGCAGAACTAGCCACAAGGATAGCGGTGACGACCAGTAGTTTGGCGATGGAAATAATGGCAGTGACGAAGGTTGGAAACTCAAGAGTGTACTCATGTGTGTGTGTGTGTGTGTGCTGAGTGACTCAAGAGTGTACTCATGTGTGTGTGTGCTGAGTGACTCAAGAGTCTACTCATGTGTGTGTGCTGAGTGACTCAAGAGTGTACTCATGTGTGTGTGCTGAGTGACTCAAGAGTCTATTCATGTGTGTGTGCTGAGTGACTCAAGAGTCTACTCATGTGTGTGTGCTGAGTGACTCAAGAGTCTACTCATGTGTGTGTGCTGAGTGACTCAAGAGTCTACTCATGTGTGTGTGCTGAGTGACACAAAAGTGTACTCATGTGTGTGTGCTGAGTGACTCAAGAGTGTACTCATGTGTGTGTGCTGAGTGACTCAAGAGTGTACTCATGTGTGTGTGCTGAGTGACTCAAGAGTCTACTCGTGTGTGTGTGCTGAGTGACTCAAGAGTCTACTCATGTGTGTGTGCTGAGTGACTCAAGAGTGTACACATGTGTGTGTGCTGAGTGACTCAAGAGTGTACTCATGTGTGTGTGCTGAGTGAATCAAGAGTCTACTCATCTGTGTGTGCTGAGTGACTGAAGAGTCTACTAAGGTGTGTGTGCTGAGTGACTCAAGGGTCTACTCATGTGTGTGTGCTGAGTGACTCAAGAGTGTACTCATGTGTGTGTGCTGAGTGACTCAAGAGTCTACTCTTGTGTGTGTGCTGAGTGACTCAAAAGTCTACTCATGTGTGTGTGCTGAGTGACTCAAAAGTGTACTCGTGTGTGTGCTGAGTGACACAAGAGTGTACTCGTGTGTGTGTGTGCTGAGTGACTCAAGAGTGTACTCATGTGTGTGTGCTGAGTGACTCAAGAGTCTACTCATGTGTGTGTGTGCTGAGTGACTCAAGAGTCTACTCATGTGTGTGTGTGCTGAGTGACTCAAGAGTCTACTCATGTGTGTGTGCTGAGTGACTCAAGAGTCTACTCATGTGTGTGTGCTGAGTGACTCAAGAGTGTACTCGTGTGTGTTTGCTGAGTGACTCAAGAGTGTACTCATGTGTGTGTGTGCTGAGTGACTCAAGAGTCTACTCATGTGTGTTTGCTGAGTGGCTCAAGAGTCTACTCATGTGTGTGTGCTGAGTGACTCAAGAGTCTACTCATGTGTGTTTGCTGAGTGACTCAAGAGTGTACTCATGTGTGTGTGTGCTGAGTGACTCAAGAGTCTACTCATGTGTGTGTGCTGAGTGACACAAGAGTGTACTCATGTGTGTGTGTGTGCTGAGTGACTCAAGAGTGTACTCATGTGTGTGTGCTGAGTGAATCAAGAGTCTACTCATGTGTGTGTGCTGAGTGACTCAAGAGTCTACTCATGTGTGTGTGCTGAGTGACTCAAGAGTCTACTCATGTGTGTGTGCTGAGTGACTCAAGAGTGTACTCATGTGTGTGTGTGCTGAGTGGCTCAAGAGTGTACTCATGTGTGTGTGTGTGTGCTGAGTGACTCAAGAGTCTACTCATGTGCGTGTGCTGAGTGACTCAAGAGTCTACTCATGTGTTTGTGTGTGCTGAGTGACTCAAGTGTCTACTCATGTGTGTGTGTGCTGAGTGACTCAAGAGTGTACTCATGTGTGTGTGCTGAGTGACACAAGAGTCTACTCATGTGTGTGTGTGCTGAGTGACACAAGAGTCTACTCATGTGTGTGTGTGTGTGCTGAGTGGCTCAAGAGTCTACTCATGTGTGTGTGCTGAGTGACTCAAGAGTGTACTCATGTGTGTGTGCTGAGTGACTCAAGAGTGTACTCATGTGTGTGTGCTGAGTGGCTCAAGAGTGTACTCATGTGTGTGTGCTGAGTGGCTCAAGAGTCTACTCATGTGTGTGTGATGATTGACTCAAGAGTCTACTCATGTGTGTGTGCTGAGTGACTCAAAAGTGTACTCATGTGTGTGTGCTGAGTGACACAAGAGTCTACTCATGTGTGTTTGCTGGGTGACTCAATGAATATAATCGGCAATGTAGAGTCAGACCTGATTCGTCGTCAATGGCTGGGATCAATACAGAGATCCAAGAGTTAAATCACCTTCATGTATGTCCCGGGACGTGCAGTTGTTGAGGGCAACTACAGAACGGACAGACCCGGTTTCGGCAATATTAGCTGCCGGACAACCAATGGAAACAAACTGGCACAATTATTCCTGTGTACTGATGAACATTTTGAGGAGAAGATCGGAGCACCTATGTGTGTGTCCGGAGTGCTGTGACGATGATCCTACTTTAACATAAAAACTTTATAAAAATCAAATATAAACATGTTAAGATACATTTAGAAATATAGACCATAAGCGAGTCAAGATTGAGCAATATCTGAGATACCGTAGGCAAGGCTACAATAAAATAATATCGAAGACACGCCTGGCAAGGTGTTTAAAACATCAGAGACAAGAGTGGCAATATTAGGCTTAGAAACATCAGAGACAAGAGTGGCAATATTAGGCTTAGAAACATCAGAGACAAGAGTGGCAATATTAGGCTTAGAAACATCAGAGACAAGAGTGGCAATATTAGGCTTAGAAACATCAGAGACAAGAGTGGCAATATTAGGCTTAGAAACATCAGAGACAAGAGTGGCAATATTAGGCTTAGAAACATCAGAGACAAGAGTGGCAATATTAGGCTTAGAAACATCAGAGGAAAACGTGGTAGAGTAGCATCGTAGATAAACGTGATAGAGTAACATCGAACACACGGGATAGAGGAACATCTCTATAAATGTGACAGAGCAACGACGGAGATAAACATGAGCTATCACGTAACATCGAACATAAAGAGATAGAATAACATCGGAGATAAACATGGTAGAATAACATCGAGCATAAACGTGATAGAGTGACATCGATCGGACATAAATGTGGTAGAGTAACATCGAACATAAACGTGATAGAGTGACATCGAAGATAAACGTGATAGAGTGACATCGATCGGACATAAATGTGGTAGAGTAACATCGAACATAAACGTGATAGAGTGACATCGAAGATAAACGTGATAGAGTGACATCGATCGGACATAAATGTGGTAGAGTAACATCGAACATAAACGTGATAGAGTGACATCGAAGATAAACGTGGTAGAGTAACACCGGAGATAAACATAGTAAATGATAATAAGGCTATAGTAAATTATAGAATAATAACAAAATACGAAGAACTAATAACATCATTTTGGCTGCAGAAAGATGGTGAGAAATAATGATATAGAAATGGGGAGAGGAAAGGCAGGCTTGTGAGCAGTCCATCTACCGTCAAAGGCAGATGACAAATCTGACAACAAAGAGGCCAATGACCAATCGATTTACTGACAAACAGGCAGATCACCAATCGATTTACCGACAAACAGGCAGATCACCAATCGATTTACTGACAAACAGGCAGATCACCAATCGATTTACTGACAAACAGGCAGATCACCAATCGATTTACCGACAAACAGGCAGATCACCAATCGATTTACCGACAAACAGGCAGATCACCAACCGATTTACCGACTAACAGGCAGATCACTAATCGATTTACCGACAAACAGGCAGATCACCAATTGATCTACCAACAGACAGGTTGGTAGATGACCAATCGGTCTCTTGATAGACAAGTAGATGACTAATCAATCTACCGACACACACAGATTACAAAGCGACCAATCGATCTACCAACACATAAACAATCAACTACAGACTATACAGGGACTAATCGATCAACCAACACATAAAAACAAGTACCTACAGACTATAAAGGGACTAATCGATCTGCCAAACACAAACAGTCAAATGCTGACAATATATCGACCAATAGATCTGCCAACACATAAACAGGCAAATGCTGACAATATATCGACCAATAGATCTACCAACACATAAATAGGCAACTAAAGACTATACAGCGACCAATCGATCTGTCAAAACATAAACTCTCTCTCTCTCTCTCTCTGCGATCAAGACTCAATCAGAGGAGGATTCCAGGCTCTCTCATGAAGTCAGCTGTCTGTTTAAGCGAATCGATTGCCCCATATAGTTTCTCTTCCAGGGAGGTGGGTGTGGACCACATTGCTCTTCTCAGGTCTGTGTACTGGGGGCAATCCTGTAGAACATGTTTTGTAGTCATATTGTCCAGTGTACAGTGACATAGGCTGGTTGTACCTATTTTGAATTTGGTGAACATGTGATTTCTCATTCTATTGTGGCAAGTGCATAGGCGAAGTATGATGACTTGATCCCTCCTTGATAGTTGGTGGTATCCGTCACTCTCGTTATGATTTGGGTGTTCTCGTTTCCATTTTTCATGGAACTGACCTTTGAGGATGGATTTGGTTTCATCATAACTAAGAGGATGGTTCTCTTGTGGTAATCTCCCTCCCTCTTTAGCTAATTTATCTGCGCGTTCGTTCCCATGTATATTACAGTGTGATGGTATCCACTGAATGACTACTCTCTGGAAGTTATTGCATAGTTGGTCCAGGGCTGTTCTCAAGTCATCTAGTTCATTGTTCTTGGGGCTTTTTAGAGCTGATAGTACTGACAGTGCATCAGTCAGAATCACCAATTTATTGTGCATGTTATTTTTGTGTTGAGTATTCAGTGTTGCAGCATCTCTGATGGCCTCAGTTTCTGCTTTAAAGTTGTTTGAGAATTTTCAAGTAGCTATTGACTTGGGGATCTCGTCCTGATTATTCAGCATCAAGAACACATCTCCCCCTCCATTTCTGGTGGCATTTGTAGCAGACCCATCTGTGTATATGTGGGACCAAGAGCTACACTCTTATTCGCTTATGGTCGATCATCGTTCGAAAACATAAACAAATACAAACCAATCAGCAATGTATCGATCTACCCAGCGACAAACAGGCAACCAATCAGCAATGTATCGATCTACCCAGCGACAAACAGGCAACCAATCAACAAATAGATATATCCAGGTGGATCGATAAACATACACGAATAGACAGACAGAGACAGAGAGAGAGAGAGAGAGAGAGAGAGAGATAAAGAGAAAGAAGACGAATGTAATTTCTTACGAATGAAGTGAAAATTTGAAAGGCGAGTTTATTTTGGTAGTAACAATTTGACCAATCAAAAAGATGGACTGAGTAAACTCATCCACCAATTGGTGGAGATCGCCTCATCCCTCGTAAAACCAGCCTAATCCTCCAACGCCGACAAACTTAAATGAGTCCACTAGAGGTAGATTACTTCCCTTTCACGAGGCCTAGGGAGGTTGGTTATGTAGAAGATTGGCCTAACCAACCATCCAAAGATTTCAGGGCACGTCAGCTTTCTCCGACTTCCCTTTGAGTGTTCATTCAAGTAAAGTCAATCTTTTTTAAATTGCTAGAATAAAGGCTAATTTTCCTGGTCGAAGCATGAAGTGAAGGTGGTGATACCGTGAGAACCGTGTGAGCATTGCGTTGAATGCTATTTAGATCAGTTTTTCTCAACCTCTTTTCTACCGTGACCTCTTTCCGACCTTGTTTTCTTCCCGTGGCCACCTGTCCTTTCGTGAAAAAATATAACCATCTCTCTCTCTCTCTCTCTCTCTCTCTCTCTCTCTCTCTCTCTCTGCGATCAGGACTCAATCAGAGCAGGATTCCAGACTACATGAAGTCAGCTGTCAGGTTAAGTGTGTTGGTCGGCCCCACAGACAGAACATCACAGTTAGAGTTCGCCAGATCCACTCTGATTGAACACCCGTTAATACGTTGCACTGTGTTCTGCGCCAGTGGCCCAGTGCATCCGATTTCAGCCAGCATTTTATTCAAGTTTGCATTCCTTAGCCTTTGATTGTCCCCAATCTTCCTGCAAGGCAACAGATGATCTTTTCTATAGGGGGATTCTGCCCTTAGATGGTCTGCCCTCCCAGGTTTACGAGCACCATCTGCCCGGGTCACTAGAGGTGACTAACACAGACATGCACACACAACGATATGAGATGTGACTAACACAGACATGCACACAGCGATACGAGGCATGACTAACACTGACATATATCAAGATATATGACACATGACTAACATACACATGCACATAAAGATATGAGATATGACTGACATAGACATGCACACACAAAGATATGACACATGCCTAACATGGACATGCACACAAAGATATGATATATGACTAACATAGACATGCACACACAGGGATATGAGATGTGACATACACAGACATGCACACACAAAGATATTACCAACATAAATATGCACACAAAGATATGAGATATCACTAACCTAAACATGCACACACAAAGATATGATACATGACTAACACAGATACATACTAAACACATACACACATAAAGATATGAGACATGATTAACACGGACACACCAAGATATGAGATATGACTAACATGACACACACCAAGATATGAGCTATGGCCAGCACACACACACACACACACAAGCTATGATATGAGCCATGGCTAGCACAGAAACACATCAAGATATGAGCCATGGCTAGCACAGAAACACATCAAGATATGAGCCATGGCTTCACGGAAAAAACACCAAGAAATGAACCATGTCCAGCACAGAAACGCATTAAGGTATCCATATGCTTGGGTTTGTTGTAGTCGGCAGACTCTTCTTAACGTGGGAATCATCGACATACGAGGCGCAGGCCCCAATTAACTGTTCACAGGTTTCGTTCAAACAGTTGTCCGGAGATTTGAGAGTGCAGTCTGACCCGTAGAACGTTCCCTTGCATGTACAGTTCCCGTTTGACTGTTCACAGGTGTCGTTGAAACAGTTGTCCGGACATTTGAGAGTGCAGTCTGATCCGTAGTACGTTCCCTTGCACGTACAGTCTGTACTTTCCGGGTCACATATGATGTCAAAGCCATCAGAACACGTCTGTTTGCACTGTAGCCCAAAATTACCATCGGGACAATTGTCACTACAGGTGTAGCCAGGACGTTTACATTGTAGGCATTTTCTGGATTTTTCCTCACATAAAGGACAGACACTAAGACAAGACCTGGAACAGTCGTGTCTATAGATCCCATGTGAACAGTTGCCGTGGCACGTACCGATGATGACGTTGTAGCCTTTGCAGCACCCACTACACACTGCACAAAACGACCAAGAATGCCCGTCCAGACAATAGGTGCCTGTAAATGTTTGCACCTCACTCACCGTCAGTGCACTGTCGGCCTGCGAAATGGTCGATGAGAACTCAATCTTAATGTGTGCCATTGTCGCTTGTGAGGTGACTACAATAGTGTTCATAGAAATGTTTGGGTATGATATATCATTATACTGGAACACTACACCGCCACTGTCAGAGAAAGCCTTTAGAGTGGCATTCTTTACCCGAATCATAGTGCTAGCTCGATGATAAATTCGAATGGTGTGAGTCTTCTGGGGCGTGGCAAAGTTCAGATACTAGTAAACAGAATTGGTTCCACTTCTCAATTGTGTGAGTGTGCAGTCATTGTCATAGAGATTGGTCTTTGTTTTGCTATTAACTGCTGCCTCTGGTCCACATCCGTCTCCTGTATAACAAGCATTAAATGTGTCGGTCTGGTTTGTGTTTTGTTTGAGAGCCACATTCCGACCCCCGCCAATGGTAGATGGAGCAGATATTTGCAACTATCGCCCCTTCAATCCGTAACTTGTTGATCAGACCAGCCCCAGAGCAAAAGACATCAATCTCGTGCGAACTAACTACAAACCGTGATTCATTGTTACATGAGACAGAACCATTTAGTTTAACCGTGAAACTGTCCGGATATGTTTTGTCATTCACATAAATCCTAAACCAGGAGAACGGCAAACATTGATTGAGAGTTGCCTCAACTGATGTAGAATCTGTGTCCGGATTACATGCAACGAGATCCAAGTACTGACATTGGGGTCCGAAATATTCGTGCTGACAACTGTCATTGTTTGGGCATGTCCCTGTAGTTTTGTCACAAACTGAGTCATTATAGCAGTGACATTGTAACGTACAATTCGCCCCAAACCAACCGGCTGCACACATTAGGTCATTAACTTCCAAGGTCTCGAACGAAGCCAGCAGAATAAAGACTTGATCTGCAGCAGTGGTTAACGAACTGTATACAAACATTTATTATCAAACCCGTGGTTACATTTCTAAAAATCCGCCAACTCGCTGTGATAACAGATAGCGTGATGTTCAAAGCCAACATTGTGTACACCACGGCTCTGACGCGGACCGCTTCAGTATTCTATTAGAATATCAAGTAGCTTCAACTGAAACCAAAAAATTAATTTGAGAGATGTTGTAGCCGGCAGGCTAAACAAACACAGCTTTCCTTCTATCCACTGGTATTTGACTGGTACATTTCCATAATTCTATGTTAGTGATTTTTTCCTGCCATTTCCATCCTTTTATTCTGCGCAAGCATCCATGCGTAAACACCCATGATAAGTCAGTAGTTTGGTAAAAATATGAGTGTCCTAAGCTGGATGTTGCTTTGCTGAACAGCTTCTCTTGTAGCTGAATCTACCAATACTGCATAGACAGATCCATCCGCGGAACTAACAAAATGTATTCATGGTGTCTGACCTCATGTCCTTTCTCCTGCGCTTTTTGTCTTCTGAATTTGATATCAGCACTGCCCTGAAAGATGCTGTGCCATTTGTTATATTTGATCTTCATAATGATAGACTGCAAACAATAAAAATGAATGGTGGACTTTAAATATCTAGGAAGTATAGTGACAAACGACAATTAACAAGCAGCAGAAATAGACTTGAAAGATACAACACAGCTTGTCAAATCAGTGGACACCTATCACCACTATTGTCCAACATGGAAATAACTCTAGAGGCAAAACGGGCATTCTACATACACCAGTCTTCATCCCAACGTTGTGCTACCAATGCCAAACATGGAATCTAGACTCAAGAACAATAAGAAAAAAATAACCACTACTAATATTAAATGTGTTAGATAAATGACATGAAACAGTCTGAGAGATAAGATCAGAAATGAAGAACTAAGAAAAAAGCTAGGAATAATTTCCACCATAGAATACACAAAGAAACAACATATAAAATAGTTTGGCCATAAGATAAGACAGAACTACCAAAACACAACACTGTTGTGTTGTGTCCTGTAATAAATGTTACGAGAACACCAGACTAAAAGGTCGACCACGAACATAACAGCAGCAAAGAGGAACATAACATTTTTCCCAAAATTAAATTGACATATGCACTGTTTGTACCCACATCATGCACTGTTTGTACCCACATCACGCACTGTTTGTACCCACATCATGCACTGTTTGTACCCACATCATGCACTGTTTGTATCCACATCATGCACTGTTTGTATCCTCATCATGCACTGTTTGTATCCACATCATGCACTGTTTGTACCCACATCATGCACTGTTTGTATCCACATCATGCACTGTTTGTATCCACATCATGCACTGTTTGTATCCACATCATGCACTGTTTGTACCCACATCATGCACTGTTTGTATCCACATCATGCACTGTTTGTATCCTCATCATGCACTGTTTGTACCCACATCATGCACTGTTTGTACCCACATCATGCACTGTTTGTATGCACATCATGCACTGTTTGTACCGACATCATGCACTGTTTGTATCCACATCATGCACTGTTTGTACCCACATCATGCACTGTTTGTATCCACATCAGGCACTGTTTGTACCCACATCACGCACTGTTTGTATCCACATCATGCACTGTTTGTACCCACATCACGCACTGTTTGTATCCACATCATGCAGCACGAGACTTAAGGTTAGAAGGCAAAACGATCACACATAGACCAGACACAATCTGTCACACATACAAATTCGACAACTAAAATCACACACGCTATTTACTGAAGCCTTCACATTATTCCTCTCTGCAACACAACATGGTACAAGCAGTAAGACAATGGTATAAAGACAATATATACACTAGAAATGTGTGGTATGGTCTTAATAAACACAATTTGATTCAGTTTACAGTGCAATGGGAACTACTTCATAGAGCATCCCAGTTCAAATGTGCTTTAAGAGCGGACCATTCACCTGACAAGCATTCTATTATTCTTATTTTAATGCTGTCAATCATTCTAATCAAAGTATTATTCTTATTTTAATGCTGTCAATCATTCTAATCAAAGTATTATTCTTATTTTAATGCTGTCAATCATTCTAATCAAAGTATTATTCTTATTTTAATGCTGTCAATCATTCTAATCAAAGTATAAAAAAAAAGAAAGTAAAGTACCCCCGTCACACCAAGTGGCGTATAGGGAAATATGGTGTTAGTGACCCTATATTTTACAGACATTCAGCACATAATTTTTGGGGTAATGTGGTCGGCAATACGCCCGTGCTGCTTTACTTTCCCAGAAAAAAAATCTGGTACCCATTTAAGGCTGGGTGAACCCGGAAGCCGTTGGTTGGGATCAAACCCTACCCCTTGTCCTTTGTAGTCCAGTTCACTAACCACTGAGCTATCGCAGCTCCCTAATCTTTGATTATTCTTCTATTAATGCTGTCAACCATTCTAATGAAAGTATTATTCTTCTATTAATGCTGTCAACCATTCTAATGAAAGTATTATTCTTCTATTAATGCTGTGAACAATTCTAATGAAAGTATTATTCCTCTATTAATGCTGTCAACCATTCTAATCAAAGTATTATTCTTCTATTAATGCTGTCAACCATTCTAATCAAAGTATTTTTCTTATTTTAAAGCTGTCAACCATTCTAATCAAAATCACCATTTTCAAAGCTGGCCAATATGTTAACCTTGATCATCGTAAGACAGCATCCTTCCATGTTAGAAAATAAGTGAATTATTTCTTGCGAGAAACATAAACGATAAGATGGGCCTCAGCAGGTATGATAGAACTGAAGAGTGGTGACAACTAGCAACACCCTGTAACGTTCATTGGTCGTCTGTTTCGGTTGGCATGGAAACCAGAATTCTATGTCAGATTTATCTTTCAACTGCAGACAACTGACATTTTTGACAAGCATCTTGGGAGACAAAAATGGCGGAAGCTGCCTGGTTTGTTCTGTGAACCGAGTGTGACCTGACTTCTGGTTGCCAGCCTTCGTGATGTATGTTGAACAAGTCGATGAGGATTAATAGCAGGGATACCATAGCACGGAAGCTCAGCATATAAACGATGGTGCCACTCTTTGTTACACAATAAATAGCTTGTGTGGCAGGAATTGGTGTCAACAGATGAACTGTCACGTCAAGTGAACAAAAAACCCACGACACTTATACCGCCAAATATGTCGCGCTGTTCAAAGTCAGTCAAGCTGTCCTGCTGTCCAAGCTGTCGAGTTCCTGCTGTAACTGGCTACCGATAAATGAACCCTCACGTTTTGCAGTCTCTTTCCAAGTCAAGCACGTTGTCGGTGTGTGCAGGCACACCACTGGTCGGTTACATTCACACCTGAATCTATTCACTGCAATGTTGACAATGAGCATGCCATGAGACCGCAGTGAAACAATGCAATCCAAAGGCGTATCCGTATTACATTAAATAGGGCACAATTTTTCATTTGATTTTATATCTTCGTTATAGAGATAGGTAAACTTCCTTGCTTGATCTGCAGAAAGTTCTGTCCTATCCATCGATTGAAAGACTTTCTATCTATATTTAGAGCTGCCCGTGTTCTGTTTTCTGGTTTTTTTTATATCGTAATATAAACGACCCCGTTTAGATTCCTTGCAAAAGTGCATGTACAATAACACAGTTACCTTTTGCATAGTGATGAATTTACACTTTAAACTCTTCGTGGTTTTAAAAATCAAGTAGTCACTCCACATCAGCCTACAAATCATCACACATACAGGAATATTCATTAATAGTAACTATTTTGTCAAAATACGCCTCTGGACCAATTTAACAAAACCGGAAATGAAATTACCAACTAAAAAACCTTGGAGTGGCGACCTTCTTACATGTTAAAAGTGCAAAACGGTGCTAAGATTGTGTGGTGTGCACGTGAAATTTGCCTTTTTAATTGGTGAGTTGATTACAACAAATGTTGGTATTGTAAAATCCTAAAATTTAGGACAAGCAAGAAAATTATATTTTTATATACCTCAAATAAGCAAAAATCTTTCCTAAATGCATGACAGTAGGGTAAAAAATCAGACTGAAGATCAGTGAAAAAATAAGATTTCACGAAAAAGAATTACATAAATTAATCAAACAATTTCAGAGATAATTAATAAACTCTGTGGGCACGAATTTGTGAACGAACTATAAGAATCATCATGAGACGTGTAAGAAACAAAATAAAACCAGAAATAAGTGAAGAACAATATGGATTTGTGGAGGGAAAGGGCACCAATAATGTAATATACATCTTAAGAACATTGCTAGAAAGAGCTATAGAGGTAAAGAAATATCTATATATGTGCTTTATAGACCACATAAAAGCATTTGACAAAGTAAAGCATGTGGAAATAATCAATATTCTGGAGAAATTAAACATTGATGGCAAGGAACTGCAAATCATAAAAAAACATGTACTGGCAACAAACAGAAGCTATACGTAATTAGCAACCAAACAAAACAGTTCCAATATATAAAACAAGGAGTCAGACAAGGCTGTGTTCTGTCGCCGGATTTGTTTTCACTTTACAGCGAACATATTATGAGATCCATAGTAGACATAAAAGGAATTGCAGTAAACGGTCACAACATAAATAATTTGTGATATGCGGATGACACAGTCATCCGCATATCAGTCTCTAGTAGAGACAGAAAATGAACTACAAGAAATGATGGACATAATAGTAAAAGAATGATAAAGCGTGGAGTTCTGACAAATTGAGCATATCTGTACACTTGACAATTCGGCAGTCTCCAATTGAAAATGTGTATAGAAATCAAATAGTTTTCAACAATAATGAAGGTCTAAGTCAGAATAGTAAGAAAATAGAAGTAATGGTCATATCAAAGAAACAATCATCACCACCATGCAGTATAAAAATAAACAGGACAAATCTGAAACAAGTGCAACGTTTCAAATACTTGGGCACAATAATAACATCAGATGGAAGATGCACCACAGAAATAAAAAGCAGAATCGCTCAGGCCAAAATAGCATTTCAGAAAATGAAAAATACCTTTTGCAACAAATATTTGTTAATAGAAATGAGAAAGAGAGTTCATCGGTGCTGTATAGAACTAATTCTGACCTATGGAAACGAATCATGGACAGTAGACAAACAAATGAAAAGACGGTTTGAGGGTACAGAGATGGGATTTCTCAGAAGAATGTTGGAAGTTTCCTGGACAGCTAAATAAATCAATGAGGAAATTTTAAAAGAGGCCAACACAAAAGGGAACTCCTAAAAAACATCAGAAAGAAACAATCAACATTTTTCGGACACATCATGAGAAGAGGAAAGTTGGAATACTTGGTCACTTGGACTGAAAACCAAGACTGGCCAGGCCTTCCTACACCCGTGCAAGACCACAGTCTGCTCTAGCAATTTTAAGTGCTGAAGTCGGAGGCAACCAGCCAAAAGGCGCACTACAAAAATCAGGATGCCACGCACTCACGCCAATGGGAAGCATGCCTATAACTGCAAATCGATATGGCACTCGCCCTGTGATGGACACTCAGGCAGGTGCAGCGCCGGGCCCTCAGCCTCGAAAGGGCCCAACCTATATTACTGGATGTCCTTCTCAATCGCTCTGTGGAGTCAGGGGGCGAGAGAATAGAGTTACTGGCCAACCCAAAATAAGACCACTCAAAATAATGCACTGGAATGCTGAAGGCATCAACAGCAAAAGAGATGGGTACAGTAAAAAGATAGAATTAGAAAATATCCTGCATGAAGAACAAGTAAGCATATGCTGTTTGCAGGAAACCCATCTAAACAACGACATAGCCTTGAAGATTAGGGGATACCAGTGCTACCGATCTGACAGGAAAAACAGACAAAAGGGCGGAATACTGACTCTTGTAAGGAACAACATTAATGCATGTCAGATTGAAGTGTATATGGATGGGGCGGAATATCAAATACTGCACCTCAGGACAGGAAATACAGACTTCCATCTACTAAACTACTACTGTCCGAGTGACCGCCCACTAGCACTAGACACAATTACATTAAAAGAAAGAATAATTGTATGTGGAGACTTTAACAGCCATTCACAGAGCTGGGGCTATGAAGATATGGACAAGAGAGGTGAAGAACTTGAAAATTGGCAGGATGACAATGGGCTTATACTATTAAACCAGGCAACAGATCCACCAACATTCTATTCCAGATCATGGCATACCACATCTACACCAGACCTTGCTTTCCATTCACCAGACCTGGATTGGAATATCACACGTATTGTTGGGAAACAACTTGGAGGCAGCGACCACCGACCTGTCTTTTTAGTGGTGCAAAATGAGGCCGTCAGGGAGAGCAGCACTCTCTCCAGATGGAATTACAAAAAGGCAGACTGGAAAATGTATCAACATTACACCAGTGTACTGACTAAAGATCTAAATACAGACAGAGACATCAACAAAATAGTTGATGAATTCAGTAGACTAATAATACAAGCTGCCAGTGAAACAATACCCAGAGGGGCACGGAAACACTACAAACCATACTGGAATAGTGAACTAGAGCAACTGCACAATGACATGGAAACATCTCGAAAACAAGCAGAAAATAACCCCTGCCAGGAACACCACAATAACTATCAGCATGCTAAAGCCAAATTTCAATGGGCTAAACTACAAGCCAGACGGAGAAGTTGGAAAGAGAAAACAGAGTACATGAATCTAGAACGAGACACAAGAAAAGTGTGGAAGCTTGTAAAACAGCTGAATGATGAGGGTACAGAAGGGAACACAAAAATTACACTGAAGAAGGATGGAAACATTCTAACAGGTAAACATGCAGCAAATCACTTTGCAGACTCCTTTGCAAATGACAACAATATTGAAATTAGCCTAGAGAAACGTCAAGAGACCCGTCTAAAACAACAAAATGCAAGACAAGAAGAGACTGCACATGAAGTCATGGAAATACCCATTACACAAAGAGAGCTAGAGCTGGCAATATCCAAATTAAAAATGAAAAAGTCACCAGGTAGTGATGGAGTGTCTAATGAAATGATTAAGAACTTGGGAACTGCAGCTAAAGCAAAACTACTGCAGATCTACAACATTTGCTGGATCACAGGTAAAGTGCCACAGGCATGGAGAGAAGCAATTATGATACCATTACTAAAGCCAGGAAAAGATGGTTCAATGACATCCAGCTATAGACCAATCAGCCTTACAAGCTGTTTGTGTAAAACAATGGAACGTATAATCAATCTCAGACTGCAGTGGTACCTGGAAAGTGAAAATCTCCTTGTCCCACAACAAGCAGGCTTTAGACAGTGTTACTCTACCGAAGATCAGGCAACCTATCTTTCCCAGGAAATTGAGGATGCGTTTCAAGAAAAGAAACTGGTACTAGCAGCATGGATAGACCTAAAGAAAGCATTTGATAAGGTATGGAAGGAAGGGCTTTTGAAGAAACTGAGAAATTATGGAGTAAATGGCAGGATGTACAAATGGGTCAAAGCATACCTGCATAACAGGAGAGCCAGAGTGCAACTGGATGGTCTTAAGAGTAAGAAGGTCTTACTGCGCCAGGGCGTTCCACAGGGAGGGGTACTATCTCCAACACTTTTTCTGATCTACATCAATGACCTAGTTACTGAACTACCACATGGTATCAAAGTGGCAATGTATGCAGATGACTTGGTAATGTGGTGCACAGAGGAGTATGCAACAGTGGCCTCCAAATTGTTACAAAGAGCTATGAATGCACTGAATTCATGGACAAATAGATGGTGTATCAGCATCAATACAGACAAATGCAGTACTACACTTTTCACTCTTTCCCCAAAACAAAAAGCAGGAGCCATCTATATAAACAATGAGCCTGTGAAAGAAGACATACAGGCTACGTATCTCGGAGTTACATTTGATAACAAACTATCTTGGAAACAGCAGATAAATAAGGCAACCCAAAAAGCAAGGAGAAAATTGGCTATTCTAAGAAAGCTGTGTGGAACTACGTGGGGTGCGAGTGGGAAAATACTCAGTAAAGTTTACCAACAGAGTATACGCCCACATTTAGAATATGGATCATCTGCATGGTGTTCAGCATCAAACACCACACTTCAAGAACTGGATAAAGTACAAAACCAGGCACTTAGGGTCATCACAGGAGCAATGAAATCAACACCAATATTAGAGATGGAGAAATTGTGGAGGATACCAGCACTGAGAGAACGGAGGGACACAAAGGTGCTGATACAGGCAGAAAAATTTGCTTGCATGCCGAGACATCCAATGAAGGACCGATTCCAAAATCTTGCATTGGGACGACTTAAGAGAAGCAGTTTTATCCACCAAGCCAAGCGTATTAGTAGACAAACACCAGACATGCCAAGAGCTGTTAACCCCCTACTGCCCATACCAGAACAGACTCCCTGGACAGAGGAATCTGGATTATCAGTTCAAATACGGACAGAAGTGAAAGGAATAGTTGATAAAGAGGAACAGAATAGTCTACAGCGAAAAACAATAACTCTCAGTTTCCTGGATGAAGAATACCCACAAGACCTATGGATTCGTGTGTATACAGATGGATCAGCACAGAATGCAGTAAAAAATGGGGGAGCAGGTGCATATATAGAATACCCAAATAACACTAGGGATATGAATAAAATAGCAACAGGGAAATATTGTCACAATTATGATGCAGAAATACAAGCAATAAAGTTAGCAATAGAAAAACTGCTGAACATTAATCTTAGCCCGCAGCCTGTAGTGTTTTTGACAGATGCAAGATCAGTACTCCAGGCACTACAATCCAGAAAATTACCACATCTGCAGACCTTATTGACTGAACTCTGCAAGCACCACAGGGTTGCCCTGCAGTGGATCCCATCTCACTGTGGAATACCAGGAAATGAGAAAGCAGATCAGTTGGCAAAGGAAGGTTCAACAGGCACACAACTAGATACACCTGTTACATACCATCATAAGAAACAGATAATCAAATCAATCAGAGGACCACAAGCCCCAAATCAGGATGCCTTTTATAATATGAATAGATATGAACAAGTTATCATTATACGTCTCAGAACAGGACACAATCGACTCCATAGTCACATGTATACAAAATTCAAGATCGGCACCTCAACTACTTGTACATGTGGACAGGCGCCCCAGACTGCTGAACACATACTTCAAGACTGCACTGAATATAGTAGACTGAGGAAAATCCATTGGCCCATAGATACAACACTACAGACAAAACTATATGGGCCACTGCAAGAATTACAAAAGACAGTAACATTTATACAGGAAACGACATTGCAGATATAGACAATGCTTCAGGCGAACGAAAGATAGATAGAAAGTCAGTCAAGCTGTCCTGCTGTCCAAGCTGTCGAGTTCCTGCTGTAACTGGCTACCGATAAATGAACCCTCACGTTTTGCAGTCTCTTTCCAAGTCAAGCACGTTGTCGGTGTGTGCAGGCACACCACTGGTCGGTTACATTCACACCTGAATCTATTCACTGCAATGTTGACAATGAGCATGCCATGAGACCGCAGTGAAACAATGCAATCCAAAGGCGTATCCGTATTACATTAAATAGGGCACAATTTTTCATTTGATTTTATATCTTCGTTATAGAGATAGGTAAACTTCCTTGCTTGATCTGCAGAAAGTTCTGTCCTATCCATCGATTGAAAGACTTTCTATCTATATTTAGAGCTGCCCGTGTTCTGTTTTCTGGTTTTTTTTATATCGTAATATAAACGACCCCGTTTAGATTCCTTGCAAAAGTGCATGTACAATAACACAGTTACCTTTTGCATAGTGATGAATTTACACTTTAAACTCTTCGTGGTTTTAAAAATCAAGTAGTCACTCCACATCAGCCTACAAATCATCACACATACAGGAATATTCATTAATAGTAACTATTTTGTCAAAATACGCCTCTGGACCAATTTAACAAAACCGGAAATGAAATTACCAACTAAAAAACCTTGGAGTGGCGACCTTCTTACATGTTAAAAGTGCAAAACGGTGCTAAGATTGTGTGGTGTGCACGTGAAATTTGCCTTTTTAATTGGTGAGTTGATTACAACAAATGTTGGTATTGTAAAATCCTAAAATTTAGGACAAGCAAGAAAATTATATTTTTATATACCTCAAATAAGCAAAAATCTTTCCTAAATGCATGACAGTAGGGTAAAAAATCAGACTGAAGATCAGTGAAAAAATAAGATTTCACGAAAAAGAATTACATAAATTAATCAAACAATTTCAGAGATAATTAATAAACTCTGTGGGCACGAATTTGTGAACGAACTATAAGAATCATCATGAGACGTGTAAGAAACAAAATAAAACCAGAAATAAGTGAAGAACAATATGGATTTGTGGAGGGAAAGGGCACCAATAATGTAATATACATCTTAAGAACATTGCTAGAAAGAGCTATAGAGGTAAAGAAATATCTATATATGTGCTTTATAGACCACATAAAAGCATTTGACAAAGTAAAGCATGTGGAAATAATCAATATTCTGGAGAAATTAAACATTGATGGCAAGGAACTGCAAATCATAAAAAAACATGTACTGGCAACAAACAGAAGCTATACGTAATTAGCAACCAAACAAAACAGTTCCAATATATAAAACAAGGAGTCAGACAAGGCTGTGTTCTGTCGCCGGATTTGTTTTCACTTTACAGCGAACATATTATGAGATCCATAGTAGACATAAAAGGAATTGCAGTAAACGGTCACAACATAAATAATTTGTGATATGCGGATGACACAGTCTTAATAGTAGAGACAGAAAATGAACTACAAGAAATGATGGACATAATAGTAAAAGAATGATAAAGCGTGGAGTTCTGACAAATTGAGCATATCTGTACACTTGACAATTCGGCAGTCTCCAATTGAAAATGTGTATAGAAATCAAATAGTTTTCAACAATAATGAAGGTCTAAGTCAGAATAGTAAGAAAATAGAAGTAATGGTCATATCAAAGAAACAATCATCACCACCATGCAGTATAAAAATAAACAGGACAAATCTGAAACAAGTGCAACGTTTCAAATACTTGGGCACAATAATAACATCAGATGGAAGATGCACCACAGAAATAAAAAGCAGAATCGCTCAGGCCAAAATAGCATTTCAGAAAATGAAAAATACCTTTTGCAACAAATATTTGTTAATAGAAATGAGAAAGAGAGTTCATCGGTGCTGTATAGAACTAATTCTGACCTATGGAAACGAATCATGGACAGTAGACAAACAAATGAAAAGACGGTTTGAGGGTACAGAGATGGGATTTCTCAGAAGAATGTTGGAAGTTTCCTGGACAGCTAAATAAATCAATGAGGAAATTTTAAAAGAGGCCAACACAAAAGGGAACTCCTAAAAAACATCAGAAAGAAACAATCAACATTTTTCGGACACATCATGAGAAGAGGAAAGTTGGAATACTTGGTCACAACTGGCAAAATACAAGGAAAGAGAGATCTCGGACGACAAAGAGAGAAAATACTAGATAGCTTGGTGTCATGGCATGGAAAACAGTCAACAACAGAACTGATACGATGCACTGTAGATAGAAAATTGCGGAAGGACATGATCACCTACGCTAACTGGTATGACATATGATGATGATGACCTTTTTATACTCATTTATCATTGTATACGATAAAAAACCACCTTTGCGGCGTTTATCTTCTTTATGTGGTCTACAGAGGGGAGGCGGGGTGGACTGAGGACTAAAGTGGCAAATAAAGCCCGCATGTACAGTCGCCACGTTTCACATCAGATTTCATCCCTCCATAGAAAGAAAACAGAACCGTTGTGACCTTCCATAATTCGCGTTCTCCTGATTGGAAACACAAGTTAATTATCAAATCCGTAATCACCTCCTTGTATATTATCTTGTACTCATTTACCGTTCTATATCATTTTATAATCATATACCATTCTATACCATTTTACACAATGATATACCATTTTATACCATTTTACACAATGATATACCATTCTATACCATTTTACACAATGATATACCATTCTATACCATTTTACACAATGATATACCATTCTATACCATTTTACACAATGATATACCATTCTATACCATTTTACACAATGATATACCAATCTATACCATTTTACACAATGATATACCATTCTATACCATTTTACACAATGATATACCATTCTATACCATTTTACACAATGATATACCATTCTATACCATTTTACACAATGATATACCATTCTATACCATTTTACACAATGATATACCAATCTATACCATTTTACACAATGATATACCATTCGAAAACACTGTATACTCATTTATTATTCTTGGCTAGGTGTCCTCGGGTCGTGTTACTAGCAGTGGAATGAAGGAAACAAAATAATAGTGATAAAAATGATAATAATTCTAGGTAGAAGAAGTAAAAAAGAGGAAAGATGTGTGCTAGAAGACAATAAACAGAAGAGGAAACAATTTAAAAAATGGAGAATTTGTAGAAAATTGTGAACAAATAGTAAGTGAATATAACAATAGTCAACACAACAAACAGTGATCTGACTTGAGCGAGACAGAGTAAACAGGAATAGGTGGGAAAGAAAAGGAAAGCGGAAAGAATAAACAGGGATTAGAAGACTGTGTTTCTTGAAAGTACAGGTGCTTGTTTGTATGAGAGAACAGCAAACTGGAAGAGCTCGAACTCAGGACAGAGAAAGCAGATGTAGCCGCATGACTGC
This sequence comes from Megaustenia siamemsis, assembly GCA_032433765.1. NCBI lineage: Eukaryota > Metazoa > Mollusca > Gastropoda > Stylommatophora > Ariophantidae > Megaustenia > Megaustenia siamemsis. The sequence continues at coordinate 2,248,775 of JAVIAB010000105.1, forward strand.
ACAGCTGATCGACAACCGCGATAAAAACGTATGTCTGTCGTTGTTTAGAAACTAACACGACATTTTTATGTCAAGCAAGTTTTCAGCCGACACCAAGCACTGAACGCCCATCACTAAGAGAGTTTTGAGGTTCATTTTCTGAGCCACTCAGCTGTTAAAACGTGTACCTGAGTCAGGTCAAGTCACACCACTAGCACCTTTTAGCGTCATTTATTGTGAGGTTTTCATTCACATTATGAAAGACTATATGACGTTTTGCATCTACATCTGTTGCTACCTATTATTGATGCTTATCTCCCTTGTCAAAGATTTTTCCACTTGAGTACTTCTTAATTGTTATCGTCCCTGTTAGGCTTTAGACAACCCAAAATGTTTTTTTGTTTAACTTTATCTTATCTTACTACTTCTAATGCAAAGTATTATTCACCTTCTGATTTTATCTCCCATCTTATTCACCTGATATTTATCTCCCATATTATTCACCTTCTGATTTTATCACCCATATTACTCACCTTCTGATATTTATCTCCCATCTTATTCACCTGATATTTATCTCCCATATTATTCACCTTCTGATTTTATCTCCTATATTATTCACCTTCTGATATTTATCTCCCATCTTATTCACCTTCTGATATTTATCTCCCATCTTATTCACCTTCTGATATTTATCTCCTATATTATTCACCTTCGGATATTTATCTCCCATATTATTCACCTTCTTATATTTATCTCCCATATTATTCACCTTCTGATATTTATCTCCTATATTATTCACCTTCGGATATTTATCTCCCATATTATTCACCTTCTGATATTTATCTCCTATATTATTCACCTTCGGATATTTATCTCCCATATTATTCACCTTCTGATGTTTATCTCCCATATTATTCACCTTCTGATATTTATCTCCTATATTATTCACCTTCGGATATTTATCTCCGATATTATTCACCTTCTGATATTTATCTCCCTTGTAAGGCTGTATTCGCCTTGTTAAGTTTGCTTCACCTTCTGATATTTAACTACTTCCTTAAGTTCTATATCATTTACTGTTTACCTCTCCTGTAAACCTTTACTTACCTTTAGTCTTTAATTCGGACTGTCGTCACAGCAGTTGCCATTTCCGCTGTGCTGCCAGTTCCAACCACCATCGAAGTGTCCGTCTATTGATTGTTACTCTCCTCTACTGATTGAACGTGTTGCATTCTTTTCCAAGATGAAGATGTTTTTCCTACTTTCACACCTCGTGGCGCCATTCTTTTCACACCTGGATTATCGTCAGCTTCGTTGTCGCCTTCCTGTGAGAGATGTTCTCTTCAAGCCCTCGCCACGTTATACATATCTATTTTTAATGTTTCTTGGCAGACCTCGCCGACCTGTCGGTCATCTCATCGCCATGAATGGCAGGGCAATATATCCAAGTTAGGATGCCAACATGAACCATGTCTGTAGGCAGGGCAATATATCCACGTTAGGATGCCAACATGAACCATGTCTGTAGGCAGGGCAATATATCCAAGTTAGGATGCCAACATGAAACATGTCTGTAGGCAGGGCAATATATCCAAGTTAGGATGCCAACATGAAACATGTCTGTAGGCAGGGCAATATATCCAAGTTAGGATGCCAACATGAAACATGTCTGTAGGCAGGGCAATATATCCAAGTTAGGATGCCAACATAAAACATGTCTGTAGGCAGGGCAATATATCCAAGTTAGGATGCCAACATGAAACATGTCTGTAGGCAGGGCAATATATCCAAGTTAGGATGCCAACATGAAACATGTCTGTAGGCAGGGCAATATATCCACGTTAGGATGCCAACATGAAACATGTCTGTAGGCAGGGCAATATATCCAAGTTAGGATGCCAACATGAAACATGTCTGTAGGCAGGGCAATATATCCAAGTTAGGATGCCAACATGAAACATGTCTGTAGGCAGGGCAATATATCCAAGTTAGGATGCCAACATGAAACATGTCTGTAGGCAGGGCAATATATCCACGTTAGGATGCCAACATGAAACATGTCTGTAAGCAGGGCAATATATCCAAGTTAGGATGCCAACATGAAACATGTCTGTAGGCAGGGCAATATATCCAAGTTAGGATGCCAACATGAAACATGTCTGTAGGCAGGGCAATATATCCAAGTTAGGATGCCAACATGAACCATGTCTGTAGGCAGGGCAATATATCCAAGTTAGGATGCCAACATGAAACATGTCTGTAGGCAGGGCAATATATCCAAGTTAGGATGCCAACATGAAACATGTCTGTAGGCAGGGCAATATATCCAAGTTAGGATGCCAACATGAACCATGTCTGTAGGCAGGGCAATATATTCAAGTTAGGATGCCAACATGAAACATGTCTGTAAGCAGGGCAATATATCCAAGTTAGGATGCCAACATGAAACATGTCTGTAGGCAGGGCAATATATCCAAGTTAGGATGCCAACATGAAACATGTCTGTAGGCAGGGCAATATATCCAAGTTAGGATGCCAACATGAACCATGTCTGTAGGCAGGGCAATATATCCAAGTTAGGATGCCAACATGAAACATGTCTGTAGGCAGGGCAATATATCCAAGTTAGGATGCCAACATGAAACATGTCTGTAGGCAGGGCAATATATCCAAGTTAGGATGCCAACATGAACCATGTCTGTAGGCAGGGCAATATATTCAAGTTAGGATGCCAACATGAAACATGTCTGTAGGCAGGGCAATATATCCAAGTTAGGATGCCAACATATGAAACATGTCTGTAGGCAGGGCAATATATCCAAGTTAGGATGCCAACATGAAACATGTCTGTAGGCAGGGCAATATATCCAAGTTAGGATGCCAACATGAACCATGTCTGTAGGCAGGGCAATATATCCAAGTTAGGATGCCAACATATGAAACATGTCTGTAGGCAGGGCAATATATCCAAGGGAATAATAGAACAAAGGAGTATGTTTTAGCACTCGGAAAAATTGACAGACAAACAACAATAGAAAAAAACGAAGAACAATATATGGTCCGAAGCGCGATCGAACCCGTACTCAGTGGCACCGCGCCTTGCCACGAGAAGCCGAACGCTTGGCACACTGCCACGCAGCCAACTAAAAAATTGGCTATTGTAGCAGTGTCTTACACGAAGGCGTACTCAATGACTATAGCATAGGGTAACAATCACAGACCGGAAATAAATTGTATATTTATACTTTTCCTATTAATGCAAGTATCTCCCAGTAGGGCTGAATACTTAAATTTCGTCCAATATATCCAAGTTAGGATGCCAACATGAAACATGTCTGTAGGTGCAACCACTCCCTGCGGAGTGTGTCCTTGACAAGCCGACGAAGCTTGGCTTTGTGGGTCAGTCAAGATGATCGCATGTGTTGTTGGTCTCCAACCAACCAACCACGTGATAGGTTCTGTCTCAGCCTCGGTCTTCATGCTTGTGCTGGAGTGTGTAGCCCGATAGGCTCCTGCACATTTCTCTATAAATTTTCTATCAGAACACGCAAGAAAACCCCAGCGTCTCCACACGCCCCTTATGGCTTCTTCAGTGTAGATGATCGGGTTTTGAGATTGGGGGTGAATTTGCAATACCTCCTGGATCTCGGATTCAGTCATGCCTTGAGCCTAGTCACATCATTTCCTGTGCAACTGACGACCTTGATTAGCCTACGCATGTTGTGTACATGAAATCCTTGCCATTTGTTCTCCCGTGTTAGATACGGCCTGCAGTCTCACTCAGCCAACCACGATCTCCCGCGGTTGCCGGACTGTAATTCTTGTGGAATTGGAGATATTTTGTTGTCTGCCACCTTTTAGCTTTCGTTTACATGTACTTTTGTCGCGCTTGAATGCTCACATCGCCTTGTTCTGTACCCTTTGGAAGTGAAGTGAGTGTGAGACAGGATATGAAGGTCCAGCCCGTAGTCGGTGACTGACAAAACCTGAGACTGCAATTAAGAGGAAGAGCATTCGTTGATGAAAACCAGATCTCACCGTCACCTTTACTACAATCATTATTTTCCTGGCAGTTTGGACAGCTCTACTTATATGCTGGTTGAAGGACAATGATCTATCAAAAGAGATCCCAAGGTATCTCAAGCTGTGGATTCTTTCAATTTCAATGTACATTACAGTAGGTAGTTCCGCTTGCACAATATGATCGTTCAGTGAGCCTTCATAGGATTGATCACAGCCCCGTCACTGCTGCACTGATCACATTGCCATTTCTGAGTGATGTGGTTACGGTTGCTGCCCTGAACGTAAACCAGAGTGCATCCGCGAATGATAGGATGCGACCTATTGCACCTAACTGTGTTTGTGTGATGCTAGCAGTATAAATGTTAAACAACACCGGTGAGAGAGGAGAACCTCGCGGGAGCAGTTATATGACCATTATATGCACGGAACTTCTTCCCATGATTGAATGATGAATGCAGCTAATGAGAGTTGAATACAGCTCTGAACGTATCTAGCACGCTCTGTAAGCGTTGCACTCAGTAACTATGCTATTCTATTGATTTGGAAATTCAGGTTAGGACAACAATAATGGCTTCAATCTCAAAACTCTCTCAACTGGAAGTGGTCTATGAGTAAACCAGACTTTGTTTTTTCAATGATTCTATCATTTTTTAAGAGAATTCCCACACCAGATTGCTAACGTCGTAGTACAGAGCCGTCAGTGCATATCATGGCCTCATTCTAAACCAAAATGGACGCTTCTTGCGTCCAAGCCATGTAAACAATGTTGACTTTCCTTGTCTCCAACGGTTTATCTCATTCTGTTAGAGAATTTCACGCTATCTGTTACCACAGTGAGATGGCGGATTTTTTTGAAATGTAAACACGGGTTTGATAATAAATGTGTGTACACAGTTCGTTAACCATCGCTGTAGATCAAGTCTTTATTCCCTGGCTTCGTTAGCAACAATGGAAGCTAATGACCTTACTTGTGCAGCCGGTTGGTTTGGGACAAATTGTACGTTACAATGTCACTGCTATAATGGCTTAGTTTGTGACAAAACTACAGGGACATGCCCAAACAATGACAGTTGTCAGCACAAAATTTTCGGACCCCAGTGTCAGTACTTGGATTTTATTTACAAATATGCCCAAAAATCTGAACCTACTTTCCTGTTTGATGGCAACGACACCTCATGTAATCCGGACACAGATTCTACATCAGTTGAGGCAACTCTCAATCAATCTTTGCCGTGCTCCTGGTTTAGGATTTATGTGAATGACTTAAAATATCCGGACAATTTCACGGTAAAACTGAATGGTTCTGCCTCATTTAACAATGTATCAAGGTTTGTAGTTAGTCAGCACGAGATTGATGTCTTCTGCCCTGGGGCTGGTCTGATCAACAAGTTACGGATTAAAAGGGCGATAGTTGCAAATATCTGCTCCATCTACATTGGCGGGGGTCGGAAACTGGCTCTCAAACAGATCACAAACCAGACCAACAAATTTTATGCTTGTTATACAGGAGACGGATGTGGACCAGAGGCCGCAGTTAATAGCAAAACAAAGACCAATCTCTATGACAATGACTGCACACACACACACAATGGAGAAGTGGAACCAATTCTGTTTACTGGTATCTGAACTTTGCAACGCCCCAGAAGACTCACATCATTCGAATCTATCATCGAGCTATCTGTCCGGACAACTGTTTCAACGACACCTGTCAACAGTCGATCGGGAATCTGTACATGCAAGAGAACGTTCTATGGGTCAGACTGCACTCTCAGTTCTCCGGACAACTGTTTAACGAAACCTGTGATTCCCACGTTCAGAAGAGTCTGCCGACTACAACAAACCCAAGCATATGGGAACTTTAATGTGTTTCTGTGCTAGACATGGTTCATTTTTTGGTGTTTTTTAGTGAAGCCATGGCTCATATATTGCTGTGTTTCTGTCCTAGCCATGGCTCATATCTTAGCTTCTGTGTGCTGGCCATGGCTCATATCTTGCTGTGTTTCTGTCCTAGCCATGGCTCATATCTTAACGTGTGTGTGCTGGCCATGGCTCATATCTTGCTGTGTTTCTGTCCTAGCCATGGCTCATATCTTAGCTTGTGTGTGCTGGCCACGGCTCATATCTTGGTGTGTGTCATGTTAGTTATATCTCATATCTCGGTGTGTCCGTGTTAATTATGTCTCATATCTTTATGTGTGTCTGTGTTTAGTCATATCTCATATCTTAGTGTGTACCAGTGTTAGTCATATGTCATATCTTTGTGTGTGCATGTCTGGGTTAGTGATATCTCATATCTTTGTGTGCATGTTTATGTTTGTCACATCTCATATCTTTGTGTGTGCATATCTATGTTAGTCATATCTCTTATCTTTGTGTGTGCATATCTATGTTAGTCATATCTCTTATCTTTGTGTGTGCATATCTATGTTAGTCCCATCTCATATCTTTGTGTGTGCATATCTATATTAGTCATATCTCTTATCTTTGTGTGCATGTCTATTTTAGGCATGTGTCATATCTATGTGTGTGCATGTCAATGTCAGTTATATCTTATATATTTATGTGCATGATTATGTTAGTCATGTGTCATATATCTTGATGTGTGTCAGTGTTAGTCATGCCTCGTATCGCTGTGTGCATGTCTGTATTAGTCACATCTCATATCTTTGTGTGTGCATGTCTGTGTTAGTCACATCTCACATCTTTGTGTGTATATGTCTGTGTTAGTCACATCGCACATATTTGTGTGTCCGTGTCTGTGTTAGTCACATCTCACATCTTTGTGTGTGCATGTCTGTGTTAGTCACCTCTAGTGACTCGGGCAGATGGTGCTCGTAAACCTGGGAGGGCCGACCATCTAAGGGCAGAATCCCCCTACAGAAAAGATCATCTGTTGCCTTGCAGGAAGATTGGGGACAATCAAAGGCTAGGGAAAGCAAACCCGAATAAAATGCTGGCTGAAATCGGATGCACTGGGCCACTGGCGCAGAACACAGTGCAACGTATTAACGGGTGTTCAGTCAGAGTGGATCTGACAGACTCTAATCGTGATGTTCTGTCTGTGGGGGCGATCAACACACTTAGCCTGACAGCTGACTTCATATGAGAGTCTGGAATCCTTACTCTGATTGAGTCCTGAACGCAGAGAGAGAGAGAGATTCTAAACAATTGACGGCCACTTCTGTAGGGCTCTGCAATTTTACAGCCAATTCAAGACAACTGTTAACTTGGGTCCTAAAGCGTTCTAAGGGATCATCGGTCATGATATCTGGAAGTCGAACATTAAGATAGACGAGATACATTATACAGACTATAACAGCAAGCACAAGCCAATATTGTCAATTAATGACGAGAAGCAGCTTGTGACCAGACCACAACTGAGTTGTCTGCCCTGGGAAAATTCTCCGTTAGCGTCAATGACAACAAACATATGCCAGAAGATCGTAGTCTATGGAGAAGAAATATAACATGTGGATATATCGTGTTCATTCTGCAGCGAGACCTAGCGCACCAATTTGTCAGGGTTTGTCGTAACAGAAATAAGGAGAGAAAATACTCAGAAAACAGTTATGCTTGAGTACCACATCGGCCAGCTACCAACCGTCTGTAAAAACACATGGGTAGTAGAATAAGGGTATCCACAAGATAGCACCCCACCGTGACAGGCACATCCTTTGGGATCGTCCTGGAGCTGTCTTCGTTCCCTCACTCCTGTCTAGATTCTACGTGGCTCCTCGGGCTGGCGGCTAAATTAGGGCAACTTAAGACTGGCAAGAGACAGAGCAGAGTGGCGCTCCATGGTAGCCAACCTTCGTTGCGAAGAAGACACTCGATGATGATGATGAAGACTGGCCACCGGGAATGTAAGCAGCCCGAATCCGGGAGCATTACAGGTCAGCAATAAGGAAACTGACATATCATCATCATCATCATCATCATCATGTACCCTGCCGGTTGGCGTAGGCGATCATGTCCCTCCACAATCTTCTATATACAGTGCATCGTATCAGTTCTGTTGTCCTACCAAAGGAGGAGTAAGACGTCTCCTTTCCTCCGCTAGTCTTCGGGACACCCCTGGGCAAGGTGGAGTTCCCCGTTTAGCCCCCCTATCAGGGTTATGTGAAGCCATTGGAGCAGGTGGTGGATGGTGTTGTGGGAGCAGCCGACTAGTAGTGCCGGTTATGGTCCCCACACCGCGATGGCAGGCAGAAGATCTCATGTATAGAGACAATGGCTGCGATCACCGACTAGTACAGTCACTGCCAAGAAGGAAAGGAATGGCAAACTACCTTCTTAATCTACCTTGAATAATCAACTGACATATACGACACATTTATTCTAGGCGTTTTGGGCACAATGAACAAGGTCAGTTTGAGATTGAAACAAGAAATACCTTTATTTTATCTGCAAAGGAAAAGAGCGGACAATGAGCCGTGGTATTAATCATAATAAAGAGCGGACAATGAGCCGTGGTATTAATCCTAATAAAGAGCGGACAATGAGGCGTGGTATTAATCCTAATAAAGAGCGGACAATGATGCGTGGTATTAATCCTAATAAAGAGCGGACAATGAGGCGTGGTATTAATCCTAATAAAGAGCGGACAATGAGGCGTGGTATTAATCCTAATAAAGAGCGGACAATGAGGCGTGGTATTAATCCTAATAAAGAGCGGACAATGATGCGTGGTATTAATCCTAATAAAGAGCGGACAATGAGGCGTGCTATTAATCCTAATAAAGAGCGGACAATGAGGCGTGGTATTAATCCTAATAAAGAGCGGACAATGAGGCGTGGTATTAATCCTAATAAAGAGCGGACAATGATGCGTGGTATTAATCCTAATAAAGAAAACATAAGGTAACTGTTTTTGATTATAATCCAGTCAATAACAAAGTGCCAACAATCAGTCTAAGGGGCAAAAAAGAAACATAGCAGTCCGACAAGTATGTGCACTAATGTGGGCGTCAAATGATGAACAAATTTAGCAATTCTGCAAAACGATGCTGCGTAAGTATAAAACAAGGTAGACAAAAGAAACATGTTAATAATCCTGAACGATTTAAATGTGTAAATTGACATACAAAGAACAAGAAGAGAAAAGGGTTCAGGGGTTATATGTAACATAGGACGTAGAAACAAAATAGGGGAAACGCTTACAGGATTGTGCCTAGAAGACAACCTCGTTATTGAAGGTAGTTTCTCTAATAACACAGTGGCTTGGTCTGCCGATATAGATCTGATGTTGCAGTGCCTCAAGGTGTAGTCACCTCAGTGGCTTGGTCTGCCGATATAGATCTGATGTTGCAGTGCCTCAAGGTGTAGTCACCTCAGTGGCTTGGTCTGTCGATATAGATCTGATGTTGCAGTGCCTCAAGGTGTAGTCACCTCAGTGGCTTGGTCTGTCGATATAGATCTGATGTTGCAGTGCCTCAAGGTGTAATCATCGCAGTGGCTTGGTCTGCCGAGATAGATCTGATGTTGCAGTGCCTCATGGTGTAGTCACCGCAGTGGCTTGGTCTGCCGAGATAGATCTGATGTTGCAGTGCCTCAGGGTGTAGTCATCGCAGTGGTAGTTGGGTCTGTTGATATAGGAGACCTGATATAGCAGTACCTCAAGATGTCAAAATGGCACTTCTACAGCAGAATCTAGGAAATCACGGAAGTCATGATAGCCTACCTCATCAACATCTAGGATCTATGAACCAATAGCTTGTGTAAATCCGTAAAATTCATCATCATCATTTACGGCCAGTAAATAAAGCTGTGTAAGTGGTAAACCATATAAGATATTTAAAAGTAGCACTCGGAAACAAACACAACAGGAAGAAACACAACAAAAAATGGACAGCCTGGACAAGGAAGACATTTACAACTGTCGACAGCAGGGCCAACATGCCAACTCTAGTGTCAACTTTTTCGATGTCCCTAAACAACCCGTTTCAGTGGAATCATCCCAATTAACATCTCATCGAATATCCAAATAAAGGTAGCTGCAGTCTCGATCATAGTGTGCTGTAGCACACGCCAAAAGACATAAGGCCAAGCGGCATCGAAATATACGCAGCTGAACTGTCCCTCGTCATACGATATCATCATTTATCGTCAGTAATCTGAATATCGAAACACGATCCGGATGAAAAGCACAGCTCACGGTGTACACAGAGCACTAAACTCAGTAGCCCAGGAAGCAAGCCGGACTTGGAATATGAGGAAACTGCAACAAGGAATACTTTTTCAGACAGTGCCTCAACGGTTCCTGTCGCCTATCCGCCATATTGACCGGAAGTCCATGAAGACATATTAACAGATTTAAACATTAAAGAGAACTGGCTTAATAAACACCATTCTAGAGAGGAAAGAAAAATACTATGGTCACGTCAGAAGACACTGTGGACGGGAAAGAACAATAATGGAAGGCATTGGTCTGGGCTACGCATAAGGGGTAGACCAAGAAGAAGGTGGTTTCAGAACATCAAGGAGACCTTGAACATGACAACAGAAGAAGCGGGAGATCCGGCTAGAGAAAGAGATTCTTTCGGACTAGCTGGGATGAATGTAACGTTCTGCAAAGAACATGCGACCTGATGCGTGTATAAAAAACAAACCAAACTCACAGAGAGTGATGCTTTGAGATGGCGATGCACAACAATATATCATGTGGGTAGTTTCCAGCGAATTAAACTGAATTAAATTTTAAAAATACTAAATTTATGCGTCAACTCCAAGTTTAGTCCAGATTTAGTTTGACTAGACTGAAAATATACCTTCAGATAGGGCTCTATCACTTCACCGACAAGCCAAGCTAACTGTCAGCTCTTTTCTTTGTTCACAGAAAGTATGAATAAAAAGAAAGAAAGAAAGAAATTTCTCTGACGACGATAATCAAATAAATTCGTTGGGGTCGATACAGAAATTGATCTTGTTTTGTCTGGCGCGTGCTGGATTGAATCAAATATAGTGTGAGCTGAAGGGCCAGATCGTTGGGATTGCGCTGATGATTGCTACACATCGCGGGCCGGACCTGACTGGTTAGATCTATGACATTAATGACGGAACACTCGTCCTTCACAGATCACAGTGTGGGAGGCTTGCTGCATTTCATTGGCCAGACATATTTCGTTCTAATTATTGTAACACGTCTAATGTTTTTCTTTCCAATTTCTTGTTCACAGACCAACGAAGCTGTAACGTCTTGTAGAGAAAATTCTGTTCACTTCGCGCAATCAGTAGCCGTCATTCATTGGATGTCCTATGTCTGACCCACACTATTCAGCTATTTTTCCCGGTCCTCCGACAAGGTGCTTGTGTCTACCTTTCCTTTGGACGTTCTTATGATTTCTTCTGGATCTCTCATGACCACGTGACATACCCAGCTCCAATTTGTGATTGTTACTGGATCTCTCCTGATCTCGTGACTTACCTAACTCCAGTTTGTGATTGTTACTGGATCTCTCCTGATCTCGCGACTTACCTAACTCCAGTTTGTGATTGTTACTGGATCTCTCCTGATCTCGTGACTTACCTAACTCCAGTTTGTGTTACTGGATCTCTCATATCAACATGACTTAAGACAAATAATAATAAATTCATATAATTGTGGAGGGGAACTTGCGAGGCGATAAATCAGCGAATAATTTCAGGGAACGAGGTATGTTTACAGGACTCGGAAAAAAAACACACCAAATAATCAACAGAAAAAAAGGAAAATAAATTGTCCGAAGCGGGATCGAACCCGTACTTCTTGGCAAAGCGCCTTGCCACGAGAAACCAAACGCTAGAGCACACGGCCAACTCAGCTATCTAACTGACTTACCCAACTCCATCTTGTGATTGTTTCTGGATCACTTTTAACCACGTGAATTAGCCAGCCCGATTGTCCGCCCGTTATCACTGCGTACATTAACTCTTGGATGACCACTTGGTTCATGATCTCGTTTGTACCTAATTTGCTGCTGTCTTGTGATAGAAGTTTCAAAGATAGGCACATCCACATGTAGTTACACTGGCCAGCTTCCAAGTTATTATTACAATCTGATATCACAACAATTAATACACACATCTCTATTGCTATCATCACTGACCAAAACTGCTACTTTCAAATATGGAGGCGAAGGCGCGCCTACCAGCACCAGAGCTGGAAGATGTCAGCGACCCACAGTTGATGGCTTGCGCCAGGATCGGTGAACTAAAACCATCCAGACCCTGCTCCACCTCTCCGCGGTGCCTCCAGTAACAGACTAACCTGTCTAGTCTGGCCAAGCGTGCAGGGATCGAAGAAGGAAGACAACCCGGTACTCAAAAATGTCGTGCTGAAGTCGGATGTGTTGGGTAGAAAGGCGCAAATATAACAGTTATACTGCAAACCACAACACAACGCAGACACCTCCACAACGTCCTTGTAAGGGCGGATGATGAAGAGGAATATTCTAGTCTACTACATTACTCTAGAATACTTTAGTCATCGGGCGAACGCAACCAACCAACCAACCAACCAATCAAATTCGATATTACCATCATCATCATCATCATTGAGTGTCGTCTCGCATCGAAGGTTGGCTTCCATGGGGCGCCATTCCGTTCTGTCTCTTGCTTTGGTGGTGCAGATTGTTATAAGTTGACTTTTGATGTTACTCGCCCATGTTAGTCTTGGTCTGCCTCTGCCTCTTTTACCTTGTATGTTCCCTTCCAATATTACTTTTAGTAGGCTGTTGTGTCTTTTAACATTCCACAAAAATCTCATTTGTCTTGTTTGAATTGTGCTTAGTAGTTCTCTTTTAATTTTTAGTTGTTTTACAACTTCATCGTTTGTTTTATTTTTTCCACCCAATTCTACATATTCTTCTATATATCCACATTTCAAAGGCTTCAATTTTCTGTTCTGTTTTCTTGTCTAATGTCCATGTTTCTGCACTATACAGGAATATTGAGAATATGTAACATCTTGCTATTCTTAGTTTTAGCCCTGTTGATATTTGTTTTGTTGTTAGTATACTTTTCATGGCATTAACATTACTTTTTGCCATTCCTATTCTTTTGTTTATTTCAGTTGTACATTTTCCATCATTGGTTATAGTATGTCACAGGTAGTTGTAGCTCTGAACTGTCTCCAGGTGTATTCCTTCAACTTTGATATTTATTTGTTGTTGAGAATTTTCTTTCCTTATGATCATAGTTTTAGTATTTTTTTTATATTTATATCTAGTCCATATTTTTTGCTTGTCATGTTTATTTCATTAAGTAATTGTTGTAGATCATTAGAATTTTCTGCTAGTAGAACAGTATCATCAGCATATCTTAGGTTATTGATTATCTTTCCATTAATGTTTAGGCCTGGCATCTCTGTGATGTTTTGAAAGATTTGCTCACTGCATAGATTGAACAAGCTTGGTGATAGGATGCATATTACCATCACAACATTACAAATACGTTTAGTTTTATTACTACATTTTCCACCCACACTAGCCCCAAGTATTACCACAACTACTGTTAGTACCACTACCCCTATCACAATTAGTATTGCCACTCTACTATTTCTATAGATAGAAAGATATGGTATAAACGTAGCGTTTAATATGGTAGGCCGTGTGAAGTTTATGTTATTAATTCTAGATATTTTTTAATGAGTTGGCAGTGCAAATTCGTGTTATTTTGACATTTTTATACTTGCCAGGTTATACGTCTACTAACAGTTGGGATTGCCTTGACTTTTGTCATTTCAACTTTCACATTCCCCCCTCCATCACAACGAGGCGTGCTGGGGCCTGGCGAATGGTTGAGCTCAAGTGTACGCGTCACGGTCAAGTCTCACATTTCATGTGCAGCCAATACGTTTTTTTTTATACCAGTGGCACCATTTTTTCCAAGGAACCGTTTTAGCTCAGGGGTGAGTGAGCTGCTCTACACAAGACGAGAAGTCCTCTCAGGGGTGAGTGAGCTGCTCTACAAAGACGAGAAGTCCTCTCAGGGGTGAGTGAGCTGCTCTACAAAAGACGAGAAGTCCTCTCAGGGTGAGTGAGCTGCTCTACAAAAGACGAGAAGTCCTCTCAGGGGTGAGTGAGCTGCTCTACACAAGACGAGAAGTCCTCTCAGGGGTGAGTGAGCTGCTCTACACAAGACGAGAAGTCCTCTCAGGGGTGAGTGAGCTGCTCTACAAAAGACGAGAAGTCCTCTCAGGGGTGAGTGAGCTGCTCTACAAAAGACGAGAAGTCCTCTCAGGGGTGAGTGAGCTGCTCTACAAAAGACGAGAAGTCCTCTCAGGGGTGAGTGAGCTGCTCTACAAAAGACGAGAAGTCCTCTCAGGGTGAGTGAGCTGCTCTACAAAAGACGAGAAGTCCTCTCAGGGGTGAGTGAGCTGCTCTACAAAAGACGAGAAGTCCTCTCAGGGGTGAGTGAGCTGCTCTACAAAAGACGAGAAGTCCTCTCAGGGGTGAGTGAGCTGCTCTACACAAGACGAGAAGTCCTCTCAGGGGTGAGTGAGCTGCTCTACAAAAGACGAGAAGTCCTCTCAGGGGTGAGTGAGCTGCTCTACACAAGACGAGAAGTCCTCTCAGGGGTGAGTGAGCTGCTCTACAAAAGACGAGAAGTCCTCTCAGGGGTGAGTGAGCTGCTCTACAAAAGACGAGAAGTCCTCTCAGGGGTGAGTGAGCTGCTCTACAAAAGACGAGAAGTCCTCTCAGGGGTGAGTGAGCTGCTCTACAAAAGACGAGAAGTCCTCTCAGGGGTGAGTGAGCTGCTCTACAAAAGACGAGAAGTCCTCTCAGGGTGAGTGAGCTGCTCTACAAAAGACGAGAAGTCCTCTCAGGGGTGAGTGAGCTGCTCTACAAAAGACGAGAAGTCCTCTCAGGGGTGAGTGAGCTGCTCTACAAAAGACGAGAAGTCCTCTCAGGGGTGAGTGAGCTGTTCTACACAAGACGAGAAGTCCTCTCAGGGGTGAGTGAGCTGCTCTACAAAAGACGAGAAGTCCTCTCAGGGGTGAGTGAGCTGCTCTACAAAAGACGAGAAGTCCTCTCAGGGGTGAGTGAGCTGCTCTACACAAGACGAGAAGTCCTCTCAGGGGTGAGTGAGCTGCTCTACAAAAGACGAGAAGTCCTCTCAGGGGTGAGTGAGCTGCTCTACAAAAGACGAGAAGTCCTCTCAGGGGTGAGTGAGCTGCTCTACAAAAGACGAGAAGTCCGCCCAAGGGTGAGTGAGCTGTTCTACAAAAGACGAGAAGTCCTCTCAGGGGTGAGAGAGCTGTTCTACAAAAGACGAGAAGTCCGCTCAGGGGTGAGTGAGCTGCTCTACAAATGACGAGAAGTCCTCTCAGGGGTGAGTGAGCTGCTCTACAAAAGACGAGAAGTCCTCTCAGGGGTGAGTGAGCTGCTCTACAAAAGACAAGAAGTCCTCTCAGGGGTGAGTGAGCTGCTCTACAAAAGACGAGAAGTCCTCTCAGGGGTGAGTGAGCTGCTCTACAAAAGACGAGAAGTCCGTTCAGGGTGAGTGAGCTGCTCTACAAAAGACAAGAAGTCCTCTCAGGGGTGAGTGAGCTGCTCTACAAAAGGCGAGAAGTCCTCTCAGGGGTGAGTGAGCTGCTCTACAAAAGACGAGAAGTCCTCTCAGGGGTGAGTGAGCTGCTCTACAAAAGACGAGAAGTCCTCTCAGGGGTGAGTGAGCTGCTCTACACAAGACGAGAAGTCCTCTCAGGGTGAGTGAGCTGCTCTACACAAGACGAGAAGTCCTCTCAGGGGTGAGTGAGCTGCTCTACAAAAGACGAGAAGTCCTCTCAGGGGTGAGTGAGCTGCTCTACAAAAGACGAGAAGTCCTCTCAGGGGTGAGTGAGCTGCTCTACAAAAGACGAGAAGTCCTCTCAGGGGTGAGTGAGCTGCTCTACAAAAGACGAGAAGTCCTCTCAGGGGTGAGTGAGCTGCTCTACAAAAGACGAGAAGTCCTCTCAGGGGTGAGTGAGCTGCTCTACAAAAGACGAGAAGTCCTCTCAGGGGTGAGTGAGCTGCTCTACAAAAGACGAGAAGTCCTCTCAGGGGTGAGTGAGCTGCTCTACACAAGACGAGAAGTCCTCTCAGGGGTGAGTGAGCTGCTCTACAAAAGACGAGAAGTCCTCTCAGGGGTGAGTGAGCTGCTCTACACAAGACGAGAAGTCCTCTCAGGGGTGAGTGAGCTGCTCTACAAAAGACGAGAAGTCCTCTCAGGGGTGAGTGAGCTGCTCTACAAAAGACGAGAAGTCCTCTCAGGGGTGAGTGAGCTGCTCTACAAAAGACGAGAAGTCCTCTCAGGGGTGAGTGAGCTGCTCTACAAAAGACGAGAAGTCCTCTCAGGGGTGAGTGAGCTGCTCTACAAAAGACGAGAAGTCCTCTCAGGGGTGAGTGAGCTGCTCTACAAAAGACGAGAAGTCCTCTCAGGGGTGAGTGAGCTGCTCTACAAAAGACGAGAAGTCCTCTCAGGGGTGAGTGAGCTGCTCTACAAAAGACGAGAAGTCCTCTCAGGGGTGAGTGAGCTGTTCTACACAAGACGAGAAGTCCTCTCAGGGGTGAGTGAGCTGCTCTACAAAAGACGAGAAGTCCTCTCAGGGGTGAGTGAGCTGCTCTACAAAAGACGAGAAGTCCTCTCAGGGGTGAGTGAGCTGCTCTACACAAGACGAGAAGTCCTCTCAGGGGTGAGTGAGCTGCTCTACAAAAGACGAGAAGTCCTCTCAGGGGTGAGTGAGCTGCTCTACAAAAGACGAGAAGTCCTCTCAGGGGTGAGTGAGCTGCTCTACAAAAGACGAGAAGTCCGCCCAAGGGTGAGTGAGCTGTTCTACAAAAGACGAGAAGTCCTCTCAGGGGTGAGAGAGCTGTTCTACAAAAGACGAGAAGTCCGCTCAGGGGTGAGTGAGCTGCTCTACAAATGACGAGAAGTCCTCTCAGGGGTGAGTGAGCTGCTCTACAAAAGACGAGAAGTCCTCTCAGGGGTGAGTGAGCTGCTCTACAAAAGACAAGAAGTCCTCTCAGGGGTGAGTGAGCTGCTCTACAAAAGACGAGAAGTCCTCTCAGGGGTGAGTGAGCTGCTCTACAAAAGACGAGAAGTCCGTTCAGGGGTGAGTGAGCTGCTCTACAAAAGACAAGAAGTCCTCTCAGGGGTGAGTGAGCTGCTCTACAAAAGGCGAGAAGTCCTCGCTCCTGGTCGGTGGCTTGCAGGTTCACCCAGCCGTAAATGTATACCAGATTTTTCTAGGAAAAGGGACGGCACTAGCGTAATGCCGCCCACATAACCAAAAAAAAAAAAAAAAAGAACAGCGTGTGGAAGATCAATAAAACAAACGGAAACTAACAACACACTGTGCTCCATCACGTGATGTAAGAGATTCCATTTGTACTGACCCAGTCCCTCATACCCGAGTACCTAAGATCGTGTTGGCAGAAGCATCGAATGTTGGTGCAACAAACAATGCACAAGTAGGAATGTTCTAACAATGAATTGTAACCAACTTGTTGAGATCATCTTAGCCAATGCGGCAAAACACGCGATGAGACCTTCCTGTGTAATCAGGTTAAAGTACTAACGACCACGTTGGTCATCGCAGACGTTTTAATGGTAATTTCCAGATTACTAATGGTCGCTGATTATTTGATCAGTGTTCGAGCACTGAAAGTCACTTGCCGAGTACCAATCATCCCTTCTTCATTCTTTGAGGTCCGTTAGACGCCACATATGTCTCGTTGAGCCTCCCGCCAATTGACTCTATTCTGGGCGATCTGTTCGATTAATGAGAGTGAGTCTATGCCTGCCAAACTTGCCTCTTTTGTTAGAGTTGTTTCCAGTGTTTCCCTAGGCCGTTCTCCTTTCCTCTGTCCGGATGTTTTCCATTTGAGAGCTGCATAGTAATTCTCTGTTTGTTTCTTCCAAATATATGCTCGACATATGTCCACCTTCTTTCTCTAATAGTAGACGAGATAAACGGTTGCATGGTCATTTATCTTATTTCAGGATTAGTTTTGAATTTATTACATTTAATGCAAAGTATCTATCTTAGTTATTTGTCTTCAATGCAATGGTTACTTTATGAATACTTGTAGTCACTGCCCAAGTTCTATTGTCATTTCTCGAGTACTAATAACCACTTGCCGAGATTTAGTTCATTTAGATCACTGCTCATGTAATAAAAGTAACTGCCAGAGAACTAAAGGTACGTATCCGATTACTAACGATAATTGCCGAGGAATAATGATGGAAAGGAATAACGATGGTAGTAGTAAGGTAATGCTGCGTTGAATACTAAGAACTTTCATTATTTCTTTGGTAGGAGGGTTGGAGGAAGTGCGGCAGGGTGCGGTTAACAATGATTATAGAGGAGCTGCAGCAGGTTGATTATATATATATATATATATATATATATATATATATATATATATATATATATATATATAAAATATGTGTACATGAATATGTTGTAAAAGCTCGAGTTGAAGTATGGTTGTAAATAATGCTCGAATATAAAATAGGGATGGAGGAATATTGATTAGACCGGCTTATGAGTAATTGAGTTATTAGCGGGCCATCATCATTGCACTCCGAACATGTCCATAGATGCTGAGATCCCCTTCTCAGCAAGTCCCACAGTGTCCAGCGACTGACGACTCCAGTTCTGTTTTGCTTGATATGTCTTCTTATACGCCCACTAAGTTCTCGTTTCTGGATGTGCCCATCTTAACTCTAATCTCTTTCATCCGAAAAAGTGACATGGACTGATGGTTGTTGAAGTCCTGTGCGTTTTGCACATCTCGGAGGGCACTGATGATGACCACCCGATCCATTGGTTGATCGCCTTCAACGACAGCACAGATGGTCATCCTGTCCGCTCTTCCATTTCCCCGTACTCCCACATGCACATGGACGTAGACAAAGGTGACTCTACATATTTGTGACTTCTTCAACGACTGTACCCATTGCCTGCGTACAGAACCTGCATTCAATTTTCTTATGCTCATCGAATCACTCAGTATACATGCGTGGGTGTAGTCTTGTGACTCTAACCATTTGAATGCCTTGGTCACTGCCATCGCCTCCATTGTCATGCTACTCGTGGTCATGACGTATGCACCACTGTCTTCCTTGACTATTCTGCCTGCCGAGCGTGCTGTAAATGCACATGCACTCCTTTGGTGTCGTATTACGGATCTGTCTATATAGATGACTGGATCTTCCTCATTGGTGTTATCCCAGATGAGACCGTTGATTTCCGCATTGACCACGTATGAGATATGTTTCTCTGATACCATTGGTACAAAATAGTACCATTATATATATATATATATATGATTCTGTAGTCATTGATTTGAGAAAGGTTCTTGTTTTGCTTCGCTAGCGGTAGTAAGTAGCTGTGCAGCCACTCTTCCTTAATCTGGCCACTCTGAATGATGGCATTGAACTCACTGGCCTGTGTTTTAAAGTCGTCTTCAGCTTGATCGCCTATGTCGTCGTGTACCGAACGCCATCTGGACCAGGGGCATGTGCATGAGATATCCATGTTGTGCGAATGGTATCGGTTGGGAGATCTTCTCCCAGTTCTACATCTTCCCACAATTCTGAGAGTGAATCCCCAATGCTCATTCTTACAGCCTCATTTCTTTGGCTAGTCTGCTCAATGTAGCGGTCAAGCAGGGCCTTCCCTTTACTCTCATCAGAATTTTGATATATCTGGTCTGTGCCAGAAATCATCCCACCTGGCATCCTTAGCACATAAAGTGCATCGTTTTACGGTCGACCTCTTCTTCCAGACGCTCCAACATCTCCCAGGTTGTGTTCTCCCATTCCTTCTGCCATGTTTTGGTCGCTTGTCTTTTGTTCCGCCAAGAAACTTCTGCTCAACAGTTCCTTGTTCTTTTTCCTCGACATCTTCGTTCCACCAGAACGGCTGCGTACATCTCTTCTGTCTCCTGCAAGGAGCACTCTGTTTGCTACGTATAATTTTGCTAATGACGTTCTGGTCTGTGTTCCCATAGTTGAATGTGTTGAGCTTACTTTTCTGGCTTCTATTTCTGCTTTTCTCAGTTAGGAGGACACATGGATAGTGATCACTTTTGTGGAATCTCAGTACACCCCACCTGCATACAGGTGCGAAGGTGGAATACGCCAGTGCCAGGTCTATTACACTATCATAGTCCCCTGTTCGAGTAGCAATTCTGGTTGCCCTTCCATCATTCAAGCACACTAAATCGACTGACACTAGTGCGTTCTCTAGGTTTTCTGCCTGATTGTTAGTTATGACGTTACCCCACTAGTTCCCTCTAGCATTAAAGTCTCCACAGAAAATAACGGTTTCTCCTTAAACGCGAAGAGATTCAGCCATTGTTGTGTGTGTACCTTCCCATTACAGGTATACACATTTACAACCACGAAAGGAACTGGGGTCTGCACCCTAACCGCATGTACCTGCAATTCTGCATTGTCCCACGCAGACATATCAACCTCAGCTGCCACCATGTTGTTTCCCACACGGTCTTCTATTTTCCAAGGTGTATTCTACTGAAGAAACAGGGAAATCCAGGGGCACTAACTATCGTGTCGCCAAGAAGTGTTTCTTGCAAAATTATTTATATCGGCTCTGCACAGTAGCTTATCAAGAATGGGCCGTCGTTGATTTATTGAGGCACAGTTCCGGCATGTAACGCGTACATACTTTAGGCCTATCCTCTCGTACTTCGACAGTTTTGTACACATTCCGTCGTGTTTGCCTTTTTTTTTCTTGGATGTTGTCGTTTAGGCCTTATCTCTGTCGTACATATCATCATATTCGTCGTTGTTTTCGTCGCTGAACGTCGGCGATTGGGCCAGGATAGTCTAGATCCACGTGCACTCACTTGGTCGCACGGTCAAGAACCCATTTCCAGGGTAAAGAGTGATTAACCGCAGTCATACAGCTCTTCAGGACGTGGATACACTTTGAGCTAGATATATTCTCCCGGAAAATTCTCATTCAAAATCACACAACATGAAACAACACTTTTAGCTAAACCGCCGCAAAGAGTACCACCACCCTGTAATAATTCGTCACAGAAATCTCACTGATAATAAACACAACATGAACAAAGTACTATCATTCTCCAAATGGAATGGCATCTTATGAGACATGAAAAGGAGCAGCCACAAGAAGAATCGTTGGCATTTCCTACTGTCCTACACTGATCTCAGCCCGCACTAGGTCTAACAGACGTAATCGCTAACTAAATACAAACTAAACTAAGCACTACCCGAAATGAGTGCTCTTTATCATTTGTGATGGACGAACAAGAATTGTAGTTGTAAGTACAATATCTAAACTATTGACAGATTTTATGTTTGAAGTTTTCACAAAGTTATAGCATTTCTTATTCCCATTCGCTGGAAAAGTGTGATTATTAATTTGATTTCCACTCTCTCTCTCTCTCTCTCTCTCTCTCTCTCTCTCTCTCTCTCTCTCTCTCCGTTTATCTTTCTTTCATCCTTCACCTCTTTCTCCGTGCCGTTAGACCCCCCCTCCCCCCCACCTCCGATTTCTTTATTCCCTCACGCTATTATTTCTTTCTTTTTTCTTTCTTTCTTTCTTTCTTTCTTTCTTTCCCAATCTGTCTATATGAACCACTCTTGCCACAATAACATCACTCAAAAGATATGAAATATTAACCAATCGCACCCACCAAAGCGGTCCGTCCTAAGAGTCAGACACACACTAGCGACAGAGTAGACGATGTGTCCTGGCGTGCACAGCAGCGCTGAATGAGGCGTTTCTAGCTAAAGTGTCATCACAAAATGAGAAATATCTTTACCGATATTAATATTTGAGGTTTCTGAAAAGTTAACGCCTTTACAGCGGGCAAAACAAATGTGAAGTTATGCAGTGTAACTCCCTGATATCTAATGTCACGTTTGAGACTGTCCATTAGTCTGTGAGGTGGCCAGTGTCAATTTTAGCAGGGGGTCACGGGAAAAAAACATCCCAGAATAAAACATCTTACGAAAAATCAAGGTGATAATTCATCGCAGTGAATTTACCTGTGTTGAATCATCTCGCAATGACGTTTACCTGTGATGAATCATCTCGCAATGACGTTTACCTGTGATGAATCATCTCGCAATGAATTTAACTGTGATGAATCATCTCGCAATGACGTTTACCTGTGATGAATCATCTCGCAATGACGTTTACCTGTGTTGAATCATCTCGCAATGACGTTTACCTGTGATGAATCATCTCGCAATGACGTTTACCTGTGATGAATCATCTCGCAATGAATTTAACTGTGATGAATCATCTCGCAATGACGTTTACCTGTGATGAATCATCTCGCAATGACGTTTACCTGTGTTGAATCATCTCGCAATGAATTTAACTGTGATGAATCATCTCGCAATGACGTTTACCTGTGATGAATTTTCCGCGAGTTAAACTTACTCTTGAGATGAATTTTCTGCGATGTTTTTTCCCCCCGAACTCGTCCTGTGCAGAGGCTTTCATTTCATTACATTTGAGGCAAAAACAAAGTGCATGAAAGCAAGGCTGTCTCATTGATTGAGAAGACAGCGAGCTCAAGTAGATAAGTCCCAATGTGAGCAGGCCAGACAGTTTCCGAGTTCTTCAAGCTCTGGTAAGAAAGCAAATCTACTTTAGACACCTAGGGAGATGCTCGGTTTATAATTTTTTTTAAATTGTTTAATGTGAGGTTGGCTTTGTGATTAACTGTTTAATGTGAGGTTGGCTTTGTGATTAACTGTTTAATGTGAGGTTGGCTTTGTGATTAACTGTTTAATGCAAGGTTGGCTTTGTGATTAACTGTTTAATGTGAGGTTGGCTTTGTGATTAACTGTTTAATGTGAGGTTGGCTTTGTGATTAACTGTTTAATGCGAGGTTGGCTTTGTGATTAACTGTTTAATGTGAGGTTGGCTTTGTGATTAACTGTTTAATGCAAGGTTGGCTTTGTGATTAACTGTTTAATGCGAGGTTGGCTTTGTGATTAACTGTTTAATGTGAGGTTGGCTTTGTGATTAACTGTTTAATGCAAGGTTGGCTTTGTGATTAACTGTTTAATGTGAGGTTGGCTTTGTGATTAACTGTTTAATGTGAGGTTGGCTTTGTGATTAACTGTTTAATGCGAGGTTGGCTTTGTGATTAACTGTTTAATGTGAGGTTGGCTTTGTGATTAACTGTTTAATGCAAGGTTGGCTTTGTGATTAACTGTTTAATGCGAGGTTGGCTTTGTGATTAACTGTTTAATGTGAGGTTGGTATGTGAGTAACTGTTTAATGTGAGGTTGTTTTGTGAGTGACTGTTTAATGTGAGGTTGTTTTGTGAGTAACAGTTTAATGTGAGGTTGGCTTTGTGAGTAACTGTTTAATGTGAGGTTGGCTTTGTGATTAACTGTTTAATGTGAGGTTGGCTTTGTGATTAACTGTTTAATGTGAGGTTGGCTTTGTGATTAACTGTTTAATGCGAGGTTGGCTTTGTGATTAACTGTTTAATGTGAGGTTGGTATGTGAGTGACTGTTTAATGTGAGGTTGTTTTGTGAGTGACTGTTTATGTGAGGTTGTTTTGTGAGTAACAGTTTAATGTGAGGTTGGCTTTGTGAGTAACTGTTTAATGTGAGGTTGGCTTTGTGATTAACTGTTTAATGTGAGGTTGGCTTTGTGATTAACTGTTTAATGTGAGGTTGGCTTTGTGATTAACTGTTTAATGCGAGGTTGGCTTTGTGATTAACTGTTTAATGTGAGGTTGGTATGTGAGTGACTGTTTAATGTGAGGTTGTTTTGTGAGTGACTGTTTAATGTGAGGTTGTTTTGTGAGTAACAGTTTAATGTGAGGTTGGCTTTGTGAGTAACTGTTCAATGTGAGGTTGGCTTTGTGAGTAACTGTTTAATGTGAGGTTGGCTTTGTGAGTAACTGTTTAATGTGAGGTTGGCTTTGTGAGTAACTGTTTAATGTGAGGTTGGCTTTGTGAGTAACTGTTTAATGTGAGGTTGGCTTTGTGAGTAACTGTTTAATGTGAGGTTGGTTTGTGAGTAACTGTTTAATGTGAGGTTGGTTTGTGAGTAACTGTTTAATGTGAGGTTGGTCTGTGTGTAACTGTTTAATGTGAGATTGGTTTGTGAGTGACTGTTTAATGTGAGGTTGTTTTGTGAGTAACTGTTTAATGTAAGATTAGTTTGTGAGTAACTGTTTAATGTGAGGTTGGTTTGTGAGTGACTGTTTAATGTGAGGTTGTTTTGTGAGTGACTGTTTAATCTGAGGTTGGTCTGTGTGTAACTGTTTAATGGGAGGTTGTTTTGTGAGTGACTGTTTAATGTGAGGTTGGTCTGTGTGTAATTGTTTAATGTGAGGTTGTTTTGTGAGTGACTGTTTAATGTGAGGTTGTTTTGTGAGTGACTGTTTAAAGTGAGGTTGTTTTGTGAGTGAATGTTTAATTTGAGGTTGTTTTGTGAGTGACTGTTTAATGTCAGGTTGGTTTGTGAGTGACTGTTTAATGTGAGGTTGTTTTGTGAGTGACTGTTTAATGTCAGGTTGGTTTGTGAGTGACTGTTTAATGTCAGGTTAGTTTGTGAGTGACTGTTTAATGTGGGGTTGGTTTGTGAGTGACTGTTTAATGTGAGGTTGTTTTGTGAATGACTGTTTAATGTGAGGTTGGTTTGTGAGTGACTGTTTAATATGAGGTTGGTTGGTGAGTGACTGTTTAATGTGAGATTGGTTTGTGTGTGACTGTTTAATGTGAGGTTAGTTGTGTGTAACTGTTTAATGTGAGGTTTGTTTCTGAGTGAGTGACTGTTTAATGTGAGGTTGATTTGTGAGTGAGTGACTGTTTAATGTGAGGTTAGTTTGTGTGTAACTGTTTATTGTGAGGTTAGTTTGTGTGTAACTGTTTAATGTGAGGTCAGTTTGTGTGTAACTGTTTACTGTGAGATTTGTTTGTGAGTAACTGTTTATTGTGAGGTTAGTTTGTGAGTAACTGTTTAATGTGAGGTTTGTTTGTGAGTAACTGTTTATTGTGAGGTTAGTTTGTGAGTAACTGTTTAATGTGAGATTTGTTTGTGAGTAACTGTTTATTGTGAGGTTAGTTTGTGAGTAACTGTTTAATGTGAGGTTAGTTTGTGAGTAACTGTTTAATGTGAGGTTAGTTTGTGTGTAACTGTTTATTGTGAGATTAGTTTGTGAGTAACTGTTTAATGTGAGGTTAGTTTGTGAGTAACTGTTTAATGTGAGGTTGGCTTTGTGATTAACTGTTTAATGCGAGGTTGGCTTTGTGATTAACTGTTTAATGTGAGGTTGGTATGTGAGTGACTGTTTAATGTGAGGTTGTTTTGTGAGTGACTGTTTAATGTGAGGTTGTTTTGTGAGTAACAGTTTAATGTGAGGTTGGCTTTGTGAGTAACTGTTTAATGTGAGGTTGGCTTTGTGATTAACTGTTTAATGTGAGGTTGGCTTTGTGATTAACTGTTTAATGTGAGGTTGGCTTTGTGATTAACTGTTTAATGCGAGGTTGGCTTTGTGATTAACTGTTTAATGTGAGGTTGGTATGTGAGTGACTGTTTAATGTGAGGTTGTTTTGTGAGTGACTGTTTAATGTGAGGTTGTTTTGTGAGTAACAGTTTAATGTGAGGTTGGCTTTGTGAGTAACTGTTTAATGTGAGGTTGGCTTTGTGAGTAACTGTTTAATGTGAGGTTGGCTTTGTGAGTAACTGTTTAATGTGAGGTTGGCTTTGTGAGTAACTGTTTAATGTGAGGTTGGCTTTGTGAGTAACTGTTTAATGTGAGGTTGGCTTTGTGAGTAACTGTTTAATGTGAGGTTGGTTTGTGAGTAACTGTTTAATGTGAGGTTGGTTTGTGAGTAACTGTTTAATGTGAGGTTGGTCTGTGTGTAACTGTTTAATGTGAGATTGGTTTGTGAGTGACTGTTTAATGTGAGGTTGTTTTGTGAGTGACTGTTTAATGTGAGGTTGGCTTTGTGAGTAACTGTTTAATGTAAGATTAGTTTGTGAGTAACTGTTTAATGTGAGGTTGGTTTGTAAGTAACTGTTTAATGTGAGGTTGTTTTGTGAGTGACTGTTTAATCTGAGGTTGGTCTGTGTGTAACTGTTTAATGGGAGGTTGTTTTGTGAGTGACTGTTTAATGTGAGGTTGGTCTGTGTGTAATTGTTTAATGTGAGGTTGTTTTGTGAGTGACTGTTTAATGTGAGGTTGTTTTGTGAGTGACTGTTTAATGTGAGGTTGGTTTGTGAGTGACTGTTTAATGTGAGGTTGTTTTGAGAGTGACTGTTTAATGTCAGGTTGGTTTGTGAGTGACTGTTTAATGTGAGGTTGTTTTGTGAGTGAATGTTTAATTTGAGGTTGTTTTGTGAGTGACTGTTTAATGTCAGGTTGGTTTGTGAGTGACTGTTTAATGTGAGGTTGTTTTGTGAGTGACTGTTTAATGTCAGGTTGGTTTGTGAGTGACTGTTTAATGTGAGGTTGGTTTGTGAGTGACTGTTTAATGTGAGGTTGGTTTGTGAGTGACTGTTTAATGTGAGGTTGGTTTGTGAGTGACTGTTTAATGTGAGGTTGTTTTGTGAGTGACTGTTTAATGTGAGGTTGGTTTGTGAGTGACTGTTTAATATGAGGTTGGTTGGTGAGTGACTGTTTAATATGAGATTGGTTTGTGTGTGACTGTTTAATGTGAGGTTAGTTTGTGTGTAACTGTTTAATGTGAGGTTTGTTTGTGAGTGAGTGACTGTTTAATGTGAGGTTGGTTTGTGAGTGAGTGACTGTTTAATGTGAGGTTAGTTTGTGAGTAACTGTTTATTGTGAGGTTAGTTTGTGAGTAACTGTTTAATGTGAGGTTAGTTTGTGAGTAACTGTTTAATGTGAGATTTGTTTGTGAGTAACTGTTTATTGTGAGGTTAGTTTGTGAGTAACTGTTTAATGTGAGGTTAGTTTGTGAGTAACTGTTTAATGTGAGGTTAGTTTGTGTGTAACTGTTTATTGTGAGATTAGTTTGTGAGTAACTGTTTAATGTGAGGTTAGTTTGTGAGTAACTGTTTAATGTGAGGTTAGTTGATGAGTAACTGTTTAATGTGAGGTTAGTTTGTGAGTAACTGTTTATCGTCAGGTTAGTTTGTGAGTAACTGTTTAATATGAGGTTAGTTTGTGAGTAACTGTTTATTGTCAGGTTAGTTTGTGAGTAACTGTTTAATGTGAGATTGTTTTGTAAGTAACTGTTTAATGTGAGGTTAGTTTGTGAGTAACTGTTTAATGTGAGGTTAGTTTGTGAGTAACTGTTTATCGTCAGGTTAGTTTGTGAGTAACTGTTTAATGTGAGGTTTGTTTGTGAGTAACTGTTTAATGTGAGGTTAGTTTGTGTGTAACTGTTTATTGTGAGGTTAGTTTGTGAGTAACTGTTTAATGTGAGGTTAGTTTGTGAGTAACTGTTTAATGTGAGATTTGTTTGTGAGTAACTGTTTATTGTGAGGTTAGTTTGTGAGTAACTGTTTAATGTGAGGTTAGTTTGTGAGTAACTGTTTAATGTGAGGTTAGTTTGTGTGTAACTGTTTATTGTGAGATTAGTTTGTGAGTAACTGTTTAATGTGAGGTTAGTTTGTGAGTAACTGTTTAATGTGAGGTTAGTTTGTGAGTAACTGTTTAATGTGAGGTTAGTTTGTGTGTAACTGTTTATCGTCAGGTTAGTTTGTGAGTAACTGTTTAATGTGAGGTTAGTTTGTGAGTAACTGTTTATTGTCAGGTTAGTTTGTGAGTAACTGTTTAATGTGAGGTTGTTTTGTGAGTAACTTTTTAATGTGAGGTTAGTTTGTGAGTAACTGTTTAATGTGAGGTTAGTTTGTGAGTGACTGTTTAATCTGAGGTTGGTCTGTGTGTAACTGTTTAATGGGAGGTTGTTTTGTGAGTGACTGTTTAATGTGAGGTTGTTTTGTGAGTGACTGTTTAATGTGAGGTTGGTTTGTGAGTGACTGTTTAATGTGAGGTTGTTTTGAGAGTGACTGTTTAATGTCAGGTTGGTTTGTGAGTGACTGTTTAATGTGAGGTTGTTTTGTGAGTGAATGTTTAATTTGAGGTTGTTTTGTGAGTGACTGTTTAATGTCAGGTTGGTTTGTGAGTGACTGTTTAATGTGAGGTTGTTTTGTGGGTGACTGTTTAATGTCAGGTTGGTTTGTGAGTGACTGTTTAATGTGAGGTTGGTTTGTGAGTGACTGTTTAATGTGAGGTTGGTTTGTGAGTGACTGTTTAATGTGAGGTTGGTTTGTGAGTGACTGTTTAATGTGAGGTTGTTTTGTGAGTGACTGTTTAATGTGAGGTTGGTTTGTGAGTGACTGTTTAATATGAGGTTGGTTGGTGAGTGACTGTTTAATGTGAGATTGGTTTGTGTGTGACTGTTTAATGTGAGGTTAGGTTGTGTGTAACTGTTTAATGTGAGGTTTGTTTGTGAGTGAGTGACTGTTTAATGTGAGGTTGGTTTGTGAGTGAGTGACTGTTTAATGTGAGGTTAGTTTGTGTGTAACTGTTTATTGTGAGGTTAGTTTGTGTGTAACTGTTTAATGTGAGGTCTGTTTGTGTGTAACTGTTTACTGTGAGATTTGTTTGTGAGTAACTGTTTATTGTGAGGTTAGTTTGTGAGTAACTGTTTAATGTGAGGTTTGTTTGTGAGTAACTGTTTATTGTGAGGTTAGTTTGTGAGTAACTGTTTAATGTGAGGTTAGTTTGTGAGTAACTGTTTAATGTGAGATTTGTTTGTGAGTAACTGTTTATTGTGAGGTTAGTTTGTGAGTAACTGTTTAATGTGAGGTTAGTTTGTGAGTAACTGTTTAATGTGAGGTTAGTTTGTGTGTAACTGTTTATTGTGAGATTAGTTTGTGAGTAACTGTTTAATGTGAGGTTAGTTTGTGAGTAACTGTTTAATGTGAGGTTAGTTGATGAGTAACTGTTTAATGTGAGGTTAGTTTGTGAGTAACTGTTTATCGTCAGGTTAGTTTGTGATTAACTGTTTAATGTGAGGTTAGTTTGTGAGTAACTGTTTATTGTCAGGTTAGTTTGTGAGTAACTGTTTAATGTGAGATTGTTTTGTAAGTAACTGTTTAATGTGAGGTTAGTTTGTGAGTAACTGTTTAATGTGAGGTTAGTTTGTGAGTAACTGTTTATCGTCAGGCTAGTTTGTGAGTAACTGTTTAATGTGAGGTTTGTTTGTGAGTAACTGTTTAATGTGAGGTTAGTTTGTGTGTAACTGTTTATTGTGAGGTTAGTTTGTGAGTAACTGTTTAATGTGAGGTTAGTTTGTGAGTAACTGTTTAATGTGAGATTTGTTTGTGAGTAACTGTTTATTGTGAGGTTAGTTTGTGAGTAACTGTTTAATGTGAGGTTAGTTTGTGAGTAACTGTTTAATGTGAGGTTAGTTTGTGTGTAACTGTTTATTGTGAGATTAGTTTGTGAGTAACTGTTTAATGTGAGGTTAGTTTGTGAGTAACTGTTTAATGTGAGGTTAGTTTGTGAGTAACTGTTTAATGTGAGGTTAGTTTGTGTGTAACTGTTTATCGTCAGGTTAGTTTGTGAGTAACTGTTTAATGTGAGGTTAGTTTGTGAGTAACTGTTTATTGTCAGGTTAGTTTGTGAGTAACTGTTTAATGTGAGGTTGTTTTGTGAGTAACTTTTTAATGTGAGGTTAGTTTGTGAGTAACTGTTTAATGTGAGGTTAGTTTGTGAGTAACTGTTTATCGTCAGGTTAGTTTGTGAGTAACTGTTTAATGTGAGGTTTGTTTGTGAGTAACTGTTTAATGTGAGGTTAGTTTGTGTGTAACTGTTTATTGTGAGGTTAGTTTGTGAGTAACTGTTTAATGTGAGGTTAGTTTGTGAGTAACTGTTTATCGTCAGGTTAGTTTGTGAGTAACTGTTTAATATGAGGTTAGTTTGTGTGTAACTGTTTATTGTGAGATTAGTTTGTGAGTAACTGTTTATTGTCAGGTTAGTTTGTGAGTAACTGTTTAATGTGAGGTTAGTTTGTGAGTAACTGTTTAATGTAAGGTTAGTTTGTTGAGTAACTATTTATTGTGAGATTAGTTTGTGAGTAACTGTTTAATGTGAGGTTAGTTTGTGAGTAACTGTTTAATGTGAGATTAGGTTGTGAGTATCTGTTTAATGTGAGGTTAGTTTGTGAGTAACTGTTTAATGTGAGGTTAGTTTGTGTGTAACTGTTTAATGTGAGATTAGTTTGTGAGTAACTGTTAGTAGTAAGGAAGGGGGTTTAGTGCAAGGATTTGAACATTTCGTGCAGTATCATGCAACATTGGCATGTATCGTGCAGGACAATCTCGTCGTGCAGCATGTATCGTGCAATCTCAGGTGACCTCGCTCGGCGCGGGTGGTCTTATCTCAAGTGGTCAAGTGGTCGGCCTCGTCTTATCTCAAAGTGGTCAAGTGGTCGGCCTCGTCTTATCTCAGGTGCGACCAGTGGTTCTAAAACTTGTAGGTGTGTTTGGAGACCAGTGGTTCTAAAACTTGTAGGCTATGGAGACCTCTAAAACTTGTATGTCAGTCTAAAACTTGCGGGGGGTCATCAATGTGTGATGGCAACAGGAGGCAAATATGGAGACCATAAAACTTGTATGTCAGTCTAAAACTTGCGGGGGGTCGTGTTATCATGTGATGGCTAAAAAAAAAGGCAAAGGGGTGTTAGTAACGATCATCATCGGGCCACCTCGGTCATCATCATCGGCGCTGGTCGGCGGCGGTCGCTGGTCGTCGCTGGTCGTCGTCGTCGTCGTCGCTGGTCGGCTCGGGCAACATCATCATGTGTAGTGATTAATGGTCGTCGCTGGTCGGCTCGGGCAACATCATCATGATTAAATAGTGACGCTCTCTCTCTTATCATCATCAAGCCACACCCTCAACAACATCATCACCAAGCTACACAAATTGACACATCATCATCATCATCATCATCATCATGTGCCACCATCATCATCAAGCCACACCCTCAACAACACCATCACCAAGCCACACAAATTGACACATCATCATCAAGCCACACCCTCAACAACACCATCACCAAGCCACACAAATTGACACATCATCAGCATGTGCCACCCTCAACATCAACCCTTAATATCCTATCATCATCATCATCAAGTGCCACCCTCAACATCAACCCTTCATGTCCTATCATCATCATCAAGAGCCACCCTCAACATCAACCCTTAATATCCTATCATCATCATCATCTAATATCCTATCATCATCAAGTGCCACCCTCAACATCAACCCTTCATGTCCTATCATCATCATCAAGAGCCACCCTCAACATCAACCCTTCATGTCCTATCATCATCATCATCAAGTGCCACCCTCAACATCAACCCTTCATGTCCTATCATCATCATCAAGTGCCACCCTCAACATCAACCCTTCATGTCCTATCATCAGCATCATACCATCAAAGTATCAAACCGCGAAATTCTCTCTCTTTTTCTCTCTCTCTCTCTCTTTCTCTCTCTCTCTCTCTCTCGCTCTCTCTCTCTCTCTCTCACATTCATGGTAAAGCAAACAAAATATAGTACAGGGATAACCTTTATTTATAGGTATGTAGTTGGGTGTCTGCTTAGTTCTATGTCATAAATGAATCATAAGGGGTGAAACTGTTAGAGATTGCTGGGTAGTCTAAACTGGTAGTGTAAAGAGTTAAATATCTAAAGGCGTAGTCGAGACGTTATCATCAGCTACCTTTCTTTTTATATAGAAATAGGAAAGAGCATTTCTTGTTTGACTGTCGGAAAATATGGAATTATTTAAGACTTTGAAACCTACATTTTTCCCACCCTTAGCCTTTTGCGTAGCGAGAACCTCTAAAAACATATCTTTAGCTAATTTGCTGTGTTGCTTACTTAACCCTTTACAATTGATTTTATCGTAATCCCCACTACAATGGTACGTCTTACTACATAAACTAACAAGAGCCGTCCCTTCGGACTCTAGTTTAAAAAGCCCGGGCGTTCGTTTGGTGTATGCTTTAACACCCTTACAGTTTACACAGTCTGGCTAATATGGTCATCGCAAAACTCGACAGGAAACCAGTCTTTATATACGCTATTAAACTCATTCCGCAGCCCTGACTTTACTATAGCCTCCAACTTAGGTGCACTTAAAGCTAAATATAAACTATCAGTATCTGTTTCACATAACTGAAAGTTGGACCTATCTACAAACTTATCTAAGAACTCGAAATAAAAAATCTAACATACGAAGTTTTCCATATCGATACACGAAGAAACCGATTTGTAGGGGTAAGTCCCATCCTACCGGGTGTGGGAAAACGGTATTTGTACAAAAGTTTATACAGAACCTTCTAAGAGGCGAAGGCAGAAACCTACGAGTCAAGGGCAGAAACCAAGGAGGGAAGGTCAGAAACCTAGGAGGCGAAGGCAGAAACCTACGAGTCAAGGGCAGAAACCAAGGAGGGAAGGTCAGAAACCTAGGAGGCGAAGGCAGAAACCTACGAGTCAAGGGCAGAAACCAAGGAGGGAAGGTCAGAAACCTAGGAGGCAAGGGCAGAAACCTAGGAGGCAAGGGCAGAAACCTAGAAGGCAAGGTCAGAAACCTAGGAGGCAAGGTCAGAAACCTAGGAGGCAAGGTCAGAAACCTAGGAGGCAAGGTCAGAACTTTCTAGGAGGCAAGGTCAGAAACCTAGGAGGCACCTCGATGGACAGCTAGACAACCGAAGAAGCGTTTTACAATCTCAATATGACTAACCCCCTTGTGGGTATGCCTTTTCTAATACGGTTATCATTCTGTCGGCATATTATCGTTTGTTTTTAATTATAATCTTAGTAGCATGTTGACAGTGCCACTATTGCGTGCTTTTGGTTAATTTGACGGAACCAGTTGTTATAATGCTTACATTTCAGTATTCGATTTTCAATTTCTCCCACTTATCGTTAATTTTCGCGTTTTCCCCCTCTCTTTCTCTATAAATATATGTGTAAATAAAAAAGACATTATTTGTTTGACTAAAACCATGGTTTTTATATTTTGCTATATGTTTGTACATATGTTATCATCATCTACTAAACGTTTTAAACAGTATAAAAAAAGGTGACAAATTATAATCACCGTCTTCTCATATAGAAAACTATTACTAACGAAGAACATATCTTTAATAAGACATCACCAATGATGACTCACCGCAACAACAACAAAAACTACGAGAACTGACAAAAATGAATATAACTTTAAATTGTAAAACAACAACTCAATAATGTTGGAAAAAGTTGGAGGTTCGGATGCTAAAGAATTTAGTGAACGTTAAAAACTTGGGCACCGTTAGTATATTTACGTTAATGTTGAAACTTGATCAAATTATCATGTCTTATCAGACGGGTCATTGTTAAGTGACATATCTATTCGACATCTACTGTGTCCACTTGTCTTATCCGTGGTCGCTAGTCGCTAGTCGCTATATCTCCTGAGAATGATAATTACCCCTCACCTAGGATCACTATAATGTCTTTAACAAAAGTGTTAACTTCAAGTTATTAGACGGTAAGAGTGCGCGGTGTTTCTTGTTAAGGCGTTTGTTATTAATAATGTATAAATTGACAGGCTGGAGAAAATACAGAATAAAGAGATGCGCATTAACTTGGGGTGTACGAGGGTAATGGTTCGTTAAGTCCGTGGTTCGTGGGGTTGTGGTTCGTGGTTCGTTAGTTGATGGTTCGTTAAGTCCGTGGTTCGTGGGGTTGTGGTTCGTGGTTCGTGAGTTGATGGTTCGTTAAGTCCGTGGTTCGTGGGGTTGTGGTTCGTGGTTCGTTAGTTGATGGTTCGTTAAGTCCGTGGTTCGTGGTTCGTTAGTTGATGGTTCGTTAAGTCCGTGGTTCGTGGGGTTGTGGTTCGTGGTTCGTTAGTTGATGGTTCGTTAAGTCCGTGGTTAGTTAGTTGATGGTTCGTGGTTCGTTAAGTCCATGGTTCGTGGGGTTGTTGTTCGTGGTTCGTGAGTTGATGGTTCGTTAAGTCCGTGGTTCGTGGGGTTGTGGTTCGTGGTTCGTTAGTTGATGGTTCGTTAAGTCCGTGGTTCGTGGGGTTGTGGTTCGTGGTTCGTTAGTTGATGGTTCGTTAAGTCCGTGGTTCGTTAGTTGATGGTTCGTGGTTCGTGGTTCGTTAAGTCCGTGGTTCGTGGGGTTGTGGTTCGTGGTTCGTGAGTTGATGGTTCGTTAAGTCCGTGGTTCGTGGGGTTGTGGTTCGTGGTTCGTTAGTTGATGGTTCGTTAAGTCCGTGGTTCGTGGGGTTGTGGTTCGTGGTTCGTTAGTTGATGGTTCGTTAAGTCCGTGGTTCGTTAGTTGATGGTTCGTGGTTCGTTAAGTCCGTGGTTCGTGGGGTTGTTGTTCGTGGTTCGTGAGTTGATGGTTCGTTAAGTCCGTGGTTCGTGGGGTTGTGGTTCGTGGTTCGTTAGTTGATGGTTCGTTAAGTCCGTGGTTCGTGGGGTTGTGGTTCGTGGTTCGTTAGTTGATGGTTCGTTAAGTCCGTGGTTCGTTAGTTGATGGTTCGTGGTTCGTGGTTCGTTAAGTCCGTGGTTCGTGGGGTTGTTGTTCGTGGTTCGTGAGTTGATGGTTCGTTAAGTCCGTGGTTCGTGGGGTTGTGGTTCGTGGTTCGTTAGTTGATGGTTCGTTAAGTCCGTGGTTCGTGGGGTTGTGGTTCGTGGTTCGATAGTTGATGGTTCGTCAAGTCCGTGGTTCGTTAGTTGATGGTTCGTGGTTCGTGGTTCGTTAAGTCCATGGTTCGTGGGGTTGTTGTTCGTGGTTCGTGAGTTGATGGTTCGTTAAGTCCATGGTTCGTGGGGTTGTTGTTCGTGGTTCGTTAGTTGATGGTTCGTTAAGTCCGTGGTTCGTGGGGTTGTGGTTCGTGGTTCGTTAGTTGATGGTTCGTGGTTCGTGGTTCGTTAAGTCCATGGTTCGTGGGGTTGTGGTTCGTGGGGTTGTGGTTTATTAAGTTTGTAGTTTGTTAAGAGCGTGGCTCGAGAACTCATATGTATACTGTTTAAAACGTTTAGTAGATGATGATAACATATGTACAAACATATAGCAAAATATAAAAACCATGGTTTTAGTCAAACAAATAATGTCTTTTTTATTTACACATATATTTATAGAGAAAGAGAGGGGGAAAACGCGAAAATTAACGATAAGTGGGAGAAATTGAAAATCGAATTCTGAAATGTAAGCATTATAACAACTGGTTCCGTCAAATTAACCAAAAGCACGCAATAGTGGCACTGTCAACATGCTACTAAGATTATAATTAAAAACAAACGATAATATGCCGACAGAATGATAACCGTATTAGAAAAGGCATACCACAAGGGGGTTAGTCATATTGAGATTGTAAAACGCTTCTTCGGTTGTCTAGCTGTCCATCGAGGTGCCTCCTAGGTTTCTGACCTTGCCTCCTAGAAAGTTTTGACCTTGCCTCCTAGGTTTCTGACCTTGCCTCCTAGGTTTCTGACCTTGCCTCCTAGGTTTCTGACCTTGCCTCCTAGGTTTCAGCCCTTGCCTCCTAGGTTTCTGCCCTTGCCTCCTAGGTTTCTGACCTTCCCTCCTTGGTTTCTGCCCTTGACTCGTAGGTTTCTGCCTTCGCCTCCTAGGTTTCTGACCTTCCCTCCTTGGTTTCTGCCCTTGACTCGTAGGTTTCTGCCTTCGCCTCCTAGGTTTCTGACCTTCCCTCCTTGGTTTCTGCCCTTGACTCGTAGGTTTCTGCCTTCGCCTCTTAGAAGGTTCTGTATAAACTTTTGTACAAATACCGTTTTCCCACACCCGGTAGGATGGGACTTACCCCTACAAATCGGTTTCTTCGTGTATCGATATGGAAAACTTCGTATGTTAGATTTTTATTTCGAGTTCTTAGATAAGTTTGTAGATAGGTCCAACTTTCAGTTATGTGAAACAGATACTGATAGTTTATATTTAGCTTTAAGTGCACCTAAGTTGGAGGCTATAGTTAAGTCAGGGCTGCGGAATGAGTTTAATAGCGTATATAAAGACTGGTTTCCTGTCGAGTTTTGCGATGACCATATTAGCCAGACTGTGTAAACTGTAAGGGTGTTAAAGCATACACCAAACGAACGCCCGGGCTTTTTAAACTAGAGTCCGAAGGGACGGCTCTTGTTAGTTTATGTAGTAAGACGTACCATTGTAGTGGGGATTACGATAAAATCAATTGTAAAGGGTTAAGTAAGCAACACAGCAAATTAGCTAAAGATATGTTTTTAGAGGTTCTCGCTACGCAAAAGGCTAAGGGTGGGAAAAATGTAGGTTTCAAAGTCTTAAATAATTCCATATTTTCCGACAGTCAAACAAGAAATGCTCTTTCCTATTTCTATATAAAAAGAAAGGTAGCTGATGATAACGTCTCGACTACGCCTTTAGATATTTAACTCTTTACACTACCAGTTTAGACTACCCAGCAATCTCTAACAGTTTCACCCCTTATGATTCATTTATGACATAGAACTAAGCAGACACCCAACTACATACCTATAAATAAAGGTTATCCCTGTACTATATTTTGTTTGCTTTACCATGAATGTGAGAGAGAGAGAGAGAGAGCGAGAGAGAGAGAGAGAGAGAAAGAGAGAGAGAGAGAGAAAAAGAGAGAGAATTTCGTGGTTTGATACTTTGATGGTATGATGCTGATGATAGGACATGAAGGGTTGATGTTGAGGGTGGCACTTGATGATGATGATAGGACATGAAGGGTTGATGTTGAGGGTGGCACTTGATGATGATGATGATAGGACATGAAGGGTTGATGTTGAGGGTGGCTCTTGATGATGATGATAGGACATGAAGGGTTGATGTTGAGGGTGGCACTTGATGATGATGATGATAGGATATTAGATGATGATGATGATAGGATATTAAGGGTTGATGTTGAGGGTGGCTCTTGATGATGATGATAGGACATGAAGGGTTGATGTTGAGGGTGGCACTTGATGATGATGATGATAGGATATTAAGGGTTGATGTTGAGGGTGGCACATGCTGATGATGTGTCAATTTGTGTGGCTTGGTGATGGTGTTGTTGAGGGTGTGGCTTGATGATGATGTGTCAATTTGTGTGGCTTGGTGATGGTGTTGTTGAGGGTGTGGCTTGATGATGATGGTGGCACATGATGATGATGATGATGATGATGATGATGTGTCAATTTGTGTAGCTTGGTGATGATGTTGTTGAGGGTGTGGCTTGATGATGATAAGAGAGAGAGCGTCACTATTTAATCATGATGATGTTGCCCGAGCCGACCAGCGACGACCATTAATCACTACACATGATGATGTTGCCCGAGCCGACCAGCGACGACGACGACGACGACCAGCGACGACCAGCGACCGCCGCCGACCAGCGCCGATGATGATGACCGAGGTGGCCCGATGATGATCGTTATTGCCTTTTTTTTTTAGCCATCACATGATAACACGACCCCCCGCAAGTTTTAGACTGACATACAAGTTTTATGGTCTCCATATTTGCCTCCTGTTGCCATCACACATTGATGACCCCCCGCAAGTTTTAGACTGACATACAAGTTTTAGAGGTCTCCATAGCCTACAAGTTTTAGAACCACTGGTCTCCAAACACACCTACAAGTTTTAGAACCACTGGTCGCACCTGAGATAAGACGAGGCCGACCACTTGACCACTTTGAGATAAGACGAGGCCGACCACTTGACCACTTGAGATAAGACCACCCGCGCCGAGCGAGGTCACCTGAGATTGCACGATACATGCTGCACGACGAGATTGTCCTGCACGATACATGCCAATGTTGCATGATACTGCACGAAATGTTCAAATCCTTGCACTAAACCCCCTTCCTTACTACTACCGTTTAATGTGAGGTTAGTTTGTGTGTAACTGTTTAATGTGAGATTAGTTTGTGAGTAACTGTTTAATGTGAGATTAGTTTGTTAGTAACTGTTTAATGTGAGGTCAGTTTGTGTGTAACTGTTTATTGTCAGGTTAGTTTGTGAGTAACTGTTTAATGTGAGGTCAGTTTGTGTGTAACTGTTTATCGTCAGGTTAGTTTGTGAGTAACTGTTTAATGTGAGGTCAGTTTGTGTGTAACTGTTTATCGTCAGG
The DNA here is from genome assembly GCA_032433765.1 of Megaustenia siamemsis. Classification (NCBI taxonomy): domain Eukaryota; kingdom Metazoa; phylum Mollusca; class Gastropoda; order Stylommatophora; family Ariophantidae; genus Megaustenia; species Megaustenia siamemsis. Next base: position 2,286,881 of record JAVIAB010000105.1, read on the forward strand.
TTAGTTTGTGAGTAACTGTTTAATATGAGGTCAGTTTGTGTGTAACTGTTTATTGTCAGGTTAGTTTGTGAGTAACTGTTTAATGTGAGGTTAGTTTGTGAGTAACTGTTTAATGTGAGATCAGTTTGTGTGTAACTGTTTATTGTCAGGTTAGTTTGTGAGTAACTCTTTAATGTGAGGTCAGTTTGTGTGTAACTGTTTATCGTCAGGTTAGTTTGTGAGTAACTGTTTAATGTGAGGTCAGTTTGTGTGTAACTGTTTATCGTCAGGTTAGTTTGTGAGTAACTGTTTAATGTGAGGTCAGTTTGTGTGTAACTGTTTATTGTGAGGTTAGTTTGTGAGTAACTGTTTAATGTGAGGTTAGTTTGTGAGTAACTGTTTAATGTGAGGTTAGTTTGTGTGTAACTGTTTAATGTGAGGTTAGTTTGTGAGTAACTGTTTATTGTGAGATTAGTTTGTGAGTAACCCTTTAATGTGAGGTCAGTTTGTGTGTAACTGTTTATCGTCAGGTTAGTTTGTGAGTAACTGTTTAATGTGAGGTCAGTTTGTGTGTAACTGTTTATTGTCAGGTTAGTTTGTGAGTAACTGTTTAATGTGAGGTTAGTTTGTGAGTAACTGTTTAATGTGAGGTTAGTTTGTGTGTAACTGTTTAATGTGATGTTAGTTTGTGAGTAACTGTTTATTGTGAGATTAGTTTGTGAGTAACTCTTTAATGTGAGGTCAGTTTGTGTGTAACTGTTTAATGTGAGGTTAGTTTGTGAGTAACTAATTATTGTTAGATTAGTTTGTGAGTAACTGTTTAATGTGAGGTCAGTTTGTGAGTAACTGTTTATTGTGAGGTCAGTTTGTGAGTAACTGTTTAATGTGAGGTCAGTTTGTGAGTAACTGTTTAATGTAAGATTAGTTTGTGAGTATCTGTTTATTGTAAGATTAGTTTGTGAGTAGCTGTTTATTGTAAGATTAGTTTGTGAGTAGCTGTTTAATATGATGTTGGTTTTGTGAGTAACTGTTTAATATGATGTTGGTTTTGTGAGTAACTGTTTATTGTTATGTTGGTTTGTGAGTAACTTTTTTTTGTGACGTTGGTTTGTGAGTAACTGTTTATTGTGATGTTGGTTTTGTGAGTAACTGTTTATTGTGATGTTGGTTTGTGAGTAACTGTTTATTGTGATGTTGGTTTTGTGAGTAACTGTTTATTGTGATGTTGGTTTGTGAGTAACTGTTTATTGTTATGTTGGTTTGTAAGTAACTGTTTATTGTGATGTTAGTTTGTGAGTAACTGTTTAAACTTATGTTGGTTTGTGAGTAACTGTTTATTGTGATGTTGGTTTGTGAGTAACTGTTTATTGTGATGTTGGTTTGTGAGTAACTGTTTATTGTGATGTTGGTTTGTAAGTAACTGTTGATAAATGTAACTCTTTATATGACATGTGATGATAGTGTGACAGTTGTTGGTGTGATACATGCTGTCATTTTCTTGTTCCTTTAAACTCCATGTGGAGCATAGGTCTTCAAGAAACACTTTCCAAGCCGTTCTGTTTGTTGTCATTCTTTTAAGATCACTTTATGTCTTCCCCATCTTCTTCATCTCTGTGTCTGTTACCTGTCCTTTCCAAGAATATTTTGGTCTTCCTCTTTGTCTTTTTCCATCATCATCATGTGCCATACCCGTTGGCGTGACGATCATGTCCTTCCACAATCTTCTGTCTACAGTGCATCGTATCAGTTCTGTTTTTGACTGTTTTCCATGCCATGACACCAAGCTATCCAGTATTTTCTCTCCTTTTTTGTCTACTATTGATCTCATAATATATTCGCTGTAAAGTGAAAACAAATCCGGCGACAGAACACAGCCTTGTCTGACTCCTTGCTTTATATATTGGAATTGTCCTGTTTGGTTGTTAATTCGTATAGCTGCTGTCAGTTGCCAGTACATGTTTTTTATGATTCGCAGATCCTTGCCATCAATGTTTAATTTCTCCAGCATATTGATTATTTTCACATGCTTTACTTTGTCAAATGCTTTAGTGTAGTCTATAAAGCACATATATAGATCTTTCTTTACCTCTATAGATCTTTCTATCAATGTTCTTAAGATGTATATTGCATTATTGGTGCCATTTCCTTCCACAAATCCACATTGTTCCTCACTTATTTCTGGTTTTATTTTGTTCCTTACACGTCTCATGATTATTCTTAGTAATATTTTAGTCATATGGCTCATGAGACTAATAGTGCGATGGTCTTCACAATCAGTGGCTCCTGACTTCTTCGGTATGGCTACAAAGATAGATTTTAGTGGATCGTCCGGTATGTGTCCAGTGTTATATATGTCATTGAGTAATTTTGTTATGACTTGTACTCCCAGCTCTCCTAATGCATTTATCTCTTTGATTGTTATATTGTCAGGACCTGGAGCTTTGCCTCTTTTCATGTGTTGAATTGCATCCTCCACTTCCCTCTGCATTATTGGTGGTCCTGTGTCTTCATTTGAATTGTTTAATTCTGGTCTTTCATCATCATAGAGTTGACTGATATATTCTGTCCATCTTTCCATTGTCTTCTCCTGTCCCATTATTATATTTCCTTCCTTTGATTTCACACATCCTGAAACTTTGACTTCTTTTCTTCCTGTTAATTCATTTAACTGATTGTGCATAAATTTTGAGTCTTTCTTTTGTTGTTTTTCCATTTCTCCACATTTCTGTTTTAACCATCCTTCCTTTTCTTCACTGCACTTGTTTTAGATCTCTTTGTGCAATATTTTGTATGTCCGTTCTTCTTTCTTATGTTTTCTTCTCTCGTCCATTAGTTCTTCTGTCATCCATTTCTTTTTGTTGATTCTTTTAGTTATTTTATCCTGCATCTGGTGATGCCTGTGTGATAGGAGAGCTATATCTTCAGCAAAGTCTAAATCATCAAGTTGTTTGGTCAAGGGCCACTGGATACCATTTCTGTTGTTTTGAGTTATTTTCATAATCCAATCTATGGCCAGTAGAAAGAGAAATAGAGATAGAAGGCATCCCTTCCTGCTTTACTCCTGTTCTAATTTCAAATACTTCTGTAAACTCCCCTTCATGCACAACACTACATTTCATTTCTTCATACATTGTTCTGATCAGGTTAATACACTTTATGGAGAATCCGTAATGACTCAGTAACTTCTAAATGATTCCTATGTATAAACTTTCAAATGCCTTTCCGTAATCTATGAATCTAAATTATATAAATATAAAATTTTAGTGTGAGACATATAGTCATAATAGTGTGGCAAGCGTTGATGTCAGCAAAGTTATGATGATAGTGTGGCAAGTGTTGATGTCAACAAAGTTATGATAATAGTGTGGCAAGTGTTGATATGTGAAATGTTATCATGATAGTGTGGCAAGTGTTGATGTGTGAAATGTTATCATGATAGTGTGGCAAGTGTTGATGTGTGAAATGTTATCATGATAGTGTGGCAAGTGTTGATATGTGAAATGTTATCAAGATAGTGTGGCAAGTGTTGATGTGTGAAATGTTATCATGATAGTGTGGCAAGTATTGATGTCAGCAAAGTTATGATGATAGTGTGGCAAGCGTTGATGTGAGAAATGTTATGATGATAATGTTTCAAGTGTTGATGTGTGAAATGTTATCATGATAGTGTGGCAAGTGTTGATGTCAAAAAAGTTATGATGATAGTGTGGAAAGTGTTGATGTGAGAAATGTTATGATGATAGTGTGACGAGTGTTGATGTGTGAAATGTTATGATGATAGTGTAGCAAGTGTTGATGTGTGAAATGTTATGATGATAGTGTAGCAAGTGTTTATGTGTGAAATGTTATGATGATTGTGTGACGAGTGTTGATGTGTGAAATGCTATAATGATATTGAGACAAGTATTGATGTCAGCAAAGTTATGTTGATAGTGTGACAAGTGTTGATGAGTGAAATGTTATGCGGATAGTGTAACAAGTGTTGATGTGTGAAATGTTATGATGATAGTGTAACAAGTGTTGATGTGTGAAATGTTATGATGATAGTGTGACAAGTGTTGATGAGTGAAATGTTATGCGGATAGTGTAACAAGTGTTGATGTGTGAAATGTTATGATGATAGTGTGACAAGTGTTGATATCACCAAAGTTGTGATAATAGTGTGACGAGTGTTGATATGTGAAATGTTATGATGATAGTGTAACAAATGTTGATGTGTGAAATGTTATGATGATAGTTTGACGAGTGTTGATGTGTGAAATGTTATGAGGATATTGTGACGAGTGTTGATGTCTGCAAAGTTATGATGATAGTGTGATAATTGTTGATGTCAGAAAGTTGTAATGATAGCGTGACAATTGTTTGGGGTGAGACATGTTGTAATGATAGCGTGACAATTGTTTGATGTGAGACATGTTGTAATGATAGCGTGACAATTGTTTGGTGTGAGACAAGTTGTAATGATAGCGCGACAATTGTTTGATGTGAGACATGTTGTAATGATAGCGTGACAATTGTTTGGTGTGAGACATGTTGTAATGATAGCGTGACAATTGTTTGGTGTGAGACATGTTGTAATGATAGCGTGACAATTGTTTGGGGTGAGACATGTTGTAATGATAGCGTGACAATTGTTTGGTGTGAGACATATTGTAATGATAGCGTGACAATTGTTTGGGGTGAGACATGTTGTAATGATAGCGTGACAATTGTTTGGTGTGAGACATGTTGTAATGATAGCGTGACAAATGTTTGGTGTGAGACATGTTGTAATGATAGCGTGACAATTGTTTGGTGTGAGACATGTTGTAATGATAGCGTGACAATTGTTTGGTGTGAGACATGTTGTAATGATAGCGTGACAATTGTTTGGTGTGAGACATGTTGTAATGAGAGCGTGACAATTGTTTGGTGTGAGACATGTTGTAATGATAGCGTGACAATTGTTTGGTGTGAGAAATGATATTATGATAATGGGACAACTGTTTATTTTAGAAACGCTGTGATGATAGAGCGGAAATTGTTGGTCTGAGAAAGAGAAATGGTGTAATTATAGTTTGAAGATTGATGGTGTAAAGATGATTGATATGAGGATTAGTGCTGTGAGGATTGTTGATGTGAGGATTGTTGATGTGAGGATTGTTAATGTGAGGATTGTTGATGTAATGATTGTTGATGTGAGGATTGTTGATGTGAGGATTGTTGATGTAATGATTGTTGATGTGAGCATTGTTGATGTGAGGATTGTTGATGTGAGGATTGTTGATGTAATGATTGTTGACGTGAGCATTGTTGATGTGAGGATTGTTGATGTGAGGATTGTTGATGTAATGATTGTTGATGTGAGCATTGTTGATATGAGAATTGTTGATGTAATGATTGTTGATGTGAGAATTGTTGATATGAGGATTGTTGATGTGAGGATTGTTGATGCGAGGATTGTTGATGTGAGGATTGTTAATGTGAGGATTGTTTATGTGAGCATTGTTGATGTGAGGATTGTTGATGTGAGGATTGTTGATGTGAGGATCGTTGATGTGAGGATTGTTGATGTGAGGATTGTTAATGTGAGGAATGTTGATGTGAGGATTGTTGATGTGATGATAGTTGATGTGAGAATTGTTGATGTAATGATTGTTGATGTGAGGATTGTTGATGTAATGATTGTTGATATAATGATTGTTGATGTAAGGATTGTTGATGTAAGGATTGTTGATGTAATGATTGTTGATCTGAGGAATGTTGATGTGAGGATTGTTATGTGATGATTGCTAAGTGTTGTTGTTGTCATGATTGTTGATGTGATGAAGGCTAAGTGATGTTGTTGTCAGGATTGTTGATGTGATGATTGCTAAATGTTGTTGTTGTCATGATTGTTGATGTGATGATTGCTAAGTGTTGTTGTTGTCAGGATTGTTGATGTGATGATTGCTAAGTGTTGTTGTTGTCAGGATTGTTGATGTGATGATTGCTAAGTGTTGTTGTTGTTGTTGTAAGGATTGTTGATGTGATGATTGCTAAGTGTTGTTGTTGTTAGTATTGTTGATGTGGTGATTGCTAAGTGTTGTTGTTATTAGGATTGTTGAGACAAGAATGGAAGATGTTAAAAGAGATTTCGTGGCTTTAATTCTCTGAACAAACCCTCACAGCCTAATCGTGACGCACAAACCCCCGCAGCCTGGTCGAGACGCACAAACCCCCGCAGCCTAATCGTGACGCACAAACCCTCACAGCCTAATCGTGACGCACAAACCCCGCAGCCTGGTCGAGACGCACAAACCCCCGCAGCCTAATCGTGACGCACAAACCCCCGCAGCCTGGTCGAGACACACAAACCCCCGCAGCCTGGTCGAGACGCACAAACCCCCGCAGCCTAATCGTGACGCACAAACCCCCGCAGCCTGGTCGAGACGCACAAACCACCGCAGCCTGGTCGAGACGCACAAACCCCCGCAGCCTAATCGTGACGCACAAACCCCCGCAGCCTGGTCGAGACGCACAAACCCCGCAGCCTAATCGTGACGCACAAACCCCCGCAGCCTAGTCGTGACGCACAAACCCCCGCAGCCTGGTCGAGACGCACAAACCCCCGCAGCCTAATCGTGACGCACAAACCCCCGCAGCCTGGTCGAGACGCACAAACCCCCGCAGCCTAATCGTGACGCACAAACCCCCGCAGCCTGGTCGAGACGCACAAACCACCGCAGCCTGGTCGAGACGCACAAACCCCGCAGCCTGGTCGAGACACACAAACCACCGCAGCCTGGTCGAGACACACAAACCACCGCAGCCTGGTCGAGACACACAAACCCCCGCAGCCTGGTCGAGACACACAAACCACCGCAGCCTGGTCGAGACACACAAACCCCCGCAGCCTGGTCGAGTCACACAAACCACCGCAGCCTGGTCGAGACACACAAACCACCGCAGCCTGGTCGAGACACACAAACCCCCGCAGCCTGGTCGAGACGCACAAACCACCGCAGCCTGGTCGAGACGCACAAACCACCGCAGCCTGGTCGAGACACACAAACCCCCGCAGCCTGGTCGAGACACACAAACCCCTGCAGCCTGGTCGAGACGCACAAACCACCGCAGCCTGGTCGAGACACACAAACCCCGCAGCCTGGTCGAGACGCACAAACCCCGCAGCCTGGTCGAGACACACAAACCCCCGCAGCCTGGTCGAGACACACAAACCCCCGCAGCCTGGTCGAGACACACAAACCCCCGCAGCCTGGTCGAGACGCACAAACCCCCGCAGCCTAATCGTGACGCAATAACCCCCGCAGCCTAGTCGTGACGCACAAACCCCCGCAGCCTAGTCGTGACGCACAAACCCTCGAAGCCTGATCGTGACGCACAAACCCTCGAAGCCTGATCGTGACGCACAAACCCTAGCAGCCTGGTCGTGACGCACAAACCCCCGCAGCCTAGTCGTGACGCACAAACCCACGCAACTCTGTCATGACGCACAAACCCACGCAGCCCCGTCGTGACGCACAAATCCACGCAACTCTGTCTTGACGCACAAACCCACGCAGCCCCGTCGTGACGCACAAACCCACGCAGCCCCGTCGTGACGCACAAATCCACGCAGCCCCGTCGTGACGCACAAATCCACGCAACTCTGTCATGACGCACAAACCCACGCAGCCCCGTCGTGACGCACAAATCCACGCAACTCTGTCTTGACGCACAAACCCACGCAGCCTCGTCGCAACGCACAAACCCTCGCAGCCACGTTGCGACGCACAAACCTTCGCAGCCTTGTCGTGACTCACAAAAACTCGCAGCCTAGTCGTGACTCACAAAAACTCGCAGCCTAGTCGTGATGTACAAACACTTGCAGCCTGGTAGTGACGCACAAATCCACGCAGCCCCGTCGTGACGCACAAATCCACGCAGCCCCGTCGTGACGCACAAAGCCACGCAGCCCCGTTGTGACGCACAAAGCCACGCAGCCCCGTCGTAACGGCTTTCGTACGAAGATTACACTCCAGTCTGTACGTTAACTGACACGTTGAGTTTGATCCTTAAAAATGCATCCAGGAAACGGTTGGAGATCAACACACAGAGGTACAAGAACAAAACATGCAGTGTTACCTACTTGCTCGCCCTGGTCATGCTGGTATTGAAAGTAACGACAGAGGAGGTAGATTAGCTGGTTCTTTGATGACATCAGATGAACAGTTAATAAAATGTGAGAAATCATGAACAAACTCAAAGTGATGGGTAGAATGAAACGCTTTTAAAGAAGTGAAACTGCATCCTACCTAGGCTGCGAGAACTGGGGTGAAGAACACTGTTGTCAAAAAACATTTTAAGGCGAAGACAGAGCACCTATGGATGTGTCTGAAGTGCAGTGACGATATTATAATATGACCCGTTCAACTATGTAGAACTTGCCAGATTTAAAACCTCAACTGATGCTCAGGGCAGACGTGGGCGGCTTAAGTTGATAAACTGTGTCAAGCTAATGCCACCTATCTTGACTGTAATCACAATGCCGCGCCCTTTTTAACCAAAACAATATGTTAGTGTACTTGCATGCAAGAATTGCCATTTAACTGATTTAATTTTCATTGAATAACGGGCATTCCACAAGAAAAGAAAGAGAACGAGAAAAACAACTACCCTCGCATGAAACAAATTCGAGAAAATTCTCGATTTCACGAGACTAAAGAGAGTAAAAATGTGCACTAATGTGGCAAACAAGATGGAATATAGCGGCACGCAGTAGATGGTTGAGATCATGAACTCATGGAGCCTCATTATATATAAATGTACTTGATATCTTAAGTGAACATTATCATCTTTTCTGCTTTAAGCAAAGAGCTAGACCCCAAGCGGACTAACTGCTGGGTTTAGTAGCCCCAAAATATTCAAACTGCAGTTCATTTCTCCACGAGGTAAGAGTTTGCTTCAAAACAGAGCGCCCTAATTGTGTCAATGGTTGACTCTCATTTGAGAAAGCTAAGATAACCACTGTAGCCCGCCACATCAGCAAGTAACAAAGCAAACGGCTGGCACCGACCTGCGGCATGTAACGCTAGGCTCAACACAACACAGGAACACCTGTGAAATGGGAAGAAAGTCGTTTCAGTGTGGCTTCAGTTGCTTCATCTGGGAGGATGCACTCGAGTTATCTATCTATCTATCTATCTATCTATCTATCTATCTATCTATCTATCTATCTATCTATCTATCTATCTATCTATCTATCTATCTATCTATCTATCTATCTATCTATCTATCTATCTATCTATCTATCTATCTATCTATCTATCTATCTATCTATCTATCTATCTATCTATCTATCAATTGACCTTTCAAGCCGTAGCCGGCCCATAGGGCATAGACCAAGATACTCCTTCTCTTATCTACATTTTTATTCTAGCAGTTTTCAATCCTTCTAAAGATCTTTTTAATCAAATCTCGCCATTTGTCTCTGTTCTGTGCAAGCAACTCTATCTCATTGAGGGAGCCGAGCCTGCTGCTCGTGCCTCTCTTATCAATATTTTTCTCAGTGTCTCTCTGGGTCTTCCTCTTTTCCTCTTACCTGTTGTTTCCCACATGAGGGCTTTCTTTGAAATTCGGTTATTATTTCTTCTTATCACATGTCCAACATATGACCATCGTCTTTTCTTGATTACTGAAGATATTAGTGGTTGATTGGTGATTTTGTCTAATTTCCTCGTTTGTTTTGAACTCGAATTATACAACACGAAATTTGTTATAGTGTTATACAACATGAGATGCTTTATAGTGTTATACAACATGAGATTCTTTATAGTGTTATACAACATGAGATTCTTTATAGTGTTATACAACATGAGATTCTTTATAGTGTTATACAACATGAGATTCTTTATAGTGTTATACAACATGAGATTCTTTATAGTGTTATACAACATGAGATTCTTTATAGTGTTATACAACATGAGATTCTTTATAGTTATTTGGTTGGTTATTTGGTTATGGAAGGCCCCGGTATCACTGCAAACGAATTAAAATCCATAATATCTTTATGCAACATGAGATTCTTTATAGTGTTATACAACACGAAATTTGGTATAGTGTTATACAACATGAGATTCTTTATAGTGTTATACAACATGAGATTCTTTATAGTGTTATACAACTAGAAATTTTTTCCCAAGTAATATTGGAAGGGAAAATACAAGGTAAAAGAAGCAGAGGCAGACCACGATTAACATGGAAGAGTAACATCAAAAGATGGACAAGTCAATCTATGACAACCTGCACCATCAAAGAAAGAAACAGAGTGGAATGGCGATCCATGGTAGCAATTTAGACGTGGGGGTACCAATACCACGAGAAGAAGGAGAGTAAGGGAGAAAGCGTGATTGTTCGAAATAAATGACAAGCCAACCGGAAGTGATAACCCCCGTGAAAAAGAAGAAAAAAATATGAAACAGACTATCTCGAGATTTGCGGTGGTGTATTAGTCGAGAAACTGAACACGTGGATCGATTTGATTGGAGGAGCCGGCAAATATTTATGGAGGAGACACAAAGAAACGACAGGATTTTTCCTAGGAGAACATCAGAGATGACACACGCGTAGGTGTAGAGAGTTCTGAACAGTCATAGATGAAACCTCGAGGATTAGCTTAGGAGTTTCCAGAGAATTCAAATCCATGAAACGAATAGAATAAGCAGGTTAGCATTAGAACGGAAGAGGCTGTGCAGTGGGGAACAGTCTCGATATAGGTACACTAAACTGGTAGAATAAGAACATTAGACTTAGAATTGAGGAGGCCGTTCAATTGTGAACGGTTTCCGCTTACATGTGAGTAGATAAGTAAAGAAGTATGAAGAAGCCTAGGGCTTAGTGGCGAGTAACAATGCTACTGGGCAGCGTATGAATGACCTTATTACCAACATTGGTCATATAATGTCATTTAAACATGTTAAACACGTCGCCCATGGATTGGGCTTTGAAATAAAGGCTGTTTGCATAAAAGTGTTCTAATTTGGTGTGTCCAACAGTTAGCAGATCACGCCTGGTGAAGAAAGACTTGGGAACTTTAAAGAAAAAAAAAACAAAAAGACGCGGGCACAACACCAGTCGAAGTACAAACCAATATACTCTAACACGGGACACGTGATAACGTGTCGGGGTTTCCCAAGCGAGTGAATCTCGTGCTTGACCAGCTCCAGGTGTCAAGTAAGGTCAGGGCCAAGGCGCAAGTGTGTCGCTTGTCATATTGCACGGCCAGAGACCAGGGCAGCGACCAGCTGTGTATAACAGCTGATTCTGAGTATAACCAGCTGTCCCTGAACGTAAATAATACTTCTTCCTGAGTGGCCAGCTGTCTGTGTCCGTGTTCAAACCTCCATCCAAGCGACGTAACATCAACGAATATTTCTTCATCCTGAACATAACGTCGTCTTCCTGATACAAATACTTCCACCTGATACAGCCAACCTTCATTTCATCATCATCACTCGATGATGATGATGATGATGATGAAATGTGTAGAGTTATACAACATATGAAACTCGTAATTGCAAACTTATTGAGCACAACATGAGAGTGTTACTTCTTGTCCTAGTGTTGTACAATATAACATTTGTACAAACGTATGTATAATATATCGACATATTTAGCAGTATTTTTTTGTTCAGTAACCTCTGCACCTCCAGATAATAAAAGTAAGCCCAGCCACATAGGAGACGCAGTTCATGTATTCACGTTGAGCACATAACGAAACTGTTGACATGAGGTCGATACAAATAGCAATCTCCATACCAGTGATAGGGCAAACATTGAAATCCGCACATTTCAACAAAATCATTACAAATAAATGAAGCCACTTTCTGAGATTCTTCTGGGCCTTTCATCGGTGAGTCTGCGCTTAGTATTGAGGGACAATCTTTGTGCTGAGGGACAATCTTTGTGCTGAGGGACAATTTTTGTGCAGAGATACAATTTTTGTACAGAGATACAATTTTTGTGCAGAGATACAATTTTGTGCAGAGGGACAATTTTTAGTTGTGGAGAATTACGATTTAACTGACATGTGTAGGCCAACAAATAAAAGATAAAGCTCTTGATCGGTGCTCACTATCCTATATGATCACATAGACAGTGTAGCCACCTCTAAGAACTTCAGATAACATGAGCAATGACAACTCTTTAAGTATATGGTATTCTATCGACTTCATCGACAGACACATAATGTAAGTCTGAAATGTTTCACCTCCGTAGATTCTGTCACTAAATATAAGTATGTTTTGTGCGAATATTCTTCTTCTCATTTCCTTCCTCATCTGCCTTTCAGTGTCGAGGGGAGATATAATTTGCGATCTATTGGTCTTCTGTTCGCCTCTGCTGCTGTTATGTTTCCTAGTGTTTCTAATATTCCGTCATTCTATCTTTTTTGTGATCGGCCCTTGGACCTAAGGTTCTCGCACCGTTCATTGAGGGCTCGTTGCGTTTGATCTCTCTGCCTTGCCACGTGGACAAACCATTTTATCTGTTGTTTCTTTAAATATTCTGCGGCGGGGATTATTCCTAGCTTTTTATTCAGTTCTTCATTTTTGATCTTATCTCTCATGCTGTTTTCTGTCATTCGTCTAACACATTTCATATCTGTAGAGGTTATTTTTCTTACTGTTCTTGCGTCTAGGGTCCAGGACTGGCATTGGTAGCACAACGTTGGAATTAAGATTATATTGTACAGTGCCCGTTTTGCCTCTAGAGTTATTTCCTTGTTGGACAATAGTGGTGATAGCTGTTCAATGATTTGACAAGTTTTGTTGCATCTTGAGTCTATTTCTGCTGTTTGTGAATTGTCGTTTGTCATTAGACTTCCTAGGTATTTGAATTCCTCTACTTGTTTTGGTTGCCTGCCTTCTATAGTTATGTTAATGTTCTGTTTCTCTTTTGCGACATTCATGACTTCTGTTTTTTTATGTTAATTTTCATGTTGTATTTTGTGCCTGAGATGTTGAGTTTGTTTAAGTGTTCTTGTAGGTCTTCTATTGTTTCATGTATTAGTGCCTGATCGTCTGCAAATAAAAGCTCGTTGATCTCCTCTGTCTCTGATGGGTTGGCTAGCTTGCATATATAGTCCATGTATGTAATAAACAGTAGGGGGGAATAGTACGCATCCCTGTCTTACACCGGATCTAACTTCGAAGTGGTCTGTGTAACATGCTGCTGTTCTGATTGTGTATCTGCTTTTGATGTAGAGACTTTTAATAAGGTTTATTAGATGTTGGCTTACTCCGTATGTTGTTAGTATCTCCCACAGTTGTTCTCTGTTTAGGGAATAATAGAACAAAGAAGTATGTGTTAGCACTCGGAAAAATTGACAGACAAACAACAATAGAAAAAAACGAAGAACAATATATGGTCCGAAGTGGGATCGAACCCGTACTCAGTGGCACCGCGCCTTGCCACGAGAAGCCGAACGCTTGGTACACTGCCACGCAGCCAACTAAAAAATTGGCTACGCTTGGTACACTGCCACGCAGCCAACTAAAAAATTGGCTGAAAATAATTGTTCTTATATTCGTTCTTATATTGAAGCGGTCAAATGATGTTTTCTTCTTTGTTCTATTATTCCCTATTATCGCCTCGGAAGTTCCCCATATAATAATATTTATGTATTATTATTTGTACCCTGTTCTCTGTTTACTCTGTCGAATGTTTTTTCCTGGTCAATGAAAGCTATGTACACATTTTGATTGTGTTCTGTCGTCTTTTCTGCAAGCTGTTTTATTGTGAGTAGAGCGTCAGTGTGAATATTGCTTCATGAAAATACAAATGCAATGTTTTACCCTCTGCAGATCATGTCACTAAATAACTTTCAGATGTACTGAATGCTCACAATTTTTCAAGCCAATTTCTGCACATCTTCGTTACCATTGGCCAGTGAATGGTTGTGAAGTACACGGTGGATCTCATGGCACGCTGGCACACTTGTTCAATCACGTGACTACCGAGTATGTTACTATCAATATTTAATGTTAACTGAGCCAGAACCTGGTATAATTTGTTTAAAATTCGTTCTTAATATTAGACAGTTTTCAAGCGGTCAATTATAGAAATTGTTCATGTTCAAAGTTATTAATGTCGCAATCAACTCACGGCTGACCGCTGACTATTCTTGGGAACTGAACAATTGCATAAGAAACAGCACAGAGGGAATATCGCAAGCTACTGATGTTATGGCACAGAGGGAATATCGCAAGCTACTGATGTTATGGCACAAATGGCATATCGCAAGCTATTGATGTTATGGCACAAATGGCATATCGCAAGCTATTGATGTTATGGCACAAATGGCATATCGCAAGCTATTGATGTTATGGCACAGAGGCCATATCGCAAGCTATTGATGTTATGGCACAGAGGCCATATCGCAAGCTATTGATGTTATGGCACAGAGGCCATATCGCAAGCTATTGATGTTATGGCACAGAGGCCATATCGCAAGCTATTGATGTTCCGTTTTTCTGTTAAATCGACTGATATTCGTGTAATCATGTGGTTTTTAAAATGTTTAGAGTGAACGCACAAACAACAGACAGAGACAGAGAGAGAAGGAGAGAGAGAGAGAGCCGGTGATAAAGCACACCCAGACCCGATGAATTACCTGCGTTATCTGTCTGACATTTAGTGCACCACGTGACTAAGCACGTTCTCCAGTAAGACCACAGATCTATGGAGAGAGCAGACGACTCACTTGTTAATGGGTTTTTACTTGCCAAGTTTGGAAAACTCTAATATGTTATTTTTGGCCACTGACTTCTCCGGTTACATCGGCACTCGGTACATTTGATGTGATTCTCTCTGTACTTTTAGATCGACTAGCTACGGTATGCGGTAACTTAGGCGTCCTTGAATGACGGATTCATTAACACGGCATCACTTCAGAAATATGGTAAGTCAAATTATAATGGGCCAAACATGCGAAACGAAAATAGGCCTATATTTTATCTCTATATAAGACAATGAACGTATTGGTTAGTGGTAAGAAAATGTGAACAGGGCAATAGCAAGAGAGAGAGAGAGAGAGAGAGAGAGAGAGAGAAAGAGAGAGAAAGAGAAACAAAGTACCGAAGATTGACAATAAATTGTAGTTAATGGACGACCAAAATGAAGAATTGAGAGCATGCACGTGATTTATAGTTAACATTTCAGAAGAGTGGCATGATAACGCCGGTTGGTTCACAATGATTGGGTGTGCTCTACAACACAGTTTTTCCTTCTACGCTTTTTCATGTTGTATTTTGTGCCTGTACACTTGAGTCTATTTAAGTGTTCTTGTAGGTCTTCTATTTTTCTATCCTTATATGCTAATTATCGAACTGTGTCGTGTTGAGCCCCTTGCTGTCCCGAATGTCTTTCCATCGCACACGTTTTTTCGTTATTGATGCCTTTGATTTACCTTGATTTTCGATCAAGACAGTCGCCGTTCGGAGTCAGAGCTGTATCTCCTAGGGATGCAGTCTTACCAGATTAACGATTCTTTCCTACAAGCAGTTGGGTCCAGTTCTCACACTCTTTGGTTAGGACATTAAAGTCAAGAGGCATAGAATGTGCCACACCGCCATCGACAGTACCACACCGCCATCGACAGTACCACGCCGCCATTGACAGTACCACACCGCCATCGACAGTACCACACCACTACTGACAGTAACATGACTAAAAATGATGATTGTTTCTTCTTAATATTGGAAATTAGCTCTCTCTTTGCTTTGACCTCTTTCATAAATGTTTAATAACTCTTCTTAGCTGTCCATGGCATTCAGCTATATGGAAACAGTCGAGTTGTGTGTGGGTATATGGAAAGAGTCAAGTTGTGTGTGTGTGTGTGTGTATATGGAAACGAAATTAAAAAAATAAAATCAAATAAAAAGAAAAGAACACAGAGTATCCAGGTATAACTGGAATATAAAGTAAAGTAGGAGAATCTGGCGGAATAAGTATTGATAATGATGACAAACATAAGTGGAGAACAGGCAAATAACAGCAGTGTCGCTGTAATCATCAATATAAGTTGGTAAATAGGGATGATGGTTCCTGTAGAAGGGTACCAGCGTACTTAACAAATATATGTAATATAGACCGAGAGTATCGCCTGGGGATATCATGTCAGGGTGTAAGAGGCAAAAACTGGTGGGAAGAATGGAGAGGAGGTTGGCGTGGGGGCGATCGGAAGGGAGATGGAAATGAAAGAAGAAAATGGGAGGAGGAAATGGGAGAGAGAGAGAGAGAGAGTGAGAGAGGAGTAATATGTCGATGAGAAAGGGAGACATAGATCACCTTTACGGGTGATCAAACTAAGGTGACTCGACTACGGCTCTAAGACTAAGGTGAATCGGCTACGGCAGGAACATGACACCAGGCCAATGACTTGGAAATTCACCGATGACCCTTCAAGTTGAAGTGGGACGCTACTGGGGTGCCTACGTCTTGAGAGATGTTCACCGCATCTTTCTCCGAGGCGGCGTGTTCTCGTTCTCTCAGCAAGGCTGCATATAAGCCGAAACATCAGTAGTTTGTTGTGTCCCTTTTTCGAAAAACGAAGTAGACGACTCCAGTACTTCTCAACAGGGGCCCGTAGAGCCCCAAGGGGACCACAGGAAAGTCAAGTGGGAAAGGGGGAGGGGGGGTCGGGGTCAGATGAAAAATGGCAAAATTGTGGAGGGGGGGGGTCACAGCACGAGACTGAACGGGTGGGGCGGGGGAGGGAGGTGCGGCCATGCATGGAGCAGCATACATTAAAATACAGCGCTTAGGTGTCACTTTTCCCACTTAGTGAATTCTTTCATTAGCAGCGATTATATAAAGAGAAGCCAAAAGAAATACTCAGAACAATATTATGGAAGGCTCAAATATGGGACTAAGAAACAAACACGACCTATAAGAGCTAGCACACATCGTCAACTGTTGATTATGACTTCGGTCCTATGTACCGTCTTATGCTCAAGTTGAAAATGAATAAGAGAAGCGGACATGGGAAAGTATTTTTGTAGTAGTAGTAGTAGTTAGTGATAGTAGTAGTAGTAATAGTAGTAGAAGTAAAACTTAAGTAAAAGATTTCATTTAAACTTTTTATTGTATAAATATAAACATTTTAGTAAAATATTTGTCTTTATTTAGCCCTGAGAAGGGTATGAAGATTCCATTGAAATTTATGTGAAACTCGCACTCGGAGTCGCTGAAGTAGGGTGGCTGGTTATGTTTGTCATCGAAATCCCAGCCGTCCCACTCTGTATGGTAGGTTGTGTTGGTCCATCGTTGTTCTTCGTTCACTGGACGTTCGTGTGTGGGTTTTGGGTTATCATTCTTAGTTTCTGTGAGTATTTTGCTTCTAGGTTCATCTTCTGAATTTGTTGATGTGGGCGTCTTGGCTTTTGTTGTGGACTTCTGTTGCTGCGTGGGTTCGTTCGTTTTTTGTTCTATCTTCTGTTGTTTTGGCTTATTGTCTTTAGTTCGATGGTCTGTACTGCTGTGTCTATAAGGGCTGGTTCCTCGACTGTCGTCCGCCATCTCAGGCCTGGCTTCTTGGGGCACCGGTTTTCCCAGCGTGTGTCGAGTCCACAGTGAGAACATCGTGTTCTCCTGCCTGGCAGGGTCACGAAGAACTTCATCGTTTCGGCAATTTTCCCTTTTAGTCTTACTCTGATATAATATGGTATCTGTACATCTGGAGTTGGTTTGTACCAGAAAGTCCACTTGTCTGCTTGGTAAGTGTCTTGTTACACCTGTGCCTCCTTGTGCCCGGTCATTTCGGATACGTTCGTTCGCTTTCGTCAGCTTTGACCTCTGACGAAGTCCCACCCACTAAATTTTGTGGGACTGAATTTTGCGTGTAAAGTCTGTTTTATCCCATTACAGGATGCCCCTCGCCATGCAGGCAGATTTACTCCGACTTCAGAGGTACTAATTTTTAGGGAATTAGTAAAACCCTAGTGTCCTCGCCAGGGTACGAACCCCGGCTGTTGCCGTGGTAAGCCAACCGCCTATCGATTGCGCTAACCGGACACCCTATTTCGGATACAATCCCTTGGACTTGTTTGTTTGTCAATGTTGGCGGCATCCAGTGGATGCATTCTCTTTACTGCTCTTGCTCTTAACGGCCTAACACTATTGTGACGTTTGGTTCTAGTGTTCTTGTGGTTAGTTTGATCGTTTTGTCTCCAGACTCCTTGTATTTCTGTTCATGAGCGTCAGGTTTTAGCGTAAAGAAGCACTTCCTTGTAGAAAGTATTTGACGGGCCTTAAAAGTGGCCATCCTCGATGGACAGATCGCCTTTGACGTCATTATTTTTCGATTCCTACTTCTCTCTCTACATCACCCCCATCCCTTCCAACACAGACACACACACACACACACACACAAGTCGACTGTTGCCTTTCCTAGCCGTCCTCTTCTCTTTAGTCCTATGCAAGGGGTGTGATCGAATGTCGAAGGTATATAGATAAAGATTTCAAGTTTGCCAGTCAGAGCATTTTCAGAACGCAACTAAAGCTGCAACCGAAAAAGGAATGAACAAAGGAATGGCCTCGACGCCAACGGCAATAGAGGAAGGATAGAAGAAGAGGAAGAACTAAAGCTGAGACGAAAGCTTTTGTTCATTCCTTTTTCGGTTGCTGTGTTTCCCTAACTGTTGTGATCTCTTCATATGTGAGCATATATACAAGTATATGGTGGTATTTTTGTGCACATATAAAATGTAATAATAACATAATATTATAAGTATGTGTTACAGCATGCATTTATACAATTTTGAACATACAATATATAGATACCGAGCCACATGGCTACCTCCAGAAAGAAGAAGTATCGGCAATACTCAATGTACGGATTTATCTCGTCGCTGCCAGACAAGACAAAACCTATGTCCTTAATTTGCAACATTTTCCATTTAAAGTATGGCGCCATGTAAGAGCGGCCAGAAGAATTTGGAAACGTCACATCAAGAAAGAATGAGATATAATATTGTTCTGCTTAGTATTTCTTTTGGCTTCTCTTGGCATGTTTTGCGCATTAGGAAATAACGTTCAATAATTTTTGTCAGCTGAGTTTATTGCTATTACAACCGTCATATTTTGGCATATATTTCTATGAAACTGTATTTTGTACTTTATTTATATATATATAATTAATTATAGTTATAATACAGTAAATAAATAATTGTAGCTAATTACACACACAACCTATATATATATATATATGTGTATGTACGTGTATATATGTGTGTGTGTATATATATATATATATATATATATATATATATATATATATATATAAAACAATCTAATTGCAAAATAATATACGTTTACATTGTGATCATTTTCACGAAAGGACAGTGGGCCGCGTGAAGAAAACAAAGCTGGAATATAGCCACAGTAAAACAAAGTTGGAATATAGCCACACTAAAACAAAGTTGGAATATAGCCACACTAAAACAAAGCTGGAATAGAGCCACAGTAAAACAAAGTTGGAATAAAGCCACACTAAAACAAAGTTGGAATATAGCCACACTAAAACAAAGCTGGAATAGAGCCACAGTAAAACAAAGTTGGAATATAGCCACACTAAAACAAAGCTGGAATAGAGCCACAGTAAAACAAAGTTGGAATATAGCCACACTAAAACAAAGTCGGAATAGAGCCACAGTAAAACAAAGCTGGAAAAGAGCCACAGTAAAACAAAGTTGGAATATAGCCACAGTAAAACAAAGTTGGAATAGAGTCACAGTAAAACAAAGTCGGAATAGAGCCACAGTAAAACAAAGTCGGAATAGAGCCACAGTAAAACAAAGTTGGAATAGAGCCACGGTAAAACAAAGTCGGAATAGAGACACACTAAAACAAAGTTGGAATAGAGCCACAGTAAAACAAAGTCGGAATAGAGCCACAGTAAAACAAAGTCGGAATAGAGACACAGTAAAACAAAGTTGGAATAGAGACACACTAAAACAAAGTCGGAATAGAGCAACAGTAAAACAAAGTTGGAATAGAGCCACAGTAAAACAAAATCGGAATAGAGCCACAGTAAAACAAAGTTGGAATAGAGCCACACTAAAACAAAGTCGGAATAGAGTCACAGTAAAACAAAGTCGGAATAGAGCCACAGTAAAACAAAGTTGGAATAGAGCCACAGTAAAACAAAGTCGGAATAGAGCCACAGTAAAACAAAGTTGGAATAGATCAACAGTAAAACAAAGTCGGAATAGAGCAACAGTAAAACAAAGTTGGAATAGAGACATACTAAAACAAAGTCGGAATAGAGCCACAGTAAAACAAAGTCGGAATAGAGCAACAGTCAAACAAAGTTGGAATAGAGCCACATTAAAACAAAGTCGGAATAGAGACACACTAAAACAAAGTTGGAATAGAGCCACAGTAAAACAAAGTCGGAATAGATCAACAGTAAAACAAAGTCGGAATAGAGCAACAGTAAAACAAAGTTGGAATAGAGACATACTAAAACAAAGTCGGAATAGAGCCACAGTAAAACAAAGTCGGAATAGAGCAACAGTAAAACAAAGTTGGAATATAGCCACATTAAAACAAAATCGGAATAGAGACACACTAAAACAAAGTTGGAATAGAGCCACAGTAAAACAAAGTCGGAATAGAGCAACAGTAAAACAAAGTCGGAATAGAGCCACAGTAAAACATTGTTGGAATAGAGCCACAGTAAAACAAAGTTGGAATATAGCAACAGTAAAACAAAGTTGGAATAGAGCAACAGTAAAACAAAGTTGGAATAGAGCAACAGTAAAACAAAGTCGGAATAGAGCCACACTAAAACAAAGTCGGAATAGAGCCACAGTAAAACAAAGTCGGAATAGAGCCACAGTAAAACAAAGTTGGAATAGAGACACACTAAAACAAAGTCGGAATAGAGCCACAGTAAAACAAAGTTGGAATAGAGCCACAGTAAAACAAAGTCGGAATAGAGCCACAGTAAAACAAAGTTGGAATAGAGATACACTAAAACAAAGTCGGAATAGAGCCACAGTAAAACAAAGTCGGAATAGAGCAACAGTAAAACAAAGTTGGAATAGAGCCACATTAAAACAAAGTCGGAATAGAGACACACTAAAACAAAGTCGGAATAGAGCAACAGTAAAACAAAGTCGGAATAGAGCAACAGTCAAACAAAGTTGGAATAGAGCCACATTAAAACAAAGTCGGAATAGAGACACACTAAAACAAAGTTGGAATAGAGCCACAGTAAAAGAAAGTCGGAATAGATCAACAGTAAAACAAAGTCGGAATAGAGCAATAGTAAAACAAAGTTGGAATAGAGACATACTAAAACAAAGTCGGAATAGAGCCACAGTAAAACAAAGTCGGAATAGAGCCACAGTAAAACAAAGTTGGAATAGAGCCACATTAAAACAAAGTCGGAATAGAGACACACTAAAACAAAGTTGGAATAGAGCCACAGTAAAACAAAGTCGGAATAGAGCAACAGTAAAACAAAGTCGGAATAGAGCCACAGTAAAACATTGTTGGAATAGAGCCACAGTAAAACAAAGTTGGAATATAGCAACAGTAAAACAAAGTTGGAATAGAGCAACAGTAAAACAAAGTTGGAATAGAGCAACAGTAAAACAAAGTCGGAATAGAGCCACAGTAAAACAAAGTCGGAATAGAGCCACAGTAAAACAAAGTCGGAATAGAGCCACAGTAAAACAAAGTTGGAATAGAGACACACTAAAACAAAGTCGGAATAGAGCCACAGTAAAACAAAGTTGGAATAGAGCCACAGTAAAACAAAGTCGGAATAGAGCCACAGTAAAACAAAGTTGGAATAGAGATACACTAAAACAAAGTCGGAATAGAGCCACAGTAAAACAAAGTCGGAATAGAGCAACAGTAAAACAAAGTTGGAATAGAGCCACATTAAAACAAAGTCGGAATAGAGACACACTAAAACAAAGTTGGAATAGTGCCACAGTAAAACAAAGTCGGAATAGAGCAACAGTAAAACAAAGTCGGAATAGAGCCACAGTAAAACAAAGTTGGAATAGATCAACAGTAAAACAAAGTTGGAATAAAGTAAAGTAAAGTAAAGTACCCCCGTCACGCCAAGTGGCGTATAGGGAAATATGGTGTTAGTGACCCTATATTTTACAGACCTTCAGCACATGATTTTTGGGGTAATGTGGTCGGTATTACGCCCGTGCTGCTTTTACTTTCCCAGAAAAAATCCGGTACCCATTTAAGGCTGGGTGAACCCGGAGCCGTCGGTTGGGATCGAACCCTACCCCTTGTCCGTAGTAGTCCAGTTCACTAACCACTGAGCTATCGCGGCTCCTACTAATTTTTAGGGAATTAGTAAAACCCAGGTGTCCTCGCCAGGATTACGAACCCCGGCTGTTGCCGTGGTAAGCCAACCGCCTATCGATTGCGCTAACCGGACACCCATAAAGTTGGAATAGAGCAACAGTAAAACAAAGTTGGAATAGAGCCACACTAAAACAAAGTTGGAATAGAGCCACAGTAAAACAAAGTTGGAATAGAGACATACTAAAACAAAGTCGGAATAGAGCCACAGTAAAACAAAGTTGGAATAGAGCCACAGTAAAACAAAGTCGGAATAGAGCAACAGTAAAACAAAGTCGGAATAGAGCCACAGTAAAACAAAGTTGGAATAGAGCCACAGTAAAACAAAGTTGGAATATAGCAACAGTAAAACAAAGTCGGAATAGAGCCACAGTAAAACAAAGTTGGAATAGAGACACACTAAAACAAAGTCGGAATAGAGCCACAGTAAAACAAAGTCGGAATAGAGCAACAGTAAAACAAAGTTGGAATAGAGCCACATTAAAACAAAGTCGGAATAGAGACACACTAAAACAAAGTTGGAATAGAGCCACAGTAAAACAAAGTCGGAATAGAGCCACAGTAAAACAAAGTTGGAATAGATCAACAGTAAAACAAAGTCGGAATAGAGCAACAGTAAAACAAAGTTGGAATAGAGCCACAGTAAAACAAAGTCGGAATAGAGCCACAGTAAAACAAAGTTGGAATAGAGCAACAGTAAAACAAAGTCGGAATAGAGCAACAGTAAAAGAAAGTCGGAATAGAGCAACAGTAAAACAAAGTTGGAATAGAGCCACAGTAAAACAAAGTTGGAATAGAGCCACAGTAAAACAAAGTTGGAATAGAGCCACACTTAAACAAAGTTGGAATATAGACACAGTAAAATAAAGTCGGAATAGAGACATACTAAAACAAAGTTGGAATAGAGCCACACTTAAACAAAGTTGGAATATAGACACAGTAAAACAAAGTTGGAATAGAGACACACTCATTTAACCTACATAGATGGCCTCTTCTCTTCACTCATTTAACCTACATAGATGGCCTCTTCTCTTCACTCATTTAACCTACATAGATGCCCTCTTCTCTTCACTCATTTAACCTACATAGATGTCCTCTTCTCTTCACTCATTTAACCTACATAGATGTTTTATTCTCTTCACTCATTTAACCTACATAGATGTTTTATTCTCTTCACTCATTTAACCTACATAGATGTTTTATTCTCTTCACTCATTCCTACATAGATGTTTTATTCTCTTCACTCATTCCTACATAGATGTTTTATTCTCTTCACTCATTTAACCTACATAGATGTTTTATTCTCTTCACTCATTTAACCTACATAGATGTTTTATTCTCTTCACTCATTCCTACATAGATGTTTTATTCTCTTCACTCATTTAACCTACATAGATGTTTTATTCTCTTCACTCATTCCTACATAGATGTTTTATTCTCCTCACTCATTTAATCTACATAGATGTTTTATTCTCTTCACTCATTCCTACATAGATGTTTTATTCTCTTCACTCATTCCTACATAGATGTTTTATTCTCTTCACTCATTCCTACATAGATGTTTTATTCTCTTCACTCATTCCTACATAGATGTTTTATTCTCTTCACTCATTCCTACATAGATGTTTTATTCTCTTCACTCATTCCTACATAGATGTTTTATTCTCTTCACTCATTCCTACATAGATGTTTTATTCTCTTCACTCATTCCTACATAGACGTTTTATTCTCTTCACTCATTCCTACATAGATGTTTTATTCTCTTCACTCATTCCTACATAGATGTTTTATTCTCTTCACTCATTCCTACATAGACGTTTTATTCTCTTCACTCATTTAAGCTACATAGATGTTTTATTCTCTTCACTGATTCCTACATAGATGTTTTATTCTCTTCACTCATTCCTACATAGACGTTTTATTCTCTTCACTCATTCCTACATAGACGTTTTATTCTCTTCACTCATTCCTACATAGACGTTTTATTCTCTTCACTCATTTAACCTACATAGATGTTTTATTCTCTTCACTCATTCCTACATAGACGTTTTATTCTCTTCACTCATTCATACATAGACGTTTTATTCTCTTCACTCATTCCTACATAGACGTTTTATTCTCTTCACTCATTTAACCTATATAGATGTTTTATTCTCTTCACTAATTCCTACATAGACGTTTTATTCTCTTCACTCATTCCTACATAGATGTTTTATTCTCTTCACTCATTCCTACATAGACGTTTTATTCTCTTCACTCATTCCTACATAGATGTTTTATTCTCTTCACTCATTCCTACATAGACGTTTTAATCTCTTCACTCATTCCTACATAGATGTTTTATTCTCTTCCCTCATTCCTACATAGACGTTTTATTCTCTTCACTCATTCCTACATAGATGATTTATTCTCTTCACTCATTCCTACATAGATGTTTTATTCTCTTCACTCATTCCTACATAGATGTTTTATTCTCTTCACTCATTCCTACATAGATGTTTTATTCTCTTCACTCATTCCTACATAGATGTTTTATTCTCTTCACTCATTCCTACATAGATGTTTTATTCTCTTCACTCATTCCTACATAGATGTTTTATTCTCTTCACTCATTCCTACATAGATGTTTTATTCTCTTCACTCATTCCTACATTAGATGTTTTATTCTCTTCAGTGTTTTGTGAAAACTTCGAGGAGTATAATCTCGGTTGACAAGTGTGTCAAATCGAAGTATTGCAGAACGACAATTGTGTCGCGACTGCTGTGTTCAGTTTCTGAGCAACGCAAACATCTATCGTGACCAAGATTTGTGAGTATATACATACATATATAGTAATAAATTGTGTCAATAGAAAATGTATTGACAGCATTATACTTAAAGTTCACTTAAAGTATATTTTACCATTAAATAATATTTGCAGCTGTGTAATTTGTCGTTGTCCTTGTTTGGGAAGATCTAATGCTGCTTACTTATGAAAACATGATTTTTATTATTTTGCAGCTACAAACACATACACAATTTGTCCCCATCTGATTCGAAATTGATATCCCATTCCCACTAAATAATTTCCCAAAGATCATGTGCTGAAGGTCTGTAAAAATTATAGTCACTAACACCATATTCCCTATACGCCACTTGGCGTGACGGGGGTACTTTACTTTTTTTGGTTTTATACATAATTTACTGAGTACATCATATCATCATCATGGCTACCTCGACAAAGAAGAAATGTCGACAATACTCAGTCGAGTATCTTAGCATCGGATTTATCCTGCCACTGAAAGACCACACAAAATCCATGTGCCTAATTTGAGAGATTACACTTTCCAATGAAAGTATGCGAGCAGACAGTCTTACAGTGATAAACAAAAATCGTTAAATGTTCTTTCAGAAATCTACAAATTTAAATGACAAAGGTTTAATCGCTCCTTACAAAATATCAAAATTGATATCGAAAGAAGGAAATTCATGCCCGACAATAGGGCAATCCTTGATATTGGCAGGTGAATCTATTGTTGTTACAACCGTCATATTGTAAGCATAAATTTCTATATAACTGTTGTGAGCATATATATATATATATATAAATAGTTATAGTTAGTCGAAGGCCACGGTATCACTGCAAACGAAATAAAACCCATAATTGCTCAACCGCCCGTGGAATTATCCGAATTAATATCTCATCGCGATGAGGGATCGAAACAAAGAAAGGCAGATTCATTCCATATAATAGCAATTACAGCACACGCCGAAAGACATAAGGCATAACCGCACCAAAAGTCAACACAGCGCAAACTGTCCTTCGTCATACGATATCACCTTTCATCGTAAACAATCGGAATATCGAAACACGATCCAGATGAAATACACAGCTCACGGTGTGCACAGAGCTGCACAGTCAGTATCTCCTGCAGCAAGCCGGACTTGGAATATGAGGAAACTGCAACAAGGAACACTTTTCAAACATTCTTAACGGTTCTTATCGCCTATCAGCCATATTGACCGGAAGTCCATATATATATATATATATGTAAACATGATCTATATGGAAGGACGGGGGTGAGGGGGGCACGGGAAGAAAACAACGCCGGTAAAGAGCAACGTGATAAAAAAGGTTGAGAAACGTTGGAGACCACAGTGACTTCAAATGCAAGTGTTTTGAAATAGAAATCTCCATTAAAGGATTCTAATCCTCTTAACTTTGCCCTGAAGTAATGTAGTGTTTTAGTGTCTTTTTTGTTGACTCTTAAAATAAACGTTTTTTTCTTCTTAATTTTCTGGAAAGTATAAAGTATTTATCTACACAAGCTCTTTCTAAACGGCTTAGCTAATTTTAGCTGCAGAATGCGTTTGGCAAATTACTGCCCATCAAGTAATAACTGAGTGATATTAAGTCTTTAGGATGCGCTTTTTGGTGCGTCTCAAGAAGGCGGTCTGTTTTCGCCGTTCTTTTGTTAAGGACGCCTAATATTTTATTTATGTCTAAAAAGCTCATAGTATTTCCACGTGCTGGAGAGCTGATTGCCTGCAGTTGGCCAGTCTATAACGTGGCAACGGGTTCTGTTCGTGTGACTGAGTGAGTGCACGTGAGTCTAGACCATCCACAGCATTTCCTTTCAGCGACAAAATCAACAATGACGACGGTAAGTATTCAGATGAAGCCTAAACGACAACATCGAAAAAGGAAAACAAGACAAGATAAACGTGCTGGTATGAAACTGTCGAAGTGTGAGAGGCCAGGCCTAAAGTATGTGTGCTTTACATATTAGAACTGTGCTTCCGTAAATCAGCGACGACCCATTTTTGATAAGCTAATGTGAGGTGCCAATATAATGATTTTGCAAGAACCACTTCTTGGTGATATGACAGTTAGTGCCCATGGATTTCACTGTTTCTACAATAGACACTTTTGACAGGCCATCCTTGTGCAAAACAACATGGTTGCAGTTGAGGTTGATATGTCTGCGTGGGACAATGCAGAATTGTAGGTACATGCAGTTAGGGTGCAGACCCCAGTTACTTTTGTGGTTGTAAATGTGTACACACAATAATGGCAGAATCTCTTCGCGTTCGAGGAAGAGAACGTCATTTTCTGTGGAGACTTTAATGCTAGATAGAACCAGTGGGGTAACGTCATAGCCAACAAGCAGGGAGAAGACCTAGAGAACGTCATTTTCTGTGGAGACTTTAATGCTAGATAGAACCAGTGGGGTAACGTCATAGCCAACAAGCAGGGAGAAGACCTAGAGAACGTCATTTTCTGTGGAGACTTTAATGCTAGATAGAACCAGTGGGGTAACGTCATAGCCAACAAGCAGGGAGAAGACCTAGAGAACGTCATTTTCTGTGGAGACTTTAATGCTAGATAGAACCAGTGGGGTAACGTCATAGCCAACAAGCAGGGAGAAGACCTAGAGAACGTCATTTTCTGCGGAGACTTTAATGCTAGATAGAACCAGTGGGGTAACGTCATAGCCAACAAGCAGGGAGAAGACCTAGAGAACGTCATTTTCTGTGGAGACTTTAATGCTAGATAGAACCAGTGGGGTAACGTCATAGCCAACAAGCAGGGAGAAGACCTAGAGAACGTCATTTTCTGTGGAGACTTTAATGCTAGATAGAACCAGTGGGGTAACGTTATAACCAACAAGCAGGGAGAAGACCTAGAGAACGCTCTAGCGTCAGTCGATTTAGTGTGCTTGAATGATGGAAGGGCAACAAGAATGGCCACTCGAACAGGGGACTCTGATAGTGTCATAGACCTGGCACTGATGTCTTCCGCCTTCGCACTGGTTTGCAGGTGGAGTGTTCTGTGATTCCACGGAAGTGATCACTATCCATGTGTCATACTAATTTAGAAAGGAAAGAAGGGCAAGCTCAACACATTCCACTAAGCGAACACAGACCAGAACGTCATTAGCAAATTATGACGTAGGAAACAGGGCGCGTTCTCACAGGAGGCAGGAGAGATGAACGCAGCCACCCTGGTGGAACGTAGAAGTCGATGAAGCTTGGCGGAATAAGAGACAAACGGCCAAGACATGGCAGAAAGCCAGAAAGAATAGAAAAAACACAACATGAGAACTTGAAGCGTCTGGTTGGCTGGCTGCGTTCGCCCAATGACTAAAGTATTCTAGAGTATCGTGGTAGACTAGAATATTCCTCTTCATCATCCGCCCTTACAAGGACGTAGTGGACGTGTCTGCGTTGTGTTGTGGTTTGCAGTATAAACTGTTATATTTGCGCCATTCGGCCCAACACATCCGACTTCTGTACGACATTTTTGAGTACCGGATTGTCTTCCCTCTTCGATCCCTGCACGCTTGGCCAGACTTGACAGGTTAGCCTGTTACTGGAGGCACCACGGAGAGGTGGAGCAAGGTCTGGATGGTTATGGTTCACCGATCCTGGCGCAAGCCTTCAGCTGTGGGTCGCTGACAACTTCCAGCTCTGGTGCTGGGAGGCGCGCCTTCGTCTGAAAGAAGAGGTTGACCAAAAAATGATGCACTTTAAACTATGCACTAAGCAGGCTAAGGATGCCAAGTGGGGTGATTTCTGTAAAAAAGTGTGCTCAGAAAAATTGCTAGCCACATTCTGGCGCCTTCATCAGAGCATTATTGGTACAACACGACACATAGGCATACTAGAGTTCCAGAGCACAGGCCAGATGTGACACAAATCTGATGAGAGCAAAGGGAAAGCCCTGCTTGCCCGCTACATTGAGCAGACGGACCAAAGAAATGAGGCTGTAAGAATGAGGATACGGGGATCGCTGTCAGAATTGTGTAAGGATGTAGTGCTGGAAGAAGATCTCACAACCGGTATCATTCGCACAACACTTAAAAGGTCACACAACACTGCTCCTGGTCCAGATGGTGTTCGGTACGACAACATAGACGATTTAGCTGACGACGACTTGAAAAAAACTGACCAAAGAGTTTTAATGCCAGCATTCGGAGTGGCCAGATTAAGGAGGAGTGGCTACACAGCTACTTACTACCGCTACCGAAGTCAAACAAGGACCATTCTCAGATCAGTGCCTACAGAATCATCACGATGTAGAACAATGCGGGCAAGCTGCTGGAGAAAATAGTTGCCCGTGTCCTCACCTTGAACAGATACACGCATTCCAACCCACACTCGGAGGTTATAGATATAACAAAGAGACATGGCTCAATGCGGCAGTCTTTGCCAACGATGTCTTCGAAGACTTCCACAGACGAAAGGAGACATGTGCAGCTGCTATAGATCTGGAGGATGCATGCAACAGGGTACCATTTGAATACCTCATGTATATGCTCCTCAAACTGGCGGTGTCTCCTTCCTCATTAGAAGGATCACTGCAGCACTGTTTAAGAGGAATGTGATACTCAGATGTGGAAGTTGGTCATCCGAGCCAACATTCATTCGTCCAGGGCTGCCACAAGGCTCACCATTGTCACCAGTTCTATTTAACGTGTACACAATAACGATCACGGCCCAACAGCTGGATGGGAGGAGAAGAACTATGACTTTTGCTGATGATATTCTGGTATATCGACAGGGAAGAGACAGACGGGGAATCGCCTCCACAATGCAAGACGAACTCGATTTCTTCCTGGTGTGGGGTTTCAGGTGCCTTGGTTAATCCTAATAAAGCATCAGTTTCATGGTTCTCCCTTAACAATCATATCGTTAATACAACCACACCGGTAGTCCGAATGGGAGCTGATGAAGTGACCAAGATAAGTTGATGACATACCATGGGGTTAAGTTTAATCGCAGCCTCTGTTTTCGGGACCACGTCGACCATGTGATAACAAAATCTCCCAAAGGATTAGCCGCCTTGAAGGTCATGATAGCTGCCAACATCGAGCAGAAGCTACTTACTCTTCTGTTCCAGGGGCTATCCTTGCACCAATCGACTACGCGCTGACAATTTTTAGTCAGTAAGACGCAAATTGACAAGCTGGAGAAAATACGGAATGAAACCATGCACATTATCTTGGGATGTACGAGGGACACTCCCTGTGTAGCAATGAGGTATCTTCTTGACTTTCCAACCACGGAAGACAGGACCAAGATCACATAAGCGCTACAGATACTCTTAGTTTGTGTTTTGACTACGATTATGGGTATTTTTAGTCGATTGTCGTGATTTTTTAAAAATCCGCGATTTACCATTGTTATTTAAAATAAATCCGCTAGAAATTCCGCCAGTCGGTTTAATTATTATTTTTCTTGGCCGCTAGACGCAGGTACAATTCAGCAAATCTAGAGGAAAATCCACTAGGTTGCCAAACCTGCATATTTGTTGTGTGTATTCCACTGAGACTATCAGACCGTATTTGTTGTGTTTGTGTTCCACTGAGACTATCAGACCGTATTTGTTGTGTTTGTGTTCCACTGAGACTATCAGACCGTATTTGTTGTGTTTGTGTTCCACTGAGACTATCAGACCGTATTTGTTGTGTTTGTGTTCCACTGAGACTATCAGACCTTATTTGTTGTGTTTGTATTCCACTGAGACTATCAGACCGTATTTGTTGTGTTTGTGTTCCACTGAGACTATCGGACCGTATTTGTTGTGTTTGTGTTCCACTGAGACTATCAGACCGTATTTGTTGTGTTTGTGTTCCACTGAGACTATCAGACCGTATTTGTTGTGTTTGTGTTCCACTGAGACTATCAGACCGTATTTGTTGTGTTTGTGTTCCACTGAGACTATCTGGGCGTATTTTTTGTGTCTGTGTTCCACTGAGACTATCTGACTGTATTTGTTGTGTTTGTGTTCCACTAAGACTATCAGACCGTATTTGTTGTGTTTGTGTTCCACTGAGACTATCTGACCGTATTTTTTGTGTATGTGTTCCACTGAGACTATCTGACCGTATTTGTTGTGTTTGTATTCCACTGAGACTATCTGACCGTATTTGTTGTTTGTGTTCCACTTAGACTATCTGACCGTATTTGTTGTGCTTGTGTTCCACTGAGACTATCAGACCGTATGTGTTGTGCTTGTGTTCCACTGAGACTATCAGACCGTATTTGTTGTGTTTGTGTTCCACTGAGACTATCAGACCGTATTTGTTGTGTTTGTGTTCCACTGAGACTATCTTGCCGTATTTGTTGTGTTTGTGTTCCACTGAGACTTTCAGACCGTATTTGTTGTGTTTGTGTTCCACTGTGACTATCAGACAGTATTGTTGTGTTTGTGTTCCACTGAGACTATTGGAGCGTATTTGTTGTGTTTGAGTTCCACTGAGATTATCAGACCGTATTTGTTGTGTTTGTGTTCCACTGAGACTATCAGACCGTATTTGTTGTGTTTGTGTTTCACTGAGACTATCTGAGTTATTTGTTGTGTTTGTGTTCCACTGAGAATTTCTGGGTGTATGTGACTTGAGAAGGACAATGTGGTCCACACCCACCTCCCTGGAAGAGAAACTATATGAGGCAACCGAATCACTTAGACAGGTACCTTCATAAGAGAGTCGGAAATCCTACTCTGAATGAGCCATGATCGCAGAAGAAGCAGAAGACCGTATTTGTTGTGTTTGTGTTCCACTGAGACTATTGGAGCGTATTTGTTGTGTTTGTGTTCCACCAAGACTATCGAATCCTATGTGTTGTGTTTGTGTTCCACCGAGACTATTGGAGCGTATTTGTTGTGTTTGTGTTCCACCAAGACTATTGGAGCGTATTTGTTGTGTTTGTGTTCCACCGAGACTATTGGAGCGTATTTGTTGTGTTTGTGTTCAACCAAGACTATTGGGGCGTATTTGTTGTGTTTGTGTTCCACTGAGACTATTGGAGCGCATTTGTTGTGTTTGTGTTTCACCAAGACTATTGGAGCGTATTTGTTGTGTTTGTGTTTCACTGAGACTATTGGAGCGTATTTGTTGTGTTTGTGTTCCACTGAGACTATTGGGGCGTATTTGTTGTGTTTGTGTTTCACCAAGACTATTGGAGCGTATTTGTTGTGTTTGTGTTCCACCGAGACTATTGGAGCGTATTTGTTGTGTTTGTGTTCCACTGAGACTATTGGAGCGTATTTGTTGTGTTTTTGGTCCACCAAGACTATTGGAGCGTATTTGTTGTGTTTGTGTTCCACCAAGACTATTGGAGCGTATTTGTTGTGTTTGTGTTCCACCGAGACTATTGGAGCGTATTTGTTGTGTTTGTGTTCCACTGAGACTATCAGACCGTATTTGTTGTGTTTGTGTTCCACTGAGACTATCAGACCGTATTTGTTGTGTTTGTGTTCCACTGAAACTATTGGACCGTATTTGTTGTGTTTGTGTTCCACCAAGATTATTGGAGCGTATTTGTTGTGTTTGTGTTCCACTGAGACTATCAGACCGTATTTGTTTTGTTTGTGTTCCACTGAGACTATCAGACCGTATTTGTTTTGTTTGTGTTCTACTGAGACTATCAGACCGTATTTGTTTTGTTTGTGTTCCACTGAGACTATCAGACAGTATTGTTGTGTTTGTGTTCCACTGAGACTATCAGACAGTATTGTTGTGTTTGTGTTCCACTGAGAATCAGACAGTATTGTTGTGTTTGTGTTCCACTGAGACTATCAGACCGTATTTGTTTTGTTTGTGTTCCACTGTGACTATCAGACAGTATTGTTGTGTTTGTGTTCCACTGAGACTATTGGTGCGTATTTGTTGTGTTTGTGTTCCACTGAGACTATCAGACCGTATTTGTTGTATTTGTGTTCCACTGAGACTATCAGACCGTATTTGTTGTGTTTGTGTTCCACTGAGACTATCAGATCGTATTTGTTGTGTTTGTGTTCCACTGAGAATTTCTGGGTGTATGTGACTTGAGAAGGACAATGTGGTCCACACCCACCTCCCTGGAAGAGAAACTATATGAGGCAACCGAATCACTTAGACAGGTGCCTTCATAAGAGAGTCGGAAATCCTACTCTGAATGAGCCATGATCGCAGAAGAAGCAGAAGACCGTATTTGTTGTGTTTGTGTTCCACCAAGACTATTGAAGCGTATTTGTTGTGTTTGTGTTCCACCAAGACTATTGGAGCGTATTTGTTGTGTTTGTGTTCCACCAAGACTATTGGAGCGTATTTGTTGTGTTTGTGTTCCACCAAGACTATCAGACCGTATTTGTTGTGTTTGTGTTCCACCGAGACTATTGGAGCGTATTTGTTGTGTTTGTGTTCCACCAAGACTATTGAAGCGTATTTGTTGTGTTTGTGTTCCACTGAGAATATTGGAGCGTATTTGTTGTGTTTGTGTTCCACCAAGACTATCGAATCCTATGTGTTGTGTTTGTGTTCCACCGAGACTATTGGAGCGTATTTGTTGTGTTTGTGTTCCACCGAGACTATTGGAGCGTATTTGTTGTGTTTGTGTTCCACTGAGACTATTGGAGCGTATTTGTTGTGTTTGTGTTCAACCAAGACTATTGGAGCGTATTTGTTGTGTTTGTGTTCCACTGAGACTATTGGAGCGTATTTGTTGTGTTTGTGTTCCACCAAGACTATTGGAGCGCATTTGTTGTGTTTGTGTTTCACCAAGACTATTGGAGCGTATTTGTTGTGTTTGTGTTCCACTGAGACTATTGGAGCGTATTTGTTGTGTTTGTGTTCCACTGAGACTATTGGGGCGTATTTGTTGTGTTTGTGTTCCACCAAGACTATTGGAGCGCATTTGTTGTGTTTGTGTTTCACCAAGACTATTGGAGCGTATTTGTTGTGTTTGTGTTCCACTGAGACTATTGGAGCGTATTTGTTGTGTTTGTGTTCCACTGAGACTATTGGGGCGTATTTGTTGTGTTTGTGTTTCACCAAGACTATTGGAGCGTATTTGTTGTGTTTGTGTTCCACTGAGACTATTGGAGCGTATTTGTTGTGTTTGTGTTCCACTGAGACTATTGGAGCGTATTTGTTGTGTTTTTGGTCCACCAAGACTATTGGAGCGTATTTGTTGTGTTTGTGTTCCACCAAGACTATTGGAGCGTATTTGTTGTGTTTGTGTTCCACCGAGACTATTGGAGCGTATTTGTTGTGTTTGTGTTCCACTGAGACTATCAGACCGTATTTGTTGTGTTTGTGTTCCACCGAGACTATCAGACCGTATTTGTTGTGTTTGTGTTCCACTGAAACTATTGGACCGTATTTGTTGTGTTTGTGTTCCACCAAGATTATTGGAGCGTATTTGTTGTGTTTGTGTTCCACTGAGACTATCAGACCGTATTTGTTTTGTTTGTGTTCCACTGAGACTATCAGACAGTATTGTTGTGTTTGTTTTCCACTGAGACTATCAGACAGTATTGTTGTGTTTGTGTTCCACTGAGACTATCAGACAGTATTCTTGTGTTTGTGTTCCACTGAGACTATCAGACAGTATTGTTGTGTTTCTGTTCCACTGAGACTATCAGACCGTATTTGTTTTGCTTGTGTTCCACTGAGACTATCAGACAGTATTGTTGTGTTTGTGTTCCACTGAGACTATCAGACAGTATTGTTGTGTTTGTGTTCCACTGAGACTATCAGACAGTATTGTTGTGTTTGTGTTCCACTGAGACTATCAGACCGTATTTGTTTTGTTTGTGTTCCACTGTGACTATCAGACAGTATTGTTGTGTTTGTGTTCCACTGAGACTATTGGAGCGTATTTGTTGTGTTTGTGTTCCGCTGAGACTATCAGACCGTATTTGTTGTGTTTGTGTTCCACTGAGACTATCAGACCGCATTTGTTGTGTTTGTGTTCCACTGAGACTATCAGATCGTATTTGTTGTGTTTGTGTTCCACTGAGAATTTCTGGGTGTATGTGACTTGAGAAGGACAATGTGGTCCACACCCACCTCCCTGGAAGAGAAACTATATGAGGCAACCGAATCACTTAGACATGTGCCTTCATAAGAGAGTCGGAAATCCTACTCTGAATGAGCCATGATCGCAGAAGAAGCAGAAGACCGTATTTGTTGTGTTTGTGTTCCACCAAGACTATTGAAGCGTATTTGTTGTGTTTGTGTTCCACCAAGACTATTGGAGCGTATTTGTTGTGTTTGTGTTCCACCAAGACTATCAGACCGTATTTGTTGTGTTTGTGTTCCACCAAGACTATCAGACCGTATTTGTTGTGTTTGTGTTCCACCGAGACTATTGGAGCGTATTTGTTGTGTTTGTGTTCCACCAAGACTATCGAATCCTATGTGTTGTGTTTGTGTTCCACCGAGACTATTGGAGCGTATTTGTTGTGTTTGTGTTCCACTGAGACTATTGGAGCGTATTTGTTGTGTTTGTGTTCAACCAAGACTATTGGAGCGTATTTGTTGTGTTTGTGTTCCACTGAGACTATTGGAGCGTATTTGTTGTGTTTGTGTTCCACCAAGACTATTGGAGCGTATTTGTTGTGTTTGTGTTCCACTGAGACTATTGGAGCGTATTTGTTGTGTTTGTGGTCCACCAAGACTATTGGAGCGTATTTGTTGTGTTTGTGTTCCACCAAGACTATTGGAGCGTATTTGTTGTGTTTGTGTTCCACCGAGACTATTGGAGCGTATTTGTTGTGTTTGTGTTCCACTGAGACTATCAGACCGTATTTGTTGTGTTTGTGTTCCACTTAGACTATCAGACCGTATTTGTTGTGTTTGTGTTCCACTGAAACTATTGGAGCGTATTTGTCGTGTTTGTGTTCCACCGAGACTATTGGAGCGCATTTGTTGTGTTTGTGTTTCACCAAGACTATTGGAGCGTATTTGTTGTGTTTGTGTTCCACTGAGACTATTGGAGCGTATTTGTTGTGTTTGTGTTCCACTGAGACTATTGGGGCGTATTTGTTGTGTTTGTGTTTCACCAAGACTATTGGAGCGTATTTGTTGTGTTTGTGTTCCACTGAGACTATTGGAGCGTATTTGTTGTGTTTGTGTTCCACTGAGACTATTGGAGCGTATTTGTTGTGTTTTTGGTCCACCAAGACTATTGGAGCGTATTTGTTGTTTTTGTGTTCCACCAAGACTATTGGAGCGTATTTGTTGTGTTTGTGTTCCACCGAGACTATTGGAGCGTATTTGTTGTGTTTGTGTTCCACTGAGACTATCAGACCGTATTTGTTGTGTTTGTGTTCCACTGAGACTATCAGACCGTATTTGTTGTGTTTGTGTTCCACTGAAACTATTGGACCGTATTTGTTGTGTTTGTGTTCCACCAAGATTATTGGAGCGTATTTGTTGTGTTTGTGTTCCACTGAGACTATCAGACCGTATTTGTTTTGCTTGTGTTCCACTGAGACTATCAGACAGTATTGTTGTGTTTGTGTTCCACTGAGACTATCAGACAGTATTGTTGTGTTTGTGTTCCACTGAGACTATCAGACAGTATTGTTGTGTTTGTGTTCCACTGAGACTATCAGACAGTATTGTTGTGTTTCTGTTCCACTGAGACTATCAGACCGTATTGTTTTGTTTGTGTTCCACTGAGACTATCAGACAGTATTGTTGTGTTTGTGTTCCACTGAGACTATCAGACAGTATTGTTGTGTTTGTGTTCCACTGAGACTATCAGACCGTATTTGTTTTGTTTGTGTTCCACTGTGACTATCAGACAGTATTGTTGTGTTTGTGTTCCACTGAGACTATTGGAGCGTATTTGTTGTGTTTGTGTTCCACTGAGACTATCAGACCGTATTTGTTGTGTTTGTGTTCCACTGAGACTATCAGACCGCATTTGTTGTGTTTGTGTTCCACTGAGACTATCAGATCGTATTTGTTGTGTTTGTGTTCCACTGAGAATTTCTGGGTGTATGTGACTTGAGAAGGACAATGTGGTCCACACCCACCTCCCTGGAAGAGAAACTATATGAGGCAACCGAATCACTTAGGTGCCTTCATAAGAGAGTCGGAAATCCTACTCTGAATGAGCCATGATCGCAGAAGAAGCAGAAGACCGTATTTGTTGTGTTTGTGTTCCACCAAGACTATTGAAGCGTATTTGTTGTGTTTGTGTTCCACCAAGACTATTGGAGCGTATTTGTTGTGTTTGTGTTCCACCAAGACTATCAGACCGTATTTGTTGTGTTTGTGTTCCACCGAGACTATTGGAGCGTATTTGTTGTGTTTGTGTTCCACCAAGACTATCGAATCCTATGTGTTGTGTTTGTGTTCCACCGAGACTATTGGAGCGTATTTGTTGTGTTTGTGTTCCACTGAGACTATTGGAGCGTATTTGTTGTGTTTGTGTTCAACCAAGACTATTGGAGCGTATTTGTTGTGTTTGTGTTCCACTGAGACTATTGGAGCGTATTTGTTGTGTTTGTGTTCCACCAAGACTATTGGAGCGTATTTGTTGTGTTTGTGTTCCACTGAGACTATTGGAGCGTATTTGTTGTGTTTGTGGTCCACCAAGACTATTGGAGCGTATTTGTTGTGTTTGTGTTCCACCAAGACTATTGGAGCGTATTTGTTGTGTTTGTGTTCCACCGAGACTATTGGAGCGTATTTGTTGTGTTTGTGTTCCACTGAGACTATCAGACCGTATTTGTTGTGTTTGTGTTCCACTTAGACTATCAGACCGTATTTGTTGTGTTTGTGTTCCACTGAAACTATTGGAGCGTATTTGTCGTGTTTGTGTTCCACCGAGACTATTGGAGCGTATTTGTTGTGTTTGTGTTCCACTGAGACTATCAGACCGTATTTGTTGTGTTTGTGTTCCACTGAGACTATCAGACTATATTTGTTGTGTTTGTGCTCCCCTGAGACTATCAGACTGTATTTGTTGTGTTTGTGTTCCACTGAGACTATCAGACTGTATTTGTTGTGTTTGTGTTCCACTGAGACTATCAGACTGTATTTGTTGTGTTTGTGCTCCCCTGAGACTACGGAGCGAATTTTTGGTGAAAGACTGCAAACACGATTCGTTACTCTGAATGATGATAGACTAGCTGCTCTGATGAAACGTTTTTTACACTGATGGTTTGTTACACTGATGGTTTGTTACACTGATGGTTTGTTACACTGATTGTTTGTTACACTGATGGTTTGTTACACTGATGGTTTGTTACACTGATTGCTTCTTACATTGATTGTTTTTTACACTATCGGTTTCTTAAACTGATTTTTTTTTACACTGATGGTTTCTCACACTGATGATTTCTTACACTGATGGTATTTCACAGTGATGGTTTCTCACACTGATGGTTTCTCACAGTGATGGTTTCTCACACTGATGGTATCTCACAGTGATTG
Source organism: Megaustenia siamemsis (assembly GCA_032433765.1). NCBI lineage: Eukaryota > Metazoa > Mollusca > Gastropoda > Stylommatophora > Ariophantidae > Megaustenia > Megaustenia siamemsis. Next base: position 2,325,416 of record JAVIAB010000105.1, read on the forward strand.
TTTCTCACACTGATGATTTCTTAAACTGATGGTATTTCACAGTGATGGTTTCTCACACTGATGGTTTCTCACAGTAATGGTTTCTCATACTGATGGTTACTCACACTGATGGTTTCTTACATTGATGGTTTCTCACTCTGATGGTTTCTCACAGTGATGGTTTCTCACACTGATGGTTTCTCACACTGATGGTTTCTCACACTGCTGGTTTCTTACACTGATGGTTTCTCACACTGATGGTTTCTCACAGTGATGGTTTCTCACACTGATGGTTTCTCACACTGATGGTTTCTCACAGTGATGGTTTCTCACAGTGATGGTTTTTCACACTGATGGTTTCTCACACGGATGGTTGCAGAGACTAGCGAGGTCGCTTCAATGTTTCGGTTGCTTTGTTTGCTTTCAATTTGCTTGTTTAAAGGAAACCGAAGACAGAAACTGTTCTCTCTTTTCGATGAAAATTATTTACAGTCATCAAGTGTGTGGCTGAATAGGGAACATATGGAGAGCGACCTTGTCAACAGAATTTATCAACAGTTCCACGCTTTTGGCGTGGGGGTGGGGGATGCTGTGACAAGAGGTGGAGGGAATATGGGGAACTACCGACTGCAAAGAAAAATGATTAATGGATAGGATAAAACATACATATTCAGGGATGTCTTCTACAGAGTTTACTATAACACTACCAATGCTAAGGTAGCCGCGATAGCTCAGTGGTTAGTGAACTGGACTACAAAGGACAAGAGGTAGGGTTCAATCCCAACCGACGGCTTTCGGTTCACCCAGCCTTTAATGGGTACCGGATTTTTTTCTGGGAAAGTAAAGCGGCCACGGGCGTAATACCGACCACATTACCCCACAAATCATGTGCCGAAGGTCTGTAAAATTTACGGTCAATAACACCATATTCCCTATACGTCACTTAGCGTGACGGGGGTACTTTACTTTGTTGTTTTTTTTACCAATGCTATAAAGACGTTACAATGGCAATATTCCCAAGCCTCCCGTGCACTGATAGCACCATTGTCAATAATCGAAACATGGGAATGCAAAGTCATGGCAATCTAATGTCGAGCTACACGTGAAATTTGTATCTTGGACCGGGGGTCAAGTCCTAAAAGTTTAGCGTTCCGGCCTATGCCGACTAAAACTAAGCCCATGCGCGTGTGTGTGAGATATTTCAGTTGCAAGAACAGGGGTGGGCCATCTATTATTTTCTGAGGGCCAGATCTGAAAACAATGAAGACGCCGAGGGCTAGAAACGCATCACTTAAAGAAGCCATTATATAAATGACCTAATTTGCATTCACAAGCGATTTTAGTGTGCAAATCTTAGAGAATCGAATGTACAGTACTGTATAAATCAAGCACAAGGGCGGTGAAAAAAGCTTGGCGCCCGGTTCAGGCCCGCAGGCCGTAGGTTGCCCACCTGTATGCTAGAATCCTAACGAACATATAAAACGGGACTTCCATTTCCAAGATGGTGGAACTTTTTCACGTTCTCTCGATCGCTGCAGAAATTGCATTTGAGGTATGATTAATTTCGGCTCTTCATTGCAATTTCTGCATTAAAGTCAAAATGATGTTCTACTTAACATATCTGCGTCGATGAAGCGGAGTCGTGCGCACGGCAATATTCCTTTTTGACAAATCAAGTGTTGTGAGTGCGACCCTCCACCGTCAAGAGTTGATCTGCGGTTTGCGTAACATTGTGTGCTGTTCAATGACCGTTGATGGAATTGTTTGACGCAAGTTATTTACATGTTACAACTCATTAATGTGGACTGCTCCGTCAAGTCAGCCGAAGTTTTATCTCTTTTGGGAATTTGCACCGTGTTTCGTTCATTGTAAGCTGCATTCACTAGAGTAATCAGGAATCTATGGGCGCAGCCATTGTTGTGTGTGCCACGTCATCATAATGGCTCATCGTATATCCCTGGACCGACCATACGCTAATCTTACGGTCTGTTGTTCGATGTGCGACGGGGATAATCTGACGACGAACTGTGTTTTGTATGTTCGGATTTTTAGTAAAAAATATGTCCTAACATCATCCAGCATACATACATTAAGATACATTAAAAAAAAACATACAACATACATTTAAAAAAATATGACGATCATCATTTTCAGGAGGACGTTAACTTCCGGTCAATATGGTGGATAAGCGGCAGGAACCATTGAAGGTTATGTAGGAAAGTGTTCCTTGTTGTAGTTTCTTCATATTTCAAGTCCGACTTGTTGCAGGAGCTACTGAGTTAGGTGCTCTGTGCACACCGTGAGCTGTGTGTTTCATCCGTTTTGATCATGTTTCAATATTCCAATTGTTTACAATGAATGATGATATCGTATGACAGGGAACAGTTGGCTGTGTTCACTTTCCTACGGTTTCGCCTTATGTCTTTTGGCGTGTGCTGAGACTGCTATGATGGGGACTACAGCTACCTTTTTTTGTTTGGGAGATGAGTTAGTAATTCGGATGATTCCACTGGCACGGGCGGTTGAGCAATTATGGATTTTAATTCGTTTGCTATGATATCGGGGACTCCCATAACCAAAGAGCCAATATCCCGTGTTGTAGATATCATTCAATATTTTTGTTATTATTTCTATTCCAAAATCACCCATGGCTTCAATCTCTTCTTTAGTTATATTATCTGGTCCAGGAGCTTTTCCTGCTTTCATATTGCGCAAGACGTCTTCTACTTCTTTTTTGAGTAGTTATGGTCCTTCTCCATTATCCTTAATATTTACTTCTGTTCGTTCATCATTATAAAGATCTTTAATGTATTCTGCCCATCGTTCCCTTATGTTTTCTGGTTCAATCAACAGTTCTCTTTCCTTTGATCTTAGACATCCAGTTTTTGATTGCGTTTTTCTTCCTGTTAATTCTTCAATTTGTTTGTATATAGCCTAGACATCTCCTTTTTGTTGCATTTCAATTTCAATTTCTGTTCTAACCATGCTTCTTTTGCTTCATTGCATTTTACTACAATTTCTTTATTTAATCTCTTATACTCATCTTTATTTTCTTTATTTCTTCTTCTTGTATACATTAGCTGCAAAATGTCACCAGTCATCCATTTCTTTCTTGAATTTGCCCTCACTGGTGGTGTGAACTCTTTTGATGTTTGTTGCATTGATTCTTTTAGCATTTCCCACTGTTCATCAATGCTTTGTATCTTCTCTATTGCATTGTACCAGTTCTGAATTGTGATGTTATATTTGTCTTGTAACTTCTTGTCTGATTTGAGTAAATCTAAATTTAACTTGATGTTAACTGAGGCTCGTTTTGTTGTTTTTAATTTGACTCTAAGCTTTCCCACAATTGGTACATGATCACTATTGCAATCTGCCCCTGGTCTAGTTTTCACACACACCAGACTGTTTCTAAATCTATTGCTTATCATTATATAATCAATTTGATTACGTGCGTTGTCCCCTGGGCTTTTCCATGTACACAGACGTCGTGGGTGTTGCTTAAACCAGGTGTTTCCTATCATCATGTTGCGTGTTCTTGTCCAGTCAATGAGTTTGTCACCTCTTTCATTCTTCTCGCCTAAGCCATAATGACCAACTACCTGTCACCTGTAGCACATGATGTCCCCTTCCAAACGATGGTTTTCCATTGGAATCCACCTTAACGTTGTTGTCGTTATTTCTATTGTTGTGACGATTCACGATTGTTCAAAGAAATTACGACGGTGGTTTTCCGTTACCTTCCGTCGGTTTGTTTACGGTTGGCTTCACTAGCTTTTGACTAAAATGTCTCACCCACAAGGCAGTGCGGTTGTTTTACTTTACTTACCCTCCCTTAGCCTTTTATTGTCCCGAGCATACGTGCAAGGCAGCAGGGCAGCAGTAGGTTTATTGTTTACAGCATACTGTAGCAGGTTTATTGTTTACAGCATACTGTAGCAGGTTTATTGTTTACAGCATACTGTAGCAGGTTTATTGTTTACAGCATACTGTAGCAGGTTTATTGTTTACAGCATACTGTAGCAGGTTTATTGTTTACAGCATACTGTAGCAGTTTTATTGTTTACAGCATACTGTAGCAGGTTTATTGTTTACAGCATACTGTAGCAGGTTTATTGTTTACAGCATACTGTAGCAGGCTTATTACATTTATGGACTATATAAGCAAGTTAGCCAACCCATCAGAGACAGAGGAGATCAACGAACATTTATTTGCAGACGATCAGGCACTAATACATGGAAAAATAGAAGACTTACGAAGTCATGGATGTGGCAAAAGAAAAACAGAACATCAACATAACTATAGACGGCAGACAGCTAAAACAAGTAGAGGAATTGCAATACGTAGGAAGTCTAATGACAAACGGCAATTCACAAACAGAAGAGATAGACTCAAGATGCAACAACGCTTATCAAATCATCGCACAGCTATCACCATTATTGTCCAACAAGGAAATATCTCAAGAGGCAAAACGGACACTCTACAATGCAATCTTGGGAGCCGCGATAGCTCAGTGGTTTAGTGAACTGGACTACAAATGACGAGAGGTAGGGTTCGATCTCAACCGACGGCACCGGTTCACCCAGCCTTAAATGGGTACCGGATTTTTTCTGGGAAAGTAAAGCGGCACGGGCGTAATACCGACCACATTACCCCAAAAATCATGTGCCGATACGAGGTTCTGTAAAATTTATGGTCACTAACACCATATTCACTACACGCTACTTTGCGTGACGGGAGTACTTTACTTACAATACAATCTTCATTCCAACGTTGTGCTACCAATGCCAGACCTGGACCCTAGATGCAAGAACAACAAGAAAAAATAACCTCTACTGAGATGAAATGTGTTAGACGAATGACAGGAAACAGTCTCAGAGATAAGATCAGAAATGAAGAACTGAGAAAAAAGCTAGGAATAACCACACCATTGAATATATAAAGAAACAACAGATAAAATGGTTTAGCCGCGTGACAAGGCAGAGTGATCAAAACACAACACAACGAGCCTTCAATAAACGTTGCGAGAACCGCAGACCCAAGGAACGACCACGAAAAAGATGGGTCGACGGAATATTAGAAGCACTAGGAAACATAACAGCAGCAGATGCCAACAGAAGAGGAAATGACTGCAAATATATCTCACCTTGACGCTGAAAGGCAAATGAGGAAGGAAAGAAGAAGAAGATTGTTTCTCTCTTGACTCGTCTTAAGGATGTATCCATGTTTGCACCCAACCATTAACTTCTTGGAGCGTGTGTGCCGCTGATTGCTTTGTGGTCTACGCGATTCCTTTCACATCAATTCGGAGATTTCATTTTCAACTTGTTATTTCCATTTGGTGAGAACATTGTGCTCGCCTTGCTATTTATAACGTTGAAGTTGATTAGTTTCTCGCATCTTGTGCTAATTCCTAACTTTCCTATTCCGTTTTTCCTTCTGCCATTATCCGATTCCACCTGAACGTTAAGGCCTTCACCTTCTACGTCTGACGAGATTTCAAGAGTGAATGAAGTGAAGAATGTGAGCGAGAATGAAGTGAAGAATGTGAGCGAGAATGAAGTGAAGAATGTGAGCGAGAATGAAGTGAAGAATGTGAGCGAGAATGAAGTGAAGAATGTGAGCGAGAATGAAGTGAAGAATGTGAGCGAGAATGAAGTGAAGAATGTGAGCGAGAATGAAGTGAAGAATGTGAGCGAGAATGAAGTGAAGAATGTGAGCGAGAATGAAGTGAAGAATGTGAGCGAGAATGAAGTGAAGAATGTGAGATAGGCAGAATGTCTGACAAAGGGGTAAGAGATCGAAGAAATACAGAGGAAGTGAGCATTTAAAAAATACATCTGTGGTTCTTCACTGGATCTGCCACTCTCACAACAAAACAACGGAGGCAGCGTCAGCATTTCCTACCGATGATTGTACAAAGTGCTATACTCTGTTGTATTTTGATATCGGAGGTTGCCACCTAAAATAGCAAAATACAGCCGAATATAGCACTGTATTGCAACAATGAAATAACTGAAAGCGTGATTTCCTTAATAAATGGCCAGTGGAAAAATGAAAAAAAATGGCTTGCTGGACAATGAAACATACCAATATTTTCACTAAAAAGCAGTTCCTTACATTTTTAATTGTGATGATAAGAGGCCACAACAGAAAAACATCAAAGCAGACCCTCAAATACGGACAAGAGTGTACAAGAAAAAAAGGCCGACCTTAGAAGAAACTAAAAAGAAATTTGAGGCGAGAGGCAACAGTAACAGGCATCAACTCGCCCAGAACAGAGCCGTATACCGAGATACATACAATACAGACACAAAATCCTGTACAGGTGGGCGGATGGATTGATTGATTTCCCTCATAACGAGACCGTCTATAACTAGAAACCCTATTTAAAGTAAATTGTCAATTTTGTAAAACCACGACATCCCCCCCCCCCCCTTTTTAATCCTATATTTTTTTTTAAAATCTGTTAAACCCAAGCTGCCAATCAGTTGTAACCCTTTTTGTGAAATTGACCTAAAACAAACCACAATTGGTAACGGTGTATACTTTACTTGTCAGTGTGTGAATTCTGTGGTGTGGCCCATTATCATCCAAAAGGGAAAATAGATGGCGGAGAATCCAGGTCAGCGCTGTCAAATGTGCGCCTTCGACTAACTTTCTTGGCACATACCGTTCTGTCGTTAAAGTTGACGCATCCAACTGAAACATTTCATGAGAACTTCACAATTGTAAGCAGATAAATTGTTTTAGTACTCCTGGTAACCTTCTCATCCCACTTTGACAATATTGTTTTAGTACTCCTGGTAACGTGCTCATCCCACTTTGACAATATTGTTTTAGTACCCCTGGTAACCTTCTCATCCCACTTTGACAATATTGTTTTAGTACCCCTGGTAACCTTCTCATCTCACTTTGACAATATTGTTTTAGTACTCCTGGTAACCTTCTCATCTCACTTTGACAATATTGTTTTAGTACTCCTGTGAACCTTCTCATCTCACTTTGACAATATTGTTTTAGTACTCCTGGTAACGTGCTCATCCCACTTTGACAATATTGTTTTAGTACCCCTGGTAACCTTCTCATCCCACTTTGACAATATTGTTTTAGTACCCCTGGTAACCTTCTCATCTCACTTTGACAATATTGTTTTAGTACTCCTGGTAACCTTCTCATCTCACTTTGACAATATTGTTTTAGTACTCCTGGTAACCTTCTCATCTCACTTTGACAATATTGTTTTAGTACCCCTGGTAACCTTCTCATCTCACTTTGACAATATTGTTTTAGTACTCCTGGTAACCTTCTCATCTCACTTTGACAATATTGTTTTAGTACTCCTGGTAACCTTCTCATCCCACTTTGACAATATTGTTTTAGTACTCCTGGTAACGTGCTCATCCCACTTTGACAATATTGTTTTAGTACTCCTGGTAACGTGCTCATCTCACTTTGACAATATTGTTTTAGTACTCCTGGTAACCTTCTCATCCCACTTTGACAATATTGTTTTAGTACCCCTGGTAACCTTCTCATCCCACTTTGACAATATTGTTTTAGTACTCCTGGTAACGTGCTCATCTCACTTTGACAATATTGTTTTAGTACTCCTGGTAACGTGCTCATCCCACTTTGACAATATTGTTTTAGTACTCCTGGTAACCTTCTCATCTCACTTTGACAATATTGTTTTAGTACTCCTGGTAACCTTCTCATCTCACTTTGACAATATTGTTTTAGTACTCCTGTGAACCTTCTCATCCCACTTTGACAATATTGTTTTAGTACTCCTGGTAACGTGCTCATCTCACTTTGACAATATTGTTTTAGTACTCCTGGTAACCTTCTCATCCCACTTTGACAATATTGTTTTAGTACCCCTGGTAACCTTCTCATCCCACTTTGACAATATTGTTTTAGTACTCCTGGTAACGTGCTCATCTCACTTTGACAATATTGTTTTAGTACTCCTGGTAACCTTCTCATCTCACTTTGACAATATTGTTTTAGTACCCCTGTGAACCTTCTCATCCCACTTTGACAATATTGTTTTAGTACTCCTGGTAACGTGCTCATCCCACTTTGACAATATTGTTTTAGTACTCCTGGTAACGTGCTCATCCCACTTTGACAATATTGTTTTAGTACCCCTGGTAACGTGCTCATCTCACTTTGACAATATTGTTTTAGTACTCCTGGTAACGTGCTCATCCCACTTTGACAATATTGTTTTAGTACCCCTGGTAACGTGCTCATCTCACTTTGACAATATTGTTTTAGTACTCCTGGTAACCTTCTCATCCCACTTTGACAATATTGTTTTAGTACTCCTGTGAACCTTCTCATCCCACTTTGACAATATTGTTTTAGTACCCCTGGTAACCTTCTCATCTCAGTTTGACAATATTGTTTTAGTACTCCTGGTAACCTTCTCATCCCACTTTGACAATATTGTTTTAGTACTCCTGGTAACCTTCTCATCCCACTTTGACAATATTGTTTTAGTACTCCTGTGAACCTTCTCATCCCACTTTGACAATATTGTTTTAGTACCCCTGGTAACGTGCTCATCCCACTTTGACAATATTGTTTTAGTACTCCTGGTAACGTGCTCATCCCACTTTGACAATATTGTTTTAGTACCCCTGGTAACCTTCTCATCCCACTTTGACAATATTGTTTTAGTACTCCTGGTAACCTTCTCATCCCACTTTGACAATATTGTTTTAGTACTCCTGGTAACGTGCTCATCCCACTTTGACAATATTGTTTTAGTACTCCTGGTAACGTGCTCATCCCACTTTGACAATATTGTTTTAGTACTCCTGGTAACGTGCTCATCCCACTTTGACAATATTGTTTTAGTACCCCTGGTAACCTTCTCATCCCACTTTGACAATATTGTTTTAGTACTCCTGGTAACCTTCTCATCCCACTTTGACAATATTGTTTTAGTACTCCTGGTAACCTTCTCATCCCACTTTGACAATATTGTTTTAGTACGGTAACGTGCTCATCTCACTTTGACAATATTGTTTTAGTACCCCTGGTAACCTTCTCATCCCACTTTGACAATATTGTTTTAGTACCCCTGTGAACCTTCTCATCTCACTTTGACAATATTGTTTTAGTACCCCTGGTAACGTGCTCATCCCACTTTGACAATATTGTTTTAGTACTCCTGGTAACCTTCTCATCTCACTTTGACAATATTGTTTTAGTACCCCTGTGAACCTTCTCATCCCACTTTGACAATATTGTTTTAGTACCCCTGGTAACCTTCTCATCCCACTTTGACAATATTGTTTTAGTACTCCTGGTAACCTTCTCATCCCACTTTGACAATATTGTTTTAGTACCCTGGTAACCTTCTCATCTCACTTTGACAATATTGTTTTAGTACCCCTGGTAACCTTCTCATCTCACTTTGACAATATTGTTTTAGTACCCCTGGTAACCTTCTCATCTCACTTTGACAATATTGTTTTAGTACCCCTGTGAACCTTCTCATCCCACTTTGACAATATTGTTTTAGTACCCCTGGTAACCTTCTCATCTCACTTTGACAATATTGTTTTAGTACTCCTGTGAACCTTCTCATCCCACTTTGACAATATTGTTTTAGTACCCCTGTGAACCTTCTCATCCCACTTTGACAATATTGTTTTAGTACTCCTGTGAACCTTCTCATCTCACTTTGACAATATTGTTTTAGTACTCCTGTGAACCTTCTCATCTCACTTTGACAATATTGTTTTAGTACCCCTGGTAACGTGCTCATCCCACTTTGACAATATTGTTTTAGTACTCCTGGTAACGTGCTCATCCCACTTTGACAATATTGTTTTAGTACTCCTGGTAACCTTCTCATCCCACTTTGACAATATTGTTTTAGTACTCCTGTGAACCTTCTCATCTCACTTTGACAATATTGTTTTAGTACCCCTGTGAACCTTCTCATCTCACTTTGACAATATTGTTTTAGTACTCCTGGTAACCTTCTCATCCCACTTTGACAATATTGTTTTAGTACTCCTGGTAACCTTCTCATCTCACTTTGACAATATTGTTTTAGTACTCCTGGTAACCTTCTCATCTCACTTTGACAATATTGTTTTAGTACCCCTGTGAACCTTCTCATCTCACTTTGACAATATTGTTTTAGTACTCCTGGTAACCTTCTCATCCCACTTTGACAATATTGTTTTAGTACCCCTGGTAACCTTCTCATCCCACTTTGACAATATTGTTTTAGTACCCCTGTGAACCTTCTCATCTCACTTTGACAATATTGTTTTAGTACTCCTGTGAACCTTCTCATCCCACTTTGACAATATTGTTTTAGTACTCCTGGTAACGTGCTCATCTCACTTTGACAATATTGTTTTAGTACTCCTGGTAACCTTCTCATCTCACTTTGACAATATTGTTTTAGTACTCCTGGTAACCTTCTCATCCCACTTTGACAATATTGTTTTAGTACTCCTGGTAACCTTCTCATCTCACTTTGACAATATTGTTTTAGTACTCCTGTGAACCTTCTCATCTCACTTTGACAATATTGTTTTAGTACTCCTGGTAACCTTCTCATCTCACTTTGACAATATTGTTTTAGTACTCCTGGTAACCTTCTCATCCAACTTTGACAATATTGTTTTAGTACTCCTGGTAACCTTCTCATCTCACTTTGACAATATTGTTTTAGTACTCCTGGCAACGTGCTCATCTCACTTTGACAATATTGTTTTAGTACTCCTGGTAACCTGCTCATCTCACTTTGACAATATTGTTTTAGTACCCCTGGTAACGTGCTCATCTCACTTTGACAATATTGTTTTAGTACTCCTGGTAACCTTCTCATCCCACTTTGACAATATTGTTTTAGTACTCCTGTGAACCTTCTCATCCCACTTTGACAATATTGTTTTAGTACTCCTGTGAACCTTCTCATCCCACTTTGACAATATTGTTTTAGTACTCCTGTGAACCTTCTCATCCCACTTTGACAATATTGTTTTAGTACTCCTGGTAACGTGCTCATCCCACTTTGACAATATTGTTTTAGTACTCCTGGTAACGTGCTCATCCCACTTTGACAATATTGTTTTAGTACTCCTGGTAACCTTCTCATCCCACTTTGACAATATTGTTTTAGTACTCCTGGTAACGTGCTCATCCCACTTTGACAATATTGTTTTAGTACTCCTGGTAACGCGCTCATCCCACTTTGACAATATTGTTTTAGTACTCCTGGTAACCTTCTCATCCCACTTTGACAATATTGTTTTAGTACTCCTGGTAACCTTCTCATCCCACTTTGACAATATTGTTTTAGTACTCCTGGTAACCTTCTCATCCCACTTTGACAATATTGTTTTAGTACACCTGTGAACCTTCTCATCCCACTTTGACAATATTGTTTTAGTACTCCTGGTAACCTTCTCATCTCACTTTGACAATATTGTTTTAGTACCCCTGGTAACCTTCTCATCCCACTTTGACAATATTGTTTTAGTACTCCTGGTAACGTGCTCATTCCACTTTGACAATATTGTTTTAGTACTCCTGGTAACGTGCTCATCCCACTTTGACAATATTGTTTAGTACTCCTGGTAACGTGCTCATCCCACTTTGACAATATTGTTTTAGCACTCCTGGTAACGTGCTCATCCCACTTTGACAATATTGTTTTAGTACTCCTGGTAACCTTCTCATCTCACTTTGACAATATTGTTTTAGTACTCCTGGTAACGTGCTCATCTCACTTTGACAATATTGTTTTAGTACCCCTGGTAACGTGCTCATCTCACTTTGACAATATTGTTTTAGTACTCCTGGTAACCTTCTCATCTCACTTTGACAATATTGTTTTAGTACTCCTGGTAACGTGCTCATCTCACTTTGACAATATTGTTTTAGTACTCCTGGTAACGTGCTCATCTCACTTTGACAATATTGTTTTAGTACTCCTGGTAACCTTCTCATCTCACTTTGACAATATTGTTTTAGTACTCCTGGTAACGTGCTCATCCCACTTTGACAATATTGTTTTAGTACTCCTGGTAACCTTCTCATCCCACTTTGACAATATTGTTTTAGTACTCCTGGTAACCTTCTCATCTCACTTTGACAATATTGTTTCAGTACTCCTGGTAACGTGCTCATCCCACTTTGACAATATTGTTTTAGTACTCCTGGTAACCTTCTCATCCCACTTTGACAATATTGTTATAGTACTCCTGGTAACCTTCTCATCTCACTTTGACAATATTGTTTTAGTACTCCTGGTAACCTTCTCATCCCACTTTGACAATATTGTTTTAGTACTCCTGGTAACGTGCTCATCCCACTTTGACAATATTGTTTTAGTACACCTGGTAACGTGCTCATCCCACTTTGACAATATTGTTTTAGTACCCCTGGTAATCTTCTCATCCAACTTTGACAATATTGTTTTAGTACTCCTGGTAACGTGCTCATCCCACTTTGACAATATTGTTTTAGTACACCTGGTAACGTGCTCATCCCACTTTGACAATATTGTTTTAGTACCCCTGGTAATCTTCTCATCCAACTTTGACAATATTGTTTTAGTACTCCTGGTAACGTGCTCATCCCACTTTGACAATATTGTTTTAGTACTCCTGGTAACGTGCTCATCCCACTTTGACAATATTGTTTTAGTACCCCTGGTAACGTGCTCATCCCACTTTGACAATATTGTTTTAGTACTCCTGGTAACGTGCTCATCCCACTTTGACAATATTGTTTTAGTACCCCTTGTAACGTGCTCATCCCACTTTGACAATATTGTTTTAGTACACCTGTGAACCTTCTCATCCCACTTTGACAATATTGTTTTAGTACCCCTGGTAACCTTCTCATCCCACTTTGACAATATTGTTTTAGTACTCCTGGTAACCTTCTCATCCCACTTTGACAATATTGTTTTAGTACCCCTGGTAACGTGCTCATCTCACTTTGACAATATTGTTTTAGTACTCCTGGTAACCTTCTCATCCCACTTTGACAATATTGTTTTAGTACTCCTGTGAACCTTCTCATCCCACTTTGACAATATTGTTTTAGTACTCCTGTGAACCTTCTCATCCCACTTTGACAATATTGTTTTAGTACTCCTGTGAACCTTCTCATCCCACTTTGACAATATTGTTTTAGTACACCTGGTAACGTGCTCATCCCACTTTGACAATATTGTTTTAGTACTCCTGGTAACGTGCTCATCCCACTTTGACAATATTGTTTTAGTACTCCTGGTAACCTTCTCATCTCACTTTGACAATATTGTTTTAGTACCCCTGGTAACCTTCTCATCCCACTTTGACAATATTGTTTTAGTACTCCTGGTAACCTTCTCATCCCACTTTGACAATATTGTTTTAGTACACCTGGTAACCTTCTCATCCCACTTTGACAATATTGTTTTAGTACCCCTGGTAACCTTCTCATCCCACTTTGACAATATTGTTTTAGTACCCCTGGTAACCTTCTCATCCCACTTTGACAATATTGTTTTAGTACTCCTGGTAACGTGCTCATCCCACTTTGACAATATTGTTTTAGTACCCTGGTAACCTTCTCATCCCACTTTGACAATATTGTTTTAGTACTCCTGGTAACGTGCTCATCCCACTTTGACAATATTGTTTTAGTACTCCTGGTAACGTGCTCATCCCACTTTGACAATATTGTTTTAGTACTCCTGGTAACGTGCTCATCCCACTTTGACAATATTGTTTTAGTACTCCTGGTAACCTTCTCATCCCACTTTGACAATATTGTTTTAGTACTCCTGGTAACGTGCTCATCCCACTTTGACAATATTGTTTTAGTACTCCTGGTAACCTTCTCATCTCACTTTGACAATATTGTTTTAGTACCCCTGTGAACCTTCTCATCCCACTTTGACAATATTGTTTTAGTACTCTGGTAACCTTCTCATCTCACTTTGACAATATTGTTTTAGTACCCCTGTGAACCTTCTCATCCCACTTTGACAATATTGTTTTAGTACTCCTGGTAACCTTCTCATCCCACTTTGACAATATTGTTTTAGTACTCCTGGTAACCTTCTCATCCCACTTTGACAATATTGTTTTAGTACCCCTGGTAACCTTCTCATCTCACTTTGACAATATTGTTTTAGTACTCCTGGTAACCTTCTCATCTCACTTTGACAATATTGTTTTAGTACTCCTGGTAACGTGCTCATCTCACTTTGACAATATTGTTTTAGTACTCCTGGTAACCTTCTCATCCCACTTTGACAATATTGTTTTAGTACCCCTGTGAACCTTCTCATCCCACTTTGACAATATTGTTTTAGTACTCCTGGTAACCTTCTCATCTCACTTTGACAATATTGTTTTAGTACTCCTGGTAACCTTCTCATCCCACTTTGACAATATTGTTTTAGTACTCCTGGTAACCTTCTCATCCCACTTTGACAATATTGTTTTAGTACTCCTGGTAACGCGCTCATCCCACTTTGACAATATTGTTTTAGTACCCCTGTGAACCTTCTCATCCCACTTTGACAATATTGTTTTAGTACCCCTGTGAACCTTCTCATCCCACTTTGACAATATTGTTTTAGTACTCCTGTGAACCTTCTCATCCCACTTTGACAATATTGTTTTAGTACTCCTGTGAACCTTCTCATCCCACTTTGACAATATTGTTTTAGTACTCCTGGTAACCTTCTCATCCCACTTTGACAATATTGTTTTAGTACTCCTGGTAACGTGCTCATCCCACTTTGACAATATTGTTTTAGTACTCCTGGTAACCTTCTCATCCCACTTTGACAATATTGTTTTAGTACCCCTGGTAACCTTCTCATCCCACTTTGACAATATTGTTTTAGTACTCCTGGTAACGTGCTCATCTCACTTTGACAATATTGTTTTAGTACTCCTGGTAACCTTCTCATCCCACTTTGACAATATTGTTTTAGTACTCCTGGTAACCTTCTCATCTCACTTTGACAATATTGTTTTAGTACCCCTGTGAACCTTCTCATCCCACTTTGACAATATTGTTTTAGTACTCCTGGTAACCTTCTCATCCCACTTTGACAATATTGTTTTAGTACTCCTGGTAACCTTCTCATCTCACTTTGACAATATTGTTTTAGTACTCCTGGTAACCTTCTCATCCCACTTTGACAATATTGTTTTAGTACTCCTGGTAACCTTCTCATCCCACTTTGACAATATTGTTTTAGTACTCCTGGTAACCTTCTCATCCCACTTTGACAATATTGTTTTAGTACTCCTGTGAACCTTCTCATCCCACTTTGACAATATTGTTTTAGTACTCCTGGTAACCTTCTCATCCCACTTTGACAATATTGTTTTAGTACTCCTGGTAACCTTCTCATCCCACTTTGACAATATTGTTTTAGTACCCCTGGTAACCTTCTCATCCCACTTTGACAATATTGTTTTAGTACTCCTGGTAACGTGCTCATCTCACTTTGACAATATTGTTTTAGTACTCCTGGTAACCTTCTCATCTCACTTTGACAATATTGTTTTAGTACTCCTGGTAACGTGCTCATCTCACTTTGACAATATTGTTTTAGTACCCCTGTGAACCTTCTCATCTCACTTTGACAATATTGTTTTAGTACTCCTGGTAACCTTCTCATCTCACTTTGACAATATTGTTTTAGTACTCCTGGTAACCTTCTCATCTCACTTTGACAATATTGTTTTAGTACCCCTGTGAACCTTCTCATCTCACTTTGACAATATTGTTTTAGTACTCCTGGTAACGTGCTCATCTCACTTTGACAATATTGTTTTAGTACCCCTGGTAACCTTCTCATCCACTTTGACAATATTGTTTTAGTACTCCTGGTAACGTGCTCATCTCACTTTGACAATATTGTTTTAGTACTCCTGGTAACCTTCTCATCCCACTTTGACAATATTGTTTTAGTACTCCTGGTAACCTTCTCATCCCACTTTGACAATATTGTTTTAGTACCCCTGGTAACCTTCTCATCCCACTTTGACAATATTGTTTTAGTACTCCTGGTAACGTGCTCATCCCACTTTGACAATATTGTTTTAGTACTCCTGGTAACCTTCTCATCCCACTTTGACAATATTGTTTTAGTACTCCTGGTAACCTTCTCATCCCACTTTGACAATATTGTTTTAGTACACCTGGTAACCTTCTCATCCCACTTTGACAATATTGTTTTAGTACTCCTGGTAACCTTCTCATCCCACTTTGACAATATTGTTTTAGTACCCCTGGTAACCTTCTCATCCCACTTTGACAATATTGTTTTAGTACCCCTGGTAACCTTCTCATCCCACTTTGACAATATTGTTTTAGTACTCCTGTGAACCTTCTCATCCCACTTTGACAATATTGTTTTAGTACTCATGGTAACGTGCTCATCCCACTTTGACAATATTGTTTTAGTACTCCTGGTAACGTGCTCATCCCACTTTGACAATATTGTTTTAGTACTCCTGGTAACCTTCTCATCCCACTTTGACAATATTGTTTTAGTACTCCTGGTAACCTTCTCATCCCACTTTGACAATATTGTTTTAGTACTCCTGGTAACGTGCTCATCCCACTTTGACAATATTGTTTTAGTACTCCTGGTAACGTGCTCATCCCACTTTGACAATATTGTTTTAGTACTCCTGGTAACCTTCTCATCTCACTTTGACAATATTGTTTTAGTACTCCTGGTAACCTTCTCATCTCACTTTGACAATATTGTTTTAGTACTCCTGGTAACCTTCTCATCTCACTTTGACAATATTGTTTTAGTACTCCTGTGAACCTTCTCATCCCACTTTGACAATATTGTTTTAGTACTCCTGGTAACCTTCTCATCTCACTTTGACAATATTGTTTTAGTACTCCTGTGAACCTTCTCATCCCACTTTGACAATATTGTTTTAGTACTCCTGGTAACGTGCTCATCTCACTTTGACAATATTGTTTTAGTACTCCTGTGAACCTTCTCATCCACTTTGACAATATTGTTTTAGTACTCCTGGTAACCTTCTCATCTCACTTTGACAATATTGTTTTAGTACCCCTGGTAACCTTCTCATCCCACTTTGACAATATTGTTTTAGTACTCCTGGTAACGTGCTCATCCCACTTTGACAATATTGTTTTAGTACTCCTGGTAACCTTCTCATCCCACTTTGACAATATTGTTTTAGTACTCCTGGTAACCTTCTCATCCCACTTTGACAATATTGTTTTAGTACCCTGTGAACCTTCTCATCCCACTTTGACAATATTGTTTTAGTACTCCTGGTAACCTTCTCATCCCACTTTGACAATATTGTTTTAGTACTCCTGTGAACCTTCTCATCCCACTTTGACAATATTGTTTTAGTACTCCTGGTAACCTTCTCATCCCACTTTGACAATATTGTTTTAGTACTCCTGTGAACCTTCTCATCCCACTTTGACAATATTGTTTTAGTACTCCTGGTAACGTGCTCATCTCACTTTGACAATATTGTTTTAGTACTCCTGGTAACCTTCTCATCTCACTTTGACAATATTGTTTTAGTACTCCTGGTAACCTTCTCATCTCACTTTGACAATATTGTTTTAGTACTCCTGGTAACCTTCTCATCTCACTTTGACAATATTGTTTTAGTACTCCTGGTAACCTTCTCATCCCACTTTGACAATATTGTTTTAGTACTCCTGGTAACGTGCTCATCTCACTTTGACAATATTGTTTTAGTACTCCTGGTAACGTGCTCATCTCACTTTGACAATATTGTTTTAGTACTCCTGGTAACCTTCTCATCTCACTTTGACAATATTGTTTTAGTACTCCTGGTAACCTTCTCATCCCACTTTGACAATATTGTTTTAGTACCCCTGTGAACCTTCTCATCCCACTTTGACAATATTGTTTTAGTACTCCTGGTAACCTTCTCATCCCACTTTGACAATATTGTTTTAGTACTCCTGGTAACCTTCTCATCCCACTTTGACAATATTGTTTTAGTACCCCTGTGAACCTTCTCATCTCACTTTGACAATATTGTTTTAGTACTCCTGGTAACCTTCTCATCCCACTTTGACAATATTGTTTTAGTACTCCTGTGAACCTTCTCATCCCACTTTGACAATATTGTTTTAGTACTCCTGGTAACCTTCTCATCTCACTTTGACAATATTGTTTTAGTACTCCTGGTAACCTTCTCATCTCACTTTGACAATATTGTTTTAGTACTCCTGGTAACCTTCTCATCCCACTTTGACAATATTGTTTTAGTACTCCTGGTAACCTTCTCATCCCACTTTGACAATATTGTTTTAGTACCCCTGTGAACCTTCTCATCCCACTTTGACAATATTGTTTTAGTACTCCTGGTAACCTTCTCATCTCACTTTGACAATATTGTTTTAGTACTCCTGGTAACCTTCTCTTCTCACTTTGACAATATTGTTTTAGTACTCCTGGTAACCTTCTCATCCCACTTTGACAATATTGTTTTAGTACTCCTGGTAACCTTCTCATCTCACTTTGACAATATTGTTTTAGTACTCCTGGTAACGTGCTCATCTCACTTTGACAATATTGTTTTAGTACCCCTGGTAACGTGCTCATCCCACTTTGACAATATTGTTTTAGTACTCCTGGTAACGTGCTCATCTCACTTTGACAATATTGTTTTAGTACTCCTGGTAACGTGCTCATCTCACTTTGACAATATTGTTTTAGTACTCCTGGTAACGTGCTCATCCCACTTTGACAATATTGTTTTAGTACTCCTGGTAACGTGCTCATCTCACTTTGACAATATTGTTTTAGTACTCCTGGTAACGCGCTCATCCAACTTTGACAATATTGTTTTAGTACTCCTGGTAACCTTCTCATCTCACTTTGACAATATTGTTTTAGTACCCCTGTGAACCTTCTCATCCCACTTTGACAATATTGTTTTAGTACTCCTGTGAACCTTCTCATCCCACTTTGACAATATTGTTTTAGTACCCCTGGTAACCTTCTCATCCCACTTTGACAATATTGTTTTAGTACCCCTGGTAACCTTCTCATCCCACTTTGACAATATTGTTTTAGTACCCCTGGTAACCTTCTCATCCCACTTTGACAATATTGTTTTAGTACCCCTGGTAACCTTCTCATCCCACTTTGACAATATTGTTTTAGTACTCCTGGTAACCTTCTCATCCCACTTTGACAATATTGTTTTAGTACTCCTGGTAACCTTCTCATCCCACTTTGACAATATTGTTTTAGTACCCCTGGTAACCTTCTCATCCCACTTTGACAATATTGTTTTAGTACCCCTGGTAACCTTCTCATCCCACTTTGACAATATTGTTTTAGTACCCTGGTAACCTTCTCATCCCACTTTGACAATATTGTTTTAGTACCCCTGGTAACCTTCTCATCCCACTTTGACAATATTGTTTTAGTACTCCTGGTAACGTGCTCATCCCACTTTGACAATATTGTTTTAGTACTCCTGGTAACGTGCTCATCCCACTTTGACAATATTGTTTTAGTACTCCTGGTAACCTTCTCATCCCACTTTGACAATATTGTTTTAGTACCCCTGGTAACCTTCTCATCCCACTTTGACAATATTGTTTTAGTACCCCTGGTAACCTTCTCATCCCACTTTGACAATATTGTTTTAGTACTCCTGGTAACGTGCTCATCCCACTTTGACAATATTGTTTTAGTACCCCTGGTAACGTGCTCATCTCACTTTGACAATATTGTTTTAGTACCCCTGTGAACCTTCTCATCTCACTTTGACAATATTGTTTTAGTACTCCTGGTAACCTTCTCATCCCACTTTGACAATATTGTTTTAGTACTCCTGGTAACCTTCTCATCCCACTTTGACAATATTGTTTTAGTACGGAGCCAATGGTGGGGTGTGCTAAACACTCCAAGGTATGGTGACAGCTTTACAAATAAAGAACACAACACAATACTGACGTTTCGGCCAGTGGCCTTCTTCAGAATACATGGACAACGACAACAAGCGGTGAAGCACAATTACTACATGTTAGATGATAAAGTGGAGGGCGAGGAAAGTAGGATGCAAAAATAAGAAAAGAGAGAAATGAATTTTACATGATGAGAGGTATGATGGGCGTCAAAATATATAAAATAGAAAAAGAGAGAGAAAAATGTATAATAAATTGTACTTAGCTGAGCTCAGAGCAGGGAGCAGGAAAACTGTAATCCGTGCTGAAACCAGTCGGAATGACTAAATGACTAAAAGCGCAGAGAACGTGTATAGAAAGCAACACGTGACAAAGACAGGTCAGTAAAGAGGGCAAAAAGGATCAAATTTCAGAAAACCAAAAAGGGGGGGGGGAAAGGGGGCATAGACGAGGATACTCCTGGGACACAACAAGCAATACATAAAATCACTCAACAATGGAAGTGAGAGATCACGCGAGAGGTTAAGAGAAAGAAATAGAATGACACGACAAAGTAGTAAACTAGGCAGTGGGTGAGAGAGATGGACTCTACAGAATGGATGGCCTCGAACTGAACGAGTTGAGAGGTAGGTCAACGAAAGGAAGGATTGGATACTGGAGGAAGAGATACGGTGAGGAAGAATAATAAAGCCGGTATAATGAGAAGGGCGATAGAGGGGTGGTCCGGAGGAAGTTAGTCTATCGGGAGGTAGGGAAGTATTGGAGGAGGAGGTATGGAGAGGAGGGATAAGAAGCAGGTATGTGAAAACTGGATAGGGGGAGAGGCGGTAGGTCAGAAGTGAATGGAAAAAGAGAAAGTCTGGAAGAAGTGGAGCAATAGGGGATGGTGTGCAAGAGGTATGAACCATAGGAGGTAAAGAAGTAGGGAATGATAGAACAAAGGGGGGAATGAAAGTGGGCATCAGGATAAGGGGGATACTGGAATAGTAGGTATAGATGAGTAGTGACTACAAGTTAATAGAGAGGAGAGGGGTGAGCTAGGAGTAGATCAGCAGAGGGGTGGTAGGAAGGACGAGGGACAATAGAGGTGGGCAGAGAGATCGTACGTACAGTCCAGGTGGAGAGGTGATATAGTGATAAAGAGGTAAAGGACATGAAGATAGTCAGAAGAGAAAAAGGTGTAGGGAGAGGGGGGGGGGTTTAGGAGGAAGAAGGCAAGATGGGGTTACTCAAAGAGGATATGAAAAGCAGGGATGGACGAGGAGTAGAGGACCCAAGAAGAGAAATAGGAAGAGAGGTCCATAGGTAGGAGGATGGAGTCGGAGGCAGGAGGGTCCTCAGAGGGACAGGGATACATTGATGCCACGAGGGGTGAGGCAGCCCCAACGAGCGATCAGACGGTGCTCAAGAGTGAGCCGACTGTGGTGATCAGAGGAGCATGATACTAGGCTATTGTTTTAGTACCCCTGTGAACCTTCTCATCTCACTTTGACAATATTGTTTTAGTACTCCTGGTAACCTTCTCATCCAACTTTGACAATATTGTTTTAGTACTCCTGGTAACCTTCTCATCTCACTTTGACAATATTGTTTTAGTACCCCTGGTAACCTTCTCATCCCACTTTGACAATATTGTTTTAGTACTCCTGGTAACCTTCTCATCCCACTTTGACAATATTGTTTTAGTACCCTGGTAACCTTCTCATCCCACTTTGACAATATTGTTTAGTACTCCTGTGAACCTTCTCATCTCACTTTGACAATATTGTTTTAGTACTCCTGGTAACGTGCTCATCTCACTTTGACAATATTGTTTTAGTACCCCTGGTAACGTGCTCATCTCACTTTGACAATATTGTTTTAGTACCCCTGGTAACGTGCTCATCTCACTTTGACAATATTGTTTTAGTACCCCTGGTAACGTGCTCATCTCACTTTGACAATATTGTTTTAGTACTCCTGGTAACCTTCTCATCCAACTTTGACAATATTGTTTTAGTACTCCTGGTAACCTTCTCATCTCACTTTGACAATATTGTTTTAGTACCCCTGTGAACCTTCTCATCTCACTTTGACAATATTGTTTTAGTACTCCTGGTAACCTTCTCATCCAACTTTGACAATATTGTTTTAGTACTCCTGGTAACCTTCTCATCTCACTTTGACAATATTGTTTTAGTACCCCTGGTAACCTTCTCATCCCACTTTGACAATATTGTTTTAGTACTCCTGGTAACCTTCTCATCCCACTTTGACAATATTGTTTTAGTACCCCTGGTAACCTTCTCATCCCACTTTGACAATATTGTTTTAGTACTCCTGTGAACCTTCTCATCTCACTTTGACAATATTGTTTTAGTACTCCTGGTAACGTGCTCATCTCACTTTGACAATATTGTTTTAGTACCCTGGTAACGTGCTCATCTCACTTTGACAATATTGTTTTAGTACCCCTGGTAACGTGCTCATCCCACTTTGACAATATTGTTTTAGTACCCCTGGTAACCTTCTCATCCCACTTTGACAATATTGTTTTAGTACTCCTGGTAACGTGCTCATCCCACTTTGACAATATTGTTTTAGTACCCCTGTGAACCTTCTCATCCCACTTTGACAATATTGTTTTAGTACACCTGGTAACGTGCTCATCCCACTTTGACAATATTGTTTTAGTACTCCTGGTAACGTGCTCATCCCACTTTGACAATATTGTTTTAGTACTCCTGGTAACGTGCTCATCTCACTTTGACAATATTGTTTTAGTACTCCTGGTAACCTTCTCATCTCACTTTGACAATATTCTTTTAGTACTCCTGGTAACCTTCTCATCTCACTTTGACAATATTGTTTTAGTACTCCTGGTAACCTTCTCATCCCACTTTGACAATATTGTTTTAGTACTCCTGGTAACCTTCTCATCCCACTTTGACAATATTGTTTTAGTACTCCTGTGAACCTTCTCATCCCACTTTGACAATATTGTTTTAGTACTCCTGGTAACCTTCTCATCCCACTTTGACAATATTGTTTTAGTACTCCTGGTAACGTGCTCATCCCACTTTGACAATATTGTTTTAGTACCCTGTGAACCTTCTCATCCCACTTTGACAATATTGTTTTAGTACTCCTGGTAACCTTCTCATCCCACTTTGACAATATTGTTTTAGTACTCCTGGTAACGTGCTCATCTCACTTTGACAATATTGTTTTAGTACTCCTGTGAACCTTCTCATCTCACTTTGACAATATTGTTTTAGTACTCCTGGTAACCTTCTCATCCCACTTTGACAATATTGTTTTAGTACTCCTGGTAACGTGCTCATCTCACTTTGACAATATTGTTTTAGTACTCCTGGTAACGTGCTCATCCCACTTTGACAATATTGTTTTAGTACTCCTGGTAACGTGCTCATCTCACTTTGACAATATTGTTTTAGTACTCCTGGTAACCTTCTCATCTCACTTTGACAATATTGTTTTAGTACCCCTGGTAACCTTCTCATCTCACTTTGACAATATTGTTTTAGTACTCCTGGTAACGTGCTCATCTCACTTTGACAATATTGTTTTAGTACTCCTGGTAACCTTCTCATCCCACTTTGACAATATTGTTTTAGTACCCCTGTGAACCTTCTCATCCCACTTTGACAATATTGTTTTAGTACTCCTGGTAACGTGCTCATCTCACTTTGACAATATTGTTTTAGTACCCCTGGTAACGTGCTCATCTCACTTTGACAATATTGTTTTAGTACTCCTGGTAACGTGCTCATCCCACTTTGACAATATTGTTTTAGTACCCTGTGAACCTTCTCATCTCACTTTGACAATATTGTTTTAGTACTCCTGTGAACCTTCTCATCTCACTTTGACAATATTGTTTTAGTACTCCTGTGAACCTTCTCATCTCACTTTGACAATATTGTTTTAGTACTCCTGTGAACCTTCTCATCCCACTTTGACAATATTGTTTTAGTACTCCTGGTAACCTTCTCATCCCACTTTGACAATATTGTTTTAGTACCCCTGTGAACCTTCTCATCTCACTTTGACAATATTGTTTTAGTACTCCTGGTAACCTTCTCTTCTCACTTTGACAATATTGTTTTAGTACTCCTGGTAACCTTCTCATCCCACTTTGACAATATTGTTTTAGTACTCCTGGTAACCTTCTCATCTCACTTTGACAATATTGTTTTAGTACTCCTGGTAACGTGCTCATCTCACTTTGACAATATTGTTTTAGTACCCCTGGTAACGTGCTCATCCCACTTTGACAATATTGTTTTAGTACTCCTGGTAACGTGCTCATCTCACTTTGACAATATTGTTTTAGTACTCCTGGTAACGTGCTCATCTCACTTTGACAATATTGTTTTAGTACTCCTGGTAACGTGCTCATCCCACTTTGACAATATTGTTTTAGTACTCCTGGTAACGTGCTCATCTCACTTTGACAATATTGTTTTAGTACTCCTGGTAACGCGCTCATCCAACTTTGACAATATTGTTTTAGTACTCCTGGTAACCTTCTCATCTCACTTTGACAATATTGTTTTAGTACCCCTGTGAACCTTCTCATCCCACTTTGACAATATTGTTTTAGTACTCCTGTGAACCTTCTCATCCCACTTTGACAATATTGTTTTAGTACCCCTGGTAACCTTCTCATCCCACTTTGACAATATTGTTTTAGTACCCTGGTAACCTTCTCATCCCACTTTGACAATATTGTTTTAGTACCCTGGTAACCTTCTCATCCCACTTTGACAATATTGTTTTAGTACCCCTGGTAACCTTCTCATCCCACTTTGACAATATTGTTTTAGTACTCCTGGTAACCTTCTCATCCCACTTTGACAATATTGTTTTAGTACTCCTGGTAACCTTCTCATCCCACTTTGACAATATTGTTTTAGTACCCCTGGTAACCTTCTCATCCCACTTTGACAATATTGTTTTAGTACCCTGGTAACCTTCTCATCCCACTTTGACAATATTGTTTTAGTACCCCTGGTAACCTTCTCATCCCACTTTGACAATATTGTTTTAGTACCCCTGGTAACCTTCTCATCCCACTTTGACAATATTGTTTTAGTACTCCTGGTAACGTGCTCATCCCACTTTGACAATATTGTTTTAGTACTCCTGGTAACGTGCTCATCCCACTTTGACAATATTGTTTTAGTACTCCTGGTAACCTTCTCATCCCACTTTGACAATATTGTTTTAGTACCCCTGGTAACCTTCTCATCCCACTTTGACAATATTGTTTTAGTACCCCTGGTAACCTTCTCATCCCACTTTGACAATATTGTTTTAGTACTCCTGGTAACGTGCTCATCCCACTTTGACAATATTGTTTTAGTACCCCTGGTAACGTGCTCATCTCACTTTGACAATATTGTTTTAGTACCCCTGTGAACCTTCTCATCTCACTTTGACAATATTGTTTTAGTACTCCTGGTAACCTTCTCATCCCACTTTGACAATATTGTTTTAGTACTCCTGGTAACCTTCTCATCCCACTTTGACAATATTGTTTTAGTACGGAGCCAATGGTGGGGTGTGCTAAACACTCCAAGGTATGGTGACAGCTTTACAAATAAAGAACACAACACAATACTGACGTTTCGGCCAGTGGCCTTCTTCAGAATACATGGACAACGACAACAAGCGGTGAAGCACAATTACTACATGTTAGATGATAAAGTGGAGGGCGAGGAAAGTAGGATGCAAAAATAAGAAAAGAGAGAAATGAATTTTACATGATGAGAGGTATGATGGGCGTCAAAATATATAAATAGAAAAAGAGAGAGAAAAATGTATAATAAATTGTACTTAGCTGAGCTCAGAGCAGGGAGCAGGAAAACTGTAATCCGTGCTGAAACCAGTCGGAATGACTAAATGACTAAAAGCGCAGAGAACGTGTATAGAAAGCAACACGTGACAAAGACAGGTCAGTAAAGAGGGCAAAAAGGATCAAATTTCAGGAAAACCAAAAAGGGGGGGGGAAAAGGGGCATAGACGAGGATACTCCTGGGACACAACAAGCAATACATATAAATCACTCAACAATGGAAGTGAGAGATCACGCGAGAGGTTAAGAGAAAGAAATAGAATGACACGACAAAGTAGTAAACTAGGCAGTGGGTGAGAGAGATGGACTCTACAGAATGGATGGCCTCGAACTGAACGAGTTGAGAGGTAGGTCAACGAAAGGAAGGATTGGATACTGGAGGAAGAGATACGGTGAGGAAGAATAATAAAGCCGGTATAATGAGAAGGGCGATAGAGGGGTGGTCCGGAGGAAGTTAGTCTATCGGGAGGTAGGGAAGTATTGGAGGAGGAGGTATGGAGAGGAGGGATAAGAAGCAGGTATGTGAAAACTGGATAGGGGGAGAGGCGGTAGGTCAGAAGTGAATGGAAAAAGAGAAAGTCTGGAAGAAGTGGAGCAATAGGGGATGGTGTGCAAGAGGTATGAACCATAGGAGGTAAAGAAGTAGGGAAATGATAGAACAAAGGGGGGAATGAAAGTGGGCATCAGGATAAGGGGGATACTGGAATAGTAGGTATAGATGAGTAGTGACTACAAGTTAATAGAGAGGAGAGGGGTGAGCTAGGAGTAGATCAGCAGAGGGGTGGTAGGAAGGACGAGGGACAATAGAGGTGGGCAGAGAGATCGTACGTACAGTCCAGGTGGAGAGGTGATATAGTGATAAAGAGGTAAAGGACATGAAGATAGTCAGAAGAGAAAAAGGTGTAGGGAGAGGGGGGGGGTTTAGGAGGAAGAAGGCAAGATGGGGGTTACTCAAAGAGGATATGAAAAGCAGGGATGGACGAGGTAGAGGACCCAAGAAGAGAAATAGGAAGAGAGGTCCATAGGTAGGAGGATGGAGTCGGAGGCAGGAGGGTCCTCAGAGGGACAGGGATACATTGATGCCACGAGGGGTGAGGCAGCCCCAACGAGCGATCAGACGGTGCTCAAGAGTGAGCCGACTGTGGTGATCAGAGGAGCATGATACTAGGCTATTGTTTTAGTACCCCTGTGAACCTTCTCATCTCACTTTGACAATATTGTTTTAGTACTCCTGGTAACCTTCTCATCCAACTTTGACAATATTGTTTTAGTACTCCTGGTAACCTTCTCATCTCACTTTGACAATATTGTTTTAGTACCCCTGGTAACCTTCTCATCCCACTTTGACAATATTGTTTTAGTACTCCTGGTAACCTTCTCATCCCACTTTGACAATATTGTTTTAGTACCCCTGGTAACCTTCTCATCCCACTTTGACAATATTGTTTTAGTACTCCTGTGAACCTTCTCATCTCACTTTGACAATATTGTTTTAGTACTCCTGGTAACGTGCTCATCTCACTTTGACAATATTGTTTTAGTACCCCTGGTAACGTGCTCATCTCACTTTGACAATATTGTTTTAGTACCCCTGGTAACGTGCTCATCTCACTTTGACAATATTGTTTTAGTACCCCTGGTAACGTGCTCATCTCACTTTGACAATATTGTTTTAGTACTCCTGGTAACCTTCTCATCCAACTTTGACAATATTGTTTTAGTACTCCTGGTAACCTTCTCATCTCACTTTGACAATATTGTTTTAGTACCCCTGTGAACCTTCTCATCTCACTTTGACAATATTGTTTTAGTACTCCTGGTAACCTTCTCATCCAACTTTGACAATATTGTTTTAGTACTCCTGGTAACCTTCTCATCTCACTTTGACAATATTGTTTTAGTACCCCTGGTAACCTTCTCATCCCACTTTGACAATATTGTTTTAGTACTCCTGGTAACCTTCTCATCCCACTTTGACAATATTGTTTTAGTACCCCTGGTAACCTTCTCATCCCACTTTGACAATATTGTTTTAGTACTCCTGTGAACCTTCTCATCTCACTTTGACAATATTGTTTTAGTACTCCTGGTAACGTGCTCATCTCACTTTGACAATATTGTTTTAGTACCCCTGGTAACGTGCTCATCTCACTTTGACAATATTGTTTTAGTACCCCTGGTAACGTGCTCATCCCACTTTGACAATATTGTTTTAGTACCCCTGGTAACCTTCTCATCCCACTTTGACAATATTGTTTTAGTACTCCTGGTAACGTGCTCATCCCACTTTGACAATATTGTTTTAGTACCCCTGTGAACCTTCTCATCCCACTTTGACAATATTGTTTTAGTACACCTGGTAACGTGCTCATCCACTTTGACAATATTGTTTTAGTACTCCTGGTAACGTGCTCATCCCACTTTGACAATATTGTTTTAGTACTCCTGGTAACGTGCTCATCTCACTTTGACAATATTGTTTTAGTACTCCTGGTAACCTTCTCATCTCACTTTGACAATATTCTTTTAGTACTCCTGGTAACCTTCTCATCTCACTTTGACAATATTGTTTTAGTACTCCTGGTAACCTTCTCATCCCACTTTGACAATATTGTTTTAGTACTCCTGGTAACCTTCTCATCCCACTTTGACAATATTGTTTTAGTACTCCTGTGAACCTTCTCATCCCACTTTGACAATATTGTTTTAGTACTCCTGGTAACCTTCTCATCCCACTTTGACAATATTGTTTTAGTACTCCTGGTAACGTGCTCATCCCACTTTGACAATATTGTTTTAGTACCCCTGTGAACCTTCTCATCCCACTTTGACAATATTGTTTTAGTACTCCTGGTAACCTTCTCATCCCACTTTGACAATATTGTTTTAGTACTCCTGGTAACGTGCTCATCTCACTTTGACAATATTGTTTTAGTACTCCTGTGAACCTTCTCATCTCACTTTGACAATATTGTTTTAGTACTCCTGGTAACCTTCTCATCCCACTTTGACAATATTGTTTTAGTACTCCTGGTAACGTGCTCATCTCACTTTGACAATATTGTTTTAGTACTCCTGGTAACGTGCTCATCCCACTTTGACAATATTGTTTTAGTACTCCTGGTAACGTGCTCATCTCACTTTGACAATATTGTTTTAGTACTCCTGGTAACCTTCTCATCTCACTTTGACAATATTGTTTTAGTACCCCTGGTAACCTTCTCATCTCACTTTGACAATATTGTTTTAGTACTCCTGGTAACGTGCTCATCTCACTTTGACAATATTGTTTTAGTACTCCTGGTAACCTTCTCATCCCACTTTGACAATATTGTTTTAGTACCCCTGTGAACCTTCTCATCCCACTTTGACAATATTGTTTTAGTACTCCTGGTAACGTGCTCATCTCACTTTGACAATATTGTTTTAGTACCCCTGGTAACGTGCTCATCTCACTTTGACAATATTGTTTTAGTACTCCTGGTAACGTGCTCATCCCACTTTGACAATATTGTTTTAGTACCCCTGTGAACCTTCTCATCTCACTTTGACAATATTGTTTTAGTACTCCTGTGAACCTTCTCATCTCACTTTGACAATATTGTTTTAGTACTCCTGTGAACCTTCTCATCTCACTTTGACAATATTGTTTTAGTACTCCTGTGAACCTTCTCATCCCACTTTGACAATATTGTTTTAGTACTCCTGGTAACCTTCTCATCCCACTTTGACAATATTGTTTTAGTACCCCTGTGAACCTTCTCATCCCACTTTGACAATATTGTTTTAGTACTCCTGGTAACGTGCTCATCCCACTTTGACAATATTGTTTTAGTACTCCTGGTAACCTTCTCATCCCACTTTGACAATATTGTTTTAGTACCCCTGGTAACCTTCTCATCTCACTTTGACAATATTGTTTTAGTACTCCTGGTAACCTTCTCATCCCACTTTGACAATATTGTTTTAGTACTCCTGTGAACCTTCTCATCCCACTTTGACAATATTGTTTTAGCACTCCTGGTAACGTGCTCATCCCACTTTGACAATATTGTTTTAGTACTCCTGTGAACCTTCTCATCCCACTTTGACAATATTGTTTTAGTACTCCTGTGAACCTTCTCATCCCACTTTGACAATATTGTTTTAGCACTCCTGGTAACGTGCTCATCCCACTTTGACAATATTGTTTTAGTACTCCTGTGAACCTTCTCATCCCACTTTGACAATATTGTTTTAGTACTCCTGGTAACGTGCTCATCCCACTTTGACAATATTGTTTTAGTACTCCTGTAACCTTCTCAGTACTCCTGGTAACCTTCTCATCCCTTTGACAATATTGTTTTAGTACTCCTGGTAACCTTCTCATCCCACTTTGACAATATTGTTTTAGTACTCCTGGTAACCTTCTCATCCCACTTTGACAATATTGTTTTAGTACTCCTGGTAACCTTCTCATCCCACTTTGACAATATTGTTTTAGTACCCCTGGTAACCTTCTCATCCCACTTTGACAATATTGTTTTAGTACTCCTGGTAACCTCATCCACTTTGACAATCTCCTGGTAACGTGCTCATCCCACTTTGACAATATTGTTTTAGTACTCCTGGTAACCTTCTCATCCCACTTTGACAATATTGTTTTAGTACTCCTGGTAATCCCACTTTGACAATATTGTTTTAGTACTCAACCTCTCATCCCACTTTGACAATATTGTTTTAGCACTCCTGGTAACCTTCTCATCTCACTTTGACAATATTGTTTTAGTACTCCTGGTAACGTGCTCATCTCACTTTGACAATATTGTTTTAGTACTCCTGGTAACGCGCTGACAATATTGTTTAGTACTCCTGGTAACGTGCTCATCTCACTTTGACAATATTGTTTTAGCACTCCTGGTAACGTGCTCATCCCACTTTGACAATATTGTTTTAGTACACCTGGTAACCTTCTCATCTCACTTTGACAATATTGTTTTAGCACTCCTGGTAACCTTCTCATCTCACTTTGACAATATTGTTTTAGTACTCCTGGTAACCTTCTCATCTCACTTTGACAATATTGTTTTAGTACTCCTGGTAACCTATCCCACTTTGACAATTTGTTTTAGTACTCCTGGTAACGTGCTCATCTCACTTTGACAATATTGTTTTAGTACCCTGGTAACGTGCTCATCTCACTTTGACAATATTGTTTTAGTACTCCTGGTAACGTGCTCATCTCACTTTGACAATATTGTTTTAGTACTCCTGGTAACGTGCTCATCTCACTTTGACAATATTGTTTTAGTACTCCTGGTAACGTGCTCATCTCACTTTGACAATATTGTTTTAGTACCCCTGGTAACGTGCTCATCTCACTTTGACAATATTGTTTTAGTACTCCTGGTAACGTGCTCATCTCACTTTGACAATATTGTTTTAGTACTCCTGGTAACGTGCTCATCCCACTTTGACAATATTGTTTTAGTACTCCTGGTAACCTTCTCATCTCACTTTGACAATATTGTTTTAGTACTCCTGGTAACGTGCTCATCTCACTTTGACAATATTGTTTTAGTACCCCTGGTAACGTGCTCATCCCACTTTGACAATATTGTTTTAGTACTCCTGGTAACCTTCTCATCTCACTTTGACAATATTGTTTTAGTACCCCTGTGAACCTTCTCATCCACTTTGACAATATTGTTTTAGTACTCCTGGTAACGTGCTCATCTCACTTTGACAATATTGTTTTAGTACCCCTGGTAACCTTCTCATCTCACTTTGACAATATTGTTTTAGTACCCCTGGTAACGTGCTCATCTCACTTTGACAATATTGTTTTAGTACCCCTGTGAACCTTCTCATCCCACTTTGACAATATTGTTTTAGTACCCCTGTGAACCTTCTCATCCCACTTTGACAATATTGTTTTAGTACTCCTGGTAACCTTCTCATCCCACTTTGACAATATTGTTTTAGTACTCCTGGTAACCTTCTCATCCCACTTTGACAATATTGTTTTAGTACTCCTGGTAACGTGCTCATCCCACTTTGACAATATTGTTTTAGTACCCCTGGTAACGTGCTCATCTCACTTTGACAATATTGTTTTAGTACCCCTGTGAACCTTCTCATCCCACTTTGACAATATTGTTTTAGTACTCCTGGTAACCTTCTCATCCCACTTTGACAATATTGTTTTAGTACACCTGGTAACCTTCTCATCCCACTTTGACAATATTGTTTTAGTACTCCTGGTAACCTTCTCATCCCACTTTGACAATATTGTTTTAGTACCCCTGTGAACCTTCTCATCTCACTTTGACAATATTGTTTTAGTACTCCTGGTAACCTTCTCATCTCACTTTGACAATATTGTTTTAGTACTCCTGGTAACGTGCTCATCCCACTTTGACAATATTGTTTTAGTACCCCTGGTAACCTTCTCATCCCACTTTGACAATATTGTTTTAGTACTCCTGGTAACGTGCTCATCTCACTTTGACAATATTGTTTTAGTACTCCTGGTAACGTGCTCATCCCACTTTGACAATATTGTTTTAGTACTCCTGGTAACGTGCTCATCCCACTTTGACAATATTGTTTTAGTACTCCTGGTAACCTTCTCATCTCACTTTGACAATATTGTTTTAGTACTCCTGGTAACCTTCTCATCTCACTTTGACAATATTGTTTTAGTACCCCTGGTAACCTTCTCATCTCACTTTGACAATATTGTTTTAGTACTCCTGGTAACCTTCTCATCCCACTTTGACAATATTGTTTTAGTACCCCTGTGAACCTTCTCATCTCACTTTGACAATATTGTTTTAGTACTCCTGGTAACCTTCTCATCCCACTTTGACAATATTGTTTTAGTACTCCTGGTAACCTTCTCATCTCACTTTGACAATATTGTTTTAGTACTCCTGGTAACCTTCTCATCTCACTTTGACAATATTGTTTTAGTACTCCTGGTAACCTTCTCATCCCACTTTGACAATATTGTTTTAGTACCCCTGGTAACCTTCTCATCCCACTTTGACAATATTGTTTTAGTACTCCTGGTAACGTGCTCATCCCACTTTGACAATATTGTTTTAGTACTCCTGGTAACCTTCTCATCCCACTTTGACAATATTGTTTTAGTACCCCTGGTAACCTTCTCATCTCACTTTGACAATATTGTTTTAGTACTCCTGGTAACCTTCTCATCCCACTTTGACAATATTGTTTTAGTACCCCTGTGAACCTTCTCATCCCACTTTGACAATATTGTTTTAGTACCCCTGGTAACCTTCTCATCCCACTTTGACAATATTGTTTTAGTACTCCTGGTAACGTGCTCATCCCACTTTGACAATATTGTTTTAGTACTCCTGGTAACCTTCTCATCCCACTTTGACAATATTGTTTTAGTACTCCTGGTAACCTTCTCATCCCACTTTGACAATATTGTTTTAGTACTCCTGGTAACCTTCTCATCTCACTTTGACAATATTGTTTTAGTACCCCTGGTAACCTTCTCATCTCACTTTGACAATATTGTTTTAGTACTCCTGGTAACCTTCTCATCCCACTTTGACAATATTGTTTTAGTACTCCTGTGAACCTTCTCATCCCACTTTGACAATATTGTTTTAGTACCCCTGGTAACCTTCTCATCCCACTTTGACAATATTGTTTTAGTACCCCTGGTAACGTGCTCATCCCACTTTGACAATATTGTTTTAGTACCCCTGGTAACCTTCTCATCCCACTTTGACAATATTGTTTTAGTACTCCTGTGAACCTTCTCATCCCACTTTGACAATATTGTTTTAGTACTCCTGGTAACCTTCTCATCCCACTTTGACAATATTGTTTTAGTACCCCTGGTAACCTTCTCATCCCACTTTGACAATATTGTTTTAGTACCCCTGGTAACGTGCTCATCTCACTTTGACAATATTGTTTTAGTACCCCTGGTAACCTTCTCATCCCACTTTGACAATATTGTTTTAGTACTCCTGGTAACGTGCTCATCCCACTTTGACAATATTGTTTTAGTACTCCTGGTAACGTGCTCATCCCACTTTGACAATATTGTTTTAGTACACCTGGTAACGTGCTCATCCCACTTTGACAATATTGTTTTAGTACTCCTGGTAACCTTCTCATCCCACTTTGACAATATTGTTTTAGTACTCCTGGTAACGTGCTCATCCCACTTTGACAATATTGTTTTAGTACTCCTGGTAACGTGCTCATCCCACTTTGACAATATTGTTTTAGTACTCCTGGTAACGTGCTCATCCCACTTTGACAATATTGTTTTAGTACTCCTGGTAACGTGCTCATCCCACTTTGACAATATTGTTTTAGTACTCCTGGTAACGTGCTCATCTCACTTTGACAATATTGTTTTAGTACTCCTGGTAACCTTCTCATCTCACTTTGACAATATTGTTTTAGTACTCCTGGTAACTATTTTCTCCAAGTTTGCCCGCAGTGTTCTGCATTGTGATGATTCTGTAGGCACTGATCTGAGAATGGTCCTTGTTTGGCTTCGGTAGAAGGAGTAGGTATCAGTGTAGCCA
Organism: Megaustenia siamemsis; assembly: GCA_032433765.1. NCBI lineage: Eukaryota > Metazoa > Mollusca > Gastropoda > Stylommatophora > Ariophantidae > Megaustenia > Megaustenia siamemsis. The sequence continues at coordinate 2,359,779 of JAVIAB010000105.1, forward strand.
CTCCTCCTTTATCTGGCCACTCCGAATAGAGCATTAAACTCATTGGCCAGTTTTGTCAAGTCGTCGTCAGCTAAATCGCCTATGTCATCGTACCGAACACCATCTGGACCAGGAGCAGTGCTGTGTGATCTTTTAAGTGCCGTGCGAATGGTATCGGTTGTGATTGTGAGATCTTCTTCCAGCCCTACATCATTACATAATTTTGACAGCGATCCCCGTAACCTCATTCTTAGAGCCTCATTTATTTTGTCCGTCTGCTCAATGTAGCGGGCAAGCAGGGCATTCCCTTTGCTCACATCAGATTTATGCCATATCCGGCCTGTGCTCTGAAAGTATGGTCTGCCTCTGTGTCGTGTTGTGCAATTCATGCACTGATGAAGACGCCAGAATGTGGCGAACGATTTTTCTGAGCACACTTTTTACACAAGTCATCCGATTTGGCATCCTTAGCCTGATTAGCGCATAGTTTAAAGTGCATCATTTTTTGGTCGACCTCTACTTTCAGACGCTTCAAGAGCTCAGGTTGTGTTCTTCCATTATTTCTGGCTTTCTGTCATGTCTTGGCCGTTTGTCTCTTATTCCGCCAAGCTTCATCGACTTCTACGTTCCACCAGGGTGCCTGCGTCCATCTTTCCTGCCTCCTACGAGGGGCGCTCTGTTTCCTATGTCTGATTTTGCTAATGACGTCCTGGTCTGTTTTCTCGTGGATGAATGTGTGGAGCTTTCTTTTCTGGCTTTTCTCAATTAGGATGACACATGGATAGTGATCACTTCCGTGGAACCCCAGTGCACTCCATCTGCAACCGGTGCGAAGGTGGAACACACCAGTGCCAGGTCTATGACACTATCAGAGTCCCCTGTTCGAGTGGCCATTCTTGTTGCCCTTCCATCATTCAAGCACACTAAATCGACCGACACTAGTGCGTTATTTAGGTCTTCTCCCTGCTTGTTGGTTGTGACGTTACCCCACTGGTTGCCTCTAGCATTAAAGTCTCCGCATAAAATGACATTCTCTTCCACCCTAACCGCATGTACCTGCAATTCTGCATTGTTCCACGCAGACATATCAACCTCAGCTGCCACCATAATGTTGCGCACAAGGATGGTCTGCCCAAGGTGTCGTCTATTGTAGAAATAATGAATTCCAGGAGTACTTACTGTCCTGTCACCAAGAAGAGTTTTTTTGCAAAATCATTATATCGGCGCCGCACAGTAGCTTATCAAGAATGGGCCGTTGTTGATTAATGGACCCACAATTCCAATAAGTAACGCGCACATACTTTAGGCCTAGTCTCTCATACTTTGACAGTTTAAAGCCACGTCTCTTGCCCCGTCGTGTTTTCTTCTTCGATGATGTCGTTTGGGCTGCACCTGAATACTTACACTTACCGTCGTCATAGATGAACGTCGCTGAACGTCGATGCTTTGGATGGTCTAGACTCACGTGCACTTACTCAGTCGCAAGGTCCAGAACCCGTTTCCACGTTATAAACTGACCAACTCCAGTAAATAGCTCAACAGCACGCGGTTACACTGAGAGTCTTCCACAAATTAAATGAATTACGCGTCCTTGACGACAGACCGGCGTAAACAAAACCGCCATTTTTGACGCGTTCAATAGTGCAATCAACAACAAGGATGAGTATAAGTAATTAAATAAGGAAAACGTAACAAATGCAATGAATCAAAAGAAGCAACGTGATTAACATCAAATAGAAAGCGCGAACAATCACATAATCCCTTAAAATATCAAGAAAAACAAACAAATTAAAAATATTGACACTATTTATTTTAGTACTCCTGGTAACATGCTCATCGCACTTTGACAATATTGTTGTAGTACAGTTGGTAACGTGCTCATCGCACTTTGACAATATTGTTGTAGTACAGTTGGTAACGTGCTCATCGCACTTTGACAATATTGTTGTAGTACAGTTGGTAACGTGCTCATCGCACTTTGACAATATTGTTGTAGTACAGTTGGTAACATGCTCATCGCACTTTGACAATATTGTTGTAGTACAGTTGGTAACATGCTCATCGCACTTTGACAATATTGTTGTAGTACTCCAGCGAATGTGCTCCTCCCACTTTGACAATATTGTTGTAGTCCTCCAGGGACTACACGAAAGCATTTGACAAAGTAAAGCATGTGGAAATAATCAATATGCTGGAGAAATTAAACATTGATGGCAAGGATCTGCGAATCATAAAACATATGTACTGGCAACAAACAGCAGTTATACGAATTAACAACCAAACAGGACAATTCCAATATATAAAACATGGAGTCAGACAAGGATGTGTTCTGTCACCGGACTGGTTTTCACTTTACAGCGAATATATTATGAGATCAATAGTAGACAAAAAAGGAATTGAAGTCAACGGTCACAACATAAATAAATTGCGATATGCGGATGACACAGTCTTAATAGCAGAGTCAGAGAACGAACTACCAGAAATGATAGACATAATAGTAGAAGAAAGCAACAAAAAAGGTCTCAGTCTGAATAGTAAGAAAACAGAAGTAATGGTTATATCGAAGAAACAATCATCACCACCATGCAGCATAAAAATAAACGAGACAAATCTGAAACAAGTGCAACGTCCAAATACTTGGGCACAATAATTACATCAGATGGGAGATGCACCACAGAAATAAAAAGCAGAATAGCTCAGGCCAAAATAGCATTTCAGAAAATGAAAAATATCTTATGCAACAAATCTATGTCAATAAAAATGAGAAAGAGAGTTCACCGGTGCTATATAGAACCAATTCTGACCTATGGAAGCGAATCATGGACAGTAGACAAACAAATGAAAAGACGGTTAGAGGCCACAGAGATGGGATTTCTCAGAAGAATGTTGAAAGTTCCCTGGACAGATAAAAAGACCAATGAGGAAGTTCTCAAAGAGGCCAACACAAAAAAGGGAGCTCTTAAAAAACATCAGAAAGAAGTAATCAACATTTTTCGGGCACATCATGAGAAGAGGAAAGTTGGAATACTTGGTGTTACAACTGGTAAAATAAAGGGAGAGAGAGATCGCGGACGACAAAGAGAGAAAATACTGCATAACTTGGTGTCATGGCATGGAAAACAGTCAACAACAGAACTGATACGATGCACTGTAGATAGAAGATTGTGGAGGGACACGATCGCCTACGCCAACCGGCAGGGTACATGATGATGATGATGACTCCAGGGAATGTGCTCAACCCACTTTGACAATATTGTTGTAGGACTCCAGGGAATGTGCTCATCCCACTTTGACAATATTGTTGTAGTACTCCAGGGAATGTGCTCATCCCACTTTGACAATATTGTTGTAGTACTCCAGGGAATGTGCTCATCCCACTTTGACAATATTGTTGTAGTACTCCAGGGAATGTGCTCATCCCACTTTGACAATATTGTTGTAGTACTCCAGGGAATGTGCTCATCCCACTTTGACAATATTGTTGTAGTACTCCAGGGAATGTGCTCATCCCACTTTGACAATATTGTTGTAGTACTCCAGGGAATGTGCTCATCCCACTTTGACAATATTGTTGTAGTACTCCAGGGAATGTGCTCATCCCACTTTGACAATATTGTTGTAGTACTCCAGGGAATGTGCTCATCCCACTTTGACAATATTGTTGTAGTACTCCAGGGAATGTGCTCATCCCACTTTGACAATATTGTTGTAGTACTCCAGGGAATGTGCTCATCCCACTTTGACAAATTGTTTTAGTACTCCTGGTAACCTTCTCATCCCACTTTGACAATATTGTTTTAGTACTCCTGGTAACGTGCTCAACCCACTTTGACAATATTGTTTTAGTACTCCTGGTAACGTGCTCAACCCACTTTGACAATATTGTTTTAGTACTCCTGGTAACGTGCTCAACCCACTTTGACAATATTGTTTTAGTACTCCTGGTAACGTGCTCATCCCACTTTGACAATATTGTTTTAGTACTCCTGGTAACGCGCTCATCCCACTTTGACAATATTGTTTTAGTACTCCTGGTAACCTTCTCATCTCACTTTGACAATATTGTTTTAGTACTCCTGGTAACCTTCTCATCCCACTTTGACAATATTGTTTTAGTACTCCTGGTAACCTTCTCATCCCACTTTGACAATATTGTTTTAGTACTCCTGTGAACCTTCTCATCCCACTTTGACAATATTGTTTTAGTACTCCTGTGAACCTTCTCATCCCACTTTGACAATATTGTTTTAGTACTCCTGTGAACCTTCTCATCCCACTTTGACAATATTGTTTTAGTACTCCTGTGAACCTTCTCATCCCACTTTGACAATATTGTTTTAGTACTCCTAGTAACCTTCTCATCCCACTTTGACAATATTGTTTTAGTACTCCTAGTAACGTGCTCATCCCACTTTGACAATATTGTTTCCTTGTGAACTGCTCTACTGCCTATAAACCTTTCACCAGCTAAACGCCGCAGTTCGAGTAATCTCATCAAGCCACATCTAAGCGAAGACAACTTTTCAGGGGCTACTATTTTTTCAGCTTTAAGTTTCCTTCTCGTAATTTTAATTACCCTAATGTTAGTAGCAATGTTACTATTGTTATTAAACGTATTTAATTTCCTTTACATGCGTAGAGATAGGTTGCAAGAAGAATTTCAAATTTTGAGCATTAAATAAACTTGAAAAATTAAACATCTTCGACTGTTGTATACATAATTGATATTATTTGTAACGATATGTATACAATCTTGTTTCATTCCACTCATGTAGGCAACTTTCATTCTTACAATCTGAGTATCCTTTAAAAATATCACCTGAAATTTAAAACAGGTACATATCTACCTGTACAGATATTTCTGGGAAGGTAAAGGCGGCCTGGTGTGACACCGACCACATCAATAAAAAATGTGCCGTGGACATTGCAAGATATCGTAAACACCATATCCCCCCCCGCCCCCTCCCTCCCCCTTTTCCAGGCGCCTAGCAAGGCAGGGGAGAGAACCTGTACTTGTTACTTCCTTGACAGGTCTATCATTTTGGAAGGTAACGGAGAACAAGAATCAAAACGTTTTTAAATAGAGTTTATTATAGACGGCGTGTTCCGTGACACCTCGCATGTAACATAACAAATTGAGAGGGTGTATGTATGGATTATTGCATACCCAGATGTCATTATGTATGTCACAAAACTCATACAAGTTTCCCCAGAACATTCATAAGTTGTGCAGTTGGCGAAAAGAAGACCTCTGTTGTGTAGTTTAAATTACTTGAAAACTCTACAATGAGTTTATAACACATGATGGCTACCGTTTCTATAGCAACCTGATTTAATGAATAACTTTTATCTGAGATCGTGCTATAAGGATGACTGCTATTGCTAGTAGTAACTGTCACATGGTCAGTCCCTTAGAAATAGCTGTTTGGTAATACAGTTTTAGTAACGTCATTATCCTGGCCAGCACCCTACCTCGCCGCTTGTCCTTCCCAGAGAATGTCAGCTACACTTATCAAGAGGCTGGGTGGATCTGGACAGCACGTTAGATGGTAACAAAACTGCTGCCAGACATCGTCTTATTTTGGTTAGAAATGTTAAATGTATGCACACACCCCATTAATGGGAACGGTGTTGTCAAAATTAATTTCTAAAACATGAACGAAAATGTGCAAATGTATTTAACAGAAATAAAACAAATCTCGGCCTTCAGAAATATGTAGCAACTACAAATAGTAGAAAACGACTACCGCATTTCGTTGACACAAAGATTACGTCAAGCAATACATGTTGACTTTATATCAGTGGCGTATTCTCTATGCTACCGCCGGTAGCCTGAACATATTAACGAAATACAAAAGGAAATGATAATTTATTAGATTTTTTCATAATTATATTACAAATTTTCGAATATTCTATTACACATTTCGTAGGCCACTATGATTTATTTGCTTTGATTTGCATTTATTAAAGAAAGGTTTTCCTATGGCCACTATAACGTTTGTGAATGAAATCGAAACTACTCTATATAGTACATGAAACCGCTAATAAGCAGCGGTACAGTTCTCTTCACTCCGACTTAGAATTAATTACCTTGACATTCAAAAATTCTAGTGAAAATAATACGGGAGGAGGCTACCTATACAAAATGCGGTTTCGTGGGTTATTTTTAGCTCTAGCCAATCAGAAGCGTCACAAAGTGAAAGTGAAACTATGTCTGATTACCGGAACACCCTAACCTATTTATAACTACGTTATGCGCATCAGCATCTGTAGAAAAACCATTTTCTGCTCTCAAGAGAATAAAATCATATTGTCGCTCAACTCAGACACAAGAACGCTTATATGGTTTGGCATTAATGTCCATTGAGAAATCATTCTTTCAGAAACTTAGAAACCAACCCAACAGTACTTTCAATGACAAAGTCATTGATACATTTTCACTTAAACAAGACGGAGTTTACATATAAATAAGTAAGTAATTTAAAATGCAGTGATGTCATTAGCAAATATTACTTCATGTTAGCCTACTGAATATAATGTATGTCTTTATTTATTATTACAGCAGTAGCCCAGAACCCAAAAAACAGTATACGCCACTGATTTATATGCCCGTCATTAGTATGAAAAGTCCTATCTTTTAGACATTTTTGTTAAAGAATATCCTCCACTTTAAAGATGTTACATGTTACTCCAAATAGGACTGTTGTGGAATTTGTATTCATCAGGCTCAGTTTGGTAGATCTTTCCCAGTACATACTTTGTTGAGCTGAATGTAATGTAATTGTCTTGTTTCTTCTCTGGCTAAGGTCTTCCTATTCTTCTCCTTCCTTTTCCATACAGTTCTCAGGTCGTGTCCTATCAATGAATGTCGTGTAGCATTGTTTGATGATGTAACTTGCTATCCTGAACCACTTGTGTCACACTGACTGTGTTAGTCTTTGCTTCTTCTTGAATTCTATCATTTCTATTCCAGTTCCAGTCAAAGGCAAATACATTGTCAGGAAATATGGTCTGAATTGGCTACAAGTCGTAGGTGGGAGGATTCTTGGACGACATGAAGATGCCGTATTTCATGAGAAAGAACGGCAGCATATTAGCTACGGATTATCAAGGCATGTGTTCCTTGAAGACCATGTAGAGATGGTGACAGACATCGAGCAGCCGTTTAATATTCATGTTGGAGTGAGAATGAGCAGCTGAGTGTGACTGGCTGAAAACATGACAGGGATTGTGTGTTAGAATGAGAGCTGAGTGTGACTGGCTGAAAACATGACAGGGATTGTGTGTTAGAATGAGCAGCTGAGTGTGACTGGCTGAAAACATGACAGGGATTGTGTGTTAGAATGAGAGCTGAGTGTGACTGGCTGAAAACATGACAGGGATTGTGTGTTAGAATGAGAGCTGAGTGTGACTGGCTGAAAACATGACAGGGATTGTGTGTTAGAATGAGCAGCTGAGTGTGACTGGCTGAAAACATGACAGGGATTGTGTGTTAGAATGAGAGCTGAGTGTGACTGGCTGAAAACATGACAAGGATTGTGTGTTAGAATGAGCAGTTGAGTGTGACTGGCTGAAAACATGACAGGGATTGTGTGTTAGAATGAGAGCTGAGTGTGACTGGCTGAAAACATGATAGGGATTGTGTGTTAGAATGAGAGCTGAGTGTGACTGGCTGAAAACATGACAGGGATTGTGTGTTAGAATGAGAGCTGAGTGTGACTGGCTGAAAGCATGACAGGGATTGTGTGTTAGAATGAGCAGTTGAGTGTGACTGGCTGAAAACATGACAGGGATTGTGTGTTAGAATGAGCAGTTGAGTGTGACTGGCTGAAAACATGACAGGGATTGTGTGTTAGAATGAGAGCTGAGTGTGACTGGCTGAAAACATGACAGGGATTGTGTGTTAGAATGAGCAGCTGAGTGTGACTGGCTGAAAACATGATAGGGATTGTGTGTTAGAATGAGAGCTGAGTGTGACTGGCTGAAAACATGACAGGGATTGTGTGTTAGAATGAGAGCTGAGTGTGACTGGCTGAAAACATGACAGGGATTGTGTGTTAGAATGAGCAGCTGAGTGTGACTGGCTGAAAACATGACAGGGATTGTGTGTTAGAATGAGCGCTGAGTGTGACTGGCTGAAAACATGACAGGGATTGTGTGTTAGAATGAGAGCTGAGTGTGACTGGCTAAAAACATGATAGGGATTGTGTGTTAGAATGAGAGCTGAGTGTGACTGGCTGAAAACATGACAGGGATTGTGTGTTGGAATGAGAGCTGAGTGTGACTGGCTGAAAACATGACAGGGATTGTGTGTTAGAATGAGAGCTGAGTGTGACTGGCTGAAAACATGACAGGGATTGTGTGTTAGAATGAGAGCTGAGTGTGACTGGCTGAAAACATGACAGGGATTGTGTGTTAGAATGAGAGCTGAGTGTGACTGGCTGAAAACATGACAGGGATTGTGTGTTAGAATGAGCAGCTGAGCGTGAAAGGCTGAAAACATGAAAGGGTTTGTGTGTTAGAATGAGAGCTGAGTGTGACTGGCTGAAAATATGACATGGATTGTGTGTTAGAATGAGCAGCTCAGTGTGACTGGCTGAAAACATGACAGGGATTTTGTGTTAGAGTGTGACTGACTGGAAACATGACAGGGATTGTGTGTTAGAATGAGCAGCTGAGTGTGACTGGCTGAAAATATGACAGGGATTGTGTGTTAGAATGAGCAGCTCATTGTGACTGGCTGAAAACATGACAGGGATTTTGTGTTAGAGTGTGACTGACTGGAAACATGACAGGGATTGTGTGTTAGAATGAGCAGCTGAGTGTGACTGGCTGAAAATATGACAGGGATTGTGTGTTAGAATGAGCAGCTGAGTGTGACTGGCTGAAAACATGACAGGGATTGTGTGTTAGAATGAGCAGCTGAGTGTGACTGGCTGAAAACATGACAGGGATTGTGTGTTAGAATGAGCAGCTGAGTGTGACTGGCTGAAAACATGACAGGAATTGTGTGTTAGAATGAGCAGCTGAGTGTGACTGACTGAAAACATGACAGGGATTGTGTGTTAGAATGAGAGCTGAGTGTGACTGGCTGAAAACATTACATGGATTGTGTGTTAGAATGAGAGCTGAGTGTGACTGGCTGAAAACATGACAGGGATTGTGTGTTAGAATGAGAGCTGAGTGTTACAGGCTGAAAACATGACAGGGATTGTGTATTAGAATGAGCAGCTGAGTGTGAATGGCTGAAAACATGACAGGGATTGTGTTTTAGAATGAGAGCTGAGTGTGACTGGCTGAAAACATGACAGGGATTGTGTGTTAGAATGAGAGCTGAGTGTGAATGGCTGAAAACATGACAGGGATTGTGTTTTAGAATGAGAGCTGAGTGTGACTGGCTGAAAACATGACAAGGATTGTGTGTTAGAATGAGCAGCTCAGTGTGAATGGCTGAAAACATGACAGGGATTGTGTGTTAGAATGAGAGCTGAGTGTGACTGGCTGAAAACATGACAGGGATTGTGTGTTAGAATGAGAGCTGAGTGTGACTGGCTGAAAACATGACAGGGATTGTGTTTTAGAGTGAGAGCTGAGTGTGACTGGCTGAAAACATGACAGGGATTGTGTGTTAGAATGAGAGCTGAGTGTGACTGGCTGAAAACATGATAGGGATTGTGTTTTAGAATGAGAGCTGAGTGTGACTGGCTGAAAACATGACAGGGATTGTGTGTTAGAATGAGAGCTGAGTGTGACTGGCTGAAAACATGACAGGGATTGTGTGTTAGAATGAGAGCTGAGTGTGACTGGCTGAAAACATGACATGGATTGTGTGTTAGAATGAGAGCTGAGTGTGACTGGCTGAAAACATGACAGGGATTGTGTGTTAGAATGAGAGCTGAGTGTGACTGGCTGAAAACATGACAGGGATTGTGTATTAGAATGAGCAGTTGAGTGTGACTGGCTGAAAACATGACAGGGATTGTGTGTTAGAATGAGCAGTTGAGTGTGACTGGCTGAAAACATGACATGGATTGTGTGTTAGAATGAGAGCTGAGTGTGACTGGCTGAAAACATGACAGGGATTGTGTGTTAGAATGAGAGCTGAGTGTGACTGGCTGGAAACATGACAGGGATTGTGTGTTAGAATGAGAGCTGAGTGTGACTGGCTGAAAACATGACAGGGATTGTGTGTTAGAATGAGAGCTGAGTGTGACTGGCTGAAAACATGACAAGGATTGTGTGTTAGAATGAGAGCTGAGTGTGACTGGCTGAAAACATGACAGGGATTGTGTGTTAGAATGAGAGCTGAGTGTGACTGGATGAAAACATGACAGGGATTGTGTGTTAGAATGAGAGCTGAGTGTGACTGGCTGAAAACATGACAGGGATTGTGTGTTAGAATGAGAGCTGAGTGTGACTGGCTGAAAACATGACATGGATTGTGTGTTAGAATGAGAGCTGAGTGTGACTGGCTGAAAACATGACAGGGATTGTGTGTTAGAATGAGAGCTGAGTGTGACTGGCTGAAAACATGACAGGGATTGTGTATTAGAATGAGCAGTTGAGTGTGACTGGCTGAAAACATGACAGGGATTGTGTGTTAGAATGAGCAGTTGAGCGTGACTGGCTGAAAACATGACATGGATTGTGTGTTAGAATGAGAGCTGAGTGTGACTGGCTGAAAACATGACAGGGATTGTGTGTTAGAATGAGAGCTGAGTGTGACTGGCTGGAAACATGACAGGGATTGTGTGTTAGAATGAGAGCTGAGTGTGACTGGCTGAAAACATGACAGGGATTGTGTGTTAGAATGAGAGCTGAGTGTGACTGGCTGAAAACATGACAAGGATTGTGTGTTAGAATGAGAGCTGAGTGTGACTGGCTGAAAACATGACAGGGATTGTGTGTTAGAATGAGAGCTGAGTGTGACTGGATGAAAACATGACAGGGATTGTGTGTTAGAATGAGAGCTGAGTGTGACTGGCTGAAAACATGACAGGGATTGTGTGTTAGAATGAGAGCTGAGTGTGACTGGCTGAAAACATGACAGGGATTGTGTGTTAGAATGAGAGCTGAGTGTGACTGGCTGAAAACATGACAAGGATTGTGTGTTAGAATGAGAGCTGAGTGTGACTGGCTGAAAACATGACAGGGATTGTGTGTTAGAATGAGAGCTGAGTGTGACTGGCTGAAAACATGACAGGGATTGTGTGTTAGAATGAGAGCTGAGTGTGACTGGCTGAAAACATGACAGGGATTGTGTGTTAGAATGAGCAGCTGAGTGTGACTGGCTGAAAACATGACAGGGATTGTGTGTTAGAATGAGAGCTGAAAGCCCGAACAAATCAGAGTTAACTATCTTCACAATACAGACAGGAACTTTTAATGTGCACCTGCGTTCTAAAACCCATAGCGAACAGACTCAGAAAGTGCCTGTGGGTTTGTTCGTCACGAGGCCGAGACTGTGTGCCGACTGTCTGGGCCACAACTCTTGATTCTCAGCTATGAAAGATTTGTCAGGCTTGCTTCGTGGAGCCTGCAATGTTTTGACATTTTCTCTGTGGTCGTTTCTGATTTTTGAAGAGAAAGACGAAATGATTAGTTTGAGTCTCGGAGAATCGGGAATGAAACTTGATACAAGCAGAACGGGTTGATTGACAGAAAGAATCGGAAGTGAAACTTGATACAAGCAGACCGGGTTGATTGACAGGAAGAATCGGGAGTGAAACTTGATACAAGCAGACCGGGTTGATTGACAGGAAGAATCGGGAGTGAAACTTGATACAAGCAGACCGGGTTGATTGACAGGAAGAATCGGGAGTGAAACTTGATACAAGCAGACCGGGTTGATTGACAGGAAGAATCGGGAGTGAAACTTGATACAAGCAGACCGGGTTGATTGACAGGAAGAATCGGGAGTGAAACTTGATACAAGCAGACCGGGTTGATTGACAGGAAGAATCGGGAGTTTTAAAAAGTCAGCAAACTAGCGAAACTATCAACGAGCATAATTTACGTCTTCAATGGATCGGGTGGACATCATCAATGCCCTCCGAGATGTGGGAATAGCACAGAACTTCGACAACCACGAGTCTTCGTCACTCCTTTGGATGACAGAGAGGGGAGTTAAGATGGGCACAGCCAGAAATGAGAAACTTAGCGGCCGTGTAAGAAGACTTATCAACCAACACAGAACTGGAGTCGTCAGTCGCTGGACAGTGCGGGACTTGCTGAGGAGGGGATCTGAGCACCTATGGACATGTTCGGCTGCAATGATGATGACCCGATAATAACTCAATGATGATGACCCGCTAATAACTCAATGATGATGACCCGCTAATAACTCAATGATGATGATCCGTTAATAACTCAATACTTTACGTCATGAAGGAAGTGAAACCTCCCATTGGTTTAACTGACAGACACACAGGAAGAGGAAGTGAGACCTTCCATTGGATTAACTGATAGACACACAGGAAGAGGACGTGAAACCTCCCATTGGATTAACTGACAGACACACAGGAAGAGGAAGTGAGACCTTCCATTGGATTAACTGATAGACACACAGGAAGAGGACGTGAAACCTCCCATTGGATTAACTGACAGACACACAGGAAGAGACCTTCCATTGGATTAACTGATAGACACACAGGAAGAGGACGTGAAACCTCCCATTGGATTAACTGATAGACACACAGGAAGAGGACGTGAAACCTCACATTGGATTAACTGACAGACACACAGGAAAAGGAAGTGAAACATTCCATTGAATTAGCTGACAGACACACAGGAAGAGGAAGTGAGACCTTCCATTGGATTAACTGACAGACATACAGGAAGAGGAAGTGAGACCTTCCATTGGATTAACTGACAGACATACAGGAAGAGGAAGTGAGACCTTCCATTGGATTAACTGACAGACACACAGGAAGAGGAAGTGAAACCTCCCATTGGATTAACTGACAGACACACATGAAGAGGAAGTGAAACCTCCCATTGGATTAACTGATAGACACACAGGAAGAGGAAGTGAAACCTCCCATTGGATTAACTGACAGACACACATGAAGAGGAAGTGAAATCTCCCATTGGATTAACTGACAGACACACAGGAAAAGGAAGTGAAACATTCCATTGGATTAGCTGACAGACACACAGGAAGAGGAAGTGAGACCTCCCATTGGATTAACTGACAGACACACATGAAGAGGAAGTGAAACCTCCCATTGGATTAACTGACAGACACACATGAAGAGGAAGTGAAACCTCCCATTGGATTAACTGATAGACACACAGGAAGAGGAAGTGAAACCTCCCATTGGATTAACTGACAGACACACATGAAGAGGAAGTGAAACCTCCCATTGGATTAACTGATAGACACACAGGAAGAGGAAGTGAAACCTCCCATTGGATTAACTAACAGACACACATGAAGAGGAAGTGAAATCTCCCATTGGATTAACTGACAGACACACAGGAAAAGGAAGTGAAACATTCCATTGGATTAGCTGACAGACACACAGGAAGAGGAAGTGAGACCTTCCATTGGATTAACTGACAGACACACAGGAAGAGGACGTGAAACCTCCCATTGGATTAACTGACAGACACACAGGAAGAGGAAGTGAGACCTTCCATTGGATTAACTGATAGACACACAGGAAGAGGACGTGAAACCTCCCATTGGATTAACTGACAGACACACAGGAAGAGACCTTCCATTGGATTAACTGATAGACACACAGGAAGAGGACGTGAAACCTCCCATTGGATTAACTGATAGACACACAGGAAGAGGACGTGAAACCTCACATTGGATTAACTGACAGACACACAGGAAAAGGAAGTGAAACATTCCATTGAATTAGCTGACAGACACACAGGAAGAGGAAGTGAGACCTTCCATTGGATTAACTGACAGACATACAGGAAGAGGAAGTGAGACCTTCCATTGGATTAACTGACAGACATACAGGAAGAGGAAGTGAGACCTTCCATTGGATTAACTGACAGACACACAGGAAGAGGAAGTGAAACCTCCCATTGGATTAACTGACAGACACACATGAAGAGGAAGTGAAACCTCCCATTGGATTAACTGATAGACATACAGGAAGAGGAAGTGAAACCTCCCATTGGATTAACTGACAGACACACATGAAGAGGAAGTGAAATCTCCCATTGGATTAACTGACAGACACACAGGAAAAGGAAGTGAAACATTCCATTGGATTAGCTGACAGACACACAGAAAGAGGAAGTGAGACCTCCCATTGGATTAACTGACAGACACACATGAAGAGGAAGTGAAACCTCCCATTGGATTAACTGACAGACACACATGAAGAGGAAGTGAAACCTCCCATTGGATTAACTGATAGACACACAGGAAGAGGAAGTGAAACCTCCCATTGGATTAACTGACAGACACACATGAAGAGGAAGTGAAACCTCCCATTGGATTAACTGATAGACACACAGGAAGAGGAAGTGAAACCTCCCATTGGATTAACTAACAGACACACATGAAGAGGAAGTGAAATCTCCCATTGGATTAACTGACAGACACACAGGAAGAGGAAGTGAAACATTCCATTGGATTAGCTGACAGACACACAGGAAGAGGAAGTGAGACCTTCCATTGGATTAACTGACAGACACACATGAAGAGGAAGTGAAACCTCCCATTGGATTAACTGATAGACACACAGGAAGAGGAAGTGAGACCTCCCATTGGATTAACTGACAGACACACATGAAGAGGAAGTGAAACCTCCCATTGGATTAACGGATAGACACACAGGAAGAGGAAGTGAAACCTCCCATTGGATTAACTGACAGACACACATGAAGAGGAAGTGAAATCTCCCATTGGATTAACTGACAGACACACATGAAGAGGAAGTGAAATCTCCCATTGGATTAGCTGACAGACACACAGGAAGAGGAAGTGAGACCTTCCATTGGATTAACTGACAGACACACAGGAAGAGGACGTGAAACCTCCCATTGGATTAACTGACAGACACACAGGAAGAGGACGTGAAACCTCACATTGGATTAACTGATAGACACACAGGAAAAGGAAGTGAAACATTCCATTGAATTAGCTGACAGACACACAGGAAAAGGAAGTGAAACATTCCATTGAATTAGCTGACAGACACACAGGAAGAGGACGTGAAACCTCCCATTGGATTAACTGATAGACACACAGGAAGAGGAAGTGAAACCTCACATTGGATTAACTGATAGACACACAGGAAGAGGAAGTGAAACCTCACATTGGATTAACTGACAGACACACACAAGAGGACGTGAAACCTCCCATTGGATTAACTGACAGACACACAGGAAGAGGAAGTGAAACCTCCCATTGGATTAACTGACAGACACACAGGAAGAGGAAGTGAAACCTCACATTGGATTAACTGACAGACACACACACAAGAGGACGTGAAACCTCCCATCAAATTAACAGACAGACAGACTCGTAAGGAGAGTAAGTAAGACATCCCATCAGATTAACAGACAGACAGACACGCAGGGAGAGGAAGTAAGCCCTGCCATTAGATTAACAACCAGATAGTCACGCAAAGAGAGAATGTTATGCGTCCCATTAAATTAACAACCAGATAGTCACGCAAAGAGAGAATGTTATGCGTCTCATTAAATTAACAACCAGATAGTCACGCAAAGAGAGGATGTTATGCGTCCCATTAAATTAATAACCAGATAGTCACGCAAAGAGAGAATGTTATGCGTCCCATTAAATTAATAACCAGATAGTCACGCAGGGAGAGAGTGTTATGCGTCCGATTAAATTAATAACCAGATAGTCACGCAGGGAGAGAGTGTTATGCGTCCGATTAAATTAATAACCAGATAGTCACGCAGGGAGAGAACGTTATGCGTCCCATTAAATTAATAACCAGATAGTCACGCAGGGATAGAATGTTATGCGTCCCATTAAATTAATAACCAGATAGTCACGCAGGGATAGAATGTTATGCGTCCCATTAAATTAATAACCAGATAGTCACGCAAAGAGAGAATGTTATGCGTCCTATTAAATTAATAACCAGATAGTCACGCAAAGAGAGAATGTTATGCGTCCTATTAAATTAATAACCAGATAGTCACGCAAAGAGAGAATGTTATGCGTCCTATTACATTAATAACCAGATAGTCACGCAAAGAGAGAATGTTATGCGCCCCATTAAATTAATAACCAGATAGTCACGCAAAGAGAGAATGTTATGCGTCCCATTAAATTAATAACCAGATAGTCACGCAAAGAGAGGATGTTATGCGCCCCATTAAATTAATAACCAGATAGTCACGCAGGGAGAAAATGTTATGCGTCCCATTAAATTAATAACCAGATAGTCACGCAGGGAGAGAGTATTATGCGCCCCATTAAATTAACAGCCAGATAGTCACGCAGGGAGAGAATGTTATGCGTCCCATTAAATTAATAACCAGATAGTCACGCAGGGAGAAAATGTTATGCGTCCCATTAAATTAATAACCAGATAGTCACGCAAAGAGAGAATGTTATGCGCCCCATTAAATTAACAGCTAGATAGTCACGCAGGGAGAGATGTTATGCGTCCCATTAAATTAATAACCAGATAGTCACGCAGGGAGAAAATGTTATGCGCCCCATTAAATTAATAACCAGATAGTCACGCAAAGAGAGAATGTTATGCGCCCCATTAAATTAACAGCCAGATAGTCACGCAGGGAGAGAATGTTATGCGTCCCATTAAATTAATAACCAGATAGTCACGCAGGGAGAAAATGTTATGCGTCCCATTAAATTAATAACCAGATAGTCACGCAAAGAGAGAATGTTATGCGTCCCATTAAATTAACAGCCAGATAGTCACGCAGGGAGAGAATGTTATGCGTCCCATTAAATTAATAACCAGATAGTCACGCAGGGAGAGAACGTTATGCGCCCCTTTAAATTAACAACCAGATAGTCACGCAGGGAGAGAATGTTATGCGTCCCATTAAATTAACAGCCAGATAGTCACGCAGGGAGAGAATGTTATGCGTCCCATTAAATTAATAACCAGATAGTCACGCAGGGAGAGAATGTTATGCGTCCCATTAAATTAATAACCAGATAGTCACGCAGGGAGAGAATGTTATGCGTCCCATTAAATTAATAACCAGATAGTCACGCAGGGAGAGAGTGTTATGCGTCCTATTAAATTAATAACCAGATAGTCACGCAGGGAGAGAGTGTTATGCGTCCCATTAAATTAATAACCAGATAGTCACGCAGGGAGAGAGTGTTATGCGTCCCATTAAATTAATAACCAGATAGTCACGCAGGGAGAGAATGTCATGCGTCCCATTAAATTAATAACCAGATAGTCACGCAGGGAGAGAATGTTATGCGTCCCATTAAATTAATAACCAGATAGTCACGCAGGGAGAGAGTGTTATGCGTCCCATTAAATTAATAACCAGATAGTCACACAGGGAGAGAGTGTTATGCGCAATAAAAGAGGTAAAATCCCCCGTTAGATGAACAGACTGACAGGCAGGAAGAGGAAGTAATACCTCATGTTAGATTAAAAGAGAGACACGAAGGGAGAAGAAGTAAGACCACCCATCAGATTAACAGACAGACAGACATGCAGGGATAGGATGTTATAGTTATAGTTAGTGGAATGTCCAGGTGTCATCTCAAACAAATTGAAATCCATAATTTCTCAACCACCCGTGGCAGTGCAATCATCCGAATTAGCATATCATCTCATTGAAGGATCCAAACATAGAAAGGCAGATGCAGTCCCCATCATATAAATTACAGCACACGCCGAAAGACATAAGGCGTAACCGCACCGAAAGTGAACACAGCCAAATTGTCTTTCGTCATACGATATCATTCATCGTAAGCAATCGGAATATCGAAACACGATCCGGATGAATCCACAGGTCACGGCGTGCACAGAGCCCTAAACTCAGTATCTCCTGTAGCAAGCCGGACTTGGAATATGAGGAAACTGTAACTAGGAACATTTTTCAGAGACAGCCTCAACGGTTCCTACTGTCTATCAGCCATATTGACCGGAAGAGGAAGTAAGACGTCCCATTAGATTAACAACCAGGGAGAGGAAATAAACCACCGATTAGATTAACAACCAGGGAGAGGAAATAAAACCACCGATTAGATTAACAACCAGGGAGAGGAAATAAACCACCGATTAGATTAACAACCAGGGAGAGGAAATAAAACCACCGATTAGATTAACAACCAGGGAGAGGAAATAAAACCACCGATTAGATTAACAACCAGGGAGAGGAAATAAAACCACCGATTAGATTAACAACCAGGGAGAGGAAATAAAACCACCGATTAGATTAACAACCAGGGAGAGGAAATAAAACCACCGATTAGATTAACAACCAGGGAGAGGAAATAAAACCACCGATTAGATTAACAACCAGGGAGAGGAAATAAAACCACCGATTAGATTAACAACCAGGGAGAGGAAATAAAACCAGCGATTAGATTAACAACCAGGGAGAGGAAATAAAACCACCGATTAGATTAACAACCAGAAAGACATGGTGGCAGAGAAAGTAAGGCCTCTACTGATTGTTCTTGTCCTGCATTGATTGACCGTGTTGTGTTCGTTCTCACCGATGAAGCTTTTCCTGCTGTTACCCCTCGTGACACTATGTTCCACATTCACGTGTGGGTTATCCTTCCTGCTGTTGCCCCTCGTGATACTATGTTCCACATTCACGTGTGGGTTATCCTCAGCTTCCTTGTCGCCATCCTGTGAGAGGTGTTCTTCTAATGTCATCGCAATGTCATATATATCTTTTTTCAAGGCCTCTGAGAAATAAACAAATAATGCAGGACTCCAGACGCTTCTCATTACCATCATCATGTGCCATACCGGTTGGCGTAGGCGATCATGTCCTTCCACAAACTTCTATCTACCGTGCATCGTATTACTTCTGCTGTTGACTGTTTTCGATGCCATGACACCGAGCTATCCAATATTTTCTCTCTTTCTCGTTCGCGATCTCTCTTTCCTTTTATTTTGCCAGTTGTAACCAAGTATTCCAACTTTCCTCTTCTCATGATGTGCCCGAAAAATGTTGATTGTTTCTTTGTAATATTTTTAAGAGCTCTCTTTTTGTGTTGGCCTCTTTGAGAATTTCCTCATTTGTCTTTTTAGCTGCCTAGGAAACTTTCAACATTCTTCGGAGAAATCCCATCTCTGTGGCCTCCAATCGTCTTTTCATTTGTTTGTTTCTGTCCACGATTCGCTTCCATAGGTCAGGAAGGGCTCTATATAGTACCAATGAACTCTCTTTCTCACTTCTATTGATATATATTTGTTGCATAAGATATTTTTCATTTTCTGAAATGCTATTTTGGCCTTAGCTATTCTGCTTTTTATTTCAGTGGTGCATCTTCCATCTGATGTTATTATTGCGC
This sequence comes from Megaustenia siamemsis, assembly GCA_032433765.1. Taxonomy (NCBI): domain Eukaryota; kingdom Metazoa; phylum Mollusca; class Gastropoda; order Stylommatophora; family Ariophantidae; genus Megaustenia; species Megaustenia siamemsis. Next base: position 2,379,235 of record JAVIAB010000105.1, read on the forward strand.
CAAGGTATTTGAAACGTTACACTTGTTTCAGATTTGTCTCGTTTATTTTTATGCTGCATGATGGTGATGATTCCGTTATATTCCCTTCCTTTGATTTCACACATCCTGAAAATGTGACTTCTTTTCTCCCTGTTAATTCATTTAATTGATTATGCATAAATTGTGAGTCTTTATTTTGTTGTTTTTCAATTTCTTCACATTTCTGGTTCTGATTATTCCTTTGCTTCTCAGAATTTATTTTCGATCTCTTTGTGCAATATTTTGTATGTCCGTTCTTCTTTCTTATGTTTTCGTCGCTCGTCCATTAGTTCTAGTATTTCTTCTGTCATTCATTTCTTTTGGTTGATTCTTGTAGTCACTGTTATACATACACACCAAAATACACATACTTACACAAGTAGTAAGGAATTCCTGTATATATGCGCCAAAAGTGAAGCCACAACTTATATAGGGCCTATATAAAACATGTCTGCACATTTTATAATGTTTTTTCTGGTCACATTTTTCTAGTGGGCGTTCTGGCTGTGACCCCTCCGGCAGGTGACCCGTGACTCGCCCGCGTCGGCTGTGGTTGACATGCCGTGATGTAATGTGGTATTGTTAGGGATTTAAATGCTGACGGGTAGCGGTGACCTTGTTAGGGCAATTAGGACAAATTAAAATGCATGTTCAAAAAAGGGGGAAACATGCTGACGCGTGTTCTCTCTCTTCTTACAGGGGCGGATCGGCGACCCGTGACGTCTCGTGATCGGTCGGTGTCTCGTGATGTAAACAGTCATGATCTGTGGTGACGTAGTGGTGACCTTGTTAGGGGAACTTTTTAAGGAAAAATTGTAATGCTGACGCGTGTTCAGGTAGGGGTGACCTTGTTATCGGCATGTAACTAGGAAAAGAATTTTTATATGTAAAAAAAATGTGGAATTTTATGATTTTTAAATGCTGTAGCATCGAAATAATAAAAGTGAAATAAAATGTTACACTTAAGTAAAAAGAAACGTTAAGTATCGTGAAATAGCACAAAGAAAAAAGTAGAAATTTATTTACATTAAAAAATATAGGTGATATGAAATGCTTCGATTAAAAACCTACATGGGAAAAAGTATCAAAACTAGCGATCCTGAACGCCAGGTGCGGGCGTCTCGTGATGTAAACGCTCGCTCGGCTGAACACGGATGGCCACGTGCTTGTTGGGCGTCTCTTGAAAAAACAAGGGGAAAACATGCTGACGCGTGTTCTCTCTCTCTCCTCACTTTATTCTTTATAGGTTTTTAGTGTTAGTCCATAGCTTCATTGTAACGCGTGTTTGAATAAATAATTAGATAAAATACCTCCTTTAACGTGTATCACAGACCGCCACTTCGCCCGTCAACAACCAATTCTCGCGAGACTACAAATTCGTGCGTTACCTGGCCAAAGTCGATTTCCGGCTGGTTTATTTCTGGCTGGCTCATGAGACTTGATACGCGTAATCACATCGCAAGACACCGGTGGATACTTTAAGATTATCATGCGAGTTGATGCCGAGACCTGACCAATATTAAAGGTAGTTGACCAAGGGTATTTCTATAATACATGCGCATCTAACCGTAAGTAGGAATATTAAAACATAGGGAAATATACATACTGGTAGACACAAAAACCAATATGTGAAGGAAGATCCCACACGATACATCGTTTTCCCATTGTCACCTCGTACAGGTCCTCACCAATAGATGTCATGTTTTTAAATCGTGGTTTATTTACCATCTTGGTTGTATTTGTACCCTTCTGAACATAGGACACGTCCATGTGTTTCGCCATATTCGTCAGGGTTTTCCCGTATGCCAAGTTTCCCAAGAGTTTCATCGTATCACTGACTATAGATTGATTTTCATCTAAATCTCCAGCCCGGTTCGCCTCTGTGACCTTGTCACCAAACTCTTTAGAAGAACTAACGGGTAGGTACTCTACCACCTGATATATCCTAGTGACCTTTACGCCGCGGTCTAAATACCACTATAGCAAGGGTGTGGCCAACAGGATCTTTTTGTTCCACTATAACTACCAACGAGAGTACGTCTAGAGGTGCTCAATAACTTGTTTTTGGTGGCGTACTCCCGCATAAAGGGACCGATGTCATCTATGCCTACGTCTTCAGTTTTAAAGATGAGGGTTATCTCGCTAAAATGGGCCTTTAACTCCTCGGGGACGTGAATGTCGCACTCGACGAGACCAAAAAACGACTCGTCTGAAACTGCATCTACAATGGCTTTATCCGGATGGGTTTATGCTTGGCAAAGGATGGTTTAGAATCACGCAATATCGCATCTATGAAGACCTGAATAGCCGGCGTTGTTTTCTTCAGTTTTTGCCACTCACACTCCCACATAACGATTACGCGAACACGGTCGAGGCTCTTTAAATAAGCTGTTATTTCACAGGTTTTCCAGTACAAAATAACCAACTGTATTTTATTCAACGGATTGACTTCGCGATCATGTGTGATGTCACAGTTTGGATGGCCGTGAAAGAGACAGCCGTCCAACTGATACACGATTCTGTTGGCTTTATCTCAGCCATACACTCTAATCTTGCGTATGTCCAATGCCATCTCGCGAGCATTAAACTGGGTTCTCAAATGGACCTTGTTTTGGTGGGAAATCCAAGTCAGATACTCTCTGCACTGACGCGTGTAATAGTTCATCTTAAGCGGTTTATACCCGTCTTCATCCTTGCGAATGACAGTATAATCGGTGGGCATTTTTGCATAAGTGCATAGGATGGATAAGATAAAGGGCGTTGGCGTCATAGCCTTTAATGCAGCGCACCGCTTTTTTACTGTTTCTGATAAAAGTTTTATCCTTCTCGTAGTACCGATGAAAAATGATAGACGGACCTCCAAATGTCCTTTCTATCGTGTGGTATGATGCAAATCGGCTTCCTTTTTTTTGCAAACAAAGAAAAACCCACATCTCTGAGGAGAGTTTTAAAAAGGCACCTCAGATTTATTCCAGGGACCGAAATCGCGTTCTTAAACAAATCGATATCCAAGTCTCCGTAAAACCCAAACTGACGACTCAGGACTTGAAGAAAAGGAACCACGCCCTTGTTGTTGTACCAAACCAAAAAGTCCCTAAGGGTCGTCATCTTATTGTCCTGTGTTCTTTTTACACAGAGCGTACTCCTCTTCGGAAATATTACAATTTTTTACTTTGGAAAAAAAGGTCGAGTGAGGAGACAACTGCGTCTCGTTCAACTTGTTTAAATCGGTTACGTAATCGTAACAGAAAACACCCTTGGTTCCTCCACTTTATAAGCTGCCAAGTACTTGCTGTAGCTGATATCTGGTGCTAGATAATTTACGATATCTGGGAACTTTAACTTCTCTGTCGCGAGGCACATAATATTATTATTTCGCTTAACTATACAAATTATTTCACCGAGCCCGTTTTCTTCATCTATCCGCTCCCCCACATCATCCTGTCTCTCACCTTGCTGATCGCTGTCTTTTATATACCCGTGACCCTTCCGAGCTATTTCAGGCATGGAGGCAGCAGCGATGTAATGTATTAAATAGGGCTTTATTAAATTTATATCGTATTTGCCCAAGTTGAAACCCATGACCGGGGACTGTTTCAAGTAAGATTTTCCGCACATGCGGCCAGCTTTCCATATAGTTCTTTAAAATCTTCTATTAAAATTTTGTAAGCCGCCTTTGAGATAGAGTTTAGATAATCAATCATTTTATTTACCAACTTCTGCTGATCGCCCTCGGTGACAAAGCAGATAGGTTCTCTAAACCCTGGAACGTTTGATGCTACAGACAGACAGAAAGACATGTTTTACTAAAAAAATGTGTCGTATCAGAGGAACCTTTTGTGGGGGGCAAGTCGCTATTATCAAAACAACACTTGTAATCAAAGGTCGCCCTATAGGGATACCCGAAACCGCCGGCCACGTCAATACCCTCTTTCTCCATTGCATCCGCAATAGACTCCTAGGTGTATGCATTCCTCCCTCTAAAGGTTTACCCCCATTGCATATTTGCTCGTGGACGATCATGTCATGAAACTGACTCCACAATTCCCCACACTGTGAGCAAGAGAAGGTGCTAGCCGTTTTATTAATATCAGTAATGTACATGAAATGTTCCTTGTAAAGCAAGACTCGCATGGTGGTGTCATGTGATCCCCTGCTTCAAAATTTAGGACCAAGAGCCTCTTCATTGTTGAACTCAAATACATCAATGTTTATTTCAAAACATTCCCCCAAATGTTGTAGTTGATGTAAAGTCACGCCTGGAAAAGTGTTCACAAAAAGTATGTCCCAATGTAAGTGCCACTGACTCACGAGCTGACGAGTGGTCAATTCCAGATTGTCTATTTCTATATATATATATATATGTTTGTATATATATATATATATATATATATACCTATTGAAGAGGAACGTTATTTAATTGTGTTCGTTCATTGAATACGTAAAGTTTCAACCATACTTTTTTTTTTAATTTCTCATTTACAATTAGCTTTACTGATGCTTCGCATTTTGATGCATTTCTTTGCATTGCCTCTAAATCAGAAACTTATTGTAAATAGAGAACTGTAAGAAAAACTGCGATCATGATTAAATCAGGAACTTATGTTTCTATAGAGAGTTATAAGACGATCATGACTAAATCAGTAATTAATGATTTATAGAGATTGTAAGACGATCATGACTAAATCTGTAATTAATGATTTATAGAGATTGTAGGACGATCATGACTAAATCAGTAATTAATGATTTATAGAGATTGTAAGACGATCATGACTAAATCAGTAATTAATGATTTATAGAGATTGTAGGACGATCATGACTAAATCAGTAATTAATGATTTATAGAGATTGTAAGACGATCATGACTAAATCAGTAATTAATGATTTATAGAGATTGTAAGACGATCATGACTAAATCAGTAATTAATGATTTATAGAGATTGTAGGACGATCATGACTAAATCAGTAACTGATGTTCTTACAGAGAGTTGTAAGACTATCATGACTAAATCAGTAATTAATGATTTATAAAGATTGTAAGACGATCATGACTAAATCAGTAACTGATGTTCTTATAGAGAGTTGTAAGATGATCATGACTAAATCAGTAACTGATGTTCTTATAGAGAGTTGTAAGATGATCATGACTAAATCAGTAACTGATATTCTAATTGAGAGTTGTAAGACTAGCATGACTAAATCAGTAACTGATATTCTAATTGAGAGTTGAAGACTATCATGACTAAATCAGTAACTGATATTCTAATTGAGAGTTGAAGACTATCATGACTAAATCAGTAACTGATATTCTAATTGAGAGTTGAAGACTATCATGACTTAATCAGTAACTGATATTCTGATTGAGAGTTGTAAGACTATCATGACTTAATCAGTAACTGATATTCTAATTGAGAGTTGTAAGACTATCATGACTTAATCAGTAACTGATATTCTAATTTAGAGTTGTAAGACTATCATGACTTAATCAGTAACTGATATTCTAATTGAGAGTTGTAAGACTATCATGACTTAATCAGTAACTGATATTCTAATTGAGAGTTGTAAGACTATCATGACTAAATCAGTAACTGATATTCTAATTGAGAGTTGAAGACTATCATGACTAAATCAGTAACTGATATTCTAATTGAGAGTTGAAGACTATCATGACTAAATCAGTAACTGATATTCTAATTGAGAGTTGAAGACTATCATGACTTAATCAGTAACTGATATTCTGATTGAGAGTTGTAAGACTATCATGACTTAATCAGTAACTGATATTCTAATTGAGAGTTGTAAGACTATCATGACTTAATCAGTAACTGATATTCTAATTTAGAGTTGTAAGACTATCATGACTTAATCAGTAACTGATATTCTAATTGAGAGTTGTAAGACTATCATGACTTAATCAGTAACTGATATTCTAATTGAGAGTTGTAAGACTATCATGACTAAATCAGTAACTGATATTCTAATTGAGAGTTGTAGGATGAACTTCGATCTCTAAATAAGTCTTCGCACTTCCTGCCATTGTGAGCAGACTTGAAGCATAAAGTGGTGACCTAATTTGTGGGGGAAATGCGTGAATTTGAAAATGTGACTCAAGAGAGGTCTATGTATGCGCTTGAAACTGCAGTCTTCAAACGTGACATTAAGTGATCAACCTTCGCTAAAAATAAATCAGATTTGTGAAGGAGTGAAAGAAGGCACCTCCTTTATTGTCTGAAAGTTTGTGCTTGGGGCGATACTTGTAACGTAACGGATGAACATGTGGGGGCGTGTACTGGAGGAATAACACACCCATGCACACACGCACACACACACACACACACTAAGAACGTAGACCCAGGAGAAGAAAACTGACTGCCTGATTGCGTCATTGAACAACATCAGCATGTTTGTAAGGTAAGGCTAACCATATCCTTGGCTGTGAATGCGATGTGAACAACATCAGCATGTTTGTAAGGTAAGGCTAACCATATCCTTGGCTGTGGATACGATGTGAACAACATCAGCATGTTTGTAAGGTAAGGCTAACCATATCCTTGGCATGTTCAATGTTGTAATGTCCTCCCCCACAACCCCAGTATCCCCATTGCCTGCCTGGTTCTTTGGGGAACGCTGTGGTTCCGATGCTCTGACCAGTCCATGATTTCTCTCTAATCGTCCCAATATATGGATTTTAATGTATTTCTTATTCAGTCGTTGACAATGAATTCATTACTCCTCTTTTTTATCTACCTTACTACCTTATTCAGTCGTTGACAATGAATTCATTACTCCTCTTTTTTATCTACCTTACTACCTTATTCAGTCATTGACAATTAATCCAGTACTCCTTTGGCTACCCCTCTATCTTATTCAGTCGTTGACACAATTAATCAATTACTCTTTACATATTCCACCCTCTTTATATCTTCCACGTTTAACTGTACAATAATCTTGGTGTACCCAACATTCTCCTGGAACGGGATAAAGCCATAATGATGAATATAAATTGGAGCTGCTGTACAGCTTATGATAAGAATTACATTTTTTTTTTAAAAAGGAAAAGCGGTATGGAAACAACAGCTTTACGTACATGAGAAACAAAACAAAAAATGAAAGACGTTTCGGCCAAGTGGGCCATCAGCAGGAACAATAAATAACACAAAAATATATTGAGCTATTGAGTTATTTGCAGGTCATCATAATTGCACTCCGAACATGTCCATAGGTGCTCAGATCCCCTCCTCAGTCCCGCAGTGGCCAGCGACTGACGACTCCAGTTTTGTGTTGTTGATAAGTTTTCTTATACGTCCACTAAGTATTTCATTTCTGGCTGTGGCCATCTTAACTCCCATCTCTTTCATCCGAAGGAGTGACGTGGACTCGTGGGTGTCGAAGTCCTGTGCTCTTCTCACATCTCGGAGGGTATTGACGATGTCTATATGAGACTGTTGACTTCCGCATTGACCACGACTGAGTTCTGTTCCCTACATTTCCTGTCGAATTTGAAAATACACGAGAATGTTCCCCTAATGACGTAGGCACCGGTTTCCACTCCTCGCCAGCGTTGATATTGGTAAGCCCATAGATATGTTTGATGACATCTTCTGCTCGGCCTTTTCACCCTTCCCTGTGCTGAGTTCGTGGTACAATGGATGCTCCTTAGCTGCACTTATCCTCAGGTATGCTCGTGCCCTCCAGATCTCGACCCTGTCGTCCATGTTGAAAAGTCAAGAAGATACCCCATTGCTACACAGGGAGTGTCTTTCGTACATCCTAAGATAATGGACATAGTTTCATACTGTATTTTCTCCAGTCTGTCAATTTGAGTCGTACTGACAGTAAGAATTGCCAGGACATACTCGATTGGTGCGAGGACTAGTCCCTGGAAAGAAAGAGTAAGTAGCCTCTGCTCGATTTTGGCAGCTAATCCTCAAGGCGGCTAATCCTTTGGGGGTTTTATTATCACATGGTCGACGTGGTTCCGAAAACACAGGCTGCGATCAAACTTAACTCCGAGGTATGTTCTATATATATGTATATATTTCTATTTATTATATATGTATGTTTTATATATATGTTTGTGTTTATTGTTCCAGCTGAACGCTTACTGAGCCGAAACGTCGTTCTGCTTTTGTGTTATTCCTCACCTATATAAAGCTGCTGTAACCATACCCCGTTTTGCTTTTTCTTTAAATGTCATGTTTAACATCAGCTTTACAGCAGCTGCGAGTTATTATGCATCTTGATGTATTTTAAGCCACCCCCCCCCCCCCCCAGCCCCAAGAGAAGGGACCTGTTATTGCAAACAGGAAAATTGAGGGAGTATGGAAATAGCCAGCCTGCAGTGACGTCAATCCGTTCTAAAGTCTAGAGCGTCAGTGACACTAAGAAGGTCACACAGTTACAATGAAGTTGTCTTCGTCATGGAAACCTTTCGGTGTTGAAGCCAACGATCTAACGCTACTCTATTTCCATCAACATCATCATTATCATCATTATCATCAACATCATCATTATCATCATTATCATCATATCTAGATTATCCCCGTTGAAATTTGGCTCCCATGACAGCTACTGTGAAGTTTCCTACGCGAGAGCGTCTGCAGCAGCTCGACTGTGATCACCTTCTTCTAGACCTCTCTCTCTCTCTCGTTTACCTGGAGTTTGCCCTCTATAATTATCTTCTCTGGCCCTTTATGTTGTTTTAAGTGGCCAAAATATTCTATTTTCCTTGTTTTTATGTTCTTCATCAACCAGTTCTCTCTAGGTTTTAGATCTTGCAAAAATGACATGTTTTAATCTTTTCTCCGTATGTGGTATCCTGAGTATTTATGAAACACAGTCAAAGTCACGTTCAGCAGAGCTGTCCATAGTTCACGATTCACAGTGTGATATGTTCACTATCATCATCATGTGCCATACCGGTTGGCGTAGGCGATCATGTCCTTCCACAATCTTCTATCTACAGTGCATCGTATCAGTTCTGTTGTTGACTGTTTTCCATGCCTTGACACCAAGCAATCCAGTATTTTCTCTCTTTGTCGTCCGCGATCTCTCTTTCCATTTATTTTGCCAGTTTTAACCAAGTATTCCAACTTTCCTCTTCTCATGATGTGCCCACAAAATATTGATTTCTTCTTTCTGATGTTTTTAAGAGCTCCCTTTTTGTGTTGGCCTCTTTGAGAACTTCCTCATTGGTCTTTTTAGCTGTCCAGGGAACTTTCAACATTATTCTGAAAAATCCCATCTCTGTGGCCTCTAATCGTCTTTTCATTTGTTTGTCTATTGTCCATGATTCGCTTCCATAGGTCAGAATTGGTTCTATATAGCACCGATGAACTCTCTTTCTCATTGTTATTGACATAGATTTGTTGCATAAGATATTTTTCATTTTCTGAAATGCTATTTTGGCCTGAGCAATTCTGCTTTTTATTTCTGTGGTGCATCTCCCATCTGATGTTATTATTGTGCCCAAGTATTTGAAACGTTGCACTTGTTTCAGATTTGTCTCGTTTATTTTTATGCTGCATGGTGGTGATGATTGTTTCTTCGATATAACCATTACTTCTGTTTTCTTACTATTCAGACTGAGACCTTTCTTGTTGCTTTCTTTTACTATTTTATCTATCATTTCTTGTAGTTCATTCTCTGTCTCTGCTATTAAGACTGTGTCATCCGCATATCGTAAACTATTTATGTTGTGAACGTTGACTCAAATTACTTTTTTTTTTTATCTACTATTGATCTCATATTATGTTTGCTGTAAAGTGAAAACAAATCAGGCGACAGAACACAGCCTTGTCTGACTCCTTGTTTTATATATTGAAATTGTCCTGTTTGGTTGTTAATTCGTATAGCTGCTGTTTGTTGCCAGTACATGTTTTTTATGATTCGCAGATCCTTGCCATCAATGTTTAATTTCTTCAGCATATTGATTATTTCCACATGCTTTACTTTGTCAAATGCTTTCGTGTAGTCTATAAAGCACGTATATTGATCTTTCTTTACCTCTATAGATCTTTCTATCAATGTTCTTAAGATGTATATTGCATTATTGGTGCCCTTTCCTTCCACAAATCCACATTGTTCATCACTTATTTCTGGTTTTATTTTGTTCCTTACACGTCTCATGATGATTCTTAATAATATTTTAGTCATATGGCTCATGAGACTAATAGTGCAATGGTCTTCACAATCAGTGGCTCCTGACTTCTTCGGTATGGCTACAAAGAAAGATTTTAGTAGATCTTCTGGTATGTGTCCAGTGTTATATATGTCATTGAGTAGTTTTGTTATGACTTGTACTCCTAGCTCTCCTAATGCATTTACCTCTTCGATTGTTATATTGTCAGGACCTGGAGCTTTGCCTCTTTTCATGTGTTGAATATTGCGTCCTCCACTTCACTCTGCATAATTGGTGGTCCTGTGATTCCCTGATTAGATGATAGAAATATTCCCTGACTAGATTAAAGAAATATTCCCTGATTAGATTATAGAAATATTCCCTCCCTGATTAGATTATAGAAATATTCCCTGATTAGATTAAAGAAATATTCACTGATTAGATTATAAAAATATTCCCTCCCTGACTAGATGATAGAAATATTCCCTGACTAGATTATAGAAATATTCCCTCCCTGACTAGATGACAGAAATATTCCCTCCCTGACTAGATGACAGAAATATTCCCTTACTAGATGATAGAAATATTCCTTCCCTGACTAGATGACAGAAATATTCCCTCCCTGACTAGATGATAGAAATATTCCCTGACTAGATGATAGAAATATTATATCCCTGACTAGATGATAGAAATATTCCATGACTAGATAATAGAAATATTCCCTGATTAAATGATAGAAATATTCCCTCCCTGGCTAGTTGATAGAACTATTCCCTGACTAGATGATAGAAATATTCCCTGAGCAGATGATAGAAATATTCCCTGACTAGATGATAGAAATATTCCTTTCATGACAAGATGATAGAAATATTCCCTGACTAGATGCAAGATGATAGAAATATTCCCTGATTAGATGATAGAAATATTCCCTCCATGACTAGATGACAGAAATATTCCCTCCATGACTAGATGACAGAAATATTCCCTTACTAGATGATAGAAATATTCCTTCCCTGACTAGATGACAGAAATATTTCCTTACTAGATGATAGAAATATTCCCTGACTAGATGATAGAAAAATTCCCTCCCTGACTAGATGATAGAAATATTCCCTGACTAGATGATAGAAATATTCCATGACTGGTTGATAGAAATATTCCCTCCATGACTAGATAACAGAAATATTCCCTGACTAGATGATAGAAATATTCCCTCCCTGACTAGATGATAGAAATATTCCCTGGCTGGATGATAGAAATATTCCCTCCCTGACTAGATTATAGAAATATTTCCTCCCTGACTATATGATAGAAATATTCCCTCCCTGACTATATGATAGAAATATTCACTGACTAGGTGATAGAAATATTCCCTCCATGACAAGATGATTGAAATATTCCCTGACTAGATGATCGAAATATTCCCTGACTAGATGATAGAAATATTTCCTGACTAGATGATAGAAATATTCCCTGACTAGATGATAGAAATATTCCTTCCTTCACTAGATGATAGAATTATTCCCTCCATAACTAGATGATAGAAATATTCCCTGACTAGATGATATAAATATTCCTTCCTTCACTAGATAATAGGAATATTCCCTGACTAGATGATAGAATTATTCCCTCCATAACTAGATGATAGAAATATTCCCTGACTAGATGATAGAAATATTCACTCCATGACAAGACGATCGAAATATTCCCTGACTAGATGATCGAAATATTCCCTGACTAGATGATAGAAATATTCCCTGACTAGATGATAAAAATATTCCTTCATTCACTAGATGATAGGAATATTCCCTGACTAGATGATATAAATATTCCTTCCTTCACTATATGATAGGAATATTCCCTGACTAGATGATAGAATTATTCCCTCCATAACTAGATGATAGAAATATTCCCTGATTAGATGATAGAAATATTCCCTCCATGACTAGATTATAGAAATATTCCCTGACTAGATAATAGAAATATTCCCTCCCTGACTAGATGATAGAAATATTCCCTCCCTGACTAGATGATAGAAATATTCCCTCCCTGACTAAATGATAGAAGTATTTCCTCCCTGACTAGATGATAGAAATATTCCCTCTCTGACTAGATGATAGAAATATTCCCTCCCTGACTAGATGATATAAATATTCCTTCCTGGACTAGATGATATAAATATTCCCTCCATGACTAGAAGATAGAAATATTCCCTAACTAAATGATTGAAATATTCACTCCCTGACTTCTTCTTCTTCTATCCTTTTAGCTCCCAGTGGAGCATAGGTCTTGAACAAACACTTTCTAAGTCGTTCTGTTTTTTGCCATTCTTTTAAGATCATTCTATGTCTTCCCCATCATCTTCATCTCTGCTTCTATCTGTCTTCTCCGAGAATTTCTTGGTCTTCCTCTTTGTCTTTTCCCCTGGGGATCTCCCTGACTAGATGATAGAAATATTCCCTGACTAGATGATAGAAATATTCCCCGACTAGATTATATAAATATTCCCCGACTAGATTATAGAAATATTCCCTGACTAGATGATAGAAATATTCCCTGACTAGATGATAGAAATATTCCCTGACTAGATGATATAAATATTCCCTGACTAGATGATAGAAATATTCCCCGACTAGATTATAGAAATATTCCCCGACTAGATTATAGAAATATTCCCTGACTAGATGATAGAAATATTCCCCGACTAGATTATAGAAATATTCCCTGACTAGATGATAGAAATATTCCCTGACTAGATTATAGAAATATTCCCTGACTAGATGATAGAAATATTCCCTGACTAGATTATAGAAATATTCCCTGACTAGATTATAGAAATATTTCCTGACTAGATGATAGAAATATTCCCCGACTAGATTATAGAAATATTCCCTGACTAGATGATAGAAATATTCCGCGACTAGATTATAGAAATATTCCCTGACTAGATGATAGAAATATTCCCCGACTAGATTATAGAAATATTCCCCGACTAGATTATAGAAATATTCCCTGACTAGATGATAGAAATATTCCCTGACTAGATTATATAAATATTCCCTGACTAGATTATAGAAATATTCCCTTACTAGATGATAGAAATATTCCCTGACTAGATGACAGAAATATTCCCTCCCTGACTAGATGATAGAAATATTCCCTGACTGGATTATAGAAATATTCCCTCCCTGACTAGATGATAGAAATATTCCCTGACTATATGATAGAAATATTCCCTGACTAGATGATAGAAATATTCCCTGACTAGATTATAGAAATATTCCCTGACTAGATGATAGATAGAAATATTCCCTGACTAGATGATAGAAATATTCCCTGACTAGATGATAGAAATATTCTCTGACTATATGATAGAAATATTCCCTGACTAGATGATAGGAATATTCCCTGACTGGATGATAGAAATATTCATTCCCTGACTAGAAGATAGAAATATTCCCTGACTAAATGATAGAAATATTTTCTGACTGGATGATAGAAATATTCATTCCCTGATTAGATGATAGAAATATTCCCTGACTAAATGATAGAAATATTCCGTCACTAGAGGATGGACATATTTCCTGACGAGATGACAGACAAATGCAGTGACTAGATGACAGAAGTATTTAGTGATAAGTGAATTTATATATTTTGTGTATTATTGAGATAATTTTGTTAAATAATCTAATTTAAAGCCATTTAATGACATAAGCTAACGGTGACACTGGGACCCATTCGTTTTGGTGACAGGGGGACAATGGCACTTGATGGTGAGTTTCAGTGACAATGCCAAGAAGACACGGTGAATACTGGACGATGGTCCAGTGGTGCACAAAAGAGGCTGATGCCCAGAATGGCCAACACTCGTAAGGAGCCGGCTGTAATTTATTGACTGAGTTAGTGAAATGATGTTATCTGCGAACAATATGTTTTGTTCTTGGTATTTTAAGTAACAGTTGGAATAAGCGCCTCTAGTGGGTGCAGCCACGAATCGCCGTTTTACTGACACTCACAAATCACCGCACTTGATTGATGCTCAACGTCTTCTTTAGTTCCGTTCACGAGTTGTCGGCTACTCCATCATCATTATGCGCCATGTCAAGAAGCGTTGAGAATCAATTATTGCAGAGATCATCTGTCATTCATTGTGGCTACTTAATTGTAAGGATTCCATGTTCGCTTATTTTCTGTCATCCACCTCGTCAGGTCATCAAATATTCTCACACCAATCTGATTTGGCCAACAGTTATTCTTCTTGTCGCCTACTATCTTGTTGTGCACAGATTGTCTAAGTATCCACTCAATCAATATTGCTGTTGCTCGCCTACTTTTTTTCATCTTAGTTCTCATCCTCTACTTTGTGTTGCGTGTGTGTGTTTGTGTGTTTGTGTGTGTGTGTGTGTGTGTGTGTGTTTCAGCTTTAAGCATTTTTTTAAACTTCGTCGTCCATGAGCAACACAAACATAATTTTCTCATCTTTTCTGCGGCAGATTAAGAAGAAGATGATGATGTTTACCCATTTGCCCATTGTTTTACTTCTTGATAAAGATGTCCCACAATGATTCATTTTTCTCTGTTCAGAACCGTCAACGAGGCTCCGTTGAACTCCATTATTCAGTTTCAGATTGATGACGTCCATTCTTCAGAAACAACACTTGTGTGATCATCCAGCATCCACCTATAATGTAACATTCCTTCTCAAATACTCATCTTCATATCAAGTAAACAAGAAAGCTTTTGTTGTCATTTAAACATAAAACAGAAGCCTCTTTGTTCATGGCAAGCGTTCAGTGTCGGCTACATATCATGGCCATCTACTTTGATTGAATCTTTATTTATTATCTATCGTGTTTCCGTTATCCACTATCATACTGGCTTTTTGCTGACATTTCCTGGACATGCTTTATCCATTATCTTTATGGATCTCTGTTGCTTACCTATATTATGATAACTCAATGTTCCTATGGATAGGATCATTAATGCTCATGTACATCCAGTATCCAAATTGATAAGATCATGATATGCACCTGTATATTCAGTATCCATATTGATAAGATCATGATATGCTCTTGTATATCCAGTACCCGTATTGATAAGATCATGATATGCACCTGTATATCCAGTACCCGTATTGATAAGATCATGATATGCACCTGTATATCCAGTACCCGTATTGATAAGATCATGATATGCACCTGTATATTCAGTATCTATATCGATAATATCATGATATGCACCTTTATATTCAGTATCCATATTGATAATATCATGATATGCACCTTTATATTCAGTATCTATATTGATAAGATCATGATATGCACCTGTATATTCAGTATCTATATTGATAAAATCATGATAATCACCTGTATATTCAGTATCCATATCGATAATATCATGATATGCACCTTTATATTCAGTATCTATATTGATAAGATCATGATATGCACCTGTATATTCAGTATCCATATTGATAAGATCATGATATGCACCTGTATATTCAGTATCCATATTGATAAGATCATGATATGCACCTGTATATTCAGTATCCATATTGATAAGATCATGATATGCACCTGTATATTCAGTATCTATATTGATAAGATCATGATATGCACCTGTATATTCAGTATCTATATTGATAAGATTATGATATGCACCTGTATATTCAGTATCCATATTGATAAGATCATGATATGCACCTGTATATTCAGTATCTATATTGATAAGATTATGATATGCACCTGTATATTCAGTATCTATATTGATAAGATTATGATATGCACCTGTATATTCAGTATCCATATTGATAAGATCATGATATGCACCTGTACATCCCATATCCATATTGATAAGATCATGATATGCACTTGTACATCCCATATCCATTTTGGTACGATCATGATATGCTCCTGTACATCCGGTAAAATAAATGCTCCTATATATTCACAATCCACACCTTGAAGCTGACTGTATCATGTAAACAACTTAATCCGTGCTCACATCCAGACAAGGCAGACAACATATAAATGTGTGTAACTTGGTTTTCAATCGACTTGATCTGTCTGGCAGACAACGCATGTGGGGAGGGGGCAAATGTGTGTGGTGAAGAGTGTGATGGTGTGTGAGTTGTGTATCGTGGGAAAATGGCTAGAAAATGAGGGCAGCTAGACAATAAGAAGAGAATGGGGTATCAATTGAGGAAGATGTTTCCACATTTATGAGAGAAACATTAGAGATACATGGACGGGAGGAAGGTGGGATGAAATATATGCACGGTGAGAGGTGAAGATAGAGAGATAAACAAATGGATAGCAGGTAGAGGAAACAACGGACAGAGGGATTGAGTGACAGATAACAACGTGTGTGTGATGCTGCATCCGAGGAGACAGAGAAGATAGAAAGACATAGGGAGGATTAAACAAGATCAGGGGTAGAACAGAGACAACACAATAATGATAAGTAGATATATGAACAGGCGCAGATTCACAGAGAAGATAGAAAGACATAGGGGAGGATTAAACAAGATCTAGGGTAGAACAGAGACAACACAATAATGATAAGTAGATATATGAACAGGCGCAGATTCACAGAGAAGATAGAAAGACATAGGGGAGGATTAAACAAGATCAAGGGTAGTACAGAGATAGAAGACGATAATGATAAGTAGATATATGAACAGGCAGATACACAGAGAAGCAAACAGAATGTACGACGCAGGAAAAGGGAGCTGCGAACAAAAAAGGTCTGCCTCGTTAGAAACAATGGAGAACTACTTTTAATTGTGCTTTTGGTGGTTAGAATAAGGAGAAACAATCGAGAACTACTTTTAATTGTGCTTTTGGTGGTTAGAATAAGGAGAAACAATCGAGAACTACTTTTAATTGTGCTTTTGGTGGTTAGAATAAGGAGAAACAATCGAGAACTACTTTTAATTGTGCTTTTGGTGGTTAGAATAAGGAGAAACAATCGAGAACTACACATGTACTTTTAATTGTGCTTTTGGTGGTTAGAATAAGGAGAAACAATCGAGAACTACTTTTAATTGTGCTTTTGGTGGTCAGAATAAGGATAAACAATCGAGAACTACTTTTAATTGTGCTTTTGGTGGTTAGAATAAGGAGAAACAATCACAGCGAGACAGACCATAGTTACCACATGGCAACGTTTAACTCAATCAAGTACACAAATAATGGAACTACTTTCATTGTTTCATAGTCAAACGTTATTGAACGAATAGAGGGTTAAAGTATGTTAGAATCTCGCTCGACGTGCCTTACTTTTAAGGTGTATGTCATATGTCCGCTCACTCATAGACCTTATCATACAATGTTAAAAACAAGCAATACAATATAAGCAGAACACTCAGATTTCCGTCTGTCCAAAATGGCGGTTTGTTTCAATTTCGTTGTGTGAACAATGTGATAAAAATGACCGAAAAAGTGTTTCGAACGGACATATATTTTGTTAAGTTGTGTAAAGTGTCCCATTCAAGGAGGAGAACAAGATCAGATCACTACTGTTTTAAAAATTGTAACCAGCAAAACATTTATAGTTAGATCGTAAAAAAATCACATCGCGGACCAGCACGTGGGGATCTCCAGGCTACCCCCAACGTGTGTTTTTAAGTTAAGCCCTTATTGAGTTATTGAGTTATTTGCGGGTCATCATCATTGCACTTCGAACATGTCCATAGGTGCTCAGATCCCCTCCTCAGCAATTCCCTCAGTGTCCAGCGACTGACGACTCCAGTTCTGTGTTGGTTGATAAGTCTTCTTACACGCCCACTAAGTTTCTCATTTCTGGCTGTGCCCAACTTAACTCCCATTTCCATCATCCGAAGAAGTGACGTGGATCTGTGTTTGTCGAAGTCCTGTGCTCTTCCCACATCTCGGAGGGCATTGATGATGTCCGCCCGATCCATTGGTTGCCCGTCCTCAACGACAGCGCAGCTAGCCAACCTGTCCGTTAAGCCCTTAACACGATAGACAGCAGGCCGGTTAGAGATAAACGTTTTATGCTCAAAGAAATCACAGAATAATGGAGATATAGATCACAAATATACACCTGTACAAGTGTAATGACACAACATGCAGAAGCCAGATAGATTTTATACTAACAAGAAAATAGAACAATAAAAGAGTAGCCGACAGCAGAGCAATCCAAGAAGAATATGAAAAATATGCCTTACAATTAACAGGACACGCTGGTTGTGTAAGGTGCAACTAATGTGTACAATTAACAGGACACGCTGGTTGTGTAAGGTGCAACTAATGTGTACAATTAACAGGACACGCTGGTTGTGTAAGGTGCAACTAATGTGTACAATTAACAGGACACGCTGGTTGTGTAAGGTGCAACTAATGTGTACAATTAACAGGGCACGCTGGTTGTGTAAGGTAGATCTAATGTGTACAATTAACAGGACACGCTGGTTGTGTAAGGTACATCTAATGTGTACAATTAACAGGACACGCTGGTTATGTAAGGTACATCTAATGTGCACAATTAACAGGACACGATGGTTATGTGATTAAGTAAAGTAATGTTTTGTTTTTTTCAAGTGAATGCTGTTTGATTGAAGAAAATGTAGCAGAACACCATGGATAGTTATTTTAGCCTAGTCAAAACATCACGTGATCAGGAGCCTATCTGCTTTATGAAAAACACACTAGCCAGTTTGATGGTCAATTCCTCGCATTTACAAGTAAACCAGTCAACTTTCACCCAGTCCCAGGAGTAAACTTGAGCCTCGCCGCCTGTCTTGTATATCCAACATCGATGTCCAGTGAAGAGAACAGATGGCTGCATGTATCTAAAACGAACAGACACCCCGAGTATAGCATTAAGTCCAAATGTGTAATACTCAGACCACTGACCAGACAAGGTTGGGGCCTAACTCGCACCGAATTGCCGAGACTACAAAGAAATTCAACCCGTATCCTCATCCTGTGTCGCTTCATCATCACTGAGTGCCGTCTCCGAAGAATCCTTAACAATTGGCAAGTCAGAACATTCATTTGTTTTTTCTTATTCATGGATTACCTAACGTTATGGTTATGGAATGCCCCGGTATCACTGAAAATGAATTAAAATTGCTCAACCGCCCGTACCAGTTGAATCATCCGAATTAATATCTCATCTCCCAAACAAAGAAAGGTAGCTCCAGTCCCCATCACAGCAGTCTCAGCACACGCCAAAAGACATAAGGCGAAACTGCACAGAAAGTGAACACTGCCATCTGTTCCTCGACGTACGATATCATCATTCAAAGTCAGCAATCGGAATATCGAAACACAATCCGGGTGAAACACTGCCATGGTGTGCACAGAGCACTTAACTCAGTAGCTCAGGCCCGACTGGGAACATGAAAAAAACTACAAGGAACACTTTTTAGACACAGCCTTTAACAGTTCCTGCCGCCGATCCGCCATATTGACCGGTATTCCAATGATGACGTATATTGCAATAAAAACAGAACACACTTTGCGCACACTGTAGAGGATGTCAGATCACATGTACGTCATCCGCATCACAGGCGAAGATCCCAACAGTGAAACTTCCTATCTAAACACTTATCTGCATTGGAAAGACAGAATTAACTATCTTTCCGTAACAGTGAACGTTGACGCAAACATCTTGAAACCGGAAGTCCCAACCTAACGTTTGTGAATGAAAACATTGATTTCCAAGTTGTGCAGAACCGTGAAAAAAGGATGAATTATTTCATGATTTTCAATCGCGTGAAGACTATTGATAACCGACAATAACAATGTTCGTGAAGAATTAAAACATTCAGACTGTGCGGTGAACTAATTCCTAGATCCTGGACTTAAAAATAAACACTTAGTCTTAAGTGCATGCATTGTTGGTTGTTTATTGTTTGTGGTTCAATAAAAGTTGAAATTCATGAAGAGCCAGGAGTAGTCAATGCCTTAGTCGGTAAAAGGTGGACATTTTTGTCTCTCATCTCTCTTGTTTAAGTCTCATTATAAGAAATAGATGATAAATTATATAGGATATAACAAGTAATTGTAAGAAGATAAGAGAAAATTAACAGAATTAATCAGAGGCTGATCAGATTTGCTAGGATTTAGTAAACTGATTAGAAGCAGACGCCATCAAAGGGCCACGATGTTTTATATGGAGAATAAAGGCAGAAGTCATCGATTAAATACAGATAATCTAGCCATGACGTCGTAATAATTAATGTGTTTTCTTCTATATCATAATGGATTGCTTTTTCTACTTTGGAATATTGTAACTATAAAAATAGTTTACTAATGTTTAGACATATTTTGATATGTGTGAGTGATGTAAACGTGTTCATTTTCAATGTTGTTGACAATGATGAGTAGATCTGATTATAAATCTGTACGTGCACTGTTGCCTTGAAGAGGAGACAACAATTCATCTCGTAAAGATGTCTAATGAGAAGAAGCGAGAAGTGTTATGTTCGTATAAGAAGATACGACTGAAGTCGATAGAGTGATAACTTTAAACAAAAGGATGAGAAGGGGAATTCGCAATGTTTACCTGTCATAACAAATGCCCAATGAGGAAGCAAAATTTAATTAACCGTGTGGTTAATCATTTGAGGAGTGGGTCATCAGAAGAAAACAAAGGGGCGGTAGCCTATGTTTCATCATCATCAAGTACCGGGGCTGCTGGCGTAAGTGATCATGTCTCTCCACAACTTTCGATCTAGACAGTTATTTATCATTTATGTTGTTGACCTTCTGCCGAGCCATTCTCTTAAGCTGTCCGGTATCTTTTCTCTTTGCTTCCCTCTATCTCTTCGTCCCTCATTTTTCCCATTTGTTACAATATATTCCAGCTGTTCCCTTCTTATTACATGGCCAAAATAATGATGATTGTTTCTTCCCAATTTTGGAAATTAACTCTTTTTCTTTGGCCTCTTTCAGAACATTTTCATTACTCTTCATAGCTGTCTATGGTATTCTCAACATTCTTATGTAAAACCACATTTCTACAGCCTCCAGTGATTTTCTTGTCTGTTGCCCTATTGTCCATGATTCACACCCATATGTTAAGACTGGATTTACATAACATTTATGAACTCTTTTTCATGTTCTGTTGTCAAAAATGGATTGCACAGCATCTTCCTCATTTTTTGGAAAGCTGCTTTTGCCTGAGCCATTCTGCATCACCTCTTTTGTACATCTTCCATTTTGGCCAGTATCATATAGAATTCTGCTAGTAAAATTAAGAAGTAGACAAGGGATATCAACATCATTCAAACTGATATACCACAAATAACATCATCATCATCATCATCATCAAGTACCGGGCCTACTGGCGTAGGTGATCATGTCTCTCCACAACTTTCGATCTCGACAGCTATTTATCACTTCTGTTGTTGACCTTCTGCCGAGCCATTCTCTTAAGCTGTCTGTTATTTTTTCTCTTTGCTTCCCTCTGTCTCTTCGTCCCACAATTTTTCCAGTTGTTACAAATATTCCAGTTGTTCCCTTCTCATTACATGGCCAAAAAATGATGATTGTTTCTTCCTAATATTGGAAATTAGCTCACTTTTTGCTTTGACCTCTTTCAGAACATCTCCATTACTCTTCTTAGCTGTCCATGGTATTCTCAACATTCTTCTGTAAAACCACATTTCTACAGACTTCAGTGAAAACATATAAATAACAATAATGTAATATAAACAATAAAATCATAGAAGAAGACATTGGCACTTTTATAACGACCTAGAGATAACCGTGGAACAGTGTAAATACCAAGAAATAACTATTATATTAGGGGATTTCAATGCATCGGTAGGAACAGCTAAAGTGGAGAATGTGACTGGAACATGGCCTTGGAGAGACGAATGATATTGGGGAGAGATTGAAAGATTGGGTAATGACACGTAAAATGATTATAGGAAACACCTGGTTCAAGCAACACCCAAGATGACTATGAACACGGCAAAGCCCAGACAAAAAATTACACAATCAAATCGATTTTTTACTGGTATAAAGAAGATTCAGGAATGGACTAACATATGTTAAAACAAAGCCAGAAGTAGATTGCAATAGTGACCATGTACCGGTAGCTGGAAAAATGAAAATATAACTGAGAAAGACACAGATAACCCCAAGAAATATGAAATTAGAACTAGATATGCTTAGAATAGAGAGATGAGTGATGAGCACAATAGTACATAATAAATATAAGCCTTTGAGAAAATATAGAACGCTGAGGAGCCGTGGGAAAATCTCAGGCTATCAATTCAACAAACGTCAAAAGAAATAACATCAGTGACAAAAAAAATCAACAAGAAGAAATGGATAAGAGAAGAAAAACTAGAACTGATGGACAAAAAACGAAAATATAAGAAAGAAGAACTGGCATACTAAAGATTACACAAAGAAATCCAAAACAAAAGCAAAGAAGGAAAGAAATAATGGTTACAGTAGAAATGTAAAGAAATGGAACAATTTGTGTAGCCTAGAACAAAGAAGTCAGGTGAAACGTATGGCAAAGACTATCACAATAATAGTCTCATGAGTCGTTTGACTAAAATATGACTACAAATCATCATAAGACGTGTAAGGAACCCAATAAAACCATAAATAAGTGATAAACAATGTGGAATTGTGGAAGGAAAAGGCGCTAATAATGCAATTTACATCTTAAGAACATTGATAGAAAGATCTATAAAGGTAAATAAAGATCTATATATGTGCTTTATAGACTACACACAAGCATTTAACAAAGTAAATTATGTGGAAATAATTTTTAAAATCCTGGAGAAATTAAACATTGATGGCAAGGATCTGCGAATCATAAAACACATGTAATGTCAACAAACAACTGCCATAAGAATTGGCAACCAAACAGGACAGTTCCAATATATAAAACAAGGAGTCAGACAAGGCTATGTTCTGTCGCGGATTTCTTCTCATTTTAGAGCTAACAAATTATGAGATCAATAATAGGCAGAAAAGGAATTAGTGTCAACAGTCTCAGTATAAACAACACTAACTGTTGTTCTCTCATCAATAATATTTTTTTAAAAACTTAAATTTTGTTTTGATGCAGAGATGCCAGGCATAAAAATTCATGGAAAGATACTGAATAACCTAAGATATGCTGACGATACTGTACTACTAGCAGAAAATCCTAAAGATCTACAACAATTACCTAATGTAATAAACATGACAGGCAAAAAATATGGACTAGATATGAATACCAAAAAGACTAAAACTGTGATCATAAACAAAGAAAATTCTCAAGACCTACAATTAAATATCAAAGTTGAAGGAATACACCTGGAGACAGTTCAGAGCTACAACTACCTTGGACCGGTGTTGGAAAATGTCAAACTGAAATAAACAAAAGAATAGGTATGGCAAAAAGTAATTTTAATGCCGTGAAAAATATACTAACATCACAACAAATAACATCAGGGCTAAAACTAAGAATAGCAAAATGATATATCTTCTCAACATTCCTATATGGTGCAGAAACATGGACATTAGACACGAAAACAGAACAGAGAATTGAAGCCTTTCAAATGTGGATTTATAGAAGAATAGGTAGAAATGGATGGAAAGAAAAGAAAACAAAAGATGAAGTTTTAAAACAACTAAAAATGACAAGAGAACTACTAAACACAATTAGAACAAGGCAAATGAAATTTTTGGGGCATGTTAAAAGACACAACAGCATACTAAATGTAATCTTGGAGGGGAAAATACAAGGTAAAAGAGGCAGACCAAGACTAACATCAAAAGATGGACAAGTCAACATATGATAATCTGCACCATCAAAGCAATAGACAGAGTGGAATGGCGCTCCATGGTAGCCAACCTTCGATGCGGAGACGGCACTCAATGATGATTAAATTTGGTTGAATTCCTTTGCCTCAGTTGGCCTGAACTTCAGGAGAAAGCGGATTTAAAGAACATTTGTTCTTAGGCGCCTTTGTGACCAGCCGTTCTCTATATTTAAACAATTAAATTAATTTTAAATTAAGTGTTAATTGCTGTTTTCGGTTTGAGAAAAAAATTAGTGGAATAACTTTTTGTTCAATTAAAAAAAAATATTTTCAAAGCACATGTTTGCCCTTGTTGCAAGCGTTGACGATAAACAATGCCTGCAATTGTTTCCTCGTTTATATACAAGTAAACGTTGCTATCACAGAAATAATGAGTCTCTTTCAAAGTTCGCAATGACGGCCATCTATTTTCTGCTGGTTTTTTAAAAAATGTACCTTGTTGGAAAATAATAACATCAGTCAATTTGGATTATTAGTTGATTCTTTTGTTTCATCGTTATTCTTTTGTTTCATCGTTGATTCTTTTGTTTCACAACAATTTCTTCTCTCTTCTGCGTTGTTGATGAAATACAATCATAATTGTCTTAATTGGGAGTGATGAAGCTTCTGTTGTGGACAAGAGCAGCTGCTCTTTGATATACTAAACATATTCTAGTTGGCTACAACATATTAATTGTATCCACAGGTGCTGTATACGAGTTGTGGTATGTGAACATTTGACAGGCACTAAAACAAACAACATGAATGTATGTCACTGTCCGTCCATCGATGTCCGTCCAGATAATTCTGTGTTTGAGTGAGTCCCAGACAATGAAAGAAACTGATGAGATCTTGATTATTCAAACATGGCCAGAACGGCCAGGCAGCTGGCGGGCTTCAATGGATCATGAGTACAGCTCCAGGACTGAAAGTGGTCAGCTATTCATGGCTGATTATTTGCGTCAGAATCAGCGGCAATTAAAAATAAATATCAAAGAGCCCCGTCACGTGGCGTATAAGAAATATGGTGTTAGTGACCTTAATTTTGTATAGACTTTCGGCACGTGATTTGTGGGGTAATGTGGGCGGTATTTTACAGACCTTCGGCACGTGATTTGTGGGGTAATGTGGGCGGTATTTTACAGACCTTCGGCACGTGATTTCTGGGGTAATGTGGGCGGTATTTTACAGACCTTCGGCACGTGATTTGTGGGGTAATGTGGGCGGTATTTTACAGACATTCGGCACGTGATTTGTGGGGTAATGTGGGCGGTATTTTACAGACCTTCGGCACATGATTTGTGGGGTAATGTGAGCGGTATTTTACAGACCTTCGGCACGTGATTTGTGGGGTAATGTGGGCGGTATTTTACAGACCTTCGGCACATGATTTGTGGGGTAATGTGGGCGGTATTTTACAGACATTCGGCACGTGATTTGTGGGGTAATGTGGGCGGTATTTTACAGACCTTCGGCACGTGATTTGTGGGGTAATGTGGGCGATATTTTACAGACATTCGGCACATGATTTGCGGGGTAATGTGGGCGGTATTACGCCCCTGCAGCTTTACTTTCCCAGAAAAAAATCAGGTACCCATTTAAGGCTGGGTAAGCCTGGAAGCCGCCCCTTTGTAGTCCAGTTCACTAAGCATTGAGCTATCGCGACTAATCAGCGGCTATAGCTGATCAAACTCTTACTCCGCCTCCACACGGTGCCTTTTGGTGAAACAGTCTTGAAAAGAAAGAAGCAATCGAGAGAGAGAGAGAGAGAGAGTGAGAGAGAGAGAGAGAGTGAGAGAGAAAGAGAGAGAGTGAGAGAGAGAGAGAGAGAGAGAGAGTAGTCAAAAATGGCTTGCTGAAGACGATGTGTCGGACCGAAAGACACCAGTCTCACAACTTGCGCTTCACGACTACAAGTGATTACAACTGAACTACAAGGTAACTTCCTCTCATGACATCCCAGATGGACAATGAAGAGGAATTAGTAGTCGTGCACCCGAGGATCACGTCAATAGCATGGTGGTTAGTGCACTGATTGGAAACCTCCAGTATATGGTGCAGACACCCGGCTCACTAGACAAGGGCAGCAAATAACAGTCTCACTTCCTAATGTTGTATATGATGATGGTGCAGACACCCGGCTCACTAGACAAGGACAGCAAATAACAGAGCCGTGCCGTCTCACTTCCTAATGTTGTATATGATGATGGTGCAGACACTCGGCTCACTAGACAAGGGCAGCAAATAACAGAGCCTTGATGTCTCACTTCCTAATGTTGTATATGATGATGGTGCAGACGCTCGGCTCACTAGACAAGGGCAGCAAATAACAGAGCCGTGCCGTCTCACTTCCTAATGTTGTATATGATGATGGTGCAGACACTCGGCTCACTAGACAAGGGCAGCAAATAACAGAGCCGTGCCGTCTCACTTCCTAATGTTGTATATGATGATGGTGCAGACACTCGGCTCACTAGACAAGGGCAGCAAATAACAGAGCCGTGCCGTCTCACTTCCTAATGTTGTATATGATGATGGTGCAGACACTCGGCTCACTAGACAAGGGCAGCAAATAACAGAGCCGTGCCGTCTCACTTCCTAATGTTGTATATGATGATGGTGCAGACACTCGGCTCACTAGACAAGGGCAGCAAATAACAGAGCCGTGCCGTCTCACTTTCTAATGTTGTATATGATGATGGTGCAGACACTCGGATCACTAGACAAGGGCAGCAAATAACAGAGCCGTGCCGTCTCACTTCCTAATGTTGTATATGATGATGGTGCAGACACTCGGCTCACTAGACAAGGGCAGCAAATAACAGAGCCGTGCCGTCTCACTTCCTAATGTTGTATATGATGATGGTGCAGACACCCGGCTCACTAGACAAGGACAGCAAATAACAGAGCCGTGCCGTCTCACTTCCTAATGTTGTATATGATGATGGTGCAGACACTCGGCTCACTAGACAAGGGCAGCAAATAACAGAGCCTTGATGTCTCACTTCCTAATGTTGTATATGATGATGGTGCAGACGCTCGGCTCACTAGACAAGGGCAGCAAATAACAGAGCCGTGCCGTCTCACTTCCTAATGTTGTATATGATGATGGTGCAGACACTCGGCTCACTAGACAAGGGCAGCAAATAACAGAGCCGTGCCGTCTCACTTCCTAATGTTGTATATGATGATGGTGCAGACACTCGGCTCACTAGACAAGGGCAGCAAATAACAGAGCCGTGCCGTCTCACTTCCTAATGTTGTATATGATGATGGTGCAGACACTCGGCTCACTAGACAAGGGCAGCAAATAACAGAGCCGTGCCGTCTCACTTCCTAATGTTGTATATGATGATGGTGCAGACACTCGGCTCACTAGACAAGGGCAGCAAATAACAGAGCCGTGCCGTCTCACTTTCTAATGTTGTATATGATGATGGTGCAGACACTCGGATCACTAGACAAGGGCAGCAAATAACAGAGCCGTGCCGTCTCACTTCCTAATGTTGTATATGATGATGGTGCAGACACTCGGCTCACTAGACAAGGGCAGCAAATAACAGAGCCGTGCCGTCTCACTTCCTAATGTTGTATATGATGATGGTGCAGACACTCGGCTCACTAGACAAGGGCAGCAAATAATAGAGCCGTGCCGTCTCACTTCCTAATGTTGTATATGATGATGGTGCAGACGCTCGGCTCACTAGACAAGGACAGCAAATAACAGAGCCGTGCCGTCTCACTTCCTAATGTTGTATATGATGATGGTGCAGACGCTCGGCTCACTAGACAAGGACAGCAAATAACAGAGCCGTGCCGTCTCACTTCCTAATGTTGTATATGATGATGGTGCAGACGCTCGGCTCACTAGACAAGGACAGCAAATAACAGAGCCGTGCCGTCTCACTTCCTAATGTTGTATATGATGATGGTGCAGACGCTCGGCTCACTAGACAAGGACAGCAAATAACAGAGCCGTGCCGTCTCACTTCCTAATGTTGTATATGATGATGGTGCAGACACCCGGCTCACTAGACAAGGGCAGCAAATAACAGAGCCGTGCGGTCTCTCTTCCTAATGTTGTATATGATGATGATGCAGACACTCGGCTCACTAGACAAGGACAGCAAATAACAGAGCCGTGCCGTCTCACTTCCTAATGTTGTATATGATGATGGTGCAGACACTCGGCTCACTAGACAAGGACAGCAAATAACAGAGCCGTGCCGTCTCACTTCCTAATGTTGTATATGATGATGGTGCAGACACTCGGCTCACTAGACAAGGACAGCAAATAACAGAGCCGTGCCGTCTCACTTCCTAATGTTGTGATATAGAATTATGAAGTTCACTACTTCCGCCCCCGCCACGAATTTATGTCTTCACGTGCCATCAATGGCCTTGACCTAACGTAAACTGTAAGTGTTATGTTTTTTTACATAAATTATTTCTCCAAAATATTTTACTTGTAATTTACTAACCAGAATTTAACCAGGCAGTAATTTAACCAGAAAGTTTCAGCATCCATGCACAATTTAACCAGAAAGTTTCAGCATCCATGCACAATTTAACCAGTAAGTTTCAGCATCCATGCACAATTTAACCAGTAAGTTTCAGCATCCATGCACAATTTAACCAGAAAGTTTCAGCATCCATGCACAATTTAACCAGTAAGTTTCAGCATCCATGCACAATTTAACCAGAAAGTTTCAGCATCCATGCACAATTTAACCAGAAAGTTTCAGCATCCATGCACAATTTAAAACCAGTAAGTTTCAGCATCCATGCACAATTTAACCAGTAAGTTTCAGCATCCATGCACAATTTAACCAGAAAGTTTCAGCATCCATGCACAATTTAATCAGAAAATTTCAGCATCCATGCACAATTTAATCAGAAAGTTTCAGCATCCATGCACAATTTAATCAGAAAGTTTCAGCATCCATGCACAATTTAATCAGAAAGTTTCAGCATCCATGCACAATTTAATCAGAAAGTTTCAGCATACATGCACAATTTAATCAGAAAGTTTCAGCATCCATGCACAATTTAATCAGAAAGTTTCAGCATCCATGCACAATTTAATCAGAAAGTTTCAGCATCCATGCACAATTTAATCAGACACATGTGAAACTCTAAACCACCAAGATGGAGGGAAGATATGTTATGGCTAGTCGAAGGCCCCGGTATCACTGCAAACGAATTAAAATCCATAATTGCTCAACCGCCCGTGCCAGTGGAATCATCCGAATTAAAGCTAATCTCATTGACGGACCTAAACAAAGAAAGGCAACTGCAGTCCCCTTCATTGCAGTTGCAGCACACGCCAAAAGACATAAGGCGAAACCGCACAGAAAGTGAACACGGCCAACTGTTCCCTGTCATACGATATCAGCATTCATCGTAAGCAATTGGAATATCGGAACATGATCAAAACGGATGAGACACACAGCTCACGGTGTGCACAGAGCACTTAACTCAGTAGCTCCTGGAACAAGCCGGACTTGGAATATGAGGAAACTGCAACAAGGAAAACTTTTCAGACATAACCTTCAATGGTTCCTGCCGCCTATCCACCATATTGCCCGGAAGTTCACGTCCTCCTGAAAATGATGATCGTCATAGTATTTAAATGTATAGCGCTTGATGATGTTAGCACATCATGTTTGACTCCAACTCCGAACATATAAAACACAGTTCACCGTCAGATTATCCCCGTTGCACACCAAACAACAGATCGCAAGATTAGCGCATGGTCGGTCTTGGGACACACAATGAACCATTATGATGACGTAGCACGCACAAAATGGCTGCGCCCATGGATTCATGATTACTCTAGTGAATACAGTCTACAACGAACGAAACATGGTGCAAACTTCCCAAAGAGATAAAACTTCGGCTGACCTGACGGTATCATTATTCATCGTAAGTAATGGGAATATCGAAATATGATCCAGATAAAAAACAGTGCATACGGTGTGCACAGAGCACTAAACTCAGTAGCCCCGGCAGCAAGCCGGACTTGGAATATGATGAAACTATAACAAGGAACACTTTTTAGACTGAGCCTCAATGGTTCCTGCTGTCTACTGACCGGGAAATGTATGTATTCTCATAAAGTTTATTTGAGGTGCACTGCATGTCAGCAAAGAGGTCTTTAGTTACAGCCGTCAGCTATGGGAAAGATGGTTGTACTTAGGCAGCTCTCCTTTCCAGGCAGCGCAAAGAGGCAAACAAAAGAACACAAGGCAAACAAAATAACACAAGGCAAACAAAGAACACAAGGCAAACAAAGAACACAAGGCAAACAAAAGAACACAAGGCAAACAAAAGAACACAAGGCAAACAAAATAACACAAGGCAAACAAAGAACACAAGGCAAACAAAAGAACACAAGGCAAACAAAAGAACACAAGGCAAACAAAAGAACACAAGGCAAACAAAAGAACACAAGGCAAACAAAATAACACAAGGCAAACAAAGAACACAAGGCAAACAAAGAACACAAGGCAAACAAAGAACACAAGGCAAACAAAGAACACAAGGCAAACAAAGAACACAAGGCAAACAAAAGAACACAAATAGCAACATTTGCGTGACAGATATTATGTAGTTTCTACTGAGTAAATAAGCGTAACCGACCAGGAGTTGGAGAAATGTGCAACAGATGCTCCGAAGACAACCATGGTTTTATTGACATTTTGTTGACAAAACGGAAGGCTTGAGTTACGGAACGCGGGTTCAGGACGAGGCTTCATTGACCTCAATTCTGGTCTTGATTTCAAAGCCTCGGTGTCGTCAAACGTGTCACGATTATTAATAGTTACATATCAGCTCCAGTTCAGCCAATCATACAGATCAACTAAGTGATATTACATTTACATTATAATTATATACAATTATATTGATATTGAAGACTGTGGTGCATACGTCATGACCACGAGTAGCATGACAATGGAGGCGATGGCAGTGACCAAGGCATTCAAATGGTTAGAGTTACAAGACTACACCCACGCATGTATACTGAGTGATTCGATGAGCATGATTAAAAAAAGTGGAACTTTACTCTGTAAAGGTAAAGGTAAAGTACGAGACTTGAACCGGCGTTTTAGCACGCGAGTTTACACCCATATGTGCTCGGCCGCCTATCCAGAAATGTTCGGAGATTTCTGGATAGTGTCGCCCCGAGCATCGAAACTCAGATGCGAAGCGACATTCCTCACCTTCCCAGGGTAATACCCTGGTACCCATTTCTGCCAACGGCTGGGTCGACCGTGGGGGTACTTTTTTTTCTTCCCAACCACGAGTACAATTCACTCTGCTCCCAGCGGGAATCGAACACGGGTTGTCCGAACGTCGGTAGTCCAGTCGGGTGGTTTTCCCAACTAGGCTACCGAGGCCCCCAAATTCTGTACGCATGCAATGGGTAGAGTCACAAGACTACACCCAAGCCTGCATACTGAGTGATTCGATGAGCATGATTAAAAAAGTGGAGGCGGGCTCTGTACGCATGCAACGGGTAGAGTCGTTGCAGAAATCCAAAATACGTAAGGTCACCTTTGTCTATGTCCCTGGAAATGCTGGAGTACGAAGAAATAAAAGAGCGGACATGTTGGCTAGCTGCACTGTCGTTGAGGACGGGCAACCAATGGATCGGGCGGACTTCATCAATGCCCTCAGAGATGTGGGAAGAGCACAGGACTTCGACAAACACAGATCCACGTCACTTCTTCGGATGATGGAAATGGGAGTTAAGATGGGCACAGCCAGAAATGAGACACTTAGTGGCCGTGTAAGAAGACTTATCAACCAACATAGAACTGGAGTCGTCAGTCGCTGGACACTGAGGGAATTGCTGAGGAGGGGATCTGAGCACCTATGGACATGTTCAGAGTGCAATAATGATGACCCGCAAATAACTCAATAACTCAATAATTGATATTAGCAGACGATTAGCTTTGCCTCCTCGTTTAAAGGGGGGGGGGGGGGGGATCTGAACTCGCAGAAAAAATAAACCGACCAGTAAAACGTACATGACAGGAGCGTAACATCATGAAATGAGGCAAATATCTAGCTTAAAAGGCAATAGAGGAACAGCGACAGAGGTATGTAACAGTGAGGTCACGGTCACTGACATAGTATGTGTAACGTGCAGCTAAAAAAGTAACAAAGATTTGCGGAATTGAGGGGAATTTAACACAAACGCCACCATCATCCTGTGATATTGTTGGGTAAAGACATGAGGTATCAATGTGACACTTGTATCAATGTTACCGCTTGGACAGATGAGAGAGTTAAACAGCTGGTCAAGTTTATCATGACGGCAGGAAGACAAAACTCCTACAGATGAGAGAGTTAAACAGCTGGACAAGTTTATCATGACGGCAGGAAGACAAAACTCCTACAGATGAGAGAGTTAAACAGCTGGTCAAGTTTATCATGACGGCAGGAAGACAAAACTCCTACAGATGAGAGAGTTAAACAGCTGGTCAAGTTTATCATGACGGCAGGAAGACAAAACTCCTACAGATGAGAGAGTTAAACAGCTGGTCAAGTTTATCATGACGGCAGGAAGACAAAACTCCTACAGATGAGAGAGTTAAACAGCTGGACAAGTTTATCATCACGGCAGGAAGACAAAACTCCTACAGATGAGAGAGTTAAACAGCTGATCAAGTTTATCATCACGGCAGGAAGACAAAACTCCTACAGATGAGAGAGTTAAACAGCTGGACAAGTTTATCATCACGGCAGGAAGACAAAACTCCTACAGATGAGAGAGTTAAACAGCTGGACAAGTTTATCATCACGGCAGGAGAGACAAAACTCCTACAGATGAGAGAGTTAAACAGCTGGACAAGTTTATCATCACGGCAGGAAGACAAAACTCCTACAGATGAGAGAGTTAAACAGCTGGACAAGTTTATCATCACGGCAGGAGAGACAAAACTCCTACAGATGAGAGAGTTAAACAGCTGGACAAGTTTATCATCACGGCAGGAGAGACAAAACTCCTACAGATGAGAGAGTTAAACAGCTGGACAAGTTTATCATCACGGCAGGAGAGACAAAACTCCTACAGATGAGAGAGTTAAACAGCTGGACAAGTTTATCATCACGGCAGGAAGACAAAACTCCTACAGATGAGAGAGTTAAACAGCTGGACAAGTTTATCATCACGGCAGGAAGACAAAACTCCTACAGATGAGAGAGTTAAACAGCTGGACAAGTTTATCATCACGGCAGGAGAGACAAAACTCCTACAGATGAGAGAGTTAAACAGCTGGACAAGTTTATCATCACGGCAGGAAGACAAAACTCCTACAGATGAGAGAGTTAAACAGCTGGACAAGTTTATCATCACGGCAGGAAGACAAAACTCCTACAGATGAGAGAGTTAAACAGCTGGACAAGTTTATCATCACGGCAGGAAGACAAAACTCCTACAGATGAGAGAGTTAAACAGCTGGACAAGTTTATCATCACGGCAGGAAGACAAAACTCCTACAGATGAGAGAGTTAAACAGCTGGACAAGTTTATCATCACGGCAGGAAGACAAAACTCCTACAGATGAGAGAGTTAAACAGCTGGACAAGTTTATCATCACGGCAGGAAGACAAAACTCCTACAGATGAGAGAGTTAAACAGCTGGACAAGTTTATCATCACGGCAGGAAGACAAAACTCCTACAGATGAGAGAGTTAAACAGCTGGACAAGTTTATCATCACGGCAGGAAGACAAAACTCCTACAGATAGGAGAGGACAGTTCATCCTCATTTACACACGACATTATGTTAAAATAGAAAAAGAGGGATTGAATGAGAGAGATTTAGAGGGAAAGAAAGAGGCTCCATTTACATCAGAATAGAGTTTGTTCTTAGACGGCACGTAGGGCAGAAACTAATTCTCCGTCTCTATCGTTTCACTGCTATGTTTTGTACAGTACAACCTTCTCTGTTAATTAGTTATTGAGTTATTAGCGGGTCATCATCATTGCACTCCGAACATGTCCATAGGTGCTGAGATCCCCTCCTCAGCAAGTCCCGTCCAGCGACTGACGACTCCAGTTCTGTGTTGATTGATTAGTCTTCTTACACGCCCACTAAGTCTCTAGTTTCTGGCTGTATCCATCTTAACTCCCATCTCTTTCATCTGAAGGAGTGAACTTCTCTGTTAATTTATTTTCTTAACATTTCCGTTGTCTTCTTTGTTTTTTTTGTGTGTTTTTTGTGTGTGTTTTTTTATTTTTTTTTTGCCACCCGGTATTGTAAAAACCTGGCGTGGGAGTCTACTTTCGCCCAATCAGATCACGTGATCGTTGTACTTCCAACTTTGAAAGAATCCAACGATCCACTGGACCAAGAAACGACCTATTGTCTCTAGTAAAGGAGCGGAAACTGACTGGTATGGACACGTCGCACGGTGTACAGACCTTGCCAAAACCACTCTTAGAGGCACAGCAAGTACCAGGCAAAAGAAAACACGATGGACAGAAGAAAAGATGAGAATGGACAAAAATGTATTGTGTTGTATCACAGCTGCTCTAAATAGCGACGATTGGAAGACAATTGTGAACATCTGATCTATGATGCCCAAAAAGGCTATGGGATCCATCTATCTTTCGTTCGTCTGAAGTATTGTCTATATCTGCAATGTCGTTTCCTGTATACATTTTACTGTCTTTTGTAATTCTTGCACTGGCCAATGTAGTTTTGTCTATGTATCTATGGACCAATGGATTTTCCTCATTTCCCGCTATATTCAGTGTAGTTGTTTTGAAGTATATGTTCAACAGTCTGGGGCGCCTGACCACATGTACATGTATTTGAGGTGCCGATCTTGAATGTTGTGTACATGTGATTGTGGAGTCGATTGTGTCCTGTTCTGAGGCTTATAATAATAACATGTACCCGTCTATTCATATTATAAAAGACATCCCGATCTGGGGCTTGTAGTCTTCTGACTGATTTGATTATCTGTTTCTTATGATGGTATGTATCCAGTGCATCTGGTTGTGTGCCTGTTGCACTCTCCTTTGCCAACTGATCTGCTTTCTCATTTCCTGGTGTTCCACAGTGAGATGGGATCCACTGCAGGGCAACCCTGTGGTGCTTGAAGAGTTCAGTCAATAAGGTCAGCTCCTTGTCGTGGGGATGGGGCTTAAAACCAGGGACTGAAAACCAGGACTGGCCAGGCCTTCCTACAACCGAACAAGACCACAGTCTGATCTAGCAAGTTTAAGTGCTGAAGTCGGAGGCAACCAGACAAAAGGCGCATTACAACCATCAGGATGCCACGCCAATGGGAAGGCTATGGGATAATTGATTATTGTCTATTCAACGTCCTCTTTGTGTATCGCTTGTCAAGTCTTCTTATTTGCTTTCTTGTCTTATAGCTTCCTATGGTGTCAAGTCTTCTTATTTGCTTTCTTGTCTTATAGCTTCCTATGGTGTCAAGTCTTCTTATTTGCTTTCTTGTCTTATAGCTTCCTATGGTGTCAAGTCTTCTTATTTGCTTTCTTGTCTTATAGCTTCCTATGGTGTCAAGTCTTCTTATTTGCTTTCTTGTCTTATAGCTTCCTATGGTGTCAAGTCTTCTTATTTGCTTTCTTGTCTTATAGCTTCCTATGGTGTCAAGTCTTCTTATTTGCTTTCTTGTCTTATAGCTTCCTATGGTGTCAAGTCTCTCCAATTTATGTTTCTTTGGGGGACAAGTATTTCCAAAGTAAAATAGTGCCTCTTGTAGATCGTGAGTTGAGCTCTGACACCGATACGGTAACAAGAGTTGAACAGTCTGAGTTGGGTGTGCTTGCTATGTATTTCTCATCTCCAAATACTCAGAAAGTAGTACTAACGTAATCAATAGAAAGATCTAGATCCAGCTCAGCAAAGCTTTGTTGGTAATGGAGAACTGTTACTGGCACCTCAGTAAACAACACCATTGTATGGTGCAGTCTTTGATGTGTCTTCATTCGGTCTGACTTTCAAGTTGTTTCCCCTGGGACAAATATCAGCCTTGCTCATCCGCTCAAGACGAGCCTTGCAGACTCAATATGGCCGACAAAACGAGCTGATTTACCGAACGTGTTTTCACTTCATCTTGCCTCCCCTTTCAAATAATCGGATAAAACAAAAACTGAAGTTCAGAAAAAGTCATGAAAGGAAAAATCCTAAACAAATACAGAAGATGCGCATTTATTTTGGTCTCTTTTATCCTGGTAGGAAATGTATAACCAGCTGTAGTAGTGTCGGCTCGTCTGTCATATTGGAGATAGTTCTTTGTACTTGTATATTAATTCATTAGAGAGATGCATAGAAGATGACGATGGTTTTATGATGAAACTTAGCACATCACCAACGCTAGCCAACTGACTTCTGTGCTCTATCGCAGCCACGTGATACACGATCAATGTTGCACCCTCATAACCACTGACATCACATTGGATGAGGATTGAGCGACAAGCTGTAGGACAACACCGGCAGATGTTTCATCAGTTGCATCGCTCTTAGAGGATTGTGGATTGCCCTCAAGAGTTTGAGTCGATATTTCAGGATGTTGATTCCGAGAGGACGGATTGTGTGAATGGAGTTAGCACAGAAATTAGGGATGGTCGTTTATAAGAGGCTTTGTGATGGCTACAGTAATGTGCTGATTTTCTGACATAAATGATTGTCAAAACAGTAGCAGTAGACACCATACAAGAAATCACTTAGGATACTAAGTTTACATTCTTAGTCGGTCATAAAAGTTTAATTTAGAAGATGGACCATCCTCGCTGCGCATCGGATACGTCCATAATTGTGTTCATATCTCCTCCCCGGCATGTGGGTGGAGACTAATAACTCCAGTTCTATGTTCATTTCTTATTCTCACGTGTCTTCCCGCTCTTGTATGGCATCCTCGACCTGAGGATGTTCGTGCAGTCTGGATCTGGTTATAGATTCATGATCATTGATTGCGTCAGCAGCGTGTCCTACCTCCCTGATGGCATTCAGAATGTCACATGGGTCCAGGGCACGTTCACTATCTGGTTATAGATTCATGATCATTGATTGCGTCAGCAGCGTGTCCTACCTCCCTGATGGCATTCAGAATGTCACATGGGTCCAGGGCACGTTCACTATCTGGTTATAGATTCATGATCCTTGATTGCGTCAGCAGCGCGTCCTACCTCCCTGATGGCATTCAGAATGTCACATGGGTCCAGGGCACGTTCACTATCTGGTTATAGATTCATGATCATTGATTGCGTCAGCAGCGTGTCCTACCTCCCTGATGGCATTCAGAATGTCACATGGGTCCAGGGCACGTTCAGCATCCACGACAGCTGTTCCAGCCAGGCTGTCAGCTCATTCGTTTCCTCTCACGTCGGAGTGTCCAGGAACGAAGATGAAACAGATCCCAATCCGTCCTGATTTCTTTAGTGACACCAACTACTGACTTCGTGCCCAGCCTCCTTCCTTTTTCTTGAGCGTACGCATAGTCACTGAGAAAACACTTGAGTAAAAGTAAAAGTGTTTCTAGCCGGGTCATTGCTTTAGTTACTGCCATGATCCCCATGGTCAAGCTGATGGTAGTTACTGCCATGATCCCCATGGTCAAGCTGATGGTAG
The DNA here is from genome assembly GCA_032433765.1 of Megaustenia siamemsis. Taxonomy (NCBI): domain Eukaryota; kingdom Metazoa; phylum Mollusca; class Gastropoda; order Stylommatophora; family Ariophantidae; genus Megaustenia; species Megaustenia siamemsis. The sequence goes on from JAVIAB010000105.1 coordinate 2,416,771, forward strand.
TTACTGCCATGATCCCCATGGTCAAGCTGATGGTAGTTACTGCCATGATCCCCATGGTCACGCTGATGGTAGTTACTGCCATGATCCCCATGGTCACGCTGATGCTAGTTACTGCCATGATCCCCATGGTCAAGCTGATGGTAGTTACTGCCATGATCCCCATGGTCACGCTGATGGTAGTTACTGCCATGATCCCCATGGTCAAGCTGATGGTAGTTACTGCCATGATCCCCATGGTCACGTTGATGGTAGTTACTGCCATGATCCCCATGGTCAAGCTGATGGTAGTTACTGCCATGATCCCCATGGTCACGCTGATGGTAGTTACTGCGAAGCACCGATATCCTCCTTTACTGTTCTTCCTTTGACCTGGATCATGAAAGCCCACGAGCTCCGACTGTTCTCAACAAGGGACCCATCAGTGTCAACGACTGCCTCATCCTCATGTGAGTTTTCACAGATCAAGGCCTGCACTTCTGCTTCCAAGACCGCAGGGTTTTGTTGACATTCTTTGTTCGAAGTGATCAAAACCGAAACAGATGTAGAGCACTCTACTGCCACCTGTATCCACTCTTCCCCAGGTTCAATGTTGTACAAGAGCACTGACTCAGGGATAGGCACGTGCTAGTGACATATTTCTTCTGCCTCAGATATTGGACAAATGGAAGAAATGGCGCATCTTCTCCAACGTGTGGCTTTCGTGGATTCTAATGTAATGCGTCTGGCATCGTTTTGTATTCTTTTCATTTCATAGCCCGCCACATGTCTTCTATCTCACGACAGTACTTTATTTCATTTCATAGCCCTCCCTTATCTCACGACAGTACTTTATTTCATTGCATAGCCCGTTACATGTCTCTTATCTCACGACAGTATTTTATTTCATTGTATAGCCCTCCACATGTCTCTTATATCACGACAGTACTTTATTTCATTTCATAGCCCGCCACATGTCTTCTATCTCACGACAGTACTTTATTTCATTTCATAGCCCGCCACATGTCTTCTATCTCACGACAGTACTTTATTTCATTTCATAGCCCGCCACATGTTTTCTATCTCACGACAGTACTTTATTTAATTTCATAGCCCGCCACATGTCTTCTATCTCACGACAGTACTTTATTTAATTTCATAGCCCGCCACATGTCTCTTATCTCACGACAGTACTTTATTTCATTTCATAGCCCGCCACATGTCTCTTATCTCACGACAGTACTTTATTTCATTTCATAGCCCGCCACATGTCTCTTATCTCACGACAGTACTTTATTTCATTTCATAGCCCTCCCTTATCTCACGACAGTACTTTATTTCATTTCATAGCCCTCCACATGTCTCTTATCTCACGACAGTACTTTATTTCATTTCATAGCCCGCCTCATGTCTTCTATCTCACGACAGTACTTTATTTCATTGCATAGCCCGCCACATGTCTTCTATCTCACGACAGTACTTTATTTCATTTCATAGCCCGCCACATGTCTTCTATCTCACGACAGTACTTTATTTCATTGCATAGCCCGTTACATGTCTCTTATCTCACGACAGTACTTTATTTCATTGCATAGCCCGTTACATGTCTCTTATCTCACGACAGTACTTTATTTCATGTTATAGCCTGTCTCTTATCTCACGACAGTACTTTATTTCATGTTATAGCCTGTCTCTTATCTCACGACAGTACTTTATTTCATTTCCTAACTTTTGTTTGTTAGAAAAAACATCACGAATCATATCAAAGTTGGTGCAACAAATCTGCTCAATTGCTTTTTTTGCATTGTCCACGATTGATATTCAGAAAGTAGTTTAGTAATTGTTCCTGTATAGTACAGCAAGGCTTTCTTTCCAATTTAACAAGATAAACGCTGTTTGGTGATGATGATCTATGGAAGCTTAGCCTAACTGACCATGCCTGATGCCCACTTGACCGTGCTGTCGTCCCAGTTATTTATTAGTTACTTCCCTCATTTACCTTCGACGTGTACTCTTCGACGTGTACTGTTTACGTTTAACGGCGTAGTCTGAGACAAATTATAGGACATGCCCCATCCCACCCTTCTCTACTGTTTACGTTTAACGGCGTAGTCTGAGACAAATTATAGGACATGCCCCATCCCACCCTTCTCTACTGTTTACGTTTAACGGCGTAGTCTGAGACAAATTATAGGACATGCCCCATCCCACCCTTCTCTACTGTTTACGTTTAATGGCGTAGTCTGAGACAAATTATAAGACATGCTCCATCCCAACCCTTCTCTACTGTTTACGTTTAATGGCGTAGTCTGAGACAAATTATAGGACATGCTCCATCCCAACCCTTCTCTACTGTTTACGTTTAATGGTGTAGTCTGAGACAAATTATAGGACATGCTCCATCCCAACCCTTCTCTACTGTTTACGTTTAATGGCGTAGTCTGAGACAAATTATAGGACATGCTCCATCCCAACCCTTCTTCACTCCTACATCATCGTACGTTATTTAAATGTCACATGAAAATACAAGTTCGCTGTAACCCCAGGTCTCTGTGAGTGACAACCTGTCTAACAGGTACAGTTACCTAATGGACCACATTATGAGCTGGGATTGTTTACGTGCAGACGTATTGATCAGAAGACTCGTTCAGGGCTTATGTCGCACACCTGGACGGGAGAGCTGGAAACTCGAGTTGACGGCAGTTTACAGTATGTTCCCTGGCGCTGAGAATGTCAAGTACCCGACAGCCAAGGCGTTGTGCGAGTTTTTCTCATTAGAAGCTGAAAGGGGGGAATTTTGTCGAAATTGAGAAAACTATTTCTCGAACGTTCACCGCGACATTTTTGGAGTTGACCACACATAGCGTTATCTATCACATGAAAGTCATTGTTTGAATGTCAGTACAGAACACGTTACTTATAACTCCTGCAGTGATTTTAAGAATGTTTTATTTCATTTATTATATATTTTTTTTATTTTATTAATTTTTTTCTTGATTCTTGATCTTTTAATTGTTTTATTTTGATTGTCTGTTTTTTTTTTATTGTTTGAGTATCTTCTCTTTGTTTTCTACTGTCTGAGTGTAATCATGACCATTGTGTAAAAAGTAAAGTACCCCCGTCACGCCAAGTGGCGTACAGGGAAATATGGTGTTAGTGACCCTATATTTTACAGACCTTCAGCACATGATTTTTTGGGTAATGTGGTCAGTATTACGCCCGTGCTGCTTTACTTTCCCAGAAAAAAATCCGGTACCCATTTAAGGCTGGGTGAACCCGGAAGCCGTCGGTTGGGATCGAACTCTACCCCTTGTCCGTGGTAGTCCAGTTCACTAACCACTGAGCTATCGCGGCTCATGACCATTGTGTGGTCCGTGTATTCTGTGATATTAGGGATTGCTCTGCTGTGGGTTACTCTTTACCTGTTCTGTTGCCTTGTTAGTATAACATCTATCTGGCTTCTGCATGTTGTGTCATTCCATTTGTACCAGGTGTATAATTGAGACTCTCTGTGTTTGTAGAATGTGTTGGTGATAAATAAATCATTTTGATTGCATAGTTCCAGCAGTCTGCTTCCATTTTCCTTTATTTTAGCTGTCTTATCGTTAAAGGGTCCTAAGATATCTCTATTCTCACTGTTGCTTTTACAAACCTTCCATTAAAATCTCCTATCACTATGTCGTTGCTTTCATCAGTCTTGTTGACAATTTCATTTAGTATTTCATAGAATTCTTCGCTGTCTTATTCATTGTTGTTGCATGGTGCATAAATCTGTATGTAAGTTGTTTTCGGTTGTCTTCTAGTAGTCTGATTGTTATAATTCTTTCTGATCAGTATTTTATTTCTAGAATATTCTTTGCGTGTTCTGGGTCAATTATAAAGCCCAATCCGTTTGTTGCTCTCTCTCTCTCTCTGTTGTCGACTCCTGAGAATATTATAGTGTAGTTCATGTGTGTTTTCTTCATCTGTTATTCTTTTACGCTGGTGCCCGCTAATCCTAGTATTAAAATTTTTCTCTTTGCTACTTCTTCTATAACTTCAACTTCTTTATTTTTTATTCCGCATATATTGATGGTTGCTACGTTGTGGTCTATCTCTACTTTTCTGTGATTTCTTTGCGTATAAAACGGTTATCTCTAACCGGCCTGCTGTCTGTCGTGTTAAGGCTTAACTTAAAAACACACGTTGGGGGTAGCCTGGAGATGTTTCCCCACGTGCCGAATCGCTAGGTGTCACGTGTGATTTTTAAGATCTAACTATAAATGTTTAGCTAGTTACATCTTAAAACAGTAGTTATCTGATCTTGTCCTACTCCTTGAATAGTACACTTTACACAACTTTTACGAAGCCTATATATCTGTTAGAAACATTCTATCGGTCACTTTAATCACATAATCCATACTCCGAAATTAAAACAAATCACCATCTTGGACAACGGGAAACTAGATCCATACAACTTACAGACTACTTAAAGGATATACATAAAGATGACACAGACATACGTCTAATATGTATTGTATACTGGGAGCAAACAGCAATAATAAAATATAACAAAGAGAACTCAACACCCATGGACATAAAAAGAGGAGTAAGACAAGGATGCATCCTATCACCAAGCTTGTTCAATCTATACACTGAGCAAATCTTTAAAGATATCACAGAGATGCCTCAACATTAATGGAAAGATAATCAATAACCTAAGATATGCTGACGATACTGTTCTACTAGCAGAAAATCCTAAAGATCTACAACAATTACTTAATGAAATAAGCAGGACAAGCAAAAAATAGGGATTATATATGTAAATCCAAAAGACTCAACATTCTTCTGTAGAAATGTGGTTTTACAGAAGAATGTTGATAATACCATGGACAGCTAAGAAGAGTAATGAAAACGTTCTGAAAGAAACCAAAGCAAAACTAGAACTAATTTCCAATGTTAGGAAGAAACAATAATCATTTTTGGCCATGTAATGAGAAGAAAGCAGCTGGAATATATTGTAACAACTGGGAAAATTGAAGGACGAAGAGACAGAGGGAAGCAAAGAGAAAATGATGCCAGACAGTTTAAGAGAATGGCTTGACAGAAGGTCAACAACAGAAATCATAAATAACTGTCGAGATCGAAAGTTGTGGAGAGACGTGATCACCTAATCCAGCAGGCCTGGTACTTGATGATGATGATCCAAGAGACTAAAACTATGATCATAGACATAGATAATACTCAAAACCCACAAGTGGATATCAAAGTTGAAGGAATAGACCTGGAGACAGTCCAGAGCTACAACTACCTGAGACATACTATAACCAATGATGGAAAATGCAAAATTGAAATAAACAAAAGAATAGGTATGGCAAAAAGTAATTTTAATGCCATGAAAAATATACTAACAACAAAACAAATATCAACAGGGCTGAAACTAAGAATAGCTAAATGCTATATCTTCTCAACATTCCTGTATGGTGCAGACACATGGACATTAGACAAGAAAGCAAACAGAAAATTGAAGCCTTTGAAATGGTGTGGATATATAGAGGAATAGGAAGCACTGGATGGAAAGAAAAAAGAAAACAAACGATGAAGTTTTAAAACAACTAAAACTCAAAAGAGAACTACTAAACACAATTAGAACAAGGCAAATAAGATTTTTGGGTCATGTTAAAAGACACAACAGCCTACTAAAAGTAATCTTGGAAGGGAAAATACAAGGTAAAAGAGGCAGAGGCAGACCAAGTCTAAAATGGACGAGTAACATCAAAAGATGGACAAGTCATCCTATGACAATCTGCACCATCAAAGCAAGAGACAGAGCGGAATGGCGCTCCATGGTAGCCAACCTTCGATGCGGAGACGGCACTCAGTGAAAAAATCCATGAATTCCATCAATTATTTCCTTCCAGTAAACATTTGCTGTAATTCTTTCTTTCTGTCCTTCCATCCGTCTGTCTACCTTCATGTATGTCTTCTGTCTATCTGTATGTCTGTCTATGTGATTGTCAGTCTGTCTGCCTGCCTGTCTGTGTGTCTGACTATGTGATTGTCAGTCTGTCCGCCTGCATGTCTGTGTGTCTGTCTATGTGATTGTCAGTCTGTCTGCCTGTCTGTCTGTGTGTCTGACTATATGATTGTCAGTCTGTCTGCCTGCCTGTCTGTGTGTCTGACTATGTGATTGTCTGTCTGCCTGCCTGCCTATCTGTGTGTCTGACTATGTGATTGTCAGTCTGTCTGCCTGCCTGTCTGTGTGTCTGTCTATGTGATTGTCAGTCTGCCTGCCTGCCTGTCTGTATGTCTGTCTATGTGATTGTCAGTCTGTCTGCCTGCCTGTCTGTATGTCTGTCTATGTGATTGTCAGTCTGTCTGCCTGCCTGCCTGTGTGTCTGACTATGTGATTGTCAGTCTGTCTGCCTGCCTGTCTGTCTATGTGATTGTCAGTCTGTCTGCCTGCCTGTCTGTATGTCTGTCTATGTGATTGTCAGTCTGTCTGCCTGCCTGTATGTGTGACTATGTGATTGTCTGTCTGTCTGCCTGCCTGCCTGTATGTCTGTCTATGTGATTGTCAGTCTGTCTGCCTGCCCGTCTGTATGTCTGTCTATGTGATTGTCAGTCTGTCTGCCTGCCTGTCTGTATGTCTGACTATGTGATCGTCAGTCTGTCTGCCTGCCTGTCTGTATGTCTGTCTATGTGGTTGTCAGTCTGTCTGCCTGCCTGTCTGTGTGTCTGACTATGTCATTGTCAGTCTGCCTGCCTGTCTGTGTGTCTGACTATGTCATTGTCAGTCTGTCTGCCTGCCTGTCTGTGTGTCTGACTATGTGATTGTCAGTCTGTCTGCCTGCCTGTCTGTGTGTCTGACTATGTCATTGTCAGTCTGTCTGCCTGCCTGTCTGTGTGTCTGACTATGTCATTGTTAGTCTGTCTGCATGCCTGTCTGTGTGTCTGACTATGTGATTGTCAGTCTGTCTGCCTGCCTGTCTGTGTGTCTGACTATGTCATTGTCAGTCTGTCTGCCTGCCTGTCTGTGTGTCTGACTATGTCATTGTCAAGTCTGTCTGCATGCCTGTCTCTGTGTCTGACTATGTATGTGTCAGTCTGTCTGCCTGCCTGTCTGTGTGTCTGACTATGTCAGTGTCAGTCTGTCTGTCTGCCTGTCTGTGTGTCTGCCTGTGTGATTGTCAGTCTGTCTGCCTGCCTGTCTGTGTGTCTGTCTGTGTGCCTGTCTGTGTGTCTGACTATGTCATTGTCTGTGTGCCTGCCTGACTGTGTGTCTGACTATGTGATTGTCAGTCTGTCTGCCTGCCTGTCTGTGTGTCTGACTATGTGATTGTCAGTCTGTCTGCCTGCCTGTCTGTGTGTCTGACTATGTCATTGTCAGTCTGTCTGCCTGCCTGTCTGTGTGTCTGACTATGTCATTGTTAGTCTGTCTGCATGCCTGTCTGTGTGTCTGACTATGTGATTATCAGTCTGTCTGCCTGCCTGTCTGTGTGTCTGACTATGTCATTGTCAGTCTGTCTGCCTGCATGTCTGTGTGTCTGACTATGTCATTGTCAAGTTTGTCTGCATGCCTGTCTCTGTGTCTGACTATGTCATTGTCAGTCTGTCTGCCTGCCTGTCTGTGTGTCTGACTATGTCAGTGTCAGTCTGTCTGTCTGCCTGTCTGTGTGTCTGCCTGTGTGATTGTCAGTCTGTCTGCCTGCCTGTCTGTGTGTCTGTCTGTGTGCCTGTCTGTGTGTCTGACTATGTCATTGTCTGTGTGCCTGCCTGACTGTGTGTCTGACTATGTGATTGTCAGTCTGTCTGCCTGCCTGTCTGTGTGTCTGACTATGTCATTGTCAGTCTGTCTGCTTGGATGTCTGTGTGTCTGACTATGTCATTGTCAGTCTGTCTGCCTGCCTGTCTGTGTGTCTGACTATGTCATTGTCAGTCTGTCTGCCTGCCTGTCTGTGTGTCTTTCTGTGTGATTGTCAGTCTGTCTGCCTGCCTGTCTGTGTGTCTGTCTATGTCATTGTCAGTCTGTCTGTGTCTGTCTATGTCATTGTCAGTCTGTCTGTGTGTATGACTATGTCATTGTCAGTCTGTCTGCCTGCCTGTCTGTGTGTCTGTCTGTGTGCCTGTCTGTGTGTCTGACTATGTCATTGTCTGTGTGCCTGCCTGACTGTGTGTCTGACTATGTGATTGTCAGTCTGTCTGCCTGCCTGTCTGTGTGTCTGACTATGTCATTGTCAGTCTGTCTGCCTGCCTGTCTGTGTGTCTGACTATGTCATTGTCAGTCTGTCTGCTTGGATGTCTGTGTGTCTGACTATGTGATTGTCAGTCTGTCTGCCTGCCTGTCTGTGTGTCTGACTATGTCATTGTCAGTCTGTCTGCCTGCCTGTCTGTGTGTCTTTCTGTGTGATTGTCAGTCTGTCTGCCTGCCTGTCTGTGTGTCTGTCTATGTCATTGTCAGTCTGTCTGTGTCTGTCTATGTCATTGTCAGTCTGTCTGTGTGTATGACTATGTCATTGTCAGTCTGTCTGCCTGCCTGTCTGTGTGCCTGTCTGTGTGTCTGACTATGTCATTGTCTGTGTGCCTGCCTGACTGTGTGTCTGACTATGTGATTGTCAGTCTGTCTGCCTGCCTGTCTGTGTGTCTGACTATGTCATTGTCAGTCTGTCTGCCTGCCTGTCTGTGTGTCTGACTATGTCATTGTCAGTCTGTCTGCTTGGATGTCTGTGTGTCTGACTATGTCATTGTCAGTCTGTCTGCCTGCCTGTCTGTGTGTCTGACTATGTCATTGTCAGTCTGTCTGCCTGCCTGTCTGTGTGTCTTTCTGTGTGATTGTCAGTCTGTCTGCCTGCCTGTCTGTGTGTCTGTCTATGTCATTGTCAGTCTGTCTGTGTCTGTCTATGTCATTGTCAGTCTGTCTGTGTGTATGACTATGTCATTGTCAGTCTGTCTGCCTGCCTGTCTGTGTGTCTGACTATGTCAGTGTCAGTCTGTCTGCCTGCCTGTCTGTGTGTCTGTCTATGTCATTGTCAGTCTGTCTGCCTGCCTGTCTGTGTGTCTGTCTACCTGCCTGTCTGTGTGTCTGACTATGTCATTGTCAGTCTGTCTGCCTGCCTGCCTGTCTGTGTGTCTGTCTACCTGCCTGTCTGTGTCATTGTCAGTCTGTCTGTGTCTGTCTATGTCATAGTCAGTCTGTCTGTGTGTCTGACTATGTCATTGTCAGTCTGTCTGCCTGCCTGTCTGTGTGTCTGACTATGTCAGTGTCAGTCTGTCTGCCTGCCTGTCTGTGTGTCTGTCTATGTCATTGTCAGTCTGTCTGCCTGCCTGTCTGTGTGTCTGTCTACCTGCCTGTCTGTGTGTCTGACTATGTCATTGTCAGTCTGTCTGCCTGCCTGCCTGTCTGTGTGTCTGTCTACCTGCCTGTCTGTGTGTCTGACTATGTCATTGTCAGTCTGTCTACCTGCCTGTCTGTGTGTCTGACTATGTCAGTGTCAGTCTGTCTGCCTGCCTGTCTGTGTGTCTGTCTATGTCATTGTCAGTCCTCTGCCTGCCTGTCTGTGTGTCTGTCTACCTGCCTGTCTGTGTGTCTGACTATGTCATTGTCAGTCTGTCTGCCTGCCTCTCTGTGTGTCTATCTATGTCATTGATGATAAGAACTAGTTTGGTCAAGGATCAAGTGAAAACACCTTGAAACTCTCACACGTGCACCAGATCGCTCATGCTGGCTCTCTGGGACATGGACAAACAGAACTGGGTCAAATGTGAGAACCATGTCAAGAACAATCAAAACGATTATTGGCGGAAAGTTGGCTTGTGCTCCAACGGTCAGCAGTGATCAACTTGTCCGACTCATCCAATTCAGAAAAGGTGAGTCAATTCTATCTCTAGAAATACTTCACACACACACAAATGTCGATATGTTATTAACGGAATAGACGTAGAACAAAGAATACCGCTGAATAGGTAGGTGGCTGCAACAAATTAACGTCACGATTGAATTATCGACTCCGATTGATTAAAAACAACTGGCTGTGGTGATGACAAGTGCAAATAATAATTATATAAATAATGTTTTCTTTGTGAAAGAATTTATGAAACCAGTGTATTGAACAAAATGAATGAACATTTCTTATGAAATAAAGTGGATTTATGACCTACATATGAACCATTGTATACACGGCTCTGGTTTGTGAAATGGAATAAATATACTGTAATCAGGTATGTCTGCTGGCATAGGTGATCATGTCTATTCACAACTTTCGACCTCGACAGTTATTTATCATTTTGTTGCTGACCTGCTGCCAAGCCATTATGCTTTCTAGTATCTTTTCTCTTTGCTTTCCTCTATCTCTTTGTCCTCAATTTTCCCAGTTGTCACAATGTATTTCAGCTGTTCCCTTCTCATTACATGGCCAAAAAATTATGATTGTTTCTTCCTAATTTTTTTTAAAAATTAGCTCTCTTTTTGCTTTGGCCTCTTTCAGAACATTTTCATTACTCTTCTTAGCTGTCCATGGTATTCTCAACATTCTTCTGTAAAACCACATTTCTACAGCCCCCAATGATTTTCTTGCCTGTTGTCATATTGTCCATGATCCACATCCATATGTTAAGACTGGCTCTACATAACATGTAAGAACACTTTTTCTTGTTTCTATTGTCAGAAATGAATGTACAATATCTTCCTCATTGTTTGGAAAGCTGCTTTTGCCTGAGCCATTCTGCACCTCACCTTTGTTGTACATCTACCATCTGAGATTATTATTGTTCCCAGATATTTAAATTCATTTACCTGCTTTAATATTGTTACTCTTGTCTTTATTGTGCAATGCGGTGATGCCTTTTTCTTTATTGCTACCATTACTTCTGTATTTTTGCTATTGAGGCTGAGTTCTTTATTTTAGCGTCTCTTCACTATAATGTCTAGCATTTCTCGTAACTTATTTTTAATCTTAGCGATTAAGACTGCACCATTAGCATACCGAAGGTTATTTATATTATGACCTCCAATTGTTATTCCAAGCATGTCCCTTATGGATATTTAAATAATCTCACTATACATATTAAATAAATCTGGTGACAGCACACAACCTTGCCTAACACCCTGTATTATTTGTTGAAACATTCCCAACTGATGCAACACTGATAGAATGGGAAGCAGTAGGGCCAGGACTAATGACAGCAACATTTAAGACAAATAGCAAATAAATAAAAATGCACATTATCCAACGCTATGCATCAACCAATGATAAGAGAGATTTAGTTAATGATTAATTCTATAAACAGTTTAAATGTAAAATGGATGGAAGACGAGACAAAGATATTACAATTTTGAAGAGAGATCTGAACGCAAAAATAGGAACAGACAACAGAGGCTTTGAAGAGATCATGGAAAAACATGCAATCGGAGAAATGATAAAAGAATGCATAATGCTACATGGGTGTCACCAGATCATAGAACGGAGAATCAAATTGACCACATATGTATTAATAATAGGTTTAAGTACTTCTTACATGATGTAAAATTAACTAGAGTAGCTGATGTGGCTTCAGATCATTATTTTCTGTTAGTAAAACTTAAAATCAAACTTAAAAGATATACTACAACACATAAGGGTAGACAGTATTTCATTGTATGGTTTCTTAAAGAACAAGGAATGAAAGATAAATTTGCAGTCACAATATCAAACAAATACCAAGTCTAACAACAATTAAAAAATACAATAAATATAGAAGATCATTGGAAACAGGTAAAGGATACAATGAAGAAGACATGCAAAGAAACCCTGTGGAAAAGAGAACGCCAGAATAAGGCATGGATGACAGCAGAGACTCTGGGGAAATTAACGAAAGAAAGAATAAGAAAGCAGACATAAATAAAAGCAAAACAAGAAGTAATAAAGCCAAGACACAGGAAGCTTACACAGAGGTGAACAAAGAAGTGAGACGATGCATTAAAAGGGATAAGAGTAAATATATAGATGAACTAGCTAAAGAGGCAGAAGAAGCAGCAAATAAAGGGAATATGAAAGAACTGTACAACAGCACAAACAAATTAAGTGGAAATTACAAACAGATCAATGCCTTTATTAAAAATAAGAAAAGAAATCTGCTTAGTAATATAAGGGAAGAAATGGAGAGATGGAAAGAGCACTCTGAAGAACTTTTGAACAGACCCGGCTCAAATAATCCTCCAGATATACTACCAGCAGAAAAAGAGTTACACGTTAACTGCGGAAAACCAAGCAAAGAAGAAATAATGAAAGCCGTCAAACTATTAAAAGATGGTAAAGCCACAGGACCAGATGAAATTCCTTCAGAAGCCATCAAAGCAGATATTAACACCTCTACCAAGATGTTACATGATCTATTGGATAAAATTCGGGAGAGGGAAGATATACCTAAAGACTGGAGAGAAGGTTATATGATCAAACTACCAAAGAAAGGAAGTTTACAGGAGTGCACACATTATAGGGGAATTATGCTACTATCAGTGCCAGGAAAAATATTAGGCAGAATCATTCTGGAGAGACTAAAGGAGGCTATAGAGAAACACTTGCGAGATGAACAAGCAGGTTTTAGGAAGAACAGATCATGTGCTGATCAAGTAACTACTCTACGTATAATAGTTGAACAAAGTCTAGAACTAAAATCCCCACTTTATATTGGATTTATAGATTACGAAAAGGCAGTTGAAAGCTTAGACAGAAGAATGCTTTGGAAGTTGCTGAGTCATTACGGAATCACCATAAAGTTTATTAACCTGATAAAAACAATGTATGAAGGAACAAAATGTAGTGTGGTGCATGAAGGACAGCTTACAGAAGCATTTGAAATAAGAACAGGAGTAAGGCAAGGATGCCTTCTGTCTCCATTTCTCTTTCTACTGGCCATAGATTGGATTATGAAAATAACTCAAAACAACAGAAATGGAATCCAGTGGTCACTGACCAAACAACTTGATGATTTAGACTTTGCTGGTGACATAGCTCTCCTATCACACAGCCATCAACAGGTGCAGGATAAAATGAGTATATTAGATGAGAGATCACAACAGCTAGGACTAAAGTTTAATAGAGATAAGAACAAACATTATGAGAATTAATACAGTTGGTAATAACCAAATAAAAATGGGAGAAATACCTCTCTAGACATACAAACTTACATATAATCATCATCATCGAGTGTCATCTCCGCATCGAAGGTTGGCTACCATGGAGCGCCATTCTGCTCTGTCTCTTATTTTGATGGTGCAGATTGTCATAGGCTAGTTTGTCCATCTTTTGATGTTACTCGTCCATGTTGATCTTGGTCTGCCTCTGCCTCTTTTACCTTGTATTTTCCCCTCCAAGATTACATTTAGTAGGCTGTTGTGTCTTTTAACATGGACCAAAAATCTCATTTGTCTTGTTCTAATTGTATTTAGTAGTTCTCTTTTCATTTTTTAGTTGTTGACTTAATCGTTTGTTTTCTTTTCTTTCCATCCATTTCTACCTATTCTTCGATATATCCATATTTCAAAGGCTTCAATTTTCTGTTCTGTTTTTTTTCTAATGTCTATGTTTCTGCACCATATAGGAATGTTGAGAAGATATAACATTTTGCTATTCTTAGTTCTAGAATCTCACATATATCTGAGCAGTAATGTAAACAAAGAGGGAGGAACAGAGAATGATAGCAAAATAAGGATATCAAAAGTAAGAGGAGCATTCGTTGCACCGGGAAACATATGGAAATCCAAAGAAATTAGGTTAAATACAAAAATTAAAAGTTTTAAACTCCAATGTTAAGTCAGTCCTGTTATATGGCTGTGAAACATGGAGAACAACAAAATTGACAATCATGAAAATACAGACCCTCATTAATGGATGCTTGCGCAGAATAAAAGGATGGAAATGGCAGGACAAAATCACTAACATAGAATTATGGAAATGTACCAGTCAAACACTAGTGGATAAGGAGATACAGCGAAGACGATGGCGCTGGATAGGACACACACTGCGGAAGCCAACTGAGAGTATTACACAACATGCCCTTTTTGGAATCCCCAGGGGAAAAGAAATACAGGAAGACCAAAATATTCTTGGAGAAGACAGATGGAAGCAGAGATGAAGATGATGGGAAAGACATGGAATGACCTTAAAAGAATGGCAAGATACAGAACGGATAAGAAAGTGTTTGTTGAAGACCTATGCTCCACAGGGAGTTAAAAAGAAGAAAAAGAAGATTTGTTATTCCAGGCATGTCCCTTATGGATTTTAAAATAATCTAATTATACATATTAAATAAATCTGGTGACATTACACAACCTTGCTTAACAACTTGTTTTATTTGTTGAAACATTCCCAATTAATTTCCAAATCTTATGGCCGCTGTTTGTTGCCGGTACACGTTCTTTATTATTCATAGATCCTTGCCGTCAAGATCTCATATTGTGGCGACTCATGGCTATACAAAGAAGTGGCGATGGTTGTTTTTCTGTTGCTTTCCGTCGGTTTGTTTATGCTTGACTTTTTGACTAGATTTTGACTAAAAAGTCTCACCCACTAGACAGTGGGTTATTTTACTTTAGGGTACCCTCCTTTAAACTTGTACTCTCCCGGGCACGCCTGCAGCAGGGCAGCCGCAGGTTGTAATACTGTAAAATTTATTTTGATACACCAATAATTAATACACTTATAAGAATAACAAAGAAAATGACTGTTTTGATAACTATGTGCAGTCTACATTTGTGATTAAAATATTTAGGTTGGGACAAAAATAGGACTTCATAAATAAAAAGATAAGATAAGGAATGAAGAATTTAGGGGGGAAAAGCTAGGAATAACCCCGGCCATAAAATATATAAAGAAACAACAGATAAAATGGTTGGCCACGTGACAAGGCAAAGAAATCAAAACACAACGAGCCTTAATTAAACGTTTCGAGAACACCAGACCCAAGGGTCGACCGCGATAATGATGGATTGACGGAATATTAGAAGCACTAGGAAACATAACAGCAGCAGAGGCGAACAGAAGAGCAAAAGACCGCAAATTATATCTCCCCTCGACGCTGAAAGGCAGATGAGGAAGGAAAGAAGAAGATGAAGACAATAAAATAAAAAAAAGAACATTAACAAAAATGATGAGAAGTTAAAAAAATTGCAACGCAAAACATTTGTGAACGCACTACAGTAAAGTTTCTGTAACAAAAAATAGAAGTAAATGGGTATCTCGATTTGTAACGTACACTCGCTTGATGGCAACTCCCTTACGAACTTATTTAATAAATTACCCGTGAGGAAAGGGGAGGGAAAGGAAGACTGGCAACACGTCTACATTGTTTATATGACCGCAGCCTAAAGGCAATGAGCTCATCAGATGATGTCATATTCTCCCACAGACGTAGCTCTGCAACATCTCCCCACTTTGGGTTGCTCGTTTTCTTGTGGTCAGTAAATCTGCTCTTTCCCTGTCACGGACTTCTGCATCGTTAGGGCCAAAATAGCACACCAGTTATTGAAGTTTGGAGACATCTACGTACGTTAGCCAATCATATCGCAGCATCTACACCAGTTATTGAAGTTTGGAGACATCTACCAACGTTAGCCAATCATATCGCAGCATCTACACCAGTTATTGAAGTTTGGAGACATCTACCTACGTTAGCCAATCATATCGCAGCATCTACACCAGTTATTGAAGTTTGGAGACATCTACGTACGTTAGCCAATCATATCGCAGCATCTATTTTGAACATTCATCAGCGTCGACTGATAATCTGACGTCATTACAGCCCTCTTTACTGGAAGCTCTAATATCGTAACCTCCTGCTCCCCTTGTTACGTTTTAAAACTTGGATGACACCTCTCCCCCCCCATTCTTTTTTATACAGTGATCTTAGATTGCCCCCTCAGAAACAGTCATCGTCTCAATGCCCATGGTCATACTTCAGATGGTATTAGCAGTGGTAGGGGAGTAATAGGTGTAGTAGCACGAGGCTGAGGAGTAGCACGAGGATGAGGTGTAGCACGAGGATGAGATGTAGCACGAGGCTGAGGAGTAGCACGAGGATGAGGTGTAGCACGAGGATGAGGTGTAGCACGAGGATGAGGTGTAGCACGAGGATGAGGTGTAACACGAGGATGAGGTGTAGCACGAGGATGAGTTGTAGCATGAGGATGAGGTGTAGCACGAGGATGAGGTGTAGCACGAGGATAAGGTGTAGCACGAGGATGACGTGTAGCACGAGGCTGAGGAGTAGCACGAGGATGAGGTGTAGCACGAGGATGAGGTATAGCACGAGGATGAGGAGTAGCACGAGGATGAGGTGTAGCATGAGGATGAGGAGTAGCACGAGGCTGAGGAGTAGCACGAGGATGAGGTGTAGCACGAGGATGAGGTGTAGCATGAGGATGAGGAGTAGCACAAGGATGAGGAGTAGCACGAGGATGAGGAGTAGCACGAGGATGAGGTGTAGCATGAGGATGAGGAGTAGCACAAGGATGAGGTGTAGCACGAGGATGAGGTGTATCACGAGGATGAGGTGTATCACGAGGATGAGGTGTAGCACGAGGATGAGGTGTAGCACGAGGATGAAGTGTATCACGAGGATGAGGATGAGAAGTAGTACGAGGATGAGGAGTAGCATGAGGATGAGGAGTAGCATGAGGATGAGGAGTAGCACGAGGATGAGGTGTAGCATGAGGATGAGAAGTAGCATAAGGATGAAAAGTAGCACGAGGATGATGTGTAGCCCGAGGATGAGGAGTAACACGAGGATGAGGATGAGGTGTAACATGAGGATGAGGTGGAGGAGTGGTAGCACATACTCCATACATCTCTGCTAAAATTCTTTCTCATTCTGTCAGTGAATCCAAGGCCTGATATTCTTGTCATGTATAATTGACTCCCATCCGTGAACAAAATTGTCTGCAGCAAAATGTCAGATAATATAACAATAATTAGAACATTTAAATAATTTTATAATAATTAAAAAAAAAATACTATATTGCCTTTCATTGAGCTGGTTCCTACATTCTTTGCCAAGATGAACTCTCGTCTGTGTGTGATGTGGCTTGCTCTCTCCAATATCGGCCTATTCATCTTCTTTGGCAAAAAACTACTGCAGTGAGTGGCATCGCCTAATTAATCGCTTCCTCCGTATGTGTCGTCCATAACAACATTTGGTGGTCGTGATCTTGAATGTCCGCTGTGTTGCCGTGCAGGATTGTCTGCCCAGTCTGATATGTGCATGTAGTTTTAGTTTGAGCCAATAGAGATGTCCCAACATGCACCTCATGATTCATATCTGGGAGTCTCAGGCAACCTAGATCTACTTAACGCTCCTTTAATTTTGAATGCGCTCTGGCTGTTCGATTTGCATCACTGCCGCTGTAATAACGCCTAAATCAATGTCCCATAATACCGTCACCAGTAATCTCTTGCAAAGCAGCATAGATATTATTATGATATGGGCAGAGCATAGCAATTACTATCATAGGCGCAGTAGAAATGTTAACAGTTTAGTACAAGTGTTGTACTAGAATACTAACAGTTTAATACAAGTGTTGTACTAGAATACTAACAGTTTAATACAAGTGTTTTACTAGAATACTAACAGTTTAGTACAAGTGTTGTACTAGAATACTAACAGTTTAGTACAAGTGTTGTACTAGAATACTAACAGTTTAGTACAAGTGTTGTACTAGAATACTAATAGTTTAGTACAAGTGTTGCACTAGAATACTAACAGTTTAGTACAAGAATTGTGCTAGAATACTAACAGTTTAGTACAAGTGTTGTACTAGAATACTAACAGTTTAGTACAAGTGTTGTACTAGAATACTAATAGTTTAGTACAAGTGTTGTACTAGAATACTAACAGTTTAGTACAAGTGTTGTACTAGAATACTAACAGTTTAGTACAAGTGTTGCACTAGAATACTAACAGTTTAATACAAGTGTTGTACTAGAATACTAACAGTTTAGTACAAGTGTTGTACTAGAATACTAACAGTTTAGTACAAGAGTTGTGCTAGAATACTAACAGTTTAGTACAAGTGTTGTACTAGAATACTAATAGTTTAGTACAAGTGTAGTGCTAGAATACTAACAGTTTAGTACAAGTGTTGTACTAGAATACTAACAGTTTAGTACAAGTGTTGTACTAGAATACTAACAGTTTAGTACAAGTGTTGTACTAGAATACTAACAGTTTAGTGCAAGAATTGTGTTAGAATACTAATAGTTTAGTACAAGTGTTGTGCTAGAATACTAATAGTTTAGTACAAGAATTGTGCTAGAATACTAATAGTTTAGTACAAGTGTTGTACTAGAATACTAATAGTTTAGTGCAAGTGTTGTACTAGAATGCTAACAGTTTAGTGCAAGAATTGTGCTAGAATACTAATAGTTTAGTACAAGAATTGTGCTAGAATACTAACAGTTTAGTGCAAGTGTTGTACTAGAATACTAATAGTTTAGTACAAGTTCATTTCATTATTTATCTCATGTATTACTTCTGTTGACTAAAACAGGTCTTTAGCTAAAGCCGCAGAAGCTACAAGGAACGAGGACAGACTGTCAACACTCACCTGTTGAGATGGACTGTACACCTAATGGGCCGTTGTCTTGTAAACGAGGTCTGTTTGACAAACAGCTTTACAAACGTGCATGTATTGTTAGATGTTCATTGTAAAGAAAAGCGAGTCTACCTTGTGTATGGCGTTTACAGCGCCTGTTCAGTGAAGTGAGCCGACACCTTGAAACCTGAACTCAATGCACGAGCTGCGCGTGCCAAGATAAATATCACTCTATGTCAGGCCAAACAGCATAAATCACCCAGCCAAACTGGCAAAAACATGCGCATTTTCTGCGCTAAAAAGTTTGCTATTTGAAAAACAAATGGAATCTGATTGGATATTTAACTTTCAGAAAATGTGTTCTGTAACCACTCGTTTGGTTGGTTGCATTTAACTGTCAGAATCAACAATAAGCCTTCCAGTTGGTTACATTTGTCGTTCAGAATAAGCAATCTGCAACCATGTTTCTATGAAAATATGGTGGTTTATATATATGAGATATCTTGAAGAATGATAACAAAAGACGTGGGAGAACTGGCTAGACTGAAACTCGTCCGGCGGACAGTCTGCAAAGGACATGCAACACGATAATGATAAATCACGTTCCTAGTTTTCGTTATATCTAACTTTCAGAATAAGTAATCAGTGACCACGTCTCTAGTTGGTAACACTGAACTTTCAGAATAAACTGTAAGAATGTTTTCCGTTGGTTATGTGATCACCAACCAATCGCATGTTGTAAATAGCGATGGGTATATGTCACGCCCCTGACGCGACGTTGTTGTCTCCTCTTAAAGAAGTAACCACTCCGCGGCGTTTTAAGTCAATTTATGGAGGTATTGTCGCTCGATATTTATAGTCTTGACCTTTCATTTTCGGTTGTATTTCCAACAATATCGTTCGTAAAGAAACATGGAAAGTACAGAGCGCTCCTCAATCTTTAGTTTTAGCTTTCGTGGATCTCCATGCGGTGTTGAAACTGGCACAAATTATATTCGTTTGATCTTTTTTCTATTCCCACTGCCTCCTGAAACTGACATTGATATGATTCCAAAATAATTAAATGTGGTAGCATTATATGAGAATGTGAAAAAGAAATAAAAAAGAGCTGAAGGTGTCAAATAAAAGTGGATATATTAATTGAGGGACAATAAAAAAAAAAAAGCTAAATCTTAGCCATAGAATGTGGTGGCTTATCGACCCGTCAAAAATTGTACAAACTGAAAACTATCAATTCAAAACGCAAAATGAAAGTACTTTACAGAAGAAGATGCGACAAGATGAGACACTGTCACGTGAGTTGTAAAATATAACAACAAAGTGTAACTAATGTTCTGATGTGCCTAGAATAGCACACAACATGGATAATTTACATGTTTAAATGAATGAATCGAAATAGTGTTAACTCACTGAAACCACAGGAAATCAGCAGAGAGTAGCTACATGGAGTGATCAGAAACAGCGGGAAACACTGGCCATCATCAGCTTGGATCAAAGAACAGACTGGTTAAAGCCATGGACCCAATCTTTAATGATCGTCCCTCGACTGTGAAACTACTGGAGTATCAACCTATTTAGCCAAGCCAGGAGTAAAACTTCAAGTCATCTTAAATAGATCATAAGCCCAGGTAGAGGAAATCAATGCTGAGGTGCAAGCTTTAAAAACGGCACACCTGCAGTTGGGCAGACATTCAAAGTACATATCTGATGTGAAAAATGTTTGCATGACAAGAACCCGCACTCGTGTTAATACACTTCAAGAAGGCGGTTGATAGTAAATGGCAAGTAGCAGCATGGACTACAGGGAAGAAATGCTACAATAAACCAGTATCATACAACCAATATGTGTAAAGTATACAACCAATATGTGTAAAGTATACAACCAATATGTGTAAAGTATACAACCAATATGTGTAAAGTATACAACCAATATGTGTAAAGTATACAACCAATATGTGTAACTCTCTCTAACGAGAGAGTTTCTCAAATCATCACTAACGAGAGAGTTTCTCACATCATCACTAACGAGAGAGTTTCTCAAATCATCACTAACGAGAGAGTTTCTCACATCATCACTAACGAGAGAGTTTCTCACATCATCACTAGCGAGAGAGTTTCTCAAATCATCACTAACGAGAGAGTTTCTCACATCATCACTAACGAGAGAGTTTCTCACATCATCACTAACGAGAGAGTTTCTCACATCATCACTAACGAGAGAGTTTCTCAAATCATCACTAACGAGAGAGTTTCTCACATCATCACTAACGAGAGAGTTTCTCAAATCATCACTAACGATACAGAGCTGAAGAATTCTTGATATTGGTAGGAAGAACAATTGTGTTGTTACGGACAAATCACAAGATCCAACGGACTGGTCAAAACCAACTTATATGTGGCAGTTAATAATGGAAGGCTTGGTTTCTGGGCGACCCGCATCAGGGGCAAATCAAGAAGAAGATGGCTTCAAGACATCAAAGAGACATTGAACATGACAACAGAAGAAGTGGGAGATCTGGCTAGAGACAGAGATTCCTTCTGACGGGCTGTGATGAATGCAACGTTCTGCGAAGGACATGTGACCTGATGATGATGATGATGACGTAGCAATGACACATAGCCTAGTGGTTTGTCATTTATATTTTAGCTTTCGTGTTCTCCTGTTTGTGTTTAGGTGACGTCACGTATGGCATTAGCTCAACAACGCAATGAGCCTGGGTTTGGCCACCATTCAGTGGTGATCAAAGGCAAGCAACACAGGGACACTCGCAAGATCAGAGACACCGAAGAGAACAGACGTTTTGAAAAGGCATCCCAACAGGTGCAGCAAGGTGAATGGACCACATAGGATGAGGCCTTAGAAAGAACGCTAACATGGAATAAGTCATGACATATGGCATCGCTGCAGCTCAGCTACATAAACAGGTCATTATACAACCTTCTATCATCAGCCTGCAACATCGTGAAGTGGGAGAAGACAGATGTCATCTGATGTGCTCTCTGCCATAGAAGACAGACGATGGAGCAGGTACTTTCTTCAAAACTGTCTTGTGACAGCTTTAGCCAAGAGTGTTACTCGTACCGACACAACAAAATGATGCAAGAATTGGCTTCCCTCGTACACGGGGTGCGAATGAAGGCCAACACTAAAGTTCGACCAGATACAACAAACATTTCTTGAGAGCTGGACAGGCCAACAAAGCAAAACAACTGGAACTATCCAACAATCCTGGATATAGCCTATATATATATATAGATTATATTGTGAGGTGGCTTTACATCATTTCCAGGGCGAGGAAAGTTCCCATAATGCAACGTGAGACTTAAGATACGCCCAGACATTGCGCTGTATGTATCATCTATAACGAACGTCATTCTAATAAAGCTCAGGGAATCGTGTTTGCTTTGGAGAGACAGGGTTGTATCAGCAATTCCTGACAAATCTGAGACTTGACGATATAAGTACCGTCGATTATAAGATGGAACGATCACACCCAGCGTTTGCAGGGACAAAGACAAACGCCCAGCTAGACATAATATTATCAACTGATATCAGCAGCGAACAGGTCCCAACCTATCCAGTTATACACCTCGATACGCGGATCATTGTCAGAGTGTTGGAAGCCATGTTTGTGATGTTTTTTCAGCTTATTTTTTTACAGTACGGGATAGCCAGTCCCATGCCCAACGGTCCTTAGTGGATAAAGAGATACAGCGAAGACGATGGCGCTCGATAGGACACACACTGCAGAAGCCAACTGAGAGTATTGCACACCAGGCCCTTTTTGGAATCCCCAGGGGAAAAGACAAAGGTGGAGACCAAAGAATTCTTGGAGAAGACAGATGGAAGCGGAGATCAAGGGGAAGACATGGAATGATCTTTAAAGAATGGCAAGAAACAGGACGGCTTGGAAAATGTTTGTTGAAGACCTATGCTCCACAGAAAGCTGAAAGTGTTTGTTGAAGACCTATGCTCTACAACTCTACAGGGAGTTGAAAGTGTTTGTTGAAGACCTATGCTCTACAACTCTACAGGGAGCAAAGTGTTTGTTGAAGACCTATGCTCTACAACTCTACAGGGAGCAAAGTGTTTGTTGAAGACCTATGCTCTACAACTCTACAGGGAGTTGAAAGTGTTTGTTGAAGACCTATGCTCTACAACTCTACAGGGAGTTGAAAGTGTTTGTTGAAGACCTATGCTCTACAACTCTACAGGGAGCAAAGTGTTTGTTGAAGACCTATGCTGCACAGGGAGCTGACAAGTAGAAGAAGAAGAATAGGTAGGAAGCCATGAGGTCAAGAGTATATAAAAGTGAAACGCTGAATAGAAAGTCGAGTGCTGCCAGCACGAAGAGGAATCACCGAATGTTCTAAGTTAGGACTGTGACAGGAGTTTGTGATTGGGTATAGTCGGCAGAGTCGATCAAAGGCGTTGCACAGAACAACTGTAAACGTTACATACTTAACAGTGTGATCATTCAAACTCAATGTAGCAGGAGGCTGACTCGGGAAGTCATTACCTAGGCACCCCCCCACCCCCACCCACTTTCCGAGTGTCAAGAAGCCAAATGACCCAAATACTTGCTTGACAGGGACTCTTCTGATGATCAGATTACCTGCAGATTACCTCTTGCTGCAAAGACCTGCATAAAATGTTTCCTATCATTTATGTCAAGACGTATGTGAAGTTAGGTCAACAAAAACCCAGTAACAACAAAACAGCTTCACATACATCATCTTCATTCGCTTGTTGCTTTCTTCTGTTTGTCTCTACCGTAAAAGGCATTTGCTGCGCATTATTTGCGTCATTGGCTCGATAAACTGGTGATGACGTAGTAAGAACAGGCCTCCTATTGCTATGCTTATTGAGCCAGGCCGAGTAGCCTGTGATTCCCAACGAGAAGAATTTTGGTCAGCTCTGATTCATTGACATAGTCTCTCAGTGGATCACAGACTACTGTCAGCTTGTACATTTCTTGCTTGTTATTTCACAAATTCGAACCACCCCCTGCCAGTTACGAGATTATTACTTCTAAGAATAAATAGAATGTGTCAGATTCATACATGTACCACATTAAATCACACAATCTCATTTCAAGAGCTAGAATTAATATGCCCTTTTTAGACTACAGCAATCTGCTGTGACAGGTACATAGCACTTATTTCAATAAGCAACAATAATATTGTTGCTGTGACAGGTACATAGCACTTATTTCAATAAGCAACAATAATATTGCAACATTTCTTGTTCGTTTCACTTGGCAGGTTTACTGCTTCATGTATAAATATTTCAAGTAAACAAAACTCTTATTTTTAAAAATAGCTGGCGAGATGGATAGAGAGAAGAAGGAAGTCAGAAGAAACTTCTTCAGCAAATCGTGTCTTGTAAAGAGGATTGTCACGAGTTTCTATCTTCTAGAATTATCATTAAAAAATGATTTACGTATCTCCGCTCGGAACGGTCCTTCAAGGTGAATAGCTGGAAACTTGTGTCAGATTTACTACCTACTTCGCTTGAGGTGAAACATTTACAAACACATAAGGGGGCGGGGGGGGGGGGGTGTAGGGGTAGGGGGAGGGGAAGAGAAAAACAACAAATAAAAACAATTTGCAGGAAAAAATGTCCTCAAAATGACATGTTCATTTTGTCTACACCAGATTGACACATTTATCAGAAAAACGTTAGAAACAACAACGTGCCAAAGTCACTCAAGGGCAGTTCCGATAACTAATTACACAACCGCAATGTCAACACACATTTAACCATTTGATTCCTCTTTTTTTACCTACCTCTCCACATAACATCTACTTTATCCATGAGTTCGGTCCCTACCCTACGAATTAGACCCATTAAAATATTCGTTTGTTAGACTTCAGCACCTCAACTGGCCGACTCATTCCTTTCCTATATTCTACTCTCACATTTCAAGTGGCCGACTCATTCCTTTCCTATATTCTACTCTCACATTTTAACTGGCCGACTCATTCCTCTCCTATATTCTACTCTCACATTTCAAGTGGCCGACTCATTCCTCTCCTATATTCTACTCTCACATTTCAAGTGGCCGACTCATTCCTTTCCTATATTCTACTCTCACATTTCAAGTGGCCGACTCATTCCTTTCCTATATTCTACTCTCACATTTCAAGTGGCCGACTCATTCCTTTCCTATATTCTACTCTCACATTTTAACTGGCCGACTCATTCCTCTCCTATATTCTACTCTCACATTTCAAGTGGCCGACTCATTCCTCTCCTATATTCTACTCTCACATTTCAAGTGGCCGACTCATTCCTTTCCTATATTCTACTCTCACATTTCAAGTGGCCGACTCATTCCTTTCCTATATTCTACTCTCACATTTCAGCTGGCCGACTCATTTCTTTCCTATATTCTTTCATATTGTAAGTGGGCGACTGTTATAGAAAAAAAAGTAAAGTACCCCCGTCACGCCAAGTGGCGTAAAGGGAATATGGTGTTAGTGACCATCAATTTTACAGACCTTCGGCACATGATTTTTGGGGTAATGTGGTCGGTATTACGCCCGTGCCGCTTTACTTTCCCAGAAAAAAATCTGGTACCCATTAAAGGCTGGGTGAACCCGGAGCAGTCGGTTGGGATCGAACCCCACCTCTTGTCCCTTGTAGTCTACTTCACTAACCACTGAGCTATCACGGCTCCCCACTGTTATAGAAAGGAGCACCAAAATTATACTGAAGAAGGATGGAAACATCCTAACAGGTAATCACTATCCTGTTAGGAAAATCACTTTGCAGACTCCTTTGTAAAAGACAATAATATTGAAATTAGTCTAGAGAAACTACAAGAGACCTGCTTAGAGTAACAAAATGCAAAACAAGAATGGACTATACACGATGTCGTGGAAATACTCATTACACAAAGAGAGCGAGAGCTGGCAATATCCAAATTAAAAATGAAAAATTCACCAGGCAGTGATAAATTATTAAGAACTTGGGAACTGCAGCTAAATCAAAATTACTGCAGATCCTGGTCTGTTTTCTCGTAGTGGAATGTGTGGAGCTTCCTTTTCTGGCTTCTATTTCTGCTTTTCTCAATTAGGAAGACACATGGATAGTGATCACTTCCGTGGAACCCCAGGGCACTCCACCTGCAAACCAGTGCGAAGGTGGAAGACGCCAGTGCAAGGTCTCCTTCAGAGTCCCCTGTTCGAGTGGCCATTCTTGTTGCCCTTCCATCATTTAGGCACACTAAATCGACTGACACTAGTGCGTTCTCTAGGTCTTCTCCCTGCTTGTTTTTTATGACGTTACTCCACTGGTTGCCTCTAGCATTAAAGTCTCCACAGAAAATGACGTTCTCTTCATTGAACTTGAAGAGATTCTGCCATTGTTGTGTGTTCACCTTCCCATTACAGGCATACACATTTACAATCACGAAATGAACTGGGGTCTGCACCCTAACCGCATGTACCTGCAATTCTGCATTGTTCCACGCAGACATATCAACCTCAGCTGCCACCATATTGTTGCGCACAAGGATGACCTGCCCAAGGTGTCGTCTATTGTAGAAACAATGAAATCCAGGAGTACTTACTGTCCTGTCACCAAGAAGAGTTTCTTGTAAAACCATTATATCGGCGCCGCACAGTAGCTTATCAAGAATGGGCCGTCGTTGATGTATGGACCCACTATTCCAATATGTAACGCGCACATACTTTAGGCCTAGCCTCTCACACTTCGACAGTTTAACGCCACCTCTCTTACCTTGACGTGTTTTCCTTCTTCGATGTTGTCGTTTGGGCTGCATCTGAATACTTACCGTCGTCACATTATCATAGAGGATTTAGTCGCTGAACGTCGATGCTGTGGATGGTCTAGACTCACGTGCACTTACTCAGTCGCACGGTCCAGAACCCGTTTCCACGTTATAAATTGCCCAACTTCAGTAAATAGCTCTGCAGCACGCGAATACACTGAGAGCCTTTCACAAATTAAATAAATTACGCGTCCTTAACGATAGACCTGCGAAAACAAACCGCCATTTTTTGACGCGTTCAATAGCGCAATCAACAACAAGGATGAGTATAAGTGATTAAATAAAGAAATTGTAACAAAATGCAATGAATCAAAAGAAGCAAAGTGATTTACATCAAATAGAAAGCGCATACAAGCACATGATCCCTTCAAATATCAATCAAAACAAACAAATAAACAGAAAAATTCACTGGAAATCAACACTTATCTGTGAGTCCTCTGAAGAAGACAGCAATCAGGGCGCCATATTCCCCAGAAGTCGAAGTGAAAGGAATAGTTGACAAAGAGGAACAGGATAGTCTACAGCGTCAAACAATAACTCTCAGTTTCCTGGATGAAGAATATTCACAAGATCTATGGGTTCGTGTGTACACAGATGGATCAGAACAGAATGCAGTAAAGAATTGGGGAGCAGGTGCATAGAGTACCCAAATAACACTAGGAATATGAATAAAATAGCAACAGGGAAATATTGTCACAATTACGATGCTGAAATCCAAGCAATAAAGTTGGCAATAGAAAAAAATGATCAACAGTAATCTTAGCTCACAGCCTGTAGTGTTTTTGACAGATGCAAGATCAACACTCCAAACACTATAGTAGCCTCCGTTAGTCATAGTTGACTATGGATTTTTCAGCGCCCCTAGAAATGTTATTTTTTTTCTTTTCTTTTCTTTCGCCGTGTATTCTCTTTCTCTATGAATCTGTCTGCTTCTTGTTTGAGGTGAACCTTTAGAGTGTGTTTCCAGAGATCGCGGTCTGCAGCTATGTCTTCCCATGCTGCAGGGTTTATGGTCATTTTGACTTGCCGATTTATTTCTCTCCTATATTATTCTGCTACATTTTGACTGGCCGATTCATTCCTCTCCTATATTCCACTGCTACCTTTTTACTTGCCTATTCATTTCTCTTCTATATTCTACTGCTACATTTTGACTGGCCGATGTTCCTCTCCTATATTCTACTGCTACATTTTGACTGGCCGATTCGTTCCTCTCCTATATTCTACTGCTACATTTTGACTGGCCGATTCGTTCCTCTCCTATATTCTACTGCTACATTTTGACTGACCGATTTATTCCTCTCCTATATTCTACTGCTACATTTTGACTGACCGATTTATTCCTCTCCTATATTCTACTGCTACATTTTGACTGGCCGATTCGTTCCTCTCCTATATTCTACTGCTACATTTTGACTGGCCGATTCGTTCCTCTCCTATATTCTACTGCTACATTTCAACATTCTCTTCGAATGGCTTACATCCTCCTATATTCTAATATCATACTTAGACCGTATGTTCCTGTCCACAGTAATAAAGCATCGACTTTACAATACTTGCCCGTGCATCGCCGCACCCCACCACCTTCCAAAGTGCCATCCACAAGCCATAAGTTCAAGTGCCATCCACAAGCCATAAGTTCAAGTGCCATCCACAAGCCATAAGTTCAAGTGCCATCCACAAGCCATAAGTTCAAGTGCCATCCACAAGCCATAAGTTCAAGTGCCATTGTTAAGCCTTTGTACAATGTTTATCGTCATATAACTCTATCAAATGCATTCTATTTTCCCCCGACGCTGAAAGGCGCAAGTTGGTT
Source organism: Megaustenia siamemsis (assembly GCA_032433765.1). NCBI lineage: Eukaryota > Metazoa > Mollusca > Gastropoda > Stylommatophora > Ariophantidae > Megaustenia > Megaustenia siamemsis. The sequence goes on from JAVIAB010000105.1 coordinate 2,444,906, forward strand.
GGGAGCAGAAATTAGTTTAGATGATGTTGTTCAGAGTTGCAAATGCTGTTCTGGTGCTGTACATTATGTGCTCTACGGTTCCTTTCATGGGATTAGTTGTGAGAGGTGTCACTATTTTGTGAAACAGAAAGTTGCATCTCATTGGTACCTTGTGTGCAGGGCATCAATGCCATGAAGAACATACTAATAACATCAATACAAATAACACCAGGGCTAAAACTAAGAATTGCAAAATGTTACATCTTCTTAATATTCCTGTATGGTGCAGAAACATGGACATTAGACCAGAAAACAGAACAGAAAATTGAAGCCTTTGAAATGTGGATTTATAGAAGAATAGGTATAATTGGATGGAAAGAAAAGAAAACAAACGAGGAAGTTTTAAAACAACTAAAAATAAAAAGAGAACTACTAAACACAATTAGAGCAAGTCAAATGAATTTTTTGGGGCATGTTAAAAGACACAACAGCCTAATAAAAGTATTATTGGAAGGGAAAATACAAGGTAAAAGAGGCAGAGGCAGATCAAGACTAACATGGACGAGTAACATCAAAAGATGGACAAGTCAACCTATGACAATCTGCACCATCAAAGTAAGAGACAGAGTGGAATGGCGATCCATGGTAGTCAACCTTCGTTGCGGAGACGGCACTCATTGATGATGATGATGTGCGGGGCATCCGTCATCATCATCATGTATGACTTCTTCCCTAGCCTCTGTTATTCCTTGAACTTTCTACAAATATCTATTTGAATGTAGCAATGGATGGCAACCTACATGGTAGTTTCACATTGAGAGTGTTTGTCTTCCCTTTCCATACTTTCTTCTTCTTGTCCAGTGGATTCTGCCATGATGAGTTTTCATAAATCCTCGCCTACTTTATGTTTGCACTTTTATTTCCACTCATGATTTTTGTTATGTTTATAGTTTGTGATTTACTCATGTTTATATGCAGTTTCTTCTGCTTGTCTTGCGAGCTCATCTTTGTATATTGTCTCTAGTTAGACACCGCATACCTTCATTGACTCCTCTATTGTTCACACTCCTTTTGTCTAACTTTACATCTTTTTTTTTTCGTTATGCTTTTTTTTCTTTTCTGTACGGCCTTTAGTATTTAACGGTGGCGTGTGTATGTTTGCGGCCTCGTGTGACATTTCACCTTTTTCTAGTCACGCGACACCAGTGAGACCTAGTATGATCGATGTGACCTACTCCTGGCTCAGGTTCCCATAAATTCAGCCCTCCACCCCACTCCCTTAAACACGTTCTTATAATCAAGAGCTGTATGATGATGATCATTATCATCAAGTATCATACCTGTTGGCGTATGCGATCACATCTCTCCACAACTTTCTACCTCCACAACTGACTGGGTATCCCTTATTTTACTTCTTGCCAAAACATTTTCCTAAACTCTGCAATATTTCTTTATGTTTTCCTCTATCTCCTCTTACGTCAATGTTTATTTCAGTTGTCACCATATGTTCTAGATGCTCCCTTCTCATGGCCAAAATATGATTACAATTAGCTTTATTTTTGCTGTGGCCTCATTTAGGCCGCCCTCATTACTCTTTTTTAGCTCTTTTTTCCATAGCATTCTCAATATTTTTCTGCAAAACCATATTTCTGTGGCCTCCAACAATTTTCTTGTCTGTTGATATTTGTCCATGATTCACATCCATACGTTAAGACTGGTTCCACATAACACCGAAATGTTCTTTTTCATATTCCCATTGACAAAAGTAGATGTAATAGATCGTGTCTCACTCTTTAGAATGCCGCGCTTGCTATTCTGTACTTGTGTAGCACATCTCTACCCAATGCCGCCCTTGCTATTCTGTACTTGTGTAGCACATCTCTACCCAATTCCGCCCTTGCTATTCTGTACTTGTGTAGCACATCTCTACCTGGCGTCACATAATTCCCAGGTAATTAAATGTGTTGACCTGTGCCATCATTTACTTGAAACGTGCCTTTAAATTAGGCACATTTAAAGATTTACAACAATTACTTCATGGAATAAATATGACAAACAAAACTATGGATTAGATATGAATATCAAAAAGACTAAAACTATGATCTGACAGAAAATACTCAAAACCTGCACGTGGATAACAAAGAAAATACTCGAAACCCACAAGTGGATATCAAAATTGAAGGAATAGACCTGGAGCCAGTTCAGAACTACAACTACCTTGGACATACTATAACCAGTGATGGAAAATGTACAACTGAAATAAACGATAGAATTGGAATGGCAAAAAGTTATTTTAATGTCATGAAAATATATTAACATCAAAACAAATAACACCAGAGCTAAAACCTAAAACTAAGAATAGCTAAATGTTATATCTTCTCAACATTCCTATATGGTGCAGAAATATGGGCATTAGACAAGAAAATAGAACAGAAAATTCAAACCTGTGAAATATGGAATTATAGAAGAATAGGTAGAATGAAAAGAAAAGAAAACAAATGATGAAGTTTTAAAACAATTAAAAATTAAAAGAGAACTACTAAATACAATTCAAACAAGACAAATGAAATTTTTGGAGCATGTTAAACGGGTCAGCATCCTACTAAAAGTAATCTTGGAAGGAAAAATAAAAGGTACAAGAGGAAGAGGCAGACCAAAACTAACATGGACGAGTAACATCAAAAGATGGACAAGTCAGCTTAAGACAATCTGCACTATCAAAGCAAGAGACAAAGCGGAATGGCGCTCCATGGTAGCCAACCTTAGGTTCGGATACGGCACTTAGTGATGATTATTAAATGAGGCCATGTATTTTTCTTTGTTGCAACCATCACTGATGTCTTTTGTTGCAAACATCACTGATGTATTTTGTTGCAACCATCACTGATGTCCTTTGTTGCAACCATCACTGATGTCCTTTGTTGCAACCATCACTGATGTCCTTTGTTACAACCATCACTGATGTCCTTTGTTGCAACCATCACTGATGTCCTTTGTTGCAACCATCATTGATGTCCTTTGTTGCAACCATCACTGATGTCTTTTGTTGCAACCATCACCGATGTCTTTTGTTGCAACCATCACTGATGTCTTTTGTTGCAACCATCACTGATGTCTTTTGAAAGTTGAGAGATCAAGACCTTTCCTTCAGTGTCAGTCATTTTCTGTAACGCTCGTGTAGAGTCTTTGCGATGAAGCTAGATGGCTGATGACACTGCATGTTGATGTGGCACTGTTCATTGCTGATTAACAGATTCATCGTCGCCCTTTCTACCCCTGCCATTCTATTCTAGTATATTCTATTCTACTATATTTTGTTGCATTATATACTTTGTTTTTTTACCCTCCATGGGGGCATACAACAAGAGTTCCCTTATCTTTCTCTGTTCTTTGTTATCTCCTCTGTTCGTTATTAAGTTTCATTTATCTTTGCAAACTCAGTGTTAAGCTTTCGCCTGCAAGTATTCCTAGATCTTCACGGTTTCCTTGTTACCTCATGTTTCTACATGAGAATTTGTCTGTTAATTGACCTTGACTCCGACGTGTATGACTTCCTCCCTTAGCGTCTTTTTCTGATGATTTCGTCAACTTCTTATAGGGGCTTTAGTATTTCAGCTTTTTGATGTGTTCCGTTGCTGGCCCTAAGTCCAATCCTTCTCCTTTTGAGGTGTTCCGTTGCTGGCCCTAAGTCCAATCCTTCTCCTTTTGAGGTGTTCCGTTGCTGGCCCTAAGTCCAATCCTTCTCCTTTTGAGGTGTTCCGTTGCTGGCCCTAAGTCCAATCCTTCTCCTTTTGAGGTGTTCCGTTGCTGGCCCTAAGTCCAATCCTTCTCCTTTTGAGGTGTTCCGTTGCTGGCCCTAAGTCCAATCCTTCTCCTTTTGAGGTGTTCCGTTGCTGGCCCTAAGTCCAATCCTTCTCCTTTTGAGGGGTTCCGTTGCTGGCCCTAAGTCCAATCCTTCTCCTTTTGAGGGGTTCCGTTGCTGGCCCTAAGTCCAATCCTTCTCCTTTTACATCCAAACTTAGAAATGGCATTGGCAGAGTTACTCGTCCCATGCCTTTTATGATGCTTCATGGCAGCTGTCAACATCGAGCAGAGGCTACTTACTCTTCTGTTCCAGGGATTGGTCCTCGCACCAATCGAGTATGGGCTGGCAATTCTTACTGTCAGTACGACTCAAATTGACAGGCTGGAGAAAATACAAAATGAAGCCATGCGCATTATCTTGGGATGTACAAGGGACACTCCTTGTGTAGCAATGAGGAATCTTCTTGGCTTTCCAACCATGGATGACAGAATAAAGATCTGAAGAGCATGACCATACCTGAAGATTAGTACAGATAGAGAGGTTCCATTGCACCACGTGCACAACACAGGGAAAGGTGCCAGGCTAAAAAAGGCTAATCATGGGTGGGCCGAGCAGAAGATGTCATCAAACAGGTCTGTGGGCTTACCAATATCAACGTTGGTAAGGAGTGGATACCGGTGCCTACGTCATTCAAGGGGACATTCTCGTGTATTGTCACACTCGACAGGAAAAGTAGGGAAAAGAACCCGGTCGTGGTTAATGCTGAGGTCAACGGTCTTATCTGCGATAACACCGATGAAAAAGATGCAGTCATCTATACAGACGGATCTGTAATACGACACCAAAGAAGTGCATGGGCATTTACAGCACGCTCGGCAGGCAGAATAGTCAAGGAAGACAGTGGTGCATACGTCATGACCACGAGTAGCATGACAATGGAGGCGATGGCAGTGACCAAGGCATTCAAATGGTTAGAGTCACAAGACTACACCCACGCATGTATACTGAGTGATTCGATGAGCATGATAAAAAAATTGGAGGCGGGCTCTGTACGCATGCAATGGGTAGAGTCGTTGCAGAAATCCAAAATACGCAAGGTCACCTTTGTCTTTGTCCCTGGACATGCGGGAGTACGGGGAAATGAAAGAGCGGACAGGTTGGCTAGCTGCGCTGTCGTTGAGGACGGGCAACCAATGGATCGGGCGGACATCATCAATGCCCTCCGAGTGGGAAGAGCACAGGACTTCGACAAACACAGATCCACGTCACTTCTTCGGATGATGGAAATTGGAGTTAAGATGGGCACAGCCAGAAATGAGAAACATAGTGGCCGTGTAAGAAGACTTATCAACCAACATAGAACTGGAGTCGTTAGTAGTCGCTGGACACTGCGGGAATTGCTGAGGAGGGGATCTGAGCACCTATGGATGTGTTCAGAGTGCAATGATGATGACCCGCAAATAACTCAATAAATTATTAACTAGTACCATGCTTTAATCGGAAAATGTTACAAAAGTGAACAACAACACTCAGGAGTCAAAGATTAAGGTGACAAGAAGATGTTACAACAGTGAACTACAACACTCTGGAGTCAAAGAGTGACAAGAAGATGTTACAACAGTGAACAACAACACTCAGGAGTCAAAGAGTGACAAGAAGATGTTACAACAGTGAACTACAACACTCAGGAGTCAAAGAGTGACAAGAAGATGTTACAACAGTGGACAACAACACTCAGGAGTAAAAGATTAAGGTGACAAGAAGATGTTACAACAGTGAACTACAACACTCAGGAATCAAAGAGTGACAAGAAGATGTTACAACAGTGAACTACAACACTCAGGAGTCAAAGAGTGACAAGAAGATGTTACAACAGTGAGCTACAACACTCAGGAATCAAAGAGTGACAAGAAGATGTTACAACAGTGAACTACAACACTCAGGAATCAAAGAGTGACAAGAAGATGTTACAACAGTGAACTACAACACTCAGGACTCAAAGAGTGACAAGAAGATGTTACAACAGTGAACTACAACACTCAGGAATCAAAGAGTGACAAGAAGATGTTACAACAGTGAACTACAACACTCAGGAATCAAAGAGTGAGAAGAAGATGTTACAACAGTGAACTACAACACTCAGGAATCAAAGAGTGACAAGAAGATGTTTCAACAGTGAACTACAACACTCAGGAATCAAAGAGTGACAAGAAGATGTTACAACAGTGAACTACAACACTCAGGAGTAAAAGATTAAGGTGACAAGAAGATGTTACAACAGTGAACTACAACACTCAGGAATCAAAGAGTGACAAGAAGATGTTACAACAGTGAACAACAACACTCAGGAATCAAAGAGTGACAAGAAGATGTTACAACAGTGAACTACAACACTCAGGAATCAAAGAGTGACAAGAAGATGTTACAACAGTGAACTACAACACTCAGGAATCAAAGAGTGACAAGAAGATGTTACAACAGTGAACTACAACACTCAGGAATCAAAGAGTTAGAAGAAGATGTTACAACAGTGAACTACAACACTCAGGAATCAAAGAGTGACAAGAAGATGTTACAACAGTGAACTACAACACTCAGGAATCAAAGAGTTAGAAGAAGATGTTACAACAGTGAACTACAACACTCAGGAATCAAAGAGTGACAAGAAGATGTTACAACAGTGAACTACAACACTCAGGAATCAAAGAGTGACAAGAAGATGTTACAACAGTGAACTACAACACTCAGGACTCAAAGAGTGACAAGAAGATGTTACAACAGTGAACTACAACACTCAGGAATCAAAGAGTGACAAGAAGATGTTACAACAGTGAACTACAACACTCAGGAATCAAAGAGTGAGAAGAAGATGTTACAACAGTGAACTACAACACTCAGGAATCAAAGAGTGACAAGAAGATGTTTCAACAGTGAACTACAACACTCAGGAATCAAAGAGTGACAAGAAGATGTTACAACAGTGAACTACAACACTCAGGAGTAAAAGATTAAGGTGACAAGAAGATGTTACAACAGTGAACTACAACACTCAGGAATCAAAGAGTGACAAGAAGATGTTACAACAGTGAACAACAACACTCAGGAATCAAAGAGTGACAAGAAGATGTTACAACAGTGAACTACAACACTCAGGAATCAAAGAGTGACAAGAAGATGTTACAACAGTGAACTACAACACTCAGGAATCAAAGAGTGACAAGAAGATGTTACAACAGTGAACTACAACACTCAGGAATCAAAGAGTTAGAAGAAGATGTTACAACAGTGAACTACAACACTCAGGAATCAAAGAGTGACAAGAAGATGTTACAACAGTGAACTACAACACTCAGGAATCAAAGAGTGAGAAGAAGATGTTACAACAGTGAACTACAACACTCAGGAATCAAAGAGTGACAAGAAGATGTTACAACAGTGGACAACAACACTCAGGACTCAAAGAGTGAGAAGAAGATGTTACAACAGTGGACAACAACACTCAGGACTCAAAGAGTGGCAAGAAGATGTTACAACAGTGGACAACAACACTCAGGAGTCAAAGATTAAGGTGACAGGAAGATGTTACAACAGTGAACTACAACACTCAGGACTCAAAGAGTGAGAAGAAGATGTTACAACATTGAACTACAACACTCAGGAATCAAAGAGTGACAAGAAGATGTTACAACAGTGGACAACAACACTCATGAGTCAAAGATTAAGGTAACAAGAAAATGTTACAACAGTGAACAACATCCCTCAGGAATCAAAGAGTAAGAAGAAGATGTTACAACAGTGAACTACAACACGCAGGAGTCAAAGATTAAGATGACAGGAAGATGTTACAACCGTGAACTACAACACACAGGAGTCAAAGATTAAGGTGACAAGAAAATGTTACAACAGTGAACTACAACACTCAAGAATCAAAGAGTGACAAGAAGATGTTACAACAGTGAACAACAACACTCAGGAGTCAAAGATTAAGGTGACAAGAAGATGTTACAACAGTGAACAACAACACTCAGGAATCAAAGATTAAGGTGACAAGAAGATGTTACAACAGTGAACAACAACACTCAGGAATCAAAGATTAAGGTGACAAGAAGATGTTACAACAGTGAGCAACATCACTCAGGAGTCAGAGATTAAGGTGACAAGAAGATGTTACAGGAGTGAACAATAACCAAATTCCCAAACAAGAACTGGAAGTCGAACATTTTAAAATAGTAGTGACCTGTAGATAAATGAAAGCTGAAGTACAAAGTTCTCTACTAGTTACAGGAGACTCCTCAAGTAGTAGTAATTACTAGAAAAATCTGGCAGTAGATCTTAACACATGAGAAAAACTAATAAATAGAATAGCAAAATGAAGAAATGAAATAACATACAAATTATAATTGAATCAATGCGAGATAACCGAGGTGAAACCGCATGCATTTGCTTTGTTTATTTTACTATCAGAATAATATTTATAGAATCGGCAATGAGAAATAATCTGCTCGGTAAAATATCATATGGCAGTTGCTAGCGATATATATACATAGAAGCTACTGAGTTAAGTGCTCTGTGCACACCGTGAGCTGTGTGGCTCGTCCGTTTTAATCGTGTTTCGATATTCCGATTGTTGACGATGAATGATAATATCGTATGACAGGGAACATACGGTTGTGTTCACTTAATGTGCGTTTTCGCCTTTTGCCTTTTGGCGTGTGCTGAGACTGCTATGATGGGGACTACAGTTACCTTTCTTTGTTTGGGTGATGAGATATTAATTCGGATGATTCCACTGGCACGGGCAGTTAAGTAATTATGGATTTTAATTCGTTTGCAGCGATACCGGGTCCTTCCATAACCATAACCATATGTACATACACATACAACTCTACTCTGGCTAAGCGATTAATGATTGAAGAGAGAAGGCACACAAGGTACACTTTCAAAACAAAACAAAAAACTGTTGAAGTCGTGAAGTCTGGACAGAAAGACGTAGATATCCCAGCCAATTGCTTGTAAAAATATCAAAAGTGATATTCGAAGAAAAACTGGTAAATCCATGATGGCTGCCCTGAAACACAAACACCTCACCAACATTCGATGTCAGTGGCTCCAACTTCTTTACATTACAGCTATTTTGAACTACACTTAAACTATTTTATACTACACTACTTTATACTACACTAAAACTACTTTATACTACACTACTTTAAACTACACTTAAATTACTTTATACTACACTACTTTATATTACACTTAAACTACTTTATACTACAGCTACTATACACTAAATAAAAGCAAAACAAGAAGTAATAAAGCAAGACACAGGAAGCTTACACAGAGGTGAACAAAGAAGTGAGAAGATGCATTAAAAGGGATAAGAGGAAATATATAGATGAACTAGCTAAAGAGGCAGAAGAAGCAGCAATTAAAGGAATATGAAAGAAGTGTACAACAGCACAAAGAAATTAGGTGGAAAATACAAACAGATCAATGCCTTTATCAAAGATAAGGAAGGAAATCTGCTTAGTAATATAAGGGAACAAATGGAGAGATGGAAAGAACACTTTGAAGAACTTTTGAACAGACCCGGCTCAAATAATCCTCCAGATATACTACCAGCAGAAGAAGAGTTACACGTTAACTGTGGAAAACCAAGCAAAGAAGAAATAATGAAAGCCATCAAACTATTAAAAGATGGTAAAGCCACAGGACCAGATGAAATTCCTTCGGAAGCCATCAAAGCAGATATTAACACCTCTACCAAGATGTTACATATACAGTACTATTAGAGAAAATTTGGGAGAGGGAAGAAATACCTAAAGACTGGAGAGAAGGTTATATGATCAAACTACCAAAAAAAGGAAGTTTACAGGAGTGCACAAATTATAGGGGAATTATGCTACTATCAGTGTCAGGAAAAATATTAAGCAGAATCATTCTGGAGAGACTAAAAGAGGCTATAGAGAAACATTTGAGAAATGAACAAGCAGGTTTTAGGAAGAACAGATCATGTCCTGATCAAATAACTACTCTACGTATAATAGTTGAACAAAGTTTAGAACTAAAATCCCCACTTTATATTGGATTCATAGATTACGAAAAGGCATTTGATAGTTTAGACAGAAGAATGCTTTGGAAGTTGCTGAGTCATTACGGAATCCCCATGAAGTTTATTAACCTGATAAAAACAATGTATGAAGGAACAAAATGTAGTGTGGTGCATGAAGGGCAGCTTACAGAAGCATTTGAAATAAGAACAGGAGTAAGGCAAGGATGCCTTCTGTCTCCATTTCTCTTTCTACTGGCCATAGATTGGATTATGAAAATAACTCAAAACAACAGAAATGGGATCCAGTGGTCACTGACCAAACAACTTGATGATTTAGACTTTGCTGATGACATAGCTCTCCTATCACACAACCATCAACAGATGCAGGATAAAATGAGTACATTAGATGAGAGATCACAACATCTAGGACTAAAGATTAATAGAGATAAGACCAGCATTATGAGAATTAATGCAGTTGACAATAACCAAATAAAACTAGGAGAAATACCTCTGCTTGACGTACAATCTTACATATATCTGGGCAGTAATATAGATAAAGAGGGAGGAACAGAAAATGATACCAAAATAAGGATATCAAAAGCAAGAGGAGCTTTCATTGCACTGGGAAACATATGGAAATGCAAAGAAATTAGGCTAAATACAAAAATAAAAATTTTCAACTCAAATGTTAAGTCGGTCCTATTATATGGCTGTGAAACATGGAGAATAACAAAATTGACAATCACGAAGGTACAGACTTTCATTAATGGATGCTTGCGCAGAATAAAGGGATGGAAATGGCAGGACAAAGTCACTAACGTGGAATTATGGAAATGTACCGGTCAAATACCAGTGGATAAAGAGATACAGAGAAGACGATGGCGATGGATAGGACACACACTACGGAAGCCAACTGAGAGTATTACACAACAGACCCTTTTTTGGAATCCCCAGGGGAAAAGACAAAGAGGAAGACCAAGGAATTCTTGGAGAAGACAGATCGAAGCAGAGATGAAGATGATGGGGAAGACATGGAATGATCTTAAAAGAATTGCAAAAAACAGAACGACTTGGAAAGTGTTTGTTGAAGACCTATGCTCCACTGGGAGCTAAAAGGTAGAAGAAGAAGACTATACACTACAGCACTACAGTTACTTTACACTACAGCTACTATACACTACAGCTACTTTACACTACAGCTACTTTACACTACAGCTGCTATACACTACAGCTACTTTATACTACAGCTACTATACACTACAGCTACTATACACTACAGCTACTATACACTACAGTTACTTTAGACTACAGCTACTATACACTACAGCTACTATACACTACAGTTACTTTAGACTACAGCTACTATACACTACAGTTACTTTACACTACAGCTACAATACACTACAGTTACTTTAGACTACAGCTACTATACACTACAGCTAATATACACTACAGCTACTATACACTACAGTTACTTTAGACTACAGCTACTATACACTACAGTTACTTTAGACTACAGCTACTATACACTACAGTTACTTTAGACTACAGCTACTATACACTACAGCAACTATACACTACAGCTACTATACACTACAGTTACTTCAGACTACAGCTAATATACACTACAGTTACTTTAGGGTAGGGCTTTTCTTACTCTTGTTACTTTCCTAAACACAATGAGCCAGGCAACAATTTATGTTCAGTTCGTTAACTGGAAAGCTGGAGGTCTGTGTGATCTAGAGGTAAGAAGTCTGTTTGTGGACAGGAAAGTCCTGTGTTCGAATCTCACCACAGAGGATCATTGCTCGTGATTTCTTCGAGGCTTTACCTTCCTCCAATCTCAGGAGATCGAGGTCTAAAACCCTCTCTGATAACGGAGAAAACCAGGATTCCCCGTGCACATTGTGCGCACCTTAAAGAGCTCCAGGCATTGAAAATCGAAAAGAATAGTCCAAAAACTGGCTCTGCTCAAAAGAATAGTCCAAAAACTGGCTCTGCTCAAAAGAATAGTCCAAAAACTGGCTCTGCTCAAAAGAATAGTCCAAAAACTGGCTCTGCTCAAAAGAATAGTCCAAAAACTGGCTCTGCTCAAAAGAATAGCCCAAAAACTGGCTCTGCTCAAAAGAATAGTCCAAAAACTGGCTCTGCTCAAAAGAATAGTCCAAAAACTGGCTCTGCTCAAAAGAATAGCCCAAAAACTGGCTCTGCTCAAAAGAATAGTCCAAAAACTGGCTCTGCTCAAAAGAATAGTCCAAAAACTGGCTCTGCTCAAAAGGCTAAAACTATTGATCATTATAAAAAGACAGTACTTCTGGAGTGGGAGAATATCTACTGTACGGCGGGAGACACCTGAAAGGCTGCATGTGTGGAACTGAGACATGTTTTGTTCACACAAAATTTAGTCTCGAGGGAAATCACTAGAGATATGATGTTAGAGAACGTAAACAATACAAACATCAAGCCAGGAGTGAACCCACTATCATTGTATAACCAAGCCAGGAGTGAACCCACTATCATCGTATAACCAAGCCAGGATTGAACCCACTATCATTGTATAACCAAGCCAGGATTGAACCCACTATCATCGTATAACCAAGCCAGGATTGAACCCACTATCATTGTATAACCAAGCCAGGATTGAACCCACTATCATTGTATAACCAAGCCAGGATTGAACCCACTAGCATCGTATAACCAAGCCAGAATTGAACGCACTATCATTATATAACCAAGCCAGACTTGAACCCACTATCATTGTATAACCAAGCCGGAATTGAATCCACTATCATTGTATAACCAAGCCAGGATTGAACCCACTATCATCGTATAACCAAGTCAGGATTGAACCCACTATCATCGTATAACCAAGCCAGGATTGAACCCACTATCATTGTATAACCAAGACAGGATTGAACCCACTATCATCGTATAACCAAGCCAGGATTGAACCCACTATCATCGTATAACCAAGCCAGGATTGAACCCACTATCATTGTATAACCAAGCCAGGATTGAACCCACTATCATTGTATAACCAAGCCAGGATTGAACCCACTATCATTGTATAACCAAGCCAGGATTGAACCCACTATCATTGTATAACCAAGCCAGGATTGAACCCACTATCATCGTATAACCAAGCCAGGATTGAACCCACTATCATTGTATAACCAAGCCAGGATTGAACCCACTATCATCGTATAACCAAGCCAGGATTGAACCCACTATCATCGTATAACCAAGCCAGGATTGAACCCACTATCATTGTATAACCAAGCCAGGATTGAACCCACTATCATCGTATAACCAAACCAGGATTGAACCCACTATCATCGTATAACCAAGGCAGGATTGAACCCACTATCATTGTATAACCAAGCCAGGATTGAACCCACTATCATCGTATAACCAAGCCAGAATTGAACCCACTATCATCGTATAACCAAGTCAGGATTGAACCCACTATCATCGTATAACCAAGCCAGGATTGAACCCACTATCATTGTATAACCAAGACAGGATTGAACCCACTATCATTGTATAACCAAGCCAGGATTGAACCCACTGTCATCGTATAACCAAGCCAGGATTGAACCCACTATCATTGTATAACCAAGCCAGGATTGAACCCACTATCATCGTATAACCAAGCCAGGATTGAACCCACTATCATTGTATAACCAAGCCAGGATTGAACCCACTATCATTGTATAACCAAGCCAGAATTGAACACACTATCATTGTATAACCAAGCCAGAATTGAACCCACTATCATCGTATAACCAAGCCAGGATTGAACCCACTATCATTGTATAACCAAGCCAGAATTGAACCCACTATCATCGTATAACCAAGCCAGGATTGAACCCACTATCATTGTATAACCAAGCCAGAATTGAACCCACTATCATCGTATAACCAAGCCAGGATTGAACCCACTATCATTGTATAACCAAGCCAGGATTGAACCCACTATCATTGTATAACCAAGCCAGGATTGAACCCACTATCATCGTATAACCAAGGCAGAGTTTAAAAAAAAACTTGCCATAAAACTAAGGCCTCATTTGAAAAGACCGGCCATAAATTCCAGACTTGCTTGTCAATGATTGCTGCTGTTTGTGCTTTCCAAGTTGTGTAATCACTGATGTGTCGCTTTCTAACTGTTATTGGTTGTAGCCATGTTAGAGCAGCAGTTGGACAGAGGCTGGCGGGTGGACAGGTAGGAGATCACTGTTTGAGATAATGGCATGACGCGTGTTGTTGATTTGTTTGTGTTTTTTTTTTTAATTAGCGGAATGAATCTGAAGGCATCGGTGGTGTTACCACATAGTGGGTTAACATCGTAATAATGGTTACCACATAGTGGGTTAACATCGTAATAATGGTTACTACATAGTGGGTTAACATCGTAATAATGGTTACTACATAGTGGGTTAACATCGTAATAATGGTTACTACATAGTGGGTTAACATCGTAATAATGGTTACTACATAGTGGGTTAACATCGTAATAATGGTTACTACATAGTGGGTTAACATCGTAATAATGGTTACTACATAGTGGGTTAACATCGTAATAATGGTTACTACATAGTGGGTTAACATCGTAATAATGGTTACTACATAGTGGGTTAACATCGTAATAATGGTTACTACATAGTGGGTTAACATCGTAATAATGGTTACTACATAGTGGGTTAACATCGTAATAATGGTTACTACATAGTGGGTTAACATCGTAATAATGGTTACTACATAGTGGGTTAACATCGTAATAATGGTTACTACATAGTGGGTTAACATCGTAATAATGGTTACCACATAGTGGGTTAACATCGTAATAATGGTTACCACATAGTGGGTTAACATCGTAATAATGGTTACCACATAGTGGGTTAACGTAATAATGATGAAAGTTACAGCATAGATGGTTAACATCGCGGCAGTAATAGATACGAAAGAGTGGTTTACATTGTGGTAATGATAAATGTTTTGATATAGTGGGTTGAAACCATGATAATGGAGAGATCTGCAATAAAATGTATTGTTATAATAGAAGTTGAAATATCGTTGATGATGATATAAAATATGAAAGTAGTATAAATACGATACAGTGGTTAATATCATGATCATGACAGGAGTTACCATATAGCGGTTAATATCATGATAAATATATCAGCTGAAATGAGAGCTGAAAACAAAAACAAAAGACAAAGCTAGTGCGATGCCCATATTTGCCATGATAGAAGGGCTTCAGAGATAGATAAAAAGAAAAGCTCAGAAAGTGAAGTTAAGGATCTTGGTTCATTAACAACCATCATCATCATCATCATGTGCCATACCGATTGGCGTAGGCGATCATGTCCTTCCACAATCTTCTATCTATAGTGCATCGTATCAGTTCTGTTGTTGACTGTTTTGCATGCCATGACACCAAGCTATCCAGTATTTTCTCTCTTTGTCGTTCACGACCTCTCTTTCCTTGTATTTTGCCTGTTGTAACCAATTATTCCAACTTTCCTCATCTCATGATGTACCCGAAAAATGTTGATTGTTACTTTCTGATGTTTTTTTAGGAGCTCCCTTTTTGTGTTGGCCTCTTTGAGAACTTCCTCATTGGTCTTTTTAGCTGTCCAGGGAACTTTCAACATTCTTCTGAGAAATGCCATCTCTCTGGCCTTTGATCGTCTTTTCATTTGTTTGTCTACTGTCCATGATTCGCTTACATAGGTCAGAATTGGTTCTATATAGCACCAATGAACTCTTAATTAATAATATGATCTCAGAAAGCGAAGTTAAGGGACTTGGTTCAGTAACAATATGATCTCATCAGAATTTGAAGGTAGAGGGTTTAGAGTTAAAAGCGAAGATAAAGATCGCAATTAGTAAAGACATGGCCTCAGCAGAAAATAAAGATAAGGGGCTCGTCTTAGTAGAGAGTAAAGATAGAAGTAAGAGGAAATTGGGGTAATGAACATTCATTGACAACGATAAAACAAATAATGGATGATCATCTAAACAAGATATTTCTGGATATAACAACGGCCATGAAATTACATTCCGAATGAGGTCAAACTGAAACATGACGGCATGATATTGAAAGCTGTAGCTCGGAAAGACAGAGAGAATAAATCAGGAAAAGAGTGTACGGCATCACTTGCTGTAAAACTATTTTAAAGGAATGTTAAAGTTCAATATGGAAGCATATAATGGACAACCAGAAGACAATCTGGCATGAGGCGACAGAGATAGGATTTCTTTATATGAATGTTGACAAAAACTCAGGTCTGATTGGGATCATTTTCATCTTTGTTGCCGGACCTCCGATGTGAAGGTTAACGAACGAGCTGACAGCCTGACTGCAACAGCTGCCGTGGATGGCCGACCTGCAATGGACCGGACTGACATTCTGAATGCCCGCAGGGAGTCAAGGCTCGCTGATGATTTAGTCAAAGATCGTGAATCTACAACTATGTACAGACAACACGAACATCTAAAGGAGAGCTACGCGGGGAGATACAGAAGAATATCTTGAGTCATCAGTCTCACTGGAGCCATCAGTCTCCAGGGGCATACTTGGGGGGAAGGGGGGGGGGGAGGGGGGGAGCTCTTATGAACATGTCCGACGTGCAATAGGGATGAACCGTCAACTTAACTGAACAAAACTTTGTCGAAAATCCATTTTAAAAAGAAAACTAATTTTGTTGAAATTGTTCAGATAAAAAGCAGTCAACTGATGTCAGAATGAAATGAATCAATCTAGACCAACTATGCAATAACTTCCAGAGAGTAGTCATTCAGTGGATACCATCACACTGTAATATACACGGGAACGAACGCGCAGGCAAATTAGCTAAAGAGGGAGTTAGATTACCACAAGAGAACCATCCGCTCAATTATGATGAAGCCAAATCCATCCTCAAAGGTCAGTTCCATGAAAAATGGAAACGAGAACACCCAAAACATAACGAGAGTGACGGATACTACCAACTATCAAGGAGGGATCAAGTCATCATACTTCGCCTACGCACTGGCCACGATAGATTAAGAAATCACATGTTCACCAAATTCAAAATAGGTACAACCAGCCTATGCCACTGTACACTGGACAATATGACTACAAAACATGTTCTACAGGATTGCCCCCAGTACACAGCCCTGAGAAGAGCAATGTGGTCCACGCCCACCTCCCTGGAAGAGAAACTATATGGGGCAATCGAATCACTTAAACAGACAGCTGACTTCATGAGAGAGTCTGGAATCCTACTCTGATTGAGTCTTGATCGCAGAGAGAGAGAGAGAGAGAGAGAGAGAGAGAGAGAATCAATTTTGGACAAGTCACGCTTGGAGGACAAATTGACCAAGTCCTGGAGGGCTCGTGTGAAATGCCTGGGTTGAAAGCTAGTCCTCAAGTCTTTTCAGCTGAAAAATAAAATCTAATACCTGACCTTTGATCGGAAAAAAAGCGGGGAAAGAGAGCACGAAGCTGCGTTGTGCTGAAGATAAGCGGAATCCCTACAAACAATTCACCAACAGTGCTAATGCTATAGGTCGGATATAGGCACTTTGTTGACTGCAGTTTCGGCAACAGTAAAAATCTTGGGGGAAAAAATCTTGGATGACAGAGAGAAAGAGAGAGAGAGAGAGAGTGAGAGAGAGAGAGAGAGGGAGTGAGAGAGAGAGAGAGGACACTGAACAATCTAAGATTGTGGAAGAACAAAGGTCTATAAAAATAGCAGATGACATTGTAAACATAGCGCGGCGGAATGACTGTGTCAGACGACATTGGTATATGTGGGATATAGTTGACAGCAACAAGACCTTCAAGTGTCAGCTAAAGAAAGAAATCACCAGTAATAACGTAACATCATCAGGTGTTGTCAGTTAAAGAAACAAAGAAGATACCAGTAATAACTTTTCATCAATAAATATCAGAGAAACATAAATAAGACATAGGTATTATCTTACCTTCACAGCACTGACCCAGGTAATCTCAGGTGTCCCGAAATATCCTCTCTTCCTTCAGATTTTGGCGCCAGCACGTCGTGTAGCCAGGCCTCTTGGAGGATAAGAATTCTCATGCGGAAAAACCAATATGACTTTTCTTGGCTATCTCCCTCCCTGAAGTGAGATGTCAACGTTCGACCGTTTGCTCTCCAGATTTCATAGATTACTTCTAACAAGTTGGGTTTTCTCTAGCTGCAACGCAACAAATCATGTAATGACTGGAGCGTGAGTGCTGTCCCAGGCAAACAGCAGGACGGAGTTGAGGTCACTCAGCGCGGGCTCACGCCGTCTCTAGCCACTCGCTGCGCGCAACCAATCGGAGCTGAGTTGGACGGCTTCCTTAGCAACATTCCATGTCTTGTATTGTATTCATCGGTTTTAAATAAATTGTGCTGCCTCACCCTGTCCAAGGTGACACCCCAATCCGCCCCCCCCCCCCACAAAAAAAAAAAAATAAATAAATAATGAATAGATTCAATAGACAATCAGCGGCATAGAAAAGGAACAAGCTGATTACTGATCGCAAGAATTGACCTCACAGCACCCATGTCAGCCCAGTGGGTGTGCAATCTTCTACAACAGCTGAGCCAAACGTCAACTTTTCCAGTCGCCTCCTGTTCTCCTTGTTCTAAACCTGATATTCTGTTGGTGTGCCACCATTGGCCACAACTTATCCACTTCTAAAGCTCTTAGTCGCCGTGGGTAAGCAGTGGATAATGAGTTGTTCTTCCTTAGACGAAAGCTAGAACCTGATGGACGGCGACTGGATTCACCCACGAGTGGTGTTCGTTCAACTGCGCTCTTTGGGGTGAATCTAGCGTTGTGGGTGCATCCATTGTTGACAAATGTTGTACGGGCTACGTCATAAAGATGTTCGATCGTAGATCGCTAACACGGGCTCGGAAAGGACAAGATGATCAAGTTTGCGACGGTGTTCGTAAATCTGCCGCCCAGATACGGCTGCCGAATCTTCATGTTGGGAAGGATATTGCCTAAATTCAGAAACCAGTTGTTTTGTTTCACACCGCCGGATTTGTTGTGTGGGGAGGTCTCTGCTTTAATGGACAATTGTTCGATGTGCGATAAGAATAATTCGCCAACCAACCAAACAACTAAAATAACTAACTAACCAACTCAATGACTAACTCAATAACTAACTAACCAACTCAATGACTAACTCAATAACTAACTAACCAACTCAATGACTAACTCAATAACTAACTAACCAACTCAATGACTAACTCAATAACTAATTAACTAACTCAATAACTAAGTAACTAACTCAAAAACTAACTAGTTAACTAACTCAATAATTAATTCAATAACTAATAAAATAACTAAATAACTAAATAACTAACTAACTCAATAACTTACAAACTAACTAGTTAACTAACTAATTAACTAACTAGTTCACTTACAAACTAACTAATAAACTAATTAACTATTTAACTCATTGGCTGACTGACTAAATAACTCACTGTCTGATTGACTGACTAACTGACTAACTAACTGATTCACTGACTAACTAATTTAACTAACTGACTATATTGGATTTTGATACATTATCCAGATGCAAGTCAGTGAGTCACATAATTCTTGTGATGTGACCCATGTGGGGAAGTCTGCAACAATTACGGAGCAGAGATAACTTGTACAAACAGCAGTGAGTACTCTTTGTAATACCATACCATCAAAGAAAAGAAATATAAGTCATTTTTACTGATTCCAAATCAGCCCTGCGGGCGTTAGCAAATAACATAAACAAACCAGAACTCACACAGCTCACCATAGACATAAATAACTTCGTTAACACACATGGCATAAGGCTAATGATGGATCCCAGGACACTCCAACACACCAGAAAATGATAAGGCAGATACACTAGCTAAGAGAGGATCCAGACACAATTCACCACCGAAATATCATTAAACACAGCTAAACAAATCATAAACTCTAACAGTAGAGGAGATTGACCAACTAGATGGGTCTTGGGAATAGCAGAGAGATCGTTTCTAAATGCATGGCAAGGCCAAACCCCCATGACAACATTAACAACCTAAAAAGAAGAGACCAAACCACCATCTTCAGACTGAGAACCGGTCATATACCACTGAACAACCACATCAATAGAATACAACGACAGTCATGTACCACTGAACAACCACATCAATAGAATACAACGACAGTCATATACCACTGAACAACCACATCAATAGAATACAACGACAGTCATGTACCACTGAACAACCTCATCAATAGAATACAACGACAGTCATGTACCACTGAACAACCACATCAATAGAATACAACGACAGTCATGTACCACTGAACAACCACATCAATAGAATACAACGACAGTCATGTACCACTGAACAACCACATCAATAGAATACAACGACAGTCATGTACCACTGAACAACCTCATCAATAGAATACAACGACAGTCATGTACCACTGAACAACCACATCAATAGAATACAACGACAGTCATGTACCACTGAACAACCTCATCAATAGAATACAACGACGGTCATGTACCACTGAACAACCACATCAATAGAATACAACGACAGTCATGTACCACTCAACAACCACATCAATAGAATACAACGACAGTCATGTACCACTCAATAACCACATCAATAGAATACAACAAAACCAAACTCCAGCATGTCCACTCTGTGAACACCCACACGAAACAGTTGAACATCACCTTTTTGACTCTCCAAAGCTCACTGACATCAGAGCAACTCTACTTCCTCAAAGACCTGATAAATGGAATACCTTGTACGGAACTACAAGGGAACTCAGCAATACCTGCAGATATTACATGACATTTGGGTCGCAGAGCGTCAGCTCACAGCCTTCTGGATCCATAACAAAAACAACTAACCGACAGACTAACTAATTAACTAACTGACTGACTAACTAAGAAATTAACTCACTGACTGACTAACTAATTAATTAACTAACTGACTGACTAACTTACTTTCTAACTGATCAATTAATTAACTTATTGACTGAATAATTAACTCATTGCACTGACTGACTGACTGACTGAATGACTTACTAACTAACTCACTGACTGATTAACCAGATAACTAACTCACTGATTGATTTGCTGACTGACTGACTTACTGACTAATTAACTGGCATGCTAACTAACTGACTAATTTGCTGACAGTCTAACTGGCTAACTGACTAACTAATTAACAAAATGACTAACTAGCTGACAGACTAATTAACTGACTGACTAACTAAATGGCTGACTTACTGACTAACTAACTGACAGACTGACTAACAAATTGACTGATTAACTAACTCATTAGCTAGCTAATTGACTGACTTACTAGCTGACTGACTAACAGATTCATTATCTAACTAGTTGACTAACTAACAAACTGACTAACAAACTGACTAACTAATTGACTGACTAACTGACTAACTGACTGACTAACTCACTGACTTACTAATTAACTCACTGACGACTAACTAATTTTACTGACTAACTTACTCACTGACTGGCTAACTCTCTCACTGATTAACTCACTGACTAATTAACTAACTAAATCACTCACTGACTAACTCACTGACTAACTAAGTGACTGACCGAGTAACTCACTGACTGAAAAACTAACTGACTGCTAACTCATTGGCTGACTGACTAACTCACTGACTAATTAATTAATTCACTGACTGACTAACTAACTAACTGACTAACTAACTCACTGACTATTTAATTAACTAGTTAAATGACTGACTGACTAACTGACTAACTAGCTCACTGACTATTTATTAACTAGCTAAATGCCTGCCTGACTAACTAATTGACTGACTCTAACTGACTGACAGACATACTGACTGCCTGTGACTGACTGAATGACTAACTAACTGACTGACTAACTGACTGACTAACTAACTAACTCACTGACTAATTAAGTAACTAGTTAAATGACTGATTGACTAATTGACTGACTCCGACTGACTGACTGACTAATTGACTGTGACTGACTGACTGTGACTGATTGAATGACTTACTAACTGACTGACTAACTGACTAACTAACTAACTCACTGACTAATTAATTAACTAGCTAAATGACTGACTGACTAACTAATTGAATGACTGACTAACTGACTGTGACTGACTGAATGACTAACTAACTAACTCACTGACTAATTAATTAACTAGCTAATTGACTGACTGGCTAACTAATTGACTGACTGACTAACTGATTGAATGACTGACTAACTGACTGTGACTGACTGAATGACTAACTAACTCACTGACTAATTAATTAACTAGCTAAATGACTGACTGACTAACTAATTGACTGACTGACTAACTAATTGACTGACTGACTAACTGATTGAATGACTGACTAACTGACTGTGGCTGACTTAATGACTAACTAACTAACTCACTGACTAATTAATTAACTAGCTAAATGACTGACTGACTAACTAATTGACTGACTGACTGACTTACTGATTGAATGACTGACTAATTGACCGTGACTGACTAAATGACTAACTAAGCCACTAGTACCTGATGTTTACAGAGAGGTACAAACCCTCATAAAGCTGGCCTAAATATTAAAGACAAAGGTGTTTCGATGGATTACAAGAAACATGGCCATTAAGGCAATATCACCTGTTCGACACCTGGCGTTACGGATTTCTTCGTTTACTTATTATTTATTTTTCAATTCATTCGTGGAATCGGTTTAATTTCAGCCGGGACATCCCATATCCGCTCCACCGTCCGTCCCAGCATTTCTCGAAACGTATGCAGACTGTTTATGTAAGATGTTGATTATAGATACATCTTCTTTTGCCACTAAGCTCTCTGGATCGACAAGATCACTTTTCTAACTTTGGACTCCTCAGTCTTCCAATGTATACATTCTTGTTCCACCCATCCTTCTCTCTTAAGGAATGAAGAACAAATTTGGTGGTGTCCTCTGTGTCCAGAGTAATGCTACATTCAGTGCCAGAGCTGCCAGCGACCTTATCGGCTATTTCATTGCTGTGTACACCAGCATGCCCTGGACAGTACACCCAGGTTAACCTGTTCACTGTAGAGCCATCCAAGAGATGCATCCACTCCTGCCGCAGACACTGTCTGCCATTCTTCTGTAGTATAACTTTGTGAGTCAGTCACCAAGACTGCGTGATCCATATTCTGTGTAGCGAACCACGCTATCGCCACCGTTGCTGTTTCTATCGCCATTCGATATATCCATCTCCAATCGGCACCGTAATGCTACATTTGCCAGATTCCCTAGCCACTTCTCTGCCATGTTGATTCACCACAAAACCCCGAAGCACTGTGCTGTCAGCGAGATACCCTAGCCACTTCTCTGCTATGTTGATTCACCACAAAACCTAAAAGCACTGCGCTGTCAGCGAGATTCCCTAGCCACTTCTCTGCCATGTTGATTCACCACAAAACCCCAAAGCACTGCGCTGTCAGCGAGATTCCCTAGCCACTTCTCTGCCATGTCGATTCACCACAAAACCCCAAAGCACTGCGCTGTCAGCGAGATTCCCTAGCCACTTCTCTGCCATGTTGATTCACAACAAAACCCCAAAGCACTGCGCTGTCAGCGAGATACAGAACCGTCCGTGTAAATGATGAGATTCTGAGGTGGTAATACTTTTTCGACGGATTCTTTTATTGCGACCTCGGTAACTGGTAACTCCGTAGGCTCGGTTGTGGCAGTCCACTCCAAGCTGAATGATTACTTTGGTTAGCCCCCTTTTCTCCGCTGTTTCTTCTATCCAATCCTTGCCGGTCCCAATGTCATTCCGATTATATACTCTCCTTATGGTCTCCTCCGTTTCGGCCATCCAGGATGTTCCAGTGATACCATCCCTTGTATTTTGAATGACATTGCTCACGTGTTGATTGAAAGAAAGGTACATGTCAAATAGTTATGGTTATGGGAGGCCCCGATACCACTGCAAACGAATTAAAATCCATAATTGCTCAACCGCCCGTGCCAATGGAATCATCCGAATGAACATCTCATCTCACTGAAGGATTGAAACAAAGAAAGGTAGCTGCAGTTCCCATCATAGCAGTCCCAGCACACGCCAAAAGACATAAGGCGAAGCCTCACTTAAATGGAACACAGCCATCTGTTTCCTCGTCATACTATCTCATTATCCATCGTAAGCAATCGGAATACAGAAACACGATCCAGATGAAAAACAGTTGACGGTGAGCACAGAGCACTGAACTCACTAGCTCCTGCAGCAAGCCGGACTTGGAATACAAGGAAACTGCAACAAGGAACACTTTTCAGGCACAGTCTTTAACTAGGATCTGCCATTTTTGAATTGCAAACGTTATTCTCAAATATTCAATAGTCGGACCCCTTACGATGGTTCCACCAGTTCAGTTGGGAGTCTGATCAACACTTTCTTGCAGCTACTTAGCCATTTTTAATCTATCGCGGCCGTGTACATATAATCATGATGATTTCTTCCAGGGAGGTGGGCGTGGACCACATTGCTCTTCCCATGTCTGTGTACTGGGGGCAATCCTGTAGAACATGTTTTGTAGTCATATTGTCCAGTGTACAGTGGCATAGACTGGTTGTACCTATTTTTAATTTGGTGAACATGTGATTTCTCATTCTATTGTGACCAGTGCGTAGGCGAAGTATGATGACTTGATCCCTCCTTGATAGTTGGTGGTATCCGTCACTCTCGTTATGCTTTGGGTGTTCTCGTTTCCATTTTTCATGGAACTGACCTATGAGGATGGATTTGGCTTCATCATAACTGAGCGGATGGTTTTCTTGTGGTAATCTCCCTCCCTCTTTAGCTAATTTGTCTGCGCGTTCGTTCCCGTGTATATTACAGTGTGATGGTATCCACTGAATGACTACTCTCTGGAAGTTATTGCATAGTTGGTCCAGGGTTGTTCTCAAGTCATCGAGTTCATTGTTCTTGGGGTTTTTTAGAGCTGATAGTACTGATAGTGCATCAGTCAGAATCACCAATTTATTGTGCATGTTATTTTTGTGTTGAATAGCCAGTGTTGCAGCATCTCTGATGGCCTCAGTTTCTGCTTTAAAGTTGTTTGAGAATTTTCCAGTAGCTATTGACTTGGTGATCTCGTCCTGATTGGTCAGCGTCAAGAACACACCTCCCCCTCCATTTCTGGTGGCATTTGTAGCAGAGCCATCTGTGTATATGTGGGACCAATAGTCCTGTGGGTAGATATTGTGTATGTGTTTTTCTGCTACGTGTTTTCTTTCTGTGTCTGATTGGGTGCCTTTTTCATGATTCCTGTTATATTTTCCTTAAGTTCAGGTATTTTATGCTTTCCATGAGGAGACATATCAGATGGGCCCAAGGGTTTCGATATTGTTTGGGAAAGTACTGGATCTCCAGTAGTTAGTTCATTGGCAATTGCAGCGAAGTTGCTCCTCTTTAGTCGTACAATTCTGGAACCAGTTATTCTTTGGTGCATGGGGTGGCTAAGGAGCCTTCTATATTTCTGCGCTTCTTGCAATACTTTAGTGACCCGTCTGTCATCTAAGGGTTGTAAACCTGTCTAGAATCTTGATAGGTGTAGATTTCATAGCACCAGTGATGATACGGGCAGCTTGGTTCTGTGCTCTGTCAATTTTGCTGAGGTGTGATTTGGAAGCCATAGCCCAGACTGTGGCTCCATACTCTAGAACTGGTCTGACTCTTCCTACGTATAGTCTTTTCAAAATATTGCTGTCTGCCCCCCAGTCCGTTCCGGCCAATTTCTCCATAATATTTGTTCGTTTTCTGGCTTTTTTTCCCTTGCTCTATCTGATTTTTCCAAGTCATTCTGCGATTCATGGTGACGCCAAGATATGTTGGGTTTTGGTCAATAGGGAGTGTATGGTCTTTTATCTTCAAGTTTGCAGGGTGTGTGTTACTAGATAGGCTGAAAATTGTAAATGTAGTTTTTTTTCGTTGATTGGTAAGAACCAGGTGTTCGTCCATTTTTCAAGTTCACCTAGGGCATCTTGCATCCTGGGTCCAGCCACCGACATACTTTCCTCGCGAGCCCATAACGCCAGATCATCTGCGTATATTGCTGAGCATATTCTGGTTGGAATGTCCATTACGATGTCATTTATGAAAATTAAAAAAAGAGTGTTGGGGACAAGACTCCGCCTTGTGGGACACCTTGCTCGATAGAGACATTCTGTTGGGGACAAGACTCCGCCTTGTGGGACACCTTGCTCGATAGAGACATTCTTATTTAGTTGACCTTGAACTTGTACTCTGGCTGTTCTATCCTGAAGGTATTGAGAGACCCAATTGAATAAACGACCCTGGATGCCAAGTCTAAAATGTTTGTTCTTTAAACCCTCTCGCCAGACCCTATCAAAAGCCTTCTCCATGTCGACCCACACTCTGATTACTTGTTAAAACATTGCACTGTGTCTGCGCCAGTGGCCCGATTTCATCCGGGCTGAAGCTAAGAATAGCAAAATGTTACATCCTCTCAATATTCCTGTATGGTGCAGAAACATGGACATTTGACAAGAAAACAGAACAGAAAATGTATGCCTTTGAAATGTGAATTTATAGAAGAATAGGTAGAATTGGATGGAAAGAACTGAAAACAAACAGTCTTAAAACAACTAAAAATAAAAAGAGAACTACTAAATACAATTAAGACAAGGCAAATGAAATTTTCGGGCATGTTAAAATACACAACAGCCTACTAAAAGTAATATTGGAAGGGAAAATACAAGGTAAATAGGCAGAGGCAGACCAAGACTAACATGGACGAGTAACATCAAAAGAAGGACAAGTCAATCTATGTTAACCTGCACCATCAAAGCAAGAAATAGAGTGGAATGGCGATCCATGGTAGCCAACCTTCGTTGCGGAGACGGCACTCGATGATGATGGTATTCTTCCAGTAGCTAACTTTTCGCACAAGAGGTAAGCACAGATATTAAATATAACACATTATGGGTGGCTGCGTGTGTGGCTGCAGAAAACAAGGAAAATGACATTAAATGGTAATGGGCAGCTAAATTAATAGAAAGACAAGACTAGCTTCAACATTTCGGCAAAAAACCTTCATGAGGTAAAGCATTTTTTCGAGGTGTGTAGTTGGTGAGCGTTCTAACTCGGAACTGTGTCCCTATATTGGATTGTTTGTTATACCTGATGAAGGATTTTGCCGAAATGGTGTAGCTAGTCTTGTCTTTCTGTTGATATAACTTTTCGCACAGTCCAGCCTGTCTGGCGCGGACCTCGTTGAGCGAGGCCGACGTTCGAGCTCGCATGATATTGTTGTATTTGTGTACAAGGCATTCTCAATCTTGGGGGCCTGTGGACTATCTTCGCGCCCCAAGATGACATTTGTATTCGCTTCACCTTCTCGCAACTTCCCTCCATGGCACACTCTGCCTCTCCCGGCGTGACAGCAGTCCATGTGTTCATTCCTCCATGGCGGCACACTATGATTCTGCCTCTCCCGGCGTGACGGAAGTCCATGTGTTCATTCCTCCATGGCGGCACACTCTGCCTCTCCCGGCGTGACGGCAGTCCATGTGTTCATTCCTCCATGGCGGCACACTATGACTCTCCCGGCGTGACGGCAGTCCATGTGTTCATTCCTCCATGGCGGCACACTATGACTCTCCCGGCGTGACGGCAGTCCATGTGTTCATTCCTCCATGGCGGCACACTATGACTCTGCCTCTCCCGGCGTGACGGCAGTCCATGTGTTCATCCCTCCATGGCGGCACACTATGACTCTGCCTCTCCCGGCGTGACGGCAGTCCATGTGTTCATTCCTCCATGGCGGCACACTATGACTCTCCCGGCGTGACGGCAGTCCATGTGTTCATTCCTCCATGGCGGCACACTATGACTCTGCCTCTCCCGGCGTGACGGCAGTCCATGTGTTCATTCCTCCATGGCGGCACACTATGACTCTGCCTCTCTCGGCGTGACGGCAGTCCATGTGTTCATTCCTCCATGGCGGCACACTATGACTCTGCCTCTCCCGGCGTGACGGCAGTCCATGTGTTCATCCCTCCATGGCGGCACACTATGACTCTGCCTCTCCCGGCGTGACGGCAGTCCATGTGTTCATTCCTCCATGGCGGCACACTCTGCCTCTCCCGGCGTGACGGCAGTCCATGTGTTCATCCCTCCATGGCGGCACACTCTGCCTCTCCCGGCGTGACGGCAGTCCATGTGTTCATTCCTCCATGGCGGCACACTATGACTCTGCCTCTCCCGGCGTGACGGCAGTCCATGTGTTCATCCCTCCATGGCGGCACACTCTGCCTCTCCCGGCGTGACGGCAGTCCATGTGTTCATCCCTCCATGGCGGCACACTCTGCCTCTCCCGGCGTGACGGCAGTCCATGTGTTCATTCCTCCGGGCCGTGAAGTCTGGCAGAATTCACATCGACCCATTCCTGCCACCTACTTGTCTACTGGCACGTGCTCAGCTCTTTTACGGGTGTCATGTGTAGGCCATTTGCACTGACAGAGGATCGTCACGGCCTTGGTCAGTTGTGTCTGTAGAACTTGTTGGAGGATGGTGATCTTCTCCTCAAACAGAAGGCGTCAGTCCTCAGTTTGTACCGGTAGTTGGTTTCTGGTAGCGATTTAGCAATTCCAAACTTCACCCCGTCCACAGAGGCTTCCTATGAAGGTATTATTAAGACAATAATAGAACAAAGAAGTATGTGTTAGCACTCCGAAAAATTGACAGACAAACAACAACAGAAAAACCGAAGAACAATAAATGGTCCGTAGCGGGATCGAACCCGTACTCCCTGGCACCGCGCCTTGCCGCGAGAAGCCGAACGCTTGGCACACTGCCACGCAGCTAACTAAAAAATTAGCTATTGTAGCAGTGTCTTACACGAAGGCGTTCTCAATGCCAAGCGTTCGGCTTCTCGTGGCAAGGCGCGGTGCCAGGGAGTACGGGTTCGATCCCGCTTCGGACCATATATTGTTCTTCGTTTTTTTCTATTGTTGTTTGTCTGTCAATTTTTCCGAGTGCTAACACATACTTCTTTGTTATATTATTCCCTATTATCGCCTCGGAAGTTCTCTATATAATAGTATTAAGACAGAAGGAAGGGACACTCAGGAGAGAGTGAGTGTGTGAGGACCATGGAATGTACCACGCGCCGGTGAGTTCTGGTCCTGGATCTATAGGGGTGCACCCCTTCCTGCCCAGTTATATCATTCTGTACTCGGTCGTACCCCAGACCAACTTTGAGTCAACAGAGGGGCCCACGTGTAGGTGTGGTCTTAGGCTCAGCAGTACCGTGGTAACGAGGCCAACCAGAATCACAGAGACGATTATGTGATTCAGCAACCACAACACCTGGTGAATGAGAGGCTATGAACGCTTCATTCACCTTTTGATGTTGTCGTTAAGAGCAAACACCCCCCCCCCCCAAGGTTGAAACAGTACATGTATGACAACTTCAAATAAAACGAGAAATTTGGATGCGCCGCTCTCTACATTTTCTTTCCTTCGAATTTGGGGCCAGGATGGTAATACTTCAAGTTAAGAAGGAAACAAACAATGAGCTTGTGTTTTGCTGGTATTTACACAGAAAACGGATCAGTGTCTTCAGGGGCAGTACTTTAATATTTACTGCCATTCATGGGGAAAAGAAAAGTCACTTAGGCTGAAAGTGGCCAGGATAGCCAGCATCTTACATCCATATTCTACGTGCTTGTGTAAACAATCTAACCAGTCTGATCAAGCGAATAGGCATGGAAGCAAGACCAAACGTTTGGTCCTGCCAAACAGGACAGGCACATAGCTGTTGCGACGTATAGAAATATTAATAGTCATCAAACTCGTCAGGAAATTAGGTTGTTTTTAACCATTTAATCTGCAGACCTTGGACTCTAGCAAATAAAAGCTGCGGATGTCCTACCGCTGACGGTGAATTTGGTAAACATTCAATTGAGCAACATTTTGTATATCATAAATAACATTATTGGTATGTTTGCTTGCTTTACTTTCGTTCTCTCGATGACTAAAGTATTCTAGAATTATGAATCAGATTATAGAATTCCTCTTCGTCATCCGCTCTTAAAAGGACGTTAAGTTGACGTCTCTGCGTTGTGTTGTGGTTTGCAGTGTAACACTGTTATTTTTGCGCCTTTCGGCCCAACACATCCGACTTCAGCACGACATTTTTGAGTACCGGGTT
Organism: Megaustenia siamemsis; assembly: GCA_032433765.1. Classification (NCBI taxonomy): domain Eukaryota; kingdom Metazoa; phylum Mollusca; class Gastropoda; order Stylommatophora; family Ariophantidae; genus Megaustenia; species Megaustenia siamemsis. The sequence continues at coordinate 2,474,962 of JAVIAB010000105.1, forward strand.
GTCTTCCCTCTTCGATCACTGCTCGCTTGGCCAGACTAGACAGGTTAGTCTGTTACTAGAGGCACCACGGAGAGGTGGAGCAGGGTCTGGATGGTTCTGGTTCACCTATCCTGGCGCAAGCCATCAGCTGTGGATCTCTGACAACTTCCAGCTCTGGTGCTGGGAGGCGCGCTTTCGCCTCCACATTATTGGTATTATCATAACGTTATTAAAATCATCATCATCATGTGCCATACCGATTGGCGTAGGCGATCATGTCCTTCCACAATATATACAGTGTATCACATCAGTTCTGTTGTTGTTTGCCATGCCATAACATCACAAGCTATCTAGTATTTTCTCTCTTTGTCGTCCGCGATCTTTCTTTCCTTGTATTTTGCCAGTTGTAACCAAGTATTCCAACTTTCCTCTTCTCATGATGTGCCCGAAAAATGTTAATTGCTTTTTTCTGATGTTTTTTAAGAGCTCCCTTTTTGTGTTGGCCTCTTTGAGAACTTCCTCATTGGTCTTTTTATCTGTCCAGGGAACTTTTAACATTCTTCTGAGAAATCCTATCTCTGTGACCTCTAATCGTCTTTTCATTTGTTTGTCTACTGGTCCATGATTCGCTCCCATAGGTCAGAATTGGTTCTATATAGCACCGATGAACTCTCTTTCTCATTTCTATTGACACAGATTTGTTGCATAAGATATTATTCATTTTCTGAAATGTTATTTTGGCCTGAGCTATTCTGCCTTTTATTTCTGTGGTGCATCTTCCATCTGATGTTATTATTGTGCCCAAGTATTTGAAACGTTGCACTTGTTTCAGATTTGTCCTGTTTATTTTTATACTGCATGATGGTGATGATTGTTTCTTTGATATGACCATTACTTCTGTTTTCTTACTATTCACACTGAGACCTTTCTTGTTGCTTTATTTTACTATTATGTCTATCATTTCTTGTAGCTCATTCTCTGTCTCTGCTATTAAGACTGTCATCCGCATATCACAAATTATTTATGTTGTGACTGTTGACTTCAATTCCTTTTTTGTCTACTATTGATCTCATATGTTCGCTGTAAAGTGAAAACAAATCCGGCGACAGAACACAGCCTTGTCTGACGCCTTGTTTTATAAATTGAAATTGTCCTGTTTGGTTGTTAATTCGTATAGCTGCTGTTTGTTGCCAGTACATGTTTTTTATGATTCGCAGATCCTTGCCATCAATGTTTAATTTCTCCAGCATATTGATTATTTCCACATGTTTTACTTTGTCAAATGCTTTCGTGTAGTTTATAAAGCACATATATCTTTCTTTACCTCTATAGATCTTTCCATCAATGTTCTAATATTGCATTATTGGCGCCCTTTCCTTCTACAAATCCGCATTGTTCCTCACTTATTTCTGGTTTTATTTTGTTCCTTACACGTCTCATGATGATTCTTAGTAATATTTTAGTCATATGAGACTAATAGTGCGATGGTCTTCACAATCAGTGGCTCCTGACTTCTTCGGTATGGCTACAAAGATAGATTTTAGTAGATCTTCGGGTATGTGTCCAGTGTTATATATGTCATTGAGTAGTTTTGTTATGACTTGTACTCCCAGCTCTCCTAATGTATTTACCTCTTCGATTGTTATATTGTCGGGACCTGGAGCGTTGCCTCTTTTCGTGTGTTGAATTGCCTTCTCCACTTCACTCTGCATTATTGATGGGCCTGTGTCTTTGTTTGAATTGTTTAGCTCTGGCCTTTCATCATAATAGAGCTGACTGATACATTCTGTTCATCTTTTCATCATCTTCTCCTGTCCCTGTTATTAAAATATTAACTAAAACAGGCTGCCCACATACTCTGCTGACGCTAGTTAAATCGTCCCGCTAGTTAAATCGTCCTGCTAGTTAAATCGTCGCACTAGTTAAATCGTCCTGTTATATAGTTAAATCGTCCTGTTATATAGTTAAATCGTCCTGCTAGTTAAATCGTCCTGCTAGTTAAATCGTCGCACTAGTTAAATCGTCCTGTTATATAGTTAAATCGTCCTGTTATATAGTTAAATCGTCCTGCTAGTTAAATCGTCCCGCTAGTTAAATCGTCCCGCTAGTTAAATGGTCCTGTTATATAGTTAAATCGTCCTGCTAGTTAAATCGTCCCGCTAGTTAAATCGTCCCGCTAGTTAAATCGTCCCGCTAGTTAAATCGTCGCGCTAGTTAAATCGTCCCGCTAGTTCAATCGTCCCGCTAGTTAAATCGTCCTGTTATATAGTTAAATCGTCCTGCTAGTTAAATCGTCGCACTAGTTAAATCGTCCCGCTAATTAAATCGTCCCGCTAGTTAAATCGTCCTGCTAGTTAAATCGTCGCACTAGTTAAATCGTCCCGCTAGTTAAATCGTCCTGTTATATAGTTAAATCGTCCTGCTAGTTAAATCGTCCCGCTAGTTAAATCGTCCTGCTAGTTAAGTCGTCGCGCTAGTTAAATCGTCGCACTAGTTAAATCGTCCCGCTAGTTAAATCGTCCTGCTAGTTAAATCGTCCTGCTAGTTAAATCGTCGCGCTAGTTAAATCGTCCTGCTAGTTAAATCGTCCTGCTAGTTAAATCGTCGCACTAGTTAAATCGTCCTGTTATATAGTTAATCGTCCTGCTAGTTAAATCGTCCCGCTAGTTAAATCGTCGCACTAGTTAAATCGTCCTGCTAGTTAAATCGTCGCGCTAGTTAAATCGTCCTGCTAGTTAAATCATCGCACTAGTTAAATCGTCCTGCTAGTTAAATCGTCGCACTAGTTAAATCGTCCTGCTAGTTAAATCGTCCTGTTATATAGTTAAATCGTCCTGCTAGTTAAATCGTCCTGTTATATAGTTAAATCGTCCTGCTAGTTAAATCGTCCTGTTATATAGTTAAATAGTTGCACTACTTAAATCGTCCTGCTTGTTAAATCGTCGCACTAGTTAAATCGTCCTGCTTGTTAATCGTCGCACTAGTTAAATCGTCCTGCTAGTTAAATCGTCGCGCTAGTTAAATCGTCCCTGCTAGTTAAATCGTCCTGCGAGTTAAATCGTCCTGTTATATAGTTAAATCGTCGCACTAGTTAAGTCGTCCTGCTTGTTAAATCGTCGCACTAGTTAAATCGTCCTGCTTGTTAAATCGTCGCACTAGTTAAATCGTCCTGCTAGTTAAATCGTCGCGCTAGTAAATCGTCGCGCTAGTTAAATCGTCCCGCTAGTTAAATCGTCGCACTAGTTAAATCGTCCTGCTAGTTAAATCGTCGCGCTAGTTAAATCGTCGCGCTAGTTAAATCGTCGCACTAGTTAAATCGTCCTGCTAGTTAAATCGTCGCGCTAGTTAAATCGTCCTGCGAGTTAAATCGTCGCACTAGTTAAATCGTCCTGCTAGTTAAATCGTCGCACTAGTTAAATCGTCCTGCTAGTTAAATCGTCCTGTTATATAGTTAAATCGTCCCGCTAGTTAAATCGTCCTGTTATATAGTTAAATCGTCGCACTAGTTAAATCGTCCTGCTAGTTAAATCGTCCTGCTAGTTAAATCGTACTGCTAGTTAAATCGTCCTGCTAGTTAAATCGTCGCACTAGTTAAATCGTCCTGTTATATAGTTAAATCGTCCTGTTATATAGTTAAATCGTCCTGCTAGTTAAATCGTCCCATCAGGATATGCTTTCTTTCTCTCCTCATATTTGGAATCTCCTTCGCTGCTCTGTTGAACAATGCATTCTCTGATGCGAACAAAGGAGTCTATCTCCATACTAGATCTCATGGTTGGTTGTTCAATCCCGCAAGATTGAAGTCCACAATCAGGCATACCACTATTAGAGACCTATTTTTTCGCTGACGACGCTGTACTTGTCACGCTAATTCAAAGAGCATGATAACTCGTTCTTCACATGCTTGCAGAGGCTTCAGCCTCACAATCAGTTTGCAGAAAACGAATATACTTGGTCAGGACGTCGAAGCAGCACCAGCCGTCTTTATCGACAACAACAAGCTTGATGTGGGGCAGTATAGCTACCTAGGTCCATTATCAACAGTACACTATCTTTAGATACAGAAATTGGCACCCACGTTAGTAAAGCTGCTACCACATTCGCCAGCCTTTCTAGACGCATTTGGCAAAACAAAAATAAAACTAACAACTAAAACAAAAGCCGCAGTTTACAACGCCTGCATCATCAGTATTCTTGTATATGGCAGCAAATCATGGATAACTAATGCAAAGCAAGAAATATACGATGCCAGCACCGTATTTTTGAAAAATATCACCTGGAAGGACAAATTGACAAACGTGGAGATCCTTCCTTAGGGAATAATAGAACAAAGAAGTATGTGTTAGCACTCGGAAAAATTGACAGACAAACAACAATAGAAAAAACGAAGAACAATATATGGTCCGAAGTGGGATCGAACCCGTACTCAGTGGCACCGCGCCTTGCCACGAGAAGCCGAACGCTTGGCACACTGCCACGCAGCCAACAAAAAATTGGCCATTGCAGCAGTGTCTTGCACGAAAGGCGTACTCAATGACTATAGCATAGGGTAACGATCACAGACCGGAAATAAATAGTATATTTGTACTTTCCTATTAATGCAAGTATCTCCCAGTAGGGCTGAATACTTATGTTGTAGACAACATTTATTGGACGAAACAGCACGAATAGTAGTTCCCAGTGGTTATATACTGGGTACAAATAATAATACATACATATTATTATATGGGGAACTTCCGAAATTCCCCATATAATAATATTTATGTATTATTATTTGTACCCAGATCCTTCCTTACTGGTACAGGTCCCCCGAACGCTGCTTAGACAACGTAGGTTACGCTGGCTTGGCCACGTACATCTTATAAAGATGGCCGTGTACCTAAAGATATACTCTATGGACAACTAGCAGATGGCAAAAGAACTAGGGGGCGCCCACAACTCCGATTTATAGACATATTCAAACGTGACAGGAAGACTGAACATAATACCTGCAGCCTGGGAAGACATAGCTGCAGGCTGCAATCTTTAGAAACACCCTCTAGTTCTCTAACTCTAGCACGAGGCAGACAGATTCATAGATAAAGAACACTATGAAAGAAAAAATAACAGTTCCTAGGGGTGCTGCAAAATCCATAGTCAACTATGACTGACGGAGGCTACTAACTTCTTCTTCTACCTTTTAGCTCCAGTGGAGCATAGGTCTTCAACAAACACTTTCCAAGTGGTTCTGTTTTTTGCCATTCTTTTAAGATCATTCCATGTCTTCCCCATCATCTTCATCTCTGCTTCGATCTGTCTTCTCCAAGAATTCCTTGGTCTTCCTCTTTGTCTTTTCCCTGGGGATTCCAAAAAAAGGGCCTGTTGTGTAATACTCTCAGTTGGCTTCCGTAGTGTGTGTCCTATCCATCGCCATCGTCTTCGCTGTATCTCTTTATCCACTGGTATTTGACCGGTACACCTCCATAATTCCACGTTAGTGGCTTTGTCCTGCCATTTCCATCCCTTTATTCTGCGTAAGCATCCATTAATGAAAGTCTGTACCTTCGTGATTGTCAATTTTGTTATTCTCCATGTTTCACATCCATATAATAGGGCCGACTTAACATTTGAGTTGAAAATTTTAATTTGAGGCTACTAACTAAATAACATTATTATTTATTGTTAACATTTTATTCAACAAATGAAAAACGATTAGAGGCCACAGAGATGGGATTTCTCAGAAGAATGTTGAAAGTTCCCTGGACAGCTAAAAAGACCAATGAGGAAGTTCTCAAAGAGGCCAACACAAAAAGGGAGCTCATAAGAAACAGAAATAAACAATCAACATTTTTCTGGCACATCATGAGAAGAGGAAAGTTGGAATACTTGGTTACAACTGGCAAAATAAAAGGAAAGAGAGATCGCGGACGACAAATAGAGAAAATACTGGATAGCTTGGTGTCATGGCATGGAAAACAGTCAACAACAGAACTGATACGATGCACTGTAGATAGAAGATTGTGGAGAGACATGATCGCCTACGCCAACCGGTATGGTACATGATGATGAATATTTTATCAACACTGCGACATGTACCTGCTCTTTTAGGTTTTAAACTTTTATTTGCGTGCTTTGTCTGAAAAGGATGTTTCGGTCTCACGTACACCAGAGGTCATTGGTGGGTGGATGACTTTAATGTTTGGAGCCAGATACTTTTGATGAAATGACTGTCATAACTCGAACCACAGCAGCCCCACCCCCCCCCCTCCCCACCAACTCATTTTCCGATAAGTTATAAAAGAGAGAGAGAGAGAGATAAAAGAAGTGAAGACAGTAAGCCGGGCCGATAGCCTGATTGACTCTGACCCCTGTAATGGCGTGACGGCCAGGGGGGAGATTACTCAGGTTCAACATGGCGACCAAGAGTAGGCAGGACGTCTGTGAGGGCCGCAGTCAACTACGTCTTCTCATGCATCCCGAGAACAAGGCTGTACTTCAGAGTGGGACATGTGCGTCATCGACTGATAGTGATAGTGGCACATTAGATCCGGAGCCTCCATCTATTCCCAAAAGAAGGTTTGCAATGCAATTTCCAAATATGAACCCGTGCATCATATCTTTTTCTAGTTTCTCTAGTGACTAGTCTCTACCACTCACTTCTAGTTCTAGACTCACAACACAAACACTGCTGGCTAAACCATCTGTACAGCTGCAATGAAATGATTCTACTTCTACTAACTTAACTTACTTAACTTAGACTAGACTTATTTCATTTATCAATTCTATTCTATTCTATTATCCTTTCGAGCCGAAGACGGCACATAGGGCAGAACCACAATCTCAAAAACAGAAACCCTGCGTGCCAAAATGGCACATATTGCAGAGGTCACTACTTTCTGTTTCCATAACAATGCTTTTTACAATGACAGCTAGTCAAGCCATCGATCAACCTCCTTAGTCGCCTCTACGACATGCCTGGAAGGTCACAGTGTCACTATTCTTTACATCTCACATAATGAGGCCCCGGTAACACACGGGACAATTATCAATTGCTAATCTACTAAATTTTAACATTAATGTGGCTCACTCGGCCAGCGATGTCAGTGACTTTGAGTGACTCAATTTTAGTTACAAATTACGTTACAGACCTACGAAAGTTTATAAAATAAAGTAATAAAGAAAGAATGATGTTTTAATTATAATCACATGTATTATTATACATCTATACTATATTACAACATTCAACATACATTTTCAAATATGCTTTTTCTGGAGACTCACTCGGACCCGACTGTGGGCTGTGGTAACCTTCTCTTATCATGTCTTATGCTTTATTCATTAATTATAATTATACCTGTGGATCATAGAATTAGAAGATGAGAAGATAGTAATAAATTATATTTATCTTAATTATTTAAATTATAATATAATTTGCAGATTAGTAGGTACGTACTACAACTATAGTTCATTCACAAATTCGTGCCACAGAGTTGATCAATTATCTCGGAAACTGATGAATTTCTGTAATTCTTTTTCATGAAATCTTATTTTTTCACCGACCTTGCCTTCAGATTTTATAACATTTAAGTACAAAAACAGTCTGAATTTTGCTCAAATCATTTTTTGTTATATAATTTTAGGAAAATATCAAACTGTATGCTCTAAACATGAGATTTTACTGTAAATTATGTTAATTTTCTAACAATGCAAGCCAAAGGCATATCCGTATTACCTTGAATAGGGCAACATTTTTCATTTGATTTTATATCGTCGTCATAGAGATAGGTAAACTTCCTTGCTTGACCTTCGCCTCAGCAGAGTCAAAGTTCTGTCTTATCCATCGATTGAAAAACTATCTATCTATATTTAGAGCTGCCCGTGTTCCGTTTTCTGGTTTTTTTAATATCGTAATATAACCGACCCTTTTAGATTGCTTGCAAAAGTCTTATTTATCTATTGTCCTTTCGAGCCGAAGACGGCACATAGGGCAGAACCACAATCTCAAAAACAGAAACCTTGCGTGCCAAAATGGCACATATTGCAGAGATCACTGCTCTAAAATCTATGGCGCTGTTTCCATAACAATACTTTTTACAATGACAGCTTGTCAAGCCATCGATCAACCTCCTTAGTCGCCTCTTATGACATGCCTGGAAGGTCACAGTGTCACTATTCTTTACCTCCCTCATAATGAGGCCCCGGTAACACACGGGATAAAAAAGTGTAAAAGTGCGTGTACAATAACACAGTTACCTTTTGCATAGTGATGAATTTACACTCTAAACTCTTCATGGTTTTAAAAATCAAGTAGTCACTTCACAACAGCTTACAAATTATCACACATACGGGAATATTCATTAATAGTAAATATTTTGTCAAAATATGCCTCTGGACCAATTTAACAAGAAACTAGAAATGAAATTACCAAAAAAAAACCTCGGAATGGCGCAAGTTTATGTCTGTGGAAGTGAGAAAGAGAGTTTATCGGTGCTATATAGAGCCAATTCTGACCTTTGAAGCGAATTATGGGCAGTTAACAAACAAATGAAAAGATGATTAGAGGCCACAGAGGTGGGATTTCTCAGAAGAATGTTCAAAGTTCCCTGGACAGCTAAAAAAACCAATGAGGACATTCTCAAAGAGGCCAACATAAAAAGGGAGCTCTTAAAAACATCAGAAAGAAACATTCGAGCACATCATGAGAAGAGGAAAGTTGGAATACTTGGTTACAACTATCAAAATACAGGGAAAAAGTGATCGCGGACAACAAAGATAGAGGATACTAGATTGCTTGGTGACATGGCATGGAAAACAGTCAACAACAGAATTGATATGAAAATTGTGGAAGGACATGATCACCTGTGCCAACCAGTATGACACATGATGAGTTTCATTATTATACGTTGATACATTGTAATACCTAGTTTCTACAATCAAAACACTCTTCTAGCAGGCAACCTTTTTATTTTTTTTTTTTTTCAGAAATTTCATGATTCTTGCTTTCATCATTTTCCTTAGGCTTAGTCTTATCATGTTTATTCCAACTTCAGATTATGGTCCTTGCACTCACTTCTGATTGTTATTTTCCCCTGACAAACAGGCAATCTGAAGCTCTCCTGTTATTGTCAAATATCTGAATTATATATTTATTGTTTTTATGGGGTTCTTTCGTTCTGAAAGAGGCCAAAGCTAAAAGAGATCTAATTTCCAATATTAGGAAGAAACAATTATCATTTTTGGCCTTGTAATGAGAAGGGAACAGCTGGAATATATTGTAACAACTGGGAAATTTGAGGGACGAAGAGATAGAGAGAAGCAAAGAGAAAAGATCCTTGACAGCTTAAGAGAATGGCTTGGAGAATCATTTTGTCGAATCCCTGCAAGTGAATTGAATTTATTGATTCTCTTTGTGTGTGTGTGTGTGTCATTTCATTCTGGTTGATATAGGCAGTATGACTGTCACAAGATTCCTTAAATGTTTCATTATGTCTTATTTCTGTGAAATATCATCAAGTACCGGGCCTAGTGGCGTAGGTGATCATGTCTCTCCACAACTTTTGATCTCGGCAGCTATTTATCATTTCTGTTGTTGACCTTCTGCCAAGCCATTCTCTTAAACTGTCTGTTATTTTTCTCTTTCCTTCCCTCTTTTTCTTCGTCCCTCAATTTTTCCAGTTGTTACAATATATTCCAGTTGTTCTCTTCACATTACATGGCCAAAAAATGATGATTGTCTCTTCCTAACATTGGAAATTAGCTCTCTTTTTGCTTTGACCTCTCTCAGAACCTCTTCATTACTCTTCTTAGCTGTCCATGGTATTCTCAACATTCTTCTGTAAAACCACATTTCTACAGACTCCAGTGATTTTCTTGTCTGTTGTCCTATTGTCCATGACTCGCATCCATATGTTAAGACTGGCTCTACATAACATTTAAGAACTCTTTTTCTTGTTTCTATTGTCACAAATGGATTGCATAGTATCTTCCTCATTTTTTGGAAAGCTACTTTTGCCTGAGCCATTCTGCATCTCACCTCTGTTGTACATCTTCCGTTTGAGGTTAACAAAGTTCCCAAATATTTAAATTCATTTACCTGTTTTAATATTGTTCCACTTGTTTTTATTTTGCACTGAGGTAATGTCTTTTTCTTTGTTGTTACCATTACCTCTGTCTTTTTGCTATTAAGGCTGAGTCCTTTATTTTTGCTTTCTTTCACTATAATGTCCAACATTTCTTGTAACTCATTTTCACTCTTAACGATTAATACTGTATCATCAGCATAAAGTAAAGTAAAGTACCCCTTCACGCCAAGTGGCATATAGGGAAATATGGTGTTAGTGACCCTATATTTTACAGACCTTCAGCACATGATTTTTGGGTAATGTGGTCAGTATTACGCCCGTATTGCTTTACTTTCCCAGAAAAAAATCCGGTACCATTTAAGGCTGGGTGAACCCGGAAGCCGTCGGTTGGGATCAAACTCTACCCCTTGTCCGTGGTAGTCCAGTTCACTAACCACTGAGCTATCGTGGTTCCCGTATCATCAGCATACCATAGATTATTTATATTATGACCTCCAATTGTTATTCCAGGCATGCCTCTTATGGATCTTAAAATAATCTCACTATAAATAATAAACAAATCTGGTGACAGCACACAACCTTGCCTAACACCCTGTTTTATTTGTTGAAACATTCCCAATTGGTTTCCAGTTCTTATGGCCGCTGTTTGTTGCCAGTACATGTTGTTTATTATTCTTAGATCTTTGCTGTCTGCGTTTATGCTTTCTAAAATGTTGATTATTTCTTGGTGTTTTACTTTGTCAAATGCCTTGGTTTAATCTATGAAACATAGGTATAGATCTGTTTTCACCTCTATGGCTCTTTCTACTAAAGATCTTATGATATAAATGGCATTGCTTGTTCCTTTATCTCTAACAAAACCACACTGTTCATTGCTAATTTCCAGACTAATTTGTTTCGCACTCTTTGCAATATGATTCTTAGTAATATCTTAGTCATATGACTCATAAGGCTTATGTGCGATGATCATCGCATTCAATCGCACCAGATTTCTTTGGTAGGGCTATGAATATTGATGTGAGCATGTCGTCTGGTATATATCCGCTGTTGTAGATATCATTCAATATTTTTGTTATTATTTCTATTCCAAAATCACCCATGGCTTCAATCTCTTCTTTGGTTATATTATCTGGTCCAGGAGCTTTGCCTGCTTTCATATTGCGCAAGGCATCTTCCACTTCTTCTTTGAGTATTTCTGGTCCTTCTCCATTATCCTTAATATTTACTTCCGTTCATTCATCATTATAAAGATCCTTAATGTATTCTGTCCATCATTCCCTTATGTTTTCTTGATCAATCAACAGTTCTCCTTTCTTTGATCTTAAACATCCAGTTTTTGATTGCGTTTTTCTTCCTGTTAATTCCTCAATTTGTTTGTATATAGCTTTAGCATCTCCATTTTGTTGCAATTCGATCTCTTTGCATCTCTCTTTTAGCCATGCTTCTTTTGCTTCATTGCATTTTACTACAATTTCTTTATTTAATCTCTTATACTCATCTTTATTTTCTTTATTTCTTCTTCTTGTATCCATTAGCTGCAAAATATCATCTGTCATCCATTTCTTTCTTGAACTTATCCTCACTGGTGGTATGAACTCTTTTGATGTTTGTTGCATTGACTCTTTTAGCATTTCCCACTGTTCATCAATGCTTTGTGTCTTCTCTATTGCACTGTACCGGTTCTGAATTGTGATTTTATATTTGTCTTGCAGCTTCTTGTCTGATTTTAGTAAATCTAAATTTAACTTGATGTTAACTGAGGCTCGTTTTGTTCTTTTTAATTTACTCTAAGCTTTCCCACAATTGGTACATGATCACTATTGCAATCTGCCCCTGGTCTAGTTTTCACACACACCAGACTGTTTCTAAATCTATTGTTTATCATTATATAATCAATTTGATTATGTGCGTTGTCCCCTGGGCTTTTCCACATCCAAGACAGACGTCTTGTATGTTGCTTAAACCAGGTGTTTCCTATCATGTTGTGTGTTCTTGCCCAGTCAATAAGTTTCTCATCTCTTCATTGCTCTTGCCTAAGCCATAATGACCAACTACTTCCTCAACTCTTTCCTTTCCTACTTTTGTGTTAAAATCCCCTAGAACTATGGTGTTTTCATGTGGTTTGCATTTATGAAGTGTCTCATTTAACTCGTAAAATTTATCTGTGAAATATATGCTTAGCATTTTTCTTAGTAACTTCTCTGTTGCTACAGGTTATATGTTCTATATTTTGTTCATTATTCATGACTGTTAGCACAAAGTTAATAATTTGATTGGACTTTCTTCTTTTTGCATCCAGACAGGAGCTCCTGAAGTGGAATGGGTGGGGTTACAAGGATTCCAAATTTTTTGTCAACAAAGATGGCCAGGTGGAGTTCACTGGTGAGAGGTACAGAATCAGTGGAAACACCATGCCTGCCATGAAGGAATGGATGTGTAGAACAATTGGCATCAGCTTAGATCACAAGGCCCCATCCCAGGTAAGAGGTCTTGGATATCAGCTGTTTGGTTTCATGCTTGAATTTCTAGACAGAGTAGAGAAATATGGCTAATACACACTTAGTATTATATTACATTAGCCAAGAAATCTTGTGGTTACTGATTAAAAGAATTGATCTCATGACACACCCATAAGTGTTGCTCAGTATTTCACAACAGATTTCACAAAGTGTACATTCTGATAGTTTCTCTGTAGTTTGTTAGTTATACACATTCTGATAGTTTCTCTGTAGTTTGCTAGTTATACATATTCTGGTAGTTTCTCTGTAGTTTGTTAGTTATACACATTCTGATACTTTCTCTGTAGTTTGTTAGTTATACACATTCTGATACTTTCTCTGTAGTTTGTTAGCTATACACATTCTGATATTTTCTCTGTAGTTTGTTAGTTGTACACATTCTGATAGTTTCTCTCTAGTTTGTTAGTTATACATATTCTGATAGTTTCTCTGTAGTTTGTTAGTTATACACATTCTGATAGTTTCTCTCTTGTTTGTTAGTTATACACATTGATATTTTCTCTGTAGTTTGTTAGCTATACACATTCTGATAGTTTCTCTGTAGTTTGTTAGTTATACACATTCTGATATTTTCTCTGTAGTTTGTTAGTTATACGCATTCTGATAGTTTCTCTGTAGTTTGTTAGCTATACACATTCTGATAGTTTCTCTGTAGTTTGTTAGTTATACACATTCTGATAGTTTCTCTCTAGTTTGTTAGTTATACACATTCTGATAGTTTCTCTGTAGTTTGTTAGTTACATACATTCTGATAGTTTCTCTGTAGTTTGTTAGTTATACACATTCTGATAGTTTCTCTGTAGTTTGTTAGTTATACACATTCTGATAGTTTCTCTCTAGTTTGTTAGTTATACACATTCTGATAGTTTCTGTTTGTTAGTATACACATTCTGATAGTTTCTCTGTAGTTTGTTAGTTACGCACATTCTGATAGTTTCTCTGTAGTTTGTTAGTTATACACATTCTGATAGTTTCTCTGTAGTTTGTTAGTTATACACATTCTGATAGTTTCTCTGTAGTTTGTTAGTTATACACATTCTGATACTTTCTCTGTAGTTTGTTAGTTGTACACATTCTGATATTTTCTCTGTAGTTTGTTAGTTGTACACATTCTGATAGTTTCTCTCTAGTTTGTTAGTTATACATATTCTGATAGTTTCTCTGTAGTTTGTTAGTTATACACATTCTGATAGTTTCTCTCTTGTTTGTTAGTTATACACATTGATATTTTCTCTGTAGTTTGTTAGCTATACACATTCTGATAGTTTCTCTGTAGTTTGTTAGTTATACACATTCTGATATTTTCTCTGTAGTTTGTTAGTTATACGCATTCTGATAGTTTCTCTGTAGTTTGTTAGCTATACACATTCTGATAGTTTCTCTGTAGTTTGTTAGTTATACACATTCTGATAGTTTCTCTCTAGTTTGTTAGTTATACACATTCTGATAGTTTCTCTGTAGTTTGTTAGTTACACACATTCTGATAGTTTCTCTGTAGTTTGTTAGTTATACACATTCTGATAGTTTCTCTGTAGTTTGTTAGTTATTTACATTCTGATAGTTTCTCTCTAGTTTGTTAGTTACACACATTCTGATAGTTTCTCTGTAGTTTGTTAGTTACGCACATTCTGATAGTTTCTCTGTAGTTTGTTAGTTATATACATTCTGATAGTTTCTCTGTAGTTTGTTAGTTACACACATTCTGATAGTTTCTCTGTACTTTGTTAGTTATACACATTCTGATAGTTTCTCTCTAGTTTGTTAGTTATACGCATTCTGATATTTTCTCTGTAGTTTGTTAGTTATACACATTCTGATAGTTTCTCTGTAGTTTGTTAGTTATATACATTCTGATAGTTTCTCTGTAGTTTGTTAGTTATACACATTCTGATAGTTTCTCTGTACTTTGTTAGTTATACATATTCTGATAGTTTCTCTGTACTTTGTTAGTTATACACATTCAGATAGTTTCTCTGTAGTTTGTTAGTTATACCCATTCTGATAGTTTCTCTCTAGTTTGTTAGTTACACACATTCTGATAGTTTCTCTGTAGTTTGTTTGTTACGCACATTCTGATATTTTCTCTGTAGTTTGTTAGTTATATACATTCTGATAGTTTCTCTGTAGTTTGTTAGTTATATACATTCTGATAGTTTCTCTGTAGTTTGTTAGTTACACACATTCTGATAGTTTCTCTGTACTTTGTTAGTTATACACATTCTGATAGTTTCTCTGTAGTTTGTTAGCTATACACATTCTGATATTTTCTCTGTAGTTTGTTAGTTATACACATTCTGATAGTTTCTCTGTAGTTTGTTAGTTATACACATTCTGATAGTTTCTCTGTAGTTTGTTAGTTATACACATTCTGATAGTTTCTCTGTAGTTTGTTAGTTATACACATTCTGATTGTTTCTCTGTAGTTTGTTAGTTACACACATTCTGATAATTTCTCTGTAGTTTGTTAGTTACACACATTCTGATAGTTTCTCTGTAGTTTGTTAGTTACACATATTATGATATTTTCTCTGCGGTTTGTTAGTTATACACATTCTGATAGTTTCTTTGTAGTTTGTTAGTTATACACATTCTGATAGTTTCTCTGTAGTTTGTTAGTTATACACATTCTGATAGTTTCTCTGTAGTTTGTTAGTTATACACATTCTGATATTTTCTCTGTAGTTTGTTAGTTATACACATTCTGATATTTTCTCTCTAGTTTGTTAGTTATACACTTTCTGATAGTTTCTCTGTAGTTTGTTAGTTATACACATTCTGATAGTTTCTCTCTAGTTTGTTAGTTACACACATTCTGATAGTTTCTCTCTAGTTTGTTAGTTATACACATTCTGATAGTTTCTCTCTAGTTTGTTAGTTATACAAATTCTGATAGTTTCTCTCTAGTTTGTTAGTTATACACATTCTGATAGTTTCTCTCTAGTTTATACACATTCTGAATCCATCCTCTTTGTCATTTCATCCCTAGTTATGTCCAGGAGTATAGGTATCAAGATGCATTGAGATGCAAAGCTGCTGTATAGCTGATGATAATAATGACAATTTAAAAAAAAAAGGGAGGGGGGGGGGGTCATAGAGAAACTACTCAAACTGGTAAACATAATATATTATTAACATTATACATAACATAGTTTATTCTCCCTATCAATAAGTATCCAGAAGACTGTGGTGCTTCAACAAGGTGTAGCCAGCCCCGCAGCTATATCATTAAATAACATACCACTTGAACCTGTGAGAAAGTTCACCTATCTCGGTTCTATGGTCACAACCAATGTCTCCCTTAAAGAAGAAATAAATTCCCGAATCGGAAAGGCAGCTTCCACATTTGGTAAACTTAAAGATAGAGCATGGGCCAACAGCAATTTAATACTCAGGACTAAGATTCAAATTTACCAAAGTTGTGTGCTTAATACACTTCTATATGGATCAGAAACTTGGACTACCTATGCAGGGCAGGAGAAAAGGTTAAACAGCTTTCATGTACATTGCCTTCACAAGATTATGAACATCAAATGGCAGGACAAAGTAACTAACTAAAGTCTTACAACGAGCCAGACTCCCATCGATCATGGCAATACTTAGGATTCATAGACTAAGGTGGCTGGGACATGTAAGAAGAAGGCAAACAATCGTATTCCTAAACAAATATTGTACGGAGAAATTAATTTCATAGAAAATATTTTTAAAAAATTTCAAATGTAACTTTTAAGTGGTAGTAATTTTTACAACAGTATCGTGAAAACATGACCTATAGATAGGAATCGTAATCTATAGTGAAACTTGAAAGGAGCAGGCCAGAATGGCTGCTGTCTGGGCACAAATTGTTAAATAGATCTACCCTTTCACCGCTGAAGTGATGTGTCTGACATCCCTAAAATTCTTTCTAGCTAGTTTATCATCCTTTCTTGCTTCAACAAGAAGGTTGCTTGGTTATTGTTCCCTTTAACATGCCATATAGTGGTGTTTGTGACTGCTTGTTTTATTCTACATAGAGTGTTCCATTTATCAGACTTCAGTGGTCTTCTAATGTCATAAAGTGCTGAAAATTCCAAAATATAGAGAATAGTTCCACATGAAAGTTCACACATCATGTAATCATTTTAAGATAGACACAGGGATTATGAGTGATGATGAGAAGACTTTCACTTTAACAACAGCACAAGTGTTCTTGGTAGCACAGCATTGGTTGGTAAACTCATCAGTAACCAGGAATAGTTGTATTTCAAATATTTATTACCATCATCTTCAAGGCATATAAATAGGGTTCATGCAATACTGCATTTATACTTCATCAGCAATTGCAGTCACTACTCATTCTGGCATCTATAATCATCATCATCATTGAGTGCCTTCTCCGCAATGAAGGTTGGCTACCATGGATCGCCATTCTACTCTGTTTCTTGCTTTGCTGGTGCAGTCTGTCATAGATTGACTTGTCCATCTTTTGATGTTACTCGTCCATGTTAGTCTTGGTCTGCCTCTGCCTCTTTTACCTTGTATTTTCCCTTCCAATATTACTTTTAGTAGGCTGTTGTGTCTTTTAACATGCCCCAAAAATGTCATTTGTCTTGTCTTATCTCATCTATAATGCACATCTTATTTATTACTTTGTCACTGATTCTGTGATGCTCAAAGAGGTTATCACCAGTCTTTATTTGAGTCATAATATGGCCTAGTCATCTCACACTTCTACAGTCAACCCCTGTTAACTGGAGTTCTACTTGTTAACATTTTTACCTCAGCATGTGGCTTCTCACCAAAACTCAGCTGGTACACAACTATAGTTATTCACTTGTAAATAAAGCTTGGTCTCAGTCTGATACGTCATTAAACACAATCATCTTAGATGACTGGAAATATAAAATCTTTATCTATTTAGAATATATTCAACTTCTAAGTCATTCATCTATATATGATTTGTCTATTCCTAGCATGTGTGGCAAGATACAATGTGGGTCCTGTGCAAGGTCTGACATTTGACAAAAAAAGATCGTAGGACATAGACAGTTTAGAATTTCTGCTTTATGTTAGGCTCAAAATGATGATGGAACATGATTAAAATGATGAAAGTGACTTGATCTAATTGAGATATAATCTATTTCTTCTGAGTTTAGTTGATACATTCCTTTAAATACACCTCATTTGTATAACTGCTTATGGTGTGATGGCTAATTGATGATTGTAGACAGTGGGCTGAAGGTTTTGATACCTTTGCTGTGGAATTTGGTAAATAGTCTGTTATGCTAACTTCTGCTTAATCTTTCAACCTTGTTTGTGCACCTATCTCAAGAGTGATTATTAGATAAATTTTTATTTCTTCCTTGCCTGCTCCTCTTCTCTTGTTAAGTTGTTTATAAAGTTTTTAACCCCCGGCCTCTGAAGTCTTTCCTTAAATAAAGCCACGAACATGTCACCATCCTCGTTGATAACTACCATCCTTACTTTGATCTGCCACTATCCTTACTCTTATCTGGTGCTTTTTTTCTGGTGGTATGAAATGGTATGCAGTACCAGTGTCTTTTTTTTTTAAATATTACAATTCCATCACTGTCAGAAGTAAAAAAAAGACAGCATCAAGGCAGATCACTGTCTTTCCGAGGACTTTTTAAGAAAAATTTACGTCATGCGAATTTGTTCTTGATTTTGGACCATATGTGTGATGCTCTCCAAGAACTTAGTGAACCAAGTCTAGATTTGCAAGAAAACTTCAAAGTCAGAAGAATTTGGAAGTTCAACGGAATTGAACTCCATACAAATAACAGGCACTTTCCAGTAATATTTTCTTCTGTTTTTATAAATGTCTGAAAGAAACTGTTGGAAAGCATCTGCTTGAATGAGATGATGCTGATTTGCCTGAATGTGCTAAGATTTTAGATTCTAAGTACTGGCCAGAAAATCCTGGTAAGCACTTGACATTTGGTGAAGCTGAGATTTGAAAGTTAGCACAGAAATTCCATTAAAATTAAAGAGAAGCAGTTTGTGATTTTCGTGAATATCTTCAAGAAAATGTATTCCCAGACATACAACTTCCTCTAAAGTACACTTTAGTCACAATTGCAGTATCTTCCAGTGAATGTGAGAGGGATTTCTCTCAGATGAAACTTCTAGTAACTTCATCTAGGTCATCTCTGCTTGCACGGACAGCCACTGATGTTCATCAGGGTAGCGGGTCCTCCTCTCATCAAATTAATTCCTAGCAAATATGTGTATAAACTCATCAGCACAAACACAAAACTTAGACTATTCAAATCAAATGTACTATCAACCCTTACGTATGCGTGTGAAAGCTGGAAAACAACAAGAGACATAGTAACAAAGTTGAATGCATTTGAAAATAAATGTCTAAGGAAAATACTTGTATAGTGTGGAACGAATTCAAAACAAACGAGGAAATTAGAGAAATCGCCAATCAACCACTAATATCTTCAGTAATAAAGAAAAGACGATGGTCATATGTTGGACATGTGATGAGAAGAGATAATAACCGAATAGCAAAGCAAGCAGAAGCCCTCATATGGGAAACAACAGGTAAGAGGAAAAGAGGAAGACCCAGAGAGACACTGAGAAGAACATTGATGAGAGAGGCAAGAGCAGCAGGATTCGGCTCCCTCAATGAGATAGAGCTGCTTGCACAGAACAGAGGCAAATGGCGAGATTTAATAAAATATCTTTAAAAGAATTTAAAACTGCTAGAACAAAAATTCAGATAAGAGAAGGAGTATCTTGGTCTATGCCCTATGGGCCGGCTACGGCTCGAAAGGTCAATAGATAGATAGAGAAATATGTGTATTCATGGCTACTCCAAGGCCATAATTCTGCAGTTGATGCCCAGAGCAAGAAGCCATCTAGAGACGACAAAGGTATAACACAGGATATGTTAAAAGTGTAGAAGTAGATATATCTGCAGGGTGAGTACCGGTACATTTTTTTTTCAGAAAAAAGCATTGCTCTTATCCTTCACTATCCTTATTCATGTATCACTGCTATTATAGACTTAGATATGAGTACAAGAACTGCAACAAGCTGGTACTAATTTCTTTGGTTGCTGTTTTCAGTAGCTGTCTGCAGGGTTGTTGGTGTGTGATCTCAACACTTGCTACAGTTTGTCATTGCCAGGGCATTTTTATGATCAGTGATCCATTGCATTTCTAAAAGAAAGAAGTGATCCATTGCATTTCTAAAAGAAAGAAAGAAGTGATCCATTGCATTTCTAAAAGAAAGAAGTGATCCATTGCATTTCTAAAAGAAAGAAGTGATCCATTGCATTTCTAAAAGAAAGAAGAAGTGATCCATTGCATTTCTAAAAGAAAGAAGTGATCCATTGCATTTCTAAAAGAAAGAAGTGATCCATTGCATTTCTAAAAGAAAGAAAGAAGTGATCCATTGCATTTCTAAAAGAAAGAAGTGATCCATTGCATTTCTTAAAAAAGAAGTGATCCATTGCATTTCTAAAAGAAAGAAGAAGTGATCCATTGCATTTCTAAAAGAAAGAAGTGATCCATTGCATTTCTAAAAGAAAGAAGTGATCCATTGCATTTCTAAAAGAAAGAAGAAGTGATCCATTGCATTTCTAAAAGAAAGAAGTGATCCATTGCATTTCTAAAAGAAAGAAGTGATCCATTGCATTTCTAAAAGAAAGAAGTGATCCATTGCATTTCTAAAAGAAAGAAGAAGTGATCCATTGCATTTCTAAAAGAAAGAAGTGATCCATTGCATTTCTAAAAGAAAGAAGTGATCCATTGCATTTCTAAAAGAAAGAAGAAGTGATCCATTGCATTTCTAAAAGAAAGAAGAAGTGATCCATTGCATTTCTAAAAGAAAGAAGTGATCCATTGCATTTCTAAAAGAAAGAAGTGATCCATTGCATTTCTAAAAGAAAGAAGAAGTGATCCATTGCATTTCTAAAAGAAAGAAGAAGTGATCCATTGCATTTCTAAAAGAAAGAAGTGATCCATTGCATTTCTAAAAGAAAGAAGTGATCCATTGCATTTCTAAAAGAAAGAAGTGATCCATTGCATTTCTAAAAAAAGAAGTGATCCATTGCATTTCTAAAAGAAAGAAGTGATCCATTGCATTTCTAAAAGAAAGAAGAAGTGATCCATTGCATTTCTAAAAGAAAGAAGAAGTGATCCATTGCATTTCTAAAAGAAAGAAGAAGTGATCCATTGCATTTCTAAAAGAAAGAAGTGATTCATTACATTTCTAAAAGAAAGAAGTGATCCATTGCATTTCTAAAAGAAGAAGTGATCCATTGCATTTCTAAAAGAAAGAAGAAATGATCCATTGCACTTCTAAAAGAAAGAAGAAGTGATCCATTGCATTTCTAAAAGAAAGAAGTGATTCATTACATTTCTAAAAGAAAGAAGTGATCCATTGCATTTCTAAAAGAAAGAAGTGATCCATTGCATTTCTAAAAGAAAGAAGTGATCCATTGCATTTCTAAAAAAAGAAGAAGTGATCCATTGCATTTCTAAAAGAAAGAAGTGATCCATTGCATTTCTAAAAGAAAGAAGTGTTCCATTGCATTTCTAAAAGAAAGAAGTGATCCATTGCATTTCTAAAAGAAAGAAGTGATCCATTGCATTTCTAAAAGAAAGAAGAAGTGATCCATTGCATTTCTAAAAGAAAGAAGTGATCCATTGCATTTCTAAAAGAAAGAAGTGATCCATTGCATTTCTAAAAGAAAGAAGAAGTGATCCATTGCATTTCTAAAAAAAGAAGTGATCCATTGCATTTCTAAAAGAAAGAAGAAGTGATCCATTGCATTTCTAAAAGAAAGAAGTGATCCATTGCATTTCTAAAAGAAAGAAGAAGTGATCCATTGCATTTCTAAAAGAAAGAAGTGATCCATTGCATTTCTAAAAGAAAGAAAGAAGTGATCCATTGCATTTCTAAAAGAAAGAAAGAAGTGATCCATTGCATTTCTAAAAGAAAGAAGTGATCCATTGCATTTCTAAAAGAAAGAAGAAGTGATCCATTGCATTTCTAAAAGAAAGAAGTGATCCATTGCATTTCTAAAAGAAAGAAAGAAGTGATCCATTGCATTTCTAAAAGAAAGAAGTGATCCATTGCATTTCTAAAAGAAAGAAGAAGTGATCCTTTGCATTTCTAAAAGAAAGAAGAAGTGATCCATTGCATTTCTAAAAGAAAGAAGAAGTGATCCATTGCATTTCTAAAAGAAAGAAGAAGTGATCCATTGCATTTCTAAAAGAAAGAAGTGATCCATTGCATTTCTAAAAGAAAGAAGTGATCCATTGCATTTCTAAAAGAAAGAAGAAGTGATCCATTGCATTTCTAAAAGAAAGAAGAAGTGATCCATTGCATTTCTAAAAGAAAGAAGAAATGATCCATTGCATTTCTAAAAGAAAGAAGAAGTGATCCATTGTATTTCTAAAAGAAAGAAGTGATCCATTACATTTCTAAAAGAAAGAAGTGATCCATTGCATTTCTAAAAGAAAGAAGTGATCCATTGCATTTCTAAAAGAAAGAAGTGATCCATTGCATTTCTAAAAGAAAGAAGTGATCCATTGCATTTCTAAAAGAAAGAAAGAAGTGATCCATTGCATTTCTAAAAGAAAGAAGTGATCCATTGCATTTCTAAAAGAAAGAAGTGATCCATTGCATTTCTAAAAGAAAGAAGAAGTGATCCATTGCATTTCTAAAAGAAAGAAGTGATCCATTGCATTTCTAAAAGAAAGAAGTGATCCATTGCATTTCTAAAAGAAAGAAAGAAGTGATCCATTGCATTTCTAAAAGAAAGAAGTGATCCATTGCATTTCTAAAAGAAAGAAGAAGTGATCCATTGCATTTCTAAAAGAAAGAAGAAGTGATCCATTGCATTTCTAAAAGAAAGAAGAAGTGATCCATTGCATTTCTAAAAGAAAGAATTGATCCATTGCATGATCCACTGACTTCTGAAACAAGCTGATTGTTACAAAGGTTATTTTATACAGCTCCTAGAGCTTTCAAGGGCGGACAGTTAGCATGTGAAGATAACGTTTCAGGCGTTTCGTGGAAGCATTAAAACAGTTTTCGAGTGGCACAAGGTAGCTCTTAGTGCTATTATTTCAGCTTCAAAGTTAAAACAAATCTCCCTACAAGCGTAAAACATTCTGTCAGGTATTCTACCTTGATAGTCAATGTCAACTTCAAACTGATAGACTCTGTTTATTCCCAATTGTTACTCACTTTGTAATAACCTTCCTTCAAATCTAGCCAGAGATATCTGCAGGAAACATTCCACTGCCATGAAAAATGAAGGCTTCATTTCTGATCTAAGAAGGACTACCATATCAAACTCAGATGACTGCCAGGACAGGTTATTCAGGGCTCATGGTAAGTTACAACTTTCATGAGCTTGTGTACTTGTGTGTGTGTGTGTGTGTGTGTGTGGGAGATGCATGGGTAGAAGTATGGCTTTGTAACAAATGTTGTGATTATAAAATAAGATTGTTGACAATCCATGAAAGAGGATAAAACCTTGATGCAGCCTGGAAAGGGAAGGAGTCATGAAAGTTTTCTTCATGTAACTGGATATGGGAAAGAAATTATGAAAGTTTTCTTTATGTAACCTAGATATGGGAAAGAAATTATGATAGTTTTCTTTATGTAACCTGGATATGGGAAAGAAATTATGAAAGTTTTCTTTATGCAACCTGGATATGTGAATGAAATTATGAAAGTTTTCTTCATGTAACCTGGATATGGGTAAGAAATTATGAAAGTTTTCTTCAAGCAACCTGGAAATGAGGGGTTTGTACTTAACAACAAGGTGCAAAGTACACTGAATATAAGCCACAATTTGAAGAAATAAGTTTATAACAGTATAGTGTTTATTTACTTGATATCTGAAATAAGTGTTGTACTTCTTCATCTCCGTTAACGTTCAGAAATCATTAGAAATTCTTCTAAGAATTTCTTTAATTAATGTCTTTAAAGAACGTCTTTAATTAATGAACTTGTCTACCCTGATGATCACAAGAACTTTGTTCGGACTAGTGATTGTGGAGTATTAACCCAAGCTGAAGAGATCTGTCTAGGTGGAGGCAGCTGTTAAAAAGATGAAATCTTACTCACTGGTCCTCTCCCAGCCTTAAATGGGTACCAAATTTTTTTCTGAGAAAGTAAAGCACCACGGGCGTAATACCGACCACATTACCCTAAAAATCATGTGCTGAAGGTCTGTAAAATATAGGGTAACTAACACCGTATTTCCCTATATGCCACTTGGCGTGACAGGGGTACTTTACTTTTTTTTACTACACTGGTCCTCTAAGTTTGAGGGTTTGTTGTGAGACAAACAACACCTTTTTAGCACCTCAATAGGGAAAGTCTACTTGTTAGGAAGTGTCATAGTAAATGAAGAAATCAATATCAGGACCAAATTTTGTCTGGTGCCACAGGTATTGTCATGAAGAGTTCTGGCAAAAATTTTGATGGGTAAATCAGGAAAATATTTCAGGTAAGTATCTTGTATTCTTGATCCTTCCCACACTGTTAGATGTCACCTAGGGCTTGTAATGTTTTCACCACCCATCTCTATTTTGGGCGAGATGTTCAATCTTATCTAATGAGTCTATGTCTGCCAACTTTGCTTCTCTTATAAGTGTTCTTTTTAAGTGATCTTTAGGTCTTCCTATTTTTCTGTATCCTATTTCCCTTAGAAAAGCCTGTTTTGAATTCTCTAGTTGCCTCTTCTCAGCACATGTCCATCTTCTTGCCTTAATTGTAGGTGAGATCTTTTCTTGCATGGCCATTTCTTTTATTTCAATATTAGTCTTGAATTCATTACATTATACATAGTATTTTTCTTAGGCTTTTGTCTTCAAAAGTGTTTATTGTTTACTCAAAGTACTTTCTATGCAGTGAAATAAATTCAAGACAAATTTCAGGAATAATAAGTATCATCCTGCAACCAACAGTGTTATAACAAGTCATCAGAAGAGGATGGGTCTATGTCATATAATGAGAAGAAATAATCACAAAGTTAGTCAAGAGATCATCCTGCAACCAACAGTGTTATAAAAAGTCATCAGAAGAAGATGGGTCTATGTCATATAATGAGAAGAAATAATCACAAAGTTAGTCAAGAGATCATCCTCAATGCACATTGTTCCATAAGAGCTCATATATCCATCAGCGTGTTGTTGCTGACATCTCCAGCTCATTGTTGGTTTACTGCTTTTCTTTGGTGCTCTTCTGGCATCACTCCTTTTGATTTGATGTTCTTGCAGAATTCAGGGATGTTAATTAATTTACTTGTTCTGGCATCACTCCTTTTGATTTGATGTTCTTGCAGAATTCAGGGATGTTAATTACTTGTTCTATGTCTCTGAGAGCATTTAGAATGTCGGCCCAGTCCATTAAAAGTCCACTTTCCACAACAGCCATTTCAATGAGCCCGTCTGCATGTTCATTTTCTCTTACAATTGCATGCTCTGACTGAAAAAAGTAGTAGACTTTATCAATCTCTTCATCTCTAATGAGACTCCAACAACTGCCTTTGAGCCCAACCCATTTTGATTTTCCTCAGTTCGTGTACTATATAATAAAATTCAATCACACACTACATTTATGTATCTTTGTGTATAACCATCTGCATATTTGCTGTCACAGGCCATACACTACATGAGATTTTCTCATTGAGGGAAGGAAAGTTTGACCGCATTCCAGATTTGGTCATTTGGCCAGGTAGGGTGAATTTGTTTTATTGTAGGGAACCATAGAAGGAAGAGGTATGTGTTAGCACTCAGAAAAAATGACAAATAAATAACAGAAAAAAACAAAGAACAATATATGGTCCGAAGCAGGATCAAACCTGTACTCCATGGCACTGCGCCTTGCCACGAGAAGCCAAACGCTTGGTACACTGCCACTCAGCTAATTAAAAAATTAGCTATTGTGAGCAGTGTCTTACACGAAGGCGTTCTCATGACTATAGCATAGGGTTACGATCACAGATCGGAAATAAATTGTATTTCTGTACTTTCCTATTAAGGCAAGTATCTTCCAGTAGGGCTGAATACTTGTGTTGGAGACAAACATTTATCGGACGAAACTGCACGAATAATAGTTTCCAGTGGTTATAAACTGGAGACAAAATTTGTCATTTTTTCTGAGTGCTAACACATACCTCTTCCTTCTATGATTCCCTATTATCGCCTCGAAAGTTTCCCTATATAATAATATTTATTTATTTTTATTTATTTATTGTACCTTGATGATTTGAGTTAGAAGAGGGATACGTTTGCAGGTTTAGAGTAGGAAGATTGACAGTGAAGAATAGAGAGAGTGAGTTAATGTTTGAGTAGGGAGTAGTTGTCTGTGGAAGAGTGAAATGAGGATTAATATTTGAATAGTAAGAAAGTAATCATCAGTGTAAGTGAGAAAGGAATGTTGATATTCTTTTAATTGGGAGAGATTGTCAATGTTAGAATGATAAAAGGGTTGATGTTGTTAGTAGGGAAGAGATTGTCAATGTGAGAGAAAGGAAGGTTAATATTTTTATTATATAAAGTAAGAAAGGGATTGTCGTTGTAAGAGTGAAAGGAAGGTTGATATTGTCAGAGTTCAGAAGGGGTTGTCAGAGTTGAGAAGGGTTGTTAGAGTAGAGAGGGATCTTCAGTGTAGATCACAGCTAGATGGTGTAGATAAATGCAGTGCTAGAGAAAGACTATTTCTAGAAAAGAAAAGTGAAACATTAAAACATTACAAAAATTGTTGGAGCAATATCCATCAAAACCAGAGGGTAAAAGAAAAAAAACCACCAACCTAGAGAAACACTAAAAAGAACATTCAGGAGAGAGGCAACAACAGCAGATATCAGCTCCCCTCACCAAGATTAAGTGACTCGTCCAGAACAGCTGTGTGGCAAGATACAATTCGGGTCCTATGCAGGGTCACCAAGATTAAGTGACTCGTCCAGAACAGAGCTGTGTGGCAAGATACAATTTGGGTCCTATGCAGGGTCACCAAGATTGTCAGACTCAACATTCTAGAATTTCTACCCTATATGCCATCATTGGCTCGAAAGGACAATAGGTAGGTAGAATATCCATCAACAAACACATAGAAAACACAAAATAAAGCAGTGCGTCTGTGCCATGTGAATGGAGCCTAACCAATGATCTTTGTGTCCCTACAGCTGCCAATGAATAAATGTTTAAATAATAGCAAAGGTAAGCAGCAAGATAAATGATCAGATGACAATTTGTGGCATACAATAAAAAACATCTTGGAGATCCATAACTGTCAATCTTTAATGCAAACCTTGAACTTTAATTGATCAGACTTTGCACAAATTTAGTTGTCTACATAAGTTTGTAACTATTTACTGATTGATGGAACTACTTTTCTTCATTATTGTATTCATTTTGCAGAGAGCCATGACCAAGTTGTGAAGGTTGTTGAGTTAGCTTGTAAACATAATGTTGTGGTTATTCCTTTTGGTGGTGAGTAGATTCATATGATGTTGTGTATGTGTGTACATGCATGTGTGTGAGAGAGTCACTATTTATATGTATGTGTATGTGTGTGTGTGTGTATGCGTGCATGTGTGTGGACTTCCGTTTCTAAGATGGCGGATCTAGTCCACGTTCTCTCGATCGCTGCAGAAAGTGCATTTGGTGTCTCATTAATTTCGGTTCTCCATTGCACTCCTATGCGTTAAAGTCAAGATGATGATCTACTTATTACATCTGCGCCGATAAAACGATGTCGCACGTAATTAATTAACATGCACTAGTGTGAGATCATTCATACTCAGATCCTCTCCTCAGCAAGTCTGGCAATGTCCAGCGACTGACGACTCCAATACTGTGTTGGTTGATAGGTCTTACATGCCCACTAAGTTTCTCGTTTTTGGCTGTGCCCATCTTAACTTCCATCTCTTTCATCCGAAGGAGTGACATGAATTCATGGTTGTCGAAGTCTTGTGCCTCTTCCCATATCTCGGAGAGCATTGATGATATCCGCCCAATCCATTGGTTGATCTTCCTCAACTATAGCACAGCTAGCCAACCTGTCCGCTCTTTCATTTCCCCGTACTCCCACATGTCCTGGGACGTAGACAAAGGTGATCGTATGTATTTTTGACTTCTGTAATGATTCTACCCGTTGCATACATACAGAGCCTGCCTCCACTTTTTTTAAGATGCTCATCGAATCACTTAGTATACATGCAAGGGTGTAGTTTTCTGACTCTTAACCAGAATGCCCTGGTCTCTGCCATCACCTCCATCGTCATGCTACTCGTGGTCATAACGTATGCACTACTGTCGCCTTTGACTATTATGCTATCTGCCTGTCGAGCGTGCGGTAAATGCTCATGCACTACTTTGGTGTTGTATTACAGATCTGTTTGTATAGATGACTGCATCTTTCTCATTGGTGTTATCTCAGATGAGACTGCTGACCTCCGCATTGACCACGACTGAGTTCTGTTCCTTACATTTCCTGTTGAGTGTGACAGTACATGAGAATGTCCCCCTGAATGATGTAAGCACTGGTATCCACTCCTCACCAGCGTTGATATTGGTAAGCCCTCAGACCAGTTTGATGACATCTTCTGCTCGGCCCAACCATGATTTGTCTCTTTTTAGCCTGGCACCTTTCTCTGAGTTGAGCTCGTGGTGAAATGGATGTAATGATATAATATATATAAAAAGATATAAAATATCTGATGCAATGGATGTAATGATATAATATATATAAAAAGATATAAAATATCTGATGTAATGGATGTAATGATATAATATATATAAAAAGATCTAAAATATCTGATGCAATGGATATTGCATTATTGATTGTGAGAAGCACCTGTCGTGATTCTTGTCATAAATATATTGAGACACATCGTAACAACCACTGTTGGAAAGAATCATTCTCCTGGAATATTGATTGAAAACAAATTTTGCATGGCCCCTATAGTTCAGGATCTGTTTATTAGTTCTACAACCTTTCACCAAAATGTACAGTTGTAGTCATTACAATCATAAATGTTAAGATATTTTCTATGAATATTGAATTACTGAGAGCAATTTTCGTTTTGCAGCTATTTGTTTAATTCTTGTAGATTTGCAATCCCTTTGTCCTAGAATTACATATTTTCCTTTGCTCTCTACTTTTTATTTTATCATTTTTGGCTTAGTTTTATATTCTTTCTTTTTAATAATTTTATTTTGGTGAAACTATATTTTACCACTGTTATTTATTTGTAAAATTATATTGTGTGTTTCAAGCATCACATCTGTTAGAGTATAGTTTGTCACTGTTTAAGACCTGATGTTTTCATTGTGGACCAGACATCTCATGGTCAGGTCAGGAGAGCACTAACTTAATCTGTTATTCTACAGGGGGAACTAGTGTCTCCTTAGCTCTTGAGTGTCCGCTAGAAGAGAAGAGGATGATTGTATCTCTGGACACGTCACAGATGGTCAGTTGCTATATGTTCTGTCTGCATTATGCTTTGTTTGTGTTTGCATTATGCTCTGCTTGCATTATGTGCATTAACCCTATCAGACCTGAGGCCCTGAACCTCTTCTTCTTCTACCTTTC
Source organism: Megaustenia siamemsis (assembly GCA_032433765.1). Classification (NCBI taxonomy): domain Eukaryota; kingdom Metazoa; phylum Mollusca; class Gastropoda; order Stylommatophora; family Ariophantidae; genus Megaustenia; species Megaustenia siamemsis. The sequence continues at coordinate 2,504,093 of JAVIAB010000105.1, forward strand.
AGCTCCCTGTAGAGCATAGGTCTTCAACAAACACTTTCCAAGTTGTTCTGTTTCTTGCCATTCTTTTAAGATCATTCCATGTCGTCCCCATCATCTTCATCTCTGCTTCTGTCTTCTCCAAGAATTCCTTGGTCTTCCTCTTTGTCTTTTCCCCTGAGGATTCCAAAAAAGGGCCTGTTGTGTAATACTCTCAGTTGGCTTCCGCAGTGTGTGTCCTATCCAACGCCATTGTCTTCGCTGCATCTTTATCCACTGGTATTTGACTGGTACATTTCCATAATTCTATGTTAGGGAATTTGTCCTGCCATTTCCATCCTTTTATTCTGCGTAAGCATCCATTAATGAAAGTCTGCATCATGATTGTCAATTTGTTATTCTCAATGTTTCACATCCATATAAATAGGACTGACTTAACATTGTAGTTGAAAATTTTTATTTTTGTATTTAACCTAATTTCTTTGGATTTCCATATGTTTCACAGTGCAACAAATGCTCCTCTTGCTTTTGATATCCTTATTTTGGTATCATTTTCTGTTCCTCCTTCTTTGTCTATATTAGTAAAAGTAAAGTACCCCCGTCACGCCAAGTGGCGCATAGGGAAAATGGTGTTAGTGACCATAAATTTTACAGACCTTCAGCACATGATTTTTGGGGTAATATGGTTGGTATTACGCCCATGCCACTTTAATTTCCCAGAAAAAAATCCGGTACCCATTAAAGGCTGGGTGAACTGGAAGCCGTCGGTTGGGATCGAACCCTACCTCTTGCCCTTTGTAGTCCATTTCACTAACCACTGAGCTATCGCGGCTCTTTGCCTATATTACTGCCTAGATATATGTAAGATTGTATGTCTAGTAGAGGTATTTCTCCTATTTTTATTTGGTTATTGTTAACTGCATTAATTCTCATAATTTTGGTCTTATCTGTATTTATTTTCAGTCCCATCTGTTGTGATCTCTCATCAAGTATGCTCATTTTATCTTGCATCTGTTGATGATTGTATGACAGGAGAGCTATATCATCAGCAAAGTCTAAATCATCAAGTTGCTTGGTCATTGACCACTGGATTCCATTTCTGTTGTTTTGAGTTATTTTCATAATCCAAGCTATGGCCAGTAGAAAGAGAAATGGAGATAGAAGGCATCCCTGCCTTACTCCTGTTCTTATTTCAAATGCTTCTGTAAGCTGCCCTTCATGCACCATACTACATTTCATTCCTTCATACATTGTTTTTATCAGGTTAATAAACTTTATGGGGATTCCGTAATGACTCAGCAACTTCCAAAGCATTCTTCTGTCTAAACTATCAAATGCCTTTTCGTAATCTATGAATCCAATATAAAGTGGGGACTGTAGTTCTAAACTTTGTTCAACTATTATACGTAGAGTAGTTATTTGATCAGCACATGATCTGCTCTCCCTAAAACCTGCTTGTTCATCACTCAAATGTTTCTCTAGGGCCTCTTTTAGTCTCTCCAGAATGATTCTTCTTAATATTTTTCCTGGCACTGATAGTAGCATAATTCCCCTATAATTTGTGCACTCCTGTAAACATCCTTTCTTTGGTAGTTTGATCACATAACCTTCTTTCCAGTCTTTAGGTATTTCTTCCCTCACCCAAATTTTATCTAATAGATTATGTAACATCTTGGTAGAGGTGTTAATATCTGCTTTGATGGCTTCCGAAGGAATTTCATCTGGTCCTGTGGGTTTACCATTTTTTAATAGTTTGATGGCTTTCATTATTTCTTCTTTGCTTGGTTTTCCACTGTTAACATGTAACTCTTCTTCTGCTGGTAGTATATCTGGAGGGTTATTTGGGCCGGGTCTATTCAAAAGTTCTTCAAAGTGCCCCTTCCATCTCTCCATTTCTTCCCTTATATTACTAAGCAGATTTCTTTTCTTATCTTTAGTAAAGGCATTGATCTGTTTGTATTTTCCACTTAATTTCTTTGTGCTGTTGTACAGTTTTTCATATTCTCTTTATTTGCTGCTTCCTCTGCCTCTTTAGCTAGTTCATCTATATTTTTCTCTTATCCCTTTTAATGCATCTTCTCACTTCTTTGTTCACCTCTGTGTAAGCTTCCTGTGCTTTGGTCTTCCTCTTTGTCCATATTACAGTCTTCCTCTTTCACCATATTACTTCTCGCTTTGCTTTTATTTATGTCTGCTTTCTTGTTCTTTCTTTCTTTAATTTTATCCAGGGTCTCTGCTGTCATCCATGCCTTATTCTGGCATTCTCTTTTCCCCAACGTTTCTTCGCATGTCTCTTTCCATATATCCTTTACCTGTTTCCAATGATCTTCTATATTTATTGTATTTTTAGTTGTTAGAGGACTTGGTATTTGTTTGATATTGTGACTGCGAATTTATCTTTAATTCCTTGTTCTTTAAGAAACCCTACATTGAAATACTTTCTACCCATATTCGTTGTATAGGTCGTTTCAAAATATTTTGAAGGTGTTTAAAATTCCATATCTCTGCAACCAATTGATTGATAATGCTGAAATTTTGCATATGGTCTTGTGATTTTTTGGTCCCAAGAAGTACATTCATTTCCTCACCAACAAACGTATAGTTTTAAATATTCTTTATTTGAAGTATACAAATTTAAGGCATTTTGGTCAAACCATATATTTGGAGGAATTACCGCTTCATATGAGTGAGCACCCATGGACTTGTCATCTTGAACGTAATGCGCGCCAATTTCCCTGTTTTAAGCACTAAAAAACACATAAAACGCGTCATAGTTATAATTTTATATCCGGTGCATCCCATTTCCTGTCGTTTTGTTGTGATTTATGTGCAACGGCGTATCCTAATTATTGGGTAATTTCGTTAAATTTGTGATCTGTTAGTCAATGGGTATAAAAGTAAAGTTCCTTACATTGCAATCAGTGGCAATAAAGGTGTATAAATATTTTTGCATAGAAGCTAAGCGTGGAAAACTGTATCGAAGCATCTCAAAGCCAGAAAAGAGAACTATTCACGCATTGGGTATAAGCAAACGCTTTTTCAAACAAGTGCTTAAAGCTAACGGAGTGTCCAGTTCAATCAAGACTAGGACGCTAGGAAGAAAGAAAGTAGTAGATAGTTTTGACAAGGAAGTGATTAGAAGAGCAATTTGTAAAATGTTCGATTCCAAAGAAACTGTGACTTTAAGAAAACTGAAAATTCGACTGAGAGCAGAAAATGACATTGTTGTGTCGAAAACAATATTATGGAGAACTGTTAGAAGCATCGGTTTTACGTTTAGAAAGTACGATAGTGGTAGAAATGTCATCTGCGAGAAACCGCACTTAGTTTCCATGAGGAGTAAATATTTACGTGAAGTACGGGAAATGCGTAACCAAGGTTATGATATTGTATTTCTAGATGAATCTTGGATAAATTCTCACCACACAAGTGCAAAGGAATGGCAGTTATCAGATGGAAGTATTAAAAGATGTGTACCCACTGGAAAAGGACAGCGTATTATAATGGCACATGCAGGCAGCCGAAAAGAAGGGTTGGTGAAAAATGCAGAACTTATATTCACCTCTAATTATACTGACAACAGGGACTATCACACCGAGATGAATGGCCATATATTTAGAGAGTGGATTGAAAATACTCTTCTTCCAATTCTAGACAGACCATCCTGTCTGGTAATGGACAACGCGTCGTACCACAACGCTGTGGCAGAAGAAGACAAAATTCCTACATCTACCAGTACAAAAGATGTTATAAAGATTTGGCTAAGAAAGGAAGGAATTCCATTTAACGAGGGATTTTGAAACCTGAATTACTGTCACTTGTTAAGAAATCGCAAAAGACCAAAGTATTCCAAATAGACAAAATCATTCAACAGCATGGTCATACGTGCTTGAGACTGCCCCCTTATCATCCACAATTAAACCCCATTGAACTCGTTTGGGCAAAAATTAAAGGGCAGGTGGCAGCTGAGAATACAAGTTTTAAACTATGCGATATAAAAGGACTGACATATGCTGCTCTATCACAGATTGACAAAGATTTTTGGTGCAAATGTGAAGATCATGTCTTAAAAGAAGAAAATGACTATTGGAAAAAAGATGGACTATCGTTCGTTCAGCCCAGATTAGTAATCAATATGTTAGACTCCTCTGATTAAGAATAAATGAAATAATAATGGACGTTTTTATATGTCCGCATGATCAATCTTTAGCTAAAGTTGATAACGTTTTGAAAATGTAAAGATTCTTGATATGTGTACTGCAGGCATGCAAAGAAACTAAATCACTTTCATATGTCTTGTTTACGTAAAATAATGAAATTCACATGGAAAGACATAAAACGAACAATGTAGCTCTTTACAGTGAAGAGGATCCCGTGCTTACATCGGACTCTTTAGTCACATGCGTACCCATAAACAATAACTTTGCTTGATATGTCATGCTCGTTATCGCTCGCAACGGATAATTAATTTTTTTAAATGTATTCTTTGTTGTATATTGTTTAAATAGTTTTCATTAATGGAACTGTTTATACGCTGATTTGTTTTAGACCGTCTGTAAAGGCTATAACATTGACATTCTCATAGTATTTTAAAGAAAGTAAACAATAGAAAGTAAACAGTTGATAAACGCCTCCAACTTTCAAGTTGTGTAGAGACGCCTATGTCGAGAAGCTGATTTCCATTAATGTACGGTAAATTATTTTCTCCAGGAGCAAAAAGATCCGTAAATTCACTGAGATCAAAGGAAAGTGCTGCTTCATGATGAAGCATACTTCCTACATCATTAAATTTTGTGAAATCGGTGGGACCTTGGAAAAACAAGGCCAGATGCAAAAAATCAAGTTTGTAAGTGCAGGGAAAGAGGAGATATTTCATGTTAATCGTGAACATTTAGATTTGAAACGACCAATAGTATATCTTTATAGTTTAAGTTTGGCTGTCAGAAGATAATGATCTGAAGCTACATCTGCCCCTCTATATACTTTTACATCCTGTAAGGATGACTTATATGTATTATTAATACATATGTGACCAATTTGATTCTCTGTTCTATGATCTGGTGACACCCATGTAGCTTTATGTATTCTTTTATGTTGGAATATTGTTCCCCTTAGGCTCACTTGATTAAGGGCTCAGAAATTCACAAATCTCTCTCCATTCTCGTTTATATCTCTAAGTCCATGTTTTCCCATAATCTCTTTGAAGCCTCTGTTGTCTGATCCTACTTTAGCATTTAGAATCTCCCATGAAGATTATAATATCCTTGGCTCATCTTTCTCCATCTGACATTGTAACTGTTTATTGAATTCATCTTTAACTAAATCAATGCAAAATGCTTCATTATAAGGAAGAAAAGGATGTGTGAGTAATGTGCCGAGTCCAGCTGTCTAATTTGAAAGAGCCACCCTAAATGAACAGGGGGTTCCTGTGTCTCATGTTGTTGATCTAAGAATGGAAGAAAAACTTTGACTAACAAAGATTATTCTGAGGAATAGATTTTTAGCTCTTTGGACTGAAGTTTATATAGATAACTGAATGTGGCATTGATGTCTCGTATCCCCAATAGTTGACAAATGAGGAAGATGCTGTGCAATCCACTTCTGACAATAGAAGTAAGAAAAAAGAGTTCTTAAATGTTATGTAGAACCAGTCTTAACATATGGATGTGAATCAAGGACAATAGGACTGCAGACAAGAAAATTCACTGGAGACTGTAGAAATGTGGTTCTACAGAAGAATGTTGAGAATACCATGGACAGCTAGGAAGAGTAATGAAAATGTTCTGAAAGAGTCCAAAGCAAAAAGAGAGCTAATATCCAACATTAGGAAGAAACAATCATAATTTTTTTGGCCATGTTATGAGAAGGGAAGAGCTGGAATATATTGTGACAACAGGGGAAATTGAGGGACGAAGAGATAGAGGGAAGCAAAGAGAAAAGATATCAGACAGCTTAAGAGAATGGCTTGGCAGAAGGTCAACAACAGAAATGATAAATAACTGTCGAGATCAAAAGCTGTGGAGTGACATTATCTACGCCAGCAGCTTAATGATGATATGATCCCCAATAAGAAAACAAAGTAGTATATAATCTATCTCTTGATGTTTCAGTATCATCTGCATGGCTATCATGAATTTGTCTCTCTAGTTTCAAACATAGTTCCATGTCACCGGGTGCACACATCATATTTCAACACTTTCTTTCTATCATTATTTTGTGCTTCAACAACCTGAACATATTTCTTTGTTAAATAACTTCAGATTAACCACTCAGGCTGTAACTCTTTATTTGTCAGAACCGGATCTTGTGGATAGATGAGAAGAATATGACAATGAGGGCAGAGTGTGGCATTATAGGTCAAGACCTGGAGAGAAAGGTGGGTTAACCAATCAATGTCTTGCCATCTTGTAGCATTGAATTATGAGTATAGTTTATGGAAGTCAGTATTAAAAAATACATATAGTCATACAGGACCACAGTAAAGCTGGTGTAAAGTTAAAAATAATCACATATAGATTGTATGTTACAGTTGTACAGGTAAAAGACATGTCTAAAAGACAAAAATTTCAACTTATATAGTTATCATGAGTAAACCGAGGCAAAGTGAGGAACACAATAGACAACACAAATAAGCAAGAGTTAGAGACAATACTAATCTCAACTATGCTCACCACTTTATACATTGAAACATTTGTTATTTAATCCTGTCTTGTACCTGTAAATCTGTAACATAAAATTTATATGTAAACATTTCTCAATTAATTCTGGTGAATTTTTTCTGAGAAAGTAAAGTGACACTGGCGTAGTACCGATCACATTACCCCAGATATCATGTGCTGAAGGTCTATAAAAATGAAGGCCACTAATAGCATATTCCCTATATGCCACTTGGTGTGACTGGGCTCTTTATTATTTTTTTGTTTTTAATTGTGGTTGTAAATTGATCAGTATTAGAATAGGGCGAGTTGTAGTGGCTGTGTGCTGGCATCTTGCAACATGGGCCATGACTTTCTGGTTGTAAATTGATCAGTATTAGAATAGGGCGAGTTGTAGTGGCTGTGTGCTGGCATCTTGCAACATGGGCCATGACTTTCTGGTTGTAAATTGATCAGTATTAGAATAGGGCGAGTTGTAGTGGCTGTGTGCTGGCATCTTGCAACATGGGCCATGACTTTCTGGTTGTAAATTGATCAGTATTAGAATAGGGAGAGTTGTAGTGGCTGTGTGCTGGCATCTTGCAACATGGGCCATGACTTTCTGGTTGTAAATTGATCAGTATTAGAATAGGGAGAGTTGTAGTGGCTGTGTGCTGGCATCTTGCAACATGGGCCATGACTTTCTGGTTGTAAATTGATCAGTATTAGAATAGGGCGAGTTGTAGTGGCTGTGTGCTGGCATCTTGCAACATGGGCCATGACTTTCTGGTTGACTCTGCTTTAACGTTGGGTAACCTTGCCTTGTAGAGTTGGATAAGGTAATACAATTAGAAATGGCATTTATCTCCTCACCTCTAAATGTTGTGACTTGGTGTGCTGAAGATAACCTACATATTCTTTGACCTAGTAATGTTAGGATAACAACACCAGCCCCTTCACCTACACATACTTTGACCTACTTTCTGGGACAAGAACATTCTTGACCAAAAGTTGTGATTTGGCTTTACCACACTATACTTTTGCTGCAATCTCAGAATTCTGAAACAAGGACACTAATAGCTTGTTGCCACAATCTAAGCTGCTCTATCTTTTATTATGTTTAACACAGTGATAAACAAGCCCTAACTGATAAACAAGCCCTAACTGATATACAAGCCCTACTACACATGCTGTAGTAAGTCAGTCAAGAGCCCCATCACGCCAAGTGGCATATAGGGAATATGATGTTAGTGACCATAGTTTTTATAAACCTTTGGCACATAATTTTTGGGGTAATATGGTCAGCATTACTGCCATGCTGCCTTACTTTCCCAGAAAAAAAACTGGTACCCATTTAAGGTTGGGTGAACCCAGAAGCTGTGTATATGAATTGAACCCGACCTGTCATCCTTTTGCAGTCCAGTACACTAACCACTGAGCTTTCGCAACCCCCTTCACATGCTGCAACTATGTCAAATTCTGTTTTTATATTCATGAAAAAAGCTAGATGATTTGCTGCTTCCTGTAGTGAATTTTTTCTTCTCCCTATGGCCTGTATATTGGGCATGTTGTTTCACATCATACAGTCCACCATATCTGGTGCTAAAGTCTTTGTTACGCAATTATTGGACAATGTGAAGGTCTAGGAGCCAGTCACTTGAAAGTCTCTTCCCATTTCTTCAGATACATCCGACTATAATGTCATTTCACTTCTTTATTAGGAGGACTGGTTTGGTCACTCATTTTGAAGTACAATCTATTAAAAATGAGCAGATCCAAACATTTGAATTACTGCTCTGCACATCACAAATCACATTGTTAAGACTGGAAGTATTAGGTTACATTGTGTTAGCCAGGTAGCTCAACCATAGGTACAATCTCACTACATTGAAACTATTTATGTTTTGACTAGCCATGACCAAAAATGGTGTAACATATTCAATTTCTTCAAATTAAAAAATATCCAATAATTTTGTGGATGCGAGAAATATGTAAGAAATCAGTGTCCTTTTCTTTGTTGCTACCATTACTTCTGTCTTTTTGTTATTAAGGTTGAGTCCTTTATTTCTGCTTTCTTTCACTATAATGTCTAACATTTGTTTCAAAATTATGTCCACATAATGTTAAGTCCCTTTAACGATACAACACATTGTCTTTGTATTTTGATAATTAATTTGAACAAATGTACAGAAATGTGAACTTCATGACATTAGATATTTCACAATTGAAGGTCACGTAATTCTGAGCAAACCAAGCAAATAATTATGGAGTTGAATTTGGTTGTTGACAGAGTGAAGAGATCTAGAAGCTTACTTACACAATGTCATGGGGCATGATAGGATCTTTATGACCGTTCAGCATTCTATCTTCAGTGTAAGACCTGCTTCAGTATTATAATATTTGTTGCTGCCCTTGTTATTTGAGAGTTTTCATGTTACAGTTTATGCTAAGTAATTGCACTTTAATATTTGTTTACTGTGTGTTTATTGCGCAGAGATCTTTTTGAACATAAGAACTGTTCACTTCATATAATAAAAGTGTGGTGGAAGATGCTTAAAATGCTAGTTTCTTCTTGTTATGTCACTATCCCAGTTGGCAGAGAAGGGCTTGTGCACAGGACATGAGCCAGACTCAATGGAGTTCAGCTCTCTTGGAGGCTGGGTGGCCACGCGGGCATCTGGCATGAAGAAAAACATCTATGGCAACATTGAAGATTTGGTAAGTTCTCTTCTTGTAGTCGTGTGTTATGTAGAGCTTTGCTTAGTATTTTTATATTTCCAAAAATAGAAAGTGTGTATCTGATCATTTCTGTTGTGGAAACTCACTGGCATTTCTTATTTTTAGTTGTTGAAACCTGGCATCTCTTATTTTTAGTTGTAAAAATTTGGTATCATATTTTCATTTGTGAAAAATTGATATTTGATATTTTTTTCTACTCTTTCACTTCCTCTTGCATGCAAACAGTCAAGGGAGATACCAAATTCTGGGCCCTGCCATTCTAGCAGCTTCAAACATTGTCAGTTGATGCTGCAGCATATCTTTGTCTTTCCATTTTACTATGGGTACCTACCTCTTGCTCTTCTCCATTCTCTTTTAATATATGATTTGTATGCTAAGGAATTGCATGACATTATTTCTAGATGGTGAAACCATTTTATTGAATCTTGTTGTATGTTTCTATGGATTGGCTCAATGCCAGCTTTTTCTCCCACGTCAAATCTGATTCTCTCTTTTTTGGTCACTCCAAGCAATTTTCTCTAACATCTCATTTATGTGGTGACTAACTTTCTTTATGTTTATTCATGAGTGACCATGTTTGGCACTGAATGCACAAAGTTGGAATGAATATACTGTATACAAGATGTTTCTTGGTGGTAATAGGTATTACTTTGTGTTGAAGTATAGTGGCTAGTTATCCTAATAGTTGCCTCAGTTTGCCCTGTTGCGTCATTTGTCTGTTTCTTTATCGATTCCACCTCCTTCAGAGAAATTTGTTCCCAGATATTTAAAGTTTGTTATTTGTTTTGTCACTTGGTCTTCTATAGCAATGTTTCACATCTGCTTTTGTCTTACCATTGTAATGACTCCCGTTTTTTTTCAGTGCTTATTTTCATGTTTTTCTTTCTGCAATCTTTATTCAAGGCACAACAGATGTTGAAACATGTATATCCTGAAATCTGATATCACCATCATCTGCTAACACTATCTAAAAATATATGTCTGAAATTATATATTGGCCAAACAAGCCACAACGCTTAGGTGATAGAATCCATGAACTTTTGTATAACATTGAATGTGATTCTGGCACTCCTGTCTCCTCCCATTTCAGTTTGCCATGCCATAATACCTTTGATGACTTCTAGGTTACTGGCATCATCTCTTGTTCCTCTGATACCTGGTCGGTTCGCATTGGAGAATCGACTCATAGCCCATTTTAGCACTATCCAACCGAGAGGTTTAAACTCTTTTTATTCTTTTCTTTAATCACTGGTCTCCTCTCCTTTTCATTCCTGTGTCCTATCCCTATTCCTCCCTACATTATCTTTATTGTCTCTCTTACTTTTCTTCCCCCCTTGCTAGCCCCTCTCTTCTCTCTCTGGGGAAATGGGGTAATAGTGGACAGAGTGAACATCCAAAGACATGAAATTGGCTTGAATCTTGTTTAACCAGATTAAGGCTGTTCTCTCTACCATTTGTGCAGGTTTATAATTATTATTATATTTTCTTGTGTTGAAGTGATTCTTGTGTTTTCTCTCAACATCACACACAGTTAGTCCATGTACGGATGGTGACACCTCGTGGAGTGATGGAGAAGAATTGCCAGGTGCCCCGTATGTCCTCAGGTCTAGATATTCACCATTTTATACTGGGATCAGAAGGCATGTATTTTGTTTGTTCTGTACAATTGTATGGCCACTCAGTATTGATACTTCATATTTGCACTGTCAGATGATCTTGTTTTCTCAATTGTGGTCATTTCAGAAAAGGGTCCAATGTCAAAACAGTCTTTACCAAAAAAAGGTGCCAAACAGCTGTATTGATTTTTAGAAGCATATAACAAAACAGGTATAATTATTGAGTGCTGTCTCCACATCAAAGGTTGGCTACCATGGAGCGCCATTTCGCTCTGTCTCTTGCTTTGATGTTGCAAGTTGTCATAGGCTGACTTGTCCATCTTTAGATGTTATTTGTCCATGTTAGTCTTGGTCTGCCTCTTTTATCTTGTATTTTAACTTACTTGATTTAAACTTACTAAATGCAAAAATAAGGTTCAGCTGCTGTACTATTGCATTATAATATTTAATTTCTTGGGAAAAAATACAGAATTCTGTCACCGATAAAGCAAGTACAATGGTTCAGCTTTTTTCAGGATTGAAATTTTAATAAAAACTGAGTTTTAAAATTAGTAATAAATCAATAAATACTTTGATCTAAACACGGTAAAAAGGAAAATAAAGGTTATTCTTCGCACTGTATATAATACATTTTTAAATTATTGCAATTGCATGGGAAAGTACGAAGCTCTGTCAGTAACAAAACAAGTCTATAAAAGTGTTTTTCTGGCATATCAGTAGCAAGAAGTAAACGATTGAGGCAGGTGCAAATAGGCACATCAGGTTTAAAAGGATAATGTAATACTGTGAGATCAACAGTACAAAGCAGATTGTAGTCTTTATATCTCTGTTCAGCTTAGATGAAGCTATTTTTAGGTTCTTGTGACATAAAATCAGTTACAACCCACAGTGAACTGGCCTAATTTTTTTTTCTCGCCTGCCACTTTCATAATCACTGTATATAGTTTATTCAACATTTTTTTACAAAAGTTTACTCTCATTTTAAGCTGGGATGGATAAATTTGTTAATACTCCAATAAAATGTCCTTATTTCTGTGGGCAGAAGTCAAAATTTAAACTTCGCCATTGACAATTTTTCGTGATTTTTGCATTTTTAATAGACCTGTATTCACCTGTGATTATCCATTAGTGCCAATATAATACAATATTGGGATCTTATATATTTAATGATTTAACTTCCATGTGTTTCATGTCTTCCAAAATTGTTCATCATCATCATCATTGAGTGCCGTCTCCGCATCGAAGTTGGCTTTCATGGAGCACCATTCCACTCTGTCTCTTGCTTTGATGGTGCAGATTGTCATAAAATTGTTAATGTTACAACAATGTTGTTGTTGTTGTGTTCGCCAGCTTTCAACTCTGATGAAGTCCCTAGAGACTAGGAACTGAATTTTACGTGTTAATCCATTTTTCCCTGGCAGCCATGTGCCCAGGGGTCCCTCGCCGCACAGGCAGATAACTCAGACTTCGGAGGTACTCATGTTTTTCTGTCGATGAGTAACTGACGTTTCAAGCCGGGCCTTGCTGCTGAGACCAGGGGTGGTTGTCGCAGAGACAAATCATAAATAAAAATCCCAACCGGTTTAGCTGAGATTTGAACCCACAACCTCTCTGTTCTGAGGCCGGCGTCTTGCCACGAGACCAACCAGTCCCCCATGAACTTGAAATATGAGGAAACTGCAACATGTTACAATATAATTTCATGTAACTAAAAGTACAATTTTGAAACATTTATGTAGGTTAGTGTTCTGCCATTTGTGTTTTTTAAGGGCTTTCATTTAGATTGGTATGTGGTTTTTTTCGAGGTTCATTGAATATAGAGCACAATTTTGGGAGCCACATGAAATTCGTGAACAATTAAAATTAATATTTATGTAGAGTTTGTGAAGGAAGAACATTAGCCACAAAAGAATGTCTTTAGAACTTAAAGCCATAAACCTGTGAAAGGCATACAAAAGTGATTTATTTTTAATTTGTGGCACAAACATAATTATGATATAGAGACACCACATTTGATGACAGTGTATGAGAAGTGTCGGAGGTCATGTACTGCTAGAAAAACAAGGGTCATCTCCTTGTAACAGCTTCAAAATTAGGGCCTGGCGTTTTAGTATTTGAAGAAATCTGGCACAAATTGACAAAAACAACAGTGTCCAGATTGTAGCATCAGGCATGAGCTCTAATGAGACATTTATTTGCTGTTAGGATTAACACTCTAGTTGTTGATTTCTTTAATTACCACAGAAATAATAAATTTGAAATCCCCTCTGCTAAAACTTTGCTTAGTGAATACACATAGTTGGTTTTTGTAAAGTTGACATGAGCAAGTGTCCCCAAACTATCATGGGATTTTCTAAACTAAATTGAGAGCTTAGGTCATCATCTAGAATGCCTCTGGCAAGATGTTGTGAGTACTTCACAATATGATTTTTACCTACTACTGTGAGGTCTGAAGTACTAGGCAATGTTGATGTCTTCACCTAGTACTGTGAGGTCTGCAGTACTAGGCAATGTTGATGTCTTCACCTAGCAGTATGAGGTCTGCAGTACTAGGCAATGTTGATGTCTTCACCTAGCAGTGTGAGGTCTGAAGTACTTGACAATGTTGATGTCTTCACCTAGCAGTATGAGGTCTGCAGTACTAGGCAATGTTGATGTCTTCACCTAGCAGTATGAGGTCTGAAGTACTAGGCAATGTTGATGTCTTCACCTAGCAGTATGAGGTCTGAAGTACTAGGCAATGTTGATGTCTTCACCTAGCAGTATGAGGTCGGAAGTACTAGGCAATGTTGATGTCTTCACCTAGCAGTATGAGGTCTGAAGTACTAGGCAATGTTGATGTCTTCATCTAGCAGTATGAGGTCTGAAGTACTAGGCAATGTTGATGTCTTCACCTAGCAGTATGAGGTCTGAAGTACTAGGCAATGTTGATGTCTTCACCTAGCAGTGTGAGGTCTGAAGTACTTGACAATGTTGATGTCTTCACCTAGCAGTATGAGGTCTGAAGTACTTGACAATGTTGATGTCTTCACCTAGCAGTATGAGGTCTGAAGTACTAGGCAATGTTGATGTCTTCACCTAGCAGTGTGAGGTCTGAAGTACTTGACAATGTTGATGTCTTCACCTAGCAGTATGAGGTCTGAAGTACTAGGCAATGTTGATGTCTTCATCTAGCAGTATGAGGTCTGAAGTACTTGACAATGTTGATGTCTTCACCTAGCAGTATGAGGTCTGAAGTACTAGGCAATGTTGATGTCTTCACCTAGCAGTATGAGGTCTGAAGTACTAGGCAATGTTGATGTCTTCATCTAGCAGTATGAGGTCTGAAGTACTTGACAATGTTGATGTCTTCACCTAGCAGTGTGAGGTCTGAAGTACTAGGCAATGTTGATGTCTTCACCTAGCAGTGTGAGGTCTGAAGTACTTGACAATGTTGATGTCTTCACCTAGCAGTATGAGGTCTGAAGTACTTGACAATGTTGATGTCTTCACCTAGCAGTATGAGGTCTGAAGTACTTGACAATGTTGATGTCTTCACCTAGCAGTATGAGGTCTGAAGTACTTGACAATGTTGATGTCTTCACCTAGCAGTATGAGGTCTGAAGTACTTGACAATGTTGATGTCTTCACCTAGCAGTGTGAGGTCTGAAGTACTAGGCAATGTTGATGTCTTCACCTAGCAGTGTGAGGTCTGAAGTACTTGACAATGTTGATGTCTTCACCTAGCAGTGTGAGGTCTGAAGTACTAGGCAATGTTGATGTCTTCATCTAGCAGTATGAGGTCTGAAGTACTTGACAATGTTTATGTATCTACCTCTTCCTCTGAATTGATTCGCTGATTATCGCCTCGGAAGTTTCCCTCCATAATAATATTCATTTATTATTATTTGTCTCATGTCTTCATCTAGCAGTGTGAGGTCTGAAGTACTTGACAATGTTGATGTCTTAATCTAGCTGTGTGAGGTCTGCAGTACTTGATAGTGTTGATGTCTTCATCTAGCAGTGTGAGGTCTGAAGTACTTGACAATGTTGATGTCTTCATCTAGCTGTGTGAGGTCTGCAGTACTTGATAGTGTTGATGTCTTCATCTAACAATGTGAGGTCTGCAGTACTAGATAGTGTTGATGTCTTCATCTAGCTGTGTGAGGTCTGCAGTACTTGATAGTGTTGATGTCTTCATCTAACAGTGTGAGGTCAGCAGTACTTGATAGTGTTGATGTCTTCATCTAGCAGTGTGAGGTCTGCAGTACTTGATAGTGTTGATGGCTTCATCTAACAGTGTGAGGTCTGCAGCACTTGACAATGTTGATGTCTTCATCTAGCTGTGTGAGGTCTGCAGTACTAGATAGTGTTGATGTCTTCATTTAGCTGTGTGAGGTCTGCAGTACTTGATAGTGTTGATGTCTTCATCTAACAATGTGAGGTCTGCAGTACTAGATAGTGTTGATGTCTTCATCTAGCAGTGTGAGGTCTGAAGTACTTGACAATGTTGATGTCTTCATCTAGCTGTGTGAGGTCTGCAGTACTTGATAGTGTTGATGTCTTCATCTAGCAGTGTGAGGTCTGAAGTACTTGACAATGTTGATGTCTTCATCTAGCTGTGTGAGGTCTGCAGTACTTGATAGTGTTGATGTCTTCATCTAACAATGTGAGGTCTGCAGTACTAGATAGTGTTGATGTCTTCATCTAGCTGTGTGAGGTCTGCAGTACTAGATAGTGTTGATGTCTTCATCTAACAGTGTGAGGTCAGCAGTACTTGATAGTGTTGATGTCTTCATCTAGCAGTGTGAGGTCTGCAGTACTTGATAGTGTTTATGTCTTCATCTAGCAGTGTGAGGTCTGCAGCACTTGACAATGTTGATGTCTTCATCTAGCTGTGTGAGGTCTGCAGCACTTGACAATGTTGATGTCTTCATCTAGCAGTGTGAGGTCTGCAGTACTTGATAGTGTTGATGTCTTCATCTAGCAGTGTGAGGTCTGCAGCACTTGACAATGTTGATGGCTTCCTCTAGCTGTGTGAGGTCTGCAGTACTAGATAGTGTTGATGGCTTCATCTAGCAGTGTGAGGTCTGCAGCACTTGGCAATCTTGATGTCTTCATCTAGCAGTGTGAGGTCTGCAGCACTTGACAATGTTGATGTCTTCACCTAGCAGTGTGAGGTCTGAAGTACTAGGCAATGTTGATGTCTTCACCTAGCAGTGTGAGGTCTGAAGTACTTGACAATGTTGATGTCTTCACCTAGCAGTATGAGGTCTGAAGTACTTGACAATGTTGATGTCTTCACCTAGCAGTATGAGGTCTGAAGTACTTGACAATGTTGATGTCTTCACCTAGCAGTATGAGGTCTGAAGTACTTGACAATGTTGATGTCTTCACCTAGCAGTATGAGGTCTGAAGTACTTGACAATGTTGATGTCTTCACCTAGCAGTGTGAGGTCTGAAGTACTAGGCAATGTTGATGTCTTCACCTAGCAGTGTGAGGTCTGAAGTACTTGACAATGTTGATGTCTTCACCTAGCAGTGTGAGGTCTGAAGTACTAGGCAATGTTGATGTCTTCATCTAGCAGTATGAGGTCTGAAGTACTTGACAATGTTTATGTATCTACCTCTTCCTCTGAATTGATTCGCTGATTATCGCCTCGGAAGTTTCCCTCCATAATAATATTCATTTATTATTATTTGTCTCATGTCTTCATCTAGCAGTGTGAGGTCTGAAGTACTTGACAATGTTGATGTCTTAATCTAGCTGTGTGAGGTCTGCAGTACTTGATAGTGTTGATGTCTTCATCTAGCAGTGTGAGGTCTGAAGTACTTGACAATGTTGATGTCTTCATCTAGCTGTGTGAGGTCTGCAGTACTTGATAGTGTTGATGTCTTCATCTAACAATGTGAGGTCTGCAGTACTAGATAGTGTTGATGTCTTCATCTAGCTGTGTGAGGTCTGCAGTACTAGATAGTGTTGATGTCTTCATCTAACAGTGTGAGGTCAGCAGTACTTGATAGTGTTGATGTCTTCATCTAGCAGTGTGAGGTCTGCAGTACTTGATAGTGTTGATGGCTTCATCTAACAGTGTGAGGTCTGCAGCACTTGACAATGTTGATGTCTTCATCTAGCTGTGTGAGGTCTGCAGTACTAGATAGTGTTGATGTCTTCATTTAGCTGTGTGAGGTCTGCAGTACTTGATAGTGTTGATGTCTTCATCTAACAATGTGAGGTCTGCAGTACTAGATAGTGTTGATGTCTTCATCTAGCAGTGTGAGGTCTGAAGTACTTGACAATGTTGATGTCTTCATCTAGCTGTGTGAGGTCTGCAGTACTTGATAGTGTTGATGTCTTCATCTAGCAGTGTGAGGTCTGCAGTACTTGATAGTGTTGATGTCTCCATCTAACAGTGTGAGGTCTGCAGTACTTGTTAGTGTTGATGTCTTCATCTAGCTGTGTGAGGTCTGCAGTACTAGATAGTGTTGATGTCTTCATTTAGCTGTGTGAGGTCTGCAGTACTTGATAGTGTTGATGTCTTCATCTAACAATGTGAGGTCTGCAGTACTAGATAGTGTTGATGTCTTCATCTAGCTGTGTGAGGTCTGCAGTACTAGATAGTGTTGATGTCTTCATCTAACAGTGTGAGGTCAGCAGTACTTGATAGTGTTGATGTCTTCATCTAGCAGTGTGAGGTCTGCAGTACTTGATAGTGTTGATGTCTTCATCTAGCAGTGTGAGGTCTGCAGCACTTGACAATGTTGATGTCTTCATCTAGCAGTGTGAGGTCTGCAGCACTTGACAATGTTGATGTCTTCATCTAGCAGTGTGAGGTCTGCAGCACTTGGCAATCTTGATGTCTTCATCTAGCAGTGTGAGGTCTGCAGCACTTGACAATGTTGATGTCTTCACCTAGCAGTGTGAGGTCTGAAGTACTAGGCAATGTTGATGTCTTCACCTAGCAGTGTGAGGTCTGAAGTACTTGACAATGTTGATGTCTTCACCTAGCAGTATGAGGTCTGAAGTACTTGACAATGTTGATGTCTTCACCTAGCAGTATGAGGTCTGAAGTACTTGACAATGTTGATGGCTTCCTCTAGCTGTGTGAGGTCTGCAGTACTAGATAGTGTTGATGGCTTCATCTAGCAGTGTGAGGTCTGCAGCACTTGGCAATCTTGATGTCTTCATCTAGCAGTGTGAGGTCTGCAGCACTTGACAATGTTGATGGCTTCATCTAGCTGTGTGAGGTCTGCAGTACTTGATAGTGTTGATGTCTTCATCTAACAGTGTGAGGTCTGCAGTACTAGATAGTGTTGATGTCTTCATCTAGCTGTGTGAGGTCTGCAGTACTTGATAGTGTTGATGTCTCCATCTAACAGTGTGAGGTCTGCAGTACTTGTTAGTGTTGATGGCTTCATCTAACAGTGTGAGGTCTGCAGCACTTGACAATGTTGATGTCTTCATCTAGCTGTGTGAGGTCTGCAGTACTAGATAGTGTTGATGTCTTCATTTAGCTGTGTGAGGTCTGCAGTACTTGATAGTGTTGATGGCTTCATCTAACAGTGTGAGGTCAGCAGTACTTGATAGTGTTGATGTCTTCATCTAACAGTGTGAGGCCTCAAAACATTTCACTCCTATCATTTTATTTTACCATTCTACAGGGGAAATAAAAATACTGTGGCCACGTATAAAATCACAGTTGGCTGGGTAGAACAATAATGGAAGGCATGGTTCCTGGACAACACATCAGGGGCTGACCAAGAAGAAGGTGGTTTCAAGACATCAAGGAGACCTTAAACATTGGAAAATAAGAAATGGGAGATCTGGCTAGAGATAGAGATTCCTTCAGACACGATGTGGTGAATACAACGTTCTGCAAAGGACATGTGACCCGATGATGATGATAATTTTGCGCTATGTGATAACCATGAACATATTCTGATATACCCATTCTCTCTCAGGTACGCTGGGTGTGGTTACAGAGGTTACACTAAAAATCCGACCACTGCCCCCATGTAAGAAGTATGGATCCATTGTTTTCCCCGATTTTGAGTGTGGAGTCCAGTGCATGAGAGAAGTAGCCAAACAAGTGAGTGACTTTTAGGTTCATACTTGTATTCCAGGACAACATTTGTGTAGCAGGATGATTGTTTGACCCTTACAATCATGGGTCACTGCAGGACAACATTTGTGTAGCAGGATGATTGTTTGACCCTTACAATCATGGGTCACTGCAGGACAACATTTGTGTAGCAGGATGATTGTTTGACCCTTACAATCATGAGTCACTGCAGGACAACATTTGTGTAGCAGGATGATTGTTTGACCCTTACAATCATGGGTCACTGCAGGACAACATTTGTGTAGCAGGATGGTTGTTTGACACTAACCCTTACAATTATGGATCACTGAGGAACCTAATTACCCCACATTACATTAAAAATGGGTATGCTCCACCCAGTGTGTTCAAACTGGGTATGTTCCACCCAGAGTGTTCAAACTGGGTATGCTCCACCCAGAGTGTTCAAACTGGGTATGCTTCACACAGTGTGTTCAAACTGGGTATGCTTCACACAGTGTGTTCAAACTGGGTATGCTTCACACAGTGTGTTCAAACTGGGTATGCTTCACACAGTGTGTTCAAACTGGGTATGCTTCACACAGTGTTCAAACTGGGTATGCTTCACACAGAGTATTCAAACTGGGTATGCTTCACACAGTGTGTTCAAACTGGGTATGCTTCACACAGAGTGTTCAAACTGGGTATGCTTCACACAGTGTGTTCAAACTGGGTATGCTTCACACAGTGTGTTCAAACTGGGTATGCTTCACACAGTGTGTTCAAACTGGGTATGCTTCACCCAGTGTTCAAACTGGGTATGCTCCACCCAGTGTTCAAACTGGGTATGCTCCACCCAGTGTTCAAACCGGGCATGCTTCACACAGTGTGTTCAAACTGGGTATGCTTCACAACAGTGTGTTCAAACTGGGTATGCTTCACAAAAGTGTGTTCAAACTGGGTATGCTCCACTCAGTGTTCAAGCTGGGTATACCACATCATATGTTCAGATTTGATATTTATTTAGTGAGAAACTAGTGCTGAAACCTTCACAACACTGACTCCTAAAGGTTACAGATCTACTTTCTCATGACAAGGTCAACAAGAATCTCCATCATCTATGTACATGCTTCATTTAGATGTGAGAACAGACCAGTGGTTCCTGGGGGTTATCATTGGAGGTGTTGAACTGTTAATTTCAAATGTCATATCTTATGAACAACACTGACAGACACATTGTGATCACCATGTCAAATATTGTCTAACCTACTTAAAGGTTACCCTACTTAAAGGTTACCCTACTTAAAGGTTACCCTACTTAAAGGTTACCCTACTTAAAGGTTACATCTGTTGTCCTGTATTTCTAGCTACAAAAGCTTCTATGACTCTTCAAGTCCCACCAGGAAATGATAATTTTACTCTTGATGTTTACAATGACTAATGCTCTTAAGGCACTTTTCAGACATGATGCTCCATTAGAGTTCTTTATTCTGTCCAGTGTAGAAAAATCTCTCTCTGACATCATAGGGGTTGTGAATATATTTTTCACAAGACATTTGACTTCAGTAAGAGAATTTTGTAGTACACTGTTTTTTGTTTGTTATTTCATGAATTTTGAAATGCCTAGAATTGTTGAAACTCTTGTATTTCATAAAGCACGGATAGCTCAGTCCGAAGTCTCCCTTTATTCAGCATTGGGGATGCTGCTACAGTTTCATCAAGTTTCCTAGAAGGGAGCTCTTGACTGTAAGGAGAAAATTGTTCTGGTACCAATAATTCCACTGTTTGAAAGATGACTGGTAAACACAAATCTTCATGGAAAGCAAATTGTATCACATGCTTCTACAGCAAGACTGTTTAGATGAACATTCTTTGATCTCTTGTTTAGTTAGGTTTTGTTTTTGTCGAACAGCTTCTCTCATAGTTGATTCTACCTATGTTTGACAAACACATTCGGCCATAGAATGAACAAACCGGGCCCACTGATCCACAGGATTTTCCATATTTTCATGAGTATTATTCTATTCCATATTTTGCCACAAATGATATGTCATTTTTTATACAGGCTTTCTATGATGTGTAGATGTTCCCTGTCATTTTTTATACAGGCTTTCTATGATGTGTAATCTCTATGATGTGTAGATGTTCCCTGTCATTTTTTATACAGGCTTTCTATGATGTGTAATCTCTATGATGTGTTGATGTTCCCTGTCATTTTTTATACAGGCTTTCTATGATGTGTAATCTCTATGATGTGTAGATGTTCCCTGTCATTTTTACAGACGGAGAAGTCATTCAGAGATGATTTCTCTACATCATAATTTAGGTCTGCAGATTTCTTTTTTTCTGTGTTCACCATATAGTTTTTGTTTAGGAATGCATTTTTCTTCCATTCTCTGGACATGCCCTGGCCATCTTAACCTTTGGCTTCTAAGCATTCACATGATTGTTGGGGTCTTAGCATGTGGCAGGACTGTTAAGTTGGTTAGTTTGTCATGCCATTTGATGTGTAATATTCCGCAGAAACATCACATGTGGAGATATTTAGTCTTTTTTCATGATATGAGTATGTTGTCCAGTTTTCAGACCCATAATACAGTGGCTGAGCACGCAGGTCTGATATAGTAAGAGTTTGATCTTTAGCATTTATAATAGTGGCATGATATGGTGGTAGAAGAAAAGTCAAAACAGGCCAACTTTGCTCTCTAGTTCTTCCTCTTTTTCTGTATCCTGACGTCTCCCATAGAAGTGCCTGTTTTAGAATTCTCTTGTTGTCTCTTCATAGCACATGACTACATATATCCACCTTCTCTTCTTAAACACAGTATTCTTCTTAGGCATTTATCTTCAAAAGCGTTTAGCTATTTATCATTCTCTTTTGTTGTTTTTCAACTTTCACATGCATATGGAAGTGTTAATACGTTGGTGTTGAATTTCTAAGTTTGGTTTTCTTGCTTAGTATTTTTAATTTCCAGCAGAAGGCCATCTGATTATATGTAAAGAAGGCTGTAACGTAAATCTGCAGTCAAACATCAGTAATTATGCAATATTGCCAATGCTATATTTACAATTTGGCACAACTAATAACATATTATCTGAAATAAATAATAGATTCATTTGAGCATGCTCTATGTGCATAGCACACACTACTCTGAAATTCCAAATAAGCTTTGCTACAATAGCATATGTTGCTCTTACATGTTTCTCGATCGATAAAACTCATCTTTATTTGCTTTTGAAACTGTCATTGCCTATACCTCACAAACATTAGAAAATATTAAATACTTATTTTTTTGTTTTTTTTTTTATCCAGAGATGTGCTCCTGCATCGATAAGACTGATGGACAACGAACAGTTTCAGTTTGGTAAAATAAATGCTTTGTTTCAAATTATCTTTTTAAAAAAAGAAAATGTCTTTTGTCAAAACCTATATTGTATTATATAGAACTACCTGAACCCATCATTATTGGCATGTGTTTGTATTAGATTAGATTAAAAAATATTTGATGTCAGGCGTACAATTAAACCTCACTCTCTGAAGATGGTCAGACAGACGTCTAATGCCCTTCGTGATGAAGAAAGGACACAGGACTTCAACAACCATGAGTTAACATCAATTTTTTGGATAAAAGAGAAGATAGTAAAGATGGGTACATTCAGAAACAAAAGGTTTAATGGGAGCATAAGAGGACTTATCAACCAACACAGAGCTGGAGTCATTAGTTGCTGGGTGTGGCGGAACATTCTGAGGAGGGGATCTGAGCTACTATTGACATGTTTGGAGTGCAAATGTGATAACTCACAAATAACTCTATTCTCCATATCCTACATTAAAAATGCTCATGGATCATTGCTTGCCCCACATTGCACATATTGAGGTATTGAGCCAGTAACTTTTATCCCATATCTTTTATTGAAATTTGTTTACACAAGTCTACCCCTCCGCATAGGTCATGCTCTGAAAGTTGAGTCCAAGTCCCTTCTGACCAACTTCATGGATGGCCTCAAGAAGCTGTACATAACCAAACTGAAGGGCTATGACCCCAGCAAGCTGGCAGTGGCTACTCTGTTATTTGAGGGAACCAAGGAGGTATGTTTTGTAATTGTTCTTTCTAGAGTGCCAGTGTCTTTTTTTCTTCTTGTTTAGTTTGTAATTGTCCCCTTTTCTTTTATATCTGGGAAGACTTTTCTTTTCTTGATTTTATTTGAGGACTGGCTATCTTGGATTTATGTGTGTGTACATATATACCAGAGAATTACATGTATACCAGAGAATTCGGTTATCCAAGATGGTGGTTTGTTTTAATTTCAGAGTGTGGATTATGTGATAAAAGTGACAGAAAAAGTGCTTTTAACGGATATATAGATTTTTTTTTTCAAGTTGTGTAAAGTGTTTTATAAGAGGACAAGATCACATAAGTACTTTTAAAATGTAACCATCTGAAAATTGACATTTAGACAGTAAAAATGATTGCATGTGACACCTAGCAATCTAGCACGTGGGAAAACATCTCCGAGCTACACCATTGTGTGTTTTTAGGGCCAGGGCAAACCTCTAGCAGTTGTTACTGTTCTTGCTTATGTAAGCTGTGGTGTTATCAAAGTTGGACTATGATTTGGGTACGCCCATTCTCTTGTCGACTCATATCGCAAGGTTAGGGTTAGGATTTAGGTTGAGGCTCGTGGACAGTGCTCGGATGCACCAGAAATACACCTAACCATTCAATGAGGTACTTGACTTACCAAGAATTTTGTCCTTCTTGTATTAATCTAATACATCTTATATTTCCCACACCAGGTTGGTTGAACAGTTTGGTATTTTACTAAGAGGTTGTCCAGACACACGGGCATGGCACTCTGTGCTGTGTCGTGTTCAATAAATGTTTATCTGAAATGTCTCACAGGAGAAAGAATTATATCAGCAGCTCTTTCTAAATCTAAACTGTGCCTTATTCAGCTGATGTTCTATGATTGCTCTTACCTCTCTACGACATAGTGACAATATATGTGGCACATCATCTTACTGCCACTTTAAACAAATAATTGGTACTGTCATAATGCCAAGGTCTCTTCCTTCTCCTTGTGCTCTTGTTAATGTTCTATATAGTCACTTGACACCTGCATTAGTGCTACCCATGTGGGCTGTTTTTAATAACTTCTTAGATCTAATGAAGTAACTTGCAGATAAAAGTGTAGATTTTTCTTGGAAAACCTGCTGGGTTTTGAGAAGTGTCTGAAAGTGTTTTGGATTTCATTACTCCAGGGGAGGCGATGGCGCTCATCACAGCACCAGAGCTGGAAGTTTTCAGCGATCCACTGAAAATCCATCCACTGATGGCTTGTGCCAGGATTGGTGAACCAGAACCATCCAGACCCTGCTCCACCTCTCTGTGGTGCCTCTAGTAACAGACTAACCTATCTAGTCTGGCCAAGTGAGCAGGGATTGAAGAGGGAAGACAACCCGGTACACAAAAATGTCATGCTCAAGTCTGTATGTGTTAGGCCGAAAGGCGCAAATATCACAGTTATACTGCAAACCACAACTCATTGCCGGCACGCCTACTTAATGGCCTTTTAAGGGCAGATGATGAAGAGGTACACAAGCAAGCAGGTATCATTACTCCAGGAAACACAAACAGTAGGATAATGTTTCTGGATGTTGGACTCTATTGAATTTATAGGAAAACCTGATAGAGTTGACTCTAACACATTCCAGATAAATCCTTCAATTCTCATCTCTCAAGTAGACAGTAAAAGGTATACTTGTATCTTTGCAGATGTTCATTGAGTGATTTGTATTTTGTTCCCATTTGTGGATTACTTCGATCAAAGGAGGGTGGAAAAAGTATGGGGTCAGGGGGGGGTGCTGCTGCTGTAGCTCAGTAGTTAATGAGCTGGACTACTAAAGACAAAAAGTGTAGGTTGGTAGCTCAGTAGTTAATGAGCTGGACTACTAAAGACAAAAGTGTAGATTGGTAGCTCAGTAGTTAATGCACTGGACTACTAAAGACAAAAGTGTAGATTGGTAGCTCAGTAGTTAATGCACTGGACTACTAAAGACAAAAGTGTAGATTGGTAGCTCAGTAGTTAATGAGCTGGACTACTAAGACAAAAGGTTAGGTTGGTAGCTCAGTAGTTAATGAGCTGGACTACTAAAGACAAAAGTGTAGATTGGTAGCTCAGTAGTTAATGAGCTGGACTACTAAAGACAAAAGTGTAGATTGGTAGCTCAGTAGTTAATGCACTGGACTACTAAAGACAAAAGGTTAGGTTGGTAGCTCAGTAGTTAATGAGCTGGACTACTAAAGACAAAAGTGTAGATTGGTAGCTCAGTAGTTAATGCACGGACTACTAAAGACAAAAGTGTAGATTGGTAGCTCAGTAGTTAATGCAGCTGGACTACTAAAGACAAAAGTGTAGATTGGTAGCTCAGTAGTTAATGCACTGGACTACTAAGGACAAAAGTGTAGGTTGGTAGCTCAGTAGTTAATGAACTGGACTACTAAAGACAAAAGTGTAGATTGGTAGCTCAGAAGTTAATGCACTGGACTACTAAAGACAAAAGTGTAGATTGGTAGCTCAGTAGTTAATGCACTGGACTACTAAAGACAAAAGTGTAGATTGGTAGCTCAGTAGTTAATGAGCTGGACTACTAAAGACAAAAGGTTAGGTTGGTAGCTCAGTAGTTAATGCACTGGACGACTACTAAAGACAAAAGTTTAGGTTGGTAGCTCAGTAGTTAATGCTCTGGACTACTAAAGACAAAAGTTTAGGTTGGTAGCTCAGTAGTTAATGAACTGGACTACTTAGAATAAGAGGTTAAATTCAAGCCTGATTGACATCTTCCAGGTTCACCCAGCCTTAAGTGAGTACTGGATTTTTCTGGGAAGACATTGGTGTAGTACCACATTAACCGAGATATAATGTGTGGAAGGTCTATAAAAAATGACACTAATACCTTATTCCCAACACGGCACATGTGGCATCACAGTTCTCTCTCTTTCTTCTTTCTTTTCTCCTGATAGATAAACATCCCTATTTACATCTTTAGAAATGTCATTGCTTACACATAACCTTTAAAACAAGTGCCAACATTTCCTTCTATCTATCTATCTATTGTCCTTTCGAGCCGAAGACGGCACATAGGGCAGAACCACAATCTCAAAAATAGAAACCTTGCGTGCCAAAATGGCACATATTGCAGAGATCACTGCTTCTAAAATCTATGGTCTGTTTCCATAACAATGCTTTTTACAATGACAGCTTGTCAAGCCATCGATCAACCTCCTTAGTCGCCTCATACGACATGCCTGGAAGGTCACAGTGTCACTATTTTTTACATCCCACATAATGGGGCCCCGGTAACACACGGGCTAACATTTCCTTACTGCCTCTAAAATAAATGTCAACATTTTATACTACCTCTAAAATAAATGTCAACATTTTATACTACCTATAAAATAAATGTCAATACATTACAAACTACCTCTAAAATAAATGTTAATACATTACAAACTACCTCTAAAATAAATGTCAATACATTACAAACTACCTCTAAAATAAATGTTAATACATTAAAAACTACCTCTAAAATAAATGTCAATACATTACAAACTACCTCTAAAATAAATGTCAATACATTACAAACTACCTCTAAAATAAATGTTAATACATTAAAAACTACCTCTAAAATAAATGTCAATACATTACAAACTACCTCTAAAATAAATGTCAATACATTACAAACTACCTCTAAAATAAATGGCAATACATTACAGACTACCTCTAAAATAAATGTCAATACATTACAAACTACCTCTAAAATAAATGTCAACACATTGCAAACTACCTCTAAAACAAATGTCAACACATTACAAACTACCTCTAAAACAAATGTCAGCATTTCTTAGAAGTGTAAAAAAAAAATGATGTTGCATGTTTTTGTTAATGAGGATGAAATAAATGGAAGGTATATATTGTTAATAATCTTACAGGAGGTGGCAGCACTAGAGAAACGAGTTTATGAAATCGCTACACAGTTCAGGTTAGTACCAAAATGTATGTCACCACATAGGGTGTGCATGTGTGATATGAGTGTGTAAGTTAATAAATATGTAGCTGGACACTTGAATATCTCACCAGTAAATGTGACTTTTGTGTGTGATTAATCAACAAACAGTACTGCTATAGGTAAGGAAGTTAAGATTGACAAATGTCAGGAGTGAACCACTAAAACAGGAGACAGAAAGTTAACAGTTGTCAATCTTGATCTTGAAGACATTACTCACTTTGATGGTTTTGTTACTCAATTGTTCTCACTACACTCAGGGCAGACTCAGAGGCTCTTAACTAAAAGTAATGTTGCCACAGACATCAAGGGTGATCTGTTCGTCAAGTATGGTCACTTGTGAAGTGAGCCAAATACCTTTGATGCACACTTTTCTTATAGACGCCAGTGAAATAATTCACTGAGTGGGCAAAAGTATTATATTGTATTCTACAACAGTATTATGTTGTATTCTACAACAGTATTGTGTTGTATTCTACAACAGTATTATGTTGTATTCTACAAAAGTATTATGTTGTATTCTACAAAAGTATTGTGTTGTATTCTACAAAAGTATTGTGTTGTATTCTACAAAAGTATTGTGTTGTATTCTACAAAAGTATTGTGTTGTATTCTACAAAAGTATTGTGTTGTATTCTACAAAAGTATTGTGTTGTATTCTACAAAAGTATTATGTTGTATTCTACAAAAGTATTATGTTGTATTCTACAAAAGTATTATGTTGTATTCTACAAAAGTATTATGTTGTATTCTACAAAAGTATTGTGTTGTATTCTACAAAAGTATTATGTTGTATTCTACAAAAGTATTGTGTTGTATTCTACAAAAGTATTGTGTTGTATTCTACAAAAGTATTGTGTTGTATTCTACAAAAGTATTGTGTTGTATTCTACAAAAGTATTGTGTTGTATTCTACAAAAGTATTGTGTTGTATTCTACAAACATCTGCATGACCCCCCCTAGTCTTGTGTCATCCCCCCCCCCCCCCCCCAATTGCACCTATTTTACCTGTGCCCACCCCTGGAATATCCTGTGACGCTTGGTTGAGAAACACTGTTCTAGGCCACTCTGGTTCCCTTTTGATGATAATTATTGTTTTAGTTCTGTTATTGGTTGAGAAACACTGTTCTAGACCACTCTGGTTCCCTTTTGATGATAATTATTGTTTTAGTTCTGTTATTGGTTGAGAAACACTGTTCTAGACCACTCTGGTTCCCTTTTGATGATAATTATTGTTTTAGTTCTGTTATTGGTTGAGAAACACTGTTCTAGACCACTCTGGTTCCCTTTTGATGATAATTATTGTTTTAGTTAGCAACTTTCTTCTTGATTAGAAACGTTCTTCATGATTAGCAACTTTCTTCATGATTAGCAACTTTCTTCATGATTAGCAACTTTCTTCTTGATTAGAAACGTTCTTCATGATTAGCAACTTTCTTCTTGATTAGCAACTTTCTTCTTGATTAGCAACTTTCTTCTTGATTAGCAACTTTCTTCTTGATTAGAAACGTTCTTCATGATTAGCAACTTTCTTCATGATTAGCAACTTTCTTCATGATTAGCAACTTTCTTCTTGATTAGAAACGTTCTTCATGATTAGCAACTTTCTTCTTGATTAGCAACTTTCTTCTTGATTAGCAACTCTCTTCTTGATTAGCAACTTTCTTCTTGATTAGCAACTTTCTTCTTGATTAGCAACTTTCTTCTTGATTAGCAACTTTCTTCTTGATTAGCAACTTTCTTCATGATTAGCAACTCCCTTCTTGATTAGCAACTTTCTTCTTGATTAGCAACTCTCTTCTTGATTAGCAACTTTCTTCTTGATTAGCAACTCTCTTCTTGATTAGCAACTCTCTTCTTGATTAGCAACTTTCTTCTTGATTAGCAACTTTCTTCTTGATTAGCAACTCTCTTCTTGATTAGCAACTCTCTTCTTGATTAGCAACTTTCTTCTTGATTAGCAACTCTCTTCTTGATTAGCAACTCTCTTCTTGATTAGCAACTCTCTTCTTGATTAGCAACTCTGTTCTTGATTAGCAACTTTCTTCTTGATTAGCAACTTTCTTCATGATTAGCAACTTTCTTCATAATTAGCAACTTTCTTCTTGATTAGAAACGTTCTTCATGATTAGCAACTTTCTTCTTGATTAGCAACTTTCTTCTTGATTAGCAACTCTCTTCTTGATTAGCAACTTTCTTCTTGATTAGCAACTTTCTTCTTGATTAGCAACTCTCTTCTTGATTAGCAACTTTCTTCTTGATTAGCAACTTTCTTCTTGCTTTTCTGTTTGTGTACTGGCAAAACTAACTTGCCTCTTTAGCATCTTGTAGTGGGCAAAAGCAAAATCTTACCTATGTGCTTAGTCCATCTTTACAAGGTGCCTCAAAATGTGCATCACATCTTTGTCATGGTACCTCAAATGTACATCACCATTCCTCAGACATTGAGTAGTAGTTTTCTCATTTCTCTTCTTGCTGTTTAGCTGTTTACTTTACATTTATCATTCATCCTTTTTCAGTTTTTTTTCTCCATTTTTGCTCGTAATAAGGCCTTTTGGTATAGAAACATTGTGCCTGTCAGTGTTTTATATAAAAATGTTGAGGGTTTTGTGATAACTCCTACAGAGGTATCCCTGGTGGGGCAGACAATGGAGAGCGTGGCTACATGCTGACCTTTGTCATTGCTTATCTTAGGGTAAGTGCCTGCACATTTGTTTACAACTTAGTGTGACTACATTTGATCTATCTGGCATCTTTCCTTTCCTATTGTTGATGTATAATGATCAGTCCTATTATTTGGCTGTGAAACATGGAGAACAACAAAAAAAAGTCAGTCATGAAGATAGAGACTTTCATTAATGGATGCTTGTGCAATAATATAAGGATGGAAATGACAAGACCAAATCACTAACTTAGAACTATGGGAAAGCAGACAGATACCTTTGGACAAAAATGATGGCACTAGATAGGGCATACACCTCAGAAGTCATATTTGTAAAATCCGCAACAGACAAAATGGGGGCCCAAAATATACTTGGAGAAGACAGCTGAAAGCAGAGATGAAGAGGGTGAGAAAGATATGGAACGATCTTAAGAAAATGGCAAGAAACAGAATGGCTTGGAAAGTGTTTGTGTGAAGATCTATAATTCAGTGGGAGTTGAAAGTGTTTGTGTGAAGACCTAAGCTCCACTGAGAGTTGAAAGTGTTTGTGTAAAGATCTATAATTCAGTGGGAGTTGAAAGTGTTTGTGTGAAGACCTAAGCTCCACTGAGAGTTGAAAGTGTTTGTGTAAAGATCTATAATTCAGTGGGAGTTGAAAGTGTTTGTGTAAAGACCTAAGCTCCACTGAGAGTTGAAAGTGTTTGTGTAAAGACCTAAATTCCACTGAGGGTTGAAAGTGTTTGTGTAAAGACCTAAACTCCACTGAGAGTTGAAAGTGTTTGTGTAAAGACCTAAATTCCACTGAGGGTTGAAAGTGTTTGTGTAAAGACCTAAATTCCACTGAGGGTTGAAAGTGTTTGTGTAAAGACCTAAGCTCCACTGAGAGTTGAAAGTATTTGTGTAAAGACCTAAATTCCACTGAGGGTTGAAAGTGTTTGCGTAAAGACCTAAATTCCACTGAGGGTTGAAAGTGTTTGCGTAAAGACCTAAGCTCCAGTGAGAGTTGAAAGTGTTTGTGTAAAGACCTAAGCTCCACTCAGAGTTGAAAGGTAGAACAAAAAGATCAATATGCATTCTACCATTTCTTACAATTCATTTTTCTGTGAGAGTTTTCTTTTGTGACATTTTAAAAAGTACATGTTCTGGTTTAGTTTTTGTGTCTACATTTTAGTAAGTTAAAATCATCCGTATTGAGTGCCTTCCTCAGGAAGTGGCTGTGGAGTGCAGTGACTTTAGAACAATTAGTTTGATTTAGAAAGAACAGTGGGATAAGAGAAGCCATCTTCTGCATGCAATTGTTAAAAAAAAATATATATATATTTAAACAATTTATGCATGCTTCATAGACACCAAAGCCTTTGACAGAATACACCATTAAAAAACTAATAGAATGCATGGAAGATATATAAATCAAGATGAGGCAGACATAAGATGATATGTAATTTATACTGGGAACAAACAGTTATGACAAAATATGAGAACTCTGAACCTATAAGAGGAGCAGGACAGGGCTACATTCTATTTATCATGTTTATTTATTGTATACACTGAGCAGATCTTTAAAGACATCATGGAGATGCCAGGACTAAACATTCATGGATACATGATCAATAATCTAAGATATTCTGATGATACCATATTACTGGCAGAAAATCCAGTAGACCTGCAACAACTAATTAGCAAAATAAATAGGTCAAGTAAAGAATATGGTTTGGATATAAATATTAAAAAGACTAAATCTGTGATTATAAATGGTGATAGCAAACACAACCTATAAGTGGATATTGAAGTACATGGAAATAATCTAGAAAGAGTTTAAGAATATAGGTATCTTGGGCATGTTATCACAAGTGATGTGACCTCTTGTTTGTTGCTGTTAACCAAGCAGGCTGGACATCAGATCTCACTACCCCCAAGGTGGGAGGATGGTACAGAAGAAACCACAGATTTGATGTGAAAAATTTCCACTGTCTGTGGCAGGATTTGAACTCAGGACCTGCAAGAGACCACTAGACCACCCAGTCCCCTCCTGATGTAGGTTGGCTTGAGGACATTCTAGCAATAATCTAATTATTTTTAAAATTTAACTCTAGATTATAACACCGGTCTGTGAGTCATGTTTTTACGACACCTTCGTAAACATTACGAACACTAATTGTTATATTTGGAGGTAGGAAAATAAGATTTTATTTCAACTTTTGCTACACAGCTGTGTGATTACCGAAGAGAAGACAATGGCATCTGATGCTGTCATCATTCCCTGGCTTAGGTTTGATTTATGACCTGAAATTCAACCACATAGCACCGTGGCTACCCAGAGGTGTTACTTATTGACATGTCGTCCATATGTCCAGCCTTATGTTCGACTTCCTCTGAGCGTTATTTGCCTGCCTATCCCGTGTTACAAAGGTTTATTTGATATCTTGTCGACAGCTGAAGAGATTCCCCTTCCTCCCCATAAGGATAAAAAACTAATATCTTGAAAATTGGCAGAATTTCTACAAAAATAAACAGCTTTGTTTTTATGACACCTTTGTAATTTTTATGAAGTGCACGTTTTTTGTTTTTTTTGTTTTTTTTAAAATCCAACATCAAAAGAAACAAATGCAACACTCAGGATTCACCGGAGGCAATAATTAGGGAGGTGTGGGGAAGGGAAGAATTTTTGCCTGCAGCAAAGTGTTGAATTCAAAGAATTTATATTTTGAGTTCGTGAATGTTACGAAGGTGTCATAATCTACGGTTAATAAAGATGTGTTTATTGACATTTGCAGTAACTGCCAAATTACTTGTGACATTTTTGTAAGATTATGTTCTAATCCTTACATGCTCTCTCGGATAGGACATTGCATTCGATTATTATGTTGTGGCAGAGTCATTTGAGACATCAGTGCCATGGGACAGGTGAGTTAGTGTTGTTTTGTAGTAGCTGATTAAGTTTTTATTACTTCAATATAAAGGCTCACTATTTTCTTACCCTCCAATCTCACCATATGTAATCTAAGACCATTCATACTTACAGTTGATATGAACTTTTTCCTCTATCTTCCATCATTTTATTCATTCTCTCAGAAAAGAATGTTTTGTATATTGTCCCTTTAGCACATCCTATTTTCTTCTCACTCTGCTTATTTGACATATTTCACATGCCACATATTTATTTTGTGGCCGAGTGGGTTGGCAAAACTGCACCTCTTATAGTAAGTGCCTTCCTGGTACCAGTTTGTGACAGTATAGTGCCTTCCTGGTACCAGTTTGTGACATTATAGTGCCTTCCTGGTACCAGTTTGTGACAGTATAGTGCCTACCAGTTTGTGACAGTATAGTGCCTTCCTGGTACCAGTTTGTGACATTATAGTGCCTTCCTGGTACCAGTTTGTGACAGTATAGTGCCTACCAGTTTGTGACAGTATAGTGCCTTCCTGGTACCAGTTTGTGACAGCGTAGTGCCTTCCTGGTACCAGTTTGTGACAGTATAGTGCCTACCTGGTACCAGTTTGTGACAGTATAGTGCCTTCCTGGTACCAGTTTGTGACAGTATAGTGCCTACCTGGTACCAATTTGTGAAACTGTAGTACCTCACTGGTAGGGGGAAAATTGAAAAAAATAGAAAAAAATGGTATGTTAAAGCTTTACATGATTAGTAGATGACACAGATTTGAACGACATTTCGGCTCAATAGGCCTTCAGCAGGAACAAACAAACAACACGCAAACACAGATTTGTAAGTAAATGAAACTAATCTTACATAGCTACCTAGTAGGGGGGTGGGGGGGGCGGTTAGAAGGAGTGAGTTCCTCGGGACGGGAGATGAGGACCCGCTTGAGGGCAGACTGGAGGATCGAGTTTGAATAAAGCCAGCGGCTGAAGATACCTAACATAAAGTGAGCCTGTTGGAGGAAATCTTGGTCATCCTGGCAGATGCGACGGAGACACAATAACTGTGAGAACGGAATTGAATCATGACAAGAAGGTGAATGTGAAGAAGTATAGAGAAGATAACAATGGGCGTCTGTGGGTTTATTAGAAAACCGAGGTGTGGAGGCCAGAAGTGCCCAAGGAAACAATAAAATCTAGGAAGGTAACAGAGGAAGTGGATATACAAGATGTGATCTTAATAGCTTTGTGATAGCTACTAATGTGGTTGATAAACCTGGAGAGGTTTTGTTCCTGCTGAAGGCCTTTTGAGCCGAAACGTCATTCAAATCTGTGTCGTCTACTAACCACGTAAAGCTTTTACCATACAGTTTTTTCTATTTTTTTTTTCAATTTTCCCTCACATTTAGCTTTACTGCAGCTTCGCATTTTTATGCATTTCTTTGCCTTAACCCCGTACCTTACTGGTACTAGTTTGTGACAGTATAACATCATGATACAAATCTACGTCAGTATGTGTATCTTTGTTAACTGTCACCTTGTTACCTATCCTCTGTGCTGTGTTTTCATTGTATTTGATTAGAAACAACTCCCATTACTCTCATAAATAGACCCACCTTTGAGTCAATGGCAGCTGCTATTCATTTACATCTAGATAAACCAA
The DNA here is from genome assembly GCA_032433765.1 of Megaustenia siamemsis. Lineage (NCBI taxonomy): Eukaryota > Metazoa > Mollusca > Gastropoda > Stylommatophora > Ariophantidae > Megaustenia > Megaustenia siamemsis. The sequence goes on from JAVIAB010000105.1 coordinate 2,538,368, forward strand.
ACTTGCTAAAAGGTTTCTCAAGAAATCTGGCAAGACTTGCACCATAAGGAAGACCATGTCTAGGTCTCAGATTCCACTTGGTAAAGAAAGATGGCCCATCTGCAGTATCTAAAGTAACGATAACTGTACCTGTTGTGGTTGCTGGGGATGTCAACTGTGTAGGTACTTCTGGAGCTGCTAATCATAATGTCTAACATATTTACATCATGTGGCAACACTTGATGATACGACATCCAGTCAGTTCATAAAATATGGGTGATTGATCATAACTTTAATAATATGCGTGGTGAGCAGTAATGAGTAAAATAATGTAATAAGTAAAAACTGATTGCTTCACATTAGGCACACTAACCTATCACTCCTCCTATGAAAATGCACACGTCCCTCGCAATGCAAACTACAAATGCAAATCAAATCTTGGCAATTAATTATATTATACCCATCAATCCATTGTTGGATGTAATATTCTATTCTCACTACATCCCTGCTGGGATACTATCTTCAACTATTCTGCATGTTTACTTTCCTGCTTAGGTAATTCTCTTTGTTGATTATATCTTTACACTTTCCCTGAACTTATCTCTGTGACTATCTGTCTTGAACACCAGAGCTGGCTCCTAGAATCATTTTTCACCTTCTTTTTGAGTCCTGCTGTTTCTTCTGTCTGCCATTGATTGCAAATGGATTTTCCCCCACTTCTATCATGGGTGTAGATCTCATGCCATCAGTTATCATTGCTTGCTTTTGGAGTCTGTTCTTCACAAAATTTAACTTTGTTGCTGTTGCTCATGCTGCAACATAATACTTTAGGATTGATCTCACTTGCCCCATGTAAAACTTCATTAGCACACTCCCATCTGCTCAAGTTGTGCCAGTTTTTTTTCACAATTATCATGCTTCGCCTTGCTCTTTGTCTAGTTCCTTCTCTCTGGGTTTTCCTTGTCAAACAACAGTTAAATGTTATGCCTAGATATTTGAGGTTTTTACCCAGATGTAGGTTTTCACCATTTATTTTTAATTTGGGGAACTGAGGTTTGTTTGAAAGTGAGAATACTGTGTGTTGTTTTTCATTTATTTTAACTCACCAGTCAAGTGCCCTATTTTTCAAATGAAGACAGGTCCTGCTGCATTCTGGTAGTTGCTGTCAAAATGTGTTCTTCTGAGGTACACAGGACTAAGTCATTGATAAATACAGAGTAATGAACTCATTTTGGAATGCTCTCTGTAATGTCATTTATGTACAAAGAAAACAATATTGGTGACAAAAATCTTCATTGTGGAGCACCCTGTTCCAATGATCTTTTATCTGCTGGTCTGGTCATTTACTTGTTTTCATCCTGTTCTGTTTTCAGGATGAGACTAATCCATTTGTTCATTCTCACACAAATGTTATTTTTCAACGATTCAAATACTAGTGACTACACATTGCTATTGGTGATAATCTCATGCATTCCAGATTTGGTTATGGAAGGCCCCGGTATCACTGCAAACGAATCAAAATCCATAATTGCTCAACCGCCTGTGCCAGCGTAATCATCCGAATCTCATCTCACAAACAAAGAAAGGCAACTGTAGTCCCAATCATAGCAATCTCAGCACACGCTAAAAGACATAAGGAGAAACCGCGCAGGAAGTGAACACAGCCAACTGTTCCCTGTCATACGATATCATCATTCATCGAAAGCAATTGTAATATCGAAACGTGATCAAAACATATGAGACACACAGCTCACGGTGTGCACAGAGCACTTAACTCAGTAGCTCTTGCAACACGCCGGACTTGGAAAATGAGGAAACTGCAACGAGGAACACTTTTCATGCAAAGCTTTCAATTGTTCCCACCGCCTATCCACCATATACCGGGAGTTCATGACCTCTTGAAAATGATGATCATCACATTAAAAAAAAATGTAGAGCGCTTGATGATGTTAGGCCATCGTTGTTGACTCCAATTCTGAACATATAGACACACAGTTAGTCGTCAGATTATCCCCATCGCACATCAAACAACCGACCGTAAGATTAGGTTAAGGCCGGTCTAGAGTATAGGGATGTACGATGAACCATTATGATGGCGTAGCACACAAAAAATGTGGCACACACAATTTCGTTCCCTTTCGATTTCTGATTACTCTAGCAGCCTAAGACGAACACAACACTGTGCAAATTCCGCAAAGAGATAAAACTGCAGCCGACAAAGTAGTTTACATTGATAAGTAACATGGAAATAACTTGTGTCAAGGAATTCCTACAACGGCCATGAACAGCACCAATGTAATGTAAAGCGCAGATCAAGTCTAGATGTTGGAAGGTCGCATTCACAACACTTGATTTGTCAAAAAGGAACTGTCGCCGGCGTACAACATCGCTTTAGCGGCGCAGATGTAATAAGAAGATCATCACTTTTACTTTAACGCAGAAAAGTACAACGGAGAACCGAAATCAACCAGATGCCGAATGCATTTACTACAGCGATCAAGAAAACGTGACCTAGATCCCACCATCTTGCAACGGAAGTCCAGATTTCTTTATGTAAATGCTATGTTAAACACCACAGTTGTTTATGTAACAATGAGGTTGGGGGTCATGTTTTAATATGACGCGTGGGGCTGGGGTGAAACCAGAGATGTCCATTGGACAGTTTTCCTAACAGCTATCTGTGCTGTTGAGAATAAAAATGTTTGAGGTTAAGAAAGAGCATTCTGGGAGATGTTTCATGTCCGTGGTAAAAAAGGTGACTTGGAATGTTATGAATTTAAAAGGGAAACTGAAACATGTGCTTGACTGGAGCACTATTTATGATGTTGTCTATTGTAGTGCTACATTTCTATGAGAAAGCTGCAAATGGAGAAATGAAAACATTGATTTGTATCCATTATCTCTCATGCCAGGTGCTTGGATCTCTGCCAGAACGTGAAGGAGCGGCTTCACAGAGAATGCAAGGACAGTGGCATTCAATACCCACCATACATCACATGCAGGTAGAGACCTCTGTTAGACATCAATTTACCATAGAAGAATCTTTATTATTGATTCTAAAATGAACAACAGAATAATACAAAAAAAACACCCGACTAAAATATTTGCAAATTAATAAATATTTGTATTTGATACAATCTCTATATTAACCTTTCGAGCCGTAGCCGGCCCATACGACATAGACCAAGATACTCCTTCTCTTATCTAAATTTTTATTCTAGCAGTTTTCAAGTCCTTTAAAGATATTTTATCAAATCTCGCCATTTGTCTCTGTTCTGTGCAAGCAGCTCTATCTCATTGATTTGACACAATAACAAGATAAATTAATCTAATGGGTGTTATTTAAAATTGATCTGTTACAGAGTGACACAGACGTATGATGCGGGTGCCTGTGTCTATTTCTACTTTGCTTTCAACTACAGGGGCATTAGTAACCCTGTGCATTTATATGAGCATATAGAGGTGAGCACAAGGGCTGTTGGTATAATAATGTTATGTTTCATTAGTTGTCTGTTCAGCTGTTGACTAATTTGCTGATATTGGAATATGTCTAAGTTCTGAGAGGGTCCATGAGTTTGGTTGTACAGAAATCACATTGAGACTCTTTGATGTGTACAACTCTAGGCTTCTGGCTACGATGGGAGACAGTAAAATTACCTTCAATTTTCTTGTGCCACAATTGCTATTAATTTATATCTCAATGTATGTCTCATAAATGAGTTACATGAAATGTTGGACATTATAGTGAAAGAAAGCAAAAATAAAGGACTCAGCTTTAATAGCAGAGGTAATGGTAACAACAAAGAAAAAGACAACACCTCAGTGCAAAATAAAGACAAGTGGAACAATATTAAAACAGGTAAATGAACTTAAATATTTGGGAACTTTGTTAACCTCAGACGGAAGATGTACAAAAGAGGTGAGATGCAGAATGGCTCAGGCAAAAGCAGCTTTCCAAAAAATGAGGAAGATACTATGCAATCCATTTTTGACAATAGAAACAAGAAAAAGAGTTCTTAAATGTTATGTAGAGCCAGTCTTAACATATGGATGTGAATCATGGACAATAGGACAACAGACAAGGAAATCACTGTAGTCTGTAGAAATGTGGTTTTACAGAAGAATGTTGAGAGTACCATGGGCAGCTAAGAAGAGTAATGAAGATGTTCTGAGAGACGTCAAAGCAAAAAGAGAGCTAATTTCCAATATTAGGAAGAAACAATCATAATTTTTTGGCCAAGTAATGAGAAGAGAACAACTGGAATATATTGTAACAACTGGAAAAATTGAGGGACGAAGAGATAGAGGGAAGCAAAGAGAAAAAATAACAGACAGCTTAAGAGAAAGGCCTGGCAGAAGGTCAACAACAGAAATGATAAATAGCTGCCGAGATCAAAAGTTGTGGAGAGACATGATCACCTACGCCAGCAGGCCAGGTACTTGATGATGATGATGTATGTCTCAGATGATGAAAGTATGTGATTCATAACAAACTATTTAGCTCACTAAAGGTGTCTGAAGTCATAAAATGTTAAATTTATTTTCATTTTCAACCATTGTTAATACAAAAAGTGCCGTCAGAACATCGGAAGGTCTGTCAGAATGGTTTCAGGTTACAACAGGAGTAAGACAAGGATGTGTCCTCTCACCACTCCTCTTCATCATATATATGGACAAAATAAATCAGGAAACAACCAACAACAAGGACAAATCAAATAATAACATAGAGGTAGAAAACTCCAACATCAATGAGCTACTCTTCGCAGATGACCAATGCCTAATATATGAGGATGAAAACCTGCTACAACAGCATTTAACATCTCTAGATAAAAGCTGCACAAACTACAGTATGAAAATTAACACAGCAAAAACAGAGGCTATAAGAATAAGCAAATTGAGACACCCATTAAACATCAAGATCAAAGACAAAGAAATAAAACAAGTAGAGGAATTCAAGTATTTAGGCGCAATGTTCACAGAAGATGGAAAACTAGACAGAGAAATTGACATGAGAATACAAAAAGCAAATGCTGTCACATACCAGCTTTCACCATTATTAAGATAAATGATAAATAGCATCTTCATACCAACTTTGTGCTATGAAAGTCAAACATGGACCCTTTCTAAATCCCATTTAAGAAAGATCAATACATGTGAGATGCGATGCTTGAGAAAAGTAACAAACAACACAAGAAGAGATAGAATACCAAATGAAACCATAAGAAAAATGGTAGGAACAAAACCCTGCCAAGAATATATAGAACAACAACAACTTAAATGGTTCGGCCACCTGGTCAGAATGAATCCTCACCAATCACCATCAAGGGCGTTTTTCTCGAGAATGCATGGAAAAAGACCAAGAGGAAGACCCAGAAGAAGATGGATAGATGCAGTGACAGAGACATGTAACAACAAAGGAAAATCACTAATTCAGACAATTCGAGCAGCACAAGAACGACAAATGATATAAATCACGACACCTTTTAGGTATCAGTGAAAGAGAAAAGAAAAAGAAGAAGTTAATACAAAATAGCAGAAAGGATGGCAGTAACCATTGGTGGCTGTTTTTGTCAATGTAGCAGTTCCTTCAATATATTCAGAGTGATCTTATTGGCAGAGAAGAACTGCTTCCTCCACTGTTGACAGCCACTGAGCACCTATGAGTTTGCTTTTATTTCAGATCTAACAAGTAACAAAACTAATCTATTTGTACTTAGATCTCAGGCTATGAGTTTGCTTTTATTTCAGATCTAACAAGTAACAAAACTAATCTATTTGTACTTAGATCTCAGGCTATGAGTTTACTTTTATTTCAAATCTAACAAGTAACAAAACTGATCTATTTGTACTTAGATCTCAGGCTATGAGTTTGCTTTTATTTCACATCTAACAAGTAACAAAACTAATCTATTTGTACTTAGATCTCAGAATAATTCAATGATTTTTAAAAATTACAAGTTGGTGTAAAATCCATGCGGTCTTGATTTCCGCCTGAGATAGCATCAAAATAAAGTTATTTTTTAGTTTATTTAAGTGTTAACCCTAGATTATGATACCTATCTGTGACTGGCCTGTTTGTGATACCGTAGTAAAAATTACTACCTCATAATTGTAACAATATGAGCTCTAAAAATAGTATTTTCTTTGAAATTTTTTACACGCACCTGTGTGTTTCCACTGGGAAAGACACGGGAATGGGATTTCTAGTCTCAGTTTGAATTATTATATGAAATTTGATCACTTGGACTGGACATGTTACATTCTCTATTCATAGGGCCCCTGTAAGTCAGTATGTTCAGCTACCTCATAGCATTGTTTGTTGCATTTCCTGAGTTACAAAAAGTTGTTTGATGTCAGCCGATGGCAGAGGAAATTTCCCTGGTCACAGAAAAAAAGGGGGAGGGGGAAACTACCATTGTTGAAAATTGCTGAATTTTTCAACAATATAACAATGAATTTATATATATATTTTATAATTTATATATATAATATATTTTATAATTTATATATATAATATATTTTATAATTTATATATATAATATATTTTATAATTTATATATATAATATATTTTATAATTTATATATATAATATATTTTATAATTTATATATATTATATTTTATAATTTATATATATAATATATTTCAACAACAAATTTTTCCAGCATTATATGAGATCGTAGCTCATGCAATGAACATTTTAAAAAATCAAACACCAAAGTAAACAAATCCAACACTCAGGAGCCACCAGATGTAGTAATTAGGAAGGTACACAGAGGGGGTAAATGTTTGACCACAGCAAACTGTCAAACTTGGAAGAATTTGTGTTTTGATGTGGTAATTTTTATGGCAATATCATAATCTAGGGTTACAAGAGAATGTTTGCCACATTTGTCTGAGCTAAACTTGAATCTTGTTACTGCAGCACAGACTTATGGAGAAGTGGTGCACAGTGTGGGTGAGAGTTTCAACTTTCTGCGAAGAATGGCCACAGACATAGGAAGATGGAGAAAAGACTTCAGACATAGTGCCACCTTCTTATGTTTTGTACTTCGCGCTGTTTACTATTGACTTTCACATAGAGCTCCACCCTGTAGTCTGTTTTGCAACCCTCCGTTCGTTCGATGCCACACCGAGAATGAGCACCACACTGACTCAAATTATTGAACAAGACAAGGTAGTCATAAAATAGGCCTAAACTTGATTCAGCTGCATATCCACTCTGCTACTCGAGTGGATACAGTAATGCTCACCTTGCCTACTTAGGACTTAACAACGTTCAATTCCACAACACAATTTCACATAAGCACGTAGCCTTGCGCGCTCAGAATAAACTAAATATGTCGACCTCTCGCTTTCACATAAGGAATTAGACAAAGGTTCAATGTCACACAATATAACTACTTCATTAGCAAAACTCCCGCTCGTTTCAAGTGCCCAGTGAAACTCCACTGTTCATCACAAGTAGACCAAATATGTCGACCGCTCACTCTCACATAATGACTTAGACAAATGTTCAATGTCACACAATATAACTGTTTCATTAGCAAGCCTCTCACTCTCACATAATGACTTAGACAAATGTTCAATGTCACACAATATAACTGTTTCATTAGCAAGCCTCTCACTCTCACATAATGACTTAGACAAATGTTCATTGTCACACAATATAACTGTTTCATGAGCAAGCCTCTCACTCTCACATAATGACTTAGACAAATGTTCAATGTCACACAATATAACTGTTTCATTAGCAAGCTTCTCACTCTCACATAATGACTTAGACAAATGTTCAATGTCACACAATATAACTGTTTCATGAGCAAGCCTCTCGCTCTCACATGAACGAAAGGATCAATTGTCAATTTCCGAAAATATACTACCATGCTGGCGAGCTCCTCGGCTGACACAGAATGAAATCATCTCAAGTAACTAGCTCTTCCCAAAAGCTGCAAAACGAGGAATCGGCTCCCTCAATGAGATAGAGCTGCTTGCACAGAACAGAGACAAGTGGCGAGATTTGATAAAATATCTTTAAAAGAATTGAAAACTGCTAGAACAAAAATTTAGAAAAGAGGAGTATTTTGGTCTACGCCATATGGGCCGGCTACGGCTCGAAAAGTCAATAGATAGATAGATAGAATAAACTAGGCAATATAACTTCACTACGAGTTACCTGCTCGCACAACTGAAAACTAACACAACATATTCGAGGGTTGGTAAAACAACTGGCTACCGCCTTCCAGCACAACCTGCTACCAGGCCAACTGACTGAGCAACTCTCTGCCATCTAAATGTGCCCCTCACGTGTATCCTTTGTCTTCAGCCACTCAGCACCCTTGAACTCTCCCAAAAACCCTGAGAATTCACTACCCCATCTGAGCTGATCTCTAACTAATTTCCCCCCTTTCTCTCCACATGAATTGTCCATGTTTTCCTGACTCACTCATTTCTATTGTCATACATTTTCACCCTTCTCTGTTACCCCCTATTACAATAGGAAAGATGGAAAAATGGCCTCAGACATAGGAAGATGGAGAAATGGCCTCAGACATAGGAAGGTAGAGAAATGGCCTCAGACATAGGAAGGTAGAGAAATGGCCTCAGACATAGGAAGATGGAGAAATATCTTCAGACATAGGAAGATGGAGAAATATCTTCAGACATAGGAAGATGGAGAAATGGCCACAGTCATAGGAAGATGGAGAAATGGCCACAGTCATAGGAAGATGGAGAAATGGCCTCAGACATAGGAAGGTAGAGAAATGGCCTCAGACATAGGAAGATGGAGAAATGGCCTCAGACATAGGAAGATGGAGAAATGGCCTCAGACATAGGAAGGTAGAGAAATGGCCTCAGACATAGGAAGGTGGAGAAATGGCCTCAGACATAGGAAGATGGAGAAATGGCCTCAGACATAGGAAGGTAGAGAAATGGCCTCAGACATAGGAAGATGGAGAAATGGCCACAGTCATAGGAAGGTGGAGAAATGGCCTCAGACATAGGGAGATGGAGAAATGGCCTCAGACATAGGAAGATGGAGAAATGGCCACAGTCATAGGAAGGTAGAGAAATGGCCACAGACATAGGAAGATGGAGAAATGGCCACAGTCATAGGAAGATGGAGAAATATCTTCAGACATAGGAAGATGGAGAAATATCTTCAGACATAGGAAGATGGAGAAATATCTTCAGACATAGGAAGATGGAGAAATATCTTCAGACATAGGAAGATGGAGAAATATCTTCAGACATAGGAAGATGGAGAAATATCTTCAGACATAGGAAGGTGGAGAAATGACCTCCGACATAGGAAGATGGAGAAATGGCCTCAGACATAGGAAGATGGAGAAATGGCCTCAGACATAGGAAGATGGAGAAATGGCTTCAGACATAGGAAGATGGAGAAATGGCTTCAGACATAGGAAGATGGAGAAATATCTTCAGACATAGGAAGGTGGAGAAATGACCTCAGACATAGGAAGATGGAGAAATGGCTTCAGACATAGGAAGATGGAGAAATGGCTTCAGACATAGGAAGATGGAGAAATGGCTTCAGACATAGGAAGATGGAGAAATGGCTTCAGACATAGGAAGATGGAGAAATGGCTTCAGACATAGGAAGATGGAGAAATGGCTTCAGACATAGCAAAGCAAGGTGGAGAAATAGCTTCAGACATAGCAAAGCAAGGTGGAGAAATAGCTTCAGACATATCAAGGTGGAGAAATGCATTCAGACATAACAAGATGGAGAAACAGCTTCAGACATAGCAAAATGGAGAAATGGCTTCAGATGTAGCAAGGTGGAGAAACAGCTTTAGGCATAGCAAAGCAAAGTGGAGAAACAGCTTCGGATGTAGCAAGGTGGAGAAATGGTTTCAGACATAGCAAAGCAAGGTGGAGAAACAGCTTCAAATGTAGCAAGGAGGAGAAATGGTTTCAGACATAGCAAGGTGGAGAAATGGTTTCAGACATAGCAAGGTGGAGAAATGGTTTCAGACATATCAAGATAGAGAAATGGCTTCAGACATAGTAAAGCAGTGTGGAGAAATGCATTCAGACATATCAAGGTGGAGAAATGGCTTCAGACGTAGCAAAGTGGAGAAACAGCTTCAGACATAGCAAAGCAAGGTGGAGAAACGGCTTCAGATGTAGCAAGGTGGAGAAACAGATTCAGACATAGCAAAGCAAGGTGGAGAAATGGCTTCAGATGTAGCAAGGTGTGAAATGGCTTCAGATGTAGCAAGGTGTGAAATGGCTTCAGACATAGCAAGGTTGAGAAACAGCTTCAGACAAAGCAAAGCCAGGTGGAGAAATGGCTTCAGATGTAGCAAAGTGGAGAAACAGATTCAGACATAGCAAAGCAAGGTGGAGAAATGGCTTCAGATGTAGCAAGGTGTGAAATGGCTTCAGACATAGCAAGGTGGAGAAATAGCTTCAGCCATATCCACACCTGCTGATATTCTTGACATATGTTTGTAATAAAGCCACTGGGACGGTTTCATTTGAAAACACCTTGTAAATAAAGAACAGGCTAATTGCAGTAAATCTGTGTGCAGGGAACGAGTTGAACACAGTGTAAGGTAATGTCTTTACATAAGAGAACTATACAAAACTATTGACTTTTCAGCCTACTTGTGGCCTTCAACAACAACAGACTGACAAGGGCAATATAAATATGTTTAGATATATTGTTTGAGTTGAGGCATAAGGGGATGAACAAATAAATCCTGTCAGAAATGCACCACAGTGACATAGCCATGAAGATGTTGGAAGTACACATTGTATACAGCACACTTGGGATACTGAAACATTTAACTTGAACATTGTATACAGCACACTTGGGATACTGAAACATTTAACTTGAACATTGTATACAGCACACTTGGGATACTGAAACATTTAACTTGAACATTGTATACAGCACACTTGGGATACTGAAACATTTAACTTGAACATTGTATACAGCACACTTGGGATACTGAAACATTTAACTTGAACATTGTATACAGCACACTTGGGATACTGAAACATTTAACTTGAACATTGTATACAGCACACTTGGGATACTGAAACATTTAACTTGAACATTGTATACAGCACACTTGGGATACTGAAACATTTAACGTGAAAGGTCCGGTTATCTTCATCGATGCTGTACTTTGTCTTTTATTGATATTTGTGCTCCAGGTTCTGAGATAGAGAGGACTGCAAGAATTCTCTTATAGGTGATCTTCTACTATGAACATGCCACATGAAGCAGTAACATCTCATTATTTCTTGTTTCAGCAAAGCTCATTTTCCCAACATTTTAAAAATTAATCTCTCTTTTACATGACCTTGACCCTGTGATATGTGTATATCCTGTGAGGTTTATTTAACCTGTTATCAAAATGTTGGCTACCTCTTTTACACACATGCATGCACACACCCACCCACCATTGTGTTATCTAATTGTTGGTAACATATTGTTATTCATTTCCTAGAATTGTGGGCGGGAGGAAATCTTGGCCAATGGTGGAAGCATTTCTCATCATCATGGAGGTAACAATCATTGTCACTTTCCTTGTTCATTTCTCAGTGACTTTCTCTCTGTCCATGTGTTAACAACATGTAGGTCTTGTCAACTTCCCTGTTTCAACTATTGCCATCATCAACCCCACTTTCAGCTGTGTATCATAATTCTCAAGTATTCCTTGTTCCATTTTGGCATCTCTTCAACTTGTCTTTTTTTTTTTCCCTTCTGATGTCATTTATAGTTAACCATTTCTATTTGTTTTGTTCCATTGTCTTCTGTTTTGAAAATAAAGATCTTGAGTTTTGCTTTTCTTTGTTACCAATAAAAAAACTGCTGTTGACTTTCTTTTTCTGTTGCTGGCCTGCAGGTGTGTGATCAGTAGTCACCATTCTCTTGCTATACCAGAATTGGTGGGGGTGTTTCCTCCCTTCCCTCATGGTTTGGGGAAGCTACAGGATTCTTGCTTTAGCTTGTCTTCTTGGATAGTCAACTTGTGCTGTTACAGAGTATCTTTAATGTCATCCCAACATGTTTTTCTTGGTCAACCTTGTGGTCTGCATGCACTTATTAACTTTGTGAATGCCCTGAATGATGAGACATTCCCTTATGATCATCATTCACCATTGTTGTTAAAATGCTCTTATACTTTTTATAGAGCAGTTGAGAAAATGCACAGGAAAAAATGTCTCTAATGTTTGCTAGATCAGTCATATCTACAACTTTTCTCTTGAATTTCGTGTTTGAAATAGCAGCTAATGAAATCACATATTAATCCATTTTATGTTGGAAACACGCAATAAATTACTTATTTACACTTTCTAGAAAATGGTAAACACTCAATGTCACCATACTGGTGGAAGTCTGGTCAGTTGTGGTCTTTGTCATATCTGTAGACCAGATAGATCAGAGCTCATAGCAGTAGTTTTTGTTATATGTATGTGTGTGCATATATTTATATACATATATGTATTATGTGGCACCTTTTTAGATTTTGTGACTCCTTCGGTTTTGCCATTATATCTTTTTATCCACATTTATGAGAACATTCTTGAAATAAACTGTCATCTATTTCCAGTGGGAAAAATCCGCAAGAGGTGGTTGAAAACAACAATTGGAGATATTGGCCTGGGAGCAATGCAAGCTGTGAAGCAGTACATTGACCCAAACAACATCTTTGGTAACAACAACTTGATGATTGGTCACTCAATGACAGAGCATGTCCAATCACATCTTCAGAATGCTTTGCTTCCATCCAAACTTTGAGACCAGCTGGAGGATTGTGGACACCATTAGATGAAATCTAGTTTCTCCAGATGCCTCATTTATTGGAATATTTTGTGATGATTATGTAGTGCTTCAGCCACAATAACACTACATACCGATCATTTTGAATGAACATTATTTAAATATTAGTGTGAAGATACCACAGAATGAAAAGTACTTGTGTAAGCATTTGTAACAACACCAAAACTGCCAGAAATTACAGAAAGTCTGTCAAAATGGACACAACTTCAGACTTAATAGAAATGCAGAGATACAATATAGACAGCAAATATTAACAAGGACAACCACTCCCCCCAAACCACACAAGTTAAAGAAAAAAGAAAATAGTAATAACACTGAATATAAGACCACAGACCACAATATTCAGAAGAGGACATTATAAGTTTGATTGCACACCCATGAAGGAAATAAAAGTCTTTCATGTGATCTTATTTTTATATTTGAGACACACACAAGTGGAAAGAAGACCCTGACCTTTGATGATTTCTTTGGATGAATGAAAGGGTCTCCTGTGTGGCTACAGGGGCAGTGATTACGATCAGGGGAGATAAGAATAGAGCCCATGTCACCTGCCACACATGTCATAGAGCAACTGTTACCTGCCACACATGTCGTAGAGCAACTGTCACCTGCCACACATGTCGTAGAGCAAACTGTCACCTGCCACACATGTCGTAGAGCAACTGTCACCTGCCACACATGTCGTAGAGCAACTGTCACCTGCCACACATGTCGTAGAGCAAACTGTCACCTGCCACACATGTCGTAGAGCCACTGTCACCTGCCACACATGTCGTAGAGCCACTGTCACCTGCCACACATGTCATAGAGCAACTGTCACCTGCCACACATGTCATAGAGCCACTGTCACCTGCCACACATGTCGTAGAGCAAACTGTCACCTGCCACACATGTCGTAGAGCCACTGTCACCTGCCACACATATCGTAGAGCAAACTGTCACCTGCCACACATGTCGTAAAGCCACTGTCACCTGCCACACATGTCGTAGAGCAACTGTCACCTGCCACACGTGTCATTGAGCAACTGTCACCTGCCACACATGTCGTAGAGCCACTGTCACCTGCCACACATGTCGTAGAGCCACTGTCACCTGCCACACATGTCGTAGAGCCACTGTCACCTGCCACACATATCATAGAGCCACTGTCACCTGCCGCACATGTCCTAGAGCAACTGTCACCTGCCACACATGTCATAGAGCAACTGTCACCTGCTACGCATGTCATAGAGCCACTGTCACCTGCCATGCATGTCATAGAGCCACTGTCACCTGCCACGCATGTCGTAGAGCCACTGTCACCTGCCACGCATGTAGTAGAGCCATGTCACCTGCCACACATGTCATAGAGCAACTGTCACCTGCCACACATGTCGTAGAGCAACTGTCACCTGCCACACATGTCATAGAGCCACTGTCACCTGCCACACATGTCGTAGAGCCACTGTCACCTGCCACACATGTCGTAGAGCAAACTGTCACCTGCCACACATGTCGTAAAGCCACTGTCACCTGCCACACATGTCGTAGAGCAACTGTCACCTGCCACACGTGTCATTGAGCAACTGTCACCTGCCACACGTGTCAATGAGCAACTGTCACACGTGTCATTGAGCAACTGTCACCTGCCACACATATCATAGAGCAACTGTCACCTGCCACACATGTCATAGAGCAACTGTCACCTGCTACGCATGTCATAGAGCCACTGTCACCTGCCATGCATGTCATAGAGCCATGTCACCTGCCACGCATGTCGTAGAGCCACTGTCACCTGCCACGCATGTAGTAGAGCCATGTCACCTGCCACACATGTCATAGAACAACTGTCACCTGCCACACATGTCATAGACCCACTGTCACCTGCCACACATGTCATAGACCCACTGTCACCTGCCACACATGTCGTAGAACAACTGTCACCTGCCACACATGTCATAAAGCCATGTCACCTGCTACACATGTTGGAAGAGCCATGTCACCTGCTACACATGTTGGAAGAGCCATGTCACCTGCTACACATGTTGGAAGAGCCATGTCACCTGCTACACATGTTGGAAGAGCCATGTCACCTGCTACACATGTTGGAAGAGCCATGTCACCTGCTACACATGTTGGAAGAGCCATGTCACCTGCTACACATGTTGGAAGAGCCATGTCACCTGCTACACATGGCATAGAGCCAACTAAGGTTGAGCAGTGAAGGTCTTTGCTGCTGCTACAGATTTTGTGTATCTGAGCTGAAGCCATCTTCAGTGCTTTTACTAGTGTGTTTTGTATACTGGGGAACGTTCTGAAGAAGGCATCTGAGTACTATGGAGTTGTCTGTGGTGCAAAATAGATGATTAAATAAATGAGAAATCTGTTTTTAAATTCACTGTGACGTGAACATTACTTTTGAAGAACGAAATGCTGAAATGTTTTGGTGAGTGTCAATGCATTGTTCATTGTGGGTTAAAGTTCACATTACAGCACTCCTGACCAACCCATTGGTGTTCAGTCACTTTGAGCAGAGCATAAAGTGTGTACCCACTGATAGCCCAATAGCTTGTGCCACACACATTCCCTTGTTGCTATTCCAACTTTATATTCTAAACTGGTGCTGTCTCAAGACTGCTCTTCGTCAGTGAATATAGTCTCCAACATGCGTTCGTTGTTATACAAAATGTCACATGAGTGTGTTTGTCATCATCAATTCCTTTGTTCCCGCTCGTGGACAATCTCAATACAAGTTTTTGGTATTTGCTCAAGCCAGAGATTAGAGCTTTCGATGTAATGAGAGTCTGTCCTCAATAAATGTCCCTTTCAAGCAACAAGTTTTCAATATGAAATGCTGAGAATAAAGGAATATGGAATCATGTGGGCTATGAGAAAACAATAGAAATTGTAGGATACTAAAGATATTCACATAAACAAGAAATCTGAGCTACAAATATAGGTCTGCCTTTTCTGGTATTTGGTGAATATGTGTTGCAATTTCTTATTTATTAATTGTTTGTATGGCTATTATTTGTTTGTATGGTTAGTATTGTTTTCCTGACCTCTGAGTTTTGTTTATTAAATATACTTGCTTGGGGCAATTTTTTTGGTTCCACATAATGATTTTTATAAATCTTTGAACAAAATCAAGTAATTAACAATTTATTTAGACATTTTTTTACAATTTTTATTATTTCCAAAGATATTTCACTATTATTGAATGTACTTCTTCAAAGTTTTAAATGAATATTTTAGAAAATCAATGAAAAAGCAGCCGATAAACAAAACCATTAGAGTGTGAATTAATCTATGAACAGCAATAATTTTGTTATAGAACATGTAACAAAAGATAATGAAATACTGAAAGATTCAAAGACACCTCATGATAGCACAGGTTCTGGACAACAGAGACAAACAGTGATCATCATTTGTAATGAGCAAAATGATGTTTAACTCTAGATTATGATACTAATCTATGAGTCATGTGTTTCCGATACCATTGCAAAAATTACTACCATTTAATTGTTACGTTTTGAGTTCTGAAAAAAAGATTTTATTTGGACTTATGCTATACAGCTGTATTTTTCTCCAAGCAGAGACATGGGAATCAAATGCTATCATCATTTCTTGGTTTAGGTTAGATTTATGGTCTGAATTTAACCCCATAGCGCTGTGGCAACTGGAGGTATTACATTGTCTATTGACACGACGGCTGTCAATCCAGTCATATGTTTGGCTTCATCTTAGTGTCGTTCGTTGGCTATCTTGTGTTACAAAGGTTTGTTTGATGTTTGTGCCAACGGGTGAGGAGATTTCCCCCCTCATAAGAAGGAAAGAAAAAATTTCTTGAAAATGAGTGAAATAAAAAAATAACAGCCCCTTTTGTACAATACTGTAGTACTTTTTTACTGTGCGGATGTTTGTGTCTGATCCAACATCAAAGGAAACAAATCCAACATGTCACCCGAAGTAGTAATTAAGAAGATATAGGGAGGAGGGGAAATGTTTGCAGGCAGCAAACTCCAAGAATTTGTGTTTTGAGGTGGTAACTTTGATGATGGTATTCATATATATATATTTTAAAAAAAGTAAAGTACCCCAGTCACGCCAAGTGGTGTATAGGGAATATGGTGTTAGTGACCATAAATTTTACAGACCTTCAGCACATGATTTTTGGGGTAATGTGGTCAGTATTATGCCCGTGCCGCTTCACTTTCCCAGAAAAAAATCCGGTACCTATTTAAAGCTGGGTGAACCCGGAAGCCGTCGGTTGGAATCGAACCCTACCCCTTGTCCTTTGTAGTCCAGTTCACTAACCACTGAGCTATCACGGCTCATTCATATATATATATATACATAAGTATAATCTTGTGACTGCAGCCAGATGGAAGCCCTTGTCATACTACTGGTCATCATTGTGTAGGTTCCACTAGCTTCCTGAATAATGTTGCCGCTGAAACATGCAGTAAACACACAAGTAATCTGTTAATGGAGCACAACAAAACCATTAGTGTAGATAAGAGTGTCATTGTTGTTTTCGTAGATGAGAACATTAAACTACAGTTGGCTACCACTCTCACCATCCACAGTCATTTGTGGCATGGCAAGGACGGAAAAGATGGCAATGAGTCCTGGAGGCATGGTTCTGCCACAGGAGTAATATTAGGCAGTCCACAGTCCAATTTATAGTGTCCTCAGCTCAACCTATCTATGATTAGCTTCTTCTTAATCGTTCCCTTTATCTTCAACAAGCTCATACAGTAGATGTTCCATAGCAGCACTTAGTTAAGTAGCTACTCTCGATTCTCTCCTCCATGGTGGGAAAACTGAGAATGAATGTCATTGCCACACATGAAGTGTCTCATGAAAGCCACACTAACATGGCCATGGCATGCTTGATTGGTGAGAGAACTTGAAATGTGCCACTGAAGTGAAGAATAAGAGGTGTGCCATTGTTTCTTGAGACAGACACAATGCCAGTTTTACTTGAGCTGCTTATTTGACACCAAGATGTGACCATGTAGATCCCCCACCTCCTGTGATTAGACTGTGTAGTCAAGCCCTTGAGATAAAGTCAACTAATTTGTATGAACACTTTTCAGACTGTACTTCCGTGTTCAATTCCTGCAGGAAGCAGTGTGAATTGTACTCATGGTTAGAAAAAAATACCTCCACAGTTGGCCCAGCCGCTGGCAGAAATGGGCACCAGGTTATTACTCTGGGAAGGTGGAATATGTCGCCTTGCATCGTGAGTTTCAATGCTTGAAGCAACACTATCCAGAAGTCTCTGAACACTTCTGGATAGGCGGCCGAGCACATTTGGGTGAAAACTCACATGCTAAGATGCAGATTCAAGTCTCGTGCTTTACTACCCTTTACTTACAGACCCTCATTTTTTGTCAGTTGTTTCCAAAAACTATTTTCAGTGCATTTCTGATTTTCTACTTAATACACCCCCCTCATGTATCTTCACTCCAGATATGGTTGCCACCATTATCACCAATATTCCATTCTATTCACCCATTGCTATAATTTCCAGTCCTAATTTCTCGAGTTTGTATGTTACCACTATATATAATGAATATGTATGATTTGGTTTCATTGTCACCATATAATGAATATGTATGATTTGGTTTCATTGTCACCATATAATGAATATGTATGATTTGGTTTCATTGTCACCATATAATGAATATGTATGATTTGGTTTCATTGTCACCATATAATGAATATGTATGATTTGGTTTCATTGTCACCATATAATGAATATGTATGATTTGGTTTCATTGTCACCATATAATGAACATGCACATGGCCATGTTAACAAATTTCATCCATATTTCCATTACCATTGATTCTATGTAAAGTTATTATATGACCAGGGGAATTGCAATAGGGTCATGACCTAAAATATGCAACACCTAAAGGGCTAAGACACAAGGCTTGATAACCTTTTGTAATGACAGTGACCTTTGTAGCACAAGTGATGACTCTTGGTTCAGAGTTCTGTGAACAGTTTCAAGTCACTTGTTGGGGGGGGGGGGGGGGGGGGGGGGGGGGGGGGGGGGGGGGGGGGGGGGTGTGTGTGTGTTAGATGTTTATATATAAAGAACCATCATCATTCTGTTGTGACAAACCTGCATAGAACTGCCTCAGCACAAGTCACAAACAAGCACCAGCTAGGTTGTGTGTGCTACGTCACCGTAATGGCTCATCATATATTCCTAGACCGGCCATAGCATACGCTAATCTTACGGTCTGTTGTTTGATGTGCGACAGGGATAATCTGCCAACTAACTGTGTGTTTATATTATTGTGGGATTACAGTTACCTTTCTTTGTTTGGGAGATGAGATATTAATTCGGATGATTACTCTGGCACGGGCGGTTGAGCAATTATGGATTTTAATTCATTTGCAGTGATACGGGGCCTTCCATAACCAAAGAACCAGAAAGGCTGTATCATTCAATAAATACCAGAAAAAGGCTCCTTCAGTGTAGCTCTGTTATATATTGTCAGGTCTCATTGACTTGTCTTACAGGATCTGTCCATCCATTTGCTTCTTGGTTCTATAATCACTTTCATAATTTGCTCTACCATGCTCTATAGCCAGATCTGTTTGAAGTCATAAGTTTGTTGTTATGTAATATATGCTGGAAATTGTTGCATTTATAAGTCTTGTCATTAGTTTTGTTAAGTTATAATATATGGTGGTTATATGTCTGTCATATGATTTGTCATATATGTGGACTGGGCTAATTTAGGTGCCTTTATATTTAGCCTTTGTTGAAGAATGTAAAATTGACATGACACAAATTGTGACATCACTATGAAGTCACTGAACACAGTGTTCACATTATATATAGAGAGATTTGGGGGGGGGGGGGGGGGCAGGACAACAATGACACACAACAGATGAAATAGACTGGAGCAACAATCATGTATTGCACTAGAAATGGGCAGCATAAAAGTAAAGAAATAGTAGTGTTGTGGTTTGGCATGTTGCTAAAGGAGATAACACAGCATCAACATGTCTACAGTTCGGCTTTTAGTTATAAACCCCTTTCTTTATAAATATATGCATAATGATTCCAGAAAACAAACTTTTTGTCTGCATAAATTGTATTGCAATGTGACTGTTTGTGTTCTCCTTGTAAATGTATCTTGTAACATAACTATTGTAATGACCTCCATCATCCTGTATAACAGAAATAAGATTGTCAGTGCTTTACTTACTGTTATTACTTTCTCCAACTCAGTGAACCAAATATCCACAGTTAATATTTTAACCTTTCTCAAACATTAACAAATGTATTACTCTCTGATAGCTAACAAGACAGAGCAACATCAACCAACTCTGGGTTGCTGCTCAGTTTGAATATGATAGGAACAGATTTAAAAATGATATTTCTGTCATCGCCACATTTATTTTACATGGTAAAAATGATGATGTCATGAACTATTTCATGTTCATTTAGATATGCTTTGAGTAGTGTCAACAATTAAAAGTGAATAACCAGTAAGTTACTGGTGTCATCCTCTTCGTCATCAGCACCTTTGTGACGCTCCTAAGTTTGGTTGTGCTATATAATCAAATTTATCTTGCTCTGGTTCTGCTAATTAATCAAATTTATCTTGCTCTGGTTCTGCTAATTAATCAAATTTATCTTGCTCTGGTTCTGCTAATTAATCAAATTTATCTTGCTCTGGTACTGCTAATTAATCAAAGTTATCTTGCTCTGGTTCTGCTAGGTAATCAAAGTTATCTTGCTCTGGTTCTGCTAGGTAATCAAAGTTATCTTGCTCTGGTTCTGCTAATTAATCAAAGTTATCTTGCTCTGGTTCTGCTAGGTAATCAAAGTTATCTTGCTCTGGTTCTGCTAGGTAATCAAAGTTATCTTGCTCTGGTTCTGCTAATTAATCAAAGTTATCTTGCTCTGGTACTGCTAATTAATCAAAGTTATCTTGCTCTGGTTCTGCTAATTAATCAAAGTTATCTTGCTCTGGTTCTGCTAATTAATCAAAGTTATCTTGCTCTGGTACTGCTAATTAATCAAAGTTATCTTGCTCTGGTACTGCTAATTAATCAAAGTTATCTTGCTCTGGTTCTGCTAATTAATCAAAGTTATCTTGCTCTGGTTCTGCTAATTAATCAAAGTTATCTTGAGGTTACTTCTAGTTTATCTCTATCTATCTATCTATTGTCCTTTCGAGCCGAAGATGGCACATAGGGCAGAACCACAATCTCAAAAACAGAAACCTTGCATGCCAAAATAGCACATATTGCATAGACCACTGCTCTAAAATCTATGGCGCTGTTTCCATAACAATACTTTTTACAGTGACATCTTGTCAAGCCATCGATCAACCTCCTTAGTCGCCTCTTACGACATGCCTGGAAGGTCACAGTGTCACTATTCTTTACCTCCCTCATAATGAGGCCCCGGTAACACACTGTCTTGGTGTGACTAATTGTTCTAGCGTATGAAACTTTTGACAAACAACTTCAAACTTTAGTAGCCATCTAGTCTGACTAAAACTGACAATGAAATTTGTTAAGATGCTGGATGTGTTTACGGCAGTAGAAACTAACTACTAGTGACACAGTCATTGAACAAGTGCTGATCAAAGTCCTTGATTTCTGGGATGATAACACTCTCTCTTCCACACCCTGTGATGGTCTTGACAGCACACTCTACCCCACACTCCTGCAAGGGTCAAAATGAGACACTTTACTCCACACTCCTCTGATGGCCCTGACAGCACACTCTACTCCACACTCCTGTAATGGTCCTGACAAAACTTTACTCCACACTCCTGTGATGGTCTTGACAATACACTCTACTCCACACTCCTGTAATGGTCCTGACAACACTTTACTCCACACTCCTGTAATGGTCCTGACAACACTTTACTCCACACTCCTGTAATGGTCCTGACAAAACTTTACTCCACACTCCTGTAATGGTCCTGACAAAACTTTACTCCACACTCCTGTAATGGTCTTGACAATACACTCTACTCCATACTCCTGTAATGGTCCTGACAAAACTTTACTCCACACTCCTGTAATGGTCCTGACAACACTTTACACTCCTGTAATGGTCCTGACAACACTTTACTTCACAATCCTGTAATGGTCCTAACAAAACTTTACTCCACATTCCTGTGATGGTCCTGACAACACTTTGCTCCACAATCCTGTAATGGTCCTAACAAAACTTTACTCCACGCTCCTGTAATGGTCCTGACAAAACTTTACTCCACATGCCTGTGATGGCCCTGACAACACTTTATTCCACATTTCTGTGATGGCCCTGACAACACATTACTCCACACTCCTGTAATGGTCTGACAACACTTTACTCCACACTCCAGTGATGGCCCTGACAACACTACTCCACATTCCTGTGATGGTCCTGACAACTCTACTCTACATTCCTGTGATGGTCCTGACAACACACTACCCCACACTCCTGTGATGGTCTTGACAACACACTCTACTCCACACTTCTCTGATGGCCCTGACAATACACTCTACTCCACACTCCTGTGATGGCTCTGACAACATACTACCTCATACTCCTGTGATGGTCCTGACAACACTCTACTCCACACTTCTCTGATGGCCCTGACAACATGCTCTACTCCACACTCCTGTGATAGTCCTGACAACACTCTACTCCACACTTCTGTGATAGTCCTGACAACACTCTACTCCACACTTCTCTGATGGCCCTGACAACACTCTACTCCACACTCCTGTGATGGCTCTGACAACACTCTATCCCACATTCCTGTGATGGCTCTGACAACACACTACCCCACACTCCTGTGATGGCTCTGACAACACACTACCTCACACTCCTGTGGTGATCCTGACAACACTCTACTCCACACTCCTCTGATGGTCCTGACAACACACTCTACCCCACACTCATGTGATGGTCCTGACAGCACACTGCCCCACACTCCTGTGATGGTCCTGACAGCACACTACCCCACAGTCCTGTGATGGTCCTGACCACACACTACCCCACAGTCCTGTGATGGTCCTGACCACACACTACCCCACACTCCTGTGATGGTCCTGACAACACACTACCCCACAGTCCTGTGATGGTCTTGACAACACACTACCCCACAGTCCTGTGATGGTCCCGACAACACACTACCCCACAGTTCTGTGATGGCCCTGACAACACACTACCAAGCACTTCTGTGATGATCCTGACCACACACTACCCCACACTCCTGTGATGGCCCTGACAACACACACTACCCCACACTCCTGTGATGATCCTGACAACACACACTACCCCACACTCCTGTGATGATCCTGACAACACACACTACCCCACACTCCTGTGATGGTCCTGACAACACACTACCCCACACTCCTGTGATGGTCCTGACAACACACTACCCCACACTCCTGTGATGGTCCTGACAACACACTACCCCACACTCCTGTGATGATCCTGACCACACATTCCTGTGATGGCCCTGACAACACACACTACCCCACACTCCTGTGATGATCCTGACAACACAATACCCCACACTCCTGTGATGGCCCTGACAACACACACTACCCCACACTCCTGTGATGGTCCTGACAACGCATTAATTAGTCTGGTCAAGCATTTAGGAATCAAGTGGGCAGGCAAACTTGATGTCACATAGTGTACTCAAGTCAGATGTGAAAGAGAAAACTTAGAGCTTGCTGTCAACTACAGCACAACACACTTCATGTCATTTAATGCAACTTTAAAGGCATATGGGGCAGAGATAACATTGTCGAATGAGTGCAGCAAACGAAATGTTCATTTTGAAATATTCCAGCGCAAATAAATTAGTCTGACTTTATAGTTGCATAAAAGGAAAAATAGTGTCATGCTATATGTATAGAAAAACAGAATATTGTAAAAAAAAAAAAAAATAATAATAAAAAGGATGTGAATCATAGACAAGACCCAAAAAATTTGCAAAAAACAATATTGCATGTGAGGTTTTCTCTGTGATCAGGGCATTTCAAATATGGAAATTATACAAGTGAACATTTGAGTCTAAAATAACATTATCCAGACAGACTTTTGACTGAAATATAAAGGACTTTATCAGATGGACATTTGACTGTAACAATACAAGACTTTATCAGATGGACATTTGACTGTAACAATAAAAGACTTTATCAGATGAACATTTGACTTGTAACAATAAAAGACTTTATCAGATGAACATTTGACTGTAACAATAAAAGAGACTATCAGACGGACATTTGACTGTAACAATAAAAGACTTTATCAGAGGTACATTTGACTGTAACAGTAAAAGACTTTATCAGATGGACATTTGACTGTAACAATAAAAGAGACTATCAGACGGACATTTGACTGTAACAATAAAAGAGGCTATCAGATGGACATTTGACTGTAACAATAAAAGAGACTATCAGACGGACATTTGACTGTAACAATAAAAGAGGCTATCAGACGGACATTTGACTGTAACAATAAAAGAGACTATCAGACGGACATTTGACTGTAACAATAAAAGAGGCTATCAGATGGACATTTGACTGTAACAATAAAAGAGGCTATCAGATGGACATTTGACTGTAACAATAAAAGAGGCTATCAGATGGACATTTGACTGTAACAATAAAAGAGACTATCAGACGGACATTTGACTGTAACAATAAAAGAGGCTATCAGACGGACATTTGACTGTAACAATAAAAGAGACTATCAGACGGACATTTGACTGTAACAATAAAAGAGGCTATCAGATGGACATTTGACTGTAACAATAAAAGAGACTATCAGACGGACATTTGACTGTAACAATAAAAGAGACTATCAGATGAACATTTGACTGTAACAATAAAAGAGACTATCAGACGGACATTTGACTGTAACAATAAAAGAGACTATCAGATGGACATTTGACTGTAACAATAAAAGACTTTATCAGATGGACATTTGACTGTAACAATAAAAGACTTTATCAGATGGACATTTGACTGTAACAATAAAAGACTTTATCAGATTGACATTTGACTGTAACAATAAAAGAGGCTATCAGATGAACATTTGACTGTAACAATAAAAGACTTTATCAGATGGGCATTTGACTGTAACAATAAAAGACTTTATCAGATGGACATTTGACTGTAACAATAAAAGAGACTATCAGATGGACATTTGACTGTAACAATAAAAAGAGACTATCAGATGGACATTGACTGTAACAATAAAAAGAGACTATCAGATGGGCATTTGACTGTAACAATAAAAGACTTTATCAGATGAACATTTGACTGTAACAATAAAATACTTTATCAGATGAACATTTGACTGTAACAATAAAAGACTTTATCAGATGGACATTTGACTGTAACAGTAAAAGACTATCAGATGGACATTTGACTGTCTCTCTCTCTCTCTCTCTGCGTTCAGGACTCAATCAGAGTAAGGATTCCAGACTCTCATATGAAGTCAGCTGTCAGGCTAAGTGTGTTGATCGCCCCACAGACAGAACATCACAATTAGAGTCTGTCAGATCCACTCTGACTGAACACCCGTTAATACGTTGCACTGTGTTCTGCGCCAGTGGCCCAGTGCATCCGATTTCAGCCAGCATTTTTCAGGTTTGCTTTCCTTAGCCTTTGATTGTCCCCAATCTTCCTGCAAGGCAGCAGTTGATCTTTTCTGTCGGGGGATTCTGCCCTTAGATGGTCGGCCTTCCCAGGTTTACGAGCACCATCTGCCCGAGTCACTAGAGGTGACTAACACAGACATGCGACTTGTAATATGAGGAAACTGCAACAAGGAACACATTTCATGCATAGCCTCCATTTGTTCCCGCCGCCTATCCCCATATACCGGTAAGTCACGTCCTCCCGAAAATGATGATCATCGTAGCACTTGATGATGTTAGGCCATCGTTGATGACTCCAATTCCGAACATATAGACACACAGTCAGTCGTCAATTTATTCTTGTTGCACATCAAACAGCAGACCGTAAGATTTGCGCACGGCCGGTTTAGGGAACCAATACGATGACGTAGGACACAATGTCGCCAAACTCATAATCTCGATACCTTTAGACTTATGTCTGATTACTCAAGTGTAAACAGTCTACGACGAACAATACACGAAGCAACTTCCCAAAGAGACAAAACTGCGACTGACGAAGTAGTTTACATTAATGTGTAACGTGGAAATAACTTGCG
Organism: Megaustenia siamemsis; assembly: GCA_032433765.1. Taxonomy (NCBI): domain Eukaryota; kingdom Metazoa; phylum Mollusca; class Gastropoda; order Stylommatophora; family Ariophantidae; genus Megaustenia; species Megaustenia siamemsis. Next base: position 2,564,385 of record JAVIAB010000105.1, read on the forward strand.
TCAAAGAATCCCAATAACGGTCTTGAACATTTGACTGTAACAATAAAAGACTTTATCAGATGAACATTTGACTGTAACAGTAAAAGACTTTATCAGATGAACATTTGACTGTAACAATAAAAGACTTTATCAGATGGACATTTGACTGTAACAATAAAAGACTTTATCAGATGGACATTTGACTGTAACAATAAAAGACTTTATAGAGGTGAAAATCTGACTGAACAATGAAAGAGACAGGTGGATCGAGGTGAGTAGTGATTCTAGACTGCTTGCCATTAAAAGACTATTCTTTCCAGCACTATTTGCTCTTAATCTGGCTCCAAATTCTGCATTCTCTCCTACATCTAATGCCATGTATGTAATGAGAGACATGCTCTCAGTCTGACCCAATGCTCCCAGACATGTCTGAGTCAAGTCTTTTATCACCATGAAAATCTACATGTGCTCATATTGTTAGAGGTCTCCAGCATGCCAGAGTCATCTATTTAAGGCACAAGCATAACAAGACCACTCAACACTACTATCATCTGTTTAAGACACAGACACAACAAGACCACTCAACACTACTATCATCTGTTTAAGGCACAAGCATAACAAGACCACTCAACACTACTATCATCTGTTTAAGGCACAAGCATAACAAGACCACTCAACACTACTATCATCTGTTTAAGGCACAAGCATAACAAGACCACTCAACACTACTATCATCTGTTTAAGGCACAAGCATAACAAGACCACTCAACACTACTATCATCTATTTAAGGCACAAGCATAACAAGACCACTCAACACTACTATCATCTGTTTAAGACAGACACAACAAGACCACTCAACACTACTATCATCTATTTAAGACACAGACACAACAAGACCACTCAACACTACTATCATCTATTTAAGACACAAAACATAACAAGACCACTCAACACTGCTATCATCTATTTAAGACACAAAACATAACAAGACCACTCAACACTGCTATCATCTATTTAAGACACAAAACATAACAAGACCACTCAACACTACTATCATCTATTTAAGACACAAAACATAACAAGATCACTCAACATTATTATCATCTATTTAAGACACAGACACAACAAGACCACTCAACATTACTATCATCTATTTAAGACACAGACACAACAAGACCACTCAACATTACTATCATCTATTTAAGACAGACACAACAAGACCACTCAACATTACTATCATCTATTTAAGACACAGACATAACAAGACCACTCAACACTACTATCATCTATTAAGACACAGACACAACAAGACCACTCAACATTACTATCATCTATTTAAGACACAGACACAAGACCACTCAACATTACTATCATCTATTTAAGACACAAACATAATAATACCACTCAACACTACTATCATCTATTTAAGACACAAACATAATAATACCACTCAACACTACTATCATCTATTTAAGACACAAACATAATAATACCACTCAACACTACTATCATCTATTTAAGACACAAACATAATAATACCACTCAACATTACTATCATCTATTTAAGACACAAACATAATAATACCACTCAACATTACTATCATCTATTTAAGACACAAACATAATAATACCACTCAACACTACTATCATCTATTTAAGACACAAACATAATAATACCACTCAACACTACTATCATCTATTAAGACACAAACATAATAATACCACTCAACATTACTATCATCTATTTAAGACACAAACATAATAATACCACTCAACATTACTATCATCTATTAAGACACAAACATAATAATACCACTCAACATTACTATCATCTATTTAAGACACAAACATAATAATACCACTCAACACTACTATCATCTATTTAAGACACAAACATAATAATACCACTCAACATTACTATCATCTATTTAAGACACAAACATAATAATACCACTCAACATTACTATCATCTATTTAAGACACAAACATAATAATACCACTCAACATTACTATCATCTATTTAAGACACAAACATAATAATACCACTCAACACTACTATCATCTATTTAAGACACAAACATAATAATACCACTCAACATTACTATCAGTAATTTGTACTGGCAGACAACCACAGATCTGAACAATACCTTGAACTCTATCAGTTCTATTCATTTATTTGTTTCTTTGCTGGTATTCCATATTTACCTTCTTCTTAGAGCCCTGTTTTTTGTCCCCACATAATATTCCTGTTGTCACAATATCATTCTAATGAAGGAAATATTGCACTCAATAAATATGTGTGACAGCAACAATTTGTATAAATAGTAATAGCACAAACATTATGTTCATATCATTACATGAATAATTGGTTATTTATGAATTATTTAGCAATAGTAGTAGCAGTCTCATTATGAACTCAATACAGAAAATATACGAGCTCATAAACATGTTTGCCATAATTAAACAATCACACCAACAGTGGTAATTAAATAAATGAATATTGAAAATGATAGCCTCTTTAGAAACAAATTGCACAGTGTCAAGGATAGTCTTATAGCACTTGCGGAAATCCCCAAAACAGAAAATAATAGGCTGCTTAAACTAGGATCGAACCTATACTCCTTGAAACAGCATCTTGCCATGAGAGACCTGCATTTCAACCTACTACCAGCAGAGCAACTCAAAAATTGTTATAGCTAACAGGATTTATATAAATGATCCTGTGACTAGAGCATGAGCTTACATCAACAATTTAGGAGTAAATTTATAGATTCAGTTATAATTCTGGGTTGCCTATTAACAGGTCACACACAAATTGTCTGAGATACTCATGTTGTTAACACAGAGCAAGGGAAAAAACAAACATGAGTAGTAGTTTCAAGCGGTTCAGGCAGTTATAAATGTATATTTATTATGAAGGAAAACTTCTGAGGTGAGAGACAAGAGTAATTTGATAGCACTTGTCACAATGTAATGTATAATGTAGGAAAATCCACAAACAGGAAACAAAGCTTAAACTTGAATCAAACCCGTACTCTTTGTCACAAGAAATCAGCACACAGCCAGTTCAGCAATTAAAAATGTTACTGTTGCTGACAGAAATTATACATCTACTTCTGACTAGAGCATGTTACGATAACAATTCAGGAATAAATCTTGTGTGTCAAAAACACAAGTGTTTCAATTTGTATAGGTGGCTTATCCTCGTTATTAAGAAACCCAGAAATATAATTGTGTCTAAAAATGTATTCCTGAACCGTTGTCATAACACACAAGTACAGTCTCATTTCTGGAAGTAAGTGTCAGGTTTATACTGTTTAAGTTTCATTTAATGCTAAGTTAGATTTGTCTTCTTCACTACTGCTGTAAGTGGCAAACTCTGAAGCAGAGGTCAGTCTTTGTGCTCCAAATGGGAAAATGCCTTTTCCTTGGGAGTGGCGGTACATCATGAAGCTAATGACAGCCACCAAGACAATGAAGACCAGTACTCCAATAACTATTCCTGCTACAGCAGCTCCACCTAAGCCTGGAAGAAAATGTTAGAAGGTGTCAGAAATAAAATAGCAACTCCTTTGTCATATCATGACCTACAGGTGTAACATGTTAGACAACTCTGGTACTAGGTCTCAGCATCACAGTTTCCTTTTGTCTTTTTGTTTCTAGCTATACAAGTCAGGTGTAAATTTACAGCTGGATTCACGGACAATGGCTAGTGATGATTATATCATTTATCATCAACTGTTGGAAACAAATTATGGCTATTCCATACCATATAATGAGGTGATGAGGGAACACGTAAATAATGGCAGTGCTTCGGTAAAGCTGGTAGTAGGGAGCAAGTGTGGGGTGTGACATACACACCTACAAAGTATGGTGACAGCTTTACAAAACAAAACAAAAACAAAATAATGATGTTATGGATTACATGCAGCCTTCAGAAAACAAGAACAACACAAATGGCTGGCCAAAGAAGATAAACTTTGCCTCCTTTAATTTTTATTTCTTATTGATCTACTCATTCTGATTACTCTAGAACATGTAGCCGAGTTTATCCTGTATTTCTTATTGATCTACTCGTTCTGATTACTCTAGAACATGTAGCCGAGTTTATCCTGTATTTCTTATTGATCTACTCGTTCTGATTACTCTAGAACATGTAGCCGAGTTTATCCTGTATTTCTTATTGATCTACTCGTTCTGATTACTCTAGAACATGTAGCCGAGTTTATCTTGTATTTCTTATTGATCTACTCGTTCTGATTACTCTAGAACATGTAGCCGAGTTTATCTTGTATTTCTTATGATCTACTCGTTCTGATTACTCTAGAACATGTAGCCGAGTTTATCTTGTATTTCTTATTGATCTACTCATTCTGATTACTCTAGAACATGTAGCCAAGTTTATCTTGTATTTCTTATTGATCTACTCGTTCTGATTACTCTAGAACATGTAGCTGAGTTTATCTTGTATTTCTTATTGATCTACTCGTTCTGATTAGTCTAGAACATGTAGCCGAGTTTATCTTGTATTTCTTATTGATCTACTCGTTCTGATTACTCTAGAACATGTAGCCGAGTTTATCTTGTATTTCTTATTGATCTACTCGTTCTGATTACTCTAGAACATGTAGCCGAGTTTATCTTGTATTTCTTATTGATCTACTCGTTCTGATTACTCTAGAACATGTAGCTAAGTTTATCTTGTATTTCTTATTGATCTACTCGTTCTGATTACTCTAGAACATGTAGCTGAGTTTATCTTGTATTTCTTATTGATCTACTCATTCTGATTACTCTAGAACATGTAGCTGAGTTTATCTTGTATTTCTATTGATCTACTCGTTCTGATTACTCTAGAACATGTAGCTGAGTTTATCTTGTATTTCTTATTGATCTACTCGTTCTCATTACTCTAGAACATGTAGCTGAGTTTATCTTGTATTTCTTATTGATCTACTCGTTCTGATTACTCTAGACCACGTAGCCGAGTTTATCTTGTATTTCTTATTGATCTACTCATTCTGATTAGTCTAGAGCATGTAGCCGAGTTTATCTTGTATTTCTTATTGATCTACTCATTCTGATTACTCTAGAACATGTAGCTGAGTTTATCTTGTATTTCTTATTGATCTACTCATTCTGATTAGTCTAGAGCATGTAGCTGAGTTTATCTTGTATTTCTTATTGATCTACTCATTCTGATTAGTCTAGAGCATGTAGCCGAGTTTATCTTGTATTTCTTATTGATCTACTCATTCTGATTAGTCTAGAGCATGTAGCCGAGTTTATCTTCATTTCAATGTCCGTTTGTGTTGTTCTTGTTTTCCTAAGAAAGGCTGCATGTAGACCAAACCATCATCATATCATTTTGTCTTTAGTAAAGCTGGCACATACTTTGTAGGGGTGTATGTTACACCTCACCACTTGTGACTAGGTAGGGAATACTGGTCAACATGGCACAGAGGTGGCAGGAACTGTTAAAGCAGTTTCCTCATATTCCGAGTCCGGCTTGCTGCCAGAGCTACTGAGTTAAGTGCTTTATGCACACCATGAGCTGTACGTTTCATCATGTTTTGATATTCACCACCAGGGCTAAAACTAAGAATAGCAAAATGTTATATCATCTCAACATTCCTATATGGTGCAGAAACAGGGACACTAGACAAGAAAACAACAGAGAATAGAAACCTTTGAAATGAGGATTTATAGAAGAATAGGTAGAATTGGATGGAAAGAAAACAAATGAAGTCTTAAAACAACTAAAAATGAAAAGAGAACTAAAATACAATTCAATCAAGAGAAATGAGATTTTTAGGGCATGTTAAAAGACACAACAGCCTATTAAAAGTAATATTGGAGGTAAAAGAGGCAGAGGCAGACCAAGACTAACGTGTAAGGTGAAGGCATAAAAATGCACATAAATGCATCAAAATGCAAAGCTAACGGTGAGGAGAAAGGAACAAAAATATACAGAAAAAAATTGTATGGTTAAAGCATCATGTTACAAGTGGACACAACAAATCAGAACGACGTTTTGGCGCAAAGGCCTTCAACAGGAACAAATATACAACACACGTACAAATATGTATTTAAAATAAAAAATAAATAATTAAAAAATCGAACTAGAAAGAGACATGAAAAGTAAAGGAGAATAAAAAGTTCCGTGTAAGATCTAAGAAGAATATTTCTTCTGAAAGAACGGAAGTGCGCACAAAAGTGAAAATTAATCTGTAAGCGCACAACGGTGAAAATGTGTGCACGCAACACGCAGTAACAGAAGTTTCAAAAACAGGTCCATGTGCTTACTAAAGACGCAAGAAACAGACAAGAGAGGAGGAAAGATAGAGGTGTCATAGAGTAGAGTAATAGATATAGGGGACAGATGAAGTGATGCAATGTGGACTAGTAGAGGAGAGATGTGAATAGCATCATCATCGAGTGCCGTCTCCGCAACGAAGGTTGGCTACCATGTAGCGCCATTCTTCTCTGCCTCTTGCTTTGATGGTGCAGGTTGACAACATAGGCTGACTTACCCATCTTTTGACGTTGCTCATCCATGTTAGTCTTGGTCTGCCTTTGCCTCTTTTACCTTGTATTTTCCCCTCCAAGATTACTTTTTGGTAGGCTGTTGTGTCTTTTAACATGGCCCAAAGGCTTCTATTCTCTGTTCTATTTTCTTGTCTAATGTCCATGATTCTGCACCATATAGTAATGTTGAGGAGATATATCATTTTGCTATTCTTAGTTTTTTAACTGTTATTTGTTTTGATGTTAGTATATTTTTCATGGCATTAAAATTACTTTTTGCCATACCTATTCTTTTATTTATTTAAGTTGTACATTTTCCATCCCTGGTTATAGTATGTCCAAGGTAGTTCTGAACTGTCTCCAGGTCTATTCCTTCAATTTTGATATCCACTTGTGGGTTTGAGTATTTTCTTTGTTTATGATCATTTTAGTCTTTTTGATATTCATATCTAGTCCATATTTTTTGCTTGTGATGTTTATTTCATCAAGTAATTGTTGTGGATCTTTTTTTTCTGCTAATAGTACAGTAGCATATCTTAGTTTATTGATTATCTTTCCAATAATGTTTAGGCGTGGCATATCTCTGATGTTTTTAAAGATTTGCTCACTGTATAGATTGAATACTGTATAGATATAGAAGCGCATCATGGACAGTAGACAAACAAATGATAAGATGATTAGAGGCCACAGAGATGGGATTTCTGAGAAGAATGTTGAAAGTTCCCTGAACAGCTAAAAAGACCAATGAGGAAGTTCTCAAAGAGGCCAACACAAAAGGGGAGCTCCTAAAAAACATCAGAAAGAAACAATCAACATTTTTCGGGCACATCATGAGAAGAGGAAAGTTGGAATACTTGGTTACAACTGGAAAAATAAAAGGAAAGAGAGATCGCGGACGAGAAAGAGAGAAAATACTGGATAGCTTGGTTTCATGGCATGGAAAACAGTCAACAACAGAACTGATATGATGCACTGTAGATAGAAGACTGTGGAAGGACATGATCACCTATGCCAACCGGTATGGTACATGATGATGATGATAGATTGAACAAGCTTGGTGATAGGATGCATCCCTGTCTTGCTCCTCTTTTTATATCAATGTAGAGTTCTCTTTGTTATATTTTATTATTGCTGTTTGCTCCCAGTATAGATTACATATTAGTTGTATGTCCATGTCATCTAGATGTATCTCTTTTAGGCATTCTATAAGTTGTTTGTGGTGTATTCTATCAAAAGCTTTGGTGTAGTCTATGAAGCAGGCATATATTGGTTTATTTACTTCTGTGTACTTTTCAATTAATGTTCTCATGCAGAATATGGCTTCTTTTGTCCCACTATTTCTCCTAAATCCAAATTGCTGCTCATCTAATTCAGTATTGTTTTTATTCTGAATCCTTCCTTGTATAACTTTTAGCAAGATTTTTGTAACATGGCTCATTAGGCTTATTGTTCTAAAGTCACTGCATTCAACTGCACCATTCTTTTTAGGCAATGCAATGAAAGTTGATATTTTTAGTTCATTCGATATGTATCCTGTGTGGTATATGTTATTGCATATGTCTGTAATCACTTCAATGCCTAAATCTTCTAGTGCCTGTATCATCTCTATCTGTATGCTGTCAGGTCCTGCTACTTGATACTATCCTGATGTACATTTTATAACTGGTTTCTTGTCCCTTTAATCATGAAATAGTTCTGTTATATATTCCTACCATCTATCTATTATTATATTATATCTTTATTGCCTGTTAGCATTTTTCCTTTTTTGTCTGCAATGCATCCACTTTCTGTGGCTTTTTATTTTTATTAGTCATTCTCTTTATTTCTGTGTGCCTTACTCTTAAGTCTTGTTTGCTTATCATAGTTTCTATTTCTATACTCTGTCAGTACTATCAGCTCTAAAAAGCCCCAAGAACAATGAACTAGATGACTTGAAAACAACCCTGGACCAACTAAGCAATAATTTCCAGAGAGTAATCATTCGGTGGATACCATCACACTGTAATATACACGGGAACAAATGCGCAGACAAATTAGCTAAAGAGGGAGGGAGATTACCACAAGAGAACCATCCGCTCAGTTATGATGAAGCCAAATCCATCCTCAAGAGTCAGTTCCATGAAAAATGGAAACGAGAACACCCAAAGCATAACGAGAGGGACGGATACCATCAACTATCAAGGAGGGATCAAGTCATCATACTTCGCCTGCGCACTGGCCACCATAGAATGAGAAATCACATGTTCACCAAATTCAAAATAGGTACAACCAGCCTATGCCACTGTACACTGGACAATATGACTACAAAACATGTTCTACAGGATTGCCCCAGTACACAGACCTGAGAAGAGCAATGTGGTCCACACCCACCTCCCTGGAAGAGAAACTATATGGGGAAATCGATTCACTTAAACAGACAGCTGACTTCATAAGAGAGTCTGGAATTCTACTCTGATTGAGTCTTGATTGCAGAGAGAGAGAGAGAGAGAGAGATTTCTATACATTTTTGGCTGAGCCAGTCTTCTTTTGTCCTTTTGCACATTTTGCGTATCTCATTATCTATTTTATTGTATTGGGCAGTGTTCTTCACTTGTCTCCTTTCTTCCATTTTTCTAAGATGGTGTTAGTTATCCATTTTGTTTTTTTGTTCTTTTCTTTTTGGGTAAGGTGTCGCACGTTTCTTGTATGTTTTTCTTTATGCATTGCCATTTGGTTGTTACTTTTTCATCAGGATTCTCTCTTCAGTATTGCTCAATTCCTTCTTCTAGCAGCTTCTGGTATGTGTTCTTTACTTGTATTGTATAGGTATCTTTAATATCTTTCTGATTTAAAGCTGTTATATCTAGTGGTATTGTTGATAATTTAGACTTTTGCTTGTTTCTCTTAATTTGATTTTCATTTTAATCATTACAGGATTGTGATCTGAGTTAATATCAGCTCCTGGATAGGTTTTGGCTTTCTTGAAGCTGTTACGGAACCTATCTTTTATCATTATGTCATCTATTTGATTCCTTTTCTTATCTACAGGACTTTTCCATGTGTATAGTTTCCTTTTCTCTTGCTCAAAGTAAGTACAAATTAAAGAGCCCCTGTCCCACCAAGTGGCGTATAGGGAAAATAGTGTTAGTGATCATAAATTTTACAGACCTTCAGCACATGATTTTTTTTTAGGGTAATGTGATCGGTATTACGCCCGTACCGCTTTACTTTCCCAGAACGGCTAGGTGAACCCATAAGCTGTCGGGTGGGATCGAACCCTACCCTTGTCCTTTGTAGTCTAATTCACTAACCACAGAGCTATCGTGGCTCCCTTCTTGCTCAAAGTAGGTGTTACATATTATCAGCCTGTTTTCTTCACAGAATTGCATTAATCTTTCTCTTCTGTCATTTCTTTTTCATAAACCATGATTTCCTATAATGGTCTTATATCTACCTTTTTCTACTTTAGCGTTCAGGTCATCCAATACAATCAAGATGTCTGAAGATTTCACTTGCTTAATAACTTTATTTAGATCTTCATAGTATGCATCTATTTGTTCACCTGTGTAGTCTTGAGTAGGTGCGTATGTCTGTATTATTGCTATGTCGAATGGTATTGCTTTCATCTAAGTAGTATAAGCCTATCATTGTATGTCCAGTGGGTACTTATATATTTTTGTAACTCTCTTTTATTAGTATTCCCACCCCCCTTTGATGTTCTGCGGTGTTTCCTGAGTATATAAATGTATATTTTTCGTCCTCTATGTACCCACATTCTTTCCATCTTGTCTCTGATATGTCTAAAATATCTATGTTTATTCGTTCTGCTTCTTGTTACAGATTTTCCAATTTTCTTTCTTGATATAGAGTCCTAACATTCCATGTGCTAATATTTAGATCATTTCTCCTACATGAGTTTTAATTCCTCTCCATGGCTTTCTCTGGACTAGTGCAAGATGAGGCTCCAATCTCTTTCACGGCGGTCAGCCACATTCGTCTTTCGTGTCCTGAACATGCTTCTGTGAATAGCATAGCATGTGTATGTAATAATGTGCCCATACATGAGCAACAGAGAATATGTAATAGAAAAGGGACAGCCACAGGGAAACTATGTATAAGAGTGTGATACATTAATATCTTGTGGGGGCAGTGAACCCAATTTCCGTATCACCGGTATTGTTCTCTGCCACTCCAGTGACCGCAGTCGGTTTGCCTTGGAGAATCACCTTATAGTCCAATGGGGTTTGCTGATTCCCACGAAACATTAATGTATCACACTCTTACACATAGTTTCCTAACATGTTTGAGATTCTAAGCAGACATTTGTTTTCAAAGGCATTTAATTTCCTATCTAAAGTCTAGGTGGATTTTCAGCTTTCACATCCAGCACTGATATCATACAGAAGTTGAACAATCTTTTGTTCATTAACTGAGAACTTTGGATCTCCAGATATTTGTATGTTTGTTGAAAGTATTTGATGCAAATGCGATGCGTGTCATGAAAGTACATACACATATGAAGAAAGTACATACACATTAAGAAATAGATAAATGCATTGCATTTTTAAAAGAATATTTTGAATATAAACATAGACATTGCATGTGGGATAAGACACAAAATGACTTTCAATGTTTCAAGTCTTTTTATATATGCAACAAGAACACTAATAGACATGGCACTCTTTCACTCTCCTTGTGGTTATCTTCAGTTTAGGGACAAGACAACAGATATGAACAGAACAGACCTCAAGAATAACCTACCTGGGCTGTTTTTGCCAGAGGCTGCAGCAACTGTCGGTGTAGAATGTCTGTCTGTGGTTGCTGGCTGAGATGATCTGTGGTAAGGCAGCTGGGAGCTACTCCCAGCTGTGGGTGTAGAATGTCTGTCTGTGGTTGCTGGCGGAGTTGATCTGTGGTAAGGCAGCTGGGAGCTACTCCTAGACTTTGTAGACAAGTATTGACTGGTTCTACTTTCTGGGCTAATGGTCGTGGTTTGAAAGTTTGGTCCCAACTGGGACGTTGTCCTGTTTTAAAAAATTCAAAATGTGCAGAATCCTGATCTACTGGGCTGCATTACCATAACAAAATTAAATAATAGCTACCTTTTGAACAAAATGAAGAGAAAAGTAATAATTTCAGAGGTGGCAAGCAACAAATTGATGGTTCATATACTCAGGAAAGAAGCTTGAAGATCTTGCAACACCGGAGCTGGTGAAACAGATTGTAAATAATTCTTTTAAGTCACATATTAGGGAAATACAAAGAAGATAAGTATTTCAATGTTAAAATGTCAGAGATAGTTATGAAGAGAACTGATGGTCAAAGATGTGGTATAAGACACAAAATGACTGTCAATGTTTGAAATCTTTTTATGCATGCAACAAGAACACTAAATATGAACAGAAGAGACAGAATCATAAATCAGGATATAAGGTAACAAGTAAGACCAGTGCTGAATCACATTAAGAAATAATAGCTCAAGTGGTTTGGAAATACAAGATGATGACTAGCATCCCTGAGAGAGCTACACTGGAACAACAGGAAGAGGGGATAAGATAAACTTGAAGACAACGGATTCATAAAATAGATACAAAGATGCAGGAGGCACACAACAGAGCTTTCACCTGAACACTTAATGTTCCCCTGATACTGAAAAGCATGAGAGAAAAGTATGGTAAGTGTAGTAAAGAATGCACACAACTCAGAATTAACAGCTTTGTGTGTACGTACAAATGATCAACTCTAGTTACTGTGTTTGTCACAGTAAACATCTTATCAGAGTATATTCAATCCCATCTTGTGCTCTCAGAGCCAAACTTGGTCATTCACAAATAAACATAAAAGAAAACTTGTCAACAAATGGTTTACTCATTTGAAACGAATGTCAAGAGGTTCTATTACATACAAAACATATAGTACAAAAGGAGATAGATAAGAGCTCCTGGTAGACCCAGAGTAAGATGGACTGACATCATCATCATGTGCCATACCGGTTGGCGTAGGCGATTATGTCCTTCCATAATCTTCTACAGTGCATCGTATCAGTTCTGTTGTTGACTGTTTTCCATGCCATGAAACCAAGCTATCCAGTATTTTCTCTCTTTGTCGTCCGCGATCTCTCTTTCCTTTTATTTTGCCAGTTGTAACCAAGTATTCCAACTTTCCTCTTCTCATGATGTGCCCGAAAAATGTTGATTGTTTCTTTCTGATGTTTTTTAGGAGCTCCCTTTTTGTGTTGGCCTCTTTGAGAACTTCCTCATTGGTCTTTTTAGCAAGATGGACTGACAACATCCTAGAAACACAACAATTTAGGCTGCCACAGCAGCAAAAACTAGAACTTTGTGTCTCCCTTGACATCTGAGGGATGTCTGAGAAAGTGAAAAAAGTGGGGGGAAAAAAGAAGTTTGTCACTGTGTGAGTTCTCAGTGTGTGAGTTCTCACTGTGTGAGTTCTCAGTGTGTTAGTTCTCACTGTGTGAGTTCTCAGTGATCTTATGTCTGAGAAATAAAGAGCTGTCCTATGTCAGAGTGCAAATATTGTTTGAGCAAATTTGTTGTTGACATGAAAGTAAAACAAAACAAATCAATGTTACTGGAAAGCAAAGTGCTAGAAGTGAGGAAAGTAAGACACTGAGATACTGACATCAAGTTGACAGAGATGAGGAGCTTACTTTGTGGCATCTTACATATATAAGCATATTGATCTGAACAATCTGTATCATCCCATGTACCATTCTGACTAGCAATCTGAGGATTGAATGTTCAATAGACTATTACAACTATTTATGTAAATCAATAAATGCTATGGGCTATACAGTCGATGACAGAATGCGACATTTATATATCATAGTATGTGACATTTATATATCATAATATGTGACATTTATATATCATAGTAAGTGACATTTATATATCATATTATGTGACATTTATAAATCATAGTATGAGACATTTATATATCATAATATGTGACATTTATATATCATAGTAAGTGACATTTATATATCATAATATGTGACATTTATATATCATAATATGTGACATTTATATATCATAGTAAGTGACATTTATATATCATATTATGTGACATTTATATATCATAGTATGAGACATTTGCTGACTATTTTCTTTTACATCTACTTCCTTTCTATAAAATCATTTTCTCATCTCATGTTTATCTCAATCTCGAGTATTTATCTTCATTACCTGTCACTCTCATAACTAGTATTATATAAATAGATTCTCTGGCTTATTATCACAATATATGCTGGAGTGAGATTTAGTTCTAGATACCTCTTATCGCATTATATATACAGTGTATATATCTATCGACTCTACGACTTATATTGGAGGAACACATTGAAAAGCAAAAACCTTTTGTACTTAACTTCATCGACTTCAAAAAAGCATTTGATAGTATTCATAGAGATTCTTTGTGGAAAATTCTGAAGCAATATGGCTTACCATCAAAAATCATAAATATTATCAAAGACATGTATGATGGTTACACATGTGCAGTTCGAACAGAGGAAGGACTGAGCGAATGTTTCCCAATAGAAACTGGGTTAAACAAGGATGTATTTTATCGCCCTTGTTATTTGGAATTGTTATGGACTTCATAATGAAGAAATGCTGCACTGGTAATAAAGGCATCGAATGGATACAAGGAGACCATTTGGAGGACCTGGACTTTGCTGATGACATAGTTCTCATCAGCAATCAGATAAAAACGATGCAGGAAAACACAAATGAACTATCATCAATAGCCAGCAAAATGGGCTTGAGGTCAATCATGAAAAGACTAAAGTCATGAAAAGTTTAATTCCAACAAGTGACAAAATATACATGGAAAACAAACCAGTAGAAGAGATCGATCACTTCATCTATCTTGGAAGTCACATTGATCGAGAAGGGGATACGAGCAAAGAAATTAGAATCAGACTGGCTAAAGCAGCAATGTCTTTCAGAAGCCTTGAAAAGTTGTGGAAATCAAAACTCATTAGCACAAACACAAAACTTAGGCTATTCAAATCAAATGTACTATCAACCCTTACGTATGCGTGTGAAAGCTGGAAAACAACAAGAGATATAGAAACAAAGTTGAACGCATTCGAAAATAAATGTCTAAGGAAAATACTTGGTATAGAATGGAACGAATTCAAAACAAACGAGGAAATTAGAGAAATCGCCAATCAACCACTAATATCTTCAGTAATAAAGAAAAGACGATGGTCATACGTTGGACATGTGATGAGAAGAGATAATAATCGAATAGCAAAGCAAGCCCTCATATGGGAAACAACAGGTAAAAGAAAAAGAGGAAGACCCAGGGAGACACTGAGAAGAACATTGATGAGAGAGGCAAGAGCAGCAGGAATCGGCTCCCTCAATGAGATAGAACTGCTTGCACAGAACAGAGACAGATGGCGAGATTTGATAAAATATCTTTAAAAGAAAACTGCTAGAACAAAAATTCATATAGGAGAAGGTGTATCTTGGTCTACGCCCTATGGGCCGGTTACGGCTCGAAAGGTCAATAGATAGATAGATAGATATATTTTAAAGATATTTTATCAAATCTCGCCATCTGTCTCTGTTCTGTGCAAGCAGTTCTATCTCATTGAGGGAGCCGATTCCTGCTGCTCTTGCCTCTCTCATCAATGTTCTTCTCAGTGTCTCCCTGGGTCTTCCTCTTTTTCTTTTACCTGTTGTTTCCCATATGAGGGCTTGCTTTGCTATTCGATTATTATCTCTTCTCATCACATGTCCAACGTATGACCATCGTCTTTTCTTTATTACTGAAGATATTAGTGGTTGATTGGCGATTTCTCTAATTTCCTCGTTTGTTTTGAATTCGTTCCATTCTATACCAAGTATTTTCCTTAGACATTTATTTTCGAATGCGTTCAACTTTGTTTCTATATCTCTTGTTGTTTTCCAGCTTTCACACGCATACGTAAGGGTTGATAGTACATTTGATTTGAATAGCCTAAGTTTTGTGTTTGTGCTAATGAGTTTTGATTTCCACAACTTTTCAAGGCTTCTGAAAGACATTGCTGCTTTAGCCAGTCTGATTCTAATTTCTTTGCTCGTATCCCCTTCTCGATCAATGTGACTTCCAAGATAGATGAAGTGATCGATCTCTTCTACTGGTTTGTTTTCCATGTATATTTTGTCACTTGTTGGAATTAAACTTTTCATGACTTTAGTCTTTTCATGATTGACCTCAAGCCCAATTTTGCTGGCTATTGATGATAGTTCATTTGTGTTTTCCTGCATCGTTTTTATCTGATTGCTGATGAGAACTATGTCATCAGCAAAGTCCAGGTCCTCCAAATGGTCTCCTTGTATCCATTCGATGCCTTTATTACCAGTGCAGCATTTCTTCATTATGAAGTCCATAACAATTCCAAATAACAAGGGCGATAAAATACATCCTTGTTTAAGGATGTATATGTGTATATATATATATATATAATAATTTGTGGCAAAGAATTAGGTGTATTTTGGGCAGAGCACTATCTCCATATAATTTGCCAGGTTCAGTAGGCATACAGAAATGTCAGTTTCATCCACATTTTGATATAATTGTATGGAGAACTTAGGGGCGAAAAGAGACCAACGAGCAGACCAATGCTGAGATGGAAGGATGTTTGCAGGCCTTGCTTGAGTGAATTCTTTCTCTGTTATTGAAAGGGATTGAAAAAATCTGGCGACAGATCGTAGCACAAGAACAAAAATAAGAAATGGCACAGCAACATTTGGGGAAATGATGATGTGAAATTTGAAGACAAAAGATGCAAGAGGAAGGAGATGAGGCCAGGCAGCACAAATACATCCTGTTCATTCTACGGTCGAATCTGTCTATCCAATATAGGCTGATTCAGCCATGAGGGAAGCTGCTCAGTAAAACAACATCCAGCATAAGACACTAATATATTACCAAAGTACTGACTAATCTTGATTGCTTGCTATCAACTGTCTGTCAAGACATCAAAGCCTGTATGTTTGTGTGTAGGTGCATGATTGTATGATAAAAGCTTGGACAGTTAGTGCAAGACATGATCTGCGTACAAAACAAGGTCTATATAAGAACTCCCAGTGTCAAGAAGCAAACGTTTAATTTAAATACCAACATAAAGTTATCAAAAATGAAGATATTCTTAGATGGCACAGACAGAAAGACCGCAAGGCTAGGTCACTCAAAGTGGGACTACAGTCCAAAAAGGGTTAGATGAAGAATAATACACAGAAAACAGTAACAGCATCTTTACATCTGGCAGGTAAATGGAAAATATAGAGATAAGCTGGATAATATGTGATAACATTGTTGATGCAGTCACTTGATGGGCACGTACAGTCTGAGGAGAGGTTATGATGCTGGCTCAGTGAAAGGAAAACTTCAACTGTGCATAGTGCAGCTTATATAACAGCATATTCTACTGTGCATAATGCAGCTTATATAACAGCATATTCTACTGTGCACAGTGCAGCTTATATAAAAGCATATTCTACTGTGCACAGCGCAGCTTATATAACAGCATATTCTACTGTGCATAATGCAGCTTATATAACAGCATATTCTACTGTGCACAGTGCAGCTTATATAAAAGCATATTCTACTGTGCACAGCGCAGCTTATATAACAGCTGTTTTCACTGATCAGTTTATATAACAGCATATTCTACTGTGCACAGCACAGCTTATATAACAGCATATTCTACTGTGCATAATGCAGCTTATATAACAGCATATTCTACTGTGCACAGTGCAGCTTATATAACAGCATATTCTACTGTGCATAATGCAGCTTATATAACAGCATATTCTACTGTGCACAGTGCAGCTTATATAAAAGCATATTCTACTGTGCACAGCGCAGCTTATATAACAGCTGTTTTCACTGATCAGTTTATATAACAGCATATTCTACTGTGCACAGCACAGCTTATATAACAGCATATTCTACTGTGCATAATGCAGCTTATATAACAGCATATTCTACTGTGCACAGTGCAGCTTATATAAAAGCATATTCTACTGTGCACAGCGCAGCTTATATAACAGCTGCTTCCACTGATCAGCTTATATAACAGCATATTCTACTGTGCACAGCACAGCATATTTAACAGCATATTCTACTGTGCACAGCACAGCATATTTAACAGCATATTCTACTGTGCACAGCGCAGCTTAAATAACAGCATATTCTACTGTGCATAATGCAGCTTAAATAACAGCATATTCTACTGTGCATAATGCAGCTTATATAACAGCATATTCTACTGTGCACAGCACAGCTTATATAACAGCATATTCTACTGTGTACAGTGCAGCTTATCTAAAAACATATTCTACTGTGCACAGTGCAGCTTATATAACAGCATATTCTACTGTGCACAGCACAGCTTATATAACAACATATTCTATTGTGCACAGTGCAGCTTATATAACAGCATATTCTACTGTGCACAGTGCAGCTTATATAACAGCATATTCTATTGTGCACAGCGCAGCTTAAATAACAGCATATTCTACTGTGCACAGCGCAGCTTATATAACAGCATATTCTATTGTGCACAGTGCAGCTTATATAACAGCATATTCTACTGTGCACAGTGCAGCTTATATAACAGCATATTCTATTGTGCACATTGCAGTTATAAAACAGCAACTTCTAGTTTTGTAGATTGGAGAGGATCAAATTGGTTTAGTAAGTAAAGGTTCTGTACATGTCTTCAGATGTAGATGACAATGTTTTGTCCATGTTTGTCAATGGCTAACAGCATGGTCAGCACCAAGTTAGGCAACACTTTCCCAGACAAGAATTGTTACATCTTCATTTGAGTGAACCCCAAAGTCATGTTTGATGTGAACACATCAGAGAAGTGAGCTTGGAACCTTTTACTCTGTGACAAGTGCACTAGCCACTTCAGCTCTAACGTGGCTTTATAAGACACCATTAATAAGGAGAGTAGTAGTTTCCTGCAGTGAACACAGCACAAACAAATGTTGGTGGGGAGGGGAGAGGAGGGTGTAGCTCAAGAGAAAGTGCACTTCATTGGCAGAAGCTTGACCTTTTCTTGAATGTCTATGCTTCTCAGGCTTTACAGTGGATGGCTGAACTTAGGGAATAACCTTGTTATCTGCTGTTGAGGGCATGTAGATGACAATGAATGAGCTGATTGCTTGTCATCATGGCCCATGTACGTGATGATATCATTTATTGTTCACAAGAATGATATTTGTAGCTGATTGCTATTTAGGTGTGGACGCATGATTAGTGTCATGTTTGTATATGAAGCAGGCTGCAGCAGGTAACAGGAACAATCAGCGATGTTGTTATCTGCTGAGGATTAGGAAGGTAAAGGTGGAGAGATACGAGCAATTTATACAGTGCAATGAGGTCAAGTGTTCTAACCAACAAATAAATGACCTGTTGTACAAATCACTGATACTCCCCTACAAAATGAGAATAGATGCACTATCTGCTGATTTACCTTCATATAATCATAATTACTTTATAAGCTCTGATATACACACCCCACTCCAAGCTCATAATTAGTCTATAAGCTCTGATACACACACCCCACTCCGAGCTCATAATTAGTCTATAACTTCTGATACACACACCCTACTCAAAGCTCATAATTATCTATAACTTCTGATATACACACCCCACTCCAAACTCATAATTAGTCTATAACTTCAGATACACACACCCCACTCCAAGCTCATAATTAGTCTATAACTTCGGATACACACACTCCACTCCAAGCTCCATAATTAGTCTATAACTTCTGATACACACACCCCACTCCAAGTTCCATAATTAGTCTATAACTTCTGATACACACACCCCACTCCAAGCTCATAATTATCTATAACTTCTGATATACACACCCCACTCCAAACTCATAATTAGTCTATAACTTCAGATACACACACCCCACTCCAAGCTCATAATTAGTCTATAACTTCGGATACACACACCCCACTCCAAGCTCATAATTAGCCTATAACTTCTGATACACACATCCCACTCCAAGCTCATAATTAGCCTATAACTTCTGATACACACACCCCACTCCAAGGTTCAAAGCTAGTCTATAAATTCTGATACACACACCCCACTCCAAGCTCATAATTAGTCTATAACTTCTGATACACACACCCCACTCCAAGCTTCAAAGCTAGCCTATAACTTCTGATACACACACCCCACTCCAAGCTCATAATTAGTCTATAACTTCTGATACACACACCCCACTCCAAGCTCATAATTATCTATAACTTCTGATATACACACCCCACTCCAAGCTCATAATTAGTCTATAACTTCAGATACACACACCCCACTCCAAGCTCATAATTAGTCTATAACTTCGGATACACACACCCCACTCCAAGCTCATAATTAGCCTATAACTTCTGATACACACATCCCACTCCAAGCTCATAATTAGCCTATAACTTCTGATACACACACCCCACTCCAAGGTTCAAAGCTAGCCTATAAATTCTGATACACACACCCACTCCAAGCTCATAATTAGTCTATAACTTCTGATATACACACCCCACTCCAAGCTCATAATTATCTATAACTTCTGATATACACACCCCACTCCAAGCTCATAATTAGCCTATAACTTCTGATACATACACCCCATTCCAAGCTTCAAAGCTAGTCTATAAATTCTGATATACACACCCCACTCCAAGCTCATAATTAGTC
Source organism: Megaustenia siamemsis (assembly GCA_032433765.1). Taxonomy (NCBI): domain Eukaryota; kingdom Metazoa; phylum Mollusca; class Gastropoda; order Stylommatophora; family Ariophantidae; genus Megaustenia; species Megaustenia siamemsis. The sequence continues at coordinate 2,584,609 of JAVIAB010000105.1, forward strand.
TATAACTTCTGATACACACACCCCACTTCAAGCTCATAATTAGTCTATAACTTCTGATACACACACCCCACTTCAAGCTCCATAATTAGACTATAACTTCTGATACACACACCCCACTCCAAGCTCATAATTATCTATAACTTCTGATATACACACCCCACTCCAAACTCATAATTAGTCTATAACTTCTGATACACACACCCCACTCCAAGCTCATAATTAGTCTATAACTTCTGATACACACACCCCATTCCAAGCTTCAAAGCTAGTCTATAAATTCTGATATACACACCCCACTCCAAGCTCATAATTAGTCTATAACTTCTGATACACACACCCCACTCCAAGCTCATAATTAGTCTATAACTTCTGATACACACACCCCACTCCAAGCTCGTAATTAGCCTATAACTTCTGATACACACACCCCACTCCAAGCTCATAATTAGTCTATAACTTCTGATACACACACCCCACTCCAAGCTTCAAAGCTAGTCTATAACTTCTGATACACACACCCCACTCCAAGCTCTTAATTAGTCTATAACTTCTGATACACACATCCCACTCCAAGCTCATAATTAGCCTATAACTTCTGATACACACACCCCACTCTGAGCTCATAATTAGTCTATAACCTCTGATACACACACCCCACTCCAAACTCATAATTAGCCTATAAATTCTGATACACACACCCCACTCCAAGCTCATAATTAGTTGTATAACTCTTTCAGATCTACCTTCACACAATCCTGATGTAGATAAGAATCTGGATCATTTGGTTCTCCAGTCCCCCAGTTAGTAAACTGTGCCCCAGTGCCATCATACCAGGAAAACCAGCTGGGTAACACAAGAATATATTTTCTCACATATCTAGACACAGATATCACCTTATCAACGGAGACTTGTAATCAGCAGACAAACAGACATGTACTGTAGTATGCAATGTGTAATCAGTAGACAAACAGACATGTACTGTAGTATGCAAAGTGTAATCAGTAGACAAACAGACATGTACTGTAGTATACACTGTGTAATCAGTAGACAAACAGACATGTACTGTAGTATGCAATGAGTAATCAGTAGGAAAAATTTAAAAAAATAAAAAAATGGTATGTAAGAAGCTTTACGTGATAAGTGGACGACACAGACTAAACAACGTTTCGGCCCAATAGGCCTTCATCAGAAACAAACAAAAAAACACACACACAAAACTAATAACGAAACAACCAAATCAAAAACAATCGAAATGTGTTAAAGAAAACAAAATTATCTATCCTGTCAAAACAAAAAGAAATAGCAACCAGTGCGGCTGTCGTGAACGTAGAGAAACGTGCAGAAATGTGCGCAAATGCACACAGAACCAGAGGTGTTCACACAGGGGTCAGTGTGCAAACACAAAGGAGAAAGAATCGAATAGTAGACTAACAGGTGTTCAAAAGGCGGTAAGAGTGAGATGTCTGAGAGTGGGGTACAATAAAAACAAATGAGGGGTAAGGAGCACAGAAAAAAAAGGTATAGAGGAGAACACCGAAGTGTCTCATAAGGGACTAGAGGAGAACTATAAATAGCATGGCATAGTAAGTAGACCAAAGAACCCAAATATGTGCAGTAGAGAAGGCTATGCAAAAGGGAAGGAACAACCAAAAGGAAACTATGCGTATGAGTGTGATACATTCATACCTCTCGGGGTCAGCGAACCATACTGGACTATGAGGCGATTTTCCAAAGTATAGCGGCTGCGGTCGCCAGAGTGACAAAGGACAATACCAGTGATACGGATGTCGTCTTTGCCCTTGTGATCAGGGGAGTTGAAGTGGGACAGTATTTTGTTGGACATCACGTAGATGTTCAAAAAATCTTTCTGCTAATCTTCTTCCAGACTCACCAAAATATCTCTCAGATTCCTGTCGCGCTTAAAAGCGATCATCCGGGGATCACTAAAAAGTAGACGGGTAGTGGGATCAGAGAGGAGAATGGAACGGTAGCGGTTGAGTATCCTCACAGCAGCTAAGTTGTGAGGATGATATGTGAGGGTGAGTATAGTTCTCTCAGAAGGGGGGCGGTTGGAAGGGGTGAGTGCCTCGGGACGGGAGATAAGGAGGACCCGCTTGAGGGCAGACTGGAGGATCGAGTCTGGATAAAGCCGGCGGCTGAAGAAACCTAACATGAGGTGAGCCTGTAGGAGGAAATCTTGGTCAGCCTGGCAGATGCGACGGAGACGCAATAACTGAGAGAACGGAATAGAATCACGACAAGAAGGTGAATGGGACGAAGTGTGGAGAAGATAACAATGGGCGTCTGTGGGTTTATAGAAAACCGAGGTATGGAGGCCAGAAGTACCCAAAGAAACGATAAGATCTAGGAAGGTGACAGAGGAAATGGATATACAAGTGGATATATGTGGAGTAATCAGTAGACAAACAGACATGTACTGTAGTATACAATGTGTAATCAGTAGACAAACAGACATGTACTGTAGTATGCAATGTGTAATCAGTAGACAAACAGACATGTACTGTAGTATACAATGTGTAATCAGTAGACAAACAGACATGTACTGTAGTATACAATGTGTAATCAGTAGACAAACAAACATGTACTGTAGTATGCAATGTGTAATCAGTAGACAAACAGACATGTACTGTAATATACAATGTGTTCCATGCAAAAGTAGAAACTGATGTGTTGTGGCAATGATAAACACAAGTATAGAGTGAGAGTGTCTGCTAGGAGCAAGATATTTTGTTGTACAGAAACAAGTGTTTGACACTAAGTAGGCAGCAGCTGGTCTGAACTTGGCCCCATTTCAAATATGACATTTGAAAGAGCGTATAGATTCCATTGATACAGAATATGATGAGTACATGATTTACCTCTTTTTAGCCTGGTACCTTTCTCTGTGTTGAGCACGTGGTGCAATGGATGCTCTGTATCTGTACTAATCTTCAGGTATGCTCGTGCTCTCCAGATCTTGATTCTGTCATCCATGGTTGGAAAGTCAAGAAGATACCTCATTGCTACACAGGGAGTGTCCCTCGTACATCCCAGGATAATGCGCATAGCTTCATTTTGTATTTTCTCCAGCCTATCAATTTGAGTCGTACTGACAGTAAGAATGGCCAGGGCATACTCGATTGGTGCGAGGACTAATCCCTGGAACAGAAGAGTAAGTAGCCTCTGCTCGATGTTGGCAGCTGCCATGACCTTCAAGGCGGCTAATCCTTTGCGGGATTTTGTTATAACATGGTCGACGTGGTCCTGAAAACACAGGCTGCGATCAAACTTAACTCTGAGGTAAACTGATGCTTTATTAGGACTAACCAAGGCACCTGAAACCCCACACCAGGAAGAAATGCGATCGAGTTCGTCTTGCATTGTGGAGGCGATTCCCCGTCTGTCTCTTCCCTGTCGATATACCAGAATATCATCAGCAAAAGTCATAGTTCTTCCCCTCCCATCCAGCTGTTGGGCCGTGATCGTTATTGTGTACACATTAAATAGAACTGGTGACAATGGTGAGCCTTGTGGCAGCCCAGGACAAATGGATGTTGGCTCGGAAGACCAACTTCCACATCTGAGTATCACCTTCCTCTGAAACAGTGCCGCGGCGATCCATCTAATGAGGAAGGGGTTCACCGCCAGTTTGAGAAGCATATGCATGAGATATTCAAATGGTACCCTGTTGTATGCATCCTCCAGATCTATAGCAGCAGCACATGTCTCCTCTCGTCTGTGGAAGCCTTCGAAGACGTCATAGGCAAATACTGCCGCATTGAGCCATGTCTCTTTGTTATATCTATAACCTCTGAGTGTGGATGGGAATACGCGTTTCTGTTCAGGCTAAAAAGAGGCAAATCATGGGTGGGCCGGGCAGAAGATGTCATCAAACAGGTCTGTGGGCTTACCAATATCAGCGTTGGTGAGGAGTGGATACCGGTGCCTACGTCATTCAAGGGAACTTTCTCATGTATTGTCACACTCGACAGGAAAAGTAGGGAACAGAACCCGGTCGTGGTTAATGCTGAGGTCAACGGTCTCATCTGCGATAATACCGATGAGAAAGATGCAGTCATCTATACAGACGGATCTGTAAGACGACACGAAAGAAGTGCATGGGCATTTACAGCACGCTCGGCAGGCAGAATAGTCAAGGAAGACAGTGGTGCATACGCCATGACCACGAGTAGCATGACAATGGAGGTGATGGCAGTGACCAAGGCATTCAAATGGTTAGAGTCACAAGACTACATCCACGCATGTATACTGAGTGATTCGATGAGCATGATAAAAAAAGTGGAGGCGGGCTTTGTACGCATGCAATGGGTAGAGTCGTTGCAGAAATCCAAAATACGTAAGGTCACCTTTGTCTATGTCCTATAAGTCCCGCGGACATGCGGGAGTACGGGGAAATGAGAGAGCGGACAGGTTGGCTAGCTGCGCTGTCGTTGAGGACGGGCAAACGATGGATCGGGCGGACATCATCAATGCCCTTCGAGATGTTCGAGAGCACATCATCAATGCCCTTCGAGAGCACAGAACTTCGACAAACACAGATCAACGTCACTTCTTCGGATGATGGAAATGGGAGTTAAGATGGGCATGGCCAGAAATGAGAAACTTGGTGGCCGTGTAAAAGAAGACTTATCAACCAACATAGAACTGGAGTCGTCAGTCGCTGGACACTGAGGGAATTGCTGAAGAGGGGATCTGAGCACCTATGGACATGTCCGGAGTGCAATGATGATGACCCGCAAATAACTCAATAACAATTTTTTTTAAAATTATGAAGTCTCAAAACAACTAAAAATGAAAGAGAAAAACTAAACACAATTAAAATCTTCCTCTTCTTCTTCTTTCCTTCCTCAGCTGCCTTTCAGCGTCGAGGGGAGATATAATTTGCGGTCTTTTGCTCTTCTGTTCGCCTCTGCTGCTGTTATGTTTCCTAGTGCTTCTAATATTCCATCAATCCATCTTTTTCGTGGTTGACCCTTGGGTCTGGTGTTCTCACAATGCTTGTTGAAGGCTCGTTGTGTTGTGTTTTGATCTTTCTGCCTTGTCACGTGGCCAAACCATTTTATCTGTTGTTTCCTTATATATTCTATCTTCATCTTCTTCTTCTTTCCTTCCTCATTTGCCTTTCAGCGTCGAGGGGAGATATAATTTGCGGTCTTTTGCTCTTCTGTTCACCTCTGCTGCTGTTATGTTTCCTAGTGCTTCTAATATTCCATCCATCCATCTTTTTCGTGGTCGACCCTTGCGTCTGGCATTCTCACAACGTTTGTTGAAAGCTTGTTGTGTTGTGTTTTGTTCTTTCTGCCTTGTCACTTGGCCAAACCATTTTATCTGTTGTTTCTTTATATATTCTATGGCTGGGGCTATTCTTAGCTTTTTTATCAGTTCTTCATTTCTGATCTTATCTCTCAGGCTGTTTCCTGTCATTCGTCTACCACATTTCATCTCTTTAGAGGTTATTTTTCTTATTGTTCTTGCATCTAGAGTCCAGGTCTGGCATTGGTAGCACAACATTGAAATGAAGATTGTATTGTATAGTGCTCGTTTTGCCTCCAGAGTTATTTCCTTGTTGGACAATAGTGGTGGTAACTGTCCGATGATTTGACAAACTTTATTGCATCTTGATTCTATCTCTGCCGTTTGAGAATTATCGTTTGTCATTAGACTTCCTAGGTATTTAAATTCCTCTACTTGTTTTAGTTGTCTGCCTTCTATAGTTATGTTGATGTTCTGTTTATTTTTGGCAACATTCATGACTTCTGTTTTGTTGATGTTGATTTTCATGTTGTATTTTGTGCCTGAGATGTTGAGTTTGTTTAAGTGTTCTTGTAGGTCTTCTATTGTTTCATGTATTAGTGCCTGATTGTCTGCAAATAAAAGCTCGTTGATCTCCTCTGGTCTCTGATGGGTTGGCTAGCTTGCATATATGGTCCATGTATGTAATAAACAGTAGGGGGGATAGTACGCACCCCTGTCTTACACCTGATCTAACTTCGAAGTGGTCTGTGTAGCCTGCTGCTGTTCTGACCCTGCAGCTGCTGTTGACATAGGACTTTTAATAAGGTTGGTTAGATGTTGGCATACTACTTATGTTGTATTTCCCACAGTTGTTCTCTGTTTACTCTGTCGAATGTTTTTTTCAGGTCAATGAAGGCTATGTATAAGTTTTGATTGTGTTCTGTCGTTTTTTTTCTGCAAGCAGTTTTAGTGTGAATAGTGCATCGATACATCCTCTGGTTTTTTTTTTAACCCTTTTTGAGAATCTCTAAACTGTAGTTCTGTTATTGGTCTCAGCCTTTTTCCCAAGATTTTGGTGTATAGCTTTCCTACATGGCTGAGAAGAGATATACTTCTATATTGATTGCAGTCTCTTTTACTACCTTTCTTTTTCCATATTGGTACGATGATTGCCTGTTGCCAGTCTTCTGGGGCCTGTTGTTGGTGCCATGCTGCATTAATATTTAATAACAACTCAAATGAGACAAATAAAAAGGGATTTTTGGAGAATGTTAAAAGACACAGCTGCCTACTAAAAGTAATCTTGGAAGTGAAAATACAAGGTAAAAGAGGCAGACCAAGACTAACATGGACGAGTAACATCAAAAGATGAACAAGTCAACCTATGACAACCTGCACCATCAAAGCAAGAGACAGAGTGGAATGGCGCTCCATGGTAGCCAACCTTCTCTGCTGTGACGGCATTCAGTGATAATGAATGATTTTCAGTTAAAACAAGAAAAATACAATTTTTGTGAAACTCCACATTTTTCTTCTTAAAATTAATCTCTGCATAAAATTTGTCTAAAAATAAAATACACAGAGAATTGCAAAAATGGTTCTGCTTAAATGTGAACTAACCAATGAGATGGTACCCATGTATGAACTGACGATATAAACTGTAGACTGGCACTTTCTGGAAGTGATGAAAAGTCAAAACTTTTTTTTTTCACATTATCTCACAGGAAATTACTGAGATTGGCTGAAGGGACTTGGATTTTAATGCATTTAACCAATGATATCACATGATTAGCTCTTGATTCTTGACCCTTCCCACGTCGTTGGACGTCACATAGTGCTTGTTGTGTTTTCCACCACCCATCTCTATTCTGGGTGAGATGTTTGATCTTATCTAATGAGTCTATGTCTGCCAACTTTCATGATTAGTTATCTGATTACTCTCAATGCACATCAAACAACTGTCTATAAGTACTCACATGTGAAATGTGTTATATATAATGAGGTCAGGAAAATAACGTCACTATCAATACAATTTGCTGTCCACTGGATACCCTGAGGATGGATGACAACATGAGTTCATGTTAATGGCTGTTCGCTCTTCTATTCTTGGAATCAGTTTCACTCCAGTCAGGAATTCCTCATATCTGCTCCACTACTTGCTACAACATTTCCACAAAAGTCATCAAGTCAATTGTACAACTGACTTTCCATGTGTTTTTGATTTTACAAATTTGATTGTGACCTTTACTACTAGCATCTGCATTGAGAGAGCTATAGTTAATATGTGATGCCTTTCTTTGTACAGAACTTACTTCCCTGGCCTTTTGACAGTCCAATCCAGACATCCTTGCCCAGACTTGCAGTCACATTGGTCAGGAAGAGAGACTCACTGTGTGAGTGGATGCTGGCTAGACCAGCTCCCAGACTAGCACAAGCAGCATTGCTTTCACCCCAAGATATGGGTGACAAGGTCTCAATGTAGTAGCAGTTACCAGCAAAGTGAAGCCAGGTGTTGTCGGGACACCTCCCTGAGGTATTAAAGGCTCCTGTGGGTGGAGGGCTTCCTGTGAGTGCAAAATGACAACAGTCAGTCTAAAATTACACACAGGAGAAACAATATATTTTCAAAGAATAGAAAATATTCCCTTCCCCTAGTGTCACATAAATTCTAATTCTAACATTCAGCAAAAAGTAATTGTTCCAGCACATCAATTGTCTAATCATTTTCATAAGACAATCAAATAATATTCACATTAAATGCATGTAAAAAATAATTTTAAAAAAATTTAATTAAAAACAGTTATTGGGATTTGTAGTGCTCTTTGAACTGTTTTAGCTCCATTCTAATTAAATAAAACACTTAAATACAACAGGGTTTTAGGCAAGGTTGTGTGCTGTCACCAGATTTATTTAATATTTATAGTAAGATTATTTTAAGATCCATAAGGTGCATGCCTGGAATAACAATCGGAGGTCATAATATAATAATCTAAAATATGCTGATGATACAGTTTTTAATCACTAAGAGTGAAAATTAGTTATAAGAAATGTTAAACATTATAGTGAAACAAAAATTAAAGGATTCAGCCTTAATAGTAAAAAGACAGAAGTAAGGGTAACAACAAAGAAAAAGACATCACCTCAGTGCAAAATAAAGACAAGTGGAACAATATTAAAACAAGTAAATGAATTTAAATATCTGGGAACAATGTTAACCTCAGATGGTAGATGTACAAAAGAGGGGAGGTGCAGAATAGCTCAGGCAAAAGCAGCTTTCCAAAAATGAGGAAGATACTGTGCAATCCATTTTTGACAATAGAACAAGAAAAAGAGTTCTTAAATGTTATGTAGAGCCAGTCTTAACATATGGATGTGAATCATGGACAATAGGACAACAGACAAGAAAATCACTGAAGTCTGTAGAAATGTGGTTTTACAGAAGAATGTTGAGAATACCATGGACAGCTAAGAAGAGCAATGAAAACATTCTGAAAGAGACCACAGCAAAAAAAGCTAATTTCCAATATTAGGAAGAAACAATCATCATTGTTTGGCCCTGTAATGAGAAGAGAACAGCTGGAATATATTGTAACAACTGGAAAAATTGAGGGACGAAGAGATAGAGGGAAGCAAAGAGAGAAAATACCAGACAGCTTATGAGAATGGCTTGGCAGAAGGTCAAGAACAGAAATGATAAATAACTGTCGAGATCGAAAGTTGTGGAGAGATATGATCACCTATGCCAGCAAGCCCAGTACTTGATGATTATGAATTAACACTTAATCATTTATTTTTTTTATTGTTTGCAAAAATGGCTGCTTAGATAGCTTGTAATGAAGTCTGTCTGTTTATTTGAGTAAAACTGTTCAGAAAACTCGAACACAATTACAGGCTATTACCAAAATTCACTTCACAGATAAAATTTAACTGCATCCGACAGGGCAAAATTTGCCACTGGCCATCCACAGTGTGTGTTACACAGGTCTGACTCTGTTCCAGTTTTGGCTCGTCTTTCCCCCAGTTTGTAAACCTGACAGGCCAGCCATCTGCCCAAGTGAAGAAGGAACTAGCCTGGACAAAAATAAATTGTGGACATGGCAGGTTATACATTGATGTTGTTATTTGGTACCAAATCTGCGCATGTAATAATGAGGTAGACACACCCAGCCTATGTAGTTGCCCCTCCTCTTGTGCAGTCACTAGTCAGATTATAAACCTTAGACCCTCAATAATCATGGTGGCATATGCCCCCTAGAAAGGTCTGCAACTCTGTGAGCACTTGTTAGATTGCTACCTCTGAAACAACCCCCCCCCCCCCCCCCCCCCCCCCCCCCCCCCGTCATGTTATCCGCCCTGAATTCCCAGTCAGGTTAGCAAAATTGAACCCTAATTGGTCAGGCTTTATTGAACCCTAATTGGCCTTGTTTTGAACTCTGGAAATCCAGTAATCATATTATCAACTCTGGACATCCAGTAATCATATTATCAACTCTGGACATCCAGTAATCAGATTATCAACTCTGGACATCCAGTAATCAGATTATCAACTCTGGACATCCAGTAATCATGTTATCAACTCTGGACATCCAGTAATCATGTTATCAACTCTGGACATCCAGTAATCATGTTATCAACTCTGGACATCCAGTAATCATGTTATCAACTCTGGACATCCAGTAATCATGTTATCAACTCTGGACATCCAGTAATCATATTATCAACTCTGGACATCCAGTAATCATATTATCAACTCTGGACATCCAGTAATCATATTATCAACTCTGGACATCCAGTAATCATGTTATCAACTCTGGACATCCAGTAATCATGTTCTTAACTCTGGACATCCAGTAATCATATTATCAACTCTGGACATCCAGTAATCATATTATCAACTCTGGACATTCAGTAATCATGTTATCAATTCTGGAACTTTAAAAGCAGGTCAGCAAACCTAAACTGTGAGACATCACAACCCAAACCTTGCACTTCCATCATTATGTGATTACATGTAGATCCCCTTTGTGAGTAGATCCTCTCACACTTTTATTTATCAGATTACCATCTTTGAGCCCTCAATTATTTTCAACCCTGGATCTTCAGTAATCAGGTTAACCTGTCTGGACTTCAATAATCAAACTGGTGCGTTAGAAGAACAGATTAAAAAATTAAAGAGCTGATATCTGACAATCTAGCAGTGGTTTTTGTAGATAGATTGGTGGTGCAAATTGAATGATCATGGCAGTGATTTACTATCAGAATTGCTAGGGAGAAACAGAAGTTATACCACTGCTACCTCAAGTATGAGAATGAAGAATAATGTGGAAACTGCAGCTTGGAGAGGGTTATCTCACACGCCAGTGTTTAGTTCCAGTCCAAGATGGAAGATTGCTTTCCTTCATCTGGCTATGGATGCTTGATCTGTGGCCTAAAAGGCCGTCATCGTGAAATGTCCATTGTTATTGAAACAGAAATCTTGACTCTTCTATACAATTTTAAGATCTGGCAAATTCTAATCAGCATCTAACAGTGTTTTCACCTTTTGGTCCTAAAGGCATAACTAAAATCGATGTATGGAATGTTGAAACAAAACTGCAGCAACAAAATTCATCCAAGTGACAAGTGAGATGGAAAGATAAGCTAATTGGGAATCAGTCAAATGTGACAGCCAGTAACAAGGTTGTTAGTGGATAACAAAAAAATAGTATTATATTCAGACATAGAAGATGGAAAAACACAGAGAAGGGATAGGAATAATGACAAATACAGCTGCAAGAAGCCTTGTAGAATGGGAGCCAGAACTGTCTGATAAGAGCTCACTACAAATCAAGATATGGAAGACTCATAATTATACAATGAGGTGGAAGATGAAATCAAAGATGAGTTTTATTATCAACAACAACTTACAATTAAAATAACTAAACATAATATGCATGGTTATTTTAATGCCAAATAAGAAATAACAACATGGAAGTTGATAAGACAATGGAGAAAGAACAACAAACAAAAATGAACAATTAATTGATTTATATTAAAAGAAGGTTTGATTATAGGCGGAACATAAGTTTCCAAGAAATACACAAATTAAACAGGTTATCTCCTGATGATTGAACTAAAGCCAGATTGACCACCCATGTATTAGAAGGCAATTCAGAAGGTACTTACAAAGTGGAAAAGAGGTATAGCTGTCGAAATGAAAAAAGAGAGGTGTGACTTTTCTATAAGCTGTCTCTAAAGCATTCTGTAAGATCATCAAAGACGCCATGAGCACTTTCAGGTGATGAGAAGAGACAACGAGAGAATCTCACAGAAGCCATCAAATGGAAAAGGAGGGTTAAAAAAAAAGGCCAACCTAGAGAAACACTAAAATAACCACTGAGGTGAGAAGCATCGACAGCAGGCATCAGCTTCCCACTGAGGTTGAGAGGCTCGCCCAGAACACGACGTTTGGTGCGATACATTGCAGGTTCTGTGCAACATTTGACGCTTGATAACAAAGATCACATCAACCTAGAATTTCTGCCCTATGTGATGTCACTGGGCTTGACAAGATAGACAGATAGACATATAGATAAGGTTGGATAGGACATGATGGATGGGTAGATAGACAGACAGATAGACATATAGATAAGGTTGGATAGGATATGATGGATGGGTAGATAGACAGACAGATAGACATATAGATAAGGTTGGATAGGACATGATGGATGGGTAGATAGACAGACAGATAGACATATAGATAAGGTTGGATAGGACATGATGGATGGGTAGATAGACAGACAGATAGACATATAGATAAGGTTGGATAGGACATGATGGATGGGTAGATAGACAGACAGATAGACATATAGATAAGGTTGGATAGGACATGATGGATGGGTAGATAGACAGACAGATAGACATATAGATAAGGTTGGATAGGACATGATGGATGGGTAGATAGATAGACAGATAGACATATAGATAAGGTTGGATAGGACATGATGGATGGGTAGATAGACAGACAGATAGACATATAGATAAGGTTGGATAGGACATGATGGATGGGTAGATAGACAGACAGATAGACAGACAGATAGACATATAGATAAGGTTGGATAGGACATGGTGGATGGGTAGATAGACAGACAGATAGACATATAGATAAGGTTGGATAGGATATGATGGATGGGTAGATAGACAGACAGATAGACATATAGATAAGATTGGATAGGATATGATGGATGGGTAGATAGACAGACAGATAGACATATAGATAAGATTGGATAGGATATGATGGATGGGTAGATAGACAGACAGATAGACATATAGATAAGATTGGATAGGATAGGATATGATGGATGGGTAGATAGATAGACAGACAGACATATAGATAAGGTTGGATAAGATATGATGGATGGGTAGATAGATAGACAGATAGACATATAGATACGATTGGATAGGATATGATGGATGGGTAGATAGATAGACAGATAGACATATAGATAAGGTTGGATATGATATGATGGATGGGTAGATAGACAGACAGATAGACATATAGATAAGGTTGGATAGGATATGATAGATGGGTATCTAGATAGACAGATAGACATATAGATAAGGTTGGATAGGATATGATGGATGGGTAGACAGACTTTAGGTGTCAGAATTTAAGTTTTTATGAAAACGTCCAACAGAATGGTTCATGCACCAAACATTTAGATTTATTTGTGGACAGAAGTAGTACAATAAGTTTACCACTCACCATACCACTCCCTCGTCATACCACTCCCTCGTCATACCACTCATAATACCACTCATAATACAACTCATCATACTACTCACCATACCACTCATCCTACCACTCATCATACCACTCACCATATCACTCATCATACCACTCACCATACCACTCACCATACCACTCATCATACCACTCACCATACCACTCATCATACCACTCATCACTCTCTGCTGTCTGTTAAAGAGGAATGAGTTTCTATGAGTTTTGTCTGGAGTGCAACTATGTTACTCTTCATCAATTAAAGAGTCATAAATGGAAGCGATAACTTTACAAATTATTTGCCTGCATGGACAGTGATGAAGGTCATGAATTATCTCTTAAGATGAAGTCACGATAGAGCATTACGTTAATGTGTTCATCTAATGAGGTTGTCTAACTTCTAGGCTCACCCTCACCCGATACTTCTAGGAAAGAAGGCATGGCATAGTGCTGGTTGCATTACCCAAACAAGTACCAATGGTAAGATAAGAGCACTAACCCACTCTGTCTACACCAGGCTCAAGGTAGGGTGAGCTTCTTTTCCTCTTTTCTGCTTCTAAAGATGGTTGCCTGAAGTAGGGTCAGAGATTATTTGTGAAGTGACTTACTGATAAACATGATTCACAAGGACAAATATAAGACATACCAGGCTGTACTTCAATCCGATCCAGAACTGAACATAGTCTGTGTGCTGTGTAAGGATTTCTGCATATGCCTGTTCAATTCTACAAGATGTTGTCAGAAAAATAAGAAATAACAAATGTTAGTCAAAGAAATAAGAGATAACAAATGTTAGTCAAAGAAATAAGAGATTACAAGCATTTCATAAAAAAAAATTAATTACAAAATATCAGAGAATACAAATACTGGTAAAAGAAATAAGGGAACACAAATATGGTCAATGAAATAAGAGATTACAAATATGGATCAAATAAATAAAAGACTACAAATATGGGTAAAGAAGATATTACAAATATTAGTCAAAGAAATCAGACAGTCCATATATGTGAATTTGTAATAAATGGTTTCTTGTATACTCGTTTGGAGTATAATATTTCCCGTGTGTTACCGTGGCCTCATTATGAGGGAAATAAAGAATAGTGACACTGTGACCTTCCAGGCATGTCGTAAGAAGCGACTAAGGAGGTCGATCGATGGCTTGACAAGCTGTCATTGTAAAAAAAGTATTGTTATGGAAACAGAGCCATAGATTTTAGAAGCAGTGAGCTCTGTAATATGTGCCATTTTGGCACGCAAGGTTTCTGTTTTTGAGATTGTGGTTCTGCCCTATGTGCCGTCTTCGGCTCGAAAGGACAATAGATAGAGATTGATAGATATAAATGACATGTGATGAGAAGAGATAATAGTTGAATAAAAAAGCAAGCTCTCATGTGGGAAACAACAGGTAAGAGGAAAAGAAGAAGACCCAGAGAGACACTGAGAAGAACACTGATGAGGGAGGCAAGAGCAACAGGAATCGGCTCCCTCAATGAGATAGAGCTCTTTGCACAGAACAGAGACAAATGGCAAGATTTGATAAAATATATTTAAAAGAATTGAAAACTGCTAGAATAAAAATTTAGATAAGAGGAGTATCTTGTTCAACGCCCTATGGGCTGGCTACGGCTCAAAAGGTCAATAGATAGTATAAATGACAAAGAATGGTTTGAAGTAGGTCCTATTAATGACAAAGAATGGTTGAAGTAAGTCCTATTAATGACAAAGAATGGTTGAAGTAGGTCCTATTAATGACAAAGAATGGTTGAAGTAGGTCCAATTAATGACAAAGAATGGCTTGAAGTAGGTCCTATTAATGACAAAGAATTGTTTGAAGTAGGTCCTATTAATGACAAAGAATTGTTTGAAGTAGGTCCTATTAATGACAAAGAATGGTTGAAGTAGGTCCTATTAATGACAAAGAATGGTTGAAGTAAGTCCTATTAATTACAAAGAATGGTTGAAGTAGGTCCTATTAATGACAAAAAATGGTTGAAGTAGGTCCAATTAATGACAAAGAATGGTTTGAAGTAGGTCCTATTAATGACAAAGAATTGTTTGAAGTAGGTCCTATTAATGACAAAGAATTGTTTGAAGTAGGTCCTATTAATGACAAAGAATTGTTTGAAGTAGGTCCTATTAATGACAAAGAATGGTTGAAATAGGTCCTATTAATGACAAAGAATGGTTGAAATAGGTCCTATTAATGACAAAGAATGGTTTGAAGTAGGTCCTATTAATGACAAAGAATGGTTTGAAGTAGGTCCTATTAATGACAAAGAATGGTTGAAGTAGGTCCTATTAATGACAAAGAATGGTTTGAAGTAGGTCCTATTAATGACAAAGAATGGTTGAAGTAGGTCCTATTAATGACAAAGAATGGTTTGAAGTAGGTCCTATTAATGACCAAGAATTGTTTGAAGTAGGTCCTATTAATGACAAAGAATGGTTGAAATAGAACCTATTAATGACAAAGAATTGTTTGAAATAGGTCCTATTAATGACAAAGAATTGTTTGAAGTAGGTCCTATTAATGACAAAGAATGGTTGAAGTAGGTCCTATATATGACAAAGAATGGTTGAAATAGGTCCTATTAATGACAAAGAATGGTTGAAATAGGTCCTATTAATGACAAAGAATGGTTGAACTAGGTCCTATTAATGACAAAGAATGGTTGAAATAGGTCCTATTAATGACAAAGAATGGTTGAAATAGGTCCTATTAATGACAAAGAATTGTTTGAAATAGGCCCTATTAATGACAAAGAATGGTTGAAATAGGTCCTATTAATGACAAAGAATGGTTGAAATAGGTCCTATTAATGACAAAGAATTGTTTGAAATAGGTCCTATTAATGACAAAGAATTGTTTGAAATAGGTCCTATTAATGACAAAGAATTGTTTGAAATAGGTCCTATTAATGACAAAGAATGGTTGAAATAGGTCCTATTAATGACAAAGAATACTCTTACAGCCCAAATTTTTCCCAGACTCATTAAGTCCCCATTTACATTTATATTATAGTTTGTTTCAAAACTTGTGCATTCAAACTTTATCTAATATTTTGAAAACCACTGTACGGATTGCCATGAAATTGTTGCCCGCCTTAGATTTTCTGGGACATTATGATGTTATAATTTACAATTGCACAGATAGTGCAGTTTTCTTAAGTGACACGTTTCTTTGATCTTTGTTGGCCTAATAATTATTGTTTCCCTACAAATATAGTTTACAGTAATTGAGCAAATTCCTCACGTGATGAACCAGACCCTTTTACCACCATTAGTGGCATCAGTCCTACAACATCATTGTCCCACCCACCCTCCTAATCTTCTCTTAAAGAATAAAGAACAGATTTGGTGATGACCTCATTGTCTAGAATAAGGCCACATTTAGTGCCAGAGCTGTCAGCGAGTTTGTTGGCTATTTTATTTTATAACTCAACACACCACAGACAATACATCACAGACAACTCAACACACCACAGACAACACACCACAGAGAACTCAACCCACCATTGAGAAATAAACACACAACAGAGAACTAAACACACCACAGAGAACTAAACACACCACACAACACACCACAGACAACACATCACAAAGAACTCAACACACCACAGACAACACATCACAGAGACCTCAACACATCACAGAGAACTCAACACACCACAGACAACACATCACAAAGAACTCAACACACCACAGACAACACATCACAGAGACCTCAACACATCACAGAGAACTCAACACACCACAGACAACACATCACATAGAACTCAACACACCACAGACAACACATCACAGATAACTCAACACACCACAGACAACACATCACAGAGAACTAAACACACCAAAGAGAACACACCACATAGAACTCAATACACAACAGAAAACACACCACAGAGAATTCAACCCACCACAGACAACACACCACAGAGAACTCAACCCACCATTGAGAACTAAACACACAACAGAGAACTAAACACACCACAGAGAACTAAACACACCACACAACACACCACAGACAACACACCACAGAGAACTAAACACACAACAGAGAACTAAACACACCACAGAAAACTCAACCCACCACAGACAACTCAACACACCACAGAGAACGCAACACACCACAGAGAACTTTACCCACCACAGACAATACACCACAGAGAACTCAACCCACCACTGAGAACTAAACACACCACAGAGAACTCACCACACAGAACTCAACACACCACAGAGAACTAAACACACCACAGAAAACTCAACCCACCACTGAGAACTAAACACACCACAGACAATACACCACAGAGAACTCAACCCACCACAGAGAACTAAACACACCACAGAAAAGTCAACCCACCACTGAGAACTAAACACACCACAGACAATACACCACAGAGAACTCAACACACCACAGACAACACACCACAGAGAACTCAACACACCACAGAGAACACACCACAGAGAACTAAACACACCACCGAGAACTAAACACACCACAGAAAACTCAACCCACCACTGAGAACTAAACACACCACAGACAATACACCACAGAGAACTAAACACACCATACAGAACTAAACACACCACAGACAATACACCACAGAGAACTCAACACACCACAGAGAACTAAACACACCACAGAAAAGTCAACCCACCACTGAGAACTAAACACACCACAGACAATACACCACAGAGAACTAAACACACCACAGAGAACACACCACAGAGAACTCAACACACCACAGAGAACTAAACATACCACAGAAAAGTCAACCCACCACTGAGAACTAAACACACCACAGACAATACACCACAGAGAACTCAACCCACCACAGAGAACTAAACACACCACAGAGAACTAAACACACCACAGAAAAGTCAACCCACCACTGAGAACTAAACACACCACAGACAATACACCACAGAGAACTCAACCCACCACAGAGAACTAAACACACCACAGAGAACTAAACACACCACAGAAAAGTCAACCCACCACTGAGAACTAAACATACCACAGACAATACACCACAGAGAACTCAACACACCACAGAGAACACACCACAGAGAACTCAACACACCACAGAGAACTCATTACAGAGAACTCAATACACCACAGACAACATACCACAGAGAACTCAACACACCACAGAGAACTCAACACACCACAGAGAACTCATCACAGAGAACTCAATACACCACAGAGAACACACCACAGAGAACTCAACCCACCACAGAGAACTCAATACACCACAGACAACATACCACAGAGAACTCAACACACCACAGAGAACTCAACACGCCACAAATAACTCAACACACCATAGAGAACTCAACCAGAATTCATTGCCCTGCCTTGTCTGCTGTTAACTCACCCACTGCTGAGAGTAACTAGATGACCTCCGTCTGCCACACAAATGCTTTCAGCTGATGTCCAGTTCAGATACTCTTCATAGAATCTGTAGCAGCTGTTATGGAACCTTTGGTACCCTGCATGGCAGCCCGTTGAGTCTGGGGCCGTTGTCGGGATGCTAGGATCTGACAACAAGAGTTATTGATGGTGTCAGGGTACGAACTGTAGCAAAACTAGGATAAGGATACTGATTATATTATATATGGGCCTTTTCGTCTTGTCAGACG
Organism: Megaustenia siamemsis; assembly: GCA_032433765.1. Classification (NCBI taxonomy): domain Eukaryota; kingdom Metazoa; phylum Mollusca; class Gastropoda; order Stylommatophora; family Ariophantidae; genus Megaustenia; species Megaustenia siamemsis. Next base: position 2,603,270 of record JAVIAB010000105.1, read on the forward strand.
GTCTAGTGGAGGCTATTATATATATGGGCCTTTTCGTCTTGTCAGAAGGTCTAGTGGAGGCTATTATATATATGGGCCTTTTCATCTTGTCAGACGGTCTAGTGGAGGCTATTGTATATATGGGCCTTTTCGTCTTGTCAGAAGGTCTAGTGCAGTGATGGCCAATTTCTTTCAAATGGCGGGCCACTTTTATATTATTTTTTGTGTCAGAATTGGTTCTATATAGCACCGATGAACTCTCTTTCTCATTTCTATTGACATAGATTTGTTGCATAAGATATTTTTCATTTTATGAAATGCTATTTTGGCCTGAGCTATTCTGCTTTTTATTTCCGTGGTGCATCTTCCATCCGATGTTATTATTGTGCCCAAGTATTTGACGTGTTGCACTTGTTTCAAATTTTCTAGAGAATATATAGACCAAAATATGTCATAAATAAATAAAAAAATAAATAATTGGACAGTTATCACCACTATTGTCCAACAAGGAAATAACTCTGGAGGCAAAACGAGCACTATACAATACAATCTTCATTCCAACATTGTGCTACCAATGCCAGACCTGGACCCTAGATGCAAGAACAATAAGAAAAATAACCTCTACAGAGATGAAATGTGTTAGACGAATGACAGGAAACAGTCTGAGAGATAAGATCAGAAATGAAGAACTGAGAAAAAAGCTAGGAATAGCCCCCGCCATAGAATGTGTAAGGAAACAACAGATAAAATGGTTTGGCCCCGTGACAAGACAGAAAGATCAAAACACAACACAAGAGCATTCAACAAACATTGTGAGAACACCAGACCCAAGGGTCGACCACGAAAAAGATGGATCGATGGAATATTAGAAGCACTAGGAAACATAACAGCAGCAGAGGCGAACAGAAGAGCAAAAGACCGCAAATTATATCTCCCCTCGACGCTGAAAGGCAGATGAGGAAGGAAAGAAGAAGAATAATATGACACGCTAGAGAATATATGGACCAACTGAACCAAAAAAGTGAGAACACCCAAAGCATAACGAGAGTGTCGGATACCACCAAATATGAAGGATGGATCAAGTCATCATACTTCTCCTACGCACTGGCCACAATAGAATGAGAAATCACATGCTCACCAAATTCAAAATAGGTACAACCAGCCTATGGCACTGTACAATATGACTACAAAATATGTTCTACAGGATTGCCCCCAGTACACAGACCTGAGAAGAGCAATGTGGTCCACGCCCACCTCCCTGGAAGAGAATCTATATGGGGCAATCGATTCGCTTAAACAAACAGCTGACTTCATGAGAGAGTCTGCAATCCTACTCTGATTGAGTCTTGATCGCAGAGAGAGAGAGAGAGAGAGAGAGAGAGAGAGAGAGAGAGAGAGAGAGAGAGAGAGAGAGAGAGAGAGAGAGAGAGAGAGAGAGAGAGAGAGAGAGATGGGCCAATGCTTACCTTCTAGAAAATATATGGACCAACTGTAGGTTGGAGGAAATCTGAACACTATTAAGTTGTGCAACGAAAATGATCTGTGGACTAAGCTTAAAGATAAAGACATACTCACCTTTCCTGCACTCACAAACATAGGCCATTGCTGTACTACACTGCCTGTCATTCCATGCGCCTGGGTTGCGTACGATCTCCACATCTACACAGTCCCTCTGTAACAACCAAAGGGAAAGTACTGACTGCTATTTCACTTACCTGAACTCTATGTGGCTTATTTAAAAGATAAGTAGTTCACATAAAAGTAAAGTAAAGTACCCCCCGTCACGCCAAGTGGCGTATAGGGAAATATGGTGTTAGTGACCCTATATTTTACAGACCTTCAGCACATGATTTTTGGGGTAATGTGGTCGGTATTACGCCCGTGCTGCTTTACTTTCCCAGAAAAAATCCGGTACCCATTTAAGGCTGGGTGAACCCGGAGCCGTCGGTTGGGATCGAACCCTACCCCTTGTCCGTAGTAGTCCAGTTCACTAACCACTGAGCTATCGCGGCTCCCACTAATTTTTAGGGAATTAGTAAAACCCAGGTGTCCTCGCCAGGGAACGAACCCCGGCTGTTGCCGTGGTAAGCCAACCGCCTATCGATTGCGCTAACCGGACACCCTAGTTCACATAAACTGTTTATAAATAAATAGATGAAGAAGTAAGAGAAGCTATCAAATCAATCTCACAGATGCTCTTTACAGCTGTACCTTTATCTGTTTGTTTTCTGTCAGCACATAGTGAGATGTAGGCAGATGGTGTCATCACATAGTGAGATGTAGGCAGATGGTGTCATCACATAGTGAGATGTAGGCAGATGGTGTCATCACATAGTGAGATGTATGCAGATGGTGTCATCACATAGTGAGATGTATGCTGATGGTGTCATCACATAGTGAGATGTATGCTGATGGTGTCATCACATAGTGAGATGTATGCTGATGGTGTCATCACATAGTGAGATGTATGCTGATGGTGTCATCACATAGTGAGATGTATGCTGATGGTGTCATCACATAGTGAGATGTATGCTGATGGTGTCATCACATAGTGAGATGTATGCAGATGGTGTCAGTACATAGTGAGATGTATGCTGATGGTGTCATCACATAGTGAGATTTATGCTGATGATGTCAGTACATAGTGAGATGTATGCTGATGGTGTCAGTACATAGTGAGATGTATGCTGATGGTGTCATCACATAGTGAGATGTAGGCAGATGGTGTCATCACATAGTGAGATGTATGCTGATGGTGTCATCACATAGTGAGATGTAGGCAGATAGTGTCATCACATAGTGAGATGTAGGCAGATGGTGTCATCACATAGTGAGATGTATGCAGATGGTGTCAGTACATAGTGAGATGTATGCTGATGGTGTCATCACATAGTGAGATTTATGCTGATGGTGTCAGTACATAGTGAGATGTATGCTGATGGTGTCAGTACATAGTGAGATGTATGCAGATGGTGTCATCACATAGTGAGATGTAGGCAGAGGGTGTCATCACATAGTGAGATGTAGGCAGATGGTGTCATCACATAGTGAGATGTAGGCAGAGGGTGTCATCACATAGTGAGATGTAGGCAGATGGTGTCATCACATAGTGAGATGTATGCTGATGGTGTCACCACATAGTGAGATGTAGGCAGATGGTGTCACCACATAGTGAGATGTAGGCAGATGGTGTCATCACATAGTGAGATGTAGGCAGATGGTGTCATCACATAGTGATATGTAGGCAGATGGTGTCATCACATAGTGAGATGTATGCAGATGGTGTCATCACATAGTGAGATGTATGCTGATGGTGTCATCACATAGTGAGATGTATGCAGATGGTGTCATCACATAGTGAGATGTATGCAGATGGTGTCAGTACATAGTGAGATGTATGCAGATGGTGTCAGTACATAGTGAGATGTATGCTGATGGTGTCATCACATACTGAGATGTATGCTGATGGTGTCAGTACATAGTGAGATGTATGCTGATGGTGTCATCACATAGTGAGATGTATGCTGATGGTGTCATCACATAGTGAGATGTATGCTGATGGTGTCATCACATAGTGAGATGTATGCTGATGGTGTCATCACATAGTGAGATGTATGCTGATGGTGTCATCACATAGTGAGATGTATGCAGATGGTGTCAGTACATAGTGAGATGTATGCTGATGGTGTCATCACATAGTGAGATGTAGGCAGATGGTGTCATCACATAGTGAGATGTATGCTGATGGTGTCATCACATAGTGAGATGTAGGCAGATGGTGTCATCACATAGTGAGATGTATGCTGATGGTGTCACCACATAGTGAGATGTAGGCAGATGGTGTCACCACATAGTGAGATGTAGGCAGATGGTGTCATCACATAGTGAGATGTAGGCAGATGGTGTCATCACATAGTGAGATGTAGGCAGATGGTGTCATCACATAGTGATATGTAGGCAGATGGTGTCATCACATAGTGAGATGTATGCAGATGGTGTCATCACATAGTGAGATGTATGCTGATGGTGTCATCACATAGTGAGATGTATGCAGATGGTGTCATCACATAGTGAGATGTATGCAGATGGTGTCAGTACATAGTGAGATGTATGCTGATGGTGTCATCACATACTGAGATGTATGCTGATGGTGTCAGTACATAGTGAGATGTATGCTGATGGTGTCATCACATAGTGAGATGTATGCTGATGGTGTCATCACATAGTGAGATGTATGCTGATGGTGTCATCACCAACCACAAGACTGGGAGCTTTATCTGAAACACATCACAATCTGTCTCTATCAAAAGACTGCAAGCCTAATATGGTCACTGTTTATCCAGCCAAAATTAATGTTTATCCTGATAATAGTGACAAATCTCCATAGTTGAGTCAATTCTAATCAGTGCCTACTGTAATGACAACAAAATTAATGAGGGAAATATCCATTATTTAGCAAGATATACACTGACCTAAGATATACTGATTATACTGTACTACTAGCAGAAAATACTAAAGATCTACAACAATTACTTAATGAAATAAGCATAACAAGCAAAAGATATGGACTAGATATGAATATCAAAAAGACTAAAAGTATGATCATAAACAAAGAAAATACTCAAGACCTACAAATAAATATCAAAGTTGAAGGAATACACTTGGAGACAGTTCAGAGCTACAACTACCTGGGACACACTATAACCAGTGATGGAAAATGTACAACTGAAATAAACGAAAGAATAGGTATGGCAAAAAGTAATTTTAATGCCATGAAAAATATACTAACATCAAAACAAATAACACCAGGGCTAAAACTAAGAATAGCAAAATATTACATCTTCTCAACATTCCTGTATCGTGCAGAAACATGGACATTAGACCAGAAAACAAAACAGAAAATTGAAGTGTCTGAAATGTGGATTTATAGAAGAATAGGTAGAATTGGATGGAAAGAAAAGAAAACAAACAATGAAGTTTTAAAACAACTAAAAATGAAAAGAGAACTACTAAACACAATTAGAACAAGACAAATGAAATTTTGGGGCATATTAAAAGACAACAGCCTAATAAGAGTAATATTGGAAGGGAAAATACAAGGTAAAAGAGGCAGAAGCAGACCAAGACCAACATGGACGAGTAGCATCAAAAGATGGACAAGTCAACCTATGACAACCAGCACCATCAAAGCAAGAGACAGAGTGGAATGGCACTCCATGGTAGCCAATCTTCGATGCGGAGACGGCAATCAATGCTGATGATGATACACTGACATGTATCCCACAGGGGTAAGTATAGAAAGCCAGGAAGGCCCAGAAATGCATGGAAAAGAGAAATCATGGAAGCCCCTTAAGAACATTGGCCTAGTTTACCTGCTCCAAGATGGTGGAATAGAGTTTGTGTTCCATCAACTGCTGCAAGATTTGTATTTGGAGACTGATTCATTTCAGTTCTGTAATGTAGATTGTAAGTGAGGACAGCAAACAAGAATATTTTGATGAACTATCAGCCACAATAAATAAAGTCAAAGACACAGAGAAATTGTTTGTACTAGGAGATTTCAACGGTAGAGTAGGACAAAGGAGAACACCATGGGAATTATACCTAGGACCATTTAGTGACATTAGAACAGAGTGTAACAGTAACGGTGAACACCTACTAAATATTTGTGCAGAACATGATCTTTATATAACAAACACGTTTAATCAGCACAATCATAACCAAATACTCACTTGGTATAAATGGAATGACACGGACAAGGCCTCCCAAATCGATTTTATTTTGACTAGAAGACATCAAAGGAGGGACATAACAGACTCAAGATCTATACCAAATGCAATATTAGATACAGACCATAAGCCTGTTTTACTATGGCAGAAAAAATGGGTTAGGAAACAACAGATGACAAGACCTCAAGCACAAAGAATCGATCTAAAAGCAATAAAGAATGGAAACATACAAAAAGAAATAGAAGAATCCGTAACCAACAAATACCAAACCCGAATACAACCTACAAACATAGAAGAAGCATGGAAACAGTTTAAAGAAGGTTTAATAGAGTCAACACAAGAGAAATGCGGTCTAAAAAATATAGGAAAGAGCAGAAAGAAACTTACAAGATGGTGGAATGAAGTAGTAAAATCAGCAGTGAAACACAAGAAAGACAAGTATAAAACGTGGCAGAAGACAAAAACAACAGAAGACTACAATCACTATAGACAAGCCAGAAATGATAGCAAAAAGATCCTAGAACAAACAAAAGCAGACTCATGGAAAGCATTTGGTGAAGAATTAGCAAAAACATGTAGAGAAGAACCCAGAGAATTTTTCAAAAGTGTAAAAGCAATGAGAGTAAGAAATAATGATTATAACCCAACCACTATAATAAACGACAAGAAAGGTAGACCAATCAGCAGCAGGAAAAACATAATAATCAGATGGAGAGAATACTTTAAGGAATTATTAAACCAGGGAAATACAAACGGAAATACAGAGTTTAAATATAGGCAGTATGATGAACAGGAACCGAATATACTTAAAGCAGAAGTAGAATGGGCATTGAAACAGAATAAAAAGAACAAAGCAGCTGGTATAGATGGAATAACAACAGAAATGCTACTAGCTTGTAAGGAAACAGCTATAGATTGGCTTACTATCATATTCAATATGGCTTGGGAAGAAAGAAAAGTCCCAGACGATTGGCAAAAAGCTATCATTGTCCCATTTTGGAAGAATAAGGGAAGTAAAAGGGAGTGTGAAATGTACAGAGGAATATCCCTATTGAGTCAAGTTGGTAAAATGTTTGCTAAAATATTAGAGAGGAGAGTAAGATACATAATAGAACCACAATTAAGTAATAATCAATTCGGATTCAGAAAAGGCAAAAGCTGCACTGATGCTATATTTACATTGAGACAACTATGTGAAAAAACAATAGAATATGACAGAAACCTAAATATAGTGTTTATAGATCAGGAAAAAGCGTTTGACCGTGTGGACAGGAACAAACTTTGGCAAACTTTAGAAACATACGGGGTAGCAGGACAACTACTAGAAAATATAATAGCACTATATAAAAACAGTCAAAGTGCCGTCAGAACATCGGAAGGTCTGTCAGAATGGTTTCAGGTTACAACAGGAGTAAGACAAGGATGTGTCCTCTCACCACTCCTCTTCATCATATATATGGACAAAATAAATCAGGAAACAACCAACAACAAGGACAAATCAAATAATAACATAGAGGTAGAAAACTCCAACATCAATGAGCTACTCTTCGCAGATGACCAATGCCTAATATATGAGGATGAAAACCTGCTACAACAGCATTTAACATCTCTAGATAAAAGCTGCACAAACTACAGTATGAAAATTAACACAGCAAAAACAGAGGCTATAAGAATAAGCAAATTGAGACACCCATTAAACATCAAGATCAAAGACAAAGAAATAAAACAAGTAGAGGAATTCAAGTATTTAGGTGCAATGTTCACAGAAGATGGAAAACTAGACAGAGAAATTGACATGAGAATACAAAAAGCAAATGCTGTCACATACCAGCTTTCACCATTATTAAGACATCCAAACATTTCTATGCCAGCTAAACAACAAATGATAAATAGCATCTTCATACCAACTTTGTGCTATGAAAGTCAAACATGGTCCCTTTCTAAATCCCATTTAAGAAGAAAGATCAATACATGTGAGATGCGATGCTTGAGAAAAATAACAAACAACACAAGAAGAGATAGAATACCAAATGAAACCATAAGAAAAATGGTAGGAACAAAACCCTGCCAAGAATATATAGAACAACAACAACTTAAATGGTTCGGCCACCTGGTCAGAATGAATCCTCACCAATCACCATCAAGGGCGTTTTTCTCGAGAATGCATGGGAAAAGACCAAGAGGAAGACCCAGAAGAAGATGGATAGATGCAGTGACAGAGACATGTAACAACAAAGGAAAATCACTAATTCAGACAATTCGAGCAGCACAAGAACGACAAATGATATAAATCACGACACCTTTTAGGTATCAGTGAAAGAGAAAAGAAGAAGAAGAAGAATGTAGATTGTTGCATGAAACTACTGAACAAAACTTAAATTAAACTACTGATTTACACAAGTGCTACAGGGTTCATGCACTTAACTGCAGTCCTTTTTATTGAATCAGGAAGTGGTGAATATGACCTCCCTCCGTCATGACACTGAGAGCTGTTCAATAACCACCATTGTATTTGTTTGACGTCAATTACTTTCAGCTACTTCATGTAGACTGATGTGCCAGATCAACTTTAAGGATTCAATGCCAATGCTACGGTGTTCATGTGTCTGACAGTGGTCTTTAGAGTGAATCAAGTGTTACGGGTGCATCCATTGTTGACAATGTTGGGGTCTTCTTCTTCTGATACCTTTCAGCTCCCTGTGGAGTATAGGTCTTCAACAAACACTTTCCAAGCCATTCTGTTTCTTGTCATTCTTTTAAGACCATCCCATGTCTTTCCAATCATCTTCATCTCTGCTTCCATCTGTTTTCTCCAAGAATTCCTTGGTCTTGCTCTTTGCCTTTTCTCCTGGGAATTCCAAAAAAGAGCCTGTTGTGTAATACTCTCAGTTGGCTTCCGTAGGGTGTGTCCTATCCAGCGCCATCGTCTTCGCTGTATCTCTTTAACCACTGGTATTTGACTGGTACATTTCCATAATTCTATGTTAGTGATTTTGTCCTGCCATTTCCATCCTTATATTTTGCGTAAACATCCATTAATGAAAGTATGTATCTTCATGATTGTCATTTTAGTTGTTCTCCATGTTTCACAGCCATACAATAAGATTGACTTAACATTGGAGTTGAAAATTTTTATTTTAGTATTTAACCTAATTTCTTTGGATTTCCATATGTTTCCAAGTGCAACAAATGCTCCTCTTGCTTTTGATATCCTTATTTTGGTATCATTTTCTGTTCCTTCCTCTTTGTCTATATTACTGCCAAATATATGTAAGACTGTACGTCTAGTAGAGGTATTTCTCCTAGTTTTATTTGGTTATTGCCAACTGCATTAATTCTCATAATTTTGGTCTTATCTCTATTTATATTCAGTTCCATCTGTTGTGATCTCTCATCAAGTATGCTGATTTTATCTTTCATCTGTTGATGGCTGTGTGATAGGAGAGCTATGTCACCAGAAAGGTCTAAATCATCAAGTTGTTTGGTCAGTGACCACTGGATTCCATTTCTGTTGTTTTGAATTATTTTCATAATCCAATCTATGGCCAGTAGAAAGAGAAATGGAGACAGAAAGCATCCCTGCCTTACTCCTGTTCTTATTTCAAATGCTTCTGTAAGCTGCCCTTCATGCATCACACTACATTTCGTTCCTTCGTACATTGTTTTTATCAGTTTAATAAACTTTGTGGGAATTCCATAATGACTCAGCAACTTCCGAAGCATTCCTCTGTCTAAACTATCAAAGGCCTTTTCGTAATCTATGAATCCAATATAAAGTGGGGACTGTAGTTCTAAACTTTGTTCAACTATTATAAGTAGGGTAGTTATTTGATCAGTACATGATCTATTCTTCCTAAAACCTGCTTGTTCACCTCTCAAATGTTTCTCTATGGCCTCTTTTTTTAGTTTCTCCAGAATGATTCTGCTTAATATTTTTCCTGGCGCTGATAGTAGCATCATCATCATCATCAAGTACCGGGCCTGCTGGCGCAGGTGATCATGTCTCTCCACAACTTTCGATCTCGGCAGCTATTTATCATTTCTGTTGTTGACCTTCTGCCAAGCCATTCTCTTAAGCTGTCTGGTATTTTTTCTCTTTGCTTCCGTCTATCTCTTCGCCTCTCAATTTTCCCAGTTGTTACAATATATTCCAGTTGTTCTCTTCTCATTACATGGCCAAACAATGATGATTGTTTCTTCCTAATATTGGAAATTAGCTCTCTTTTTGCTTTGGCCTCTTTCAGAACGTTTTCATTACTCTTCTTAGCTGTCCATGGTACTCTCAACATTCTTCTGTAAAACCACATTTCTACAGACTCCAGTGATTTTCTTGTCTTTTGTCCTATTGTCCATGATTCGTATCCATATGTTAAGACTGGCTCTACATAACATTTAAGAACTCTTTTTCTTGTTTCTATTGTCAAAATTGGATTGCATAATATCTTCCTCATTTTTTGGAAAGCTGCTTTTGCTTGAGCCATACTGCATCTCACCTCTTTTGTATATCTTCCGTCTGAGGTTAACAAAGTTCCCAAATATTTAAATTCATTTATCTGTTTTAATATTGTTCCACTTGTCTTTATTTTGCACTGAGGTGATGTCTTTTTCTTTGTTGTTACCATTACCTCTGTCTTTTTGCTATTAAGTAGCATAATTCCCCTATAATTTGTGCACTCCTGTAAACTTCCTTTCTTTGGTAGTTTGATCATATAACCTTCTTTCCAGTCTTTGGGTATTTCTTCCCTCTCCCAAATTTTATCTAATAGATTATATAGCATCTTGGTAGAGGTGTTAATATCTGCTTTGATGGCTTCCGAAGGAATTTCATCTGGTCCTGTGGCTTTACCATTTTTTAATAGTTTGATGGCTTTCATTATTTCTTTTTTGCTTGGTTTTCCGCAGTTAACGTGTAACTCTTCTTCTGCTGGTAGTATATCTGGAGGATTATTTGAGCTGGGTCTGTTCAAAAGTTCTTCAAAGTGCTCTTTCCATCTCTCCATTTGTTCCCTTATATTACTAAGCAGATTTTCTTTCTTATCTTTAATAAAGGCATTGATCTGTTTGTATTTTCCACTTAATTTCTTTGTGCTGTAATGTTGGGGTGCTACAACATAATGATGGACAATCATATATCTCTAAACGAATGCTCAAAAAAGGGCAAGACGATAACGATTTCTACGCTGTTCATGAATCTGTGACTTCCAGATCTTCATGTTAGTCTAGATCTTCATGTTAGTCTAGATCTTCATGTTAGTCTAGATCTTCATGTTAGTCTACAGCTATAATGCCTAAAATCAGATGAGCAACGGAGAGAACAGGGGAGAACTAGTTAACCAGTTTATCATTTCACGCTGTGGGATTTGCTGAGGACAAGATTTGATCGGTCATGGACAGTTACGCTAAGGACGATGAGGATAATCCAATGGACTAGACTGGAGTGAAGTAGAGAAAATTTACAAGAATATGAATGAATGGAGAGACCTTGTTTGTGGCCTATGCTCCAAAAAGAGGTCTAAAGGGCGTTGATTTGTATAATAGGCTTTCTTTCTTGAGAGATTATTATCTAAATTATTAGAACCTTTTTTTGGGTTGTTGAGAGTACAACGAGGTGAGTTCTGCTAGCCAGTAACAGTCATTCCTAGTCCATGACCTCTGCAAGATTTAGAGTTAAATGATTGACTGAAGACATCACCTACCCTAGCATCAGGACTGTCATCATGGATGTTCTCATCTGGCTGACCAGGGCCCCAGTTTGTGTACGAGACATTCAGGTTATCCACCCACACAAACTGGTTCCTGTACATCCGGTCATTGAACCCAATCCAGGCTGGCAGCCGTAAACCTGACATCAAGACAAGGATGAACTCTGTGAATAGAAGTTAGAAATCAATATCAGCTCAGAACAGAAATCAGATATCAACATGGAGGCGAAGGCGCGCCCCACCCAGCACCAGAGCTGGAAGTCGTCAGTGACTCATAACTGATGGCTTGCGCCAGGATCGGTGAACCAGAACCATCCAGACCCTGCTACACCTCTTCGTGGTGCCTCTAGAAACAGACTAACCTGTCTAGTCTGGCCAAGCGAGCAGGGATCAAAGTGGGAAGACGAACCCGGTACACAAAAAAGCGTCGGCTGAAATCGGATGTGTTGGGCCGAAAGGCGCAGATATCACAGTGTTACACTGCAAACTTCAACACAACGTAACTACGTCCACTTAACGTCCTTTTAAGGGCGGATGACGAGGAGGAAGTCTACGGTTCGTATCCGTTAGAATACCTCAAATCATCGGACGAACGCATCATCATCATCATCATCATCAGATATCAACATTAGCTCAGAACATAAATCAGACATCAACATTAGTTCAGAACAGAAATCAGATATCAACATTAGCTCAGAACATAAATCAGACATCAACATTAGTTCAGAACAGAAATCAGACATCAACATTAGTTCAGAACAGAAATCAGACATCAACATTAGTTCAGAACAGAAATCAGACATCAACATTAGTTCAGAACAGAAATCAGACATCAACATTAGTTAAGAACATAAATCAGACATCAACATTAGTTCAGAACAGAAATCAGACATCAACATTAGTTAAGAACAGACATCGACATTAGTTCAGAACAGAAATCAGACATCAACATTAGTTCAGAACAGAAATCAGACATCAACATTAGTTCAGAACAGAAATCAGACATCAACATTAGCTCAGAACATAAATCAGGTATCAACATTAGCTCAGAAAAGAAATCAGACATCAACATTAGCTCAGAACAGAAATCAATCATCGACATCAGCTCAGAACAGAAATCAGACATCGACATCAGCTCAGAACAGAATTTAGACATCAACATTAGCTCAGAACAGAAATCAGACATCAACATTAGCTCAGAACATAAATCAGACATCAACATTAGTTCAGAACAGAAATCAGACATCAACATTAGTTCAGAACATAAATCAAACATCAAAATTAGTTCAGAACAGAAATCAGACATCAACATTAGCTTAAAACAGAAATCAGACATCAACATTAGTTCAGAACAGAAATCAGACATCAATATTAGTTCAGAACAGAAATCAGACATCAACATTAGCTCAGAACAGAAATCAGACATCAACATTAGCTCAGAACAGAAATCAGACATCAACATTAGTTCAGAACAGAAATCAGACATCAACATTAGCTCAGAACAGAAATCAGACATCAACATTAGTTCAGAACAGAAATCAGACATCAACATTAGCTCAGAACAGAAATCAGACATCGACATTAGCTCAGAACAGAATTCAGACAACAACATTAGCTCAGAACAGAATTCAGACAACAACATTAGTTCAGAACAGAAATCAGACATCGACATTAACTGTAAACAAACATCAAACATAAATATGAACTAAAAACCGACATAAGATTTTCTTGTGTTTCTCTGCACTGTAAGATTGACGCAACTTTCCTACTCTACAACAGTTCCTGCATTTCTTCTGAGTAAACCTTTCCAAATAAAGAGTTAATTGGCTAATAATGAACAGAGAAAGGCAGGCAGCACTATTAAACATGCATTGAATACTATTAGTTGAAATAATTAGTCCTGGTTGGGGGAAGGAGTTTCAAGGAATGCTTGGTGTATTTGCCTAGACTCCAAGTAGTTTGGCAATGCTGATAATGGCAGGAACTAAGGCAACAGCTTAGCATGAGACACAGACTTTCACACACTTTTGTTTTCTCGTTATAAATTAGGTACAGATTATGAAAGGCTGAAACAGACAATAGAGGTGCTGATTAGGAGATAAGGGATATGCTGAAACAGACAATAGAGGTGTTGATTAGGAGATAAGGGATATGCTGAAACAGACAATAGAAGTGCTGATTAGGAGATAATGGATATGCTGAAACAGACAATAGAGGTGCTGATTAGGAGATAATGGATATGCTGAAACAGACAATAGAGGTGTTGATTAGGAGATAAGGGATATGCTGAAACAGACAATAGAGGTGCTGATTAGGAGATAATGGATATGCTGAAACAGACAATAGAAGTGCTGATTAGGAGATAAGGAATATGCTGACACAGACAATAGAAGTGCTGATTAGGAGATAAGGGATATGCTGACACAGACAATAGAAGTGCTGATTAGGAGATAAGGAATATGCTGACACAGACAATAGAAGTGCTGATTAGGAGATAAGGGATATGCTGACACAGACAATAGAAGTGCTGATTAGGAGATAAGGGATATGCTGAAACAGACAATAGAAGTGCTGATTAGGAGATAAGGGATATGCTGACACAGACAATAGAAGTGCTGATTAGGAGATAAGGGATATGCTGAAACAGACCAAGTAACTGAATAAATAGAGAGTGATTAGTTAAAAACAGACCATAACAATAATGCTGAGAGGAAATGACAACTGATTGTAGTTGACACAAGTAGGGCAGGCATGAAGGTGAGGATGTTGTGTGGGGAGTGTGCAAGAGGCGTGTGAGAAGGGACACGATCAAGAGGGTTGATTTGAGATTCTTAATGCGATGACGTTGACATTGTCAGTCACAGAGAAGAAGGTCAGCTGTGAGAAAAGGAAGACTGGAGACCAGATAAAGACAGTAGCAATGATATAGGAAATAAGAAGGGAGGTAAAGTAGAAATAGTCCTACCAACTCCCAAGGTCCTAATTAAGAACTTAGCATGTGATAGTCGTGGGAGCCGCGATAGCTCAGTGGTTAGTGAACTGGACTACAAAGGATAAGAGGTAGGGTTCGATCCCAACCGATGGCCCCCGGTTCACCCAGCCTTTAATTGGTACCGGATTTTTTTCTGGGAAAGTAAAGTGGCACGGGTGTAATACCGACCACATTACCCCAAACAATCATGTGCCGAAGGTCTATACAATTTATGGTCACTAACACCATATTCCCTATACCCCACTTTGGGTGATGGGGGTACTTTACTTATTTTTGTATGAAATAGTCGTGATAGTTAGACATTTGCGAACATGACGGGGAAGTGTTGGTGTGGGCAATGACTACACTAGAGTTGGTGATTATATGTGGCTATTTCTGGTATGTTTTTAAACAATGATCATGACATTCCCAAGTTCGCCACCATGTTGATCCTATTAAGTTTTCACAAATCGGAGTTAGTTGTCAGTTGTCTCATCCATGTATAAATCGAGTGTTTAATTCAGCAGAGAGAAATCTGAGTTGACAGATAAAGCAAGTCATCCTGGCCTGACTCAGTTAAATCAGAAACACGACAATTCCTATCCCCTGTCCTCACTAAGATTAGCAACATATCGACTAAGACTACTCTGTTACAGTCAAGCAGGGCTGTCAGGAGGCCATAATGTCCTCCTCTACTTATATTGGGGCAGCACATTCAAATTGGGGTGTGGCTTCCACAAATGCTGCTGTAACATCTTCAATGTTTGAGAAACCCCACATTTCCCAGTGTTTCAGTGTGTTCAGGATGATCAGAATAGGCTTTTCTTGAAGGCAGTGGTTGAAAACTCTGAAGAGGTCACAGCATATTCAATTTTGCTTCTTTTTTGTTGCAAGACATTCATTTGTAAGAGGGAATGAACAAGCAGACAGACATGTTGGAGAAATTACTCCCCACATTTTGATTGAATCAAGAAAGCAAGAGAACCTACTTTGAAGGGTAAGTGAGAGAGAGAGAGAGACGTGTCTAGTTTGAAGAATTGTTATGAAATTATGTTTTCTTAGTACATATATTTCGTTTAATTTGTAGTCCTTGATCATTCTCTCTTTTCTCCTCTCTCTCATAAGTCGGACTGAAAGTTTTATTTGCTTACCTGTAGCCTATGTACATTTCTTATAAAACATCTCCACTCTACGCTACCATTACCAGGATTGACCACTCATGAAAAGACAGAAGAGGTAGTTTAACAATCATAGCATCAATCATTTTATACTGCTTGCTCATGGAAGGTTGGCTACCAGAGATAGCCACTTCACTGGGTCTCTTTGCCTGTGTGGCTACCAGGACACTGACCAAAGTCAGGGGAACAAAGAATAATGTCACTATCATTTTGTTGTAGGCAACTAAGGATATTGGAGACCTGGTCTTCACGAGTTTGTGCACCTGAGGTCAAGACATTTTCAGCGATGTTGCTAGCAGATTGCATCATACTGGGAAATGTGCTGAGGAGGGGCACTATGGAGCTGTCCGCTGTGTAGATGATCTGTCGATTAAACGAATGTGCTGAGGAGGGGCACTATGGAGCTGTCCGCTGTGCAGTAGAGATGATCTGTCGATTAAACTAATGTGCTGAGGAGGGGCACTATGGAGCTGTCCGCTGTGCAGTGGAGATGATCTGTCGATTAAACTAAACTAGCTAGGTTGGCTGTTGTGGAGCATGGTTGAGCAATGGATCGATTCTAAAAGTTATTGATAGAGCAGGATGAGTCAGTGATTTGGACAATCAATGTGAACCTATAACCTTGACATCAAATAGATTGTAAGAGACGTCAAAGGGGAAATGTCAAATAAGAGCACTACGTAGAGAGAATGCTATGTAGTGAGCCAAAGAAGATTGGTAAACCAATGCACAATTGAGTTATCAGTAGCTGCATGTTGAGGGTTATTGAGTTATTTGCGGGTCATCATCATTGCACTCCGAACATGTCCATAGGTGCTCAGATCCCCTCCTGAGCACATCTTGCAGTGTCCAGCGACTGACGACTCCAGTTCTGTGTTGGTTGATTAGTCTTCTTACACGCCCAGTAAGTTTCTTGTTTCTGGCTATGCCCATCTTAACTCCCATCTCTTTCATTCGAAAGAGTGATGTGGACTCATGATTGTCGAAGTACTGTGCCCTTCTCACATCTCGGAGGACGTTGATGATGTCCGCACGATCCATTGGACCGTCCTCAACAATAGCGCAGCTAGTCAACCTGTCTGTTTTTTCACTTCCTCGAACTGCTGCATGTCCTGCAATGACTCTACCCATTGTATACATGTTGAGTTGTACATATACTAGGAGGAAACCCAAACATTTATGGAGTTATCCAACGTGCAATGAGGATGATCAATTAATGAATTACCACACAGGTCATGTACATGACCTACATGCTGATTTCCTGTAACTAAATGTGTTGGGTTCATGCAATATTCAGATGAAGAGCTATGTTTACAGCACTCGGAAAAAATGACAAATAATCAACAACCAAAAAAAAAAAAAAAAACAATATTTGGACCAAAGCAGGATCAAACCCGCACTCATACGAACATACCTCTTCCTCTGAATTGATTCGCTGATTATCGCCTAGGAAGTTTCCTTCTATAATAATATTCATTTATTATTATTTTTCTTCATGCAATAATGCTGTAAATGGGTACATGAATTTATGAGACTATATCTGTCCTTAAAAGAGACAAAACACATATGGTAGAAGCTTGAGTGCTGTGACGCTGGTTCAAAAACTAGCTTTGTTATTTTTTATCAGTGAAATAATATAAGAGAGGAAATATAAATGTACACAAAAGAGGAAAAGTAAAGACAAGCAGCAAATTTATTTATACAGAATTTCTCATTATACAGGGAGCCTGTTGTTGGTTCTTCACAAAACAACAAAAGACTTCCGGTCAATATGACGGACAGGCATCAGGAACTGCTGAGGCTCTGTCTGAAAATTTTTTGTTGTTGCAGTTTCCTCACATTCAAAGTCTGGCTTGCTGTCTGAGCTACAGAGATTAATGCTCTGTGCACACCGTGAGCTGTTTTATTTCATCCGGATCGTGTTTCAATATTCCGATTGTTTGCGATGAATGATATCATATGACAAAGGACAGTTCAATTGCGTTCACTTTCGATGCAGCTTGGCCTTATCTCTTTTGGCATGTGCTGTGGCTGCTATGATGGGGATTACAACTGCTTTTCTTTATTTTGATCCTTCACTGAGATGAGATGTTAATTCAGATAATTTCACTGGCATGGGCAGTTAAGCAATTATGGATTTTAATTCGTTTGCAGTGATACATTGGGGTCTTCGACTAACTACAACTACAACAAGAATAAAATCAAAGCACTAACTCTCTTCCTGGGAATTGTGTATGGAGGCCAGCGTAGACCTGTGGACCTTCTGGTCACAGGCTGCCAGTGCATCTGTGAAGCTCTTACGTGTGGCATTAGTGGCGCCCCCCACATAATAGCAGAAGCTCACTGCAAAACATCAGAAACTTCACAGGTTATCTTGTCATTGTTATGACCACTCAATGAAAAAACTGTGAGCAGTGTAATAACTAACATCAATCACATTTTTCTGTCAACACTCAAATCAGGCAGAATTCCAAACTCTCAAATGAATGAGTCTGACAGGTTTTAGACTTACCAATCTCTCAAATTAATGAGTCTGACAGGTTTTAGACTTACCAATCTCTCAAATTAATGAGTGACCAGTTTTAGACTTACCAATCTCTCAAATTAATGAATCTGACAGGTTTTAGACTTACCAATCTCTCAAATTAATGAGTTTGACAGGTTTTAGACTTACCAATATCTCAAATTAATGAGTCTGACAGGTTTTAGACTTACCAATATCTCAAATTAATGAGTCTGACAGGTTTTAGACTTACCAATCTCTCAAATTAATGAGTCTGACAGGTTTTAGACTTACCAATCTCTCAAATTAATGAGTCTGACAAGTTTTAGACTGACAAATCTCTCAAATTAATGAGTCTGACAAGTTTTAGATTTACCAATCTCTCAAATTAATGAGTCTTACAGGTTTTAGACTTACCAATCTCTCACTACAGGTTATTGACAAGGGCCTCAAATTTGCACAAACTAGAGATAGTACACTTAGAACGCTCACTAAAATGAACATTTAAACAAATAACATAAAAATTAGACAGGAAAAAGTATAACTTATATTTTGTTGTATCCCAGGGTGAAGAGCCAAAGAGGAAAGCTAAGAAACACTCGGAGAAGAGAAATATTTGGAGAAGAGAAATATTTGGAGAAGAAAGAAGACAATAGAGATAAGAAAAGATGGAAAGACATGGAATGAAAGAATAAAGAAAAATAGCACAAAACAAGATGGCCTGACAAATATTTGTGTTTGGTCTGTGTTTTGTCTTCTCAATATTCATGTAGGGTGCAGAAACATGGACATTAGACAAGAAAACAGAACAATAAAGCCTTTGAAATATGGATTTATAGAAGAAAAGGAAGAAATGAATGCAAAGAAAAGAAAACAAACAATGAAGTCTTAAAACAACTAAAAATTAAAAGAGAACTACTAAATACAATTCAAACAAGATTTTTGGGGCATGTTAAAAGTCACAACAGCCAATTAAATGTAATCGTGGAAGGGAAAATACAAGGTAAAAGAGGCAGAGGCAGAACAAGACTAATGTGGAGAAGTAACATCAAAAGATGTTATATGGGGCAATCGATTCACTTAAACAGACAGCTGGCTTCATGAGAGAGTCTGGAATCCTACTCTGATTGAATCTTGATCGCAGAGAGAGAGAGAGAGAGAGAGAGAGAGAGAGAGAGAGAGAGAGAGAGAGAGAGAGAGAGAGAGAGAGAGAGAGAGACATCAAAAGATGGACAAGTCTATGACAACCTGCACAATCAAAACAAGAGACTGAGCGGAATGTCGTTCCATGGTAAGATGGGGAGATGGCACTCAAGGTAAGATGGGGAGATGGCACTCAAGGTAAGATGGGGAGATGGCACACAATGATAGCGATGATGGGATGATCCAACTCGAAGAATAACAAGAGGAATTGGTATTTTCTTCTTTGATAAAGTTAACAGTTGTTCCCATGATTGTGCTCTAACTGTGCATCTGATCAGTCACTAGAGGTTGAGTTGAGCACATGTTCTCAGCACTCCAGTTCTTTATGTAACAAACAGATGTCTGTACAAACAAGAAATGTAATGATCTATTTATCAATCTATTGACCATTCGAGCCATAGGACATAGACCCAGATACTCTTTCTCTTATCTAATTTTTTTATTCTAGCAGTTTTCAATCCTTGTAAAGATCTTTTAACAAATCTCGCCATTTGTCTCTGTTCTGTGCAAGCAGCTCTATCTCACTGAGGGAGTCAATTCCTGCTGCTCTTGCTTCTCTGATCAATTTTCTTCTCAGTGTCTCTCTGGGTCGGCCTCTTTTCCTCTTACCTGTTGTTTCCCACATGAGGATTTGTTTTGTTATTTCATTATTATCTCTTCTCATCACATGTTCAACATATGTCCATTGTCTTTTCTTTATTACTGAAGATATTAGTGGTTGATTGGCGATTTCTCTAATTTCCTCGTTTGTTTTGAATTCGTTCCACACTATACCAAGTATTTTCCTTAGACATTTATTTTCGAATGCGTTCAACTTTGTTTCTATGTCTCTTGTTGTTTTCCAGCTTTCACACGCATACGTAAGGGTTGATAGTACGTTTGATTTGAATAGTCTTAGTTTTGTGTTTGTGCTGATGAGTTTTGATTTCCACAGCTTTTCAATGATCTATATGACAGCATATAAACTTACAAGAAGGGAGTGTCACAAAATCTGGTGGACACCCTCCAGTGGGGATCATGGGTATGACTGGATTGAATGTGTAGTCTCCTGGCCGCTTCTTGCAGACATAGCCAAAACTGCTTTGGCACTGAGCATCATTCCAGCTTCCTGTTCAAGGAATAAAGGTGATGGCTTTGAGCTTCACAGAGCAGCTACTTGCATACACTAACACTTGAAACAGGCAAAATAACAATTCTGTGGGAATCAATTACTGTACGGTGGAAACAATGACAGACTTTACTGGCAAGAACAGACAACTGAAAACATTAAATTATATAATCTTTGGTAAACATAATAGCAAGAACAATGAACTGCAAGCATTCATGAAGTGTCCATAACAAACATCAACAAGAAGTAATTAACTGCAAGCATTCATGAAGTGTCCATAACAAACATCAACAAGAACAATGAACTGCAAGCATTCATGAAGTGTCCATAACAAACATCAATAACAAGAAGTAATTAACTGCAAGCATTCATGAAGTATCTCCATAGTCAAATTAGTAGCCTCCGTCAGTCATAGTTGACTATAGTAGCCTCCGTCAGTCATAGTTGACTATAGTAGTCTCCGTCAGTCATAGTTGACTATAGTAGTCTCCGTCAGTCATAGTTGACTATAGTAGTCTCCGTCAGTCATAGTTGACTATAGTTGTCTCCGTCAGTCATAGTTGACTATAGTAGCCTCTGTCAGTCATAGTTGACTATAGTAGTCTCCGTCAGTCATAGTTGACTATAGTAGTCTCCGTCAGTCATAGTTGACTATAGTAGCCTCCGTCAGTCATAGTTGACTATAGTAGTCTCCGTCAGTCATAGTTGACTATAGTAGTCTCCGTCAGTCATAGTTGACTATAGTAGTCTCCGTCAGTCATAGTTGACTATAGTAGTCTCCGTCAGTCATAGTTGACTATAGTAGTCTCCGTCAGTCATAGTTGACTATAGTAGTCTCCGTCAGTTATAGTTGACTATAGTAGTCTCCGTCAGTCATAGTTGACTATAGTAGTCTCCGTCAGTTATAGTTGACTATAGTAGCCTCCGTCAGTCATAGTTGACTATGGATTTTTCAGCGCCCTTAGAAATATTTTTTTTTCTTTTCTTTCCTTTCGTCGTGTATTCTCTTTCTCTATGAATCTGTCTGCTTCTTGTTTGAGGTGAACCTTTAGAGTGTGTTTCCAGAGATTGCGGTCTGCAGCTATGTCTTCCCATGCTGCAGGGTTTATGTTCAGAGTCTTCTTGTCACGTTTACACACTTCTACAAATCGAAGATTTGGGCGCACCCTAGTTCTTTTACCATCTGCCACTTGTCCGTAAGATGTAGGGTTCGATCCCAACCGACAGCTTCCGGTTCACCCAGCCTTTAATGGGTACCGGATATTTTCTGGGAAAGTAAAGCGGCATGGGCGTTATACGGACCACATTACTCCAAAAATCATGTGCCGAAGGTCTGTAAAATTTATGGTCATTAACACCGCATTCCCTATACGCCACTTGGCGTGACGGGGGTACTTTACTTTATATAATCTATCTATTGTCCTTTCGAGCTGAAGATGACAAATTAGGTAGAAATAATGCTAGACTCTTGTGTCCAATGATCTTTGTTATCAAGTGTCAGACCTTGCACGAGACCTGCATTGTCACATGGCTTTGTTCTGGGTGAGTCGCTCAATCTCGGTGAGGGAGCTGATGTCGGCTGCTGTTGCCTGTCACCTCAATGTTTTTTTTAGTGTTTCTCAAGGTCGGTCTCTTTTTCTTTTACCCTCTGGTTCACATCTCAGGGCCTGCTTTGGAATCCTCATGTTGTCTCTTCTCATCACATGGTCAATGTATGACCACCTTCTTCTCTTGTTGTCTCTTCTCATCACATGGTCAATGTATGACCACCTTCTTCTCTTGATTATAGATACTTTTTTATGCTTTGTCATTTCTCTTATTTCTTCATCTTAAACTCATTCCCTGGCATAACAAGTATTTTCTATAGACAGCTTTATTTAATTCAGTTCAAACAAATAATTTAGTGTTTTAGATAAGTTGTTTATCACCAAAATTAGAATAAAAATGATTCGTGTGGAAATATAAAAAAAAAAGCTCCACAAACTTCTTGGCCGAGGAGTACGTGTTCAATCCTGCTTCGGACCATCTTCTGTTCTTTGATTTTTTTCTGTTCTTGATTATTCATGATTTTTTTCCAAGTTTTGAAACATATCTTTTCCCCTGAAGTTATTTGCTGATCTATCACCTCGGAAGTTTCCCTCTAGAATAATATTAATTTATTATGTGTTTCCTGTTATAGCACCCACACTCTTCCTAATTTACATAACTGACATCACAAAATGCTGACACCAACATGTTTCAAACAGCCTACACGCAAATAACTTTGCTATCTGGATGGCCGTGGAGCATGTCACTCTAGCCTCTTATCTGCTCCAAAAAACAGTGGAGAAAGTAGAAAATTGGACAAAGACATGGCATCTAAGAAATAAACAATACAATTTACATATACAACTACAGCTACAACCTTCTCACTCTCCCCACACAAAGAAAATACATTCATAAAGCAGGTAAACCTTGCACTACCTCAAACTGACACACCAACATTTCTAGGAGTCACCCTTGACTCTAGGCTCACCTGGAACATCTTGCATCACCACAAACTGACACACCAACATTTCTAGGAGTCACCCTTGACTCTAGGCTCACATGGAAAACTTGCATTACCTCAAACTGACATACCAACATTTCTAGGAGTCACCCTTGACTCTAGGCTCACCTGGAAACCTTGCACTACCTCAAATTGACATACCAACATTTCTGGGAGTCACCCTTGACTCTAGGCTCAAACCCAATATTGAAAGACTTCAAGCAAAGGCCACCCAAAGACTGCCAGTGATGACAAAAACTAGCAGGTACATCCTGGGGAGCAAACAAAAAGATCCTAAAGCAAGTTTACACTGGGGCAGTCAGACCCATCATGGAATATGCCTCAAAGTCCTGGGTAACAGCGGCCAAGACAAACCTGGAAAAATTAGACAAGTCCTAAAAATGGCATTCGGAACTACCCTGGGAGCAATGAAAAGCACCGCCATCACAATGGAGAAAACAGCAGATCTTGAGCCCCCAGCAAACCGCAGAAAATAGAAAACTCTCATTCAGTTTGAAAATTGTAAAAGGCTACCAGATCAGCCACTGCAGCAAACATTCCAAGACAGAACAAACAAACAGATTCCTAAGTAAGAGCCCAAACAATCTTCCAAGGAAAATCTTCAGACCACACACACATTCTTTAGAACCAAACAAAGATCTGTGCGACCTTCTCACACCCGTCCAACCGTAACAATAAAACACAAATAATTCCAGATGTTCAAGAATACTCTGAAAAAATGATAAATCTGAGACCAAAAGGAGAGTCCTATCACTCATTACACTCCAGCAAAAATACCCCAATGATATATGGATACAGGTTTTCACAGATGGATCCACCACAACTGTAGCATCAAAGAAGGGAGACAGTGGCATCTATATAACCTACCCAAGTGGAAAGACAGAAATATACTCTCTTCCAGCTGAAGAAAGGTGCACACATCTTATAGCAGAGACAATGGCACTCTACGCAGCCATACATACTCTCAACACACAAGGGGTCCATGCAGCCATACAGACTCTCAACACACAAGAGGTCCACGCAGCCATACATACTCTCAACACACAAGAGGTCCACGCAGCCATACATACTCTCAACACATAAGAGGTCCACGCAGTCATACAGACTCTCAACACACAAGAGGTCCACACAGCCATACAGACTCTCAACACACAAGAGGTCCCAAGTCCACACAGCCATACAGACTCTCAACACGCAAGAGGTCTACTCAGCCATACAGATACTCAACACATAAGAGGTCCACACAGCCATACAGACTCTCAACACACAAGAGGTCCCAAGTCCACACTGCCATACAGACTCTCAACACACAAGAGGTCCGCACAGCCATACAGACTCTCAACACACAAGAGGCCCACACAGCCATACAGACTCTCAACACACAAGAGGTCCACACAGCCATACAGACTCTCAACACACAAGAGGTCCACACAGCCATACACTCTCAACACACAAGAGGTCCACACAGCCACACAGACTCTCAACACACAAGAGGTCCACACAGCCACACAGACTCTCAACACACAAGAGGTCCACACAGCCATACAAATTCTCAAGACACAAGAAGTCCCAAGTCCAACAATGATCATTCTCACTGAAGCAAAGTCAGTCATACAAGTAATGTCAAGCACAAAACAAGACAGACTCATCCAAGACATCAAGAACAAGATATGTTCGCTGTCAGAAAAGACAGTACTAGTCCTGCAGTGGGTACCAGTACATTGTGGCATCCCTGGAAATGTGAAAGAAGATGAACTCACAAAAGTAGGTGGGAGCCTTCAACAGTCCAACCAAGCACAGAACCTCAGAGAAATGAAAACAATCCTGAAGCAAGACAGGAAATCAGAATGGAGAGAGTTCCATGGAAAACATGAGCCAGAACATGATGGCCTAAACAAACCTAGCAGACATGAGCAGGCCAAGATATTTAGACTCAGAACAGGTCATTGTGGCTTCATAGCACATCTATACAAGATTGGACTCAGTGACGTTGCAACATGTGACTGCGGAGCACCTAGACAGCGTTCCCCCCACTCGCATATTTTTAGAACCTTTCACATGGTCTTGACCAGCAGGGTATAATTACAGCTACACCCGTGTGACTCTCTCTTTCCCATTCTGACCACGCTCCACGACACAGGGAAGTCATTTTTCTTTTCTTAAACCAGTTTCGATTATTTTGTTTTGGATGTTTCAGTTAGCTATGTAGGATTAGCTTTATTTACTTATATATCTGTGTGTGCGTGTGTTTGTTTGTTCCTGCTGAAGGCCTATTGAGCCGAAACATCGTTCAAATCTGTGTCGTCTATCAATCACGTAAAGATTTACCATACTATCTATCTATCTATCTATCTATTGACCTTTCGAGCCGTAACCGGCCCATAGGGCGTAGACCAAGATACACCTTCTCCTATATGAATTTTTGTTCTAGCAGTTTTCTTTTAAAGATATTTTATCAAATCTCGCCATACTATTACCATACTAGCTTTACCATACTATTTGTTTTCTATTTTTTTTTCAATTCTCCCTTTTGATTTTTCTGGTTTTTGTTTGCTTATATAGTTCGGTTAGCGATAACTTCTATTAATCTGCCCTACACAGACAAAAGCTCACCTAATGAGTTTATTTCCACACATTTCTCCTCTCCATAGTCATCATTTGGCTCATTTAGAGCCCAGGCGACATATGAAACTGGACTCATGTCAGTCCATCTACATACATAACAAAATAAAGTCAGGCAAAAACATATGAGCTAATCACAATCATAAAAAGTTATGCTTTTGATTTGTTTATATTATTGGATGATCGACTTCGTAGTTTCATTTTTCTTTGGTGATGAAATCTACAAGTTAACATTGTTTTTTTTTCCCTTTAGCAGTGAGAAACAATATCCTTCTCAACTATTCTATTTACCGGCTTGTTGCAGGAGCTACTGAGTTAAGTGCTCTGTGCACACTGTGAGCTGTGTGTTTCATCCGTTTTGATCATGTTTCGATGTCCCAATTGTTTACGATGAAGGATGATATCGTATGACAGGGAACAGTTGACTGTGTTCACTTTCTGTGCGGTTTTGCCTTATGTCTTTTGGCGTGTGCTGAGACTGCTACGATGGGGACTACAGTTACATTTCTTTGTTTGGGAGATGAGTTAGTAATTCGGACGATTCCACTGGCATGGGCGGTTGAGCAATTATGGATTTAATTCGTTTGCAGTGATACCGAGGCCTTCCATAACCAATAACCAATCTATTTACAAAAATGTAATTATGGAAGTTGTCAGTTTGACCACCAGAGTTGAGTAGTTATATCCTGCAACTTAAACCTGTATGCAGCCAACAAGGTCATCAACACAATTCTCTTCTTTTATTCTTTCATTGTTATTAACCTTTCAACATGATATAGGATTATTGATGTTTTTAAAACCACTTTTTTGTGACATTCCAAGTTCTTCTGAGCTCTGAAATTTCACCTTGAGTTATTTGTGGGTCATCATCATTGCATTATTTGTGAGTCATCATCATTGAGTTATTTGTGGGTCATCATCATTGAGTTATTTGTGGATCGTCATCATTGAGTTATTTGTGGGTCGTCATCATTGAGTTATTTGTGGGTCATCATCACTGAGTTATTTGTGGGTCATCATCATTTAGTTATTTGTGGGTCATCATCATTGAGTTATTTGTGGGTCATCATCGTTGAATTATTTGTGGGTCATCATCATTGAGTTATTTATGGGTCATCATCATTGAGTTATTTGTGATCGTCATCATTGAGTTATTTGTGGATCATCATCATTGAGTTATTTGTGATCGTCATCATTGAGTTATTTGTGGGTCATCATCATTGAGTTATTTGTGGGTCATCATCATTGAGTTATTTGTGGGTCATCATCATTGAGTTATTTGTGGGTCATCATCATTGAGTTATTTGTGGGTCATAATCATTGAGTTATTTGTGGGTCATCATCATTGAGTTATTTATGGGTCATCATCATTGAGTTATTTGCGGGTCATGATTGAGTTATTTGTGGGTCATCATCATTGAGTTATTCACGGGTCATCATTGAGTTATTTGTGGGTCATCATCATTGAGTTATTCACGGGTCATCATCATTGAGTTATTTGTGGGTCATCATCATTGAGTTATTTGTGGGTCATCATCCTTGAGTTATTCACGGGTCATCATCATTGAGTTATTTGTGGGTCATCATCCTTGAGTTATTCACGGGTCATCATCATTGAGTTATTTGTGGATCATCATCATTGAGTTATTTGTGGGTCATCATCCTTGAGTTATTCACGGGTCATCATCATTGAGTTATTTGTGGATCATCATCATTGAGTTATTTGTGGGTCATCATCATTGAGTTATTTGTGGGTCATCATCCTTGAGTTATTCACGGGTCATCATCATTGAGTTATTTGTGGGTCATCATCCTTGAGTTATTCACGGGTCATCATCATTGAGTTATTTGTGGATCATCATCATTGAGTTATTTGTGGGTCATCATCCTTGCACACTGAGCATATCCATAGGTGCTGAGATCCCCTCCTCAACAAGTTCTGCTGCTGCTAAGAACTTGTAGCACAGTTTAGTTTAGTAGTGTTTACAAAATATAAGCTTATAACTATAAGAGGGAAATAACCTTGTAGACTGTATGACATAGAAATCGTTATTAGCTGTCAGTTGAAGGTTATCTTGTGAGAGTCATGCTCCATGTTTGGTGACATGATTAATACTGAAAGCTGATTTTTCTTTGTTAGAGAAGCTCACCAGATATGGAAGGCGCTAGTCACATTTAGGTAGGATAATTCACTGGAGATGAGACACTTTGAAAGGTTGACAACATCTAGGTAAAGATAGTATTAGTTTAGACTCTAGTATATTATAGCAGCCATGGTTACAGAGAATATCTAAGTTAGGACAGATTCAAAATATTAGAAATGATTGGCTTGTCATGGGCAGTGTTAAAACACTTAAAGGTTTGTTACGAAGTTAGGGAGAGACTGATTAACAGTTTGTTCATGGTAGGAATTTAATAATAATGAGAGTAAGTAGTATTTTTGAGTGCAGGGTATTTGAGTTTGCTGTTTGTGAAGATACCACGTTAATAAACTCCTGGAGAGCTGGATGATTTGAGCCAGCCTCCAGACATGGTTATCATTATGGAAGACCCTGGTATCACTGAAAACGAATTAAAATCCATAATTGTTCAACCGCCTGTGCCAGTGGAATAATTCGAATTAATATCTCATCTCCCAAACAAAGAAAGGTAGCTGCAGTCCCCATCTTAACAGTCTCAGCACACGCCAAAAGTCATAAAGCAAAACAGTACAGAAAGTGAACACAGCCATCTGTTCCCCGTCATATGATATCATCATTCATCATAAGCAATCGGAATATTGAAACACAATCAAAATGGATGAAATGCACAGCTCACAGTGTGCACTTAAATCTACTGATTTAAGTGCACTCCTGCAACAAGCCGGACTTGGAATATGAGGAAACTGCAACAAGGAACACTTGTCGGACACAGCCTTTAGCGGTTCCTGCCGCCTATCCGCCATATTGACAGGAAGTTCCCTCCTGACATATGGTATCCCATGAGTATATGTGTTTTGGTATTCCATATAATGTCAAGTCTGTCAAATAGTCTAGAGCTGCCTAAGATACCACAGGGCCCCCACAACGACATGGTCTAGTATATCATTCATCAACGATGGTGATAGTGAAGAGTTGAATTGAGAGAAGTTGAATGAGTGTACAGATATCAAGTCACTCTGACCAAGCTGACCCAGCATTAATATTTACACTCTGGTACAAGGGCTTCAAAAGAGATAATCTCTCTCACACTATTAATCGTCAATAAACTTTGCTGATAGGGACACGCTGATTCATTTTGCTAATGAGACTAGCAGATGTCAGCAAATTAGGCTGATAGTAGCAGCAACACAAAGCTTACTACTGGCCATAAATCAGAGCGGACCAAGACTGCATGGGAATCCCTGGAAAAAAGAATAACTAATTTTGTCAAGTGAATAGGGATTGAAGACAAAAACATAACTTACAATTGATCAAATTTGGTGTTTTAGGTAAAAAAAGAACAAATATTGTATAGCAGTTAACTATAAAGCATGACACCACATAACATACACCCATCTCAAGGTGGATGAGGTAGAACAGTAGTCATCAGGGTGGATGAGAAGGAACAGTAGTCATCAGGGTGGATGAGGTAGAACAGTAGTCATCAGGGTGGATAAGGTATATCAGTAGTCATCAGGGTGGATGAGAAGGATCAGTAGTCATCAGGGTGGATGAGGTATATCAGTAGTCATCAGGGTGGATGAGAAGGATCAGTAGTCATCAGGGTGGATGAGGTAGAACAGTAGTCATCAGGGTGGATGAGGTAGAACAGTAGTCATCAGGGTGGATGAGGTAGAACAGTAGTCATCAGGGTGGATGAGCTAGATCAGTAGTCATCAGGGTGGATGAGGTAGAACAGCAGTCATCAGGGTGGATGAGGTAGAACAGTAGTCATCAGGGTGGATGAGGTAGAACAGTAGTCATCAGGGTGGATGAGGTAGAACAGTAGTCATCAGGGTGAATGAGGTAGAACAGTAGTCATCAGGGTGGATGAGGTAGAACAGTAGTCATCAGGGTGGATGAGGTAGAACAGTAGTCATCAGGGTGGATGAGGTAGAACAGTAGTCATCAGGGTGGATGAGGTAGAACAGTAGTCATCAGGGTGAATGAGGTAGAACAGTAGTCATCAGGGTGAATGAGGTAGAACAGTAGTCATCAGGGTGGATGAGGTAGATCAGTAGTCATCAGGGTGGATGAGGTAGAACAGTAGTCATCAGGGTGGATGAGGTAGAACAGTAGTCATCAGGGTGGATGAGGTAGAACAGTAGTCATCAGGGTGGATGAGGTAGAACAGTAGTCATCAGGGTGGATGAGGTAGAACAGTAGTCATCAGGGTGGATGAGGTAGAACAGTAGTCATCAGGGTGGATGAGGTAGAACAGTAGTCATCAGGGTGGATGAGGTAGAACAGTAGTCATCAGGGTGGATGAGGTAGAACAGTAGTCATCAGGGTGGATGAGGTAGAACAGTAGTCATCAGGGTGGATGAGGTAGAACAGTAGTCATCAGGGTGGATGATGTAGAATAGCAGTTTAAAGTGTGAATACAAACAAATAAACAACAAACATTTCCCTCTTTCAGAGTGTGAAGTGCAATACAAGAACAACAATGCTTCAGTTATACTAACCCAAATGTGTCCATGTCAAGATCATTCAGGCCAGTCCAGAAGGAGTTGATGTTGCTCTTACTTATCTGTGGACAGAGTTAGTAGCTAGGTTGGGCCATTTCTGTTTCTGAGTTCCAAGAAAATGATTTCTTGTAAATGGCTGCAGAAGTCCTTACTTTGTGGTGCAGTCACAAACACACCAGGACTGATTCCATCAGACAATGTTGTATGATTCCCGCTAAACACCTCATGAAAGCTTCAACAAATTCTCACAAGTTAAACACCTCATGAAACCTTCAACAAATTCTCACAAGTTAAACACCTCATGAAAGCTTCAACAAATTCTCACAAGTTAAACACCTCATGAAAGCTTCAACAAATTCTCACAAGTTAAACACCTCATGAAAGCTTCAGCAATTTCTCACAAGTTAAACACCTCAAGAGACCTTCAACAAATTCTCACAAATTAAACACCTCATGAAACCTTCAACAAATTCTCACAAGTTAAACACCTCATGAAAGCTTCAGCAATTTCTCACAAGTTAAACATCTCATGAAAGCTTTAACAAATTCTCACAAGTTAAACACCTCAAGAGACCTTCAACAAATTCTCACAAATTAAACACCTCATGAAACCTTCAAAAAATGCCAATATTTCTCAGACTAGCCCCAGATTTTCAAAGAAATAAAGTCAATCCTGAAACAAGCTAGGATAACAGAATGGAGAGCGAAATATGGGAAATATGAGCCAGAACATAAGAGCTTAAACATACACAGCAGACATGAGCAGACCAAGATGACTCAGAACAGGTCATTGTGATCAAGAGCACACCAACACAAGACAGGACTCAGTGGCCAAGCAACATGCAATTGTGGAGCACCCAGAAATCCAGAGTATACTCCACAGGACTGCAGCACTCTCAACACCCTACGAGCACAAATACGGCCGACAGAAACAACTCTGACAAGTTATGGGGAACCGATGAAGACCTAAGAAGCACCATCTTGTTCATGATCCAAGCTGGTCTAAATGTCTCAATGTACTGAAGTAGCTGATCGCTGAAGTATCTCATTGCTGAAGATGTATTGAAGTAGATGATCGCTGAAAATGCACTGAAGTAGCTGATCGCTGATGATGCACTGAAGTATCTCATCGCTGAAGATGCACTGAAGTAGCTGATTGCTGAAGATGCACTGAAGTAGCTGATCGCTGAAGTATCTCATTGCTGAAGATGCATTGAAGTATCTCATTGCTGAAGATGCACTGAAGTAGCTGATCGCTGATGATGCACTGAAGTATCTCATCGCTGAAGATGCACTGAAGTAGCTGATCGCTGAAGATGCACTGAAGTAGCTGATCGTTGAAGATGCACTGAAGTAGCTGATCGCTGAAGATGCACTGAAGTAGCTGATCGCTGATGATGCATTGAAGTATCTCATTGCTGAAGATGCACTGAAGTAGCTGAATGCTGATGATGCACTGAAGTATCTCATCGCTGAAAATGCACTGAAGTAGCTGATTGCTGAAGATGCACTGAAGTAGCTGATCGCTGAAGATGCACTGAAGTAGCTGATTGCTGAAGATGCACTGAAGTAGCTGATTGCTGAAGATGCACTGAAATAGCTGATCGCTGAAGATGCACTGAAGTAGCTGATTGCTGAAGATGCACTGAAGTAGCTGATCGCTGAAGATGCACTGAAGTAGCTGATCGCTAAAGATGCACTGAAGCAGCTGATAGCTGAAGATGCACTGAAGTATCTGATCGCTAAAGATGAACTGAAGTAGATGATCGCTGAAGATGCACCGAAGCAGCTGATCGCTGATGATGCACTGAAGTATCTCATCGCTGAAGATGCACTGAAGTAGCTGATCGCTGAAAATGCACTGAAGTATCTCATCGCTGAAGATGCACTGAAGTAGCTGATCGTTGAAGATGCACTGAAGTAGCTGATAGCTGAAGATGCACTGAAGTAGCTGATCGCTGAAAATGCACTGAAGTATCTCATCACTGAAGATGCACTGAAGTAGCTGATCGCTGAAGATGCACTGAAGTAGCTGATCGCTAAAGATGCACTGAAGTATCTGATCGCTGAAGATGCACTGAAGTAGCTGATCGCTGAAGATGCACTGAAGTAGCTGATCGCTGAAGATGCACTGAAGTATCAAATCGCTGAAGATGCACCGAAGCAGCTGATCGCTGATGATGCACTGAAGTATCTCATCGCTGAAGATGCACTGAAGTAGCTGATCGCTGAAAATGCACTGAAGTATCTCATAGCTGAAGATGCACTGAAGTAGCTGATCGCTGAAGATGCACTGAAGTAGCTGATAGCTGAAGATGCACTGAAGTAGCTGATCGCTGAAAATGCACTGAAGTATCTCATCACTGAAGATGCACTGAAGTAGCTGATCGCTGAAGATGCACTGAAGTAGCTGATCGCTAAAGATGCACTGAAGTATCTGATCGCTGAAGATGCACTGAAGTAGCTGATCGCTGAAGATGCACTGAAGTAGCTGATCGCTGAAGATGCACTGAAGTAGCTGATCGCTGAAGATGCACTAAAGTATCTCATCGCTGAAGATGCACTGAAGTATCTCATCGCTGAAGATGCACTGAAGTAGCTGATCGCTGAAGATGCACTGAAGTAGCTGATCGCTGAAGATGCACTGAAGTAGCTGATCGCTGATGATGCATTGAAGTAGATGATCGCTGAAAATGCACTGAAGTAGATGATCGCTGAAAATGCATTGAAGTAGCTGATCGCTGATGATGCACTGAAGTAGCTGATCGCTGATGATGCACTGAAGTAGCTGATCGCTGAAGATGCACTGAAGTAGATGATCGCTGAAGATGTACTGAAGTAGCTGATCGCTGAAGATGCACTGAAGTAGCTGATCGCTGAAAATGCACTGAAGTAGCTGATCGCTGAAAATGCACTGAAGTAGCTGATCGCTGAATATGTACTGAAGTCGCTGAAGATGCACTGAAGTAGATGATAGCTGAAGATGCACTGAAGTAGCTGATCGCTGAAAATGCACTGAAGTAGCTGATTGCTGAAGATGTACTGAAGTAGCTGATAGCTGAAGAAGCTGATCGCTGAAGATGCACTGAAGTAGCTGATTGCTGAAGATGCACTGAAGTATCTCATCGCTGAAGATGCACTGAAGTAGCTGATCGCTGAAAATGCACTGAAGTATCTCATCGCTGAAGATGCACTGAAGTAGCTGATCGTTGAAGATGCACTAAAGTAGCTGATTGCTGAAGATGCACTGAAGTATCTCATCGCTGAAGATGCACTGAAGGAGGTGATCGCTGAAAATGCACTGAAGTATCTCATCACTGAAGATGCACTGAAGTAGCTGATCGCTGAAGATGCACTGAAGTAGCTGATCGCTGAAGATGCACTGAAGTAGCTGATTGCTGAAGATGCACTGAAGTAGATGATCGCTGAAGATGCACTGAAGTAGATGATCGCTGAAGATGCACTGAAGTATCTCATCGCTGAAGATGCACTGAAGGAGGTGATTGCTGAAAATGCACTGAAGTATCTCATCACTGAAGATGCACTGAAGTAGCTGATCGCTGAAGATGCACTGAAGTAGCTGATCGCTGATGATGCACTGAAGTAGCTGATCGCTGATGATGCACTGAAGTAGCTGATCGCTGAAGATGCACTGAAGTAGATGATCGCTGAAGATGTACTGAAGTAGCTGATCGCTGAAGATGCACTGAAGTAGCTGATCGCTGAAAATGCACTGAAGTAGCTGATCGCTGAAAATGCACTGAAGTAGCTGATCGCTGAATATGTACTGAAGTCGCTGAAGATGCACTGAAGTAGATGATCGCTGAAGATGCACTGAAGTAGCTGATCGCTGAAAATGCACTGAAGTAGCTGATTGCTGAAGATGTACTGAAGTAGCTGATAGCTGAAGATGCACTGAAGTAGCTGATCGCTGAAGATGCACTGAAGTAGCTGATTGCTGAAGATGCACTGAAGTATCTCATCGCTGAAGATGCACTGAAGTAGCTGATCGCTGAAAATGCACTGAAGTATCTCATCGCTGAAGATGCACTGAATTAGCTGATCGTTGAAGATGCACTAAAGTAGCTGATTGCTGAAGATGCACTGAAGTATCTCATTGCTGAAGATGCACTGAAGGAGGTGATCGCTGAAAATGCACTGAAGTATCTCATCGCTGAAGATGCACTGAAGTAGCTGATCGCTGAAGATGCACTGATGTAGCTGATCGCTGAAGATGCACTGAAGTAGCTGATTGCTGAAGATGCACTGAAGTAGATGATCGCTAAAGATGCACTGAAGTATCTAATCGCTGAAGATGCACTGAAGGAGGTGATCGCTGAAAATGCACTGAAGTATCTCATCGCTGAAGATGCACTGAAGGAGGTGATCGCTGAAGATGCACTGAAGTATCTCATCGCTGAATATGCACTGAAGTAACTGTTCGCTGAAGATGCACTGAAGTATCTGATCGCTGAAAATGCACTGAAGTAGCTGATCGCTGAAGATGCACTGAAGGAGGTGATCACTGAAAATGCACTGAAGTATCTCATCGCTGAAGATGCACTGAAGTAGCTGATCGCTGAAGATGCACTGAAGTAGCTGATCGCTGAAGATGCACTGAAGTAGCTGATCGCTAAAGATGCACTGAAGTAGCTGATCGCTGAAGATGCACTGAAGTATCTGATCGCTGAAAATGCACTGAAGTAGCTGTTCGCTGAAAATGCACTGAAGTATCTGATCGCTGAAGATGCACTGAAGTAGCTGATCGTTGAAGATGCACTGAAGTAGCTGATCGCTGAAGATGCACTGAAGTAGCTGATCGCTGAAGATGCACTGAAGTATCTGATCGCTGAAGATGCACTGAAGTAGCTAATTGCTGAAGATGCACTGAAGTATCTCATCGCTGAAGATGCACTGAAGTAGCTGATCGCTGAAAATGCACTGAAGTATTTCATCCCTGAAGATGCACTGAAGTAGTTGATCGCTGCAGATGAACTAAAGTAACTGATTGGTGAAAATGCACTGAAGTAGCTGATCGCTGATGATGCACTGAAGTATTTCATCCCTGAAGATGCACTGAAGTATTTCATCCCTGAAGATGCACTGAAGTAGCTGATCGCTGAAGATGCACTAAAGTATCTCATCGCTGAAGATGCACTGAAGTATCTCATCGCTGAAGATGCACTGAAGTAGCTGATCGCTGAAGATGCACTGAAGTAGCTGATCGCTGAAGATGCACTGAAGTAGCTGATCGCTGAAAATGCACTGAAGTATCTGATCGCTGAAGATGCACTGAAATATCTCATCGCTGAAGATAAACTGAAGTAGTTGATCGCTGAAGATGAAGACAATGTTTCCTGGGTTTCACTAGTTAAATAAACTCAGCAACCTTATCTACATTCTGACATGTTTGTGTCTATTTCTCAGCAACCTTATCTACATTCTCACATGTTTGTGTCTATTTCTCAGCAACCTTATCTACATTCTCACATGTTTGTGTCTATTTCTCGGCAACCTTATCTACATTCTCACATGTTTGTGTCTATTTCTCAGCAACCTTATCTACATTCTCACATGTTTGTGTCTATTTCTCAGCAACCTTATCTACATTCTCACATGTTTGTGTCTATTTCTCAGCAACCTTATCTACATTCTCACATGTTTGTGTCTATTTCTCGACAACCTTATCTACATTCTCACATGTTTGTGTCTATTTCTCAGCAACCTTATCTACATTCTCACATGTTTGTGTCTATTTTTCAGTATCTTATCTACATTCTCACATGTTTGTGTCTATTTCTCAGCAACCTTATCTACATTATCACATGTTTGTGTCTATTTCTCAGCAACCTTATCTACATTATCACATGTTTGTGTCTATTTCTCGGCAACCTTATCTACATTCTCACATGTTTGTGTCTATTTCTCAGCAACCTTATCTACATTATCACGTTTGTGTCTATTTCTCGGCAACCTTATCTACATTCTCACATGTTTGTGTCTATTTCTCGGCAACCTTATCTACATTATCACATGTTTGTGTCTATTTCTCAGCAACCTTATCTACATTCTCACATGTTTGTGTCTATTTCTCAACCCACAAATATAATCTTTGAGCAGCTGGCATTTTAATCTTTCCTAACTCTTGCTGGCTAAACAGTACTACCATACATACACTACCATACATACACTACCATACATACACTACCATACAAACACTGCCATACATACACTACCATACATACACTACCATACATAAACCACCATACATACACCACCATACATACACCACCATACATACACTACCATACATACACTGCCATACATACACTACCATACATACACTACCATACATACACTACCATACATACACTACCATACATACACTGCCATACATACACTACCATACAGACACTACCATACATACACTACCATACAAACAAACACTACCATACATACACTATCATACATACACTACCATACATACACTACCATACATACACTACCATACAAACACTACCATACATACACTACCATACATACACTACCATACAAACACTACCATACATACACTACCATATATACACTACCATACATACACTACCATACAAACACTACCATACATACACTACCATACATACACTACCATACATAAACCACCATACAAAAACTACCATACATACACTACCATACATACACTACCATACAAACACTACCATACATAAACCACCATACATACACCACCATACATACACTACCATACATACACTACCATACATACACTGCCATACATACACTAATATACATACACTACCATACAAACACTACCATACATACACTACCATACAAACACTACCAAACGAACACTACCATACATACACTACCATACATACACTATCATACAAACACTACCATGCATACACTACCATACATACACTATCATACAAACACTACCATACATACACTACCATGCATACACTACCATGCATACACTACCATACAAACACTACCATTCACGCACAACCATACATACACTACCATACAAACACTACCATACATACACTACCATACAAACACTACCATACAAACACTACCATACATACACTACCATACAAACACTACCATACAAACACTACCATACATACACTACCATACAAACACTACCATACATACACTACCATACATACACTACCATACAAACACTACCATACATACACAACCATACATACACTACCATACAAACACTACCATACAAACACTACCATACAAACACTACCATACAAACACTACCATACAAACACTACCATACATACACTACCATACATACACTACCATACATACACTATCATACATACGCTACCATACATACGCTACCATACATACACTACCATACATACGCTACCATACATACAACATACAAAGTTGTCCTTTCAAATTGATTTTCCAGTTCCAATTTACTGCAGTTTCTGATATTGAAAATTGATAATCGATCATGTCTTCATGTCATCTCTACACAGTGCCTACATTACATGTGCACGTATAGCTCGTTTCAAATCACGTGCCCAACTTTAAAACGCTATTACTCAGTAACCGTTTGTTAAAAACTGTTGATAATGTTCCATCTATCGTTGTCTCCAGAGATTCCTTATTCTGCTCATTCGTGTCTTCATGTCATCTCTACCCAGTGCCTTCACTACATGTGCATGTAATGTTCCCTCTATCGCTGTCTCCAGAGATTCCTTATTCTGCTCATTCGTGTCTTCATGTCATCTCTACCCAGTGCCTACACTACATGTGCATGTAATGTTCCCTCTATCGCTGTCTCCAGAGATTCCCTATTCTGCTCATTCATGTCTCAGATAATCAGTTTCAAACTTTCAAAGAATGGATACAATAACTCATTTAGATAATGGTGGCACATACAGTCTATTGCGATCTACAACTTAAGCATGTTTTTTTTTAACTTTAAATTATGGATAATCTTCTACATTCATAAATTATTTTCTTGGCATCCATGAAAATGACAGAAGTTTACATGGTATATGAGTCTCTTACTTCAAACGGTCTTAGCTTCATCCATGCCAGATTGTGAACACTAAATGTGAGAGAGTTTCAATCAGGATTTCAATGCTTGAACTGCACGTGTGCCGGTGCATTCAACAAGAAATCAGACATAAACACTATCTGCTGTGTATCTGCATCATCTCTAATGCTCCAATGTTTTCTGTGTTTTTTCTACTTCCGTACGGAAACTTTTTATCAATGCAATGGAAGAGATTTCAAGGACAAAATGTTTCATGGTTTTAAGAATCAATCTACATATTTATATTTATCTAACATATAACATATTATATATGAATGTTTAGATGATTGAACGGGGTATTAGATTTCATCACTACCAAGATGATACATGTAAAAATAATATGCTTTGATGATGGTTGACACTAATGAAACTGGGATTGACGCACTGTGCGGCGAAACGTACGCAACGAGTTAAACCAGAGCTCCCACTGGCGAAACGTACGCAACGAGTTAAACCAGAGCTCCCACTGGCGAAACATACGCAACGAGTTAAACCAGAGCTCCCACTGGCGAAACGTACGCAACGAGTTAAACCAGAGCTCCCACTAGCGAAACGTACGCAACGAGTTAAACCAGAGCTCCCACTGGCGAAACGTACGCAACGAGTTAAACCAGAGCTCCGACTGGCGAAACGTAAGCAACGAGTTAAACCAGAGCTCCCACTGGCGAAACGTACGCAATGAGTTAAACCAGAGCTCCCACTGGCGAAACGTACACAATGAGTTAAACCAGAGCTCTCACTGTTAACACAGCAGCCATAATAGAAATAGATAAAAACAGGTTATTTGGTGAATCGATGAAAGGGCACTCACAAGCCACACATTGATGAAAGGGGCACTCACAAGCCACACATTGATGAAAGGGCACTCACAAGTCACACATCGATGAAAGGGCACTCACAAGCCACACATCGATGAAAGGGCACTCACAAGTCACACATCGATGAAAGGGCACTCACAAGCCACACATCGATGAAAGGGCACTCACAAGTCACACATCGATGAAAGGGCACTCACAAGTCACACATTGATGAAAGGGCACTCACAAGCCACACATCGATGAAAGGGCACTCACAAGCCACACATTGATGAAAGGGCACTCACAAGCCACACATTGATGAAAGGGCACTCACAAGCCACACATCGATGAAAGGGCACTCACAAGCCACACATCGATGAAAGGGCACTCACAAGCCACACATCGATGAAAGGGCACTCACAAGCCACACATCGATGAAAGGGCACTCACAAGTCACACATCGATGAAAGGGCACTCACAAGCCACACATCGATGAAAGGGCACTCACACGTCACACATCGATGAAAGGGCACTCACAAGTCACACATTGATGAAAGGGCACTCACAAGCCACACATTGATGAAAGGGCACTCACAAGCCACACATTGATGAAAGGGCACTCACAAGTCACACATTGATGAAAGGGTACTCACAAGCCACACATTGATGAAAGGGCACTCACAAGCCACACATTGATGAAAGGGCACTCACAAGTCACACATTGATGAAAGGGCACTCACAAGTCACACATCGATGAAAGGGCACTCACAAGCCACACATCGATGAAAGGACACTCACAAGTCACACATTGATGAAAGGGCACTCACAAGTCACACATTGATGAAAGGGCACTCACAAGTCACACATTGATGAAAGGGCACTCACAAGTCACACATTGATGAAAGGACACTCACAAGCCACACATTGATGAAAGGGCACTCACAAGTCACACATCAATGAAAGGGCACTCACAAGTCACACATCGATGAAAGGGCACTCACAAGCCACACATCGATGAAAGGGCACTGACAAGTCACACATCGATGAAAGGTCACTCACAAGCCACACATCGATGAAAGGGCACTCACAAGCCACACATTGATGAAAGGGCACTCACAAGCCACACATCGATGAAAGGGCACTCACAAGTCACACATCGATGAAAGGGCACTCACAAGCCACACATCGATGAAAGGGCACTCACAAGTCACACATTGATGAAAGGGGCTCTCACAAGCCACACATTGATGAAAGGGCACTCACAAGTCACACATTGATGAAAACGCACTCACAAGTCACACATTGATGAAAGGGCACTCACAAGCCACACATTGATGAAAAGGCACTCCCCTACCAACAGTACTACCTCTCTTTCTCTCCACAAGCCACACATTATCACTCCCTCTCATTCTCTCCACAAGCCACACATTATCACTCCCTCTCTTTCTCTCCACAAGCCACACATTATCACTCCCTCTCTTTCTCTCCACAAGCCACACATTATCACTCCCTCTCTTTCTCTCCACAAGCCACACATTATCACTCCCTCTCTTTCTCTCCACAAGCCACACATTATCACTCCCTCTCTTTCTCTCCACAAGCCACACATTATCACTCCCTCTCTTTCTCTCCACAAGCCACACGTTATCACTCCCTCTCTTTCTCTCCACAAGCCACACGTTATCACTCCCTCTCTTTCTCTCCACAAGCCACACGTTATCACTCCCTCTCTTTCTCTCCACAAGCCACACATGATCACTCACTCTCTTTCTCTCCACAAGCCACACGTTATCACTCCCTCTCTTTCTCTCCACAAGCCACACATGATCACCCCCTCTCTTTCTCTCCACAAGCCACACATGATCACCCCCTCTCTTTCTCTCCACAAGCCACACATGATCACCCCCTCTCTTTCTCTCCACAAGCCACACATTATCACTCCCTCTCTTTCTCTCCACAAGCCACACATTATCACTCCCTCTCTTTCTCTCCACAAGCCACACATTATCACTCCCTCTCTTTCTCTCCACAAGCCACACATTATCACTCCCTCTCTTTCTCTCCACAAGCCACACATTATCACTCCCTCTCTTTCTCTCCACAAGCCACACATTATCACTCCCTCTCTTTCTCTCCACAAGCCACACATTATCACTCCCTCTCTTTCTCTCCACAAGCCCCACATTATCACTCCCTCTCTTTCTCTCCACAAGCCACACATTATCACTCCCTCTCTTTCTCTCCACAAGCCACACATTATCACTCCCTCTCTTTCTCTCCACAAGCCACACATTATCACTCCCTCTCTTTCTCTCCACAAGCCACACATTATCACTCCCTCTCTTTCTCTCCACAAGCCACACATTATCACTCCCTCTCTTTCTCTCCACAAGCCACACATTATCACTCCCTCTCTTTCTCTCCACAAGCCACACATTATCACTCCCTCTCTTTCTCTCCACAAGCCACACATTATCACTCCCTCTCTTTCTCTCCACAAGCCACACATTATCACTCCCTCTCTTTCTCTCCACAAGCCACACATTATCACTCCCTCTCTTTCTCTCCACAAGCCACACATTATCACTCCCTCTCTTTCTCTCCACAAGCCACACATTATCACTCCCTCTCTTTCTCTCCACAAGCCCCACATTATCACTCCCTCTCTTTCTCTCCACAAGCCACACATTATCACTCCCTCTCTTTCTCTCCACAAGCCACACATTATCACTCCCTCTCTTTCTCTCCACAAGCCACACATTATCACTCCCTCTCTTTCTCTCCACAAGCCACACATTATCACTCCCTCTCTTTCTCTCCACAAGCCACACATTATCACTCCCTCTCTTTCTCTCCACAAGCCACACATTATCACTCCCTCTCTTTCTCTCCACAAGCCACACATTATCACTCCCTCTCTTTCTCTCCACAAGCCACACATTATCACTCCCTCTCTTTCTCTCCACAAGCCACACATTATCACTCCCTCTCTTTCTCTCCACAAGCCACACATTATCACTCCCTCTCTTTCTCTCCACAAGCCACACATTATCACTCCCTCTCTTTCTCTCCACAAGCCCCACATTATCACTCCCTCTCTTTCTCTCCACAAGCCCCACATTATCACTCCCTCTCTTTCTCTCCACAAGCCACACATTATCACTCCCTCTCTTTCTCTCCACAAGCCACACATTATCACTCCCTCTCTTTCTCTCCACAAGCCACACATTATCACTCCCTCTCTGTCTCTCCACAAGCCACACATTATCACTCCCTCTCTTTCTCTCCACAAGCCACACATTATCACTCCCTCTCTTTTCCTCCACAAGCCACACATTATCACTCCCTCGCTTTCTCTCCACAAGCCACACATTATCACTCCCTCTCTTTCTCTCCACAAGCCACACATTATCACTCCCTCTCTTTCTCTCCACAAGCCACACATTATCACTCCCTCTCTTTCTCTCCACAAGCCACACATTATCACTCCCTCTCTTTCTCTCCACAAGCCACACATTATCACTCCCTCTCTTTCTCTCCACAAGCCACACATTATCACTCCCTCTCTTTCTCTCCACAAGCCACACATTATCACTCCCTCTCTTTCTCTCCACAAGCCACACATTATCACTCCCTCTCTTTCTCTCCACAAGCCACACATTATCACTCCCTCTCTTTCTCTCCACAAGCCACACACTATCACTCCCTCTCTTTCTCTCCACAAGCCACACATTATCACTCCCTCTCTTTCTCTCCACAAACCACACATTATCACTCCCTCTCTTTCTCTCCACAAACCACACATTATCACTCCCTCTCTTTCTCTCCACAAGCCACACATTATCACTCCCTATTTTTCTCTCCACAAGCCACACATTATCACTCCCTATCTTTCTCTCCACAAGCCACACATTATCACTCCCTCTCTTTCTCTCCACAAGCCACACATTATCACTCCCTCTCTTTTCCTCCACAAGCCACACATTATCACTCCCTCTCTTTCTCTCCACAAGCCACACATTATCACTCCCTCTCTTTTCCTCCACAAGCCACACATTATCACTCCCTCTCTTTCTCTCCACAAGCCACACATTATCACTCTGCACTTCCAGCATCTTTCATTTTATGGAAAAAGCAACTTTCTTTTTATTATAAAGTAGCCTATTTACTTATTTTATTTATTGTTTTAATGTATTACAGTATTTGGGACATATTTTATTTATTGTTTTAATGTATTACAGTATTTGGGACATTTAATTGATTGTATACATTTTAATTCAAATTACATGTATTTGCTTGTAATTTTATTGAAACAGATATTGTTTAGGGTCTGGAAATTGAGTTATCAAGTTATTTGCGGGTCATCATCATTGCACTCCGAACATGCCCATAGGTGCTGAGATTCCTTAGCAAGTCCCACAGTCTGGTAATGTTTGAGCTCATGTTCTATTGAACTCTAATGGGAAAAATAAGAACAACTTTGAGTTCAAACAGCTTACTTTGACCTAATTACAAGTGCAAGGTGTGTGTATAGCCAGTCCACCATAAAAATGTGTACACACTTTAACCAATGCCATCAATGGACTTTTCCCAAACTTGGATTGAATTGCAATAGCAATGTGTAGTGTCTCAACAGCGCAGGCTCAGAATACAACTTGAAAATCAACATCAACGAAACAGAAATCATGAATGATCATAAAAGAGAAACAGAACATCAACATAACTATAGACGGCAGACAACTAAAACAAGTAGAGAAATTTAAATACCTAGGAAATCTAGTGACAAACGACAATTCTCAAACAGCAGAGATAGAATCAAGATGCAACAAAGCTTGTCAAATCACTGGACAGCTATCACCACTATTGTCCAACAAGGAAATAACATTTTATCTTCACATAAAGGTAACATTCCATAAACCTACAGGATTAGTTCTGTGAGATCTCAAACGTATCACTCCCTAACAATATTAATTGCTGAGTGACTACCTTTGTCTTAGCTTTTCACTTACCAAGGAGGTGATAAACCCATTTTCATCATCTCCGGTTATACTAACAAGATCAGCATCCAAATCTAGACAGCTCTGTCGAGCTTCGAACCAAGATACCAGACTGGAGTCATTGTCTGATGAGCTCACAAAGTAGCAGTTGTCATTGTAGAGCATCCATGTGGTGTCTCCACAAAGTGGTGCTGTTGAGAGTTGATTTATTACTTTTGTTTACATATTACTTTTGTTTGTTATTATTGTTGTTTTAATGTCACAATAAAACAGAAAAGGTAGCTACAAAAATGCTAAGAATCGAACAATTCTGATTTGCCAATACTTAATATGTGTCAATTAGAAAAAAATTCTTCTTCTTCCTCTTGCCTTCCTCATTTGCCTTTCAGCGTTGAGGGTACTACTTCTACTACTTCTGCTTCTCTACAACTTCTGCTTCTCTATTACTTCTGCTTCTCTACAACTTCTGCTTCTCTACAACTTCTGCTTCTCTATTACTTCTGCTTCTCTACTACTTCTGCTTCTCTATTACTTCTGCTTCTCTACAACTTCTGCTTCTCTACTACTTCTGCTTCTCTATTACTTCTGCTTCTCTATTACTGCTGCTTCTCTATTACTTCTGCTTCTCTATTACTTCTGCTTCTCTATTACTTCTGCTTCTCTATTACTTCTGCTTCTCTACTACTTCTGCTTCTCTATTACTTCTGCTTCTCTATTACTTCTGCGTCTCTATTACTGCTGCTTCTCTATTACTGCTGCTTCT
Organism: Megaustenia siamemsis; assembly: GCA_032433765.1. NCBI lineage: Eukaryota > Metazoa > Mollusca > Gastropoda > Stylommatophora > Ariophantidae > Megaustenia > Megaustenia siamemsis. The sequence goes on from JAVIAB010000105.1 coordinate 2,648,101, forward strand.
CTATTACTTCTGCATCTCTATTACTTCTGCTTCTCTATTACTTCTGCATCTCTATTACTTCTGCTTCTCTATTACTTCTGCTTCTCTACTACTTCTGCTTCTCTACTACCTCTGCTTCTCTATTACTTCTGCTTCTCTATTACTGCTGCTTCTCTATTACTTCTGCTTCTCTATTACTTCTGCTTCTCTATTACTGCTGTTTCTCTATTACTTCTGCTTCTCTATTACTTCTGCTTCTCTACTACTTCTGCTTCTCTATTACTTCTGCTTCTCTATTACTTCTGCTTCTCTATTACTTCTGCTTCTCTATTACTTCTGCATCTCTATTACTTCTGCATCTCTATTACTTCTGCTTCTCTATTACTTCTGCTTCTCTATTACTTCTGCTTCTCTATTACTTCTGCATCTCTATTACTTCTGCTTCTCTATTACTTCTGCTTCTCTACTACTTCTGCTTCTCTATTACTTCTGCTTCTCTATTACTTCTGCTTCTCTATTACTGCTGCTTCTCTATTACTGCTGCTTCTCTATTACTTCTGCTTCTCTATTACTTCTGCTTCTCTATTACTTCTGCTTCTCTATTACTTCTGCATCTCTATTACTTCTGCTTCTCTATTACTTCTGCTTCTCTATTACTTCTGCTTCTCTATTACTTCTGCATCTCTATTACTTCTGCTTCTCTATTACTTCTGCTTCTCTATTACTTCTGCTTCTCTACTACTTCTGCTTCTCTACTACCTCTGCTTCTCTATTACTTCTGCTTCTCTATTACTTCTGCTTCTCTACTACTTCTGCTTCTCTACTACTTCTGCTTCTCTACTACCTCTGCTTCTCTATTACTTCTGCTTCTCTACTACTTCTGCATCTCTATTACTTCTGCTTCTCTACTACCTCTGCTTCTCTATTACTTCTGCTTCTCTACTACTTCTGCTTCTCTACTACTTCTGCTTCTCTACTACTTCTGCTCTAGTCTTGGGTTCACTCCATTCCATAGTGTTTTCCTGAGAAAAGACTTTCAAATACATCACAGACAGGAAATCAGCGATTGAACTCATTCAATATGGTGGTGAAACAATGATTGACATTTTCACTGCAAAAATAAAGAATCATAAGGGCTCACTCCATATTTTAAGATGTAAAAGTCTGGTGTTCGTGCCCCTACTTTCCAATGACCAGTTGCACATTTATATGTGATATTGTCGTGCCAACCACCCTACTCCTATAAAAAATAATGTAGTATTCATTTCAGGTTGGGTGAATCAAGACGCCATTGATCCGTGTTCAACTTCAACTGACCAGTTCTTTGCTTTACTTCAGCTTTCACTCTTTTCATCATCATCGTGTGCCTTCTCCGCAACGAAGGTTGGCTACCATGGATCGCCATTCTACTCTGTTTCTTGCTTTGATGGTGCAGGCTGTCATAGATTGACTTGACCATCTTTTGATGTTACTCGTCCATGTTAGTCTTGGTCTGCTTCTGCCTCTTTTACCTTGTATTTTTCCTTCCAATATTACTTTTAGTACTATAGTAGGCTGTTGTGTCTTTTAATATACCCCAAAAATTTCATTTGTCTTGACTTAATTGTATTTAGTAGTTCTCTTTTTATTTTCAGTTGTTTTAAAACTTCATCGTTTGTTATCTTTTGTTTCCATCCAATTCTACCTATTCTATAAATCCACATTTCAAAGGCTTCAATTTTCTGTTCTGTTTCTTGTCTAATGTCCATGTTTCTGCACCATACAGGAATATTGAGAAGATGTAACATTTTGCTATTCTTAGTTTCAGCCCTGCTGATATTTGTTTTGTTGTTAGTATATTTTTTATGGCATTAAAAATACTTTTTGCCATACCTATTCTTTTGTTTATTTCAATTTTGCATTTTCCATCATTGGTTATAGTATGTCCCAGGTAGTTGTAACTCTGGACTGTCTCCAGATGTATTCCCTCAACTGTGATATTTAATTGTAGGTCTTGATAATTTTCTTTGTTTATGATCATAGTTTTAGTCTTTTTGATATTCATTTCTAGTCCATATTTTTTGCTTGTTATGTTTATCACATTAAGCAATTGTTGTAGGTCTTTAGGATTTTCTGCTAGTAGAACAGTATCATAAGCATATCTTAGGTTATTGATTATCTTTCCATTAATGTTTAGGCCTGGCATCTCTGAAGGGAAATGGTTTCACACATCAGCTAAAGCAAGACAAAGATGTCTGCTGTTACCATCCCTGTTTAACATTTTGCTAGAGCAAACAACGAGTGAAGGTCTCCAATTGATGCCGTCACCGAAGGAGAGAGAATCTCAAATCTCTATTTGACAGAAGATATAGATGGATTATCATGGAGAACAACCTTGATCTTGACCCATCTCATGCTGTTCGATCGTATCTAATGAGTCTATGCCTGCCAACGTTGCTTCTCTTATAAGTGTTATTTTCAGTGTTTCTGGGCATTCTTCTGGTGATTCCCATAGACGAGTCTGTTTTGGAATTCTCTTGTCTCGTCTCCGCATGTCCAACATATGTCCATCTTCTCTGGCTAATAGTATATGACGAGATTGTTGGTTGCAACCTACTATACTAATCAATCAAATAAAATAGAAAAGAAACTATTGTTAATATCATACGCAACCGTCACTTCATACTTATATGTTGGCCAAAACCAAATTCCTGCAGTGGAGTCAACATAGAAAAGTTAAAAGGAAGACCTCATGACAACAGCAGCATACAAAAATATGCTACAGATGCAACCTTTAGAAACTATACAACATATTTAGCTGTTTAGATAGCTGGTCAAACGATCACCTCCATAGGTGTTCAGATCCGCGAGTGATGACTCCATTATGACAATTCAAATATCTAGAATTCATTGTCTATAACAAAAGTTATAAAATAAACCAGTGCCTTATAAAATCTGCCTAAAAGATAACGATATAATTTTCAGAAAACAGAAATACTTACATGTATTACCAGTTGGTGGTGGTTTAACTGTGGCAATAACCGAGCCTGTAATAAAATATCATCATTAATAAATGAACAGCCTGAGGTTCATTTGATTAATATCATGAATATTTTTAATGAAAGATTGCTCCAACTGAAAAACATAAATATTGTATTTATTGGATGGCACAAGATGCATGAATGGGTACAAGAGGAAGTGAGGAAAGAAAGACAAGATATCCAACAGGACTGGGCTGAAAGTAGTCAGTGACTCATAGCTGACTGCTTGTGTTCTTCTTCTTCTTCTTTCCTTCCTCATCTGCCTTTCAGCGTCGAGGGGAGATATAATTTGCGGTCTTTTGCTCTTCTGTTCGCCTCTGCTGCTGTTATGTTTCCTAGTGCTTCTAATATTCCATCGACCCATCTTTTTCGTGGTTCGACCCTTGGGTCTGGTGTTCTCACAACGTTTGTTGAAGACTCGTTGTGTTGTGTTTTGTTCTTTCTGCCTTGTCACGTGGCCGAACCATTTTATCTGTTGTTTCCTTATATATTCCATGGCGGGGGCTATTCCTAGCTTTTTTCTAAGTTCTTCATTTCTGGTCTTATAACTGCTTGTGTTAGTGGACCAAAATTGACCAAAATCGTATTCAATCTCTCCTTGGTAGGCCTAGTAGCAGACTAACAGCTGGCCAGTCAAGTAGAGGTTTTTACACATTACCCAAAATTGCTTGACCAAAATCAGATGTGTTGGCTGAAAGGTACAGACATCACAGTTTGTTGTAGACAATAATACAATACATCTGCATCCTTTTATGTAAGATGATTAAGAAGAATATTCGTTGAGTGAAGGCAGAAACAGATGTATTTATTGGCAACAATAATTTGCTTCAAAGTCCTCATGTAAGTGTTTCACAACTTTCATGACATGAGTCATGCAGATCAGGGTTGGACATAATTTGCCTGTACCAGCTGTCTGTTTAAAACATGACACAAACCAATGTAATCTCATAACATGACTCTTACTAAAGACAAAGACATGAATGAAGAGATGAAAGAATAATTTTTAAATGACCTAGATCAGAGAATACTGCTGTCTGTGAATCAAACTACTCAATGTTAAGATCAGACTAAATCTTGACATTGGGAGTTGAATATCTCACATCAACAATCATTACTTAAACAATGCTCATGAGGTGAACAAACAAATCAAATATGTCATTTGAGAAACGTCAACAAACATTAATAGCCATCAAAGAACTGTCACCAAAAGCAAATTAAATAAACCCAGAAATCTGTATAGCAATATATGACAGAATAGATAAAAATGATTACGCAGCATCAATAACAACCGCTGCAAGGAAAACCATTGATAACTGAGTTATTGAGTTATTTGCGGGTCATCATCATTGCACTCCGAACATGTCCATAGGTGCTCAGATCCCCTCCTCAGCAATTCCCTCAGTGTCCAGCGACTGATGACTCCAGTTCTGTGTTGGTTGATAAGTCTTCTTACACGGCCACTAAGTTTCTCATTTCTGGCTGTGCCCAACTTAACTCCCATTTCCATCATCCGAAGAAGTGACGTGGATCTGTGTTTGTCGAAGTCCTGTGCTCTTCCCACATCTCGGAGGGCATTGATGATGTCCGCCCGATCCATTGGTTGTCCGCCCGATCCATTGGTTGCCCGTCCTCAACGACAGCGCAGCTAGCCAACCTGTCCGCCCTTTCATTTACCCGTACTCCCGCATGTCCAGGGACATAGACAAAGGTGACCTTACGTATTTTGGATTTCTGCAACGACTCTACCCATTGCATGCGTACAAAGCCCGCCTCCACTTTTCTTATCATGCTCATCGAATCACTCAGTATACATGCGTGGGTGTAGTCTTGTGACTCTAACCAATTTAATGCCTTGGTCACTGCCATCGCCTCCATTGTCATGCTACTCGTGGTCATGACGTATGCACCACTGTCTACGTAGACTATTCTGCCTGCCGAGCGTGCTGTAAATGCCCATGCACTTCTTTGGTGTCGTCTTACAGATCCGTCTGTATAGATGACTGCATCTTTCTCATCGGTGTTATCGCAGATAACATTGATACCATTGATAATTGTCCACTGGATACACGTATGTACTGATGGTGCAGCATAAAGTTAACTATCAAAGCTGGATATGGGATTTTGAGACATTATCCACATAAAACAGCAGAAGAACTATGTGAACCACGTGGTGAGGTCTGCAATAATTCTATCTCTATCTATTTACTTTTCGAGCCGTAGCCTGTCCATAGGGCATAGACCCAGCTACTCTTTCCCTTATCTAAATTTCTATTCTAGCAGTTTTCAATCCTTGTAAAGATATTTTATCAAATCTCGCCATTTGTCTCTATTCTGTGCAAGCAGCTCTATCTCATTGAGGGAGCCGATTTCTGCTGCTCTTGCCTCTCTCATCAATGTTCTTCTCAGTGTCTCTCTGGGTCTTCCTCTTTTCCTCTTACCTGTTGTTTCCTACATGAGGGCTTGCTTTGCTATTCGGTTATTATCTCTTCTCATCACATGTCCAACATATGACCATCGTCTTTTCTTGATTACTGAAGATATTAGTGATTGATTGGTGATTTTAACAATTACGAAGAAGAAATAACAGCCTTATCAACAGCAGTGTACCACTTTAACAGCCTTATCAACAGCAGTGTACCACTTTAACAGCCTTATCAACAGCAGTGTACCACTTTAACAGCCTTATCAACAGCAGTGTAGCACTTTAACAGCCTTATCAACAGCAGTGTACCACTTTAACAGCCTTATCAACTGCAGTGTACCACTTTAACAGCCTTATCAACTGCAGTGTACCACTTGAATACTGTCCTTGATACCATAACATCTTCTTCTTCCAATTGAGAAATCATTTGCCTTTCAGATCTAGAGGACCATACCATCAATGAAAATAAATATTTGCCATTTTATTGATTCCAAATCAGCCCTGTAGGTGCTAGAAAGTAACATAAACAAACCAGAACTCACACAAATAACTAAGCCATAGATAACCTTATTAACCATCATCGAGTTCCTTCTCCGCAATGAAGGTTGGCTACCATGGATCGCCATTCTACTCTGTTTCTTGCTTTGATGGTGCAGGCTGTCATAGATTGACTTGTCCATCTTTTGATGTTACTCGTCCATGTTAGTCTTGGTCTGCCTCTGCCTCTTTTACCTTGTATTTTTCCTTCCAATATTACTTTTAGTAGGCTGTTGTGTCTTTTTACATGCCCCAAAAATTTCATTTGTCTTGTCTTAATTGTATTTAGTAGTTCTCTTTTTATTTTCAGTTGTTTTAAAACTTCATCGTTTGTTATCTTTTCTTTCCATCCAATTCTACCTATTCTTCTATAAATCCACATTTCAAAGGCTTCAATTTTCTGTTCTGTTTTCTTCTCTAATGTCCATGTTTCGCACCATACAGGAATATTGAGAAGATGTAACATTTTGCTATTCTTAGTTTCAGCCCTGCTGATATTTGTTTTGTTGTTAGTATATTTTTCATGACATTAAAATTACTTTTTGCCATACCTATTCTTTTGTTTGTTTCAGTTTTGCATTTTCCATCACTGGTTATAGTATGTCCCAGGTAGTTGTATAACCTTTATCACCACTGACATATTATTGCTACAAGACTTTCATGATTCAATTTATAAACTTTCTGGGTGTTAACATATTTCATAACTTACTTCTTCATCAATACAGAGGAAAACACAAACAACAATGTAAAACAAATTCTGATTTGAATGATTGAATACTTTATTAATCATCATCATCAAGTGCCATGCCTGCTGGCGTAGGTGATCATGTCTCTCCACAACTTTCGATCTCGACAGTTATTTATCATTTCTGTTATTGACCTTCTGCCAAGCCATTATTCTCTTAAGCTGTCTGGTATTTTTTCTCTTTGCTTCCCTCTATCTCTTCGTTCCTCAATTTTTCCAGTTGTTACAATATATTCCGGTTGTTCTCTTCTCATTATATGGCAAAAAAATGATGATTATTTCTTCCTAATATTGGAAATTAGCTCTCTTTTTGCTTTGGCCTCTTTCAGAACGTTTTCATTACTCTTCTTAGCTGTCCATGGTATTCTCAACATTCTTCTGTAAAACTACAATTCTACAGACTCCAGTGATTTTCTTGTCTGTTGTCCTATTGTCCATGATTCACATCCATATGTTAAGACTGGATCTACATAACATTTCAGAACTCTTTTTCTTGTTTCTATTGTCAAAAATGGATTGCATAGTATCTTCCTCATTTTTTGGAAAGCTGCTTTTGCCTGAGCCATTCTGCATCTCACTTCTGTTTTACATCTTTCGTCTGAGGTTAACAAAGTTCCCAAATATTTAAATTCATTTACCTGTTTTAATATTGTTCCACTTGTCTTTATTTTGCACTGAGGTGATGTCTTTTTCTTTGTTGTTACCATTACTTCTGTCTTTTTGCTATTAAGGCTGGATCCTTTAATTTTGCTTTCTTTCACTATAATGTCTAACACTTCTTGTAACTCATTTTCACTCTTAGCGATTAAGACTAAAATCAGCATACATTAGATTATTTATATTATGACCTCCAATTGTTATTCCAGGCATGCCCCTTATGGATCTTAAAATAATCTCACTATACATATTAAACGAATATGGTGACAGCACACAACCTTGTCTAAGACCCTGTTTTATTCGTTGAAACATTCCTAATTGGTTTCCAGTTCTTATGGCCGCTGTTTGTTGCCAGTACATGTTCTTTATTCTTAGATCTTTGCTGTCTACGTTTATGCCTTCTAAAATTTTGATTATTTCTTGGTGCTTTACTTTGTCAAATGCTTTGGTATAATCTATGAAACATAGGTATAGATCTGTTTTCACCTCTATGGCTCTTTCTACTAAAGATCAATATGATGTATTTGGTTCTTTGGTTATGGAAGGCCTTGGTAGCATTGAAAACGAATTAAAATCCATAACTGATCAACCGCCCGTGCCAGTAGAATTATCCGAATTACTATCTCATCTCCCAAACAAAGAAAGGTAGCTGTAGTCCCCATCATAGCAGTCTCAGAACACGCCAAAAGACATAAGGCAAAACCGCACAGAAAGTGAACACAGCCAACTGTTCCCTGCCATACGATATCATCATTCATCGTAGACAATTGGAATATCGAAATATGATCAAAACGGATGAGACACACAGCTCACAGTGTGCACAGAGCACCTAACTCAGTAGCTCCTGCAACAAGCAGGATGTATATGGCATTGCTTGTTCCTTCACCTCTAACAAAACCACACTGTTCGTTACTAATTTCAGTTCGTCACCCCACTGCCTTGTGGGTGAGCTTTTTAGTCAAAGGTTAGCGGAGCCAACTGTAAACAAACCAACGGAAGACAACAGAAAACCACTGTCGTAATTTCTTTGTAGAATCATGAATCACCACATACTAAGAGTGATTCCAGTGGAAAACCCTCATTCGGTAGGGGACATCATGTTCTACAGGTGATACCCGATCGTCATCAAGCTACTGTAAGCAAAATAAAGATAAAACACTCTAAAGATAGGTACTTGGAATGTGAGAACACTCATGCAGAAGAAGACATACTATACAGACATTGAATTCCTGTGATCTATGAAAGTATATAGAAGAATAGGTAGAATTGGATGGAAGGAAAAGAAAACAAACGATGATGTCTTAAAACAACTAAAAATGAAAAGAGAACTACTAAACACAATTCAAACAAGACAAATGCGATTTTTGGGCCATGTTAAAAGACACAACAGCCTCCTAAAAGTAATCCAGGATGGGAAAATACAAGGTAAAAGAGACCGACCAAGACTAACATGGACGAGTAACATCAAAAGATGGACAAACAAGCCTATGACAACCTTCACCATGAAAGCAAGAAACAGAGCAGAATCGCGCTCCATGGTAGCCAACCTTCGATGCGGAGATGGCACTCGATGATGATGAGGATGATGAAAGTCAGAAAAGATGATGATGAATTAGTAATCATGAATACAAGACAAGATCAGGAAACACACAATGCAATTACACTGGTGTCTGGTGTTGATGACATCAAACAATGGAAGAATTTTGGGGTAAAAAAATGGTAAAGATAATGACTAGAGATAAGGCAGAATTCAAGAGCTCATAAAAGCAACATTAGTGATGGTTTCAATGCATATCAAAGAACTAAAACATGATCAAAATAAGGGACTAACAACGAGAACAGCTAAGACAGCAATTAGAAAACAGCTAAGAAACAACTCATACCTCTGGTTACTTGACAGATCCAACTATTTGACAAGTAGCAGTATTGATCACTCCACACATTCTTATCCATGTCCCATTCCACACAGTCCTCTCTAGAATACAAGAAAACGTAAAAGTAGATGTTCAACGTTTTAGAAATCTTTGGTTTCCTTCAGTAGATGTTCAACGTTTTAGAAATCTTTGGTTTCCTTCAGTAGATGTTCAACGTTTTAGAAATCTTTGGTTTCCTTCAGTAGATGTTCAACGTTTTAGAAATCTTTGGTTTCCTTCAGTAGATGTTCAACGTTTTAGAAATCTTGGTTTCCTTCAGTAGATGTTCAACGTTTTAGAAATCTTTGGTTTCCTTCAGTAGATGTTCAACGTTTTAGAAATCTTTGGTTTCCTTCAGTAGATGTTCAACGTTTTAGAAATCTTTGGTTTCCTTCAGTAGATGTTCAACGTTTTAGAAATCTTTGGTTTCCTTCAGTAGATGTTCAACGTTTTAGAAATCTTTGGTTTCCTTCAGTAGATGTTCAACGTTTTAGAAATCTTTGGTTTCCTTCAGTAGATGTTCAACGTTTTAGAAATCTTTGGTTTCCTTCAGTAGATGTTCAACGTTTTAGAAATCTTTGGTTTCCTTCAGTAGATGTTCAACGTTTTAGAAATCTTTGGTTTCCTTCATTCCGAAGTCATGACATTAACATACACTATGACCATGTCACCAGCACTAGAAATGTTGGCACATGTTTGGTTTCCTTCATTCCAAAGTCATGACATTAACATACACTATGAACATGTCACCAGCACTAGAAATGTTGGCACATGTCTGGTTTCCTTCATTCAAAAGTCATGACATTAACATACACTATGACTATGCCACCAGCACTAGAAATGCATTTCAATATCTCATGCATATGCTTCTCAAACTGGCGGTGAACCCCTTCCTCATTAGATGGATCGCCGCTGCACTGTTTCAGAGGAAGGTGATGCTCAGATGTGGAAGTTGGTCTTCCGAGCCAACATCCATTTGTCCAGGGCTGCCACAAGGCTCACCATTGTCACCAGTTCTATTTAACGTGTACACAATAACGATCACGGAACAACAGCTGGATGGGAGGGGAAGAACTATGACTTTTGCTGATGATATTCTGGTATATCGACAGGGAAGAGACAGACGGGGAATCGCCTCCACAATGCAAGACGAACTCGATCGCATTTCTTCTTGGTGTGCGGTTTCAGGTGCCTTGGTTAATCCTAATAAAGCATCAGTTTCATGGTTCTCCCTTAACAATCATATCGTTAATACGACCACACCGGTAGTACGAATGGGAGCTGATGAGGTGACCAGGGACAAGTTGATGACATACCTCGGAGTTAAATTTGATCGCAGCCTGTGTTTTCGGGACCACGTCGACCATGTGATAACAAAATCCCGCAAAGGATTAGCCGCCTTGAAGGTCATGGCAGCTGCCAACATCGAGCAGAGGCTACTTATTCTTCTGTTCCAGGGATTAGTCCTCGCACCAATCGAGTATGCTGTGGCAATTCTTACTGCCAGTACGACTCAAATTGATAGGCTGGAGAAAATACAAAATGAAGCCATGCGCATTATCCTGGGATGTACGAGGGACACTCCCTGTGTAGCAATGAGGTATCTTCTTGACTTTCCAACCATGGATGACAGAATCAAGATCTGGAGAGCACGAGCATACCTGAAGATTAGTACAGATACAGAGCATCCATTGCACCACGTGCTCAACACAGAGAAAGGTACCAGGCTAAAAAGAGGCAAATCATGGGTGGGCCGGGCAGAAGATGTCATCAAACAGGTCTGTGGGCTTACCAATATCAGCGTTGGTGAGGAGTGGGTACCGGTGCCTACGTTATTCAAGGGAACTTTCTCATGTATTGTCACACTCGACAGGAAAAGTAGGGAACAGAACCCGGTCGTGGTTAATGCTGAGGTCAACGGTCTCATCTGCGATAATACCGATGAGAAAGATGCAGTCATCTATACAGACGGATCTGTAAGACGACACGAAAGAAGTGCATGGTCATTTACAGTACTCAGAAAAGTGACTACAGGGCTCAGCAGGCAGAAAAGCCAAGGAAGACAGTGGTGCATACGCCATGACCACGAGTAGCATGACAATGGAGGTGATGGCAGTGACCAAGGCATTAAATTGGTTAGAGTCACAAGACTACATCCACGCATGTATACTGAGTGATTCGATGAGCATGATAAAAAAGTGGAGGCGGGCTTTGTACGCATGCAATGGGTAGAGTCGTTGCAGAAATCCAAAATACGTAAGGTCACCTTTGTCTATGTCCCTGGACATGCGGGAGTATGGGGAAATGAGAGAGCGGACAGGTTGGCTAGCTGCGCTGTCGTTGAGGACGGGCAACCAATGGATCGGGCGGACATCATCAATGCCCTCCGAGATGTTGGAAGAGCACAGGACTTCGACAAACACAGATCCACGTCACTTCTTCGGATGATGGAAATGGGAGTTAAGATGGGCACGGCCAGAAATGAGAAACTTGGTGGCCGTGTAAGAAGACTTATCAACCAACATAGAACTGGAGTCGTCAGTCGCTGGACACTGAGGGAATTGCTGAGGAGGGGATCTGAGCACCTATGGACATGTTCGGAGTGCAATGATGATGACCCGCAAATAACTCAATAACTCAATAACTAGAAATGTTGGAGCATATTTGGTTTCCTTCATTCCGAAGTCATGACATTAACATACACTATGACTACGTCACCAGCACTAGAAATTGTGCTCTGCTCTATTATGAAGAGACTTTGCTCTATGCTATTTTTTTTTTCACTTTTTAGTGTTTGCTCATTTAAGTGGAGATCAAATTTGGGGCAGAACTTGTTAAATTTTCTCTTTCCTTCCTCACTTCCTCTTGTAATAATTCCGGTGTCAGAGGAGATACACAGTTATGGTTCTCACCCTTTTGTCGATTGATGCCATTGTAACGTTTCTTTCATGTTGTCTGTCCATCTTACTTTGGGTCTACTCCTTGCTATTTTTCCCTTTTTCTCTTGTAATATATACTTTGTATGGTAAGAAATCGGGAGCCGCGATAGTTCAGTGGTTAGTGAACTGGACTACAAAGGACAAGGGGTAGGGTTCGATCCCAACTGACGGCTTCCGGGCTCACCCAGCCTTAAATGGGTACCGGATTTTTTCTAGGAAAGTAAAGCGGCACGAGCGTAATACCAACCACATTACCCCAAAAATCATGTGCTGAAGGTCTGTAAAATATAGGGTCACTAACACCATATTCCCTATACGCCACTTGGCGTGACGGGGGCTCTTTACTTTACTTTACTTTACTTTTACTTAATTTACTTTACTTTACTTTTACTTTACTTTACTTTTACTTTACTTTACTTTACTTTTACTTTACTTTTACTTTACTTTACTTTTACTTTACTTTTACTTTACTTTTACTTTACTTTTACTTTACTTTACTTTTACTTTACTTTACTTTACTTTACTTTACTTTACTTTAACTTTACTTTACTTTACTTTACTTTACTTTTCTTTACTTTACTTTGCTTTACTATGGAAAGAAATCACAAGGCATTCGTTTTAGATGGGCAAACTGTATGTAATCATGTTTGGCATTGTTAGCACAATGTGGCAATGAATATACTCTGTATAAGATGTTCTTTGTAGTGAGAGGTATTGCTTTGTGTTGATAGCCCAATATTTATTTTGCCTTGTCATATCAGATGGCTATATCTTTATCAATGTTACCATCTTCAGAGAAAGTTGGCCTCAGATATTTAAAGCTTGTTACTTGTTTTATAACTTGGTGATGTTCTATAGTTATGTTTCATGTCTTCTTTTCTCTTCCTATTGATATGACTTTTGTGTTTTCTTCAGTGCTTATTTTCATGTTATTAATTTTTTGCATTCTTTATTCAAAGACAACAGATGTTGTTGAGTTCTGTTTCTTTAAAAGCTATTTACCGCTTTCACCGGCGCCGTGAGCACAAAAATATAGTTCAACTTGCAGGACAAATAAACAAAAATTGAACCTGTCAAATAAATTATTTCTTCCACTTTTACTCACAGAAATCATAAATGTTATATTATTGTATAAAGAAATATAGGTGTTCACTGTTACTAAGAAAGATTAAGCGTGCAGTGAATTAAGCGGATTGTAAAATATTAAATCACTTATGGTCACCAGCGGTGAGCACAAAAATATAGGCCGACTCCAAATACGAATGTATTACTTCCACTTTTGCTCAAAGAAATTATGAAATTGCAGTTCTGAATAAACAAATATAAGTGTTCAATGTTAATAAAGAAGGATTAAACGAGATTAATGAATTAGGTGGATTGTAATATAAAATATAGAGGCGTGGTGTCATTTTTCTGGGAGTGGCGAGCTAGAACATTCTGGTCAGACTTTGTGGGAGGGAATTCTGCATGTGACGTCACAACTGCATAAAACTTAAGGTAGATGTTTTAAAGAGCAAGTGCTGAGATGAGACTTTCACTAAATGATATTTAATTACACATTCAGCAGAATGGGTGCTATTTGTACTTTTTTTATGTATACAAGATATAGGGATAAAGAAACTACAAATTAAATGGTTAGGCTAATAATAAGACAAAAACAATAAAGAACAATCCACATATACGGCCTTGGCATCTTGACAGATGGTTGGTAGCAAGCAATCATAGAGTCAGCAGTTTGGTCACAATATGAGTGTATTATGCTGGATATTGCTTTGCTGAACAGCTACTCTCGTGGTCAATATTGGATAGACAGATCCATCCGCAGAATGAGCAAGATGTATTCATGGTGCTTGGCCTCGTCTCCTTTCTCCTGCACATTTTGCCTTCGGAATTTGATATCAGCCCTGTCTCGAAAGTTGCTGTGCCATTTGTTTAAATTGTTGTTCTCCGTGTGCTACGATCTGCCACCACCGCCAGATTTTCCCAGTTTCTTTCACTGATAGAGAATTCCCTCAAGGAAGCCCTGCAAACATCCTTATATATCTGCACTGATAGAGAATTCCCTCAAGGAAGCCCTGCAAACATCCTTATATATCTGCACTGGTAGAGAATTCCCTCAAGGAAGCCCTGCAAACATCCTTATATATCTGCACTGGTAGAGAATTCCCTCAATGAAGCCATGCAAACATCCTTATATATCTGCACTGGTAGAGAATTCCCTCAATGAAGCCATGCAAACATCCTTATATATCTGCACTGGTAGAGAATTCCCTCAATGAAGCCATGCAAGCATCCTTATATATCTGCACTGGTAGAGAATTCCCTCAATGAAGCCATGCAAACATCCTTATATATCTGCACTGATAGAGAATTCCCTCAATGAAGCCCTGCAAACATCCTTATATATCTGCACTGGTAGAGAATTCCCTCAATGAAGCCATGCAAACATCCTTATATATCTGCACTGATAGAGAATTCCCTCAATGAAGCCCTGCAAACATCCTTATATATCTGCACTGATAGAGAATTCCCTCAATGAAGCCCTGCAAACATCCTTATATATCTGCACTGATAGAGAATTCCCTCAATGAAGCCCTGCAAACATCCTTATATATCTGCACTGATAGAGAATTCCCTCAAGGAAGCCCTGCAAACATCCTTATATATCTGCACTGGTAGAGAATTCCCTCAATGAAGCCCTGCAAACATCCTTATATATCTGCACTGGTAGAGAATTCCCTCAAGGATCATGCAAACATCCTTATATATCTGCACTGGTAGAGAATTCCCTCAAGGATCATGCAAACATCCTTATATATCTGCACTGGTACAGAATTCCCTCAAGGATCATGCAAACATCCTTATATATCTGCACTGGTCTGCGCTTTAGTCTCTTTCCGTCCCTAATTCGCCATACAATACTTGTTTAGGAATACGATTGTTTGCCATTCTTCTTGCATGGCTCAGCCACCTTAGTCGACGACTCCTAAGTGTACCCATGATCGATGGGAGTTTGGCTCGTTGTAAGACATTAGAGTTGGTTACTTTGTCCTGACATGATGGATGGGAGTTTGGCTCGTTGTAAGACATTAGAGTTAGTTACTTTGTCCTGACATGATCGATGGGAGTTTGGCTCGTTGTAAGACATTAGAGTTGGTTACTTTGTCCTGACATGATGGATGAGAGTTTGGCTCGTTGTAAGACATTAGAGTTGGTTACTTTGTTCTGACATGATGGATGTGAGTTTGGCTCGTTGTAAGACATTAGAGTTGGTTACTTTGTCCTGACATGATGGATGGGAGTTTGGCTCGTTGTAAGACATTAGAGTTGGTTACTTTGTCCTGCCATGATGGATGGGAGTTTGGCTCGTTGTAAGACATTAGAGTTGGTTACTTTGTCCTGCCATTTGATGATCATAATCTTTCCAAGGCCACGCATCTGAAAGCTGTTTAACCTATTCTCCTGCCTGCATAAGTTGTCCAAATTTCTTATCCGTATAGAAATGTTCTAAGCACACAACTTTGGTCAATTTGAATATTAGTCCTGATTGTTAATTTGGTGCAGGCCTATGCTCTACCCTTTAGTATACCAAATATTCTGAAAAAGTTAGAGCAAGGGCCCATGCCTTTTTGGCTCTACAGTTCATTTCAAAGGGCTGGGAACATCTACCGTAAAGCTGGATGGTGGCAGACACATTGTGAAATGACTTGATCATCTTCAGTCATATAGATGGGCAGCCAACATTTTCCAGCACCCTGTACAGACCCGCTCTGCTCATGGTATCAAACGCCTTTGTGAGATCAGCAAAGGCTATAAAAAGAGATCTTCTCTGTTCCTTGCACTTATCCTGTAGTTGTTGAAGAATAAAAATCATATCAGTGGTTGACCGTCCAGCTCTAAAACCGCATTGGGTTTCAGGAAGGATACATTCTGCCAGTTGATGTAGACGCTTTAAAATAATTCTTGTGAATGTCTTCCAGTTATAGTCAGGAGGGTGATCGCCATTGAGGGACATCCTTGAAAAGATGGATACACAGAATGCTAGAAACACTGGGAGACGCCAACCAGCAGAAGCCAACCAAAAACACAAAAGACAAGATTATCTCTCCCCTGAATGCTAAAAAGCAAGAGGAAGGAAAGATGATGGGGGAATGAATTATGTCAAAAGCTGTACATGATAATAAAAGGTGTATGGAGACAATGGTCATCAAAGGAGCTTGTCTAACTGTCAAAATGCAAACAAGACAAAGAGTAACGTACACTGTATGAGTGCAATTGTGATGGTTACTCTTGAGTACATGCAAGAACGAGAACTGTTGTAAAAGTTATGAGAAATTATTGCCCAGAAACAAATCAAATTTCAACACAATTTAATACTTCTGGACCAGTCCTGAAAGTCACTCTAACAGAAAAATGATAATGAAATGCATTCATCTTAAGAGCCCATACAAAACAACAGACGTCTTCCATTGTTTCCTAAAATTAGCCTTAACAGGACAGTGTAGATGGGACACATGATCACAGAAAATGTCATGATGGCTACCTGTTCAGAGCATCATCGGGTTCATTTGGTGCCCAGTTTGTGAACAGCAAAGGGGTGTTATCTGTCCAGACATAGCCTAAATAAAAAGAAAACAAAATTACTGACAAAATAAAATGACATGCACAAAACAAACAAAAAATATCTTATTTGGTTATTTGGTGATGGAAGGCCTGGTATCAAACGAATTAAAATTCATAACTGCTCAACCGCCCGTGCCAGCGTAATCATCCAAATTACTATCTCATCTCCCAAACAAAGAAAGGTAGTCCCCATCGTAGCAGTCTCAGCACACGCCAAAATACATAAGGGGAAACCGCGAAGAAAGTGAACACAGCCAACTGTTCCCTGTCATACGATATCATCATTCATCGTAAACAATTGGAATATCGAAACATGATCAAAACGAATGAGACACACAGCTCACGGTGTGCACAGAGCACTTAAATCAGTAGCTCCTGCAACAAGCCGGACTTGGAATATGAGGAAACTGCAACAAGGAACACTTTTCATACATAGCTTTCAATTGTTCCTGCCGCCTATCCACCATACACTGGAAGTTCATGTCCTCCTGAAAATGACGATCGTCATATTTTTTTTTTATGTATAGTGATGTTAGGCCATCGTTATTGACTCCAGTTCCGAACATATAAACACACAGTTAGTCGTCAGATTATCCCCGTCGCACATCAAACAACAGACCGTAAGATTAGCGTATGGCCGGTCTAGGAATATACGATGAGCCATTACGATGACGTAGCACACACAACAATGACGCGCATTTAGATTCCTGATTACTCTAGTGAATGCAGCCTACGACGAACAAAACACGGTGAAAATTTCCTAAAGACATAAAACTGCGGCTGACGAAGTAGTTCACATTAATAAGTAACATGTAATAGTTCACATTAATGAGTAACATGTAAATGACTTGCGTCAAGCAGTTCCAACAACGGTCATGAACAGCACCAATGTGACGTAAAGCGTAGAACAAGTCTAGACGGTGGAAGGTCCGAAAAATACGTTCCCCATACTATTTCACATAAGATCACCATGATCTACTATTTGCTTTATTCAACCTAAATTTGACACACTCGAAAGGAAATGCAGGGAGCAGAATCCAGTTGTGGCTGATGTGGATGTCAAAATCCTTATCTGGGACAACACAGACGAGGAAGATGCAGTCATCTCAACAGACAGATCCGTCATACAACCCCAAAGGAGCATAATTACAGCAGGCAGAACAGTCATAGAAGAAGCAGTGGATCCGTTATGACCATGCGTAGCATGATGATGGCAGTGACCAGGGCATTCATCTAGTTGAAGTCACAAGACTACACCCACGTCTGCAAACTGAGTAATTCGATGAATATGATTACAAAAGTGGAGGGGAACCCTGTACGCAGACAGTGGGCGGGGTCATTACAGACGTCAACGATATGCAGTCACCTTTGTCATCCCTGGACATGCAGGAGTACGGGGTACTGAAAAGAGTGGACAGGCTAATTAGTTGTACTGTAATTGAAGACGGTCAACCAATGGATCAGGTGGACGTTATTAATGCCCTCTGAGATGTGGGAAGGGGACAGGCTTTCAAAAACCAAGAGTCTACGTCATTCTTTCGGATGACAGAAATGGGAGTTAAGAAGGACAGAACCAGAAACGAGAGGGTTAGTGGGCACATGAGAGATCTTATCAACCAACACAGAACTGAAGTTGTCGGTCGCTGGACGCTGCAGGACTTTCTGAGGAGGGATTTGAGCACATGTGGATGTGTTCGGAGAGCAATGATGACAACCCGCGAATAATTCCACCTAAATATGGCATTTTATTTCTAGGATAACAAAAAAATGACAAGCAGCAGAAATAGACTCGAGATGGAACAAAGCTAACCACATTACCGGACAGTCAACACAACTGTCCAAACAAAGAAAGAGGACTAGAGGCAAAATGGACACTCTACAATACAATCTTCATTCCAGGGTTGTGCTACCAATGCCAGACCTGGGTGCTAGACTCAAGAAGAATAAGAAAAATAACCATTACCGAAACGAATTGTGTTAAATACAGGATGGGAAACAGCCTGAAAGATAACAGCAGAAATGAAAAATTGAGAAAACATGAATAATTCCTACCATTGAATATATAAATATAAAAAATAGATAAAATGGTTTGACCAGAAGATCAAGACACAACAAAATGAGCCTTCAACAAATGATATAAGAACACCAGCTTCTAGGGCCAACCATGAAGATAAAGGTCAAGGTAAAGTACGAGACTTGAACCGGCGTCTTAGCACGCGAGTTTACATCCAAATGTTCGGATATTTCTAGATAGTGTCGTCTCAAGTATCGAAACTCAGATGCGAGGCGACATTCCTCACCTTCCCAGAGTAATACCATTTCTGCCAACGGCTGGGTCGACCGTGGGGGTATTTTTTTTTCTCCCAACCACGAGTACAACTCACACTGCTCCCAGCGGGAATCGAACACGGGTTGTCCGAACGTCGGTAGTCCAGTCGGGTGGTTTTCCCAACTAGGCTACCGAGGCCCCCATGAAGAAGATGTACTGATGGAATATTAGAATTAATAGGAAACATAACAACATGAGAGTCCAACAAATGAGTAAAAGACCAAAAACTATATTCCTCTTTGGTGCTAAATAGTATAATGAGGAAGGAAAGAAGAAGAATAACAAACATGATATACATCTTAATATACAAACAAAATAATACACATCAGTCTGTAGTTAACACATTTGCACCCGTACGTCAACACTGATGACTCATTGTTGTTGAGGATCATACATTTGCCTTCCGTGTTCCTATAGCAATTCAACTGTTGATCTACTTGCATGTTGAACTGTCTAGAATTGTCTAGAACTGTCTTTATCTATAACTTGTACCCTCCATCTTGCCAATTATTACAATGTTTTTAAGTTTTCCTATTCTCGTGACATGAGATAAGAAGAGAAGGTAGACTGCTTTCTTTGTCCCAATGTACTTCAAAAGTTGTCTTTGAATCCAGACTTCATCACAGACATCATTGTTTCTCATAAATTACCATACATACATCAAGAAGAACATGCGTGTAAATTTATGTTTGATGAACACAGTGGCTTATACTGGTTTTGGGGTCTGGGTTACGGCTGATATCATAAATAAACACATACGTTATATTCATTAGGCTAACATGAAGTAATATTTGCTAATGACACCACTACATTTTAAATTACTTATTTGCGCTGCTGTTTCTTGACAATTGAGATGCCTATGTGCCTAATATTATTAACTATAATCAAGAGAAGAAAGTGGTCATGTGCTGGCCGTGTGATGAGAACAGTCAACAAGAAAATCTCAAAGCAGGCCATCAAATGGAAACTAGAAGGTTAAAGAGGGCCGCCCTAGAGAAGCACTAAAAAAAATTTGAGGCGTGAGGCATCAAAAGCAGGCATCAGCTCCCGCGCTGAAATTGAACAACACGCCTAGACCAGAGCTGTGTAGCAAGATAAATATGGGTCCTGTGTAAGGTTTGATGTTTGATAACAAAGATGATCGGACACAGAGTCTAGAATTTCTGCTCTATAGTCACGTCTACACATAAAAGAAAGTGTTACTTCAAAGAGAGACATCGCTTATACATAAAATATCTGCTTGTTTGTCAATTATAACAACTAGTAATACACGTAGGACAGTTAAAGACATTGTAATCAGTGAATGTGAATGGGTCCGTGAGAACAAATGCGACAGACATGTACTTCACACGTTTGTTGAAAGTCGGAATTAGGCTCTTAATAGATAAACAAATCAGTTAATTGCCATTATAATCCGTGCACGGGTTTATTATTATTTGATAAGGTTTGGGTGTGCGAGTTCTGAAATGCACTTTATAGAATTTGCATCAACTGAATGACGCGAGCGTTGCTATCCTGGAAGCCCTCGTGTTATTACAAAATAAATTTGCTTTCTCGGACGCCCTCGTGTTATCACAAAGTCTGTTACTTCTATCTAATATTTGGCGTTTAGAAAGTTGTGTAGTCTAGGCATGACTGTGGCCTCGCCCGACTACTTGTGCCAGGGCAGAAGAAGCCTAATCACGCAGTGGATGTCTTCCTAGATTGTTCTCTGGTGACTCATTCTAACTACATTCCTACGTTTTCCAAAGATAACGGCAAGTGATTCGACTGGACATAATTCGCTAAAGGAAGCGTTACCAGGGCGATGATGACGCGTGACTAGATGGAAGTAATTCGTGGACGAAGTAACAGACTGACGATCCAACAACTGATCTATCGCCAGTTCATCTAGATGAGGCTCTGAACCTCATTGCATCTCTTGTGTCTGAACACGAGATGAGGCTCTAAACCTCATTGCACCTCTTGTGGGTAACACGAGATGAGGCTCTAAACCTCATTGCACCTCTTGTGTCTGAACACGAGGTGAGGCTCTAAACCTCATTGCACCTCTTGTAGGTAACACGAGATGAGGCTCTAAACCTCATTGCATCTCTTGTGTCTGAACACGAGATGAGGCTCTAAACCTCATTGCACCTCTTGTGGGGAACACGAGATGAGGCTCTAAACCTCATTGCACCTCTTGTGTCTGAACTCGAGATGAGGCTCTGAACCTCATTGCACCTCTTGTGGGTAACACGAGATGAGGCTCTAAACCTCATTGCACCTCTTGTGGGTAACACAAGATGAGGCTCTAAACCTCATTGCACCTCTTGTGGGTAACACGAGACGAGGCTCTAAACCTCATTGCACCTCTTGTGGAGAACACGAGATGAGGCTCTAAACCTCATTGCACCTCTTGTGGGTAACACGAGATGAGGCTCTAAACCTCATTGCACCTCTTGTGGTGAACACGAGATGAGGCTCTAAACCTCATTGCACCTCTTGTGGGTAACACGAGATGAGGCTCTAAACCTCATTGCATCTCTTGTGTCTGAACTCGAGATGAGGCTCTGACCCTCATTGCATCTCTTGTGTCTGAACTCGAGATGAGGCTCTGAACCTCATTGCACCTCTTGTGGGTAACACGAGATGAGGCTCTAAACCTCATTGCACCTCTTGTGGGGAACACGAAATGAGGCTCTAAACCTCATTGCACCTCTTGTGGCGAACACGAGATGAGGCTCTAAACCTCATTGCACCTCTTGTGTCTGAACTCGAGATGAGGCTCTGAACCTCATTGCACCTCTTGTGGGTAACACGAGATGAGGCTCTAAACCTCATTGCACCTCTTGTGGGTAACACGAGATGAGGCTCTAAACCTCATTGCACTTCTTGTGGGGAACACGAGATGAGGCTCTAAACCTCATTGCACCTCTTGTGGCGAACACGAGATGAGGCTCTAAACCTCATTGCACCTCTTGTGGGGAACACGAGATGAGGCTCTAAACCTCATTGCACCTCTTGTGGGTAACACGAGATGAGGCTCTAAACCTCATTGCACCTCTTGTGGGTAACACGAGGTGAGGCTCTAAACCTCATTGCACCTCTTGTGGGTAACACGAGGTGAGGCTCTAAACCTCATTGCACTTCTTGTGGGGAATACGAGATGAGGCTCTAAACCTCATTGCACCTCTTGTGGGTAACACGAGACGAGGCTCTAAACCTCATTGCACCTCTTGTGTGGGAACACGAGATGAGGCTCTAAACCTCATTGCACCTCTTGTGGGGAACACGAGATGAGGCTCTAAACCTCATTGCACCTCTTGTGGGGAACACGAGATGAGGCTCTAAACCTCATTGCACCTCTTGTGGGTAACACGAGATGAGGCTCTAAACCTCATTGCACCTCTTGTGGGTAACACAAGGTGAGGCTCTAAACCTCATTGCACCTCTTGTGGGGAACACGAAGTGAGGCTCTAAACCTCATTGCACCTCTTGTGGGTAACACGAGATGAGGCTCTAAACCTCATTGCACCTCTTGTGGGTAACATGAGATGAGGCTCTAAACCTCATTGCACCTCTTGTGGGTAACACGAGATGAGGCTCTAAACCTCATTGCACCTCTTGTGGGTAACACGAGATGTGGCTCTAAACCTCATTGCACCTCTTGTGTGGGAACCTGAGATGAGGCGACTGAGGGCTGTTCTTGATCGACCACTTTATTTAAATTTACATTTCTAATATTAGTTAGTAGCCTCCGTCAGTCATAGTTGACTATGGATTTTTCAGCGCCCCTAGAAATGTTATTTTTTCCTTTCTTTTCTTTCGCCATCTATTCTCTTTCTCTATGAATCTGTCTGCTTCTTGTTTGAGGTGAACCTTTAGAGTGTGTTTCCAGAGATTGCGGTCTGCAGCTTTGTCTTCCCATGCTGCAGGGTTTATGTTCAGAGTCTTCATGTCGCGTTTACACACATCTACAAATCGAAGTTTTGGGCGCCCCCTAGTTCTTTTACCATATGCCAGTTGCCCGTAGAGTATATCTTTTGGTACGCGGCCATCTTTCATACGGTGTACATGGCCAAGCCAGCGTAACCTACGTTGTTTGAGCAGCGTGTAGATATTGGCCTGTGCGAGTCAGGACCTTCACGTTTGTCACTTTATCCTTCCAGGTGATACCAAGAATACGGCGTAGACATCGCATATGGAATGCATTTAGCCTCCTCTCCTGCTTTACATAGGTTGTCCAAGATTCGCTGCCATACAGGAGGATACTAATTATGCAGGCATTTTTACACTGCAGATTTTGTTTTAATTGTCAGTTTGTTGTTTTGCCAGACACGCTTAGAAAGACGGGCAAAGGTGGTAGTGGCTTTACCAATACGAGTGTCAATTTCTGTATCTAAAGATAGTCTGTCGCTGATGATGGATCCCAGGTAGTTATACTGCCGCACGATGTCAAGTTTATAGTTGTCGATAGAGATTTCAGGTGTTGCTTCGGTGTCCTGACCGAGTATGTTAGTTTTCTGCAAACTTATTGTTAGACCGAAGTCTCGGCAGGCATGTGCAAAGCGATGTACCATGCTCTGGAGTTCTTCCTGGCTTTGCGTGACAAGTGCAGCGTCGTCAGCAAACAACAGATCTCTAATATAAATATGTCTGACCTTAGACCTTGCCTTTAGTCTTGAGATGTTGAACAGTCGGCCATCGGATCTAGTATGCAGAAAGACACCTTCATTTGCATGTGAGAATGCATGTTTTAACAGAACAGCGAAGAAGATTCCTAATAGAGCAAGAACGCATCCTTGCTTGACACCGCTGTGTATGCCGAAGGGTTGTGATGTGCTGCCGTCATATTGGATGGTGCCCTTCATGTCCTCATGAAACGATTTGACTAGCGACAGTAGAGTATGTGGGCAGCCTATTTTGGAGAGTATTTTGAAAAGACCTTCTCTGCTGACAAGGTCAAATGCCTTTGTAAGGTCGACAAAGGCGATGAAGAGAGGCTTTTTCTGCTCTCTAGATTTTTCTTGAAGTAGAGGTAAGGAGAAAATCATGTCTGCAGTTGATCTTCCTGATCTGAAGCCGCATTGCGATTCAGGATATACGGTTCTGCGAGTTTTTGTAGCCTTCCTAAGATGACTCTGGCGAAGGTCTTGCCGACTATGCTGAGTAAGGAGATGCCTCTGTAGTTGTTGCAGTCGCTTCTATCTCCTTTATTTTTGTAGAGAGTTACAATCACGGAGTCTCTCATATCTTGAGGAATGGTTTTCTCTTTCCAGCATAGATGTAGCACTTCAAGCAGGGGATGTAATAATGCACTTTTGCAGGATTTAATCAGATCGGGAGGGATCCCATCTTGTCCTGGAGCCTTGCCGGTGGCCAAGCTATCTATGGCCTTGCTAAGTTCCTCTACGGTTGGTTCAATGTCCAACTCTTCCATAGGTGGGAGACATTGTATAGTGTCGAGGGCATTTGATGTAACAGTGTTTTCTATTGAATAAAGTGAAGAATAATGTTCCACCCATCTTTCCATCTGTTTGCCTCTGTCTGTTATTTTCTCCCCAGTGGATGACTTTAGTGGGGCAATAGTGCATTTTGTTGGTCCAAGGGCTTTCTTTATGCCATCATACATTACTTTTAGGTTTCCAGTTTGAGATGCAGTCTGGATGCCGTCGCTAAGCTGGAGCCAGTACTCATTAGCACAGCGTTGAGCTGTTTGCTGGACTTTGTTTCTGGTCATTTTAATAGCATGCAGAGTATTTGCATTTGGTGCGGGCTTGTGATCTAAGAAGGCCGCGCGTTTAGCCTCGATTACGGGTGTCAAAACATGGGAGTTGGCTTCAAACCAATCGTGAGACTTAAATGTCTGTTTTCCAAAGATGCTAACCGCGTTGTTGTAGATGACGTTGCGGAGATGCTCCCATTTTTCCACAGCGCTGTTGTAGTGTTCATGAGCGCTTTGCGACTCCTTGCAGGTCTTGTTGAACTGCTCGACCAGTCCAGAATGTTTTAGCTTGCTAGTGTCTATGCGAGGTCTCTTCTTTGGCTGCCTGGCATAGTGGAACCTCCTGGGCAGTAACTTGAGTTTGCAGCAGACTAGAGAATGATCCGAGTCACAATCTGCACTGTGGTATGACCGTGTGTGAAATATATTAAATCATGACTGTCCCAAAATGACTGCAGAAATATATTAAATCATGACTGTCACAAAATGACTGCAGAAATAAACTAAATCATAACTGTCACAAAATGAATGCAGAAATACATTAAATCATGACTGTCACAAAATGACTGCAGAAATACATTAAATTATGACTTTCACACCATACATACAGTGTGTTTTATGCTTTTAATCATCTGTTTGTTTCGAAACAAGTATAAACTTTTATAACCCAAGAGATGCACCCAAAGAGCTGTTCTGAAGCAGCCAATCTGGAAGGAAATCACTGCAGTCAGGTGATTCCTACATCTGTTTAGCCGACCGTTCCAGCAACCATTGAAGTGTTCATCTACTAAATGTTCCTGTCCTGCGTTCATTGAAAAGGTTGCATGCTTTTCAGCTGAGGATGCATTTATGCTTTCCACGTTCTGGTGCCACGTTCCACCACTCCTTCCCCCGTTGTGGTGCCACGATCCACCACTCCTTCCCCCATTGTGGTGCCACGATCCACCACTCCTTCCCCCATTGTGGTGCCACGATCCACCACTCCTTCCCCCATTGTGGTGCCACTTTCCACCACTCCTTCCCTTTATGTGGTGGCACGTTCCACCACTCCTTCCCACGTTGTGGTGGCACGTTCAACCACTCGTTCACTCGTTGTGATGCCACGTTCCACCACTCCTTCCCACGTTGTAGTGCCACGTTCCACCACTCCTTCCCTCGTTGTAGTGCCACGTTCCACCATTCCTTCCCTCGTTGTGGTGCCACGTTTCACCACTCCTTCCCCCGTTGTGGTGCCACGTTCCATAACTCGTCCCCCACTGTAGTGTCACGTTCCACCATTCTTTCCCCCGTTGTAGTGTCACGTTCCACCACTCCTTCCCCCGTTGTAGTATCATGTTCCATCACTCCTTCCCCCATTGTGGTGCCACGTTCCATCACTCCTTCCCCCATTGTGGTGCCACGTTCCACCACTCCTTCCCCCGTTGTAGTGTCACGTTCCACCACTCCTTCCCTCGTTGTGGTGCCACGTTACATCACTCCTTCCCCCATTGTGGTGCCACGTTCCACCACTACTTCCCCTGTTGTAGTGCCACGTTCCACAACTCCTTCCTCCGTTGTAGTGTCACGTTCCACCACTCCTTCCCCCGTTGTGGTGCCACGTTCCACCACTCCTTCCCTCGTTGTGGTGCCACGTTCCACCACTCCTTCCCTCATTGTTGTGCCACGTTCCACCACTCCTTCCCTCGTTGTGGTGCCACGTTCCACCACTCCTTCCCTTTATGCGGTGGCACGTTCAACCACTCCTTCCTTCGTTGTGGTGGCACGTTCAACCACTCCTTCCCTCGTTGTGGTGCCGCGTTCCACCACTCCTTTCCTTTATGTGGTGGCACGTCCACCACTCCTTCCCCCGTTGTGGTGCCACGTTCCACCACTCCTTCCTCCGTTGTGGTGTCACGTTCCACCACTCCTTCCCTCGTTGTGGTGCCACGTTCTACCACTCCTTCCCTTTATGTGGTGGCATGTTCCACCACTCCTTCCCACGTTGTGATGCCACGTTCCACCACTCATTCACTCGTTGTGGTGCCACGTTCCACCACTCCTTCCCTCATTGTAGTGCCACGTTCCACCACTCCTTCCCTCGTTGTGGTGCCACGTTTCACCACTCCTTCCCCCGTTGTGGTGCCACGTTCCACCACTCCTTTCCTTTATGTGGTGGTACGTTGCACCACTCCTTCCCACGTTGCGGTGCCACGTTCCACCACTCCTTCCTCCGTTGTGGTGTCACGTTCCACCACTCCTTCCCTCGTTGTGGTGCCACTTTCCACCACTCCTTCCCTTTATGTGGTGGCACGTTCCACCACTCCTTCCCACGTTGTGATGCCATGTTCCACCACTCGTTCACTCGTTGTGGTGCCACGTTCCACCACTCCTTCCCTCGTTGTAGTGCCACGTTCCACCACTCCTTCCCTCGTTGTGGTGCCACGTTTCACCACTCCTTCCCCCGTTGTGGTGCCATGTTCCACCACTCCTTCCCTTTATGTGGTGGCACGATCCACCACTCCTTCCCACGTTGTGATGCCACGTTCCACCACTCGTTCACTCATTGTGGTGCCACGTTCCACCACTCCTTCCCTCGTTGTAGTGCCACGTTCCACCACTCCTTCCCTCGTTGTGGTGCCACGTTTCACCACTCCTTCCCCCGTTGTGGTGCCACGTTCCACAACTCCTTCCCCCGTTGTGGTGCCACGTTCCATAACTCATCCCCCGTTGTAGTGTCACGTTCCACCATTCTTTCCCCTGTTGTAGTGTCACGTTCCACCACTCCTTCCCCCGTTGTAGTATCACGTTCCATCACTCCTTCCCCATTGTGGTGCCACGTTCCATCACTCCTTCCCCCATTGTGGTGCCACGTTCCACCACTCCTTCCCCCGTTGTAGTGTCACGTTCCACCACTCCTTCCCCCGTTGTAGTGTCACGTTCCACCACTCCTTCCCCCGTTGTAGTGCCACGTTCCACCACTCCTTCCTCCGTTGTAGTGTCACATTCCACCACTCCTTCCCTCGTTGTGGTGCCACGTTACATCACTCCTTCCCCCATTGTGGTGCCACGTTCCACCACTACTTCCCCCGTTGTAGTGCCACGTTCCACAACTCTTTCCTCCGTTGTAGTGTCACGTTCCACCACTCCTTCCCCCGTTGTGGTGCCACGTTCCACCACTCCTTCCCTCGTTGTGGTGCCACGTTTCACCACTCCTTCCCCCGTTGTGGTGCCACGTTCCACCACTCATTTCCTTTATGTGGTGGTACGTTGCACCACTCCTTCCCACGTTGTGGTGCCACGTTCCACCACTCCTTCCTCCGTTGTGGTGTAACGTTCCACCACTCCTTCCCTCGTTGTGGTGCCACTTTCCACCACTCCTTCCCTTTATGTGGTGGCACGTTCCACCACTCCTTCCCATGTTGTGATGCCATGTTCCACCACTCGTTCACTCGTTGTGGTGCCACGTTCCACCACTCCTTCCCTCGTTGTGGTGCCACGTTTCACCACTCCTTCCCCCGCTGTGGTGCCATGTTCCATAACTCGTCCCCCGTTGTAGTGTCACGTTCCACCATTCTTTCCCCCGTTGTAGTGTCACGTTCCACCACTCCTTCCCCCGTTGTAGTATCACGTTCCATCACTCCTTCCCCCATTGTGGTGCCACGTTCCATCACTCCTTCCCCCATTGTGGTGCCACGTTCCACCACTACTTCCCCCGTTGTAGTGCCACGTTCCACAACTCCTTCCTCCGTTGTAGTGTCACGTTCCACCACTCCTTCCCCCGTTGTGGTGCCACGTTCCACCACTCCTTCCCTCGTTGTGGTGCCACGTTCCACCACTCCTTCCCTCGTTGTTGTGCCACGTTCCACCACTCCTTCCCTTTATGCAGTGGCATGTTCAACCACTCCTTCTTTCGTTGTGGTGGCACATTCAACCACTCCTTCCCTCGTTGTGGTGCCACGTTCCACCACTCCTTCCCTTTATGTGGTGGCACGTCCACCACTCCTTCCCACGTTGTGGTGCCACGTTCCACCACTCCTTCCTCCGTTGTGATGTCACGTTCCACCACTCCTTCCCTCGTTGTGGTGCCACGTTCCACCACTCCTTCCCTTTATGTGGTGGCACGTTCCACCACTCCTTCCCACGTTGTGATGCCACGTTCCACCACTCGTTCCCCGTTGTAGTGTCACGTTCCACCATTCTTTCCCCCGTTGTAGTGTCACGTTCCACCACTCCTTCCCCCGTTGTAGTATCACGTTCCATCACTCCTTCCCCCATTGTGGTGCCACGTTCCATCACTCCTTCCCCCATTGTGGTGCCACATTCCACCACTCCTTCCCCCGTTGTAGTGTCACGTTCCACCACTCCTTCCCCCGTTGTAGTGTCACGTTCCACCACTCCTTCCCCCGTTGTAGTGCCACGTTCCACCACTCCTTCCTCCGTTGTAGTGTCACGTTCCACCACTCCTTCCCTCGTTGTGGTGCCACGTTACATCACTCCTTCCCCCATTGTGGTGCCACGTTCCACCACTACTTCCCCCGTTGTAGTGCCACGTTCCACAACTCTTTCCTCCGTTGTAGTGTCACGTTCCACCACTCCTTCCTCCGTTGTAGTGTCACGTTCCACCACTCCTTCCCTCGTTGTGGTGCCATGTTACATCACTCCTTCCCCCATTGTGGTGCCACGTTCCACCACTACTTCCCCCGTTGTAGTGCCATGTTCCACAACTCTTTCCTCCGTTGTAGTGTCACGTTCCACCACTCCTTCCCCCGTTGTGGTGCCACGTTCCACCACTCCTTTCCCCGTTGTAGTGTCACGTTCCACCACTCCTTAGACATATGGGTTATCCCCCCGCTTTATTGTTACTTTCTTGTGAGAGTTGGCCTCTATTATGTCCCTTTGTTAGGTCCCCTGCTCAATGGCAAACTCTGCTAACCTTTCTCACTGCTATGAACTCCCGCGATTACTGCAGTTAAGTATATCAGTAGCTGAGTGGCAGTGTTCCCTAGCGTTGGCTTTTCGTGACAAGGCGCTGTGCCACTGAGTACGGGTTCGATCCTGCTCTAGTCCATATTTTTTTCTGTGGTTGATTATTTGTCAATTTTTCCGAGTGCTGTAAACATACCTCTTCCTCTGAATTGATTCGCTCAAGTATATTTATGCTAATCATCTTATTCACATGAATATTTCATCTTTGTGCATGTTTTGATATATTGTTCCTAGTAATATTTTCATCAAAGATTACTGATGTGAACGTCAGAACGAATATGACTGGTATGTGTTCACATACACCTTTACATGTCATGAAGGAAAAGAAATGAAAGTCAATCTGTGGAACCAGGAAGGTGTTGTACACATTCTGTTCTGTATGGTAAGAGGAAGATTCAACAAAGTTATGTTGAAAGGATGTCAATGGTTACAGGAAGAGGGAGACTCAACAAAGTTATGTTGAAAGGATGTCAATGGTTACAGGAAGAGGGAGAGTCAACAAAGTTATGTTGAAAGGATGTCAATGGTTACAGGAAGAGGGAGACTCAACAAAGTTATGTTGAAAGGATGTCAGTGGTTACAGGAAGAGGGAGAGTCAACAAAGTTTTGTTGAAAGGATGTCAATGGTTACAGGAAGAGGGAGAGTCAACAAAGTTATGTTGAAAGGATATCAATGGTTACAGGAAGAGGGAGACTCAACAAAGTTATGTTAAAAGGATATCAATGGTTACAGGACGAGAGTGATTCAACAAAGTTATGTTGAAAGGATATCAATGGTTACAGGACGAGAGTGATTCAACAAAGTTATGTTGAAAGGATATCAATGGTTACAGGAATAGAGTGATTCAACAAAGTTATGTTGAAAGGATATCAATGGTTACAGGTCGAGAGTGATTCAACAAAGTTATGTTGAAAGGATATCAATGGTTACAGGACGAGAGTGATTCAACAAGTTATGTTGAAAGGATATCAATGGTTACAGGACCAGAGTGATTCAACAAAGTTATGTTGAAAGGATATCAATAGTTACAGGACCAGAGTGATTCAACAAAGTTATGTTGAAAGGATATCAATGGTTACAGGATGAGAGTGATTCAACAAGTTATGTTGAAAGGATATCAATGGTTACAGGACCAGAGTGATTCAACAAAGTTATGTTGAAAGGATATCAATAGTTACAGGACCAGAGTGATTCAACAAAGTTATGTTGAAAGGATATCAATGGTTACAGGAAGAGGGAGAGTCAGCAAAGTTATGTTGAAAGGATATCAATGGTTACAGGACCAGAGTGATTCAACAAAGTTACTGGGACAGGGAATTCAGAAAAGTTACAGAGGGAGGTAAATTCAACAAAGTTACAGGAAGAGAGAGATTCAACAAAGTTACAGGAAGAAATAAATTCAATAAAGTTATTGGGAGAGGGAGATCTAACAAAGTTACGTTAAGAGGGAGATTTAACAATAATTTTGTTACAGGTCTCTGCTTTTACATAAAGAAGCATTCATACAATTTCAGGTACAGATGCTCATCAAAGTTTGGCTGCAGTGGAACTACCACTTCATCTGTCTCTGGAAACACTGTACGTTGTAACATGCTGCTTTTGATCCATGTCTTGATGCTACGCTACCATCTACAGTAGTGACAACATCTAGTATTTTTGCTTCTTTCTGACAGGCTGCTATTGATCCATATCTTGATTTACTCTCCCTTCTACACTACTGTTATCATGCCACCTTGTTGCTATATTCTCACAGACTACACATTGATCATCTCTTGATTATTTCTCTCTCATCTACTGTACTGTTATCAAACTGTCTTGTTGCTATATTCTCCCAGACAGCAAATTGATCATCTCTTGATATTATTCTCCCATCTTTATCATTGTTGTCACCTTCCCTATTTACCTTTCAATTCATTTTCTTTCAATAAAAAATATCAATTTAGTTTATGCATTCACATTTAGAGAGAACTGATTCTGTCCCCCATGTCTTTGTTCAGTGATCAAATGTTTGTAACACAAAGTTAGTACACAATAAAACACTAGACAACTCATGTTTGTAACACAAAGTTAGTACACAATAAAACACTAGACAACTCATGTTTGTAACACAAAGTTAGTACACAATAAAACACTAGACAACTCATGTTTGTAACACAAAGTTAGTACACAATAAAACACTAGACAACTCATGTTTGTAACACAAAGTTAGTACACAATAAAACACTAGACAACTCATGTTTGTAACACAAAGTTAGTACACAATAAAACACTAGACAACTCATGTTTGTAACACAAAGTTAGTACACAATAAAACACTAGACAACTCACGTTTGTAACACAAAGTTAGTACACAATAAAACACTAGACATCTCATGTTTGTAACACAAAGTTAGTACACAATAAAACACTAGACAACTCATGTTTGTAACACAAAGTTAGTACACAATAAAACACTAGACAACTCATGTTTGTAACACAAAGTTAGTACACAATAAAACACTAGACAACTCATGTTTGTAACACAAAGTTAGTACACAATAAAACACTAGACAACTCATGTTTGTAACACAAAGTTAGTACACAATAAAACACTAGACAACTCATGTTTGTAACACAAAGTTAGTACACAATAAAACACTAGACAACTCATGTTTGTAACACAAAGTTAGTACACAATAAAACACTAGACAACTCACGTTTGTAACACAAAGTTAGTACACAATAAAACACTAGACATCTCATGTTTGTAACACAAAGTTAGTACACAATAAAACACTAGACAACTCATGTTTGTAACACAAAGTTAGTACACAATAAAACACTAGACATCTCATGTTTGCAACACAAAGTTAGTACACAATAAAACACTAGACAACTCATGTTTGTAACACAAAGTTAGTACACAATAAAACACTAGACAACTCATGTTTGTAACACAAAGTTAGTACACAATAAAACACTAGACAACTCATGTTTGTAACACAAAGTTAGTACACAATAAAACACTAGACAACTCATGTTTGTAACACAAAGTTAGTACACAATAAAACACTAGACAACTCACGTTTGTAACACAAAGTTAGTACACAATAAAACACTAGACATCTCATGTTTGTAACACAAAGTTAGTACACAATAAAACACTAGACAACTCATGTTTGTAACACAAAGTTAGTACACAATAAAACACTAGACAACTCACGTTTGTAACACAAAGTTAGTACACAATAAAACACTAGACATCTCATGTTTGTAACACAAAGTTAGTACACAATAAAACACTAGACAACTCATGTTTGTAACACAAAGTTAGTACACAATAAAACACTAGACAACTCATGTTTGTAACACAAAGTTAGTACACAATAAAACACTAGACAACTCATGTTCTTGTTTGCTTGTGAGTTCCCCTAAAACTAACCTGCCTCTGACTCCCTGTCGTTGAGACCAATCCAGAAGTTGCCCATGTCTCCCACAGCTCTGAGGATGCACAAACATCCACAATTATTATAAAGACAATAAACATAAAATGGTATGGAGCAGCAAGACTAACAGAAAGACAAGACAAACTATGTTTCGGCAAATAAAAACCTTCACCAGGTTTTTATAAAGCCATCAAAGTATGTAATATTTTATTTCTGTGCCTATTGTGACAATTTTACAGTGTGAATGTGATAGATTTATTTGACAATTTCAAATTGACATTTGGTTACATATTTGTAACCATGACAAATTTACAGCAAGTAGGTGTAAGAAATGTGTTTAGATGTGACACATTAACATTTTACACAATAAACAATGTTTGTTACAATGATATGTTTATTGCAAAACAGTGTTGATGTAATTCATCGTGACAGATCTGTTTAAAACAAGAATGTTTTACATAAATTATAACTGTCTATAGCAAGAAAGTGCAACATAACTTGCAACTGTCTATAGCAAGAAAGTGCAACATAACTTGCAACTGTCTATAGCAAGAAAATGCAACATAACTTGCAACTGCGAAAACTCAGAAATGGTTAAAATGTCTTGTCCTGACAAATTTCCAGTAAATATTAATTGACCTTCCTTACATAATGACGTTTGCTAGCAACCAACTTTGGGTTGCATTGTCAGCGACTGTGACAAGAGATCCTCCAACTGCCTGGTTGGCACAGTAATCTCTGGCACCTGTCCATGTCAGCCTGTTTTCAGCAGTCTTTTGAAATGCCTGAAGATGACAGATAGCTACAGTTAGTACTTTCCAAACATTTGTATTGTCTCTACCTACATAGCTACAACTAGCATGCATGACAGATAGCTACAGTTGGTACTTGCCAAACATTTGTATTGTCTCTACCTACATAGCTACAACTAGCATTCATGACAGATAGCTACAGTTGGTACTTGCCAAACATTTGTATTGTCTCTACCTACATAGCCACAACTAGCATTCATGACAGATAGCTACAGTTGGTACTTTCCAAACATTTGTATTGTCTCTACCTACACAGCTACAACTAGCATTCATGACAGATAGCTACAGTTGGTACTTGCCAAACATTTGTATTGTCTCTACCTACACAGCTACAACTAGCATTCATGACAGATAGCTACAGTTGGTACTTTCCAAACATTTGTATTGTCTCTACCTACACAGCTACAACTAGCATTCATGACAGATAGCTACAGTTGGTACTTTCCAAACATTTGTATTGTCTCTACCTACACAGCTACAACTAGCATTCATGACAGATAGCTACAGTTGGTACTTTCCAAACATTTGTATTGTCTCTACCTACACAGCTACAACTAGCATTCATGACAGATAGCTACAGTTGGTACTTTCCAAACATTTGTATTGTCTCTACCTACATAGCCACAACTAGCATTCATGACAGATAGCTACAGTTAGTACTTTCCAAACATTTGTATTGTCTCTACCTACATAGCCACAACTAGCATTCATGACAGATAGCTACAGTTTCCAAACATTTGTATTGTCTCTACCTACACAGCTAAAACTATCATGCATGATAGATAGCTACAGTTAGTACTTTCCAAACATTTGTATTGTCTCTACCTACACAGCTATAACTAGCATGCATGACAGATAGCTACAGTTGGTATTTTCCAAACTTTTGTATTGTCTCTACCTACACAGCTATAACTAGTATGCATGACATAATTCAGCAGCAACATCTGATAGAAAGCACTTCTTTCAATGCAACATGTAAATATGAAAGATGTCTACAAAACTCTTCAAATGTTACCTTCATCATTAGCCCTCATAGTCACAGGGAAACTAAATCTCATGTCTCTTGAGGCTAACGGGGTCCTGCTTTATCTACAGATTATACACATAGAAAATAGAAATATCTAGAAAGGTCTATCAAACATAACAGATGATGAAGCCCTAACATAACAGATGATGAAGCCCTAACAGAACAGATGATGAAGCCCTAACATAACATGGTAAAGCCCAAACATAACAGATGATGAAGCCCTAACATAACATGGTAAAGCCCAAACATAACAGATGATGAAGCCCTAACATAACAGATGATGAAGCCCTAACATAACAGATGATGGAGCCCAAACAGAACAGATGATGAAGCCCTAACATAACAGATGATGGAGCCCAAACAGAACAGATGATGAAGCCCTAACAGAACAGATGATGAAGCCCTAACATAACATGGTAAAGCCCAAACATAACAGATGATGAAGCCCTAACATAACAGATGATGAAGCCCAAACAGAACAGATGATGGAGCCCAAACATAACAGATGATGAAGCCCTAACATAACAGATGATGAAGCCCTAACATAACAGATGATGAAGCCCTAACATAACAGATGATGAAGCCCAAACATAACAGATGATGAAGCCCTAACATAACAGATGATGAAGCCCAAACAGAACAGATGATGAAGCCCTAACAGAACAGATGATGAAGCCCTAACATAACAGATGATGAAGCCCTAACATAACAGATGATGAAGCCCTAACATAACAGATGATGAAGCCCTAACATAACAGATGATGAAGCCCAAACAGAACAGATGATGAAGCCCTAACATAACAGATGATGAAGCCCAAACAGAACAGATGATGGAGCCCTAACATAACAGATGATGGAGCCCTAACATAACAGATGATGAAGCCCAAACAGAACAGATGATGAAGCCCTAACATAACAGATGATGAAGCCCAAACATAACAGATGATGAAGCCCTAACATAACAGATGATGGAGCCCAAACATAACAGATGATGAAGCCCAAACAGAACAGATGATGAAGCCCTAACATAACAGATGATGAAGCCCAAACAGAACAGATGATGAAGCCCTAACATAACAGATGATGAAGCCCTAACATAACAGATGATGAAGCCCTAACAAACAGATGATGAAGCCCAAACAGAACAGATGATGAAGCCCTAACATATCAGATGATGAAGCCCAAACAGAACAGATGATGGAGCCCTAACATAACAGATGATGGAGCCCTAACATAACAGATGATGAAGCCCAAACAGAACAGATGATGAAGCCCTAACATAACAGATGATGAAGCCCTAACATAACAGATGATGAAGCCCAAACATAACAGATGATGAAGCCCAAACATAACAGATGATGAAGCCCAAACAGAACAGATGATGGAGCCCTAACATAACAGATGATGAAGCCCTAACAGAACAGATGATGAAGCCCTAACATAACAGATGATGAAGCCCTAACATAACAGATGATGAAGCCCTAACATAACAGATGATGAAGCCCTAACATAACAGATGATGAAGCCCTAACAGAACAGATGATGAAGCCCTAACATAACAGATGATGAAGCCCTAACATAACAGATGATGAAGCCCAAACAGAACAGATGATGAAGCCCAAACAGAACAGATGATGAAGCCCTAACATAACAGATGATGAAGCCCAAACAGAACAGATGATGGAGCCCTAACATAACAGATGATGGAGCCCTAACATAACAGATGATGAAGCCCAAACAGAACAGATGATGAAGCCCTAACATAACAGATGATGGAGCCCTAACATAACAGATGATGAAGCCCAAACAGAACAGATGATGAAGCCCTAACATAACAGATGATGAAGCCCAAACAGAACAGATGATGGAGCCCTAACATAACAGATGATGAAGCCCAAACAGAACAGATGATGAAGCCCAAACAGAACAGATGATGAAGCCCTAACATAACAGATGATGAAGCCCTAACATAACAGATGATGAAGCCCAAACAGAACAGATGATGGAGCCCAAATATAACATATGATGAAGCCCTAACATAACAGATGATGGAGCCCTAACAGAACAGATGATGAAGCCCTAACATAACAGATGATGAAGCCCAAACATAACAGATGATGAAGCCCTAACATAACAGATGATGAAGCCCTAACATAACAGATGATGGAGCCCAAACAGAACAGATGATGAAGCCCTAACATAACAGATGATGAAGCCCAAACATAACAGATGATGGAGCCCTAACATAACAGATGATGAAGCCCTAATATAACAGATGATGGAGCCCTAACATAACAGATGATGAAGCCCAAACAGAACAGATGATGAAGCCCAAACAGAACAGATGATGAAGCCCTAACATAACAGATGATGAAGCCCTAACATAACAGATGATGAAGCCCAAACAGAACAGATGATGGAGCCCAAATATAACATATGATGAAGCCCTAACATAACAGATGATGGAGCCCTAACAGAACAGATGATGAAGCCCTAACATAACAGATGATGAAGCCCTAACATAACAGATGATGAAGCCCTAACATAACAGATGATGAAGCCCTAACATAACAGATGATGGAGCCCAAACAGAACAGATGATGAAGCCCAAACAGAACAGATGATGAAGCCCAAACATAACAGATGATGGAGCCCTAACATAACAGATGATGAAGCCCTAATATAACAGATGATGGAGCCCTAACATAACAGATGATGAAGCCCTAACAGAACATTTACTCTACTGTTGAATCAAGCTGACTCACAAAATAGCAATAGCTCCCATAGCCTGGCCATCCGGCTGGACAAGGCAATTGTCGTGTAACTGTTGTTCTAGTTGTCTGTGTAGTGAAACCTGAGCGTGGTGACTCACAAACATAGGGTAGCAGTGTCCCGCAGGGATAGTTCGCCCAAAGTCCTGATGGATTAGCCTGAAGCATGGCCACACAGGTGAATTGTTCATTGCCTGTTGAATTAGCAAAAATGTAAAACACACAAAATGCCATTACTTGCTACAGCCTAAAAGTAAACATTCTGAGTCCTAGAGATGTACTTGTTGCTTCCTTTTATTGAACAACGCTCATCTCATTTCATCAACACATTCTCAAACGTGATAATTTCTTCTCCTGTTAACACAAAACTCATGAAATCTGTGACACCTCAAACAATCTGTCTGTGACACCTCAAATATTATGTCTGTGACACCTCAAGCATTAAATCTGTCTGTGACACCTCAAACATTAAATCTGTCTGTGACACCTCAAACAATCAGTCTGTGACACCTCAAACATTAAATCTGTCTGTGACACCTCAAACATTAAATCTGTCTGTGACACCTCAAGCATTAAATCAGTCTGTGACACCTCAAACATTAAATCTGTCTGTGACACCTCAAACATTAAATCTGTCTGTGACACCTCAAACAATCAGTCTGTGACACCTCAAACATTAAATCTGTCTGTGACACCTCAAGCATTAAATCTGTCTGTGACACCTCAAGCATTAAATCTGTCTGTGACACCTCAAACAATCAGTCTGTGACATCTCAAGCATTAAATCTGTCTGTGACACCTCAAGCATTAAATCTGTCTGTGACACCTCAAGCATTAAATCTGTCTGTGACACCTCAAGCATTAAATCTGTCTGTGACACCTCAAGCATTAAATCTGTCTGTGACACCTCAAGCATTAAATCTGTCTGTGACACCTCAAGCATTAAATCTGTCTGTGACACCTCAAGCATTAAATATGTCTGTGACACCTCAAGCATTAAATCTGTCTGTGACATCTCAAGCATTAAATCAGTCTGTGACACCTCAAGCATTAAATCTGCCTGTGACATCTCAAGCATTAAATCTGTCTGTGACATCTCAAGCATTAAATCTGTCTGTGACATCTCAAGCATTAAATCAGTCTGTGACACTTCAAGCATTAAATCTGCCTGTGACATCTCAAGCATTAAATCTGTCTGTGACATCTCAAGCATTAAATCTGTCTGTGACATCTCAAGCATTAAATCTGTCTGTGACATCTCAAGCATTAAATCTGTCTGTGACATCTCAAGCATTAAATCTGTCTGTGACATCTCAAGCATTAAATCAGTCTGTGACACCTCAAGCATTAAATCTGCCTGTGACATCTCAAGCATTAAATCTGTCTG
Organism: Megaustenia siamemsis; assembly: GCA_032433765.1. Taxonomy (NCBI): domain Eukaryota; kingdom Metazoa; phylum Mollusca; class Gastropoda; order Stylommatophora; family Ariophantidae; genus Megaustenia; species Megaustenia siamemsis. The sequence goes on from JAVIAB010000105.1 coordinate 2,687,360, forward strand.
TGACATCTCAAGCATTAAATCTGCCTGTGACATCTCAAGCATTAAATCTGTCTGTGACACCTCAAGCATTAAATCTGTCTGTGACACCTCAAGCATTAAATCTGTCTGTGATACCTCAAGCATTAAATCTGTCTGTGACATCTCAAGCATTAAATCAGTCTGTGACACCTCAAGCATTAAATCTGCCTGTGACATCTCAAGCATTAAATCTGTCTGTGACATCTCAAGCATTAAATCTGCCTGTGACATCTCAAGCATTAAATCTGTCTGTGACATCTCAAGCATTAAATCTGTCTGTGACATCTCAAGCATTAAATCTGTCTGTGACACCTCAAGCATTAAATCTGTCTGTGACATCTCAAGCATTAAATCTGTCTGTGACACCTCAAGCATTAAATCTGTCTGTGACATCTCAAGCATTAAATCTGTCTGTGACATCTCAAGCATTAAATCTGTCTGTGACATCTCAAGCATTAAATCTGTCTGTGACATCTCAAGCATTAAATCAGTCTGTGACATCTCAAGCATTAAATCAGTCTGTGACATCTCAAGCATTAAATCTGTCTGTGACACCTCAAGCATTAAATCTGTCTGTGACATCTCAAGCATTAAATCAGTCTGTGACACCTCAAGCATTAAATCTGCCTGTGACACCTCAAGCATTAAATCTGTCTGTGACATCTCAAGCATTAAATCTGTCTGTGACATCTCAAGCATTAAATCTGTCTGTGACATCTCAAGCATTAAATCTGTCTGTGACACCTCAAGCATTAAATCAGTCTGTGACATCTCAAGCATTAAATCTGTCTGTGACATCTCAAGCATTAAATCTGTCTGTGACATCTCAAGCATTAAATCTGTCTGTGACATCTCAAGCATTAAATCTGTCTGTGACATCTCAAGCATTAAATCAGTCTGTGACATCTCAAGCATTAAATCTGTCTGTGACACCTCAAGCATTAAATCAGTCTGTGACATCTAAAAATATCACAATACAGTAGATCCACTTATAATAAGAGCGGTTATATTGAGAACCCCAATACAGAGTCAATTTTTTAAATCCCTTATTTTTTCTTCTTTGTCCTACATTTTAACAAATCTATTTTAATTCTCATAATACTTCATGCAACAGGATGATAGCTCTGCCGGGATGATAAAACTCAACTTTATTGACAACCTTGTAGATGAATTTGCAAAAGAAAGTCCCAAAACAAGACACAAGCAACTCTTTCTATCAACTAACAACGCTTGGCAGCGAAGAGTGTAGCTGAGAGGCGTGGGTTCGGGTATCCTTCACCTTGAGTAGTCCTCACAAAAACAGCAAAAAGCAATCACACACACACGCACGCACACACACACACACACACACGCACGCACACACACACAAAGCTATGACTTCATTGCCAAGCAGTGAATGCTAGGGATGACAAATTTTATTGTTTGTATTCCATCTAGGATGACATATTTTATTGTTTGTATTCCATCTAGGATGACGTATTTTATTGTTTGTATTCCGTCTAGGATGACGTATTTTATTGTTTGTATTCCGTCTAGGATGACGTATTTTATTGTTTGTATTCCATCTAGGATGACGTATTTTATTGTTTGTATTCCATCTAGGATGACGTATTTTATTGTTTGTATTCCATCTAGGATGACGTATTTTATTGTTTGTATTCCATCTAGGATTACATATTTTATTGTTTGTATTCCATCTAGGATTACATATTTTATTGTTTGTATTCCATCTAGGATTACATATTTTATTGTTTGTATTCCATCTAGGATTACATATTTTATTGTTTGTATTCCATCCAGCGTCATGACTAAGGGAAAGAACGCACTGCACTCTGATGTCACTCCTTTCCATTCTTCCCTGAGTCCTAGATTGAACACACCTGTTGAACAATATCCACAGCCTGACCTATCCCTGAGTCCTAGATTGAACACACCTGTTGAACAATATCCACAGCCTGACCTATCCCTGAGTTTCCTCTTTTCGACCTACTACCTTTTGTACTCAAACATTCACGGTATAACTGATGTCGTGTGTCTGCCCTATTTCAGAGGTAGGCACGTGCTCAGTAAAGCCACATTCTGTTGGCCATGATGGGAACATAAACAAGACAATACATCATCCTGCTGCACTCGGTATCCTTTCCAATTGTTCTATTTACAAATTGCTGAGAGTCAAGATTGCCAGTACATGCTCAATCACAGACAGGAACAGCCCCTGGTATAAGAGAATACGTTGACGCTGCCTAATTTGTGCTGATGCTGTGACCCTCATTGAAGACAGGCCCATTCTGTTGTTTAAAACAAAGCTGTGGTTGAACCACATTCCTAGGTATCTCGCTGCATGAGTTCTCTCCGCAATCTCTGAGCACATATTCACATTTGTTGTTGACTTGTTGACTATACCAGTACTCAATGAGAACTATGTCATTGTTGGGTAGGGATAAGTGCTCCTGCACCACTTCAATGATCAAGCTGCTTGAAAGTCTCCTACAACACTCTCTATCTCTCTGTCGACGCGGTACACACAACATCATCGGTGTAAGATAGGGTGACCATTCGTCCCCGATTTCCGGGGACAGTCCCCGGAATGTAGAAGTTGTCCCCGGAAGAAATTTGTCCCCGATTTCAGTGAATAAATAAATGTTCATACACGGAATCAGCTCTCTTTTAAAGTAATCACTAGGACTCAGGACGTTACTGAGTTGTGTTTCTTTATCCCAGACTGAGCGGCATTAGCAGGAAGATAAAAGAGAAGACTTGGACGCATTGTGTCGGAGATAGCTCTTTGAACTCTTGAAGCGCGGTACTACGTCACTTCTATTCCCACCACTCACTTCTATTGGGATGGGTTTAATTTTTAAAAAAGCAGACACTCTCTCTCCCCCCACCCCTGCCTTTCCGGACATCTCCCGCCAAAGTATCTCGCCAAAGTCGCCAACAGTAAAAACTAACATATATATATGTTCGTCCCCGATTTTGTGGGACAGTCTCAGAAATAAGCAAAAAAATCCCCTGAAATGTAAAAAATATGACAAATGTCCCCGGAAACCATGGGAAAAAAATGGTCACCCTAGTGTAAGATAATGTCCCACCCTGCCCCAAGATTTTCTCATTTGTGATTCTTACTGTGTAGGCGTTGAACAACATTGGAGATAATGTTGGACTAGGCTGGGCTGTACCTCTGTTGATTGACAGGTCCACGTACCAAACGTTAAGATTTCATCTTTTGTTGGGAAAAGGCTGCAGAAAATCCAATTAAGGAGAAAAGGAAGTGATCTTGAGTTCAAGAAACTGAAACAGGAAATCCAGAGCAATTTTACTTCTAGGCATCCTCAAGGCCAATTGCAGTACAGGTTTCAATGCCTGCATGGAGACCATTGTACACATGCGCACAGATCGCAGTCTTTGTTCAAGTCTCTGTTTGGACAGTATCCTGCCAGGTTATTTTCCTGCCAATTATCTTCTCCAACAACGTGCCTACTGTACTAGTGATAATCTGATAACCTTGCATGTTCATATGGTTTTATGATGCTTTGGTAGGAGATCAGAGAGCTGTGTAGCCACTCTTGACATTAGTACTCACGATAACAGCTGTTGTAGATTCTTGCCAGTCTCTCCAAATTCTCATCAGACAATTTGTCAATGTCGAATTTGTGATCAAAGCTGCTCCATGATTTGGGGAAAGCAGTGCTCCAGATCCAGATGACATTCGGTATGAGGGCACTAGCAAATTGTCTGATGGCTCTGGAAGTCTTGAGCAGCCTAATCTCACTGAGGTTGAATGCTTGGTGTATAAACCAAACTTTACATTTCTCTAAATCTTGAGCAGCCTAATCTCACTGAGGTTGATTGCTTGGTGTATAAACCAAACTTTACATTTCTCTAAGTCTTGACCAGCCTAATCTCACTGAGGTTGATTGCTTGGTGTATAAACCAAACTTTACATTTCTCTAAGTCTTGACCAGCCTAATCTCACTGAGGTTGATTGCTTGGTGTATAAACCAAACTTTACATTTCTCTAAGTCTTGACCAGCCTAATCTCACTGAGGTTGATTGCTTGGTGTATAAACCAAACTTTACATTTCTCCAAGTCTTGGCTAACAGGAAAGGAATATGAGAGCCCAACATTTGAAACATCGTGTAATTTTTCAAAAAAATAGGTCAATCTTGTTACGTCATTTGTGTGGGATTGCATCACCTGTATGGTTCTTTCCCCAGTTCGTGAATGAGACTGACCAACTGGACTGCCACTTGTAAGCACCACCATTTTGAAATAAGCCTATCCAGTAAGCAGAAGCAGGTTGTGTGCCAAGCTCGGCAGACAGGAAGGCTTGCAGATGTCTGCGTGCAAAAACAGAAAAATACATCAATGGTTCTTATATGAAGAGAGATTAAGCAGAAATGAATAATTGATTTGAATGAATCATAAATAACATAAGAAAAGACTGACTCGTAAAGAACTAATTCTTCTTCTTCTTCCTTTTTAGCTCCCAGTGGAGCATAGGTCTTCAACAAACACTTTCCAAGTCATTCTGTTTCTTGCCATTCTTTTAAGATCATTCCATGTCTTCCCCATCATCATCTCTGCTTCTATCTGTCTTCTCCAAGAATCCCTTGGGCTTCCTCTTTGTCGTTTCCTCTGGGGATTCCAAAAAAAGGGCCTGTTGTGTAATGCTCTCAGTTGGCTTCCGTAGTGTGTGTCCTATCCAGCGCCATCGTCTTCGCTGTATCTTTTTGTCCACTGGTATTTGACTGGTACATTTCCATAATTCTATGTTAGTGATTTTGTCCTGCCATTTCCATCCTTTTATTCAGCGTAAGCATCCATTAATGAAAGTATGTATTTTCGTGATCGTCAATTTTGTTGTTCTCCATGTTTCACAGCCATATAATAGGACCGACTTAACATTTGAGTTGACAATTTTTATTTTTGTATTTAACCTAATTTCGTTGGATTTCCATATATGTTTCCCAGTGCAATGAAAGCTCCTCTTGCTTTTGATATCCTTATTTTGGTATCATTTTCTGTTCCTCCCTCTTTATCTATATTACTGCCCAGATATATGTAAGACTGTACGTCTAGTAGAGGTATTTCTCCTAGTTTTATTTGGTTATTGCCAACTGTATTAATTCTCATAATGTTGGTCTTATCTCTATTAATCTTCAGTCCTAGCTGTTGTGATCTCTCATCAAGTATGCTCATTTTATCCTGCATCTGTTGATGGCTGTGTGATAGGAGAGCTATGTCATCAGCAAAGTCTAAATCATCAAGTTGTTTCGTCAGTGACCACTGGATCCCATTTCTGTTGTTTTGAGATATTTTCATAATCCAATCTATGGCCAGTAGAAAGAGAAATGGAGACAGAAGGCATCCCTGCCTTACTCCTGTTCTTATTTCAAATGCTTCTGTAAGCTGTCCTTCATGCACCACACTACATTTCGTTCCTTCATACATTGTTTTTATCAGGTTAATAAACTTTATTGGGATTCCGTAATGACTCAGCAACTTCCAAAGCATTCTTTTGTCTAAACTATCAAATGCCTTTCCGTAATCTATGAATCCAATATAAAGTTGGGATTTTAGTTCTAAACTTTGTTCAACTATTATACGTAGAGTAGTTATTTGATCAGCACATGATCTGTTCTCCCTAAAACCTGCTTGTTCACCTCTCAAATGTTTCTCTATGGCCTCTTTTAGTCTCTCCAAAATGATTCTGCTTAATACTTTTCCTGGCACTGATGGTAGCATAATTCCCCTATAATTTGTGCACTCCTGTAAACTTCCTTTCTTTGGTAGTTTGATCTTATAACCTTCTTTCCAGTCTTTAGGTATTTCTTCTCTCTCCCAAATTGTATCCATTAGATCATGTAACATCTTGGTAGAGGTGTTAATATCTGCTTTGATGGCTTCTGAAGGAATTTCATCTGGTTCTGTGAAATTGGTTCACTTTTTTATAAGAAGAGGATTTGGGATAGGAAGGTCTCCACAATGACAGAAATCATGGACGGGGAAGGTCTCCACAATGACAGAAATCATGGACGGGGAAGGTCTCCACAATGACAGAAGTCATGGACGGGAAGGTCTCCACAATGACAGAAATCATGGACGGGGAAGGTCTCCACAATGACAGAAACCATGGACGGGGAAGGTCTCCACAATGACAGAAACCATGGACGGGGAAGGTCTCCACAATGACAGAAACCATGGACGGGGAAGGTCCCCACAATGACAGAAACCATGGACGGGGAAGGTCCCCACAATGACAGAAATCATGGACGGGGAAGGTCTCCACAATGACAGAAACCATGGACGGGGAAGGTCTCCACAATGACAGAAACCATGGACGGGGAAGGTCTCCACAATGACAGAAATCATGGACGGGGAAGGTCTCCACAATGACAGAAATCATGGACGGGGAAGGTCTCCACAATGACAGAAATCATGGACGGGGAAGGTCTCCACAATGACAGAAATCATGGACGGGGAAGGTCTCCAGAATGACAGAAATCATGGACGGGGAAGGTCTCCACAATGACAGAAATCATGGACGGGGAAGGTCTCCAGAATGACAGAAATCATGGACGGGGAAGGTCTCCACAATGACAGAAATCATGGACGGGGAAGGTCTCCACAATGACAGAAATCATGGACGGGGAAGGTCTCCAGAATGACAGAAATCATGGACGGGGAAGGTCTCCAGAATGACAGAAATCATGGACGGGGAAGGTCTCCAGAATGACAGAAATCATGGACGGGGAAGGTCCCCACAATGACAGAAATCATGGACGGGGAGGGTCTCCACAATGACAGAAATCATGGACGGGGAAGGTCTCCAGAATGACAGAAATCATGGACGGGGAAGGTCTCCAGAATGACAGAAATCATGGACGGGGAAGGTCCCCACAATGACAGAAATCATGGACGGGGAAGGTCTCCACAATGACAGAAATCATGGAGGGGGTGGGTCTCCACAATGACAGAAACCATGGATGGGGAAGGTCTCCACAATGACAGAAATCATGGACGGGGAAGGTCTCCACAATGACAAAAATCATAGACGGGGAAGGTCTCCACAATGACAAATTTATGGACGGGGAAGGTCCCACAATGACAGAAACCATGGACGGGGAAGGTCTCCACAATGACAGAAATCATGGACGGGGAAGGTCCCCACAATGACAGAAATCATGGACGGGGAAGGTCTCCACAATGACAGAAACCATGGACGGGGAAGGTCCCCACAATGACAGAAATCATGGACAGGGAAGGTCTCCACAATGACAGAAATCATGGACGGGGAAGGTATCCACAATGACAGAAATCATGGACGGGGTGAGCTGAAGAGCTCTGGCTCATATCTACCCTACAAGAAACACTTCCACATCAAACCTGCCAGAAATGGAGTGTTTCTAACTGAGGGAAAACACACACACACACACATGTGAACTTTGATCATGTGACTGAATCACGGTGTTGTTTCTACATGTACACACACACACATGTAAGTTTTGATCATGTGACTGAATCATGGTGTTGTTTCTACATGTACACACACACACATGTGAGCTTTGATCATGTGACTGAATCATGGTGTTGTTTCTACATCTATCAAGGCACAGGTCAAGGTCACAAGATCACACAACTTGATGAACTCAGCAGAAGAAACTTCACCATACATGAACTTTATTCCTCAGCCTCGTTGTCTGTCAGCCTGGTGTCTGACAGCCTGGTGTCTGACAGCCTGGTTGTCTGTCAGCCTGGTTGTCTGTCAGCCTGGTGTCTGACAGCCTGGTTGTCTGTCAGCCTGGTTGTCTGTCAGCCTGGTTATCTGTCAGCCTGGTTGTCTGTCAGCCTGGTTGTCTGTCAGCCTGATTGTCTGTCAGCCTGGTTGTCTGTCAGCCTGGTTGTCTGTCAGCCTGGTTGTCTGTCATAACTTTCTTGTGTCTGTTCTCTGTTATCCTGAAGTATGGCAGGAGAAGGAACAACGTCCAATCTGATGTCTATAGATGTTGTATTGCTTGTTCTTTTAGTTGAAGTGTTTGTTTCTGGGAATATCTAGACACTGTTAGAGTAGAAGTGTTTGTTTCTGGGAGTATCTAGACACTGTTAGAGTAGAAGTGTTTGTTTCTGGGAGTATCTAGACACTGTTAGAGTTGAAGTGTTTGTTTCTGGGAGTATCTAGACACTGTTAGAGTAGAAGTGTTTTTGTTATTCCTTCTATCCATCTCTTCCTTGCTCTCCCTCCTGCCATTTGTTTAGATGTTATGAGACAGAAAACGTTTGATGTTGTTTGGTCTAGTTTCATTCTTACCAAATGTTCGAACCATTTCGTTGTTTGTGGGTTTAATTCCAGTCTGTTTTCTTATGTTCGCATTGGGTATTCAGTCTAGCTTTGTGTTGTTTGTTATCTTTCTCAAGCACCTCATTTTACAGGTTGTAATCTTCTATGTAAATGTCCATGTTTAACTTGGTATCATAAAGGGTGTATGAAAATGTTATGTATCATTTGTATCTGTGTTAGTCATGTGTCATATCTTTGTGTGTGCATGTCTGGGTTAGTGATATCTCCTATCTTTTGTGTGCATGTTTATGTTAGTCAAATCTCATATCTTTGTGTGTGCATGCCTATGTTAGTCATATCTCATATCTTTGTGTGTGCATGTCTGTGTTTATCATATCTCATATTCTTGTGTGTGGTTGCCTATCTTAGTCATATCTCATATCTTTGTGTGTATGTCTATGTCAGGTATGTGTCATATCTTTGTGTGTGCATGTCTATGTCAGTTATATCTCATATCTTTATGTGCATGTTTATGTTAGTCATGTGTCATATATCTTGAAGTGTGTCAGTGTTAGTCATGCCTCGTATCGCTGTGTGCATGTCTGTGTTGGTTACATCTCCTATCTTTGTGTGTGCATGTCTGTGTTAATCACCTCTAGTGATTCGGGCAGATGGTGCTCGTAAACCTGGGAGGGCCGACCATCTAAGGGCAGAATCCCCCTACAGAAAAGACAATCTGTTGCCTTGCAGGAAGATTGGGGACAATCAAAGGCTAAGGAAAGCAAACCTGAATAAAATGCTGGCTGAAATCGGATGCGCTGGGGCACTGGCGCAGAACACAGTGCAACGTTTTAACGGGTGTTCAATCAGAGTGGATCTGGCGAACTCTAACTGTGATGTTCTGTCTGTGGGGGCGATCAACACACTTAGCCTGACAGCTGACTTCATGTGAGAGTCTGGAATCCTGCTCTGATTGAGTCCTGATCGAAGAGAGAGTGAGAGAGAGAGAGAGAGAGAGAGAGAGAGAGAGAGAGAGAGAGAGAGAGAGAGAGAGAGAGAGATTTGTATCTTAGGTGTCAATGAGATGTTTGGATGTTTTAAAGTGGAGTCAATGGTAGATGATCATGTTTGCTCTCTGTACTCTAGTCTCTATCTCTCTGTTAATGCTTCTGTCTTCTACAAATAACTCCCCAATTATTTGAACTCCCTGACTTCTTTCATTCGAGTTTCGTTTCTTCTAACATTTATTTTTTATATTTCTGTTTTGAAAAAAAATAAATAAGAAAAGAGGAAACTTAAATGTCAAAATAATGGATCATCATCATCATCACCATCACCATCATCATCATCATCATCACTATCATCATCATCATCACCATCATCACCATCATCATCATCATCATCATCGTCATCATCACCATCATCATCAACTACCAAGCCTGCTGGCGTAGGTGATTATGTCTCCAACAACTTTTGATCTTGACAGTTATTTATTATTTCTGTTGTTGACCTTCTGCCAAGCCATTCTGTTAATTTGTCTGGTATCTTTTCTCTTTGCTTCCCTCTATCTCTTCGTCCCTCAATTTTACCAATTGTCACAAAATATTCCAGCTGTTCTCTTCTCATTACATGGCCAAAAAATGTTGATTGTTTTTTCCTAATTTTGAAAATTAGTTCTCTTTTTCCTTTGGCCTCTTTCAGGACGTTTTCATTACTCTTCTTAGCAGTCCGTGGTATTCTCAACATTATTCTGTAAAACCACATTTCTACAGCCTCCTGTGATTTTCTTGTCTGTTGAACTATTGTCAATAATTCACACCCATATGTTAAGACTAGTTCTACATAACATTTTAAAACTCTTTTTCTTGTTTCTATTGTCAAAACTGGATTGCACAGTATCTTCCTCATATTTTGGAAAGCTGTTTTTGCCTGAGCCATTCTGCATCTTACCTTTGTTGTACATCTACCATCTGAGGTTAACATTGTTCCCAAATATTATAGGATATAATAATCCAGTATAAAATGGATATAATAAAACAAAATAAAGGATACTCAAATTAAACAAGTCAGGGAATTCAAATACCATCTGTCATGACAGGAGTGATTAATTATGGCATAAGCCACTTGGTCCAGTCTTTACGATATATATATATATATATATCAGGACTCCGGACATACTTAATGTAATGAATGTGCACATTCCACTGCATTTGGCTCACTTATCCACATAGAGACAATCTTGAGCTACTTACAAAAGTGATATTTCAAATGACTTGGACATACAACAAAAGACTTGGTGATGATTCTAGTCATGTGGACATACAACAAAGACTTGGTGATGATTCTAGTCACTTGGACATACAACAAAGACTTGGTGATGATTCTAATGACTTGGACATACAACAAAGACTTGGTGATGATTCTAATGACTTGGACATACAACAAAGACTTGGTGATGATTCTAATGACTTGGACATACAACAAAGACTTGGTGATGATTCTAATGACTTGGACATACAACAAAGACTTGGTGATGATTCTAGTCACTTGGACATACAACAAAGACTTGGTGATGATTCTAATGACTTGGACATACAACAAAGACTTGGTGATGATTCTAATGACTTGGACATACAACAAAGACTTGGTGATGATTCTAATGACTTGGACATACAACAAAGACTTGGTGATGATTCTAATGACTTGGACATACAACAAAGACTTGGTGATGATTCTAATGACTTGGACATACAACAAAGACTTGGTGATGATTCTAATGACTTGGACATACAACAAGACTTGGTGATGATTCTAATGACTTGGACATACAACAAAGACTTGGTGATGATTCTAATGACTTGGACATACAACAAAGACTTGGTGATGATTCTAGTCACTTGGACATACAACAAAGACTTGGTGATGATTCTAATGACTTGGACATACAACAAAGACTTGGTGATGATTCTAATGACTTGGACATACAACAAAGACATGGTGATGATTCTAATGACTTGGACATACAACAAAGACTTGGTGATGAGTCTAATGACTTGGACATACAACAAAGACTTGGTGATGAGTCTAATTACTTGGACATACAACAAAGACTTGGTGATGATTCTAGTCACTTGGACATACAACAAAGACATGGTGATGATTCTAATGACTTGGACATACAACAAAGACATGGTGATGATTCTAGTCACTTGGACATACAACAAAGACTTGGTGATGATTCTAGTCACTTGGACATACAACAAAGACTTGGTGATGATTCTAATGACTTGGACATACAACAAAGACATGGTGATGATTCTAATTACTTGGACATACAACAAAGACTTGGTGATGATTCTAGTCACTTGGACATACAACAAAGACTTGGTGATGATTCTAATGACTTGGACATACAACAAAGACTTGGTGATGAGTCTAATGACTTGGACATACAACAAAGACTTGGTGATGATTCTAATGACTTGGACATACAACAAAGACTTGGTGATGATTCTAATGACTTGGACATACAACAAAGACTTGGTGATGATTCTAATGACTTGGACATACAACAAAGACTTGGTGATGATTCTAATGACTTGGACATACAACAAAGACTTGGTGATGAGTCTAATGACTTGGACATACAACAAAGACTTGTGATGATTCTAGTCATGTGGACATACAACAAAGACTTGGTGATGATTCTAGTCATGTGGACATACAACAAAGACATGGTGATGATTCTAGTCATGTGGACATACAACAAAGACATGGTGATGATTCTAGTCATGTGGACATACAACAAAGACATGGTGATGATTCTAGTCATGTGGACATACAACAAAGACATGGTGATGATTCTAGTCATGTGGACATACAACAAAGACATGGTGATGATTCTAGTCATGTGGACATACAACAAACAAAGACATGGTGATGATTCTAGTCATGTGGACATACAACAAAGACATGGTGATGATTCTAATGACTTGGACATACAACAAAGACTTGGTGATGATTCTAGTCATGTGGACATACAACAAAGACTTGGTGATGAGTCTAATGACTTGGACATACAACAAAGACATGGTGATGATTCTAGTCACTTGGACATACAACAAAGACTTGGTGATGATTCTAGTCACTTGGACATACAACAAAGACTTGGTGATGATTCTAATGACTTGGACATACAACAAAGACATGGTGATGATTCTAATTACTTGGACATACAACAAAGACTTGGTGATGATTCTAGTCACTTGGACATACAACAAAGACTTGGTGATGATTCTAATGACTTGGACATACAACAAAGACTTGGTGATGAGTCTAATGACTTGGACATACAACAAAGACTTGGTGATGATTCTAATGACTTGGACATACAACAAAGACTTGGTGATGATTCTAATGACTTGGACATACAACAAAGACTTGGTGATGATTCTAATGACTTGGACATACAACAAAGACTTGGTGATGATTCTAATGACTTGGACATACAACAAAGACTTGGTGATGAGTCTAATTACTTGGACATACAACAAAGACTTGGTGATGACTCTAGTACACTAACAAGAAGAGACATCAGTTGGCTCACTTACCCACTGTCAATAGTGGCCAGATTTCCAGAGATGGCTCTGCAGTATTTCTGAGCATCATTAAAGCTCTTTCCTGAATTAATAAAACTGTAGCACTGAGCTCCATAACCAAGGCTATTCTAAGAAACACAGTTTGACAAAAGTAAATTGCATTTTAGAAGTTGAATTTTGTTACTTGTTTACACAACTGCTACATCAAACTGTTAGTTGATAATGTCTTTTCTTTGCTGCCATCTACTTCAAAATGATGATCTTTACATTAGAATAACTGGAGTTATTGAGTTATGGAGTTATTGAGTTATGGAGTTATTGAGTTATGGAGTTATTGAGTTATGGAGTTATTTGTGTGTTTTCATCATTGCACTCCGAACATGCCCATAGGTGCTCAGATCCCCTCCTCAGCAAGTCCCGTCCAGCGACTGACGACTCCAGTTCTGTGTTGGTTGATAAGTCTTCTTACACGCCCACTAAGTTTCTCGTTTCTGGCTGTGCCCATCTTAACTCCCATTTCTTTTATTCGAAGGAGTGATGTGGATTTGTGGTTGTCGAAGTCCTGTGATCTTCCACATCTCGGAGGGCATTGATGGTGTCCGCCCGATCCATTAGTTGACCGTCCTCAATGACAGCGCAGCTAGCTAACCTGTCCGCTCTTTCATTTCCCCGTACTCCCGCATGTCCAGGGACATAGATAAAGGTGACCTTACGTATTTTTGACTTCTGCAATGACTCTACCCATTGCGTGCGTACAGAGCCCGCCTCCACTTGTTTTATCATGCTCATCGAATCACTGGATAATAACAGCAATGTTAGAACAGTAACTGTGCTTACAGATAACGCTTGCTTCAGTTTTGGTGTAGCTCCCTTCTAGCAATTTTGATTGGCTGCATGAAGAACTGAGTCAACAACAGAGAAGTGAGTTTGTTGACGTCAAAGGCTAACCAAGTGGCAAGCTGGTAATAGAGTCTTGTTTCTGTTACTTCCTGTCTCTGCTCTTGTTTACTATACCTTTCTTGATGCTGTTAACACCAGTGTTTATTATTTACACTTGACTGGCCTCTGTATTTTCTCAACTTGGCCTATTATTTTAGGCTGTCAAGTAAATTCAACAAATAAATCTGGCAAGATCATCCATCTGCAAGAAAAACACTGAATTGAATGCACTTGCTACCTCGCAGATCGGCTACGTTTACCTAAAGGTTTGTTATGGAAATTATGCTATTACTTCTTAGTGATGAAATTAGATTTGCAAACATTCCATTACACTTCAAGTCTGGTATTTAGAGAATGTACATAGTTTATGAAATACAGATCCACGTCACTTCTTCGGATGAAAGAAATGGGAGTTAAGATGGGCACAGCCAGAAATGAGAAACTTAGTGGCCGTGTAAGAAGACTTATCAACCAACATAGAACTGGAGTCGTCAGTCGCTGGACACTGAGGGAATTGCTGAGGAGGGGATCTGAGCACCTATGGACATGTTCGGAGTGCAATGATGATGACCCGCAAATAACTCAATAACATATTTTATATAGTGTCGGTACACATATTGAGAATGTATATATATTATATAATGTCGGTACACATATTGAGAATGTATATATATTATATAGTGTCGGTACACATTTTGAGAATGTATATATATTATATAGTGCCTGTACACATATTGAGAATGTATATGTATTATATAGTGTTGGTACACATTTTGAGAATGTATATAAATTATATAGTGTTGGTACACATATTGGGAATGTATATATATATATATATATATTTATATATATATATATATATATATATATATATATATATATATATATATATATATATATATATATATATATATATAAATGGTAATTTCCTAGTTTGATCAGATATAGTATTTCAGTTTGGAAGAGTGATGTCCCCTAAAATATGTCTGCCAAAATACAGTGGTTCTACGCATTCTTGGCGTTGGGTCATTACGCTGGCATGTAATCATTTCGGAGTATCTGTTGATTGGGCGTTGGGTCCAGGGGTTAGGTTTAGCTTTAGTGTTAAATATTTATAAATATATTATAACGCGTGACAAAAACGACGCCACTCGGCCTAATTATGATCTTCTGATCGAAGGGAATTGTGCGGTTGATTACCAATCGGCGTAATGACCCCAACGCCAAGAATGCGTAGAACCACTGTATTTTGGCAGACATATTTTAGGGGACATCACTCTTCCAAACTGAAATACTATATCTGATCAAACTAGGAAATTACCATATATATATATATATATATATATATATATATATATATATATATATATATATATATATAAAATTATGTTATATATAATTGTGTCGGTACACATATTGAGAACGTATATGTATTATATAGTGTTGGTACACATATAGAGAATGTACATATATTATATAATGTTGGTACACATATTAAGAATGTATGTATATTATATAGTGTCGGTACACATATTAAGAATGTATATATATTATATAGTGTCGGTACACATATTGAGAATGTATACAGGGTGTTTATAAAGTCTCACTACACTTGGTATCTAGGTCAATTTGAAAAAAAAATGTTATGACGTCATCACAATATGTGCTCCCACTGTCAATTGTGCGATACACACGGGTAGTTGTTCAAAGATTTATAGCAAGATTTCCTGATAAACAACCTCCTCATCGCATTACGGTTAGAAATTTGTTGAATAAGTTTATTGCTACTGGAAATGTGGAAGATGCTCCACGATCTGGTAGGCCTGCTGTGAATGATGAAATATGTTTAGATATCCAAGACAGAATCCTTAAAAGTCTAGACAAGTCATTAAGAAAACTGTCGCAACAAGTGAACTTACCATTGAGCACATATTGTGATGACGTCATAAACATTTTTTTTCAAATTGACCTAGATACCAAGTGTAGTGAGACTTTATAAACACCCTATATATATCATATAGTGTTGGTACACATATAGAGAATGTACATATATGTTATTCAGACCAAAGCATTCTGGTTAGAGTCACATGACTACACCCATGACTGCATACTAAGTGATTCGATGAGCATGATAAGAAAAGTGGAGGCAGGCTGTGTATGCGGGGAATGGGTAGAGTCATTGCAGAAGTCACAAATATGTAAGGTCACCTTTGTCTAGGTAAAGGTAAAGGTAAAGTACGAGACTTGAACCGGCGTCTTAGCACGCGAGTTTCCACCCATATGTGCTCGGCCGCCTATCCAGAAATGTTAGGATATTTCTGTATAGTGTCGCCTCAAGCATCGAAACTCAGATGCGAAGCGACATTCCTCACCTTCCCGGGGTAATACCCTGGTACCCATTTCTGCCAACGGCTGGGTCGACCGTGGGGGTATATTTTTCCAATCACGAGTACAATTCACACTGCTCCCAGCGGGAATCGAACACGGGTTGTCCGAACGTCGGTAGTCCAGTCGGGTGGTTTTCCCAACTAGGCTACCGAGGCCCCCAAACAAAGACAAGGTCAAGGTCTATGTTATCCATAATATTGTTATGTGTTGACATCTTGAGATTTGTTTCATGTGTCAATCATTTTTTGAGCCCTTCAGTATTATCAGTGACAAACTGACACTCAAAGTACACCAGATCTTTCCTCGGATTATTCTTCTGGTATTATCTTCTTATTGTCAGATACAACACATTGACTAACCTCCATCGGTGGGTCTGTCATATCTGTATTCCAGGCCTGTCACATCTGATTCAGACAATACAGTTTTTACTCCTCTCTCAAGTAATTTGAAGGCACAGAAATAGTCTACCTTTGTCTATGTCCCTGGACATGCAAGTGTGCGGGGAAATGAAAGAGCGGACAGGTTGGTTAGCTGTGCTGTCGTTGAAGACGGTCAATCAATGCATCAGGCAGACATTATTAATGTCCTCCGAGACGTGGGAAGGACACAGGACTTCGACAACCATGAGTCCACGTCACTCCTTCAGGTAAAAGAGATGGGAGTTAAGATGGGCACAGCCAGAAACGAGAAACTTAGTGGCCGTGTAAGAAGACTAATCAACCAACACAGAGCTGGAGTCGTCAGTCGCTGGACGGGACTTGTTGAGGAGGGGATGTAAGCACCTATGGACATGTTCGGAGTGCAATGATGATGACCTGCAAATAACTCAATAATTGAGAATGTATATATTTTATATACTGTTAGTTAACATACAGAGAATGTATATATAGTATTAGTTCACATATTTCTTTTATCATTGCCACATTTTTGACTAATGAGGTCAGCACAACACCTACACAACCTTTCCCATTTGAGTGAAACTAGAAGCCAGCAGGTCTGAGACAAGAACCCAACCTTCAGCAGGTCAGTCCACTATTTCTGTGCCTTCAAATTACTTGAGAGAGGAGTAAAAACTGTATTGTCTAATTCAGATGTGACAGGCCTGGAATACAGATATGACAGACCCACCGATGGAGGTTAGTCAATGTGTTGTATCTGACAATAAGAATGTTGTTTAAGTACCAGAAGAATAATCCGAGGAAAGATCTGGTGTACTTTGAGTGTCAGTTTGTCACTGATAATACTGAAGGGCTCACAAAATGATTGACACATGAAACAAATCTCAAGATATCAACACATAACAACATTATGGATAACATAGACCTTGACCTTGTCTTTGTTTGGCATGGCTAAGTTTACTTTATTATTACAATTATCATTTTGGTATAGAGATATCTGTCAATCATTTCTGAATGACTTCTCCATATGTGAATATGACTTTGAACATCTGGCTGGTGATAGCATATCATGGAGAGCATGTATAAGGAATGGTTTAACATCATTTGAGACTGTGCTAAGGCAAAACTTAGAGGAGAAAAGACTCATGAAAAGGATGGAAAACCCTGTGGACCAGTGGGCCTGACTTGTTCATTCTGTGGCCGTGTGTGTTTGTCAAACATTGGTAGAACTAGCCACGAGAGAAGCTGTTTGACAGAAACAAAACCTTAAAAAAATACACAATAGCCTTCACTAGACCGTCTGACAAGACGAAAAGGGCCATATATATCATTGTGATCTCTTGTCTGATTTCACAAGAACATCACATGAATGACACCAGCAAGGGCCTCCAGCTGGTGACCATTGAGAAAGATGGTATTTAACTGTGCTTTTATTGTGACATTTGTTCCACATTGTGAAATTTGCTCCACATTGTGACATTTTCTCCACATTGTGACATGAGGTCCATATTGTGACATGAGGTCCACATTGTGACATGAGGTCCACATTGTGACATGAGGTCCACTCTTTTTGAATGTCAACTGCCAAAGGTTGTTGGGCTTGCCTCACAATAGATGAATACTTATGTGAGATAAGGGTTAATGTTCATTAGATCACAATAGATGAATACTTATGTGAGATAAGGGTTAATGTTCATTAGATCACAATAGATGAATACTTATGTGAGATAAGGGTTAATGTTCATTAGATCACAATAGATGAATACTTATGTGAGATAAGGGTTAATGTTCATTAGATCACAATAGATGAATACTTATGTGAGATAAGGGTTAATGTTCATTAGATCACAATACATGAATATTTATGTGAGATAAGGGTTAATGTTCATAGATCACAATAGACGAATACTTATGTGACGTGGCAAGACGCCTGCCTTGAGACAGAGAGGTCGTGGGTTCAAATCCCGGCTGCACCAGTTGGGATTTTTATTTGTGATTTCTCTCTGCGGCAACCACCCCTGGTCTCAACAGCGAGGCTCGGCTTGAAATGTCAATTACTCATTGACGGAAAAAATATGAGTACCTCCAAAAGTTTTGGACACGTTAAAAGACACAAAAGTCTACTAAAAGTAATATTGGAAGGGAAACTACAAGGTAAAAAGAGGCAGACCAAGACTAACATGGACGAGTAACAATAAATGATGGACAAGACAATCTATGACAACCTGCATCATCAAAGCAAGAAACAGAGTGGAATGGCGATCCATGGTAGCCAACCTTCGTTGCGGCGACGGCACTCGATGATGATGACCTCCGAAGTCGGAGTTATCTACCTGTGCGGCGCCCCTGTGCACACGGCTGCCAGGGAAAAACGGATTAACACGCAAAATTCAGTTCTAAGTCTCTAGGGACTCATCAGAGGTAAAAGCTGGCGAACGCAAAAAAAAAGTGCTAATATTTTATCTTTTTATGAGGAGCATTAACTACACAAATATCATTGATAAAGTTGTAGCTAAAACAAAATGTATGTTTTGTGTGTGTGGTGTTATAAGTCACCTTTATCAAATAATCGTTGTAAGAATGAGAGAAGTTTGCCAGACTCGGGAAATCTTATTTCATAGATGTTGCTATATTTCCAGACTGGAACTAACATGGCACTATGAAGTGAAAACAAGCAGCCTGACATATACAAGCCTGACATATACAACCGAGTGCTAACACATACTTCTTTGTTCTATTATTCCCTATTATCGCCTCGGAAGTTCCCCATATAATAATATTTATGTATTATTATTTGTACCCTGACATATACAAGCCTGACTTATGTCACATATAGCTCTCCCTCTATAGCACAAAACAAAACAAAAAAGTAAAGTACTCCCGTTACGCCAAGTGGCGTAAAAGGAATATAGTGTTAGTGACCATAAACTTCACAGAACTTCAGCACATGATTTTTTTTTAGGTAATGTGGTCGGTATTACGCCCGTGCTGCTTTACTTTCCCAGAAAAAATGCGGTACCCATTCAAGGCTGGGTGTACCCGGAAGTCGTCGATCAGAATCGAACCCGACCTCCTGTCCTTTGTAGTCAAGTTCACCTACCACTGACCTATCGCGGCTCCCCACTTTAATGTGGTTTAAAATATATAAATAAAAATATAAAAAATATATAAAATAAATGTTTTTAAAAAGGAGAGGAAAAATAGGTATTTAATAAGTGATGAATGAGAGAAATGAAAAAACATGATATGAAGCATACTAGAAAAATGTACAAATGGATTAGTCATTATCTGCACAACAATGAATCACTATTGTCAGTTGGACACTCCTCACTTACATTCTGACAACCCTGTGTCTGGTTGGAGTCTGCAACTGACAGAATTTGCTTGTTTTTTTTGCAAATGAAAATCTTGACCATGATGCTGCACTGGGTAACACTCCATTTGCCATTCTGAAACACAAGTTTCGTCAAATCTTCTCATGTTGAATGTATGTAACATCATTGTGCTGACCATGATAAACATTGCCATTATTATTACAGTCAACCAGACCACTACCACAATCTCCTCAACATGCTGAAGAAACTCTACCACTTCAAAGTCAAGATTCCCTCCACACTTTGGGAATCTGGTGTTTGTGATCATATTCCATTTCGGATTTTAATTCGTTTGATTTGATACCGAGGCCTTCCATAACCAATAACCAATAATTCCATTTCGGAGTCAACAACGATGGCCTAACATCATCAAGGGCTATACATAAAAAAAAAAAATATGACTATCATCATTTTCAAGAGGACGTGAACTTCCGGTATATGGTGGATAGGCGGTGGGAACAATTGAAGGCTATGCATGAAAAGTGTTCCTTCTTGCAATTTCCTCATATTCCAAGTCCGGCTTGTTGCAGAAGCTACTGAGTTGAGTGCTCTGTGCACACCGTGAGCTGTGTGTCTCATCAGTTTTGATCATGTTTCGATATTCCAATTGTTTACGATGAATGATGATATCGTATGACAGGGAACAGTTGGCTGTGTTCACTTTCTGCGCAGTTTCGCCTTATGTATTTTGGCGTGTGCTGAGACTGCTACTATGATGGTTCTGGTTAACCAATCATGGCACAAGACATCAGCTGTAAGTCACTAACAGCTTCCAGTTCTACTGCGGTGAAGTGCTTTTGCCTCTTTGTTTGAAGTGATGCCTGGCATTATACCAACCATATTACCCTAACAAAACATGCCATTGGTCATGGAAGAATTCTGGTTATTTGGTTATGGAAGGCCCCGGTATCGCTGCAAACGAATTAAAATCCATAATTGCTCAACCGCCCGTGCCAGCGGAATCATCCGAATTACTAACTCATCTCCCAAAAAAGAAAGGTAACTGTAGAGATAGAAAGTTGTGGATAGATAGATCATCCAACAGGCTTGATGTTGGATCTGTCAGAAATAACAAATCAAATCATATTTAAAGGTGGCAATTTGAACATACTAAAGCACTGCTACATTGGATGACTATAAAAATGTAAATGTTATGAACTTCGAGCTCTGTCATTCCATTGCTATAGCTAAAATGATGTTGAAAATCCTAGTGAGTGAATGCATCCATGCATTGCTGAGCACCATTAATCCAGTGTTTTCACCTTGTATGCTGCCACTTTTGACAATATCAATCCAATCTTTTAAACTAGTGAGTCAGCGCTTTGTGAAAATGGGCAGAACACTCAGAAAGTTCCTCAATAATTTATTTTCTTCCTCTTCAACACCAACCTATTGAGAAACCTTGTCATCCTCTGATACATCAAATCTATCATGGGGATGTGTTGTAGCATACATACAACATAACTGCTACATCAAATTATCTGGGATGTGTTGTAGCATACAGAAAACTGTTCACATCATACATTACATCTTATCTGGGATGTGTTGTACACATACAACAAACTGCTACATCAAATTATCTGGGATGTGTTTACATAACTGATTCATCCGATTCATCCGTGTCTTCTTGCCCTCAACTTGAGATATTTCTGACTCTCAAGTTGTCTTTCCTCTTTGATAGACCTGGACCTTACTGGCTAGTTTCCAGGCT
This sequence comes from Megaustenia siamemsis, assembly GCA_032433765.1. Taxonomy (NCBI): domain Eukaryota; kingdom Metazoa; phylum Mollusca; class Gastropoda; order Stylommatophora; family Ariophantidae; genus Megaustenia; species Megaustenia siamemsis. The sequence continues at coordinate 2,709,068 of JAVIAB010000105.1, forward strand.
CTCAAGTTGTCTTTCCTCTTTGATAGACCTGGACCTTACTGGCTAGTTTCCAGGCTCTCAAGTTGTCTTTCCTCTTTGATAGACCTGGACCTTACTGGCTAGTTTCCAGACTCTCAAGTTGTCTTTCCTCTTTGATAGACCTGGACCTTACTGGCTAGTTTCCAGACTCTCAAGTTGTCTTTCCTCTTTGATAGACCTGGACCTTACTGGCTAGTTTCCAGGCTCTCAAGTTGTCTTTCCTCTTTGATAGACCTGGACCTTACTGGCTAGTTTCCAGGCTCTCAAGTCTCAAGTTGTCTTTCCTCTTTGATAGACCTGGACCTTACTGGCTAGTTTCCAGGCTCTCAAGTTGTCTTTCCTCTTTGATAGACCTGACCTTACTGGCTAGTTTCCAGGCTCTCAAAGGATAGATGATGTGGGTGTCTTCATCAGTTTTAGTTCACTGATTCTAATGCAAGCAGTCAGGTATAACTTGGTGATCAGTGCCAGCCCTGCTATAGTACCATAAACCAGCCACGTTTATTCAAACACATTTTTCTACTAGCTTTAGGTCATCTTGCAGCCGCGATAGCTCAGTGGTTAGTGAACTGGACTACAAAGGACAAGAGGTAGGGTTCGATCCCAACCGACGGGGCCATTTCACCCAGCCTTTAATGGGTACCGGATTTTTTCTGGGAAAGTAAAGCGGCACGGGCGTAATACCGACCACATTACCCCAATAATCATGTGCCGAAGGTCTGTAAAATGTATGGTCACTAACACCATATTCCCTATACGCCACTTGGCGTGACGGGGGTACTTTACTTTTTACTTTAGGTCATCTTGACTTGCAAGTGGTCGCATGACAATTTACAATATTTCTCATCCCTTTCAACCATATCTTTCTTTTCTTCTTTTACCCCCGTCACGCCAAGTGGCGTATAGGGAATATGGTGTTAGTGACTCAATATTTTACAGACCTTCAGCACATGATTTGTGGGTAATGTGGTCAGTATTACGTCCATGCTGCTTTACTTTCCCAAAAAAAAATCCGGTACCCATTTAAGGCTGGGTGAACCCAGAAGCCGTCGGTTGGGATCGAACACTATCCCTTGTCCGTGGTAGTCCAGTTCACTAACCACTGAGCTATCGCGGCTCCCCTTTTAACCATGTGTGTAACCAACAACATCAACTACAGACCAGAGATCTTCACCGAATGTCTCTCTGTAAAATGATTCAAATAAATATCATGTAATACAAATCAACAACCAATAAATGTGAAGATTAAACAGAGACTACAAATATGGTCAAGGCTTGCTCTCATAAAACAACACAAGTATATAACCTTAAATACATGGGACTGGAACTTACAGAGAGAAGATCATGAAAGACCGATAAACTTATGACAAATAAAATACTTTCTATCTATCAATTGACCTCTCGAGCTGTGCCATAGACCCATATACTCGTGTTTTAAATTGTCTTTCTAGCAGTCTCAATTCTTGCAAATATCTGTTATAAAATCTCGCCATTTCTCTCTGTTCTGTGCGAGAATCTCAATCCTCTTTGAGAAACTCAATTCCTGCTGCCTTTACTTTGTCTACTAGGAAATGAATTCAAGACTAATACAGAAATAAGAGAAAGGACAAAGCATTCACAAATATCAACTATAATCAAGAGAAGAAAGTAGTCATATGTTGGCCATGGGATGAGAAGAGACAATAAGAGAATCTCAAAACAGGCCCCCCAATGGGAACCAGAGAGTAACAGAAAAGGAGGTTGATTTAGAAAAGCACTAAAAAGTAGACTAAGGTAAGGGGCAACAACAGCAGTCATCAGTTCCCTCGCTGAGAATGAGCAACTTGCTCTGAATGGAGTTGCGTGGATGAGCAGCTTGCTCTGAATGGAGTTGCGTGGATGAGACAACTTGCTCTGAATGGAGTTGCGTGGATGAGCAACTTGATCTGAATGGAGTTGCGTGGATGAGCAACTTGATCTGAATGTAGTTGTGTGGATGAGCAACTTGCTCTGAATGGAGTTGCGTGGATGAGCAACTTGCTCTGAATGGAGTTGCGTGGATGAGCAACTTGCTCTGAATGTAGTTGCGTTGATGAGACAACTTGCTCTGAATGGAGGTGCGTGGATGAGACAACTTGCTCTGAATGGAGTTGCGTGGATGAGACAACTTGCTCTGAATGGAGTTGCGTGGATGCGACAACTTGATCTGAATGGGGTTGCGTGGATGAGCAACTTGATCTGAATGTAGTTGCGTGGATGCGACAACTTGATCTGAATGGAGTTGCGTGGATGAGCAACTTGCTCTGAATGGAGTTGCGTGGATGAGCAACTTGCTCTGAATGGAGTTGCGTGGATGAGCAACTTGCTCTGAATGGAGTTGCGTGGATGAGACAACTTGCTCTGAATGGAGTTGCGTGGATGAGCAACTTGATCTGAATGGAGTTGCGTGGATGAGCAACTTGATCTGAATGTAGTTGTGTGGATGAGCAACTTGCTCTGAATGGAGTTGCGTGGATGAGCAACTTGCTCTGAATGGAGTTGCGTGGATGAGCAACTTGATCTGAATGTAGTTGCATTGATGAGACAACTTGCTCTGAATGGAGGTGCGTGGATGAGACAACTTGCTCTGAATGGAGTTGCGTGGATGAGACAACTTGCTCTGAATGGAGTTGCGTGGATGCGACAACTTGATCTGAATGGGGTTGCGTGGATGAGCAACTTGATCTGAATGGAGTTGCGTGGATGCGACAACTTGATCTGAATGGAGTTGCGTGGATGAGCAACTTGCTCTGAATGGAGTTGCGTGGATGAGCAACTTGCTCTGAATGGAGTTGCGTGGATGAGACAACTTGCTCTGAATGTAGTTGCGTGGATGAGCAACTTGCTCTGAATGGAGTTGCGTGGATGAGACAACTTGCTCTGAATGGAGTTGCGTGGATGAGCAACTTGCTCTGAATGGAGTTGCGTGGATGAGCAACTTGATCTGAATGTAGTTGTGTGGATGAGCAACTTGCTCTGAATGGAGTTGCGTGGATGAGCAACTTGCTCTGAATGGAGTTGCGTGGATGAGCAACTTGCTCTGAATGTAGTTGCGTTGATGAGACAACTTGCTCTGAATGGAGGTGCGTGGATGAGACAACTTGCTCTGAATGGAGTTGCGTGGATGAGACAACTTGCTCTGAATGGAGTTGCGTGGATGCGACAACTTGATCTGAATGGGGTTGCGTGGATGAGCAACTTGATCTGAATGTAGTTGCGTGGATGCGACAACTTGATCTGAATGGAGTTGCGTGGATGAGCAACTTGCTCTGAATGGAGTTGCGTGGATGAGCAACTTGCTCTGAATGGAGTTGCGTGGATGAGCAACTTGCTCTGAATGGAGTTGCGTGGATGAGACAACTTGCTCTGAATGGAGTTGCGTGGATGAGCAACTTGATCTGAATGGAGTTGCGTGGATGAGCAACTTGATCTGAATGTAGTTGTGTGGATGAGCAACTTGCTCTGAATGGAGTTGCGTGGATGAGCAACTTGCTCTGAATGGAGTTGCGTGGATGAGCAACTTGATCTGAATGTAGTTGCATTGATGAGACAACTTGCTCTGAATGGAGGTGCGTGGATGAGACAACTTGCTCTGAATGGAGTTGCGTGGATGAGACAACTTGCTCTGAATGGAGTTGCGTGGATGCGACAACTTGATCTGAATGGGGTTGCGTGGATGAGCAACTTGATCTGAATGGAGTTGCGTGGATGCGACAACTTGATCTGAATGGAGTTGCGTGGATGAGCAACTTGCTCTGAATGGAGTTGCGTGGATGAGCAACTTGCTCTGAATGGAGTTGCGTGGATGAGACAACTTGCTCTGAATGTAGTTGCGTGGATGAGCAACTTGCTCTGAATGGAGTTGCGTGGATGAGACAACTTGCTCTGAATGGAGTTGCGTGGATGAGCAACTTGCTCTGAATGGAGTTGCGTGGATGAGCATCTTGCTCTGAATGGAGTTGCGTGGATGAGCAACTTGCTCTGAATGGAGTTGCGTGGATGAGCAACTTGATCTGAATGGAGTTGCGTGGATGAGCAACTTGATCTGAATGTAGTTGCGTGGATGAGCAACTTGCTCTGAATGTAGTTGCGTGGATGAGCAACTTGCTCTGAATGGAGTTGCGTGGATGAGCAACTTGCTCTGAATGTAGTTGCGTTGATGAGACAACTTGCTCTGAATGGAGGTGCGTGGATGAGACAACTTGCTCTGAATGGAGTTGCGTGGATGAGACAACTTGCTCTGAATGGAGTTGCGTGGATGCGACAACTTGATCTGAATGGAGTTGCGTGGATGAGCAACTTGATCTGAATGTAGTTGCGTGGATGCGACAACTTGATCTGAATGGAGTTGCGTGGATGAGCAACTTGCTCTGAATGGAGTTGCGTGGATGAGCAACTTGCTCTGAATGTAGTTGCGTGGATGAGCAACTTGCTCTGAATGGAGTTGCGTGGATGAGACAACTTGCTCTGAATGTAGTTGCGTGGATGAGCAACTTGCTCTGAATGGAGTTGCGTGGATGAGACAACTTGCTCTGAATGTAGTTGCGTGGATGAGCAACTTGCTCTGAATGGAGTTGCGTGGATGAGCAACTTGCTCTGAATGGAGTTGCGTGGATGAGACAACTTGCTCTGAATGGAGTTGCGTGGATGAGACAACTTGCTCTGAATGGAGTTGCGTGGATGAGACAACTTGCTGTGAATGGAGTTGCGTGGATGAGACAACTTGCTCTGAATGGAGTTATGTGGATGAGACAACTTGCTCTGAATGGAGTTGCGTGGATGCGATGCAATGCGGGTCCTGTGTAAGATCTGATGCTTAATAACAAAGATCATCGGACACAAAAAGTTAAGAATTTCTTGTCCTCTCTCTCTTGTCTTATCTCTCTTGTCCTATCTCTCTTGTCTTATCTTTCTTGTCCTATCTTTCTTGTCCTATCTTTCTTGTCCTATTTTTCTTGTCCTATCTTTCTTGTCCTATCTTTCTTGTCCTATCTTTCTTGTCCTATCTTTCTTGTCTTATCTTTCTTGTCCTATCTTTCTTGTCCTATCCCTCTTGTCCTATCTTTCTTGTCCTATCTTTCTTGTATTATCTCTCTTGTCCTATCTTTCTTGTCCTATCGAGTCTTTCCCTCGAAAGAATAGTCTGGCAGGCAGACAAGGCAGACAGATAAAGTAAAATGGAGAGTGGCCGTATTGTAAGCTCAAGAGCGTTGCTCAGAAAAATAATTGGTGGCAAGTTGATTGACTTCTGAGAGAATAACAGAATCGTTGAATCTCTTTCTGTGAGAAACTGTCCTATAACAAGACTCTGGAAGAGCTCACATCAGACTGCATGACAACACAGTCCATGTTGTCGTTATTGTTGGGCTCATTGAGGTTCCAGTTTGTGTACACCGTAGGGGTTCCATCTGCCCAAGTGAAGGTGTTCTGAGAGTCTTGAAGGCCAATCCATGCAGCGTCAGAGTAACCTGACAACAAGAAACACACTCAATGGAATCACAACATGACTGTCAATATTCTGTAGAGTATAAAGAAAGAAAAGGTATGTCTTTTTATTTTAGTATGTCACTAACAATAGGTGACCCTTGCTATTTTAGTCATCATCATCATCATCATCATTGAGTGCCGTCTCCGCATCGGAGGTTGGCTACCATGGAGCGACATTCCACTCTGTCTTTTGCTTTGATGGTGCACACTGTCATAGGTTGATTTGTCCATCTTTTGATGTTACTCGTCCATGTTAGTCTTGGTCTGCCTCTGCCTCTTTTACCTTGTATTTTCCCTTCCAATATTACTTTTATTAGGTTTTTGTGCCTTTTAAAATGCCCAAAAAATTTCATTTGTCTTGTTTGAATTGTGTTTAGCAGTTCTCTTTTCATTTTTAGTTGTTTTAAAACTTCATCGTTTGTTTTCTTTTCTTTCCATCCAATTCTACCTATTCTTCTATAAATCCACATTTCAAAGGCTTCAATTTTCTGTTCTCTTTTCTTCTTTAATGTCCATGTTTCTGCACCATATAGGAATAAGGAGAAGATGTAATATTTTGCTATTCTTAGTTTAAAAAAAAAAGTAAAGTACCCCGGTCACGCCAAATGACATATAGGGAATATGGTGTTAGTGAGCATTAATTTTTCAGACATTCAGCACATGATTTTTGGGTAATGTGGTCGGTATTACGCCCGTGCCGCTTTACTTTCCCAGAAAAAATCCGGTACCCATTTAAGGCTGGGTGAACCCGGAAGCCGTCAGTTGGGATCGAACCCAACCCCTTGTCCTTTGTAGTACAGTTCAATTCTTAGTTTTAGCCCTGGTGTTATTTATTTTGAAGTTAGTATATTTTCCATGACATTAAAATTACTTTTTGCCATACCTATTCTTTTGTTTATTTCAGTTGTACATTTTCAATCACTGGTTATAATGTGTCCCAGGTAGCTGTAGCTCTGAACTGTCTCCAGATGTATTCCTTCAACTTTGGTATTTAATTGTAGGTCTTGAGAATTTTCTTTGTTTATGATCATAGTTTTAGTCGTTTTGATATTCATATCTAGTCCTTATGTTTTGCTTATCATGTTTATTTCATTAATTCATTGTTGTAGATCTTTAGGATTTTCTGCTAGTAGAACAGTATCATCAGCATATCTTAGGTTATTGATTATCTTCCCATTGCTCTTTTAGTAAGTTACCCCTATTCATAGTCAATTATCACTATTATTTGTGAGTAATCACTACATTCAGTAAACCACAACTAGTCCCTGCAAGCCATTACTGTAAGTCACCAGTACTCTCAGTGAGGTAATCTTGCCCATGGTTAAGTCACCAATTCTATCAGTCACTACTAAGTTCAACACTACTCTCAGTGAGGTAATCTTGCCCACGGTTGAGTCACCAATTCTATCAGTCACTACTAAGTTCAACACTACTTTCAGTGAGGTAATCTTGCCCACGGTTAAGTCACCAATTCTATCAGAGTCACTACTAAGTTCAACACTACTCTCAGTGAGGTAATCTTGCCCATAGTTAAGTCACCAATTCTACCAGTCACTACTAAGTTCAACACTACTCTCAGTGAGGTAATCTTGCCCATAGTTAAGTCAACAATTCTATCAGAGTCACTACTAAGTTCAACACTACTCTCAGTGAGGTAATCGTGCCCATAGTTAAGTCAACAATTCTATCAGAGTCACTACTAAGTTCAACACTACTCTCAGTGAGGTAATCTTGCCCATAGTTAAGTCAACAATTCTATCAGAGTCACTACTAAGCTCAACACTACTCTCAGTGAGGTAATCTTACCCATAGTTAAGTCACCAATTCTATCAGAGTCACTACTAAGTTCAACACTACTCTCAGTGAGGTAATCTTGCCCATAATTAAGTCACCAATTCTATCAGAGTCACTACTAAGTTCAACACTACTCTCAGTGAGGTAATCTTGCCCATAGTTAAGTCAACAATTCTATCAGTCACTACTAAGCTCAACACTACTCTCAGTGAGGTAATCTTACCCATAGTTAAGTCACCAATTCTATCAGAGTCACTACTAAGGTCAACACGACTCTCAGTTAGGTAATCTTGCCCATAATTAAGTCACCAATTCTATCAGAGTCACTACTAAGTTCAACACTACTCTCAGTGAGGTAATCTTGCCCATTGTTAAGTCATAAATTCTATTAGTCGCTACTGAGTTCAACACTACTCTCAGTGAGGTAATCTTGTCCACGGTTAAGTCACCAATTCTATCAGTCACTACTAAGTTCAACACTACTCTCAGTGAGGTAATCTTGCCAACGGTTAAGTCACCAATTCTGTCAGTCACTACTAAGTTCAACACTACTCTCAGTGAGGTAATCTTGTCCACGGTTAAGTCACCAATTCTATCAGTCACTACTAAGTTCAACACTACTCTCAGTGAGGTCATCTTGCCCACGGTTAAGTCACCAGTTATATCAGAGTCACTACTAAGTTCAACACTACTCTCAGTGAGGTAATCTTGCCCACGGTTAGATCACCAATTCGATGAGTCACTACTAAGTTCAACACTTCTCTCAGTGAGGTAATCTTGCCCACGGTTAGATCACCAATTCGATGAGTCACTACTAAGTTCAACACTTCTCTCAGTGAGGTAATCTTGCCCACGGTTAAGTCACCAATTCTATCAGAGTCACTATTAAGTTTAAGTTCAACACTACTCTCAGTGAGGTAATCTTGCCCACGGTTAAGTCACCAATTCTATCAGAGTCACTATTAAGTTTAAGTTCAACACTACTCTCAGTGAGGTAATCTTGCCCATAGTTAAGTCACCAATTCTATCAGTCACTATTAAGTTCAACACTATTCTCTGTGAGGTAATCTTGCCCACGGTTAGGTCACCAATTCTATTAGAGTCACAACTAAGTGCAACACTACTCTCAGTGAGGTAATCTTGCCCACGGTTAGATCACCAATTCGATGAGTCACTACTAAGTTCAACACTTCTCTCAGTGAGGTAATCTTGCCCACGGTTAAGTCACCAATTCTATCAGAGTCACTATTAAGTTTAAGTTCAACACTTCTCTAAGTGAGGTAATCTTGCCCACCGTTAAGTCACCAATTCTATCAGAGTCACTATTAAGTTTAAGTTCAACACTTCTCTAAGTGAGGTAATCTTGCCCACCGTTAAGTCACCAATTCTATCAGAGTCACTATTAAGTTTAAGTTCAACACTTCTCTAAGTGAGGTAATCTTGCCCACCGTTAAGTCACCAATTCTATCAGAGTCACTATTAAGTTTAAGTTCAACACTTCTCTAAGTGAGGTAATCTTGCCCACCGTTAAGTCACCAATTCTATCAGAGTCACTATTAAGTTTAAGTTCAACACTTCTCTAAGTGAGGTAATCTTGCCCACCGTTAAGTCACCAATTCAATCAGAGTCACTATTAAGTTTAAGTTCAACACTTCTCTCAGTGAGGTCATCTTGCCCATGGTTAAGTCACCAGCCAGGGAAAGGAAAACTTGCACACGTTCAACAGCCACATTGGGACCATGGCGAATCTTCATACTTTGGAAGGAAATCAGTTTTGGTTTGAATCCAAATTGGTTGGACAAGATTTCTGGCTTAATTTATCTTCATTCTTAAACTCTGGTTCAGTTTGCAGACAGTTTCTTCTTCTTTCCTTCTTCATTTGCCTTTCAGTGTCAAGGGGAGATATAATGGGCAGTATTTTGCTCTTCTGATCGCCTCTGCTGCTATGTTTTCTTGTGTTTCTAATAGTCCATTCATCCATCTTTTACATGGTCGGCACTTGGGTCTGGTGTTCTCGCACCGTTTAATGAAGGCTTGTGTTGTGTTTTGATCTTTCTGCCTTGTCACCTGGTCAAACTATTTTAAATGTTATTTCTTTATATATTCATTCTTCTTCTTTTCTCTTTTCACTGATACCTAAAAGGTGTCGTTGTTATATATTCAATAGCGGGGGTTATTCCTAGCATTTTTCTCAGTTCTTCATTTCTGATCTTATCTCTCAGACTGTTTCCTGTCATTCGTCTAACACATTTCATCTCAGTAGAGGTTACTTTTCTTATTATTCTATTTATTATTCTTGCTCTTGCATCTAGGGTCCAGGATTGGCATTGGTAGCACAACGTTGGGATGAAGATTGTATTGTGGAGTGTCTATTTTACCTCTAGAGTTATTTCCTTCTTGGACAATAGTGGTGATAGCTGTCCGATGATTTGACAAGCTTTGATGTATCTTGAGTCTATTTCTGCTGTTTGTGAATTGCCGTTTGTCATTAGACTTCCTAGGTATTTACATTCCTCTACTTGTTTTAGTTGTCTGCTGTCTGTAATTATGTTGATGTTCTGTTTTCTCTTTTGCAACATTCATGATGTTTGTTTTGTTAATGTTGATTTTCATGTTGTATTTTGAACCGGTAGAGTCTATTTACGTGTTCTTGTAGGTCTTCCATTGTTCCATGTATTAGTGCCTGATCATTTGCAAATAGAAGCTCGTTGATCTCCTCTGTCTCTGATGGGTTGGCTAGCTTGCATATATGGTCCATGTATGTAATAAACAGTAGGGGGGATAGTACGCACCCCTGTCTTACACCTGATCTAACTTTGAAGTGGTCTGTGTAACCTGCTGCTGTTCTGATTGTGCAGCTACTGTTGATGTAAAGACTTTTAATTCGCTTTTTTCCTTTTTCCTGGTCAATGAAAGCTATGTACAAATGTTGTGTTCTGTCATCTTTGCTGCCAGCTGTTTTAGGATAGGACAGTTTCTGGGCTCACTCAATCTTAAAAGGTGATACCAAATTTTCTGGTAAAATAAAGACAGCACTGACATAATGTTGATCACATTACTAAAAAAATGTTTCAATAGTAAATAAAATCAGTACTAACACTATATACCATAGGGGCCACAGAAAGCTCTGTCTTGTTAGCAGTGGCTGGTCTAGCAAGCCTGTGGTGGGTAATACAATCCCTCAAAGAGACACAAGAAAATGAATAAAAGACATCACAATGAGAATTATACAGGAGATGCATATAGAGAAATGGCGGCGATCACTTTCCCACCAATGCTGAATGGCAAGAGAGGGGAAGGGAAGCAAAAATAGCAACAAACATAACGTTTGTAGAAGTTAGAACTTAGCAACAAACATAATATTTGTAGATGATAGAACATAGCAACAAACATAATGTTTGTAGATGATAGAACATAGCAACAAACATAATGTTTGTAGATGATAGAACATAGCAACAAACATAACGTTTGTAGATGATAGAACATAGCAACAAACATAATGTTTGTAGATGATAGAACATAGCAACAAACATAATGTTTGTAGATGATAGAACATAACAACAAACATAATGTTTGTAGATGTTAAAACATAGCAACAAACATATTGTTTGAAGATGATAGAACATAGCAACAAACAAAATGTTTGTAGATGATAGAACATAGCAAGAAACATAATGTTTGTAGATGATAGAACATAGCAACAAACAAAGTGTTTGTAGATGATAGAACATAGCAACAAACATAATGTTTGTAGATGTTAAAACATAGCAAGAAACATAATGTTTGTAGATGGTCACTCACTGTTTGGAATCATTGAGAGAATGAACTTGTTCTCATCAACATCGATGATTGACACCAGAGCTCCATTGAGGTTTGAACCAGAGCAAGACGTGCTGGCAGTCGTCCAATCTAGGCCAGAGGAGGACAGAACAAGTTTGTAGCAGGAGCCAAGGTAGCTGCTCCACCCCACAGGGCAACCAAAGATCACATCACCTGGAAATGATTCATTGGACTCGTTCATAAAACATCAGAATTGTGAAAATAAAGAAACATGTTAGGAGTGGTAACAATGTTACACTTATTCACACCTTATTTGCATGGCGTGTAATTTCCTTTCAGATTCGGCAGTTAGGACCTCATGTTTTGCAAGCATATAAGAATGTTGATGATTCTAGTATGCATTGATTAAAGTACCTTGTCAAATTCTTTTCAGCTTTTGAACTGCATATGTCATCTGAGCCTTTATAATAATATTGATTTCAATGTTGAAAACATCTTTAGTTACAACAAATCCTAGGTTTATTAAAAAATTATTGTATGTTTTTGAAGTGTTGTCCTTAAAGTGTGATTGTTGTCTTCATAAAGTTGTTGTCAAACATTATGTTTAGTTTGTGCTGCAAGTTTTTACATTCCTAAAAGTGTCTTTTCATTTTGTCAATTTGATTTTTTCAAAAGTTGATTTATCATGATGTCAATTTAATTTTCAAAAGTTGATTTATCATGATGCCACTTTCCTTTTCAAAAGTTAATTTATCATGATGCCAGTTTGATTTTCAAAAGTTAATTTATCATGATGCCACTTTCCTTTTCAAAAGTTAATTTATCATGATGCCACTTTCCTTTTCAAAAGTTAATTTATCATGATGCCACTTTCCTTTTCAAAAGTTAATTTATCATGATGCCACTTTCCTTTTCAAAAGTTAATTTATCATGATGCCACTTTCCTTTTCAAAAGTTAATTTATCATGATGCCAGTTTGATTTTCAAAAGTTAATTTATCATGATGCCAGTTTGATTTTCAAAAGTTAATTTATCACGATGCCAGTTTGATTTTCAAAAGTTAATTTATCATGATGCCACTTTCCTTTTCAAAAGTTAATTTATCATGATGCCAGTTTGATTTTCAGAAGTTAATTTATCATGATGCCAGTTTGATTTTCAAAAGTTAATTTATCATGATGCCAGTTTGATTTTCAAAAGTTGATTTATCATGATGCCAGTTTGATTTTCAAAAGTTGATTTATCATGATGCCACTTTCATTTTCAAAAGTTGATTTATCATGATGCCAGTTTTATTTTCAAAAATTAATTTATCACGATGCTGAGATTTCAGCTGAGTCACATGATATGTCTTTTGTAATGTTACATAACCTTGTCTCACTGACAACAATCCAATTAAATAAACATATTTTGAACATTTTTTTTATTTCTACTTCATATATAGCTCATCATTACAAGTCACTGATTTCATAGAAACTAAGGTAGAAAATTTGTTGAAAGTCTTAGAAGGAAACATACCTGGCAGGTGTGCAGGTGTAGTTGAAGTGGTCAGCAACGGTGGTAAAGTGACTTTTCCTAAAGCGGTTAAAAAAAATATCTATATTATTTGTTATCATTATGGGTTATTCATGTCTACTATAAACATATATGTTTGTATAGCACACCATACACACACAGAAATATATAGACAGACAAATAAATAGGTATAGAGACAGACAAATAGATAGGTATATAGACAGACAAATAGATAGGTATAGAGACAGACAAATAGATAGGTATATAGACAGACAAATAGATAGGTATATAGACAGACAAATAGATAGGTATAGAGACAGACAAATAGATAGGTATATAGACAAACAAATAGATAGGTATATAGACAGACAAGTAGATACGTATAGAGACAGACATGGATATTAGACAAGAAAACAGAACAGAGAATTGAAGCCTTTGAAATGTGGATATATAAATGAATAGGTAGATTTGGATGAAAAGAAAAGAAAACAAACGATGAAGTTTTAAAAGAACTAAAAATGAAAAGAGAACTACTAAACACAATTCAAACAATACATATGCGGATTGTGAAGCCGCGATAGCTCAGTGGTTTGTGAACTGGACTACAAAGGACAAGAGGTAGGGTTCGATCCCAACCGACGGCTTCCGGGTTCACCCAACCTTAAATGGGTACAGGATTTTTTTCTGGGAAAGTAAAGCAGCACGGGCGTAATACCGGCTACATTACCCCAAAAATCATGAGCTGAAGGTCTGTACAATTTATTGTCACGAACACCATATTCCCTCTACACCACTTGGCATGACGGGGGCTCTTTACTTTTTTACTCACCTGTAATGACTAGAAGCACCTGTAATGACTAGAAGCACCTGTATTGACTAGAAGCATCTGTATTGACTAGACGCACCTGTAATGACTAGAAGCACCTGTATTGACTAGACACACCTGTAATGACTAGAAGCACCTGTAATGACTAGACACACCTGTAATGACTAGAAGCACCTGTAATGACTAGAAGCACCTGTAATGACTAGAAGCACCTGTATTGACTAGAAGCACCTGTATTGACTAGATGCACCTGTATTGACTAGAAGCACCTGTATTGACTAGAAGCACCTGTATTGACTAGATGCACCTGTAATGACTAGAAGCACCTGTAATCACTAGAACCACCTGTAATCACTAGAAGCACATGTAATCACTAGAAGTACCTGTAATCACTAGAAGCACCTGTAAGCACTAGAAGCACCTGTAATCACTAGAAGCACCTGTAATCACTAGAAGCACCTGTAATCACTAGAAGCACCTGTAATCACTAGAAGCACCTGTAATCACTAGAAGGTTGCAGCATGAAATAACTTATAGGAAGATCAGTAATTAATAACACAACCTTTCTTTTTGCATATGTAACCATATCTGTTTGGACAGGGCAAATCATCCCATCTTCCAGTGTGCTGGGTCAAGGCAACACAGTCAGAGTTCATCAAGTTGTCAGGTTGTTCTAAGGACACACACAACAATTGCTCATAATTAATAACCATCATCACAACATTAATTGGTAAGTCAGCTGTGAATAAAGGAAATGTATCGCAATAATGCACAATATGGCCAGATCTTCATCAGTTTTTGCTTGACTTCATCAAGTGGCTATTCTTACATCTACTTTCATTCATTGCAAATACACATGTTATCATGTTGTGTCTCCTTCATAAGGTGTTTATCCTTATTGTTCTTCACAAAGTCAACTTCTCTCCTCAATCTTCATAAGTAAAAATTTCTCCTCATTCTTCTTCACATATCAAACACTCTTCTCATTCTTCTTCACACAGCAAACACTCTTCTCATTCTTCTTCACATATCAAACACTCTTCTCATTCTTCTTCACACAGCAAACACTCTTCTCATTCTTCTTCACACAGCAAACACTCTTCTCATTCTTCTTCACACAGCAAACACTCTTCTCATTCATCTTCACATAGCAAACACTCTTCTCATTCATCTTCACATAGCAAACACTCTTCTCATTCTTCTTCACATAGCAAACACTCTTCTCATTCATCTTCACATAGCAAACACTCTTCTCATTCATCTTCACATAGCAAACACTCTTCTCATTCACCTTCACATAGCAAACTCTCTTCTCATTCTTCTTCACATAGCAAAATCTCTTCTCATTCATCTTCACATATCAAACTCTCTTCTCATTCTTCTTCACATAGCAAACTTTCTTCTCTTTCTTCTCCACATAGCAAACTTTCTTCTCTTTCTTCTCCACATAGCAAACTTTCTTCTCATTCTTCTTCACATATCAAACACTCTTCTCATTCATCTTCACATAGCAAACACTCTTCTCATTCATCTTCACATAGCAAACACTCTTCTCTTTCTTCTCCACATAGCAAACACTCTTCTCATTCATCTTCACATATCAAACACTCTTCTCATTCTTCTTCACATAGCAAATACTCTTCTCATTCATCTTCACATAGCAAATACTCTTCTCATTCATCTTCACATGGCAAACTCTCTTCTCTTTCTTCTTCACATAGCAAACTCTCTTCTCATTCATCTTCACATAGCAAATACTCTTCTCATTCATCTTCACATAGCAAATACTCTTCTCTTTCTTCTTCACATAGCAAACTCTCTTCTCATTCTTCTTCACATATCAAACACTCTTCTCATTCTTCTTCACATATCAAACACTCTTCTCATTCTTCTTCACATATCAAACACTCTTCTCATTCTTCTTCACATATCAAACACTCTTCTCATTCTTCTTCACATATCAAACACTCTTCTCATTCTTCTTCACATATCAAACACTCTTCTCATTCTTCTTCACATATCAAACACTCTTCTCATTCATCTTCACATATCAAACTCTCTTCTCATTCATCTTCACATATCAAACACTCTTCTCATTCTTCTTCACATATCAAACACTCTTCTCATTCATCTTCACATATCAAACTCTCTTCTCATTCATCTTCACATATCAAACACTCTTCTCATTCTTCTTCACATATCAAACACTCTTCTCATTCTTCTTCACATATCAAACACTCTTCTCATTCATCTTCACATAGCAAACTTTCTTCTCATTCTTCTTCACATATCAAACACTCTTCTCATTCATCTTCACATATCAAACTTTCTTCTCATTCTTCTTCACATATCAAACACTCTTCTCATTCATCTTCACATATCAAACACTCTTCTCATTCATCTTCACATATCAAACACTCTTCTCATTCATCTTCACATAGCAAACACTCTTCTCATTCTTCTTCACACAGCAAACACTCTTCTCATTCTTCTTCACATATCAAACTCTCTTCTCATTCTTCTTCACATATCAAACTCTCTTCTCATTCATCTTCACATATCAAACTCTCTTCTCATTCTTCTTCACATATCAAACACTCTTCTCATTCTTCTTCACATATCAAACTCTCTTCTCATTCATCTTCACATATCAAACTCTCTTCTCATTCATCTTCACATAGCAAACACTCTTCTCATTCTTCTTCACACAGCAAACACTCTTCTCATTCTTCTTCACATATCAAACTCTCTTCTCATTCATCTTCACATATCAAACTCTCTTCTCATTCATCTTCACATATCAAACTCTCTTCTCATTCTTCTTCACACAGCAAACACTCTTCTCATTCTTCTTCACACAGCAAACACTCTTCTCATTCTTCTTCACACAGCAAACACTCTTCTCATTCTTCTTCACATATCAAACTCTCTTCTCATTCTTCTTCACATATCAAACTCTCTTCTCATTCTTCTTCACATATCAAACTCTCTTCTCATTCTTCTTCACACAGCAAACACTCTTCTCATTCTTCTTCACACAGCAAACACTCTTCTCATTCTTCTTCACATATCAAACTCTCTTCTCATTCTTCTTCACATATCAAACTCTCTTCTCATTCTTCTTCACATATCAAACTTTCTTCTCATTCTTCTTCACATATCAAACACTCTTCTCATTCATCTTCACATATCAAACACTCTTCTCATTCATCTTCACATATCAAACACTCTTCTCATTCATCTTCACATAGCAAACACTCTTCTCATTCATCTTCACATATCAAACACTCTTCTCATTCATCTTCACATATCAAACACTCTTCTCATTCATCTTCACATATCAAACTTTCTTCTCATTCTTCTTCACATATCAAACACTCTTCTCCTTCTTCTTCACATATCAAACTCTCTTTTCTTTCTTCTTCACATATCAAACTCTCTTCTCATTCTTCTTCACATATCAAACTCTCTTTTCTTTCTTCTTCACACAGCAAACACTCTTCTCATTCTTCTTCACATATCAAACTCTCTTCTCATTCTTCTTCACATATCAAACTCTCTTCTCCTTCTTCTTCACACAGCAAACACTCTTCTCATTCTTCTTCACATATCAAACTCTCTTCTCATTCTTCTTCACATATCAAACTCTCTTCTCCTTCTTCTTCACATATCAAACTCTCTTCTCCTTCATCTTCACATATCAAACTCTCTTCTCATTATTCTTCACATATCAAACTCTCTTCTCATTATTCTTCACATATCAAACTCTCTTCTCATTATTCTTCACATATCAAACTCTCTTCTCATTATTCTTCACATATCAAACTCTCTTCTCATTATTCTTCACATATCAAACTCTCTTCTCATTATTCTTCACATATCAAACTCTCTTCTCATTATTCTTCACATATCAAACTCTCTTCTCATTCTTCTTCACATATCAAACACTCTCCTCTTTCTTCTTCACATATCAAACTCTCTTCTCCTTCTTCTTCACATATCAAACTCTCTTTTCTTTCTTCTTCACACAGCAAACACTCTTCTCATTCTTCTTCACATATCAAACTCTCTTCTCATTATTCTTCACATATCAAACTCTCTTCTCTTTCTTCTTCACACAGCAAACTCTCTCCTCTTTCTTCCAATCTAAACATATCCCTTTTCTCAAATACAAATATCATTGTATTGATATGGCTACATGTGACCTGCTCCCTGCATCAAAGCCTCTGTCACTACTATAGTTCTGACTTACTAGCATCCCAATTGATGAAAGCAAAAGGTGACCCATCTGTCCACTGCCAACCACCTTCTGTACTCCTGTCATTTGCTCCAAGCCAAAAGTAATTTGATGTGAAAGCAACTGATCGACCTGTAAGTGAAGCCATTTGTTATTAAAGCATTGCTTTTCTTGATTCCTTGAAACTATCTGGTCATGGGAGATATGTCTTATCATATATTGGTGTGGCTAGAATATTTCAAAGAATCTATTCTAAAGATAAGTCGTATATATTGGTGTGGCTAGAATAATTCAAAGATTTCTCTAAATCCCCGTTGTAGGTCTAGAACAAGACTAGCTAGTCTGGTCAAGTGAATAGGGATCAAAGTGGGGAGCAACATACTGAATAATATGCTACTGTAGTCAATGTGTAAAGCCAAAAGGTGTAGATAATGCTGTAATCAACAACACAATATACCCACACACATTTAACATTTTTGTAATGGCAGGCAGACAAAGGAGATATCATTGAGCAAATACTGAAGAGAATAAATATAACAAAAGATGAGTTCATACCATGAGAGAAGCCATACCATTTTGGTGAAAGTCACAAAAGTTATGATATTATGAGAAATGATTGTACAGTCATCAACCACCACAAAACTATGAACAGAACAGTGTCATAAAGATATAAAAGCTTCCAATATATCATGGGAAATGATAATTAGTCAACACATTACCATGAGAAATAATAAACAATCAACACAATAATATGAGAAATAATAAACAATCAACACAATAACAAGAGAATTAATAAACAATCAACACAATAACAAGAGAAATAAACAATCAACACAATAACAAGAGAAATAATAAACAATCAACACAATAACAAGAGAAATAATAAACAATCAACACATTACCATGAGAAATAATAAATAATCAACACATTACCATGAGAAATAATAAACAATCAACACATTACCATGAGAAATAATAAACAATCAACACATTACCATGAGAAATAATAAACAATCAACACATTACCATGAGAAATAATAAACAATCAACACAATAACAAGAAAAATAATAAACAATCAACACAATACCATGAGAAATAATAAATAATCAACACATTACGATGAGAAATAATAAACAATCAACACATTACCATGAGAAATAATAAATAATCAACACATTACGATGAGAAATAATAAACAATCAACACATTACCATGAGAAATAATAAACAATCAACACATTACGATGAGAAATAATAAACAATCAACACATTACCATGAGAAATAATAAACAATCAACACATTACGATGAGAAATAATAAACAATCAACACATTACCATGAGAAATAATAAACAATCAACACATTACGATGAGAAATAATAAACAATCAACACAGTACCATGAGAAATAATAAACAATCAACACAGTACCATGAGAAATAATAAACAATCAACACAGTACCATGAGAAATAATAAACAATCAACACAATAACATGAGAAATAATAAACAATCAACACAATAACAAGAGAAATAATAAACAATCAACACATTACCATGAGAAATAATAAACAATCAACACAATAACAAGAGAAATAATAAACAATCAACACATTACCATGAGAAACAATAATCAATTAATCAATATGATACCATGAGAGATGATAGAACAATAACAAAATCAAGAGAGGATACAGGAACAATACAAGAACAACAAGGGAAAAGAAACCACAGGTATCCCAATACATTGTGAGGACAGTACAACTGTGAAGTAATTACATGAGAGGACAAAATATTGTGAGAGAGAAGACAAAATTGTGTGAGAGAGATGACAAAATTGTGTGAGAGAGAGGACAAAATTGTGTGAGAGAGAAGACAAAATTGTGAGAGAGAAGACAAAATTGTGTGAGAGAGAAGACAAAATTGTGTGAGAGAGAAGACAAAATATTGTGAGAGAGATGACAAAATTGTGTGAGAGAGATGACAAAATATTGTGAGAGAGAAGACAAAATATTGTGAGAGAGATGACAAAATATTGTGAGAGAGAAGACAAAATATTGTGAGAGAGAAGACAAAATATTGTGAGAGAGAAGACACAATTGTGTGAGAGAGAAGACAAAATATTGTGAGAGAGAAGACAAAATATTGTGAGAGAGAAGACACAATTGTGTGAGAGAGAAGACAAAATATTGTGAGAGAGAAGACACAATTGTGTGAGAGAGTAGACAAAATATTGTGAGAGAGAAGACAAAATATTGTGAGAGAGATGACAAAATATTGTGAGAGAGAAGACAAAATATTGTGAGAGAAGACAAAATTGTGTGAGAGAGAAGACAAAATTGTGTGAGAGAGAAGACAAAATATTGTGAGAGAGAAGACAAAATTGTGTGAGAGAGATGACAAAATTGTGTGAGAGAGATGACAAAATTGTATGAGAGGACAAATTTTATGAGAGAGGACACATTTTATGAGAGAGAGGACACAATTTTATGAAAGAGAGGACACAATTTTATGAGAGAGAGGACACAATTTTATGAAAGAGAGGACACAATTTTATGAAAGAGAGGACACAATTTTATGAGAAAGAGGACACAATTTTATGAGAGAGAGGACACAATTTTATGAGAGAGAGGACACAATTTTATGAGAGAGAGGACACAATTTTATGAAAGAGAGGACACAATTTTATGAGAGAGAGGACACAATTTTATGAAAGAGAGGACACAATTTTATGAGAGAGAGGACACAATTTTATGAAAGAGAGGACACAATTTTATGAGAGAGAGAGGAGAAAATATGAGAGAGAAGACAAAATATTGTGAGTGAGAGGACATAATTTTATGAGAGAGAGAGGAGAAAATATGAGAGAGAAGACAAAATATTGTGAGAGAGAGGACATAATTTTATGAGAGAGTGGACACATTTTATGAGAGAGAGGACACAATTTTAAAAGAGAGAGAGGAGAAAATATGAGAGAGAGAGGAGAAAAATAAGAGAGCAGACAAAATTGTGTGAGAGAGATGACAAAACTGTACGAGAGGACAAATTTTATGAGAGAGAGGATACAATTTTATGAGAGAGAGGACACAATTTTATGAGAGAGAGGACACATTTTATGAGAGAGAGAATACAATTTTATGAGAGAGAGGACACAATTTTATGAGAGAGAGGACACAATTTTATGAGAGAGGAAACACAATTTTATGAGAGAGAGGATACAATTTTATGAGAGAGAGGACACAATTTTATGAGAGAGAGGACACATTTTATGAGAGAGAGGATACAATTTTATTAAAGAGAGGACACAATTTTATGAGAGAGAGGACACATTTTATGAGAGAGTGGATACAATTTAATGAGAGAGAAGACAAAATCTTATCAGAGAAAGGACACATTTTATGAGTGAGAGGACACCAATTTATGAGAGAGAGGACACAATTTTATGAGAGAGAGGACACCATTTTATTTAGAGAGAGGACACAATTTTATGAGAGAGAGAGGACACATTTTATGAAAGAGATTACACAATTTTATGAGAGAGGGGACACAATTTTATTTAGAGAGAGGACACAATTTTATGAGAGAGGAAACACAATTTTATGAGAGAGGACACAATTTTATGAGAGATGAAACACAATTTTATGAGAGAGGAAACACAATTTTATGAGAGAGGACACAATTTTATGAGAGAGAGGACACAATTGTATGAGAGAGAGGAAACACAATTTTATGAGAGAGAGGACACAATTTTATGAGAGAGGAAACACAATTTTATGAGAGAGAGGACACAATTTTATGAGAGAGAGGACACAATTGTATGAGAGAGAGGACACATTTTATAAGAGAGAGGACACAATTTTATGAGTGAGAGGAGAAAATATGAGAGAGAAGACAAAATATTGTGAGAGAGAGGAGAAAATATGAGAGAGAAGACAAAATATTGTGAGAGAGAGGAGAAAATATGAGAGAGAAGACAAAATATTGTGAGAGAGAGGAGAAAATATGAGAGAGAAGACAAAATATTGTGAGAGAGGAGAAAATATGAGAGAGAAGACAAAATATTGTGAGAGAGAGGAGAAAATATGAGAGAGAAGACAAAATATTGTGAGAGAGAGGACAGAATTTTCAGAGAAGTTCTGACAATCATAATAAAATCAAGACATAACAGACATATTTGTCTCTGATGTTTTATATGTCTTGTTTAATTCAGAAACATAACCCATACATCAGTCTACAAAGATAGATTACACAGTATTTAGTTTAGTAAAGTTCAATATGTTTCAAATACTTGGGCACAATAATAACATCAGATGGAAGATGCACCACAGAAATAAAAAGCAGAATAGCTCAGGCCAAAATAGTATTTCAGAAAATTAAAAATATCTTATGCAACAAATCTATGTCAATGAAAATGAAAAAGAGAGTTCATCGGTGCTATATAGATCCAATTCTGACCTATGGAAGCGAATCATGGACAGTAGACAAACAAATGAAAAGACGATTAGAGGCCACAGAGATGGGATTTCTCAGAAGGATGTTGAAAATTCCCTGGACAGCTTAAAAGACTAATAAGGAAGTTCTCAAAGAGGCCAACACAAAAAGGGAGCTCTTAAAAAATATCAGAAAGAAGCAATCAACATTTTTCGGGCACATCATGAGAAGAGGAAAGTTGGAATACTTGGTTACAACTGGCAAAATAGAAGGAAAGAGAGATCGCGGACGACAAAGAGAGAAAATACTGGATAGCTTGGTGTCATGGCATGGAAAACAGTCAACAACAGAACTGATACGATGCACTGTAGATAGAAGATTGTGGAGGGATATGATCGCCTACGCCAACCGGTATGGCACATGATGATGATGAATGTTGAATACAGTGTTACAACATGATCACATGAACTGACATGCAAGACTTCTTGGCATCAACAGGATGATATGGAATCACTGCAAGTTGAATGTAACCATTGCAGCTTTGACTGACATTTGTAGACTATTTCTGACTTCACGTAAGGAAATGATAAATGTTTTTGTTAGCAACATCACAGAATAGTAATGACATTGGGCACAGACTCGACTGGTGATAGATACCATTCTTTCTTCTTCTTCTATAGTGGTGAGAGCCCATTATAATGTTTCTAGTGCTTTCAGGTTAAAAATGCAATACAAAGTTGACTGTCTCATTATCTCCCTTGCCAAAACACACAGGGTCATGAAGCAAATGGGCTGTCACTTGCTCAATAAGTCAGGCCTTCTATTGAAAAGCTCAAAATTTGAGTTCCCTATTTACAATTATTGAAGTTGATTAGAAGAAATTATAGCTTCAATTGTGATAACATTAGTAGTTCAGTATTTCACACCAGCAAAGTAGAACACATTTGACAGTCATGTGTAAGGAAAATACTTGGTATAGCCTGAAACGAATTCAAAACAAACGAGGAAATTAGAGAAATCGCCAATCAACCACTAATATCTTCAGTAATCAAGAAAAGACAATGGGCATATGTTGGACATGTGATGAGAAGAGATAATAACTGAATAACAAAGCAAGCCCTCACGTGGGAAACTACATGTAAGAGGAAAAGAGGTCGACCCAGAGAGACACAGAAGAACATTGATCAGAGAGGCAAAGGCAGTTGGGTTGCCAGATTTTAAAAAAAAAAAAGGAGTACTTTTACGCTGAATTTTTTTTTCTTCAATTTTAATTACATATTTACGAACAAATGATTTTGTATATTGTTACCGGTAGTGACAATGAATTCGCCTTTATATTCAAACAAATTTATGAAAAATTATATACAGAAACTAGAAATAAAACAATGCTCATATTCTGCAAAAGACAATTTTCTTATTTAAATTAAAAAAAACTCTCACCTAGTGTTTCTAGAGGCATTTTAATTGTATTTGCTTGAGGATTTGCCAGCTTTCAATAATCTTGCATCAGTTTTGACAAATTTAAAAAAATCAGCACATGAATTGTCAAAATTAACCATGACTCTGAGCTCTGCTTCAATCAGTTCTTGGAACTGATATAATATAGAATAGAAACCTATTTCTTGTGTCATTCATTTGTTTTTCATTAAGGAGAATATCCTCTCAACAAAGGCTTTTGATCCAGGTATGCTAAATAAAAATCCAACAATCTTTGAAATGTTTAGCACTTTATGTTCTGGCACAACAGAAAAAAAATGTAACCAGTTTGTGATATCACTGTTATCTTTGTTAATACTTTCACATAGAACACTCTGAAAGTCACAGAACTCTTCATACATGGCATCAACACATATGTGATCTTTCAATTTCAGAATACACACTGCAGTTTCCAAATCTTCAAAATGAATTTTTTTATCCAAAGCAAAAGCTGCCAATGATGAATATGGATTATTGGCAGTCACATCAAACCTTTTGTCAAGATACTGAAGCATATCATTGTAAAATTTGTTAAAATCACTTGATATTTTTTTTTGCAGTGTTACAGACAAATCATTAATAAGTTCATTTGCATTGCTGCCATAAAAACTGTCTTTTATTCTCTGTTTAAGCTTTTCGTTCAAAATGTACATTTGTTTGAATGTCCCCAAGACACTCAATTCACAACTTTCTAGTGTTTTGTTAACAGCATCCAACAAGTTTCCAACATTGTTTACAAAGTGAAAATAAATCTCTGGCAAAATGGCTTGCTCAGGGTCATCAATAAGAAAAACAGATTTCAATAATTTTGGGCAGTCATCAATACTCTGGAAGTAACTTTTGATTGCACCCCAATTTAGGAGAAGCCTATTTACAGCTGGAGTCAAAGACAGCCACCTCGTTGGAACATGTCTCAATATTTCAGACCATTCTAATTCCACAAAATTAAAAAATGATTTCAGTTCCTCTCTTCTTTTTGCTGAAACTGAGAAATGATTGTAAATTTTGAGGACTATGCTCCAAAATTGACACTTGCATTGTCTGCACTATATGATGAAATGTGATTTATATCAAGATTATGTCTTTCTAAACTCTGCAGCACTAGCTGACTAACTCCACAAGCAGTTTCATCAGCATTTTCAATAAAATCCAGAAGTTTATTCTGCACTCCTTTCACTGAGTCAAAGTAGCGAAGGCAAACTGGAAACATCTTCCTGTTTCCATTATTCGAGGCATCTGTTGCCAATGAAATAAATCTCACACCTTGTTCCGAACACTTTAAAATATCTAAAAAATCATTGACACTTCTGGGTGCTAAAACATTCTTGACAAGCATTTCAGCTTTAGTGCGCCCACATGATACTTTTGAAGCAGTCACAGAATCTTTAAAAATGTGTGTCACAATCTTATTTCCACAGTCCAAGCTAGAATAACTTTGATTATGTTTGACTGCATGATAAACCAAAGCCAGTTCACTCGCGACAACATTATCGTGTTCTGATGTATTGTTTACATTTACAAAATAATGTGAAAGTTTGTTTACACTAACATCATCAGATTTTTCTTTTAGTTTATGCGTTTTAGATTCTGAATGTTGTTTTAAGTCACTTTGTCCACCATGAGAAGTACTAAAATCTGTTCTGCATAACACACAGAAAGCTCGATGTTCGTTAGGTCCTGGTTTAACCCATGAAACTGAAAACGATTCTTCCCACACTTTACGGTAACTGATTGTGTTGTAATTTTAATTTCTTCTTTGGAGGAGACTTCTTTAAATCCATATCACTCATTATAAAATAATGTTAACAAACTTTAAAATAAACATACTAATAATATGTAGATGCGAGGATTGAATTGGATGGAGCGGTGAAACTGTGTTTACACATCGACGATCGGAAATAAATTGATTCTTGTCGTGGGCTAGGACGGAAATTAAATCGCTTCAATATTTGAGCGCGGAACTACAATTTGCGCACTTAAAAGTATGATCCAGAAACAATTATACAAAACAAACCGCTGAATGGTTTAATTAATATTATTTACTACGAATTTATATATTATTTAATCGATGCATGACGTTATGGGACGCACCAAAATGGCAGCTTATTTATATTCGAGCTATGGACCAAGCAATGTTTACATTGAACAACACGATAAATGTTATTGCTACGAGTTGGCAGATTTTTGAAAATTTTTTCAAGGGTTTGAACATAAATGTTTGTTCACAGTTCGTTAACCTTCGCTGTAGATAAAGTCGTTAATTGGATGGCTTCGTTTCAGACATTTTTGACGTTGGTAGCTAAGGACCTAACTTGTGCAAACGGATGGCATTGGCAAGGATCATTTTGAATCTATGAAGTGGGCTCATTGTGTGTTTAACTCAAACGCATATGTGCTTTTTAACCAAAGACCTTTTTTGGGGACTCAATGCAGATATCACCGATGGAAGAATAAATTGTACTATTAGTCCCATAAATGATTCGCTTCCAGAGGTTTATGATGTAAACAAAGCAGTTTTGTCATTTCAAGTGAATAATGTCCACACCTATAATTGGTCAGGATTGTGTAGCAGCAGCAGCTTTATAGCGAACACAGAAAACATCACAGGATTGTGCTGTTCTGAAACAGCTATGCCATGCTACCCTAGAATTGCCTTTAATAGGATTACTGTGACCACAAACCACTCTCCATGTGTGTGCCACATATTTACACCCCAGAAAGAAATACTGAATATAACAACACCATGTGCCGTCTGTGATATTAATGACCACAGACCAGGAGCCTCCAGTATGATTGATACAACTGTTGCACCAAGCACTTCATCAGCAGAGCCATATCTATGGAATGTTAATCTGACATTGTTCTTGAATGATGTCCAAGTTAATGAGACATCAGAATCGTGTGGCAGCAGTTACAAGAAGGGAGCGGAGAACATCAAGTTCTGCTGCTATAAAGGAGACTTGCCTTGCTATCCCAGAATTGCCTTAAATGGAATCACTGTAGTTGAAAACTTCTCCTCTTGTGTAAACTACACATTCACATCTAAGAGTGAATCAGTGAAGGTCACAAAATCATATTCTCTCTGTGGTTTTACTAACTACAGGTCATGTGGCTTCTGTTGGATTGGAAATGGCAAATTACCACCACTGTGTGTCTATATGTTTGGAATTGGAGTCATCAATGACGGCCTAACATCATCAAGTGCTATGACGATCATCATTTTCGGGAGGACGTGAACTCCCATGGTATATGGTGGATAGGCGGCAGGAACCATTGAAGGCTATGTCTGAAAAGTGTTCCTTCTTGCAGTTTCCTCATATTCCAAGTCCGGCTTGTTGCAGGAGCTACTGAGTTAAGTGCTCTGTGCACACCGTGAGCTGTGTGTCTCATCCGTTTTGATCCTGCTTCGATATCCCGCTTGTTTACGATGAATGATGATATCGTATGACAGGGAACAGTTGGCTGTGTTCACTTTCTGTGCGGTTTCGCCTTATGTCTTTTGGCGTGTGCTGAGACTGCTACGATGGGGACTACAGTTACCTTTCTTTGTTTGGGAGATGAGTTGGTAATTCGGATGATTCCACTGGCACGGGCGGTTGAGCAATTATGGATTTTAATTCGTTTGCTGTGATGCCGAGGCCTTCCATAACCAATAACCAATATTATTTAATCGATATTAAAAAAAATATTTACGTGAGCGTTAAAATACGGTGTTTTAGCGACTCCGGGCAAAGATAAAACGGAGTCATCGAATTACGTGAAAAAAAAACGGAGAAATCCGTAAAAAAACGGTGTATCTGGCAACGCTAAAAGGCAGCAGGAATTGGTTCCCTCATTGAGGTCGAGATGTTTGCACAGAACTGAGACAAATGGCGAGATTTGATAAAAGATCTTTGCAAGTATTGAGACTGCTAGAAAGAAAATTTAGAAAAGAGAAAAAGAGTATCTGGGTCTATGCCCTATGGACTGGCCACGGCTCAAAAGATAAATAGATAGATAGACAGACAGACAGACAGACAGACAGACAGACAGACAGACAGACAGACAGACAGACAGACAGACAGACAGACAGACAGACAGACAGACAGACAGACAGACAGACAGACAGACAGATAGATAGAGATACATTTCATACCAGAAAGTTATTCAATGTTTGGAATGTTTCTTCTCAATCTAGTATAAAATCATTAAATCTAAAACTAATTAAAATCACGTAATTTTGTGTGCAGTCACAAAGTGAACCACTTTCATAAAATATAAGTTTTAAGGATCAGTCGAATGTGGACTATTCAGATCAACAATAAATGCTGCAAAATGTCTAGGATTATTGCTAAGACAGCAAAACATGCAGTTGGGTATTTAATCACTCACTACAAGAGTGAATGATGTACTCACCGGATACGGCTCGAAAGGTCACAAGAGTGAATGATGTACTCACCGGATACGGCTCGAAAGGTCACAAGAGTGAATGATGCACTCACCGGATACGGCTCGAAAGGTCACAAGAGTGAATGATGTACTCACCGGCTACGGCTCGAAAGGTCACAAGAGTGAATGATGTACTCACCGGCTACGGCTCGAAAGGTCACAAGAGTGAATGATGCACTCACCGGCTACGGCTCGAAAAGTCACAAGAGTGAATGATGTACTCACC
The DNA here is from genome assembly GCA_032433765.1 of Megaustenia siamemsis. NCBI lineage: Eukaryota > Metazoa > Mollusca > Gastropoda > Stylommatophora > Ariophantidae > Megaustenia > Megaustenia siamemsis. The sequence goes on from JAVIAB010000105.1 coordinate 2,737,301, forward strand.
GGATACGCCTCGAAAGGTCACAAGAGTGAATGATGTACTCACCGGCTACGGCTTGAAAGGTCACAAGAGTGATTGATGTACTCACCGGCTACGGCTTGAAAGGTCACAAGAGTGAATGATGTACTCACCGGCTACGGCTCAAAAGGTCACAAGAGTGATTGATGTACTCATTGGCTACGGCTTGAAAGGTCACAAGACTGATTGATGTACTCACCGGCTACGGCTTGAAAGATCACAAGAGTGATTGATGTACTCACGAGCTACGACTTAAATGGTCAATAGATAGACAGACAAGAGTGAATGATGTACTCACCGGCTACGGCTTGAATGGTCAATAGATAGACAGACAAGAGTGAATGATGTACTCACCGGCTACGGCTTGAATGGTCAATAGATAGACAGACAAGAGTATATGATGTACTCACCGGCTACGGCTTGAATGGTCAATAGATAGACAGACAAGAGTGAATGATGTACTCACCGGCTACGGCTTGAATGGTCAATAGATAGATAGACAAGAGTGAATGATGTACTCACCGGCTACGGCTTGAATGGTCAATAGATAGGCAGACAAGAGTGAATGATGTACTCACCGGCTACGGCTCGAAAGGTCACAAGAGTGATTGATGTACTCACCGGCTACGGCTTGAAAGGTCACAAGAGTGATTGATGTACTCACCGGCTACGGCTGGAAAGGTCACAAGAGTGATTGATGTACTCACCGGCTACGGCTTGAAAGGTTACAAGAGTTATTGATGTACTCACCGGCTACAGCTTGAAAGGTCACAAGAGTGAATGATGTACTCACGGGCTACGGATTGATAGGTCATTAGATAGACAGACAAGAGTGAATGATGTACTCACGGGATACGGCTTGAATGGTCAATAGATAGACAGACAAGAGTGAATGATGTACTCACGGGCTACGGCTTGAATGGTCAATAGATAGACAGACAAGAGTGAATGATGTACTCACCGGCTACGGCTTGAATGGTCAATAGATAGATAGACAAGAGTGAATGATGTACTCACGGGCTGGCAACGGCTTGAATGGTCAATAGATAGACAGACAAGAGTGAATGATGTACTCACCGGCTACTGCTTGAATGGTCAATAGATAGACAGACAAGAGTATATGATGTACTCACCGGCTACGGCTTGAATGGTCAATAGATAGACAGACAAGAGTGAATGATGTACTCACCGGCTACGGCTTGAATGGTCAATAGATAGATAGACAAGAGTGAATGATGTACTCACCTGCTACGTCTTGAATGGTCAATAGATAGGCAGACAAGAGTGAATGATGTACTCACCGGCTACGTCTCGAAAGGTCACAAGAGTGATTGATGTACTCACCGGCTACGGCTTGAAAGGTCACAAGAGTGATTGATGTACTCACCGGCTACGGCTGGAAAGGTCACAAGAGTGATTGATGTACTCACCGGCTACGGCTTGAAAGGTTACAAGAGTTATTGATGTACTCACCGGCTACGGCTTGAAAGGTCACAAGAGTGAATGATGTACTCACGGGCTACGGATTGAATGGTCAATAGATAGACAGACAAGAGTGAATGATGTACTCACGGGCTACGGCTTGAATGGTCAATAGATAGACAGACAAGAGTGAATGATGTACTCACGGGCTACGGCTTGAATGGTCAATAGATAGACAGACAAGAGTGAATGATGTACTCACCGGCTACGGCTTGAATGGTCAATAGATAGATAGACAAGAGTGAATGATGTACTCACGGGCTGGCAACGGCTTGAATGGTCAATAGACAGACAGACAAGAGTGAATGATGTACTCACCGGCTACTCCTTGAATGGTCAATAGATAGACAGACAAGAGTGAATGATGTACTCACCGGCTACGGCTTGAATGGTCAATAGATAGACAGACAAGAGTGAATGATGTACTCACGGGCTGGCTACGGCTTGAATGGTCAATAGATAGATAGACAAGAGTGAATGATGTACTCACCGGCTACGGCTTGAATGGTCAATAGATAGACAGACAAGAGTGAATGATGTACTCACCGGCTACGGCTTGAATGGTCAATAGATAGACAGACAAGAGTGAATGATGTACTCACGGGCTGGCTACGGCTTGAATGGTCAATAGATAGATAGACAAGAGTGAATGATGTACTCACGGGCTGGCTACGGCTTGAATGGTCAATAGATAGACAGATAAGAGTGAATGATGTACTCACCGGCTACGGCTTGAACGGTCAATAGATAGATAGACAAGAGTGAATGATGTACTCACCGGCTACGGCTTGAATGGTCAATAGATAGATAGACAAGAGTGAATGATGTACTCACGGGCTACAGCTTCAACGGTCAATAGATAGACAGACAAGAGTGAATGATGTACTCACCGGCTACGGCTTGAATGGTCAATAGATAGATAGACAAGAGTGAATGATGTACTCACCGGCTACGGCTTGAGTGGTCAATAGACAGACAAGAGTGAATGATGTGCTCACGGGCTAAGGCTTGAATGGTCAATAGATAGATAGACAAGAGTGAATGATGTACTCACGGGCTGGCTACGGCTTGAATGGACAATAGATAGATAGACAAGAGTGAATGATGTACTCACCGGCTACAGCTTGAATGGTCAATAGATAGATAGACAAGAGTGAATGATGTACTCACCGGCTACGTCTTGAATGGTCAATAGATAGATAGACAAGAGTGAATGATGTACTCACGGGCTACAGCTTGAACGGCCAATAGATAGACAGACAAGAGTGAATGATGTACTCACGGGCTACGGCTTGAATGGTGAATAGATAGACAGACAAGAGTGAATGATGTACTCACCGGCTACAGCTTGAATGGTCAATAGATAGATAGACAAGAGTGAATGATGTACTCACCGGCTACGGCTTTAATGGTCAATAGAAAGACAGACAAGAGTGAATGATGTACTCACCGGCTACGGCTTGAATGGTCAATAGATAGATAGACAAGAGTGAACGATGTACTCACGGCTACTGCTAGAATGGTCAATAGATAGACAGACAAAAGTGAATGATGTACTCACCGGCTACGGCTTGAATGGTCAATAGATAGGCAGTCAAAAGTGAATGATGTACTCACCGGCTACAGCTTGAAAGGTCACAAGAGTGATTGATGTACTCACCGGCTACGGCTCGAAAGGTCACAAGAGTGAATGATGTACTCACCGGCTACGGCTCGAAAGGTCACAAGAGTGAATGATGTACTCACCGGCTACGGCTTGAAAGGTCACAAGAGTGATTGATGTACTCACCGGTTACGCCTCGAAAGGTCACAAGAGTGAATGATGTACTCACCGGCTACAGCTTGAAAGGTCACAAGAGTGATTGATGTACTCACCGGCTACGGCTTGAAAGGTCACAAGAGTGAATGATGTACTCACGGGCTACGGATTGAATGGTCAATAGATAGACAGACAAGAGTGAATGATGTACTCACGGGCTACGGCTTGAATGGTCAATAGATAGACAGACAAGAGTGAATGATGTACTCACGGGCTACGGCTTGAATGGTCAATAGATAGACAGACAAGAGTGAATGATGTACTCACCGGCTACGGCTTGAATGGTCAATAGATAGATAGACAAGAGTGAATGATGTACTCACGGGCTGGCAACGGCTTGAATGGTCAATAGACAGACAGACAAGAGTGAATGATGTACTCACCGGCTACTCCTTGAATGGTCAATAGATAGACAGACAAGAGTGAATGATGTACTCACCGGCTACGGCTTGAATGGTCAATAGATAGACAGACAAGAGTGAATGATGTACTCACGGGCTGGCTACGGCTTGAATGGTCAATAGATAGATAGACAAGAGTGAATGATGTACTCACCGGCTACGGCTTGAATGGTCAATAGATAGACAGACAAGAGTGAATGATGTACTCACCGGCTACGGCTTGAATGGTCAATAGATAGACAGACAAGAGTGAATGATGTACTCACGGGCTGGCTACGGCTTGAATGGTCAATAGATAGATAGACAAGAGTGAATGATGTACTCACGGGCTGGCTACGGCTTGAATGGTCAATAGATAGACAGATAAGAGTGAATGATGTACTCACCGGCTACGGCTTGAACGGTCAATAGATAGATAGACAAGAGTGAATGATGTACTCACCGGCTACGGCTTGAATGGTCAATAGATAGATAGACAAGAGTGAATGATGTACTCACGGGCTACAGCTTCAACGGTCAATAGATAGACAGACAAGAGTGAATGATGTACTCACCGGCTACGGCTTGAATGGTCAATAGATAGATAGACAAGAGTGAATGATGTACTCACCGGCTACGGCTTGAGTGGTCAATAGACAGACAAGAGTGAATGATGTGCTCACGGGCTAAGGCTTGAATGGTCAATAGATAGATAGACAAGAGTGAATGATGTACTCACGGGCTGGCTACGGCTTGAATGGACAATAGATAGATAGACAAGAGTGAATGATGTACTCACCGGCTACAGCTTGAATGGTCAATAGATAGATAGACAAGAGTGAATGATGTACTCACCGGCTACGTCTTGAATGGTCAATAGATAGATAGACAAGAGTGAATGATGTACTCACGGGCTACAGCTTGAACGGCCAATAGATAGACAGACAAGAGTGAATGATGTACTCACGGGCTACGGCTTGAATGGTGAATAGATAGACAGACAAGAGTGAATGATGTACTCACCGGCTACAGCTTGAATGGTCAATATATAGATAGACAAGAGTGAATGATGTACTCACCGGCTACGGCTTGAATGGTCAATAGATAGACAGACAAGAGTGAATGATGTACTCACCGGCTACGGCTTGAATGGTCAATAGATAGATAGACAAGAGTGAACGATGTACTCACGGGCTACTGCTAGAATGGTCAATAGATAGACAGACAAAAGTGAATGATGTACTCACCGGCTACGGCTTGAATGGTCAATAGATAGGCAGTCAAAAGTGAATGATGTACTCACCGGCTACAGCTTGAAAGGTCACAAGAGTGATTGATGTACTCACCGGCTACGGCTCGAAAGGTCACAAGAGTGAATGATGTACTCACCGGCTACGGCTCGAAAGGTCACAAGAGTGAATGATGTACTCACCGGCTACGGCTTGAAAGGTCACAAGAGTGATTGATGTACTCACCGGTTACGCCTCGAAAGGTCACAAGAGTGAATGATGTACTCACCGGCTACAGCTTGAAAGGTCACAAGAGTGATTGATGTACTCACCGGTTACGCCTCGAAAGGTCACAACAGTGAATGATGTACTCACCGGCTACGGCTTAAATGGTCAATAGATAGACAGACAAGAGTGAATGATGTACTCACGGGCTACGGCTTGAATGGTCAATAGATAGATAGACAAGAGTGAATGATGTACTCACCGGCTACGGCTTGAATGGTCAATAGATAGATAGACAAGAGTGAATGATGTACTCACCGGCTACGGCTTGAATGGTCAATAGATAGATAGACAAGAGTGAATGATGTACTCACGGGCTACGGCTTGAATGGTCAATAGATAGATAGACAAGAGTGAATGATGTACTCACCGGCTACGGCTTTAATGGTCAATAGATAGATAGACAAGAGTGAATGATGTACTCACCGGCTACGGCTTGAAAAGTCACAAGACTGAATGATGTACTCACCGGCTACGGCTCGAAAGGTCACAAGAGTGATTGATGTATTCACCGGCTACGGCTTGAAAGGTCACAAGAGTGATTGATGTACTCACCGGCTACGGCTCGAAATATCAGAAGAGTGATTTATGTACTCACCGGCTACGGCTTGAATGGTCAATAGATAGACATACAAGAGTGAATGATGTACTCACCGGCTACTGCTTGAATGGTCAATAGATAGATAGACAAGAGTGAATGATGTACTCACCGGCTATGGCTCGAAAGGTCAATAGATAGACAGACAAGACTGAATGATGTACTCACCGGCTACTGCTTGAATGGTCAATAGATAGATAGACAAGAGTGAATGATGTACTCACCGGCTACTGCTTGAATGGTCAATAGATAGATAGACAAGAGTGAATGATGTACTCACCGGCTACTCCTTGAATGGTCAATAGATAGATAGACAAGAGTGAATGATGTACTCACCGGCTACGGCTTGAATGGTCAATAGATAGATAGACAAGAGTGAATGATGTACTCACCGGCTACTGCTTGAATGGTCAATAGATAGATAGACAAGAGTGAATGATGTACTCACGGGCTACGGCTTGAATGGTCAATAGATAGATAGACAAGAGTGAATGATGTACTCACCGGCTACAGCTTGAATGGTCAATAGATAGATAGACAAGAGTGAATGATGTATTCACGGGCTACGGCTTGAATGGTGAATAGATAGACAGACAAGAGTGAATGATGTACTCACCGGCTACAGCTTGAATGGTCAATAGATAGATAGACAAGAGTGAATGATGTACTCACCGGCTACGGCTTGAATGGTCAATAGATAGACAGACAAGAGTGAATGATGTACTCACCGGCTACGGCTTGAATGGTCAATAGATAGATAGACAAGAGTGAACGATGTACTCACGGGCTACTGCTTGAATGGTCAATAAATAGACAGACAAAAGTGAATGATGTACTCACCGGCTACGGCTTGAATGGTCAATAGATAGGCAGTCAAAAGTGAATGATGTACTCACCGGCTACAGCTTGAATGGTCAATAGATAGATAGACAAGAGTGAATGATTTACTCACCGACTACGGCTTGAACGGTCAATAGATAGACAGACAAGAGTGAATGATGTACTCACCGGCTACGGCTTGAATGGTCAATAGATAGACAGACAAGAGTGAATGATGTACTCACCGGCTACGGCTTGAATGGTCAATAGATAGATAGAAAAGGGTGAATGATGTACTCACCGACTACGGCTTGAACGGTCCATAGATAGACAGACAAATGTGAATGATGTACTCACGGGCTACGGCTTGAATGGTCAATAGATAGACAGACAAGAGTGAATGATGTACTCATCGGCTACGGCTTGAATGGTCAATAGATAGATAGACAAGAGTGAATGATGTACTCACCGGGTACGGCTTGAATGGTCAATAGATAGACAGACAAGAGTGAATGATGTACTCACCGGTTACGACTCGAAAGGTCACAAGAGTGAATGATGTACTCACCGGCTTCGGCTTGAAAGGTCACATGAGTGATTGAAGTACTCACCGGCTACGGCTTGAAAGGTCACAAGAGTGAATGATGTACTCACCGGCTACGGCTCAAAAGGTCACAAGAGTGATTGATGTACTCATTGGCTACGGCTTGAAAGGTCACAAGTCTGATTGATGTACTCACCGGCTACGCCTTGAAAGGTCACAAGAGTTATTGATGTACTCACGAGCTACGGCTTAAATGGTCAATAGATAGACAGACAAGAGTGAATGATGTACTCACCAGCTACGGCTTGAATGGTCAATAGATAGACAGACAAGAGTGAATGATGTACTCACCGGCTACGGCTTGAATGGTCAATAGATAGACAGACAAGATGAATGATGTACTCACCGGCTACGGCTTGAATGGTCAATAGATAGATAGACAAGAGTGAATGATGTACTCACCGGCTACGGCTTGAATGGTCAATAGATAGGCAGACAAGAGTGAATGATGTACTCACCGGCTACGGCTTGAATGGTCAATAGATAGATAGAAAAGAGTGAATGATGTACTCACCGGCTACGGCTCGAAAGGTCACAAGAGTGAATGATGTACTCACCGGCTACTGCTCGAAAGGTCACAAGAGTGATTGATGTACTCACCGGCTACGGCTTGAAAGGTCACAAGAGTGATTGATATACTCACCGGCTACGGCTCGAAAGGTCACAAGAGTGATTGATGTACTCACCGGCTACGGCTTGAAAGGTCACAAGAGTGATTGATGTACTCACCGGCTACGGCTTGAAAGGTCACAAGAGTGATTGATATACTCACCGGCTACGGCTCGAAAGGTCACAAGAGTGATTGATGTACTCACCGGCTACGGCTTGAAAGGTCACAAGAGTGAATGATGTACTCACCGGCTACGGCTCGAAAGGTCACAAGAGTGATTGATGTACTCACCGGCTACGGCTTGAAAGGTTACAAGAGTTATTGATGTACTCACCGGCTACGGCTTGAAAGGTCACAAGAGTGAATGATGTACTCACGGGCTACGGATTGAATGGTCAATAGATAGACAGACAAGAGTGAATGATGTACTCACGGGCTACGGCTTGAATGGTCAATAGATAGACAGACAAGAGTGAATGATGTACTCACGGGCTACGGCTTGAATGGTCAATAGATAGACAGACAAGAGTGAATGATGTACTCACCGGCTACGGCTTGAATGGTCAATAGATAGATAGACAAGAGTGAATGATGTACTCACGGGCTGGCAACGGCTTGAATGGTCAATAGATAGACAGACAAGAGTGAATGATGTACTCACCGGCTACTCCTTGAATGGTCAATAGATAGACAGACAAGAGTGAATGATGTACTCACCGGCTACGGCTTGAATGGTCAATAGATAGACAGACAAGAGTGAATGATGTACTCACGGGCTGGCTACGGCTTGAATGGTCAATAGATAGATAGACAAGAGTGAATGATGTACTCACCGGCTACGGCTTGAATGGTCAATAGATAGACAGACAAGAGTGAATGATGTACTCACCGGCTACGGCTTGAATGGTCAATAGATAGACAGACAAGAGTGAATGATGTACTCACGGGCTGGCTACGGCTTGAATGGTCAATAGATAGATAGACAAGAGTGAATGATGTACTCACGGGCTGGCTACGGCTTGAATGGTCAATAGATAGACAGACAAGAGTGAATGATGTACTCACCGGCTACGGCTTGAATGGTCAATAGATAGATAGACAAGAGTGAATGATGTACTCACGGGCTACAGCTTGAACGGTCAATAGATAGACAGACAAGAGTGAATGATGTACTCACCGGCAACGGCTTGAATGGTCAATAGATAGATAGACAAGAGTGAATGATGTACTCACCGGCTACGGCTTGAGTGGTCAATAGACAGACAAGAGTGAATGATGTACTCACGGGCTACGGCTTGAATGGTCAATAGATAGATAGACAAGAGTGAATGATGTACTCACCGGCTACGGCTTGAATGGTCAATAGATAGATAGACAAGAGTGAATGATGTATTCACGGGCTACGGCTTGAATGGTGAATTGATAGACAGACAAGAGTGAATGATGTACTCACCGGCTACAGCTTGAATGGTCAATAGATAGATAGACAAGAGTGAATGATGTACTCACCGGCTACGGCTTGAATGGTCAATAGATAGACAGACAAGAGTGAATGATGTACTCACCGGCTACGGCTTGAATGGTCAATAGATAGATAGACAAGAGTGAATGATGTACTCACCGGCTACGGCTTGAATGGTCAATAGATAGATAGACAAGAGTGAATGATGTACTCACCGGCTACTGCTTGAATGGTCAATAGATAGATAGACAAGAGTGAATGATGTACTCACGGGCTACGGCTTGAATGGTCAATAGATAGATAGACAAGAGTGAATGATGTACTCACCGGCTACAGCTTGAATGGTCAATAGATAGATAGACAAGAGTGAATGATGTATTCACGGGCTACGGCTTGAATGGTGAATAGATAGACAGACAAGAGTGAATGATGTACTCACCGGCTACAGCTTGAATGGTCAATAGATAGATAGACAAGAGTGAATGATGTACTCACCGGCTACGGCTTGAATGATCAATAGATAGACAGACAAGAGTGAATGATGTACTCACCGGCTACGGCTTGAATGGTCAATAGATAGATAGACAAGAGTGAACGATGTACTCACGGGCTACTGCTTGAATGGTCAATAAATAGACAGACAAAAGTGAATGATGTACTCACCGGCTACGGCTTGAATGGTCAATAGATAGGCAGTCAAAAGTGAATGATGTACTCACCGGCTACAGCTTGAATGGTCAATAGATAGATAGACAAGAGTGAATGATTTACTCACCGACTACGGCTTGAACGGTCAATAGATAGACAGACAAGAGTGAATGATGTACTCACCGGCTACGGCTTGAATGGTCAATAGATAGACAGACAAGAGTGAATGATGTACTCACCGGCTACGGCTTGAATGGTCAATAGATAGATAGAAAAGGGTGAATGATGTACTCACCGACTACGGCTTGAACGGTCCATAGATAGACAGACAAATGTGAATGATGTACTCACGGGCTACGGCTTGAATGGTCAATAGATAGACAGACAAGAGTGAATGATGTACTCATCGGCTACGGCTTGAATGGTCAATAGATAGATAGACAAGAGTGAATGATGTACTCACCGGGTACGGCTTGAATGGTCAATAGATAGACAGACAAGAGTGAATGATGTACTCACCGGTTACGACTCGAAAGGTCACAAGAGTGAATGATGTACTCACCGGCTTCGGCTTGAAAGGTCACATGAGTGATTGAAGTACTCACCGGCTACGGCTTGAAAGGTCACAAGAGTGAATGATGTACTCACCGGCTACGGCTCAAAAGGTCACAAGAGTGATTGATGTACTCATTGGCTACGGCTTGAAAGGTCACAAGTCTGATTGATGTACTCACCGGCTACGCCTTGAAAGGTCACAAGAGTTATTGATGTACTCACGAGCTACGGCTTAAATGGTCAATAGATAGACAGACAAGAGTGAATGATGTACTCACCAGCTACGGCTTGAATGGTCAATAGATAGACAGACAAGAGTGAATGATGTACTCACCGGCTACGGCTTGAATGGTCAATAGATAGACAGACAAGATGAATGATGTACTCACCGGCTACGGCTTGAATGGTCAATAGATAGATAGACAAGAGTGAATGATGTACTCACCGGCTACGGCTTGAATGGTCAATAGATAGGCAGACAAGAGTGAATGATGTACTCACCGGCTACGGCTTGAATGGTCAATAGATAGATAGAAAAGAGTGAATGATGTACTCACCGGCTACGGCTCGAAAGGTCACAAGAGTGAATGATGTACTCACCGGCTACTGCTCGAAAGGTCACAAGAGTGATTGATGTACTCACCGGCTACGGCTTGAAAGGTCACAAGAGTGATTGATATACTCACCGGCTACGGCTCGAAAGGTCACAAGAGTGATTGATGTACTCACCGGCTACGGCTTGAAAGGTCACAAGAGTGATTGATGTACTCACCGGCTACGGCTTGAAAGGTCACAAGAGTGATTGATATACTCACCGGCTACGGCTCGAAAGGTCACAAGAGTGATTGATGTACTCACCGGCTACGGCTTGAAAGGTCACAAGAGTGAATGATGTACTCACCGGCTACGGCTCGAAAGGTCACAAGAGTGATTGATGTACTCACCGGCTACGGCTTGAAAGGTTACAAGAGTTATTGATGTACTCACCGGCTACGGCTTGAAAGGTCACAAGAGTGAATGATGTACTCACGGGCTACGGATTGAATGGTCAATAGATAGACAGACAAGAGTGAATGATGTACTCACGGGCTACGGCTTGAATGGTCAATAGATAGACAGACAAGAGTGAATGATGTACTCACGGGCTACGGCTTGAATGGTCAATAGATAGACAGACAAGAGTGAATGATGTACTCACCGGCTACGGCTTGAATGGTCAATAGATAGATAGACAAGAGTGAATGATGTACTCACGGGCTGGCAACGGCTTGAATGGTCAATAGATAGACAGACAAGAGTGAATGATGTACTCACCGGCTACTCCTTGAATGGTCAATAGATAGACAGACAAGAGTGAATGATGTACTCACCGGCTACGGCTTGAATGGTCAATAGATAGACAGACAAGAGTGAATGATGTACTCACGGGCTGGCTACGGCTTGAATGGTCAATAGATAGATAGACAAGAGTGAATGATGTACTCACCGGCTACGGCTTGAATGGTCAATAGATAGACAGACAAGAGTGAATGATGTACTCACCGGCTACGGCTTGAATGGTCAATAGATAGACAGACAAGAGTGAATGATGTACTCACGGGCTGGCTACGGCTTGAATGGTCAATAGATAGATAGACAAGAGTGAATGATGTACTCACGGGCTGGCTACGGCTTGAATGGTCAATAGATAGACAGACAAGAGTGAATGATGTACTCACCGGCTACGGCTTGAATGGTCAATAGATAGATAGACAAGAGTGAATGATGTACTCACGGGCTACAGCTTGAACGGTCAATAGATAGACAGACAAGAGTGAATGATGTACTCACCGGCAACGGCTTGAATGGTCAATAGATAGATAGACAAGAGTGAATGATGTACTCACCGGCTACGGCTTGAGTGGTCAATAGACAGACAAGAGTGAATGATGTACTCACGGGCTACGGCTTGAATGGTCAATAGATAGATAGACAAGAGTGAATGATGTACTCACCGGCTACGGCTTGAATGGTCAATAGATAGATAGACAAGAGTGAATGATGTATTCACGGGCTACGGCTTGAATGGTGAATTGATAGACAGACAAGAGTGAATGATGTACTCACCGGCTACAGCTTGAATGGTCAATAGATAGATAGACAAGAGTGAATGATGTACTCACCGGCTACGGCTTGAATGGTCAATAGATAGACAGACAAGAGTGAATGATGTACTCACCGGCTACGGCTTGAATGGTCAATAGATAGATAGACAAGAGTGAACGATGTACTCACGGGCTACTGCTTGAATGGTCAATAAATAGACAGACAAAAGTGAATGATGTACTCACCGGCTACGGCTTGAATGGTCAATAGATAGGCAGTCAAAAGTGAATGATGTACTCACCGGCTACTGCTTGAATGGTCAATAGATAGATAGACAAGAGTGAATGATTTACTCACCGACTACGGCTTGAACGGTCAATAGATAGACAGACAAGAGTGAATGATGTACTCACCGGCTACGGCTTGAATGGTCAATAGATAGACAGACAAGAGTGAATGATGTATTCACCGGCTACGGCTTGAATGGTCAATAGATAGATAGAAAAGGGTGAATGATGTACTCACCGACTACGGCTTGAACGGTCAATAGATAGACAGACAAATGTGAATGATGTACTCACGGGCTACGGCTTGAATGGTCAATAGATAGACAGACAAGAGTGAATGATGTACTCACCGGCTACGGCTTGAATGGTCAATAGATAGATAGACAAGAGTGAATGATGTACTCACCGGGTACGGCTTGAATGGTCAATAGATAGACAGACAAGAGTGAATGATGTACTCACCGGTTACGACTCGAAAGGTCACAAGAGTGAATGATGTACTCACCGGCTTCGGCTTGAAAGGTCACATGAGTGATTGAAGTACTCACCGGCTACGGCTTGAAAGGTCACAAGAGTGAATGATGTACTCACCGGCTACGGCTCAAAAGGTCACAAGAGTGATTGATGTACTCATTGGCTACGGCTTGAAAGGTCACAAGACTGATTGATGTACTCACCGGCTACGGCTTGAAAGGTCACAAGAGTTATTGATGTACTCACGAGCTACGGCTTAAATGGTCAATAGATAGACAGACAAGAGTGAATGATGTACTCACCAGCTACGGCTTGAATGGTCAATAGATAGACAGACAAGAGTGAATGATGTACTCACCGGCTACGGCTTGAATGGTCAATAGATAGACAGACAAGAGTGAATGATGTACTCACCGGCTACGGCTTGAATGGCAATAGATAGATAGACAAGAGTGAATGATGTACTCACCGGCTACGGCTTGAATGGTCAATAGATAGGCAGACAAGAGTGAATGATGTACTCACCGGCTACGGCTTGAATGGTCAATAGATAGATAGACAAGAGTGAATGATGTACTCACCGGCTACGGCTCGAAAGGTCACAAGAGTGAATGATGTACTCACCGGCTACTGCTCGAAAGGTCACAAGAGTGATTGATGTACTCACCGGCTACGGCTTGAAAGGTCACAAGAGTGATTGATATACTCACCGGCTACGGCTCGAAAGGTCACAAGAGTGATTGATGTACTCACCGGCTACGGCTTGAAAGGTCACAAGAGTGATTGATGTACTCACCGGCTACGGCTTGAAAGGTCACAAGAGTGATTGATATACTCACCGGCTACGGCTCGAAAGGTCACAAGAGTGATTGATGTACTCACCGGCTACGGCTTGAAAGGTCACAAGAGTGAATGATGTACTCACCGGCTACGGCTCGAAAGGTCACAAGAGTGATTGATGTACTCACCGGCTACGGCTTGAAAGGTTACAAGAGTTATTGATGTACTCACCGGCTACGGCTTGAAAGGTCACAAGAGTGAATGATGTACTCACGGGCTACGGATTGAATGGTCAATAGATAGACAGACAAGAGTGAATGATGTACTCACGGGCTACGGCTTGAATGGTCAATAGATAGACAGACAAGAGTGAATGATGTACTCACGGGCTACGGCTTGAATGGTCAATAGATAGACAGACAAGAGTGAATGATGTACTCACCGGCTACGGCTTGAATGGTCAATAGATAGATAGACAAGAGTGAATGATGTACTCACGGGCTGGCAACGGCTTGAATGGTCAATAGATAGACAGACAAGAGTGAATGATGTACTCACCGGCTACTCCTTGAATGGTCAATAGATAGACAGACAAGAGTGCATGATGTACTCACCGGCTACGGCTTGAATGGTCAATAGATAGACAGACAAGAGTGAATGATGTACTCACGGGCTGGCTACGGCTTGAATGGTCAATAGATAGATAGACAAGAGTGAATGATGTACTCACCGGCTACGGCTTGAATGGTCAATAGATAGACAGACAAGAGTGAATGATGTACTCACCGGCTACGGCTTGAATGGTCAATAGATAGACAGACAAGAGTGAATGATGTACTCACGGGCTGGCTACGGCTTGAATGGTCAATAGATAGATAGACAAGAGTGAATGATGTACTCACGGGCTGGCTACGGCTTGAATGGTCAATAGATAGACAGACAAGAGTGAATGATGTACTCACCGGCTACGGCTTGAACGGTCAATAGATAGATAGACAAGAGTGAATGATGTACTCACCGGCTACGGCTTGAATGGTCAATAGATAGATAGACAAGAGTGAATGATGTACTCACGGGCTACAGCTTGAACGGTCAATAGATAGACAGACAAGAGTGAATGATGTACTCACCGGCAACGGCTTGAATGGTCAATAGATAGATAGACAAGAGTGAATGATGTACTCACCGGCTACGGCTTGAGTGGTCAATAGACAGACAAGAGTGAATGATGTACTCACGGGCTACGGCTTGAATGGTCAATAGATAGATAGACAAGAGTGAATGATGTACTCACGGGCTGGCTACGGCTTGAATGGACAATAGATAGATAGACAAGAGTGAATGATGTACTCACCGGCTACAGCTTGAATGGTCAATAGATAGATAGACAAGAGTGAATGATGTACTCACCGGCTACGGCTTGAATGGTCAATAGATAGATAGACAAGAGTGAATGATGTACTCACGGGCTACAGCTTGAACGGTCAATAGATAGACAGACAAGAGTGAATGATGTACTCACGGGCTACGGCTTGAATGGTGAATAGATAGACAGACAAGAGTGAATGATGTACTCACCGGCTACAGCTTGAATGGTCAATAGATAGATAGACAAGAGTGAATGATGTACTCACCGGCTACGGCTTGAATGGTCAATAGATAGACAGACAAGAGTGAATGATGTACTCACCGGCTACGGCTTGAATGGTCAATAGATAGATAGACAAGAGTGAACGATGTACTCACGGGCTACTGCTTGAATGGTCAATAGATAGACAGACAAAAGTGAATGATGTACTCACCGGCTACGGCTTGAATGGTCAATAGATAGGCAGTCAAAAGTGAATGATGTACTCACGGGCTGGCTACGGCTCGAAAGGTCAATAGATAGACAGACAAGAGTTAAAACTAACCCATGAGGTAGAACTGCTCCTGAACACTGACAACTGAGGCCAGGTCCCCACCGGCTGACATGCAGTCATATTGAGCATCCATCCAGGAGAGGACATTGGTGTTGAATTTGAAACAGGTATCAGAGTTTGTGACCTCCTCCCAGCCAGAATCACAGTTGCTACTTGCTTGAGCTGCGGACAGTAAACACTTATTCTCGATCTCATTTAGGTTATATTGTGCAATTTGATTTAATAATTGACATGAAGCACTTCCTCGCCAGCTGTGTATACAACACTATCAATGTATGTCATCACGCAACATGTCAGGGAAAAGGCACAGAGGGACAAAATAGTGCAACTTTCTCTGCTAATAAGTGGATAAAGCAAAGTTATATAACTGTTCTGGAAAAAATTAAAGTCTAGATTACAATTAGAGGACATTTAAAAAATGATGCTTGAAAGATCAAAGAATAGATTAGAAGATTAGATAGGCAAGTAGTTAAAAAAATATGGTCCTTAAAAGATCAAAGAATAGATTAGAGTTATTGAGTTATAGAGTTATTGAGTCATCATCATTGTACTCCGATCATGTCCATAGGTGCTCAGATCCCCTCCTCAGCAATTCCCTCAGTGTCCAGCGACTGACGACTCCAGTTCTATGTTGGTTGATAAGTCTTCTTACACGGCCACTAAGTTTCTCATTTCTGGCTGTGCCCATCTTAACTCCCATTTCCATCATCCGAAGAAGTGACGTGGATCTGTGTTTGTCGAAGTCCTGTGCTCTTCCCACATCTCGGAGTGCATTGATGACGTCCGCCCAATCCATTGGTTGCCCGTCCTCAACGACAGCGCAGCTAGCCAACCTGTCCGCCCTTTCATTTCCCCGTACTCCCGCATGTCCAGGGACATAGACAAAGGTGACCTTACGTATTTTGGATTTCTGCAACGACTCTACCCATTGCATGCGTACAGAGCCCGCCTCCACTTTTTTTATCATGCTCATCGAATCACTCAGTATACATGCGTGGGTGTAGTCTTGTGACTCTAACCATTTGAATGCCTTGGTCACTGCCATCGCCTCCATTGTCATGCTACTCGTGGTCATGACGTATGCACCACTGTCTTCCTTGACTATTCTGCCTGCCGAGCGTGCTGTAAATGCCCATGCACTTCTTTGGTGTCGTATTACAGATCCGTCTGTATAGATGACTGCATCTTTCTCATCGGTGTTATCGCAGATGAGACCGTTGACCTCAGCATTAACCACGACCGGGTTCTGTTCCCTACTTTTCCTGTCATAGACTAGAGACTTAGGGCAAGTAATTAGACAAAAGATGATTCTTAAAAGATTAAGGTATGGATGAGAATTAAATAAGAAGATTAGCTAGGACAAGTAATTAGACAAAAGATGATTCTTAAAAGATTAAGGTATGGATGAGAATTAAATAAGAAGATTAACTAGGACAAGTAATTAGACAAAAGATGATTCTTAAAAGATTAAGGTATGGATGAGAATTAAATAAGAAGATTAGCTAGGACAAGTAATTAGACAACTGATGATACTTGAGAGAACAAGGACTAAATCTAAAACTAGAGGAGGGTATGTTTAAGTGAAGCCAATGAAATAAATAAGTAAATATCAAATGTTTTTACAAAATAATATACATAGTCTCTGGCAAAGGATGAACAATTGATCACGTAGAACTAGTTACTAAGACATAAATTTGCACACAAATAAAGCACATACTTGGAGGTGTTTTTATTGTAGATGTACCGGCAGCTGTAGGAAATAAAACAAGAGAATGGTGATGTCACAGATTTCTAATATTCTTGGTAATAGTTATAAAACTAAACTACACTACAGTTGAGCTAGAGCCCAACAATACACTCAATTTGCCTATGCTAATACAGTGTCATATTGTGTGTGTGTCAGTCTTATTATATGGTAGTGAAACATGGAGAACAAAAAAAATAACAATCATCAAGAGAGAGATTTTCATTAATGGATGCTTTGCGCAGGATAAAAGGATGGAAATGGCAAGACAAAATCACTAACATAGAATTATGGAAATGTACCAGTCAAATACCAGTGGATAAAGAGATACAGCGAAGACGATGGCGCTGGATAGGACACACACTACGGAAGCCAACTGAGAGCATTACACATGAAGATGATGGGGAAGACATGAAATGATCTTAAAAGAATGGCAAGAAACAGAATGGCTTGGAAAGTGTTTGTAGAAGGCCTATGCTCCACAGGGAGCTGAAAGTGTTTGTAGAAGGCCTATGCTCCACATGGAGCTGAAAGTGTTTGTAGAAGGCCTATGCTCCACAGGGAGCTGAAAGTGTTTGTAGAAGGCCTATGCTCCACAGGGAGCTGAAAGTGTTTGTAGAAGGCCTATGCTCCACATGGAGCTGAAAGTATTTGTAGAAGGCCTATGCTCCACAGGGAGTTGAAAGTGTTTGTAGAAGGCCTATGCTCCACAGGGAGCTGAAAGTGTTTGTAGAAGGCCTATGCTCCACAGGGAGCTGAAAGTGTTTGTAGAAGGCCGATGCTCCACAGGGAGCTGAAAGTGTTTGTAGAAGGCCGATGCTCCACAGGGAGCTGAAGAAGAAGAATACAGTGTCATAGTCTCATATAAAAGTAAACTCAGGAAGAAAGGCACCATAAAATATTAGTTGCCTTAACAATGGTTCTATCAAGGTATAACAGCGTTCTTAATTCTGATTGAAGAATAAAACATAGCAAACACAACAAATTGCCACAAACAACACATTTATCACTTGTAGTCTGTACACACCAAACACATTTATCACTTGTAGTCTGTACACAAACAACACATGTATCACTTGTAGTCTGTACACAAACAACACGTGTATCACTTGTAGTCTGTACACAAACAACACATGTATCACTTGTAGTCTGTACACACCAAACACATTTATCACTTGTAGTCTGTACACAAACAACACATGTATCACTTGTAGTCTGTACACAAACAACACGTGTATCACTTGTAGTCTGTACACAAACAACACATGTATCACTTGTAGTTTGTACACAAACAACACATGTATCACTTGTAGTCTGTACACAAACAACACGTGTATCACTTGTAGTCTGTACACAAACAACACATTTATCACTTGTAGTCTGTACACAAACAACACATGTATCACTTGTAGTCTGTACACAAACAATACATGTATCACTTGTAGTCTGTACACAAACAACACATGTATCACTTGTAGTCTGTACACAAACAACACATGTATCACTTGTAGTCTGTACACAAACAACACATGCTTGTAGTCAGTACACAAACAACACATGCTTGTAGTCTGTACACAAACAACACATGCTTGTAGTCAGTACACAAACAACACATGCTTGTAGTCAGTACACAAACAACACATGCTTGTAGTCTGTACACAAACAACACATGCTTGTAGTCAGTACACAAACAACACATGCTTGTAGTCAGTACACAAACAACACATTCTTGTAGTCTGTACACAAACAACACATGCTTGTAGTCAGTACACAAACAACACATGCTTGTAGTCTGTACATAAACAACACATGCTTGTAGTCAGTACACAAACACATTTATCACTTGTATTCTGTACACAAACAACATATTTATCACTTGTAGTCTGTATACAAACAACACATGCTTGTAGTCAGTACACAAACAACACATTTATCACTTGTATTCTGTACACAAACAACATATTTATCACTTGTAGTCAGTACACAAACAATGCGTGTATCTCATACCACTTGTAATCAGTACACAAACAATGTATGTATCTCATACCTCTTGTAGTCAGTACACAAACAATGTATGTATCTCATACCTCTTGCAGTCAGTACACAAACAACGCATGCTAGTAATCTGTACACAAACAATGTATGTATCTCATACCTCTTGTAGTCAATATACAAACAACGTCTGCTTGTAGTCTGTACACAAACAACACATGCTTGTAGTCTGTACACAAACAACACATGCTTGTAGTCAGTACACAAACAATGTATGTATCTCATACCTCTTGTAGTCAATAAACAAACAACGCATGCTTGTAGTCTGTACACAAACAATGTATGTATCTCATACCTCTTGTAGTCAATATACAAACAACACATGCTTGTAGTCAGTACACAAACAATGTATGTATCTCATACCTCTTGTAGTCAATATACAAACAACGCATGCTTGTAGTCTGTACACAAACAACACATGCTTGTAGTCTGTACACAAACAACGCATGCTTGTAGTCAGTACACAAACAACGCATGCTTGTAGTCAGTACACAAACAACGCATGCTTGTAGTCTGTACATAAACAACGCATGCTTGTAGTCTGTACACAAACAACGCATGCTTGTAGTCAGTACACAAACAATACATGCTTGTAGTCTGTACACAAACAATACATGCTTGTAGTCAGTACACAAACAATGTATGTATCTCATACCACTTGTAGTCAGTACACAAATAATGCGTGTATCTCATACCACTTGTAGGCAGTACACAAACAATGTATGTATCTCATACCACTTGTAGTCAGTACACAAACAATGTATGTATCTCATACCACTTGTAATCAGTACACAAACAATGTATGTATCTCATACCACTTGTAATCAGTACACAAACAATGCGTGTATCTCATACCTCTTGTAGTCAGTACACAAACAATATGTGTATCATCTCAAGTGTTTTAACCTTGTACATAACATCATCATATTCCCTACTGCTAGAAGTCAATAGCTGTTTAATACGATCATCAGATCCTGCCAGTAAGGAAGTCCTTAGATAGCAAAGATGTCAATCATAACTCACATGGGCTTCTCTGGCAGATAAACTTGGAGGTAATATTACAACTACTGTCGTCCCACTTGAAGTTATTGTAACCATCAATCCCCACACAGTTCTCATTGCCTCCAGCGTTATTGGGCATGTTGCTACCCCAGTTGGTATAATTAGCCTGCAAGACAAAACAATGAAGCAATCATAGGAGAAAATAGATCAACTTTCAACCAAGATACAAGTAGGATTTATGAAGAAAGAAAGCAAAAGAACTGCAGTGAAAAAACATACAAGTCTACGTTATGATGTGAGCAAGTTCAAGTATTGCTGATGGAGGAACCAAAACATTTGTAATGACAAGTATATTTTGTAAGAAGTTGACATAACTAAATCTTATGGAGACAACAAGATGTAGCAGAACAGCAGACAATTACGATTGCACTGGGCTCAGAAAAGTTTGCAGCAAAATAGGCCAAAGTTAGAAGACCAGACAGTGTGGGTGGATAGATGTAGACGAGGTCAGCAAGGAGTATCAAATGGAACGCGTGGGGTTAGAGAAAAGAAATGTTAAGATATTATGACAGCAGGTGGGTGGTTAATGAGGGGCCATTATATAAAAGAGAGCAGACAGTTCAAGACCACAGAGATCAGATGCAGAGATTGACTAGAAGACTCCCACAGAAAGGCTTCAGTACAAGGAAAGCAGAAGATGTCAACAACTAGTGTAGATAGACAAGATGTTAGAAAGAACAAGTATAGATCAAAAGTTAGATCAACATATTTAATTAGAGTCCACAACAGGACTTGTGTGCGAACATTTTTGTGAGAGTTAATGTAGGTATTAGATATCTAGAAAGTGTCACATGTTCATATTTCAAGGAGTAAATGATTCAAGCGGTTATGCAGACCAATAGGTAGTGTTGACTATTAATCCTATCATTATGAAATTGTATTCATGTGAAATGTGTTAATCCGCTGTCAAATGGAACATTAAGAAATATGTTATGGTGTAATTGAATACACCAATATTGAAATAATGGCAAAACATTACCACGCAGACAAATACATGACAATATATTAACAGGCAGACAAATACATGACAATACATTAACAAGCAGACAAATACATGACAATACATTAATAAGCAGACAAATACATGACAATACATTAACAAGCAGACAAATACATGACAATACATTAACAAGCAGACAAATACATAACAATACATTAACAGGCAGACAAATACATGAGAATAATTTAACACGCAGACAAATACATGATAATACATTAACAAGCAGACAAATACAAGACAACACATTAACAAGCAGACAAATACATGACAATACATTAACAGGCAGACAAATACATGATAATACATTAACAGGCAGACAAATACATGATAATACATTAACAAGCAGACAAATACATGATAATACATTAACAGGCAGATAAATACATTATAATACATTAACAGGCAGACAAATACAAGACAACACATTAACAAGAAGACAAATACATGACAATACATTAACAAGCAGACAAATACAAGACAATACATTAACAAGCAGACAAATACATGACAATACATTAACAGGCAGACAAATACATGATAATACATTAACAGGCAGACAAATACATGATAATACATTAACAAGCAGACAAATACATGATAATACATTAACAAGCAGACAAATACATGACAATACATTAACACGCACTATTATTAGCACTATTGTATATATATATATATATATATATATATATATATATATATATAATATTATATCTACCTATCTATCTATTGTTCTTTCGAGCCGAAGACGGCACATAGGGCAGAACCACAATCTCAAAAACAGAAACCTTGCGTGCCAAAGTGGCACATATTGCAGAGATCACTGCTTCTAAAATCTATGGCTATGTTTCCATAACAATACTTTTTACAATGACAGCTTGTCAAGCCATCGATCAACCTCCTTAGTCGCCTCTTACGACATTCCTGGAAGGTCATAGTGTCACTATTCTTTACCTCCCTCATAATGAGATTATATATATAATATAACTGACAATATATATTATTGCACTATTTTTATTATAATTAACACGCCCTACTTAAAGAATTTTTTATTTGCTGACGATGTAGCCCTAGTCGTTCATAGTGAAGCCACCCTACAATCGATGATCAACAACCTGGACAAAGCATGTGACCTGTCAAGTAATGTTCAGAAGACAGCAATACTAAGTCATCAAACCTCTATCAATTACTCTAAAAAATTGTCCACTAGAATCAGTTCAGAAATTTACATATCTTGGATCCACAATTACGCAAACCATCTCTCTTGATGAAGAAATAAACTGTCGAATTGGTAAGGCAGCTACGACCTTCGGCAAACTCACAGGAAGGGCCTGGAATAACACGAAACTAACTCGAAAGACTAAACTCTTAATATATCAAACTTGTGTGCTTAGCACACTATTATATGGATCTGAAACCTGGACAACATACTCAAACCAGGAAAAAAGACTAAATGTCTTCCACATGCGATGTCTCCGCAAAATAATGCACATCAAATGGCAGAACAAAATAACCAACTTAACTGTTCTGCAACGTGCTAAGACCCCAACAATCATGTCAATGCTCAGATGTTGAAGACTAAGATGGTTGGGGCATGTCCAACGAATGGAAGAAAAACGTATCCCCAGGCAAATACTATATGGTGAGCTAAAACACGGAAAAAGACAAATTAGCAGACCTAAACTACGATATAGAGATATCTGTAAATCATCTCTGAATGACTTCTCCTTATGTGAAAATGGCTGGGAACATCTGGCAAGTAATCGCACATCATGGAGAGCATGTATAAGGAACGGTATAACATCATTTGAGACTGTGCTAAGGCAAAACTTAGAGGAGAAAAGACTCATGAAAAGGGATGGAAAACCCTGTGGATCAGTGGGCCTGACTTGTTCATTATGTGACCGCGTGTGTTTGTCAAACATTGGTAGAATTAGCCACAAGAGAAGCTGTTCGGCAAAAACAAAACCTCAAAAAAATACACAATAATATTTTAGTCACTGAACCGTCTGACAAGACGAAAAGGGCCAAACTTACATTAACACGCAGACAAATACATTAACACGCAGACAAATATATTAACACGCAGACAAATATATGAAACTGACATGTGAGCCGAGAAACATCAACTGAGAACAAGAAAACAACATACCTGAACCAACACTTTTTTAAAAAGTGCTATTTAACAACAGTATGTACAAGGACACAACAGCTTCACAACACTCTTACCAAAGTAGTTTCATCCAACCACATAAAATGTCCTTCACAACACTCTTACCAAAGTAGTTTCATCCAACCACACAAAATGTCCTTCACAACACTCTTACCAAAGTAGTTTCATCCAACCACACAAAATGTCCTTCACTGACTCTATCATTGAGGCCAATCCAGTAGATGGCTTTCTGAGCAATAACTAGTACTGGAAATGAAAATATGAAGATTAGTTCGTACTTGCTTGTTAGTCTGTATTGGTGTTATTTGTAATGTATTAGTTTTTTTTAAATATACATTTGTGTGTACAACATATAATATAATTTGAGAAAGTGTTCACTCTTCACAAAAATCTGGCCTATAGATATATATCTGTTTCACAAAGAATGAACTGTTGAAATAAAATCTATGAGGGTCACGTGATTTGGTCAAGTTCTGTGCATTTCATATTTATGCCATGCCACCAAAAATGTCCAAAACAGAATCGAGCGAACAATTGAACAAGTCTCTTCTGACCATCGCGAAGAAAATGTAATTGAGGCAATACAAGCATGTCAGGGCTCACCAATAAGTTGAGCAAGGAACTGTGACAAAGGCAGAGATGACGAAGAATGACATCAATGAAAAATGATATCTAGCTTTGAAGATCACAGAGATGGTTATGGTTATGGAAGGCCCCGGTATCACTGCAAATGAACTAAACTCCATAATTGCTCAACCACCCATGGCAGTGGAATCATCCGAATTAATATCTCATCTCCCGAACAAAGAAAGATAGCTGCAGTCCCCATCATAGCAGTCTCAGCATATGCCAAAAGACATAAGGCCAAGCGGCACAGAAAGTGAACATAGAGATGGAGAATGCTGGGTGAAGACACTCATGCTCCAACAACTGATAACAGTTAGTGGGATGAGTCAGTGAGCCATTCTACAAGAAGTGACCAATCATATTCTACACTAATTATAAATTCTAATAAATATAAAAAAATATAACTTGTCTTTAGACACTGCACGGATTTGTTCAGAGAAAGACATTCTGTCATGAAAAATGATAGAAGAGTTCTCAAAATGGGAGAGAAAAATGGACATAAATTTGATTGATTGTGAAAAATCACTTCAAAAATATTGTCTTAAAAAATTGTTGAACAAGAAAATGAATTTAAAGTCTGATTCACATTTTCCGTCAGATAAGACAAAACTATAAGGAGATCAATATTTTAAAATATATGATCTTCTGTCGTCTTGATGGACAGGTGGGAGAAGAACAACTTGTCAGTAGTTTGGGAAAATAATAGTCCCTCACGCTGGATGCTGTTTGACTGGACAGTGACTAAATCGTGAATAAATCTGCCAATATTGGATAAACAGATCAGACTGCAGAAACAACCACATGTATTTCTGATACCTTGACTCATCTAATTTGACATCAACGCTTCCTTGATTGTTGCTGTGTCATTTTTTTATTTTGTGTTCTTCGTGTGCTACAGTCTGATGCCAGATTTGTCTAATATTGGTCTCTTTCCATTCCTAAGCTCGCCATACAAATAGTAGCCTCCGTCAGTCATAGTTGACTATAGTAGCCTCCGTCAGTCATAGTTGACTATAGTAGCCTCCGTCAGTCATAGTTGACTATAGTAGCCTCCGTCAGGCATAGTTGACTATAGTAGCCTCCGTCAGGCATAGTTGACTATAGTAGCCTCCGTCAGTCATAGTTGAATATAGTAGCCTCCGTCAGGCATAGTTGAATACAGTAGCCTCCGTCAGTCATAGTTGACTATAGTAGCCTCCGTCAGTCATAGTTGACTATAGTAGCCTCCGTCAGCCATAGTTGAATACAGTAGCCTCCGTCAGTCATAGTTGACTATAGTAGCCTCCGTCAGTCATAGTTGACTATAGTAGCCTCCGTCAGTCATAGTTGACTATAGTAGCCTCCGTCAGTCATAGTTGACTATAGTAGCCTCCGTCAGTCATAGTTGACTATAGTAGCCTCCGTCAGTCATAGTTGACTATAGTAGTCTCCGTCAGTCATAGTTGACTATAGTAGCCTCCGTCAGTCATAGTTGACTATAGTAGCCTCCGTCAGTCATAGTTGACTATAGTAGCTTCCGTCAGTCATAGTTGACTATAGTAGCCTCCGTCAGGCATAGTTGACTATAGTAGCCTCCGTCAGTCATAGTTGAATATAGTAGCCTCCGTCAGGCATAGTTGAATACAGTAGCCTCCGTCAGTCATAGTTGACTATAGTAGCCTCCGTCAGTCATAGTTGACTATAGTAGCCTCCGTCAGCCATAGTTGAATACAGTAGCCTCCGTCAGTCATAGTTGAATACAGTAGCCTCCGTCAGTCATAGTTGAATACAGTAGCCTCCGTCAGTCATAGTTGACTATAGTAGCCTCCGTCAGCCATAGTTGAATACAGTAGCCTCCGTCAGTCATAGTTGAATACAGTAGCCTCCGTCAGTCATAGTTGAATACAGTAGCCTCCGTCAGTCATAGTTGACTATAGTAGCCTCCGTCAGTCATAGTTGAATACAGTAGCCTCCGTCAGCCATAGTTGAATACAGTAGCCTCCGTCAGTCATAGTTGACTATAGTAGCCTCCGTCAGCCATAGTTGAATACAGTAGCCTCCGTCAGTCATAGTTGACTATAGTAGCCTCCGTCAGTCATAGTTGAGGATACTAATTATGCAGGCATTGTACACTGCGGCTTGCCATATGTTATATGCTTGGATATGTGATTGTTTGCCATTCTTCTTACATGACCCAGCTACTTTAGTCTATAGACTCCTAAGTGTTGCAATGATAGATGGCAGAGTTGGTTTACTTTGTCCTACTATTTGATGTTAACTAGAAATATTCAGCACAAAATGTTAAAACAAGATTCGTTTCCTTTCCACTCTTTCCTCTAATAACCCCTAGATTAGCATATTCACTTTGCTCTTGAAAGTGATCTCATGCTCTGTTTAGGTTCTTTCAAGCAAATGGAGATCTATTTTTTTCTCTAACGACACTTTCCTCATAAATTTATCCCCAAAAGTATTTTTTATATGGTTGGTCGTTTGATCTCATATTTCCATACAGTTATTTATAACTCATTGTGTCACATTTAGTTATTTCTGTATTATCTTGTGGCCAAACTATTTCATTTGTTGTTCCTATATGTATTCAATATTTTTGATGATATTTTGGGAAGCATAGATGGAAGAGTCAAGTAAGAAATAAATACAAGAATTAATAAGGTTAGAATAGCTTCTGCCAATCAAAACATCACTCAAATACCTGTCAATACAAATACAAACAAATGTAAAGATATCTGGAAGTTTTTTACTTCCAATGCTTCGATATAAATCTGAATCCTAAAGAAGAGTAGAAAAAAAATCCATATCACCCGTGAGCACAGCGTATAGGGAGTATAGTTTTAATACTCATATTTTTTTTAGGTAAAAGTAAAAGTAAAGTACCCCCGTCACGCCAAGTGGTGTATAGGGAATATGGTGTTAGTGACCATACATTTTACAGACCTTCGGCACATGCTTTTTGGGGTAATATGATCGGTATTACGCCCGTGCCGCTTTACTTTCCCAGAAAAAAAATCCGGTACCCATTAAAGGCTGGGTGAATGGAAGCCGTCGGTTGGGATCGAACCCTACCTCTTGTTCTGTGTAGTCCTGTTCACTAACCACTGAGCTATCGCGGCTCCCTATATTTTTTTTCTTAACAGTCACCATATTTTGGGGAAATGCACGATATCAGGGTGGGCAATTTTCCCAGGAAACAAATTGTTCACTCTCAATGTGAGGCTGAATAATCTTAGAGGCTATCCAGTGTGTGGAACAAACTTCTAGGAGCATGTCAGTCTGTGTAGTAAACTTAGAGGCTATCCAGTGTGTGGAACAAACTTCTAGGAGCATGTCAGTCTGTGGAGTAAACTTAGAGGCTATCCAGTGTGTGGAACAAACTTCTAGAAGCATGTCAGTCTGTGTAGTAAACTTAGAGGCTATCCAGTGTGTGGAACAAACTTCTAGAAGCATGTCAGTCTGTGTAGTAAACTTAGAGGCTATCCAGTGTGTGGAACAAACTTCTAGGAGCATGTCAGTCTGTGTAGTAAACTTAGAGGCTATCCAGTGTGTGGAACAAACTTCTAGAAGCATGTCAGTCTGTGTAGTAAACTTAGAGGCTATCCAGTGTGTGGAACAAACTTCTAGAAGCATGTCAGTCTGTGTAGTAAACTTAGAGGCTATCCAGTGCGTGGAACAAACTTCTAGATGCATGTCAGTCTGTGTAGTAAACTTAGAGGCTATCCAGTGTGTGGAACAAACTTCTAGAAGCATGTCAGTCTGTGTAGTAAACTTAGAGGCTATCCAGTGTGTGGAACAAACTTCTAGAAGCATGTCAGTCTGTGTAGTAAACTTAGAGGCTATCCAGTGTGTGGAACAAACTTCTAGAAGCATGTCAGTCTGTGGAGTAAACTTAGAGGCTATCCAGTGTGTGGAACAAACTTCTAGCAGCATGTCAGTCTGTGTAGTAAACTTAGAGGCTATCCAGTGTGTGGAACAAACTTCTAGAAGCATGTCAGTCTGTGTAGTAAACTTAGAGGCTATCCAGTGTGTGGAACAAACTTCTAGAAGCATGTCAGTCTGTGTAGTAAACTTAGAGGCTATCCAGTGTGTGGAACAAACTTCTAGAAGCATGTCAGTCTGTGTAGTAAACTTAGAGGCTATCCAGTGTGTGGAACAAACTTCTAGAAGCATGTCAGTCTGTGTAGTAAACTTAGAGGCTATCCAGTGTGTGGAACAAACTTCTAGAAGCATGTCAGTCTGTGTAGTAAACTTAGAGGCTATCCAGTGTGTGGAACAAACTTCTAGAAGCATGTCAGTCTGTGGAGTAATCTTAGAGGCTATCCAGTGCGTGGAACAAACTTCTAGAAGCATGTCAGTCTGTGTAGTAAACTTAGAGGCTATCCAGTGTGTGGAACAAACTTCTAGAAGCATGTCAGTCTGTGGAGTAAACTTAGAGGCTATCCAGTGTGTGGAACAAACTTCTAGAAGCATGTCAGTCTGTGGAGTAATCTTAGAGGCTATCCAGTGTGTGGAACAAACTTCTAGAAGAAAGTCAGTCTGTGGAGTAATCTTAGAAGAAAGTCAGTCTGTGGAGTAATCTTGGAAGAAAGTCAGTCTGTGGAGTAATCTTGGAAGAAAGTCAGTCTGTGGAGTAATCTTAGAAGAAAGTCAGTCTGTGGAGTAATCTTGGAAGAAAGTCAGTCTGTGGAGTAATCTTGGAAGAAAGTCAGTCTGTGGAGTAATCTTGGAAGAAAGTCAGTCTGTGGAGTAATCTTAGAAGAAAGTCAGTCTGTGGAGTAATCTTGGAAGAAAGTCAGTCTGTGGAGCAAACTTAGAAGCAAATCAGTCTGTGGAGCAAACTTAGAAGGAAATCAGTCTGTGGATTTAACCAGACTTGTTCTCAGTGAGCAGTTAAATATTAGTGGCCATAATTCCCTAGCAAAAAAAGAGGAAATATGAAACTGTTGTCATACAATTTGCCTATGGAAAAACAATCCTAATATTTTGACCAAACAAAAGGAGCAACCCATAACTGCTTAAGAAACACAACCAAGAGTAAATGAAGACAGTGATGCAGCACTGAAGGCATGAGATGGGTGTCCACAAGAGATTCAGCAACCCTCACTAGAACTGTCATGCAGTAGACTCTGAATGAACAACAGAACATAGGCATCCTAAAGACAACCTTGCAAGAGAATAGTTGAGGCAGAGAT
This sequence comes from Megaustenia siamemsis, assembly GCA_032433765.1. Classification (NCBI taxonomy): domain Eukaryota; kingdom Metazoa; phylum Mollusca; class Gastropoda; order Stylommatophora; family Ariophantidae; genus Megaustenia; species Megaustenia siamemsis. The sequence continues at coordinate 2,767,196 of JAVIAB010000105.1, forward strand.
GAATAGTGCGGGCCAGACTTGGAACACCCTGCAGAGGACACAGCTTGGACAGTAGGAATTGTGTTGTTGTTCTACAGGAGAGCACATATTTTGTGACCAGAAAGAAGATGCAGCGTGAGACAATAGAAAACATACTCTTGTTATTTGAGAACAGACGTTGAAGCAACATGATAGTTACTGTTAACAAAATCATTGAGAGCAGCATTTCCAATCTTGACAAGGTCACCAGCAAGTTGCTGGCAGGTCTTTCTAGCATCTGACCACGACTGGGAGCTGCTGGTGTACAGCCTGATGCATGTCTGCTGGGCAGGGAAACTTGCCCAACCAGTAGGGCAGTTCACAGGAGCTGGACACAGAGAAAAAAAATTAATGAATATTTCAGTAACAGAAAAACATAATTATGGATCATTGTCTTCCTCTTAATTCACTTATTAGCAACTGTGATCCAGTGCATCAGTCTTCAGTGTGTATCTCTTCTGCACCTCTCTCCTAGCTTCTGGTGCTACATACACCACACTGTGTTGGAACACTGGTCTACATCTTGTCCTCTGTTAAGAGTAGGATGTCTAGCCAAAGACAAAAGCAGCCAGTTTCACAAAAAAGACAACACAATGGACATTCTGAAAAATTATTTCAAGATGATAAATAAAATAAGAATGGCACGATAAGAAAAAGATAAAATAAACAAGAGCTGTCAGTGTCTGACAGACTTTACTTATAAACCACAACCTGAGGTACACTGATAACATTGTCTTAACTGCTAAGAGTGAAAATCTATCTATCTATTGACCTTTCGAGCCGTAGCCGGCCCATGGGGCGTAGACCCAGATGCTCCTTCTCTTATCTAAATTTTTATTCTAGCAGTTTTCAATCATCGTAAAGACCTTTTATCAAATCTCGCCACTTGTCTCTGTTCTGTGAAAGCAGCTCTATCTCACTGAGGGAGCCGATTCCTGCTGCTCTTGCCTCTCTCATCAATGTTCTTCCCAGTGTCGCTCAGGGTCGGCCTCTTTTTCTTTTACCTGTTGTTTCCCACATGAGGGCTTGCTTTGCTATTCGATTATTATCTCTTCTCATCACATGTCCAACATATGACCATCATCTTTTCTTGATCACTGAAGATATTAGTGGTTGATTGGCGATTTCTCTAATTTCCTCGTTTGTTTTGAATTCGTTCCACGCTATACCAAGTATTTTCCTTAGACATTTATTTTCCACTGCGTTCAACTATATATCCAAGAGTAAAAATTGGTTTAATAAAATGGCTGATGTTATAAGGATGGAAAATAACAATAAAGGTCTTTAGACTCAACTTCAAAAAGACAGCAGTAATGGTTGTATCAAAGAAAAAGACATCTTGTAAATGTACAATTAAAGTAAATGAGACACTATCAAAACAGATCAATGAATTCAAATGCCTGGGAACAATTCTTCAGATGGAAGATGTACAGCAGTGGTGAGGTGCAGGTACAGAAATCTGCATTCAAATATATCAGAAAAATAGAATGCAGCCCATTTTTGTCAATGAAAATAATAAAAAGATTTCTGCAGAGTTATGTGGAGTTTACCTTGATACATGGATGTGGATCATGGACATGGAAGACAGACAAGAAAATTGTTGTTGCAGTCCAATTCGAACAAGATATACTAAGAGTAAATAAACAGATGAGTGATAAGTACAGCACGATAGTACAAAATAGATATAATACTACCGAGAAAATACATGGCATCCAGGAGCAGTGGGAAATGCTCAAACAATCGATTCAACAAACATCAAAAGAAGTAATACCAGTGACTAAAAGAATCAACAAAAAGAAATGGATGACAGAAGAAATATTACAACTAATGGACGAAAGAAGAAAACATAAGAAAGAAGAACGGACATACAAAATATTGCACAAAGAGATCCAAAACAAGTGCAGAGAAGCAAAGGAAGGATGGTTAAAACAGAAATGTGAAGAAATGGAAAAACAACAAAAGAAAGACTCAAAATTTATGCACAATCAGTTAAATGAACTAACAGGAAGAAAATAAGTCAAAGTTTCAGGATGTGTTAAGTCAAAGGAAGGAAATATAATAATGGGATAGGAGAAGACAATAGAAAGATTGACAGAATATATCAGTCAACTCTATGATGATGAAAGACCAGAGCTAAACAATTCAAACAAAGACACAGGACCACCAATTATGCAGAGTGAAGTGGAGGACACAATTCAACACATGAAAAGAGGCAAAGCTCCAGGTCCTGACAATATAACAATAGAAGAGATAAATGCATTAGGAGAGCTGGGAGTACAAGTCATAACAAAATTACTCAATGACATATATAACACTGGACATATACCCGAAGATCTACTAAAATCTATCTTTGTAGCCATACCGAAGAAGTCAGGTACTTGTGAAGACCATCGCACTATTAGTCTCATGAGACATATGACTAAAATATTACTAAGAATCATCATGAGACGTGTAAGGAACAAAATAAAACCAGAAATAAGTGAGGAACAATGTGGATTTGTGAAAGGAAAGGGCACCAATAATGCAATATACATATTAAGAACATTGATAGAAAGATCCATAGAGGTAAAGAAAGATCTATATATGTGCTTTATAGACTACACGAAAGCATTTGACAAAGTAAAGCACGTGGGAGTAATCAATATGCTGGAGAAATTAAACATTGATGGCAAAGATCTGCGAATCATAAAAAAACATGTACTGGCAACAAACAGCAGCTATACGAATTAACAACCAAACAGGACAATTCCAATTTATAAAACAAGGAGTCAGACAAGGCTGTGTTCTGTCGCCGGATTTGTTTTCACTTTACGGCGAATATATTATGAGATCAATAGTAGATAAAAAAGGAATTGAAGTCAACGGTCACAACATAAATAATTTGTGATATGGGGATGACACAGTCTTAATAGCAGAGACAGAGAACGAACTACAAGAAATGATAGACATAATAGTAAAAGAAAGCAACAAGAAAGGTCTCAGTCTAAATAGTAAGAAAACAGAAGTAATGGTTATATCGAAGAAACAATCATCACCATCATGCAGCATAAAAATAAACGAGACAAATCTGAAACAAGTGCAACGTTTCAAATACTTGGGCACAATAATAACATCAGATGGGAGATACACCACAGAAATAAAAAGCAGAATAGCTCAGGCCAAAATAGCATTTCAGAAAATGAAAAATATCTGATGCAACAAATCTATGTCAATAACAATTAGAAAGAGAGTTCATCGGTGCTATATAGAATCAATTCTGACCTATGGAAGCGAATCATGGACAGTAGACAAACAAACGAAAAGACGATTAGAGGCCACAGAGATGGGATTTCTCAGAAGAATGTTGAAAGTTCCCTGGATAACTAAAAAGACTAATGAGGAAGTTCTCAAAGAGGCCAACACAAAGAGGCCAACACAAAGAGGGAGCTCTTTAAAAACATCAGAAAGAAGCAATCAACATTTTTTCGGGCACATCATGAGAAGAGGAAAGTTGGAATACTTGGTTACACTGGCAAATTAAAAGAAAGAGAGATCGTGGACGTCAAAGAGAGAAAATACTGGATAGCTTGGTGTCATGGCATGGAAAACAGTCAACAATAGAACTGATACGATGCACTGTAGATAGAAGATTGTGGAGGGACATGATCACCTACGCCAACTGGTAAGGCACATGATGATGAGTCCACAGAAATATGATTTTACAGAAGAATGTTGAGACTACAATGGAAGTCAAAAAGTGTAATGATGATGTTCTAAAAACATCAAAACAAATAACACCAAGGCTAAAACTAAGAATAGCAAAATGTTACATCTTCTCAATATTTCTATATGGTGCAGAAACATGGACATTAGACACGAAAACAGAACAGAAAATTAAATCTTTGAAATGTGGATATATAGAAGAATAGGTAGAATTGGATGGAAGGAAAAGAAAACAAACGATGAAGTCTTAAAACAAATACAAATGAAAAGAGAACTACTAAACACAATTAGAACAAGACAAATGGGATTTTTGGGGCATGTTAAAAGACATAACAGCCTAATAAAAGTAATATTGGAAGGGAAAATACAAGGTAAAAGAGGCAGACCAAGACTAACATGGACGAGTAACATCAAAAGATGGACAAATAAACCTATGACAATCAATCTGCACCGTCAAAGCAAGAGAATGAGTGGAATGGCGCTCCATGGTAGCCAACCTCCTATGCGGAGACGGCACTCAATGATGATGATGAGAAATCGATGCAACAATGCTCGTCAAATCAGTGGACAGTTGTCGCCATTACTTTCCAACCAAATAGTAACACTAGAGGCGAATTGGCCACTGTACAAAACAATTTTCATTCTAAAGTCGTGCTACAAATTCTTTGATAACACTCAAGAACAATAGGCAAAATAATCACCACCGATAGTTAATTAATCACAATAATTAAATGTGGTAGACCCACGACAGGAAATAGCCTGAGAGATTACATAAGAAGTGAAGAACTGAGAAAAATCTAGGAATAATTACCGTCATTGAATATATACAGAAACAACAGATACAATGGTTGGTCACATAATATGACAAAGATCAACGAGCCTTCAACAAAAACTACAAGAACACCAGATTCAAGGGTCAACCATAAATTGATCTATTGATGGAAAATTAGAAACACTAGGAAACATAACAGCAGCAGAAGAGCAAAAGGTGGCAAATGTATATCTCCTTTTGACGCCGGAAGTCTGATATTGCAGGAAACAATAAGCAGACAAGAAGACTTACGTGGTGTTGTGTTCGCTGTAGTAGTGGCATTCACATCCCTCTGGCAGATGAAAGGAAGTAGAAAGTTACATTGAGACAAGGGGTGCCACTTCATGCCAGCGTTGACTACAAATGTAAACAAAAAACAAAAAACAAACCATAACGATATGCAAAACTGTAATAGCACAAATTACTGGTGAAATCTGTATAACAAAATCATGTTAAAAAATCACATGGAAAACAATCTTTAATATAACATGAAATCAACTAAAAAACAACACTGACTCAAGCTAATATGTAGCTTGAGACCAAAGTGAAATGTAAAATGAAATTATGTTGAAATTTAACCTGCTGAAACCAGTGGCGTATACTGGTTTTGGGGTCTGGGCTACCACTGACATAATAAATAAAGACATACATTATATTCAGTAGGCTAACATGAAGTAATATTTGCTAATGACATCACTACATTTTAAATTACTTACTTATTTATATGTAAATTCTATCCGTCTTATTTGGGACGAAAATGTCTTGATCACTTTGTCATTGAAAGTACTGTTGGGTTGGCTTCTAAGTCTCTGAAGGAATGATTTCTCAATGGACATTATTGCCAAACCAGATAAGCGTTCTTGTGTCTGAGTTGAGCGACAATAAGATTTGATTCTCTTAAGAGCAGAAAAAGTTCTTTCTACAGATGCTGATGCGCTTAACGTAGTTATAAATAGGTTAGGAAATTCCGGTAATCAGACATAGTTTCATTCTCACTTTGTGACGATTCTGATTGGCTAGAGCTAAAAAATAACCCATGAAACCGCAGTAGTGTAGAGGTAGCTTAGCCGTATAATTTTGACGGGAATTTTTGAATGTGAAGGTCATTAATTCAAAGTCTTAGAGAAGAGAAATGTACCGCTGCTGATTAGCGGTTTCATGTACTTTTTTTTTTATAGTAGTTTCGGTCTCATTCACAGACGTTTTAGTGGCCATGGGAAAACCTTGCTTTAATAAATGCAAACCAAAGCAAATAAATCATATTGGCTTACGAAATGTGTAATAGAATAGTCGAAAATTTGTAATATAACTGTGAAAAAAATAATAAATTATCATTTCCTTTTGTATTTCGTTAATATGTTCAAGCTACCGGCGGTAGCATTGAGAAAATACGCCACTAGCTGAAACATAATTAGAGAAATCTCCATTCAACCACTAATATCTTCAGTAATAAAGAAAAGACGATGGTCATATGTTGGACATGTGATGAGGAGATATAGTAATAGAATAGCAAAGCAAGCCCTCATGTGGGAAACAACAGGTAAGAGGAAAAAAGGTCGACCCAGAGAGAGACACTGAGAAGAACATTGATCAGAGAGGAAAGAGCAGCAGAAATCGACTCCCTCAATGAGATAGAGCTGCTTGCACAGAACAAAGACAAATGGCGAGATTTGTTAAAAGATCTCTACAAGGATTGAAAACTGCTGGAATCAAAATTTAGATAAGAGAAATAGTCTGAGTCTATGCCCTATAGGCCGGCTACGGCTCGAAAGGTCAATAGATAGACAGACAGACAGACAGATAGACAGACAGACAGACAGACAGACAGACAGACAGACAGACAGACAGACAGACAGATAGATAGATAGATAGATAGATAGATAGATAGATAGATAGATAGATAGATAGATAGATAGATAGATAGATAGATAGATAGATAGATAGATAGATAGATAGATAGATAGATAGATAGATAGATAGATAGATAGATAGATAGATAGATTGGTTGATTGATTGATTGATTGATTGATTAATTGGCAGATAGAAATATAGCATATTGCTATGTTTAGATGTGCAGTGAATCTAAGCTAAGCTTGAATGTGAAGTTATATTTTTCTGTCTTCTTTTGCTTTAGATAAATAGCGATGGGGGCCTCGGTAGCCTAGTTGGGAAAACCACCCGACTAGACTACCGACGTTCGGACAACCCGTGTTCGATTCCCGCTGGGAGCAGTGTGAGTTGTACTCGTGGTTGGAATAAAAAAAAAAATACCCCCATGGTCGACCCAGCCGTTGGCAGAAATGGGTACCAGGGTATATTATCCTGGGAAGGTGAGGAATGTCGCTTCGCATCTGAGTTTCGATGCTTGAGGCTACACTATACAGAAATATCCGAACATTTCTGGATAGGCGGCCGAGCACATATGGGTATATACTCGCGTGCTAAGACGCCGGTTCAAGTCTCGTACTTTACCTTTACCTTTAGCCATCTCATCTTCAAGCTTGCGGCTAATAGAAAGTCCCCAACTCTCCGATCGACAGCAGGTCCTCAGAGTTTGGTTCTATGTAAAGTTTGGTTCTATGTAAAGTTTGGTTCTATGTAAAGTTTGGTTCTATGTAAAGTTTGGTTCTATGTAAAGTTTGGTTCTATGTAAAGTTTGGTTCTATGTAAAGTTTGGTTCTATGTATGGTTTAAAAAGTAAAAAGTAAAGTACCCCCGTCACGCCAAGTGGCGTATAGGGAAATATGGTGTTAGTGACCCTATATTTTACAGACCTTCAGCACATGATTTTTGGGGTAATGTGGTCAGTATTACGCCCGTGCTGATTTACTTTCCCAGAAAAAATCCGGTACCCATTTAAGGCTGGGTGAACCCGGAAGCCGTCGGTTGGGATCGAACCCTACCCCTTATCCGTGGTAGTCCAGTTCACTAACCACTAAGCTATCGCGGCTCCCATGTATGGTTTAGTTCTATGTAAAGTTTGGTTCTATGTAAAGTTTGGTTCTATGTAAAGTTTGGTTCTATGTAAAGTTTGGTTCAATGTAAAGTTTGGTTCTATGTAAAGTGTATTTTGGCTAAAACTGCTGGCACAGTACATCACAACATGGACATTTCTGAGTTCATGTTCCGTGTTATGTTCTCCAATGTCACAGCTATGCTGTCAACCTCTTCACACCACTTCTCCAATGTCACAGCTATGCTGTCAACCTCTTCACACCACTTCTCCAATGTCACAGCTATGCTGTCAACCTCTTCACACCACTTCTCCAATGTCACAGCTATGCTGTCAACCTCTTCACACCACTTCTCCAATGTCACAGCTATGCTGTCAACCTCTTCACACCACTTCTCCAGTGTCACAGCTATGCTGTCAACCTCTTCACACCACTTCTCCAGTGTCACAGCTATGCTGTCAACCTCTTCACACCACTTCTCCAGTGTCACAGCTATGCTGTCAACCTCTTCACACCACTTCTCCAATGTCACAGCTATGCTGTCAACCTCTTCACACCACTTCTCCAATGTCACAGCTATGCTGTCAACCTCTTCACACCACTTCTCCAGTGTCACAGCTATGCTGTCAACCTCTTCACACCACTTCTCCAGTGTCACAGCTATGCTGTCAACCTCTTCACACCACTTCTCCAGTGTCACAGCTATGCTGTCAACCTCTTCACACCACTTCTCCAGTGTCACATAGATGCTGTCAACCTCTTCACACCACTTCTCCAATGTCACAGCTATGCTGTCAACCTCTTCACACCACTTCTCCAATGTCACAGCTATGCTGTCAACCTCTTCACACCACTTCTCCAATGTCACAGCTATGCTGTCAACCTCTTCACACCACTTCTCCAATGTCACAGCTATGCTGTCAACCTCTTCACACCACTTCTCCAATGTCACAGCTATGCTGTCAACCTCTTCACACCACTTTTCCAATGTCACAGCTATGCTGTCAACCTCATCACGCCACTTTTCCAATGTCACAGCTATGCTGTCAACCTCTTCACGCCACTTCTCCAATGTCACAGCTATGCTGTCAACCTCTTCACGCCACTTTTCCAATGTCACAGCTATGCTGTCAACCTCTTCACACCACTTCTCCAATGTCACAGCTATGCTGTCAACCTCTTCACACCACTTTTCCAATGTCACAGCTATGCTGTCAACCTCTTCACACCACTTTTCCAATGTTACAGCTATGCTGTCAACCTCTTCACACCACTTTTCCAATGTTACAGCTATGCTGTCAACCTCTTCACACCACTTCTCCAATGTCACAGCTATGCTGTCAACCTCTTCACACCACTTTTCCAATGTTATAGCTATGCTGTCAACCTCTTCACACCACTTTTCAGGCCCCAATGCTCATTTATGACTCACAAGACAAAATGCTTGTCTCTTTTCATTCGAGATGTTCATTTGATCTTTACATTTTTTGCCATTCAATTTTCTGTTTTATAAGGTGCCAGCATGAATGAGTGAGACTGTGATATGGGGTTAACTTTGCCAGTTCGTTTCCTCTAATGTGCAGATATTACTTGTAGCACCACCATCTTGTTTATGGTGAGAATATAAAGGCTGCATCAGAGGTGCTTTGGAAAGTTCTGAAAATGTAGTCAAAAATAGAAAATGTGGAGTATACATCCAACACAATGAAACCACTTGTATATAGTTCCTCCAAGTGGAAGAATATTAAAACAGGTGAATGAATTTAAATATTTGGGAACTTTGTTAACCTCAGACGGAAGATGTACAAAAGAGGTGAGATGGAGAATGGCTCAGGTAAAAGCAGCTTTCCAAAAAATGAGGAAGATACTATGCAATCCATTTTTGACAATAGAAACAAGAAAAAGAGATCTTAAATGTTACATAGAGCCAGTCTTAACATATGGATGCGAATCATGGACAATAGGACAACAGATAAGAAAATAGTCTGAATAAATAGAAAAGAGTCTGCAGAAATGTGGTTTTACAGAAGAATGTTGAGAATACCATGGACAGCTAAGAAGAGTAATGAAAACGTTCTGAGAGAGGTCAAAGCAAAAAGAGAGCTAATTTCCAATATTAGGAAGAAACAATCATCATTTTTTGACCATGTAATGAGAAGAGAACAGCTGGAATATATTGTAACAACTTGGAAAATTGAGGGACGAAGAGATAGAGGGAAGCAAAGAGAAAAGATACCTGATAGCTTAAGAGAATGGCTTGGCAGAAGGTCAACAACAGAAATGATAAATAGCTGCCGAGATCGAAAATTGTGGAGAGACATGATCCCCTACGCCAGTAGGCCCGGTACATGATGATGATGATAGTTCCTCAATAAACAAATGAAAAGACAATTAAGAGGCCACAGAGATGGGATTTCTCAGAAAAATGTTGAAAGTTTCCTGGAAAGCTGTAAATACCAACAAGAAAATTGTCAATGAGGCCTGTTAGCAATCACCAATATAGTTGACAAAGAGAATGCTCCTAAAGCTGCAAAATGGGCTGGGCTTAAGGGCAGTGGTTGTTATCTATGTAGATTTCATGGCTGATAAAAATCTGGTTCTTGTTTGTGCCAGACACGCGGAAGTAAGAAGAAATGAACGACAGATTAGAGTGTCACTGGATGTTGTGGGGGAATGAATGTGTAAAAGACCGGACTGACTGGTTGCTGACCAGACTGACTAGTTGCTGACCAGACTGACTAGTTGCTGACCAGACTGACTAGTTGCTGACCAGACTGACTAGTTGCTGACCAGACTAACATGCTATCAAACAGATTTAATGTACAGAGAAAAACATGTGAAATGAGTGATGATATAGTCTATTCTTGAATCATCTGTAACATCTACTCATTGTTAACCTTGATGCATCTCTGAATGTGATTTCAGCAAACAATATACAGCACAATGCATGCAATTAAATAAATAATAGATTAATCTTTTTTTTATATACCACTAGACAAAAAAATATAATTCAGATACAGGTGTGATAACGTGTACAGAAAGTGTGTCACATTGATAACACCTGTCCTTACGTGCATTGATGTAAACACAATCTCTCTTGTTTGGGTTGTTGGTGGAGGATCCAAAGTTTTGATATGTCCCAAGCACTGGCCCTCCCACCCATTGCCATGGTCCATTAGTCACATTGTTATCTGACAGGCAGAAAGAGTATCCTTCTTGTTTGTTTATTGTCAATACAATATTTAGTTACATGATTAAGATGAGAGAGAGAGAGAGAGAGAGAGAGATTCCTTCAGATGAGCTGTGGTAATAACAAGGAATTATACAATGGACATTCAATGAGATGATGACATTCAGTTTGAAAGGCAGGACAACTTGGGGTTTCTAAAAGATAACAAAGTTGAAAGTTGCAGCATAGTTTAGTGGCATGGCGGTGGGCAGACAATATAAAGACAAGTAAGGGGGTAAAAGTGGAGGCACAATATAGATGAGACTTACCTGCAAGATTAGATAGCTTGCTACTGCATGCTATGATCAAACCTACACCAGTTTCTGTTCATTCAGTATGTTCACCTATCGCTATTCCTCATCATCTTCCACCCCTGGAGGGATGTTACGTGGACATGGATGTATGTGGTCTACATCTGCTATATCTGTACTTGTTGATCTAACACATGTAGACATGGATGTATGTGGTCTACATCAATCTGCTATATCTGTACTTGTTGATCTAACACATGTAGACATGGATGTATGTGATCTACATCTGATATATCTGTACTTGTTGATCTAACACATGTAGACATGGATGTATGTGGTCTACATCTGCTATATCTGTACTTGTTGATCTAATACATGTAGACATGGATGTATGTGGTCTACATCAATCTGCTATATCTGCACTTGTTGACCTAAAACATTTGTCTCCAACAAGCCATATTTAGATATCAGGATGTCTGCCACCTCGATCCGCGCTTGCTTAGCCTGACTAATTAGTGTCAGAGTAACCGCTGGGAGGTGGAGTAGGTTTCTGACCAGGCACTGACTGCTTGTTATCAACTCAAAGCAATTGAATGTGGGATGCTGGCTGTATTTTTTTTTGTAAATGAAAGAGTTCAATAAATAAGTTGATGTGATGTAACAATTCTGTGTTGATGTTTTTATCACGTGATATGTTGTCCTGTTGTGACAAAGTTGCAACTGCTGCCTCCAACTAAGGTCGTTAAAGGTTTGACATGTTCTGAGTTTTGTATTTCAGTCTTACACATAAACATGTATCACCGGTACACTCCAAGATGTACAAGTGACTGTCCTTGCTACATGTCTGTAGTGGCAAGTGGCGTCGGACAAATCAGAATGAATGCATTATTGAAGTATCACATGTCATTGGTTTTATTGGGTTTTTTCCCGTGGATCATGTGGTAGGATACAATATGTGGGTCCTTGTTGCTTGATAGCAAAGTTCTTCAAACATAAAGAGTTGAGAATGTCTGTCCTTGTGCTGCCATTGGCTTCAACAGATAATATTTGGATATTTTCTACAGAAAAGCATATGCTGTGAAAATATTTGTAATGTGTTCTTATCCATTCATTTCCGGCTTGCAGGAGCTACTAAGTGCTCTGTGTCACCGTGAGCTGTGCGTTTCATCCGCTTTGATCGTTTTTCGATATTCCGATTGATTACGATGAATGCTGATATCGTATGACGGGGATCATATGGCTGTGTTCACTTTCTGTGCGGTTTCGCCTTATGTCGTTTGGCGTGTGCTGAGATTGCTATGATGGGGATTGCAGCTATCTTTATTTATTTGGGAGATCAAATATTAATTCAGATGATTCCACTGGAAGGGACGGTTTAATTCGTTTGCAGTGATACCGGGGCCTTCCATAACCATCCATTTCATCTTAAACATACTCACTCACTCACAATACTTGAAAACAAGCTGACAAATCACACTTACTTAATTAGCATGACAAATCAGAAAAGTGGACTTCCGTTTCCAAGATGGTGGAATGCATTTCATGTTCTCTCGATCGCTGCAGAAATTGCATTTGGGGCTGATTAATTTCGGCTCTCCAGTGCAATTTTTTTCTGCGTTAAAGTCAAAATGATGTTCTACTTAACAAATCTGCGCCGATGATGATGATTCATACACACGTAAATATTCCGTTTTGGCAAGTCAAGTGTTGTGAATGCGACCTTCCACCGTCTAGAGTTGATATGCGGTTTACGTCAACACATTGAGTGCTGTTCAAAGGTCGTGTGACGTTGGAATTGTTTGTCGCAAATTATTTACATGTTACAACTCATTAATGTGGACTGTTCTGCCATGTCAACCGACATTTTTCACTTTATGGATTTTGCAACATGTTTCGTTCGTTGTAGGCTGCATTCACTAGAGTAATCGATAATGGGCGCAGCCGTTGTTGTGTGTGCTACGTCATCATAATGGCTCGTTGTATATCCCTAGGCCTGCCCTACGCTAATGTTGAAAGCGAAATGACGGACTTTGCTCCTGAACTTGCAGCACCGGAATGACTCTCGGAGTTTCATGTTAGTCAGGAAGGATGTTGTCTAGATTCAAGAGGGCTACTGTGAGATCAAAGGAGCCGCGATAGCTCAGTGGTTAGTGAACTGGACTACAAAGGACAAGGGGTAGGGTTCGATCCCAACCGACGGCTTCCGGGTTCACCCAGCCTTAAATGGGTACCGGATTTTTTTTCTGGGAAATTGAAGCGGCACGGGCGTAATACCGACCACATTACCCCAAAAATCACGTGCCGAAGGTCTGTAAAATTTATGGTCACTAACACCATATTCCCTATACGCCACTTGGCGTGACGGGGGTACTTTACTTTTTTTTTACTGTGAGATCAGTGGTACACATGCTTGCTGCTTGTTTGCTTGATCCGTTCGCCTGATCACTAAAAGAGTACACCTCTTCATCATCCACCATTAAAAGGACGTTAAGTGGGCGTGCCTGCGTTGTGTTGTGGCTTGCAGTATATCTGTGATATTTGCGCCTTTCGGCCCACTACATCCGATTTCAGCATGATATTTTTGAGTACCGGATTGTCTTCCCTCTTCGATCCCTACTCGCGTGGCCAGACTAGACAGGTTAGTCTGTTAAAAGAGGCACCACGGAGAGGTGGAACAGGGTCCGGATGGTTCCGGTTCACCGATACTGGCGCAAGCTCTGGTGCTGTGAGGTGCGTCTTCGCCTTCGGGTAGACATGTGATTTTATAATTTCAATATGTGGTTTATAATTTCACAAATTCACATTGCGGGAAGATCTTACGGTCTGTTGTTTGATGTGCGAGGGGGATAATCTGACGACTAACTGTGTTTTATGTGTTCGGAATTGGAGTCAAAAACGATGTCCTCACATCATCAAGCGAAATACATTTTACAAAATATGACGATCATAATCTTCAGGAGGATGTGAACTTCCGGTCAATATGGTGGAAAGGCGGCAGGAACAATTGAAGGCTATGTCTGAAAAGTGTTCCTTGTTGCAGTTTTCTCATATTCCAAGTCCGGCTTGTTGCAGGAGCTACTGAGTTAAGTGCTATATGTTAAGTAACATAATGAACATTTGAGCAGATAGAAGTTAATCATTAAATACTTTAAAAAGCTCCATGCACATAGCTAAAATGGCATTAGTGGCCATGTTTTTCAATGACCAGCTACACGTTTCATGGGAAGTATGGAAGGTTGAATACCAGGCAAACTCTACTTTCCCGGAAAAAATCTGGTATCCATTTAAGGCGAAGTGAACCTAGGAGCCATCAATGAGGATAGAAACTAACTTATTATTCTAACCACTGAGCTTCCCAGTATATACAGATAGTCTTCCCAGTATATACAGATAGTCTTCCCAGTATATACAGATAGTCTTTCCTGTATATACAGATAGTCTTCCCTGTACAGATAGTCTTCCCTGTACAGATAGTCTTCCCAGTATATACAGGTAGTCTTCCCTGTACAGATAGTCTTCCCTGTACAGACAGTCTTCCCTGTACAGATAGTCTTCCCTATACAGATAGTCTTCCCTGTACAGACAGTCTTCCCTGTACAGATAATCTTCCCTGTATATACAGACAGTCTTCCCTGTAGAGACAGTCTTCCCTGTACATATAGTCTTCCCTGTACAGATAGTCTTCCCTGTATGTACAGATAGTCTTCCCTATACAGATAGTCTTCCCTGTACAGACAGTCTTCCCTGTACAGATAGCCTTCCCTGTACAGATAGTCTTCCCTGTACAGATAGTCTTCCCTGTGTGTACAGTCTTCCCTGTACAGATAGTCTTCCCTGTACAGATAGTCTTCCCTGTACAGACAGTCTTCCCCGTACATATAATTTTCCCTGTACAGATAGTCTTCCCTGTATGTATAGATAGTCTTCCCTGTACAGATAGTCTTCCCTGTACAGATAGCCTTCCCTGTACAGATAGTCTTCCCTGTAAGTATAGATAGTCTTCCCTGTATGTATAGATAGTCTTCCCTGTACAGATAGTCTTCCCTGTACAGATAGTCTTCCCTGTATAGATAGTCTTCCCTGTATGTATAGATAGTCTTCCCTGTACAGATAGTCTTCCTGTACAGATAGTCTTCCCTGTAAGTATAGATAGTCTTCCCTGTATGTATAGATAGTCTTCCCTGTACAGATAGTCTTCCCTGTACAGATAGTCTTCCCTGTATAGATAGTCTTCCCTGTATGTATAGATAGTCTTCCCTGTACAGATAGTCTTCCTGTACAGATAGTCTTAAGTTGCTCTGCATTAATAATTCTTCATTACCATCATAACTTCACTGCCATCAACTATCACACAGAGCTCGCAGTGCACAATATTTTCAATCTTAGTCTGGGAGTCAATGCCTGCTGTTCTTGTATTTCTATCAGTGAGTAATATCTCTTGAGGTCAGCCTCATTTTATTGTTCTTGTTGTCTCCCATTTGAGGTCTTGCTGTGTTATATTTTTAAATTTTATTATTTCTTCTCATCGTATAAATGACGTATGTCCACCTTCATTTCTTGATTATAGATGAGATTGTTGACTGCATGGCTATTTCTCTTATTTCTGCACTACTCTTGTAAACAATTAGATTGATCTAAATAATTTTTTGCTATATTATTGGTGCATCCATTATCTATTTATCTATTGACCTTTCGAACCGCAGCCGGCCCATAGGGCATACACCCGGATACTCTTTCTTTTATCTAAATTTTTATTCTAGCAGTTTTCAATCCTTGTAAAGATCTTTTATCAAATCTCGCCATTTGTCTCTGTTCTGTGCAAGTAACTCTATCTCATTGTGGGAGCAGATTCCTGCTGCTCTTGCCTCTCTGATCAGTGTTCTTCTCAGTGTCTCTCTGAGTCGGCCTCTTTTCCAACCTGTTGCTTCCTACATGAGAGTATCCATTATCCACATAGTTAATTTGTCATGGGAAACAATACACAAATGAGGCACATATAAATGATAACGTTGTAGGTACACCTAGATTCTGTCAACTTAGAGGAATTGCGCGGGGGGGGGGGGGGGGGGGGAGGGGGCGAAAGATTAGGATAAACCTGTCCATCGTCTACTTTAACATCTGAACATGAATTAACAAAAACATCTCTGACCAGTCAGTCCAATCCAGAAAATTTGTGTGACAGAAGTCTTTGACACATCGGCTATGTATGGTTGCAGTGCATCATGGACAATTTGTCTGCAGAAAATCAATCACAAGAACAATTTATCTTTATCCTACCAGGGAAACTTCTCAAATGTGTAAATGATGACGCAAATAAAGGATTTATCATGAACAGGTATAACTGATGACGCAAATAAAGGATTTATCATGAACAGGTATAACTGATGACGCAAATAAAGGATTTATCATGAACAGGTATAACTGATGACGCAAATAAAGGATTTATCATGAACAGGTATAACTGATGACGCAAATAAAGGATTTATCATGAACAGGTATAACTGATGACGCAAATAAAGGATTTATCATGAACAGGTATAACTGATGACGCAAATAAAGGATTTATCATGAACAGGTATAACTGATGACGCAAATAAAGGATTTATCATGAACAGGTATATATGTATATGGCCCTTTTCGTCTTGTCAGACGGTCTAGTGGAGGCTATTGCGTATTTTTTTGAGGTATTGTTTTTGCCGAACAGCTTCTCTCGTGGCTAATTCTACCAATGTTTGACAAACACACGCGGTCACATAATGAACAGGTCAGGCTCGCTGGTCCACAGGGTTTACCATCCTTTTTCATGAGTCTCTTCTTTTCTAAGTCCTGTCTTAGCACAGTCTCAAATGTTGTTATACCGTTCCTTATACGTGCTCTCCATGATGTGCGATCACTTGCCAGATGTTGCCAGTCGTTTTCACAGATGGAGAAGTCTTTCAGAGATGATTTGCAGATATCTCTATATCGTAGTTTAGGTTTGCCGATTTGTCGTTTTCCGTGTTTTAGCTCGCCATATAGTATTTGTCTAGGAATGCGTTTTTCTTCCATCCGTTGGACATGCCCAGCCATCTTAGCCTTCGACTTCTGAGCATCGACATGATTGTTAGTTATGCCATTGCTGGGGTCTGGCGGGGGTGGAGGGGGGGGGGGGGAGTTCCTGGTTTAGTGCACGACTAGTTGATTCTACTAGAACGTGACTACTTATAATTTTTAAAAAAATAGATATCCGTGTGTAGTAACTTAGAATCTCACCGTAAATTACTAGACACAGTTGAAAGTTTGTGATATTCCCGCTAACGAAAGTTCTAGATACAAAAGAGAGTTCTAATAAAAAAATAAAAATCTTCAACTCCAATGTTAAGTCAGTACTATTATATGGCTGTGAAACACGGAGAACAACACAATTGACAATCATGAAGATACAGACTTTCATTAATGGAGGCTTACGCAGAATAAAAGGATGGAAATGGCAGGACAAAATCACTAACATAGAATTATGGAAATGTACCAGTCAAATACCAGTGGATAAAGAGATACAGCGAAGACGATGGCGCTGGATTGGACACACACTGCGGAAGTCAACTGAGAGTATTACACATCAGGCCCTTTTTTGGAATTCTCAGGAGAAAAGACAAAGAGGAAGACCACAGAATTCTTGGAGAAGACAAATAGAAGCAGAGATGAAGATGATGGGGAAGACATGGAATGATCTTAAAAGAATGGCAAGAAACAGAACGACTTGGAAAGTGTTTGTTGAAGACATATGCTCCACAGGGAGCTGAAAGTGTTTGTTGAAGACTTATGCTCCACAGGGAGCTGAAAGTGTTTGTTGAAGACTTATGCTCCACAGGGAGCTGAAAGTGTTTGTTGAAGACCTGTGCTCCACATGGAGCTGAAAGTGTTTGTTGAAGACCTATGCTCTACTGGGAGCTGAAAGTGTTTGTTGAAGACCTATGCTCCAAAGGGAGCTGAAAGTGTTTGTTGAAGACGTATGCTCCACTGGGAGCTGAACGTGTTTGTTGAAGACCTGTGCTCTACAGGGAACTGAAAGTGTTTGTTGAAGACCTATGCTCCACAGGAAGCTGAAAGTGTTTGTTGAAGACCTATGCTTTACAGGGAGCTGAAAGTGTTTGTTGAAGACCTATGCTCTACAGGGAGCTGAAAGTGTTTGTTGAAGACCTATGCTCTACAGGGAGCTGAAAGTGTTTGTTGAAGACCTATGCTCCACAGGGAGCTGAAAGTGTTTGTTGAAGACCTATGCTCCACAGAGAACTGAAAGTGTTTGTTGAAGACCTATGCTCCACAGGGAACTGAAAGTGTTTGTTGAAGACCTATGCTCCACAGGGAACTGAAAGTGTTTGTTGAAGACCTATGCTTTACAGTGAGCTGAAAGTGTTTGTTGAAGACCTATGCTCCACAGGGAACTGAAAGTGTTTGTTGAAGACATATGCCCCACAGGGAACTGAAAGTGTTTGTTGAAGACCTATGCTCCACAGGGAGCTGAAAGTGTTTGTTGAAGACCTATGCTCCACATGGAACTGAAAGTGTTTGTTGAAGACCTATGCTCCACAGGGAGCTGAAAGTGTTTGTTGAAGACCTATGCTCCACAGGGAACTGAAAGTGTTTGTTGAAGACCTATGCTCCACAGGGAACTGAAAGTGTTTGTTGAAGACCTATGCTTTACAGGGAGCTGAAAGTGTTTGTTGAAGACCTATGCTCCACAGGGAACTGAAAGTGTTTGTTGAAGACCTATGCTCCACAGGGAACTGAAAGTGTTTGTTGAAGACCTATGCTCCACAGGGAGCTGAAAGTGTTTGTTGAAGACCTATGCTCCACAGGGAACTGAAAGTGTTTGTTGAAGACCTATGCTCCACAGGGAGCTGAAAGTGTTTGTTGAAGACCTATGCTCCACAGCGAGCTGAAAGTGTTTGTTGAAGACCTATGCTCCACAGGGAGCTGAAAGTGTTTGTTGAGGACCTATGCTCCACAGGGAGCTGAAAGTGTTTGTTGAAGACCTATGCTCCACAGGGAGCTGAAAGTGTTTGTTGAAGACCTATGCTCCACAGGGAGCTGAAAGTGTTTGTTGAAGACCTATGCTCCACAGGGAGCTGAAAGTGTTTGTTGAAGACCTATGCTCCACAGGGAGCTGAAAATGTTTGTTGAAGACCTATGCTCCACAGGGAGCTGAAAGTGTTTGTTGAAGACCTATGCTCCACAGCGAGCTGAAAGTGTTTGTTGAAGACCTATGCTCCACAGGGAGCTGAAAAGGTAGAAGATAAGTCATTTATTTGTACAACACGAGAACGTCAAAGAATTTACTCACTGTGGTCCTGAACTCAATCCACTGATTCCAAGTCAGATATTTTTAGTCTCTAACTAAAAAATGTGAGCTTGCCTAACTCAAAACTGTGAGCTTGTCTCTAACTCAAAACTGTGAGCTTGTCTCTAACTCAAAACTGTGAGCTTGTTTCTAACTCAAAACTGTGAACTTGTCTCTAACTCAAAACTGTGAACTTGTCTCTAACTGAAAACTGTGAGCTTGTCTCTAACTCAAAACTGTGAGCTTGTCTCTAACTCAAAACTGTGAACTTGTCTCTAACTCAAAACTGTGAACTTGTCTCTAACTCAAAACTGTGAACTTGTCTCTAACTCAAAACTGTGAACTTGTCTCTAACTCAAAACTGTGAGTTTGTAGAATAATTTAAGGAGCGTATTACAATTCCCATTAAATTTACTTTCATAAATTTGTTACTGGTACCACTCGTACGCAGGGATAAAACCCGATGGTGGTCAGTCTTATTGATAAATCATATCCACATCTTCAGACAAGCCCCTCAGTAATTTGAGAGTTTTGTTCTAGAGCTGGGCATTCTATCAAGAGCAGACACATATCTTCTCTTGTAACTATTACAGACAATTATCTTCACTTGTAACTATTACAGACAATTATCTTCACTTGTAACTATTACAGACAAATATCTTCTCTTGTAACTACTACAGACAAATATCTTCTCTTGTAACTACTACAGACAAACATCTTCTCTTGTAACTACTACAGAAAATATCTTCTCTTGTAACTACTACAGACAAATACCTTCTCTAGTAACTACTACAGACAAATATCTTCTCTTGTAATTACTACAGACAAATATCTTCTCTTGTAACTATCTACAGACAAATACCTTCTCTTGTAACTACTACGGACAAATATCTTCTCTTGTAACTATTACAGACAAATATTTTTCTTGTAACTATTACAGACAAATATCGTCTCTTGTAACTACTACAGACAAATATCTTCTCTTGTAACTATTACAGACAAATATCTTCTCTTGTAACTACTACAGACAAATATCTTCTCTTGTAACTATTACAGACAAATATCTTCTCTTGTAACTGTTACAGACAAATATCTTCTCTTGTAACTACTACAGACAAATACCTTCTCTTGTAACTACTACAGACAAATATCTTCTCTTGTAACTACTACAGACAAATACCTTCTCTTGTAACTACTACAGACAAATACCTTCTCTTGTAACTACTACAGACAAATATCTTCTCTTGTAACTACTACAGACAAATATCTTCTCTTGTAATTACTACAGACAAATACCTTCTCTTGTAACTACTACAGACAAATATCTTCTCTTGTAACTACTACAGACAAATACCTTTACTTGTAACTACTACAGACAAATATCTTCTCTTGTAACTACTACAGACAAATACCTTCTCTTGTAACTACTACAGACAAATACCTTCTCTTGTAACTATTACAGACAAATATCTTCTCTTGTAACTACTACAGACAAATACCTTCTCTTGTAACTACTACAGACAAATATCTTCTCTTGTAACTACGACAGACAAATACCTTCTCTTGTAACTACTACAGACAAATACCTTCCCTTGTAACTACTACAGACACATATCTTCTCTTGTAACTACTACAGACACATACCTTCTCTTGTAACTACTACAGACAAATATCTTCTCTTGTAACTACTACGAACAAATATCTTCTCTTGTAACTACTACGAACAAATATCTTCTCTTGTAACTACTACAGACAAACATCATCGAGTATGCCCTGGCAATTCTTACAGTCAGTACGACTCAAATTGATAGGCTGGAGAAAATACAAAATGAAGCCATGCGCATTATCTTGGGATGTACGAGGGACACTCCCTGTGTAGCAATGAGGTATCTTCTTGACTTTCCAACCATGGATGACAGAATCAAGATCTGAAGATTAGTACAGATACAGAGCATCCATTGCACCACGTGCTCAACACAGAGAAAGGTACCAGGCTAAAAAGAGGCAAATCATGGGTGGGCCGAGCAGAAGATGTCATCAAACAGGTCTGTGGGCTTACCAATATCAGCGTTGGTGAGGAGTGGATACCGGTGCCTACGTCATTCAAGGGGACTTTCTCATGTATTGTCACACTCGACAGGAAAAGTAGGGAACAGAACCCGGTCGTGGTTAATGCTGAGGTCAACGGTCTCATCTGCGATAACACCGATGAGAAAGATGCAGTCATCTATACAGACGGATCTGTAAGACGACACGAAAGAAGTGCATGGGCGTTTACAGCACGCTCAGCAGGCAGAATAGCCAAGGAAGACAGTGGTGCATACGCCATGACCACGAGTAGCATGACAATGGAGGTGATGGCAGTGACCAAGGCATTCAAATGGTTAGAGTCACAAGACTACACCCACGCATGTATACTGAGTGATTCGATCAGCCTGATAAAAAAAAAAGTGGAGGCGGGCTTTGTACGCATGCAATGGGTAGAGTCGTTGCAGAAATCCAAAATACGTAAGGTCACCTTTGTCTATGTCCCTGGACATGCGGGAGTACGGGGAAATGAGAGAGCGGACAGGTTGGCTAGCTGCGCTGTCGTTGAGGACGGGCAACCGATGGATCGGGCGGACATCATCAATGCCCTCCGAGATGTGGGAAGAGCACAGGACGTCGACAAACACAGATCAACGTCACTTCTTCGGATGATGGAAATGAGAGTTAAGATGGGCACAGCCAGAAATGAGAAACTTGGTGGCCGTGTAAGAAGACTTATCAACCAACATAGAACTGGAGTCGTCAGTCGCTGGACACTGAGGGAATTGCTGAGTAGGGGATCTGAGCACCTATGGACATGTTCGGAGTGCAATGATGATGACCCGCAAATAACTAAATAACTCAATAACTCAATCTTCTCTTGTAACTACTACAGACACATATCTTCTCTTGTAACTACTACAGACAAATATCTTCTCTTGTAATTACTACAGACAAATATCTTCTCTTGTAATTACTACAGACAAATAGCTTCTCTTGTAATTACTACAGACAAATATCTTCTCTTGTAACTACTACAGACAAATATCTTCTCTTGTAATTACTACAGATAAATATATTTTCTTGTAACTACTACAAATAAATATCTTCTCTTGTAACTACTACAGATAAATATCTTCTCTTGTAATTACTACAGACAAATATCTTCTCTTGGAACTACTACAGACACATATCTTCTCTTGTAACTACTACAGACACATATCTTCTCTTGTAATTACTACAGACAAATATCTTCTCTTGGAACTACTACAGACACATATCTTCTCTTGTAACTACTACAGACACATATCTTCTCTTGTAATTACTACAGACACATATCTTCTCTTGTAATTACTACAGACAAATATCTTCTCTTGTAACTACTACAGACACATATCTTCTCTTGTAATTACTACAGACAAATATCTTCTCTTGTAACTACTACAGACACATATCTTCTCTTGTAACTACTACAGACACATATCTTCTCTTGTAATTACT
Organism: Megaustenia siamemsis; assembly: GCA_032433765.1. Classification (NCBI taxonomy): domain Eukaryota; kingdom Metazoa; phylum Mollusca; class Gastropoda; order Stylommatophora; family Ariophantidae; genus Megaustenia; species Megaustenia siamemsis. Next base: position 2,790,009 of record JAVIAB010000105.1, read on the forward strand.
ACAGACAAATAGCTTATCTTGTAATTACTACAGACAAATATCTTCTCTTGTAACTACTACAGACACATATCTTCTCTTGTAACTACTACAGACAAACATCATCGAGTATGCCCTGGCAATTCTTACTGTCAGTACGACTCAAATTGATAGGCTGGAGAAAATACAAAATGAAGCCATGCGCATTATCCTGGGATGTACGAGGGACACTCCCTGTGTAGCAATGAGGTATCTTCTTGACTTTCCAACCATGGATGACAGAATAAAGATCTGAAGAGCACGAGCATACCTGAAGATTAGTACAGATACAGAGCATCCATTGCACCACGTGCTCAACACAGAGAAAGGTACCAGGCTAAAAAGAGGCAAATCATGGGTGGGCCGAGCAGAAGATGTCATCAAACAGGTCTGTGGGCTTACCAATATCAGCGTTGGTGAGGAGTGGATACCGGTGCCTACGTCATTCAAGGGGACTTTCTCATGTATTGTCACACTCGACACGAAAAGTAGGGAACAGAACCCGGTCGTGGTTAATTCTGAGGTCAACGGTCTCATCTGCGATAACACCGATGAGAAAGATGCAGTCATCTATACAGACGGATTTGTAATACGACACGAAAGAAGTGCATGGGCATTTACAGCACGCTCGGCAGGCAGAATAGCCAAGGAAGACAGTGGTGCATACGTCATAACCACGAGTAGCATGACAATGGAGGCGATGGCAGTGACCAAGGCATTCAAATGGTTAGAGTCACAAGACTACACCCACGCATGTATACTGAGTGATTCGATCAGCCTGATAAAAAAAAGTGGAGGCGGGCTTTGTACGCATGCAATGGGTAGAGTCGTTGCAGAAATCCAAAATACGTAAGGTCACCTTTGTCTATGTCCCTGGACATGCGGGAGTACGGGGAAATGAGAGAGCGGACAGGTTGGCTAGCTGCACTGTCGTTGAGGACGGGCAACCGATGGATCGGGCGGACATCATCAATGCCCTCCGAGATGTGGGAAGAGCACAGGACGTCGACAAACACAGATCAACGTCACTTCTTCGGATGATGGAAATGAGAGTTAAGATGGGCACAGCCAGAAATGAGAAACTTGGTGGCCGTGTAAGAAGACTTATCAACCAACATAGAACTGGAGTCGTCAGTCGCTGGACACTGAGGGAATTGCTGAGTAGGGGATCTGAGCACCTATGGACATGTTCGGAGTGCAATGATGATGACCCGCAAATAACTAAATAACTCAATAACTCAATCTTCTCTTGTAACTACTACAGACACATATCTTCTCTTGTAACTACTACAGACAAATATCTTATCTTGTAATTACTACAGACAAATATCTTCTCTTGTAATTACTACAGACAAATAGCTTCTCTTGTAATTACTACAGACAAATATCTTCTCTTGTAATTACTACAGACAAATATCTTCTCTTGTAATTACTACAGACACATATCTTCTCTTGTAATTACTACAGAGAAATAGCTTCTCTTGTAATTACTACAGACAAATAGCTTCTCTTGTAATTACTACAGACAAATATCTTCTCTTGTAATTACTACAGACAAATATTTTCTCTTGTAATTACTACAGACAAATAGCTTCTCTTGTAATTACTACAGACAAATAGCTTCTCTTGTAATTACTACAGACAAATATCTTCTCTTGTAGCTATTACAGACAAATATCTTCTCTTGTAACTACTACAGAAAATATCTTCTCTTGTAATTACTACAGATAAATATATTTTCTTGTAACTACTACAGATAAATATCTTCTCTTGTAACTACTACAGATAAATATCTTCTCTTGTAATTACTACAGACAAATATCTTCTCTTGTAACTACTACAGACACATATCTTCTCTTGTAACTACTTCTCCTGTCGAGTGTGACAATACATGAGAAAGTCCCCTTGAATGACGTAGGCACCGGTATCCACTCCTCACCAACATTGATATTGGTAAGCCCACAGACCTGTTTGATGACATCTTCTGCTCGGCTCACCCATGATTTGCCTCTTTTTAGCCTGGTACCTTTCTCTGTGTTGAGCACGTGGTGCAAAGGATGCTCTGTATCTGTACTAATCTTCAGATCTTGATTCTGTCATCCATGGTTGGAAAGTCAAGAAGATTCCTCATTGCTACACAGGGAGTGTCCCTCGTACATCCCAAGATAATGCGCATGGCTTCATTTTGTATTTTCTCCAGCCTATCAATTTGAGTCGTACTGACAGTAAGAATTGCCAGGGCATACTCGATGATGTTTGTCTGTAGTAGTTACAAGAGAAGATATTTGTTCGAAGTAGTTACAAGAGAAGATATTTGTCTGTAGTAGTTACAAGAGAAGGTATTTGTCTGTAGTAGTTACAAGAGAAGATATGTGTCTGTATTAGTTACAAGGGAAGATATTTGTCTGTAGTAGTTACAAGTGAAGGTATTTGTCTGTAGTAGTTACAAGAGAAGGTATTTGTCTGTAGTAGTTACAAGAGAAGATATTTGTCTGTAGTAGTTACAAGAGAAGGTATTTGTCTGTAGTAGTTACAAGAGAAGATATTTGTCTGTAATAGTTACAAGAGAAGGTATTTGTCTGTAGTAGTTACAAGAGAAGGTATTTGTCTGTAGTAGTTACAAGAGAAGATATTTGTCTGTAGTAGTTACAAGAAAAGGTATTTGTCTGTAGTAGTTACAAGAGAAGATATTTGTCTGTAGTAGTTACAAGAGAAGGTATTTGTCTGTAGTAGTTACAAGAGAAGATATTTGTCTGTAGTAGTTACAAGAGAAGATATTTGTCTGTAGTAGTTACAAGAAAAGGTATTTGTCTGTAGTAGTTACAAGAGAAGGTATTTGTCTGTAGTAGTTACAAGAGAAGATATTTGTCTGTAGTAGTTACAAGAGAAGGTATTTGTCTGTAGTAGTTACAAGAGAAGATATTTGTCTGTAACAGTTACAAGAGAAGATATTTGTCTGTAATAGTTACAAGAGAAGATATTTGTCTGTAGTAGTTACAAGAGAAGATATTTGTCTGTAATAGTTACAAGAGAAGATATTTGTCTGTAGTAGTTACAAGAGACGATATTTGTCTGTAATAGTTACAAGAGAAAATATTTGTCTGTAATAGTTACAAGAGAAGATATTTGTCCGTAGTAGTTACAAGAGAAGGTATTTGTCTGTAGTAGTTACAAGAGAAGATATTTGTCTGTAGTAATTACAAGAGAAGATATTTGTCTGTAGTAGTTACTAGAGAAGGTATTTGTCTGTAGTAGTTACAAGAGAAGATATTTTCTGTAGTAGTTACAAGAGAAGATGTTTGTCTGTAGTAGTTACAAGAGAAGATATTTGTCTATAGTAGTTACAAGAGAAGATATTTGTCTGTAATAGTTACAAGTGAAGATAATTGTCTGTAATAGTTACAAGTGAAGATAATTGTCTGTAATAGTTACAAGAGAAGATATGTGTCTGCTCTTGATAGAATGCCCAGCTCTAGAACAAAACTCTCAAATTACTGAGGGGCTTGTCTGAAGATGCGGATATGATTTATCAATAAGACTGACCACCATCGGGTTTTATCCCTGCGTACGAGTGGTACCATTAACAAATTTATGAAAGTAAATTTAATGGGAATTGTAATACGCTCCTTAAATTATTCTACAAACTCACAGTTTTGAGTTAGAGACAAGTTCACAGTTTTGAGTTAGAGACAAGTTCACAGTTTTGAGTTAGAGACAAGTTCACAGTTTTGAGTTAGAGACAAGTTCACAGTTTTGAGTTAGAGACAAGTTCACAGTTTTGAGTTAGAGACAAGCTCACAGTTTTGAGTTAGAGACAAGCTCACAGTTTTCAGTTAGAGACAAGTTCACAGTTTTGAGTTAGAGACAAGTTCACAGTTTTGAGTTAGAGACAAGCTCACAGTTTTGAGTTAGAGACAAGCTCACAGTTTTGAGTTAGAGACAAGCTCACAGTTTTGAGTTAGGCAAGCTCACATTTTTTAGTTAGAGACTAAAAATATCTGACTTGGAATCAGTGGATTGAGTTCAGGACCACAGTGAGTAAATTCTTTGACGTTCTCGTGTTGTACAAATAAATGACTTATCTTCTACCTTTTCAGCTCCCTGTGGAGCATAGGTCTTCAACAAACACTTTCAGCTCGCTGTGGAGCATAGGTCTTCAACAAACACTTTCAGCTCGCTGTGGAGCATAGGTCTTCAACAAACACTTTCAGCTCCCTGTGGAGCATAGGTCTTCAACAAACATTTTCAGCTCCCTGTGGAGCATAGGTCTTCAACAAACACTTTCAGCTCCCTGTGGAGCATAGGTCTTCAACAAACACTTTCAGCTCCCTGTGGAGCATAGGTCTTCAACAAACACTTTCAGCTCCCTGTGGAGCATAGGTCTTCAACAAACACTTTCAGCTCCCTGTGGAGCATAGGTCTTCAACAAACACTTTCAGCTCCCTGTGGAGCATAGGTCTTCAACAAACACTTTCAGCTCGCTGTGGAGCATAGGTCTTCAACAAACACTTTCAGCTCCCTGTGGAGCATAGGTCTTCAACAAACACTTTCAGTTCCCTGTGGAGCATAGGTCTTCAACACACACTTTCAGTTCCCTGTGGAGCATAGGTCTTCAACAAACACTTTCAGTTCCCTGTGGAGCATATGTCTTCAACAAACACTTTCAGTTCCCTGTGGAGCATAGGTCTTCAACAAACACTTTCAGCTCCCTGTAAAGCATAGGTCTTCAACAAACACTTTCAGTTCCCTGTGGAGCATAGGTCTTCAACAAACACTTTCAGCTCCTGTGGAGCATAGGTCTTCAACAAACACTTTCAGTTCCCTGTGGAGCATAGGTCTTCAACAAACACTTTCAGTTCCCTGTGGAGCATAGGTCTTCAACAAACACTTTCAGTTCCCTGTGGAGCATAGGTCTTCAACAAACACTTTCAGTTCCCTGTGGAGCATAGGTCTTCAACAAACACTTTCAGCTCCATGTAAAGCATAGATCTTCAACAAACACTTTCAGTTCCCTGTGGAGCATAGGTCTTCAACAAACACTTTCAGTTCCCTGTGGAGCATAGGTCTTCAACAAACACTTTCAGCTCCCTGTGGAGCATAGGTCTTCAACAAACACTTTCAGTTCCCTGTGGAGCATAGGTCTTCAACAAACACTTTCAGCTCCCTGTGGAGCATAGGTCTTCAACAAACACTTTCAGTTCCCTGTGGAGCATAGGTCTTCAACAAACACTTTCAGTTCCCTGTGGAGCATAGGTCTTCAACAAACACTTTCAGCTCCCTGTAAAGCATAGGTCTTCAACAAACACTTTCAGTTCCCTGTGGAGCATAGGTCTTCAACAAACACTTTCAGTTCCCTGTGGAGCATAGGTCTTCAACAAACACTTTCAGTTCCCTGTGGAGCATAGGTCTTCAACAAACACTTTCAGCTCCCTGTGGAGCATAGGTCTTCAGCAAACACTTTCAGCTCCCTGTAGAGCATAGGTCTTCAACAAACACTTTCAGCTCCCTGTAGAGCATAGGTCTTCAACAAACACTTTCAGCTCCCTGTAAAGCATAGGTCTTCAACAAACACTTTCAGCTTCCTGTGGAGCATAGGTCTTCAACAAACACTTTCAGTTCCCTGTAGAGCACAGGTCTTCAACAAACACGTTCAGCTCCCAGTGGAGCATACGTCTTCAACAAACACTTTCAGCTCCCTTTGGAGCATAGGTCTTCAACAAACACTTTCAGCTCCCAGTAGAGCATAGGTCTTCAACAAACACTTTCAGCTCCATGTGGAGCACAGGTCTTCAACAAACACTTTCAGCTCCCTGTGGAGCATAAGTCTTCAACAAACACTTTCAGCTCCCTGTGTAGCATAAGTCTTCAACAAACACTTTCAGCTCCCTGTGGAGCATATGTCTTCAACAAACACTTTCCAAGTCGTTCTGTTTCTTGCCATTCTTTTAAGATCATTACATGTCTTCCCCATCATCTTCATCTCTGCTTCTATTTGTCTTCTCCAAGAATTCTGTGGTCTTCCTCTTTGTCTTTTCTCCTGGGAATTCCAAAAAAGGGCCTGATGTGTAATACTCTCAGTTGACTTCCGCAGTGTGTGTCCAATCCAGCGCCATCGTCTTCGCTGTATCTCTTTATCCACTGGTATTTGACTGGTACATTTCCATAATTCTATGTTAGTGATTTTGTCCTGCCATTTCCATCCTTTTATTCTGCGTAAGCCTCCATTAATGAAAGTCTGTATCTTCATGATTGTCAATTGTGTTGTTCTCCGTGTTTCACAGCCATATAATAGTACTGACTTAACATTGGAGTTGAAGATTTTTATTTTTTTATTAGAACTCTCTTTTGTATCTAGAACTTTCGTTAGCGGGAATATCACAAACTTTCAACTGTGTCTAGTAATTTACGGTGAGATTCTAAGTTACTACACACGGATATCTATTTTTTTTAAAATTATAAGTAGTCACGTTCTAGTAGAATCAACTAGTCGTGCACTAAACCAGGAACTCCCCCCCCCTCCACCCCCGCCAGACCCCAGCAATGGCATAATGCCCTTAAGGTAGTTTTTTTTCTTTTACTCACGATGTGTCCCTGGCCAGGTATCCGCCCTGGCTCTGGCAAAAAGCAGCAGCAGAATCAAAAGTTTGTGGATTGGAGAAAAATTTGTAGCAGGTTTCGCTGGGTGTGCTTCCTGTACTTACTGTAATCCAGTCTGTTGGGCACGCCGACGCTGAAAATATTATTGAAACGTTAATTTCTTTCTTTCTAAATCATTCTTGCGTTCACCAAACAACTACATCTCTTTAGATCTTTAGACTTAGACGCGTTGTATGGTTTGCAGCGGCGGACGTTGAGTTCGAAACTTGAGGATGCCTGGACGTGAGGCCGATCTTTAGGTTGACTTTTAATCTGATAATTTGCTCTACTAAACAAATTATAAATATCTTTTCCAGTTTTGTTTATATAAAGACGCTGTGATCTTACGAATCTTCTATATAAGGGGCCTTCTATTGACTCTACATTTATGTTTCAATAAAGAGATATAATGTAATCTTATTAATCGTTCTTCTGTTGTCATGACAACGAGAGGCTGATTGCAGAAATGGCCTACCTAGTACTCATACACATTGCAAGGTCAATAGATGATGTACGGTTGTAGTAGGTTTGACCTCTGTAGACATTGAAGCCTATTTATTAGTTAAAGCTTGAATCACTTGACCTTTGTCAAGGTTATACAAGGGAATACAGTGGCTGGTGCCCTCCAGATCTTGATCCTGTCAGAGGATCCTGTTGGAAGTCAAGAAGATACTTCATTGCTATAAATGGTGGGTCCCTCGTACACTCCAAGATAATGCGCATAGCTTCCTTCTGTATTTTCTCCAGCCTGTCATTTTTCGTCGTAATGACAGTAATAATCGCTAGGACATACTCGATTGGTGCAAGGACTAATCCCTGGAACAGAAGAGTAAGTAGTCTCTGCTCGATGTTGGCAGCTGCCATGACCTTCAAGGCGGCTAATCCATTGCGGTATTTTGTTATCACATGGTCGACATGGTCCCGAAAACACAGGCTGGGATCAAACTTAACTCCGAGGTATGTCATCAACTTGTCCCAGGTCACCTTATCAGCTCCCATTCGTACAACCGGTGATCCCGTTTTAACGATATGATTGTTAAGGGAGAACCATGAAACTGATGCTTTATTGCGATTAACCAAGGCACCTGATACTCCACACCAGGAAGAGATCCGATCGAGTTAGTGTTCAAGTGTGGAGGCGATTTTCACTTTTGTTTCTTCCTTGTTGATGTACTAGAATGTCATCAGCAAAAGTCAAAGTTCTTCACCTCTCGTCCAGTTGTTGTTCTGTGATCATTCGAATCGTGTTAAGTTCTTTTTTTTCGTTTTCAGCTGATTGAGAACTTCTTTGTTTGTCCTCTTTTTCTTCCACCAAATTCTCCCCATTTTTCTAGAGATTCACATTTCTAAGACTTCGATTTTATGCTCTGTTTTCTTATTTAATGGGCTTGTATTTGCACCATACAGGAATGGTGAGTAAATATAGCATTTTGCTATTCGTAGTTTTAGTTCTGGTATTATTTGATGTGAGTATATTTTTCATGTTAAAATTGCTTTTTGCCATTCCTACTACTTTATTTATTTCTGTCTTACTTTTCCATCTTTTGTTATAACATGTCCGAGATATCTATATTCTTGAACTATCTCTAGATTCTTTCAAGCTACTTCAATATCTCCTTGTAAATTTTGTGTCGTTTTTTCTGCTAATAATCATAGTTTTAGTCTTTTTACGATTTATTTCCGATCCATATTCTTTGGTTCAAATAAATATTCTCTATCAAAGAAATCTGGTGCGATTGAATGTGATGATCATCGCACAATAAGCCTTATGAGTCATATGACTAAGATATTACTAAAAATCATCATGCGAAGAGTGCGAAACAAAATCAGTCCAGAAATTAACGATGAACAGTGTGGTTTTGTTAGAGATAAAGGAACAAGCAATGCCATTTATATTATAAGATCTTTAGTCGAAAGAGCCATAGAGGTGAACACAGATCTATACCTATGTTCCATAGATTATACCAAAGCATTTGACAAAGCAAAGCACCAAGAAATAATTAAAATTTTAGAAAGCATAAACGTAGGCAGCAAAGATCTAAGAATAACAAAGAACATGTACTGGCAACAAACAGCGGCCATAACAACTGGAAACCAATTGGGAATGTTTCAACAAATAAAACAGGGTGTCAGACAAGGTTGTGTGCTGTCACCAGATTTGTTTAATATTTATAGTAAAATTGTTTTAAGATCCATAAGGGGCATGCCTGGAATAACAATCGGAGGTCATAATATAAATAATCTAAGGTATGTTGATGATGCAGTCTTAATCGCTAAGAGTGAAAATGAGTTACAAGAAATGTTGGACATTATAGTGAAAGAAAGCAAAAATAAAGGACTCAGCCTTAATAGCAAAACAACAGAGGAAATGGTAACAACAAAGAAAAAGACATCACCTCAGTGCAAAATAAAGACAAGTGGAACAATACTAAAACAGGTAAATGAATTTAAATATTTGGGAACTTTGTTAACCTCAGACGGAAGATGTACAAAAGAGGTGAGATGCCGAATGGCTCAGGCAAAAGCAGCTTTCCAAAAAAAATGAGGAAGATACTGTGCAATCCATTTTTGACAATAGAAACAAGAAAAAGAGTTCTTAAATGTTATGTAGAGCCAGTCTTAACATATGGACGTGAATCATGGACAATAGGACAACAGACAAGAAAATCATTGGAGGCTGTAGAAATGTGGTTTTATAGAAGAATATTGAGAATACCATGGACAGCTAAGAAGAGTAATGAAAACTTTCTGAAAGAGGCCAAAGCAAAAAGAGAGCTAATTTCCAATATTAGTAAGAAAGAATACTATTTTTTTTGACCAAGTAATGAGAAGAGAACAGTTGGAATATATTATAACAACTGGAAACAAATAGATGGCCGAAGAGATAGAAGGAAGCAAAAAGAAAAGATACCAGACAGCTTAAGAGAATGGCTTGGCAGAAGGTCAACAACAGAAAGGATAAACAATTGTCGAGATCGAAAGTTGTGGAGAGACATGATCGCCTACGCCAGCAGGCACGGTACTTGATGATGATGATTCTTCGGTTGTCTTGTTTATTTTGATCACTAGTTGCTGTAGGTCTTCTTGATCTTCTGCCATTAATACTGAACATCCAAAGAAGACAAATATGGCCCACAGAGACAACCCTGCATGACAAACTATTGGGAATCGGTGATGACTTAAGATACGCCATCATGTCTAAATACACAGCAGTAGCTGGCTCCTGTAGGAGTAGGTTAGAGCGCAAGTGCCACCAAGACGTGCCAATGAAAACACTACAACAGGTCCGCTCCTGTGAGAACCACTTAACAGCACTTTGATTTGACAAGCTCCTGTACATTGGGCTGCCCGAGTGAGCTCAGCCGACATCATTACAGCTTTTATATACAACATTAAAGAATGAAAGAGGCAAGGAATGGGTGCCCGTGTTGCCAGTCAGTAAATGTGTGTGTTGTCAGATGTAGGCATTCCTGAATCGCTGACATATCTGTATTTGTTTTGAGCGTGTTAGTGACTTACTATAAAGTGACAAAATCTTTAAATTCCTATTTGGAGAATGTAAAAGAGGTTTTAAAGCAAAAAAAAAAAAATCCATTACTGTCCCTTTCTTAAATAATCAGCGTACAATCTTACATATTTTTACATCCACTTTCTGCACGGTTTCTCCTTATGTCTTTTGGCGTGTGCTGAGACTGCTACGATGGGGACTACAGTTACCTTTCTTTGTTTGGGAGATGAGATATTAATTCGGATGATTACGCTGGCACGGGCGGTTGAGCAATTATGGATTTCAATCCGTTTGCAGTGATACCGAGGCCTTCCAATAACCAAATAACCAAATATTTTTACAGCATTTGTGACCTAAGTCCATTGTAATCAGCTTTGATCGTTTGTAGAAATGGTTCCAATTTATAAAGCAAACAAATCATGTAAACTATTCTAGCGCAATTAATGTTTATATTAATCAAATATTTTATTTAGAAAATGACGAGGAGAATTGAATTTCACAGATGTGATACTTCCCCGTTTGAAACATTCAGTTGTCAGACACACACACACTCACACACACACTCACACACATACACACTCACACACACACACACTCACACACACACACTCACTCACACACACGCACGCACTCACACACACACTCACACACACACACGCACTCACGCACTCACACACACACACTCACACACACACACTCACACACACACACACACGCACGCACTCACACACGTAATTGAAACAAGTTAATAATTTTCTATTTGCATTCAACTTAAATGTACAACAGCAGATTCTTCACAGGTTATCTTCCTGGATTAAAAAAAAAGGCGAGACAACTTAAACATCGACTGTAAACAATTGTGTCTCTGGGCCATGTACTCATCGTTGACTTGGTCTGACCATCGAATACATGTTAAGGAGGAAGCAATGGTAACTCTGTTGCTATAACAACGCACAACGTTATAACAAGCACTATGGGAAATGATACAAGAGCGGGAATACACGATCAGATTTTGTTTGGATTCGAAGACATGTTTAGTTATGTTAGTTTGTGTGCTGTCACTTAACAACACGGAAGTAAGACACGCCAAACAAGACATGTATTATATTATATTATATTATATTATATATAATATAATTATACGCTTATATACGTATATATTATATTATATAATTATATATAATATATATATAAATTATTATTATATTATAATATAATTATATTATATCGCCAATCAACCACTAATATCTTCAGTAATAAAGAAAAGACGATGGTCATACGTTGGACATGTGATGAGAAGAGATAATAATCGAATAGCAAAGCAAGCCCTCATATGGGAAACAACAGGTAAAAGAAAAAGAGGAAGACCCAGGGAGACACTGAGAAGAACATTGATGAGAGAGGCAAGAGCAGCAGGAATCGGCTCCCTCAATGAGATAGAACTGCTTGCACAGAACAGAGACAGATGGCGAGATTTGATAAAATATCTTTAAAAGAAAACTGCTAGAACAAAAATTCATATAGGAGAAGGTGTATCTTGGTCTACGCCCTATGGGCCGGTTACGGCTCGAAAGGTCAATAGATAGATATTATATTATTATTATATTATATTATATTATATTATATTATATTATATTATATTATATTATATTATATTATATTATATTATATTATATTATATTATATTATATTATATTATATTATATTATATTATATTATATTATATTATATTATATTATATATCATATCATATCATATCATATCATATCATATCATGTCATGTCATATCATATCATATCATATCATATCATATCATATCATATCATATCATATCATATCATATCATATCATATCATATCATATCATATCATATCATATCATAGCATATCATATCATATCATATCATATCATATCATATCATATCATATCATATTATATTATATTATATTATATTATATTATATTATATTATATTATATTATATTATATTATATTATATTATATTATATTATATTATATTATATTATATTATCAGGACACTCAAGAGACTATCGTCGGTGACTATTTGAATGTCCGTAAGTGCATATCTTGCATGCAACATTATTCATTTGTTTACTTACGAACTTGTAAGAATATATTGCAGCACAATTCTATGAATATTTTAACAACACTTTCACAGCTTAAGTTCATACTGCTCTCTATCAACTTCTACTAATAACTTCTAAACTTACTTGAACTACAACTTGGAGATTCTAACTTCCTAGCTAACTGGCTTCACTTTCTAATCTTAACTTTCTAACTGTTCTGACTATTCTAACTGTCTAATTCTCGAACTGTTGACTTTCTACTCCTGACTAATTCATCTCTGCCTATATCCTGCCTAATTCCTGTTGTGTTGAAGTTTAAATACTTCAACTACTCTCTTCACCTGAAGATCAGTAACCAATCAAAATCGTCGCGAAATGACAATTTGCGACTCCCTCCTGATAACTTGCAGCCTCGTGTCCGAGACTTGAACTCTACAACTGACTTGTATCTCAACTGTCCAAGACTGACAATAACAGATTATTTTCGTGACTTCTATAACATATTAAAAATAATATTACTTCACGACTCTGACCTTTTCTGGGAGCTGTTTACTGGACAGTAAAGTCATGAGGTCAACGCATGCTATTTGTTATTTCCCCAACCTGCTGTTGGTGGAAATCTGTATCTCCTCTCACTCACAAACTTGTTTTGAAGTGGAAATGTCCATGGACCTAAACTATTCATTGTGTCGTCCAGTAATTCTGGACATTTTCTCCTTAGCTTGGTGGGTGTAGGGTGTCCGGTTAGCGCAATCGATAGGCGGTTGGCTTACCACGGCAACAGCCGGGGTTCGTACCCTGGCGAGGACACCTGGGTTTTACTAATTCCCTAAAAATTAGTAGGAGCCGCGATAGCTCACTGGTTAGTGAACTGGACTACTACGGACAAGGGGTAGGGTTCGATCCCAACCGACGGCTCCGGGTTCACCCAGCCTTAAATGGGTACCGGATTTTTTCTGGGAAAGTAAAAGCAGCACGGGCGTAATACCGACCACATTACCCCAAAAATCATGTGCTGAAGGTCTGTAAAATATAGGGTCACTAACACCATATTTCCCTATACGCCACTTGGCGTGACGGGGGTACTTTACTTTTTTTTTTTGGTGGGTGTCCTTGTTACTTCTGAGTACCCTACCCCGATGTAAACTTATATTTCTGGCTGGAAATTTTCCATTCCCCAACTTCATGTCCTAAATACTGCTGGTTGCTACTATTTGTTACTGCTATTATCTATTGAGAAGCGGGTAACAACTAAGTTACCAGCCCCCATGCTCTCACTATCTATACTCTATTACATGTCCCAGGTAGTTGTAGCTCTGGACTATCTACAGATGTATTCCTTAAACTGTGATATTTAATTGTAGGTCTTGAGAATTTTCTTTGTTTATGATCATAGTTTTAGTCTTTTTGATATTCATATCTAGTCCATATTTTTTGCTTGTTATGTTTATTACATTAAGCAATTGTTGTAGGTCTTTATGATTTTCTACTAGTAGAACAATATCATCAGCATATCTTAGGTTATTGATTATCTTTCATTAATGTTTAGGCCTGGCATCTCTGAGATGTTTTTAAAGATTTGCTCAGTGTATAGATTGAACAAGCTTGGTGATAGGATGCATCCATGTCTTACTCCTCTTTTTATATCCATGGGTGTAGAGTTCTCCTTGTTATATCTTATTATTGCTGTTTGCTCCCAGTACAAATTACATATTAGTCGTATGTCTGCGTCGTCTAGATTTATATCCTTTAGGCTGTCATAAGTTGATTATGGTGTATTCTATCGAAAGCTTTGGTGTAGTCTATGAAGCAGGCATATATTGATTTGTTTACTTCTATGTACTTTTCAATCAATGTTCTCATGCAAAATAAGACTTATTTTGTGCCACTGTTTTTCCTGAATCCAAATTGCCGTTCATCTAATTCAGTATTAATTTTATTCTGAATCCTTCCTTGTATAACTTTTAGTAAAATTGTTGTTATCTGGCTCATTAGGCTTATTGTTCTGAAATCACTGCATTCAACTGCACCATTCTTTTTAGGCAATGCAATAAAAGTTGATGTTTTTAGTTCATTTGGTATGTATCCTGTGTGGTATATGTTATTGCATATGTCTGTGATCACTTCGATGCCAAAATCTTCTAGTGACTGTATCATCTCTATCTGTATATTGTCAGGTCCTGCTGCCTTTCCCTTTTTCATTGTTTTTATAGCTTTCTCTACTTCAGATTTCAGGATTTTATAGTTGTATGTACATTTTATGTCTGGCTTTTTGTCCCTTTCGCCATGAAATAATTCTGCTATATATTCTTGCCATCTATTATATCTTTGTTGTCTGATGCATTCTTCCCTCTTTGTTTGCAATACATCCGGTTCCTGCAGCTTTTTTTGTCTTTATTAGTCTTTCTCTTTATTTCTGTGTGCATCTCTCTTAAGTTTTGTTTACTTTCCATAGTTTCGACTTCTAGACATCTTTGGTTGAGCCAGTCTTCTTTTGCCTTTTTGCACATTCTCCGTATTTCATTGTCTATATCCTTGTATCTGACAGTGTTTTTCGCTTGTCTTTTTTATGAAAATAATATTTTTTTAAAAATACATGGGAAGGCCAACCTGCTCAGTCTTTCATCAGGTCTTCTTCTTTCCTTCCTCATTTACCTTTCAGCGTCGAGGGGAGATATAATTTGTGGTCTCTTGCTCTTCTGTTCGCCTCTGCTGCTGTTATGTTTCCTAGTGCTTCTAATATTCCATCGATCCATCTTTTTCGTGGTCGACCCTTGGGTCTGGTGTTGTCGCAACATTTATTGAAGGCTCGTTGTGTTGTGTTTTGATTTTTCTGCCTTGTCACATGACCAAACTATTTTATCTGTTGTTTCTTTATATATTCTATGGTGGGGACTATTCCTAGCTCTTTTCTCAGTTCTTAATTTCTGATCTTATCTCTCAGGCTGTTTCCTTTCATTCGTCCAACACATTTCATCTCTGTAGAGGTTACTTTTCCTGCATCTAGGGTCCAGGACTGGCATTGGTAGCACAACGTTGGGGTGAACTTTGTATTGTAGAGTGCCCGTTTTGCCTCTACAGTTATTTCCTTGTTGGACAATAGTGGTGATAGCTGTCCAATGATTTGACAAGCTTTATTACATCTTGAGTCTATCTCTGCTGTTTGTGAATTGTCGTTTGTCATTAGACTTGCTAGGTATTTGAATTCCTCTACTTGTTTTAGTTGTCTGCCTTCTATAGTTATGTTGATGTTCTGTTTATTTTTGGCGACATTCATGACTTCTGTTTTGTTGATGTTGATTTTCATGTTGTATTTTGTTCCTAAGATGTTGAGTTTGTTTAAGTGTTCTAGTAGGTCTTCTATTGTTTCATGTATTAGTGCCTGGTCGTCTGCAAATAAAAGCTCGTTGATCTCCTCTGTCTCTGATGGGTTGGCTAGCTTGCATATATGGTCCATGTATGTAATAAACAGTAGGGGGGATAGTACGCACCCCTGTCTTACAACTGATCTATAGTCCGTTCAGATTCGTTTGCCGAGATGTTATGATTTATAATTCAAAAAGTTCTTGATGATTTTACATGATTTTTGGCATACGGTGTTAAAATGTCCATGTCACGAGAACATATGTGTTACTCGATGTCTAACTATAACGGTTTTCTTAAAGCGGCGAATTCCTTTGATCTTTGCCCATGTAACTATTATTTTGACCCTAATCAAAATGTTTTACAGTAATCTAGTGCAACGATGACCCATAGGCGTGTCCATAAAATTTTACTTGGTGGCAAGTATACAAATTTTAAATTATATATAGAACTTTTGTTCGTAGAGTCAATTTGATATAGTTCCATGCTCTTGGTGTGAGTTTCCCAAATGTTGTCGCTGCCTTTCAAATACGTACATTTAGTTCCTCATCTAAGGAAAGTGTGGCTGTAATAGTGGATCCAAGATAGCTGAACTTCTGTACTGACTCAAGCAGGCTTCCATTCAAAGTAATGGTTGTTGGTTTGCTTATAACATATTTTTGATTGCTTGGGTGGTCTTGAACAATAAACTTTAACAAATCAACTAGGAAATTTTGCAAATCAAACTATTTATCTGTAGACTTAATCAGAGATCATTCAGAATCAGACGAGTCAAATAGGTCGATTACTGCTTTCGGCTGAACAAACAACAAACCATCCTTTTTCCAATATTCCTCTTCTTGTCGTAACACATGATCCTCACATTTTACCCAGTAGTCTTTATTTATATTTGATAGAGCCTGATTTGTAAGTGTCTCAACATCGCATAATTTGAAAGTTTTATTTGTATATGCTACGTGTCCTTTAACTTTTGCCCAAACTAGTTCTATAGGATTTAAGTGTGCATGATATGGAGGTAGTCTCAAACATCTATGGCCATGTTCTTGAATTAACTTGTCTATTTTAATATCTTTGTACGTTGTGTCTGTTTTACAAGGCTAAGCAATTCGGGTTTCAAGTAGCTGTCGTTAACTTGTATGTGTTCTTTTATGAGCCACGTTTTGATTGCATCTTTTGTACTTGATGATGTTGGGATTCTATCTTCTACGTTAACTACGTTATGGTATGAAGCATTGTCCATTATCAGACAAGAAGGTCGATCTAATATTGGAAGGATACTTTTCTCGATCCAGTCTTTAAATATGTGCCCATTCATTTCGGAGTGGTAGTCTCTATTGTCTATGGATTTTGAAATGAAAACGAGATGAGCATTCTGCAACAACCCATTATGTCTGCTACCTGCATGTGCAACTATCAAACGTTGCCCTTTACTGCTTGGTACTGATCTTTTAATACTTCCATCTGCTAACTGCCATTCCTTTTCATTTGTATGATGAGCGTTGATCCAAGTTTCATCTAAATAAACAATATCATAATCATTTTCGCGCATTTCCTTCACTTCACGTAAATACTTGCTTCTAAGAGCTACTAGATGTGGCTTCTCACAAATAATGTTTTTTCCACCAGCATACTTTCTAAAGGTGAAGCCTGCACTTCTTAATATTTTCCATAATGAAGTTTTTGATATTTCAATGTCGTTGTTAGTTTTCAGCCAAAGCTTCAACTTTCTAAGTGTCACTTCTTCGTTTATATCAAACATTCGACGGATTTCTCTTTTTACTAGGTCCTTATCAAAACTGTCTAACGTTTCTTTCCTTCCTTGCTTTCTTGCAATTGTTGGCAATAAATATCCGCTTCCTTTAACTATTCGATCAAATGAACGTTTACACAAACCTAAAATATGCATTGTTCTCTTCTCAGGGTTTGATAAAGAACAATAAAGATGTCCCTTTTTACGCTCTCTGCAGAAGTATTGATAAATCTTTATAGCAATGTTATGCTCAGTAAAATATTTTGCCTTTATATTCATTCTCACATAGACTTGCAGAAGATAATATGGATAGTGCCGCCTCCTTTCTGTAAATATTGAGATTTGCCTCTGAATTATGACTCGAACTCGAGTCTACGGCCGTGATTTTGACGTCACATAATTTCCGGTTTCGGCTAAAATGTCATTTTGTGCTAAACGGGAAATTTCATATGTAACATTTCTTTATAAAAATTTATAGTGGAAACATAACTATTTTAGGACGGTGCGCATTCAGCCGTGAAGGTCATGCCTATATGTTAAAGAATCAGCTGTGAGATGTAAGCATCTACATAATCCCGCCGGTGTTTATAATATCGATTAACTTTTTTTTAATATAGGTTAAATAAGGCATCTTTGAAACTGGATCACATTTCTTTGATAAAAAAATATTTTTATAGCGACATTAGTATTCTAAACCTAACTTCAAAAGATCAATGCAAATGAACAATAAGTTTTTGAAAAAAATAAATTAATGTCTAGGCAAACGAATCTGAACGGACTATAACTTCGAAGTGGTCTGTGTAGCCTGCAGCTGCTGTTCTGATTGTGCATCTGCTGTTGATGTAGAGAGTTTTAATTAGGTTCGTTAGATGTTGGCTTACTCCGAATGTTGTTAGTATCTTCCACAGTTGTTCTCTGTTTACTCTGTCGAATGCTTTTTCCTGGTCAATGAAAGCTATGTACAAATTGTGATCATTGATGTGAGAGCATATTTTTACAAAATGGGTCTCAGAAATCAGTAGTGAAGGAATTTATTTAGATCAACTATCCTAGTATTGTAGGGGTTGGTGTGGATTTAATGGCGTAGTTTTGTCGAAGTTTGTGTAAATCTCAAAGTCTAGTATTGCGGGAGTTTGTGTAAATCTCAAAGCCTAGTATTGCGGGAGTTTGTGTAAATCTCAAAGTCTAGTATTGCGGGAGTTTGTGTAAATCTCAAAGCCTAGTATTGCGGGAGTTTGTGTAAATCTCAAAGTCTAGTATTGCGGGAGTGTGTGTAAATCTCAAAGTCTAGTATTGCGGGAGTTTGTGTAAATCTCAAAGCCTAGTATTGCGGGAGTTTGTGTCAATCTCAAAGTCTAGTATTGCGGGAGTTTGTATAAATCTCAAAGTCTAGTATTGCGGGAGTTTGTGTAAATCTCAAAGTCTAGTATTGCGGGAGTTTGTGTAAATCACAAAGCCTAGTTTTGCGGGAATTTGTGTAAATCTCAAAGCATAGTATTGCGGGAGTTTGTGTAAATCTCAAAGCATAGTATTGCGGGAGTTTGTGTAAATCTCAAAGCCTGGTATTGCGGGAGTTTGTGTAAATCTCAAAGCCTAGTATTGCGGGAGTTTTTCTAAATCTCAAAGCATAGTATTGCGGGAATTGGTGTAAATCTCAAAGCCTGGTATTGCTGGAGTTTGTGTAAATCTCAAAGCCCGGTATTGCGGGAGTTTGTGTAAATCTCAAAGCCTAGTATTGCGGGAGTTTGTGTAAATCTCAAAGTCTGGTATTGCGGGAGTTTGTGTAAATCTCAAAGTCTGGTATTGCGGGAGTTTGTGTAAATCTCAAAGTCTGGTATTGCGGGAGTTTGTGTAAATCTCAAAGTCTGGTATTGCGGGAATTTGTGTAAATCTCAAAGCCTAGTATTGCGGGAGTTAACAATAGTGAACTTAGCAAAGAACAACCAGAGAGAAGAAACGCTCTCTCACAAAGAACAACCAGAGAGAAGAAACGCTCTCTCACAAAGAACAACCAGAGAGAAGAAACGCTCTCTCACAAAGAACAACCAGAGAGAAGAAACTCTCTCTCACAAAGAACAACCAGAGAGAAGAAACTCTCACAAAGAACAACCAGAGAGAAGAAACACTCTCTCACAAAGAACAACCAGAGAGAAGAAACACTCTCTCACAAAGAACAACCAGAGAGAAGAAACACTCTCTCACAAAGAACAACCAGAGAGAAGAAACTCTCTCTCACAAAGAACAACCAGAGAGAAGAAACACTCTCTCACAAAGAACAACCAGAGAGAAGAAACTCTCTCTCACAAAGAACAACCAGAGAGAAGAAACTCTCTCACAAAGAAGCGGAACACTTCCAGACTGAGATTCTCTAAGTTGAGAGAGAAATCTGCCGAAATGGCAACAGGAAGCTAAGCCAACTAGAGCTTAGAGAAGCAATGGACACAAGATGAGTCGCATAACAAGCCGAGATGGCGATAGGTAAGTCGACTAGAGCTTAGAGAAGCAATGGACACAAGATGAGTCGCATAACAAGCCGAGATGGCGATAGCTAAGCCAACTAGAGTTTAGAGAAGCAATGGACACAAGATGAGTCGCTTAACAAGCCGAGATGGCGATAGCTAAGCCAACTAGAGCTAGAGAAGCAATGGACACAAGATGAGTCGCATAACAAGCCGAGATGGCGATAGCTAAGCCAACTAGAGCTAGAGAAGCAATGGACACAAGATGAGTCGCATAACAAGCCGAGATGGCGATTGCTAAGCCAACTAGAGCTAGAGAAGCAATGGACACAAGATGAGTCGCATAACAAGCCGAGATGGCGATAGCTAAGCCAACTAGAGCTAGAGAAGCAATGGACACAAGATGAGTCGCATAACAAGCCGAGATGGCGATAGCTAAGCCAACTAGAGCTAGAGAAGCAATGGACACAAGATGAGTCGCATAACAAGCCGAGATGGCGATAGCTAAGTCGACTAGAGCTAGAGAAGCAATGGACACAAGATGAGTCGCTTAACAAGCCGAGATGGCGATAGCTAAGCCAACTAGAGCTAGAGAAGCAATGGACACAAGATGAGTCGCATAACAAGCCGAGATGGCGATAGCTAAGCCAACTAGAGCTAGAGAAGCAATGGACACAAGATGAGTCGCATAACAAGCCGAGATGGCGATAGCTAAGCCAACTAGAGCTAAGAGAAGCAATGGACACAAGATGAGTCGCTTAACAAGCCGAGATGGCGATAGCTAAGCCAACTAGAGCTAGAGAAGCAATGGACACAAGATGAGTCGCATAACAAGCCGAGATGGCGATAGCTAAGCCAACTAGAGCTTAGAGAAGCAATGGACACAAGATGAGTCGCTTAACAAGCCGAGATGGCGATAGCTAAGCCAACTAGAGCTAGAGAAGCAATGGACACAAGATGAGTCGCATAACAAGCCGAGATGGCGATAGCTAAGCCAACTAGAGCTAGAGAAGCAATGGACACAAGATGAGTCGCATAACAAGCCGAGATGGCGATAGCTAAGCCAACTAGAGCTTAGAGAAGCAATGGACACAAGATGAGTCGCATAACAAGCCGAGATGGCGATAGCTAAGCCAACTAGAGCTAGAGAAGCAATGGACACAAGATGAGTCGCATAACAAGCCGAGATGGCGATAGCTAAGCCAACTAGAGCTAGAGAAACAATGGACACAAGATGAGTCGCATAACAAGCCGAGATGGCGATAGCTAAGCCAACTAGAGCTAGAGAAGCAATGGACGCAAGATGAGTCGCATAACAAGCCGAGATGGCGATAGCTAAGCCAACTAGAGCTTAGAGAAGCAATGGACACAAGATGAGGCGCATAACAAGCCGAGATGGCGATAGCTAAGCCAACTAGAGCTAGAGAAGCAATGGACACAAGATGAGTCGCATAACAAGCCGAGATGGCGATAGCTAAGCCAACTAGAGCTTAGAGAAGCAATGGACACAAGATGAGTCGCATAACAAGCCGAGATGGCGATAGCTAAGCCAACTAGAGCTAGAGAAGCAATGGACACAAGATGAGTCGCATAACAAGCCGAGATGGCGATAGCTAAGCCAACTAGAGCTAGAGAAGCAATGGACACAAGATGAGTCGCATAACAAGCCGAGATGGCGATAGCTAAGCCAACTAGAGCTAGAGAAGCAATGGACGCAAGATGAGTCGCATAACAAGCCGAGATGGCGATAGCTAAGCCAACTAGAGCTTAGAGAAGCAATGGACACAAGATGAGTCGCATAACAAGCCGAGATGGCGATAGCTAAGCCAACTAGAGCTAGAGAAGCAATGGACACAAGATGAGTCGCATAACAAGCCGAGATGGCGATAGCTAAGCCAACTAGAGCTTAGAGAAGCAATGGACACAAGATGAGTCGCTTAACAAGCCGAGATGGCGATAGCTAAGCCAACTAGAGCTTAGAGAAGCAATGGACACAAGATGAGTCGCATAACAAGCCGAGATGGCGATAGCTAAGCCAACTAGAGCTTAGAGAAGCAATGGACACAAGATGAGTCGCATAACAAGCCGAGATGGCGATAGCTAAGCCAACTAGAGCTAGAGAAGCAATGGACACAAGATGAGTCGCTTAACAAGCCGAGATGGCGATAGCTAAGCCAACTAGAGCTTAGAGAAGCAATGGACACAAGATGAGTCGCATAACAAGCCGAGATGGCGATAGCTAAGCCAACTAGAGCTTAGAGAAGCAATGGACACAAGATGAGTCGCTTAACAAGCCGAGATGGCGATAGCTAAGCCAACTAGAGCTTAGAGAAGCAATGGACACAAGATGAGTCGCTTAACAAGCCGAGATGGCGATAGCTAAGCCAACTAGAGCTTAGAGAAGCAATGGACACAAGATGAGTCGCATAACAAGCCGAGATGGCGATAGCTAAGCCAACTAGAGCTAGAGAAGCAATGGACACAAGATGAGTCGCATAACAAGCCGAGATGGCGATAGCTAAGCCAACTAGAGCTAGAGAAGCAATGGACACAAGATGAGTCGCTTAACAAGCCGAGATGGCGATAGCTAAGCCAACTAGAGCTTAGAGAAGCAATGGACACAAGATGAGTCGCTTAACAAGCCGAGATGGCGATAGCTAAGCCAACTAGAGCTTAGAGAAGCAATGGACACCAGATGAGTCGCATAACAAGCCGAGATGGCGATAGCTAAGCCAACTAGAGCTAGAGAAGCAATGGACACAAGATGAGTCGCTTAACAAGCCGAGATGGCGATAGCTAACCCAACTAGAGCTTAGAGAAGCAATGGACACAAGATGAGTCGCTTAACAAGCCGAGATGGCGTTAGCTAAGCCAACTAGAGCTTAGAGAAGCAATGGACACAAGATGAGTCGCATAACAAGCCGAGATGGCGATAGCTAAGCCAACTAGAGCTTAGAGAAGCAATGGACACAAGATGAGTCGCATAACAAGCCGAGATGGCGATAGTTAAGCCAACTAGAGCTAGAGAAGCAATGGACACAAGATGAGTCGCATAACAAGCCGAGATGGCGATAGCTAAGCCAACTAGAGCTAGAGAAACAAAGGACACAAGATGAGTCGCATAACAAGCCGAGATGGCGATAGCTAAGCCAACTAGAGCTAGAGAAGCAATGGACACAAGATGAGTCGCATAACAAGCCGAGATGGCGATAGCTAAGCCAACTAGAGCTTAGAGAAGCAATGGACACAAGATGAGGCGCATAACAAGCCGAGATGGCGATAGCTAAGCCAACTAGAGCTAGAGAAGCAATGGACACAAGATGAGTCGCATAACAAGCCGAGATGGCGATAGCTAAGCCAACTAGAGCTAGAGTAGCAATGGACACAAGATGAGTCGCATAACAAGCCGAGATGGCGATAGCTAAGCCAACTAGAGCTAGAGAAGCAATGGACACCAGATGAGTCGCATAACAAGCCGAGATGGCGATAGCTAAGCCAACTAGAGCTAGAGAAGCAATGGACACAAGATGAGTCGCTTAACAAGCCGAGATGGCGATAGCTAAGCCAACTAGAGCTAGAGAAGCAATGGACGCAAGATGAGTCGCATAACAAGCCGAGATGGCGATAGCTAAGCCAACTAGAGCTTAGAGAAGCAATGGACACAAGATGAGTCGCATAACAAGCCGAGATGGCGATAGCTAAGCCAACTAGAGCTAGAGAAGCAATGGACACAAGATGAGCCGCATAACAAGCCGAGATGGCGATAGCTAAGCCAACTAGAGCTTAGAGAAGCAATGGACACAAGATGAGTCGCATAACAAGCCGAGATGGCGATAGCTAAGCCAACTAGAGCTTAGAGAAGCAATGGACACAAGATGAGTCGCATAACAAGCCGAGATGGCGATAGCTAAGCCAACTAGAGCTTAGAGAAGCAATGGACACAAGATGAGTAGCATAACAAGCCGAGATGGCGATAGCTACGCCAACTAGAGCTAGAGAAGCAATGGACACAAGATGAGTCGCTTAACAAGCCGAGATGGCGATAGCTAAGCCAACTAGAGCTTAGAGAAGCAATGGACACAAGATGAGTCGCATAACAAGCCGAGATGGCGATAGCTAAGCCAACTAGAGCTTAGAGAAGCAATGGACACAAGATGAGTCGCTAAACAAGCCGAGATGGCGATAGCTAAGCCAACTAGAGCTTAGAGAAGCAATGGACACAAGATGAGTCGCATAACAAGCCGAGATGGCGATAGCTAAGCCAACTAGAGCTTAGAGAAGCAATGGACACAAGATGAGTCGCTTAACAAGCCGAGATGGCGATAGCTAAGCCAACTAGAGCTTAGAGAAGCAATGGACACAAGATGAGTCGCTTAACAAGCCGAGATGGCGATAGCTAAGCCAACTAGAGCTTAGAGAAGCAATGGACACAAGATGAGTCGCATAACAAGCCGAGATGGCGATAGCTAAGCCAACTAGAGCTAGAGAAGCAATGGACACAAGATGAGTCGCATAACAAGCCGCGATGGCGATAGCTAAGCCAACTAGAGCTAGAGAAGCAATGGACACAAGATGAGTCGCTTAACAAGCCGAGATGACGATAGCTAAGCCAACTAGAGCTTAGAGAAGCAATGGACACAAGATGAGTCGCTTAACAAGCCGAGATGGCGATAGCTAAGCCAACTAGAGCTAGAGAAGCAATGGACGCAAGATGAGTCGCATAACAAGCCGAGATGGCGATAGCTAAGCCAACTAGAGCTTAGAGAAGCAATGGACACAAGATGAGTCGCATAACAAGCCGAGATGGCGATAGCTAAGCCAACTAGAGCTAGACAAGCAATGGACACAAGATGAGTCGCATAACAAGCCGAGATGGCGATAGCTAAGCCAACTAGAGCTAGAGAAGCAATGGACACAAGATGAGTCGCATAACAAGCCGAGATGGCGATAGCTAAGCCAACTAGAGCTTAGAGAAGCAATGGACACAAGATGAGTCGCATAACAAGCCGAGATGGCGATAGCTAAGCCAACTAGAGCTTAGAGAAGCAATGGACACAAGATGAGTCGCATAACAAGCCGAGATGGCGATAGCTAAGCCAACTAGAGCTTAGAGAAGCAATGGACACAAGATGAGTCGCATAACAAGCCGAGATGGCGATAGCTACGCCAACTAGAGCTAGAGAAGCAATGGACACAAGATGAGTCGCTTAACAAGCCGAGATGGCGATAGCTAAGCCAACTAGAGCTAGAGAAGCAATGGACGCAAGATGAGTCGCATAACAAGCCGAGATGGCGATAGCTAAGCCAACTAGAGCTTAGAGAAGCAATGGACACAAGATGAGTCGCATAACAAGCCGAGATGGCGATAGCTAAGCCAACTAGAGCTAGAGAAGCAATGGACACAAGATGAGTCGCTTAACAAGCCGAGATGGCGATAGCTAAGCCAACTAGAGCTTAGAGAAGCAATGGACACAAGATGAGTCGCATAACAAGCCGAGATGGCGATAGCTAAGCCAACTAGAGCTTAGAGAAGCAATGGACACAAGATGAGTCGCTTAACAAGCCGAGATGGCGATAGCTAAGCCAACTAGAGCTTAGAGAAGCAATGGACACAAGATGAGTCGCTTAACAAGCCGAGATGGCGATAGCTAAGCCAACTAGAGCTTAGAGAAGCAATGGACACAAGATGAGTCGCTTAACAAGCCGAGATGGCGATAGCTAAGCCAACTAGAGCTAGAGAAGCAATGGACACAAGATGAGTCGCATAACAAGCCGAGATGGCGATAGCTAAGCCAACTAGAGCTAGAGAAGCAATGGACACAAGATGAGTCGCTTAACAAGCCGAGATGGCGATAGCTAAGCCAACTAGAGCTTAGAGAAGCAATGGACACAAGATGAGTCGCTTAACAAGCCGAGATGGCGATAGCTAAGCCAACTAGAGCTTAGAGAAGCAATGGACACCAGATGAGTCGCATAACAAGCCGAGATGGCGATAGCTAAGCCAACTAGAGCTAGAGAAGCAATGGACACAAGATGAGTCGCTTAACAAGCCGAGATGGCGATAGCTAACCCAACTAGAGCTTAGAGAAGCAATGGACACAAGATGAGTCGCTTAACAAGCCGAGATGGCGTTAGCTAAGCCAACTAGAGCTTAGAGAAGCAATGGACACAAGATGAGTCGCATAACAAGCCGAGATGGCGATAGCTAAGCCAACTAGAGCTTAGAGAAGCAATGGACACAAGATGAGTCGCATAACAAGCCGAGATGGCGATAGTTAAGCCAACTAGAGCTAGAGAAGCAATGGACACAAGATGAGTCGCATAACAAGCCGAGATGGCGATAGCTAAGCCAACTAGAGCTAGAGAAACAAAGGACACAAGATGAGTCGCATAACAAGCCGAGATGGCGATAGCTAAGCCAACTAGAGCTAGAGAAGCAATGGACACAAGATGAGTCGCATAACAAGCCGAGATGGCGATAGCTAAGCCAACTAGAGCTAGAGAAGCAATGGACACAAGATGAGGCGCATAACAAGCCGAGATGGCGATAGCTAAGCCAACTAGAGCTAGAGAAGCAATGGACACAAGATGAGTCGCATAACAAGCCGAGATGGCGATAGCTAAGCCAACTAGAGCTAGAGTAGCAATGGACACAAGATGAGTCGCATAACAAGCCGAGATGGCGATAGCTAAGCCAACTAGAGCTAGAGAAGCAATGGACACCAGATGAGTCGCATAACAAGCCGAGATGGCGATAGCTAAGCCAACTAGAGCTAGAGAAGCAATGGACACAAGATGAGTCGCTTAACAAGCCGAGATGGCGATAGCTAAGCCAACTAGAGCTAGAGAAGCAATGGACGCAAGATGAGTCGCATAACAAGCCGAGATGGCGATAGCTAAGCCAACTAGAGCTTAGAGAAGCAATGGACACAAGATGAGTCGCATAACAAGCCGAGATGGCGATAGCTAAGCCAACTAGAGCTTAGAGAAGCAATGGACACAAGATGAGCCGCATAACAAGCCGAGATGGCGATAGCTAAGCCAACTAGAGCTTAGAGAAGCAATGGACACAAGATGAGTCGCATAACAAGCCGAGATGGCGATAGCTAAGCCAACTAGAGCTTAGAGAAGCAATGGACACAAGATGAGTCGCATAACAAGCCGAGATGGCGATAGCTAAGCCAACTAGAGCTTAGAGAAGCAATGGACACAAGATGAGTCGCATAACAAGCCGAGATGGCGATAGCTACGCCAACTAGAGCTAGAGAAGCAATGGACACAAGATGAGTCGCTTAACAAGCCGAGATGGCGATAGCTAAGCCAACTAGAGCTAGAGAAGCAATGGACGCAAGATGAGTCGCATAACAAGCCGAGATGGCGATAGCTAAGCCAACTAGAGCTTAGAGAAGCAATGGACACAAGATGAGTCGCATAACAAGCCGAGATGGCGATAGCTAAGCCAACTAGAGCTAGACAAGCAATGGACACAAGATGAGTCGCATAACAAGCCGAGATGGCGATAGCTAAGCCAACTAGAGCTTAGAGAAGCAATGGACACAAGATGAGTCGCATAACAAGCCGAGATGGCGATAGCTAAGCCAACTAGAGCTTAGAGAAGCAATGGACACAAGATGAGTCGCATAACAAGCCGAGATGGCGATAGCTAAGCCAACTAGAGCTTAGAGAAGCAATGGACACAAGATGAGTAGCATAACAAGCCGAGATGGCGATAGCTACGCCAACTAGAGCTAGAGAAGCAATGGACACAAGGTGAGTCGCTTAACAAGCCGAGATGGCGATAGCTAAGCCAACTAGAGCTTAGAGAAGCAATGGACACAAGATGAGTCGCATAACAAGCCGAGATGGCGATAGCTAAGCCAACTAGAGCTTAGAGAAGCAATGGACACAAGATGAGTCGCTTAACAAGCCGAGATGGCGATAACTAAGCCAACTAGAGCTTAGAGAAGCAATGGACACAAGATGAGTCGCATAACAAGCCGAGATGGCGATAGCTAAGCCAACTAGAGCTTAGAGAAGCAATGGACACAAGATGAGTCGCTTAACAAGCCGAGATGGCGATAGCTAAGCCAACTAGAGCTTAGAGAAGCAATGGACACAAGATGAGTCGCTTAACAAGCCGAGATGGCGATAGCTAAGCCAACTAGAGCTTAGAGAAGCAATGGACACAAGATGAGTCGCATAACAAGCCGAGATGGCGATAGCTAAGCCAACTAGAGCTAGAGAAGCAATGGACACAAGATGAGTCGCATAACAAGCCGCGATGGCGATAGCTAAGCCAACTAGAGCTAGAGAAGCAATGGACACAAGATGAGTCGCTTAACAAGCCGAGATGACGATAGCTAAGCCAACTAGAGCTTAGAGAAGCAATGGACACAAGATGAGTCGCTTAACAAGCCGAGATGGCGATAGCTAAGCCAACTAGAGCTTAGAGAAGCAATGGACACCAGATGAGTCGCATAACAAGCCGAGATGGCGATAGCTAAGCCAACTAGAGCTAGAGAAGCAATGGACACAAGATGAGTCGCATAACAAGCCGAGATGGCGATAGCTAAGCCAACTAGAGCTAGAGAAGCAATGGACACAAGATGAGTCGCATAACAAGCCGAGATGGCGATAGCTAAGCCAACTAGAGCTTAGAGAAGCAATGGACACAAGATGAGTCGCATAACAAGCCGAGATGGCGATAGCTAAGCCAACTAGAGCTTAGAGAAGCAATGGACACAAGATGAGTCGCATAACAAGCCGAGATGGCGATAGCTAAGCCAACTAGAGCTAGAGAAGCAATGGACACAAGATGAGTCGCATAACAAGCCGAGATGGCGATAGCTAAGCCAACTAGAGCTAGAGAAACAATGGACACAAGATGAGTCGCATAACAAGCCGAGATGGCGATAGCTAAGCCAACTAGAGCTAGAGAAGCAATGGACACAAGATGAGTCGCATAACAAGCTGAGATGGCGATAGCTAAGCCAACTAGAGCTTAGAGAAGCAATGGACACAAGATGAGGCGCATAACAAGCCGAGATGGCGATAGCTAAGCCAACTAGAGCTAGAGTAGCAATGGACACAAGATGAGTCGCATAACAAGCCGAGATGGCGATAGCTAAGCCAACTAGAGCTAGAGAAGCAATGGACACCAGATGAGTCGCATAACAAGCCGAGATGGCGATAGCTAAGCCAACTAGAGCTAGAGAAGCAATGGACACAAGATGAGTCGCTTAACAAGCCGAGATGGCGATAGCTAAGCCAACTAGAGCTAGAGAAGCAATGGACGCAAGATGAGTCGCATAACAAGCCGAGATGGCGATAGCTAAGCCAACTAGAGCTTAGAGAAGCAATGGACACAAGATGAGTCGCATAACAAGCCGAGATGGCGATAGCTAAGCCAACTAGAGCTAGAGAAGCAATGGACACAAGATGAGTCGCATAACAAGCCGAGATGGCGATAGCTAAGCCAACTAGAGCTTAGAGAAGCAATGGACACAAGATGAGTCGCATAACAAGCCGAGATGGCGATAGCTAAGCCAACTAGAGCTTAGAGAAGCAATGGACACAAGATGAGTCGCATAACAAGCCGAGATGGCGATAGCTAAGCCAACTAGAGCTAGAGAAGCAATGGACACAAGATGAGTCGCATAACAAGCCGAGATGGCGATAGCTACGCCAACTAGAGCTAGAGAAGCAATGGACACAAGATGAGTCGCTTAACAAGCCGAGATGGCGATAGCTAAGCCAACTAGAGCTAGAGAAGCAATGGACGCAAGATGAGTCGCATAACAAGCCGAGATGGCGATAGCTAAGCCAACTAGAGCTTAGAGAAGCAATGGACACAAGATGAGTCGCATAACAAGCCGAGATGGCGATAGCTAAGCCAACTAGAGCTAGACAAGCAATGGACACAAGATGAGTCGCATAACAAGCCGAGATGGCGATAGCTAAGCCAACTAGAGCTAGAGAAGCAATGGACACAAGATGAGTCGCATAACAAGCCGAGATGGCGATAGCTAAGCCAACTAGAGCTTAGAGAAGCAATGGACACAAGATGAGTCGCATAACAAGCCGAGATGGCGATAGCTAAGCCAACTAGAGCTTAGAGAAGCAATGGACACAAGATGAGTCGCATAACAAGCCGAGATGGCGATAGCTAAGCCAACTAGAGCTTAGAGAAGCAATGGACACAAGATGAGTCGCATAACAAGCCGAGATGGCGATAGCTACGCCAACTAGAGCAAGAGAAGCAATGGACACAAGATGAGTCGCTTAACAAGCCGAGATGGCGATAGCTAAGCCAACTAGAGCTAGAGAAGCAATGGACGCAAGATGAGTCGCATAACAAGCCGAGATGGCGATAGCTAAGCCAACTAGAGCTTAGAGAAGCAATGGACACAAGATGAGTCGCATAACAAGCCGAGATGGCGATAGCTAAGCCAACTAGAGCTAGACAAGCAATGGACACAAGATGAGTCGCATAACAAGCCGAGATGGCGATAGCTAAGCCAACTAGAGCTTAGAGAAGCAATGGACACAAGATGAGTCGCATAACAAGCCGAGATGGCGATAGCTAAGCCAACTAGAGCTTAGAGAAGCAATGGACACAAGATGAGTCGCATAACAAGCCGAGATGGCGATAGCTAAGCCAACTAGAGCTTAGAGAAGCAATGGACACAAGATGAGTAGCATAACAAGCCGAGATGGCGATAGCTACGCCAACTAGAGCTAGAGAAGCAATGGACACAAGGTGAGTCGCTTAACAAGCCGAGATGGCGATATCTAAGCCAACTAGAGCTTAGAGAAGCAATGGACACAAGATGAGTCGCATAACAAGCCGAGATGGCGATAGCTAAGCCAACTAGAGCTTAGAGAAGCAATGGACACAAGATGAGTCGCTTAACAAGCCGAGATGGCGATAGCTAAGCCAACTAGAGCTTAGAGAAGCAATGGACACAAGATGAGTCGCATAACAAGCCGAGATGGCGATAGCTAAGCCAACTAGAGCTTAGAGAAGCAATGGACACAAGATGAGTCGCTTAACAAGCCGAGATGGCGATAGCTAAGCCAACTAGAGCTTAGAGAAGCAATGGACACAAGATGAGTCGCTTAACAAGCCGAGATGGCGATAGCTAAGCCAACTAGAGCTTAGAGAAGCAATGGACACAAGATGAGTCGCATAACAAGCCGAGATGGCGATAGCTAAGCCAACTAGAGCTAGAGAAGCAATGGACACAAGATGAGTCGCATAACAAGCCGCGATGGCGATAGCTAAGCCAACTAGAGCTAGAGAAGCAATGGACACAAGATGAGTCGCTTAGCAAGCCGAGATGACGATAGCTAAGCCAACTAGAGCTTAGAGAAGCAATGGACACAAGATGAGTCGCTTAACAAGCCGAGATGGCGATAGCTAAGCCAACTAGAGCTTAGAGAAGCAATGGACACAAGATGAGTCGCATAACAAGCCGAGATGGCGATAGCTAAGCCAACTAGAGCTAGAGAAGCAATGGACACAAGATGAGTCGCTTAACAAGCCGAGATGGCGATAGCTAAGCCAACTAGAGCTAGAGAAGCAATGGACACAAGATGAGTCGCATAACAAGCCGAGATGGCGATAGCTAAGCCAACTAGAGCTTAGAGAAGCAATGGACACAAGATGAGTCGCATAACAAGCCGAGATGGCGATAGCTAAGCCAACTAGAGCTTAGAGAAGCAATGGACACAAGATGAGTCGCATAACAAGCCGAGATGGCGATAGCTAAGCCAACTAGAGCTAGAGAAGCAATGGACACAAGATGAGTCGCATAACAAGCCGAGATGGCGATAGCTAAGCCAACTAGAGCTAGAGAAACAATGGACACAAGATGAGTCGCATAACAAGCCGAGATGGCGATAGCTAAGCCAACTAGAGCTAGAGAAGCAATGGACACAAGATGAGTCGCATAACAAGCTGAGATGGCGATAGCTAAGCCAACTAGAGCTTAGAGAAGCAATGGACACAAGATGAGTCGCATAACAAGCCGAGATGGCGATAGCTAAGCCAACTAGAGCTAGAGAAGCAATGGACACAAGATGAGTCGCTTAACAAGCCGAGATGACGATAGCTAAGCCAACTAGAGCTTAGAGAAGCAATGGACACAAGATGAGTCGCTTAACAAGCCGAGATGGCGATAGCTAAGCCAACTAGAGCTTAGAGAAGCAATGGACACAAGATGAGTCGCATAACAAGCCGAGATGGCGATAGCTAAGCCAACTAGAGCTAGAGAAGCAATGGACACAAGATGAGTCGCTTAACAAGCCGAGATGGCGATAGCTAAGCCAACTAGAGCTAGAGAAGCAATGGACACAAGATGAGTCGCATAACAAGCCGAGATGGCGATAGCTAAGCCAACTAGAGCTTAGAGAAGCAATGGACACAAGATGAGTCGCATAACAAGCCGAGATGGCGATAGCTAAGCCAACTAGAGCTTAGAGAAGCAATGGACACAAGATGAGTCGCATAACAAGCCGAGATGGCGATAGCTAAGCCAACTAGAGCTAGAGAAGCAATGGACACAAGATGAGTCGCATAACAAGCCGAGATGGCGATAGCTAAGCCAACTAGAGCTAGAGAAACAATGGACACAAGATGAGTCGCATAACAAGCCGAGATGGCGATAGCTAAGCCAACTAGAGCTAGAGAAGCAATGGACACAAGATGAGTCGCATAACAAGCCGAGATGGCGATAGCTAAGCCAACTAGAGCTTAGAGAAGCAATGGACACAAGATGAGTCGCATAACAAGCCGAGATGGCGATAGCTAAGCCAACTAGAGCTTAGAGAAGCAATGGACACAAGATGAGTCGCATAACAAGCCGAGATGGCGATAGCTAAGCCAACTAGAGCTTAGAGAAGCAATGGACACAAGATGAGTCGCATAACAAGCCGAGATGGCGATAGCTAAGCCAACTAGAGCTAGAGAAGCAATGGACACAAGATGAGTCGCTTAACAAGCCGAGATGGCGATAGCTAAGCCAACTAGAGCTTAGAGAAGCAATGGACACAAGATGAGTCGCATAACAAGCCGAGATGGCGATAGCTAAGCCAACTAGAGCTTAGAGAAGCAATGGACACAAGATGAGTCGCTTAACAAGCCGAGATGGCGATAGCTAAGCCAACTAGAGCTTAGAGAAGCAATGGACACAAGATGAGTCGCATAACAAGCCGAGATGGCGATAGCTAAGCCAACTAGAGCTAGAGAAGCAATGGACACAAGATGAGTCGCTTAACAAGCCGAGATGGCGATAGCTAAGCCAACTAGAGCTTAGAGAAGCAATGGACACAAGATGAGTCGCTTAACAAGCCGAGATGGCGATAGCTAAGCCAACTAGAGCTTAGAGAAGCAATGGACACAAGATGAGTCGCATAACAAGCCGAGATGGCGATAGCTAAGCCAACTAGAGCTTAGAGAAGCAATGGACACAAGATGAGTCGCATAACAAGCCGAGATGGCGATAGCTAAGCCAACTAGAGCTAGAGAAGCAATGGACACAAGATGAGTCGCATAACAAGCCGAGATGGCGATAGCTAAGCCAACTAGAGCTAGAGAAACAAAGGACACAAGATGAGTCGCATAACAAGCCGAGATGGCGATAGCTAAGCCAACTAGAGCTATAGAAGCAATGGACACAAGATGAGTCGCATAACAAGCCGAGATGGCGATAGCTAAGCCAACTAGAGCTTAGAGAAGCAATGGACACAAGATGAGGCGCATAACAAGCCGAGATGGCGATAGCTAAGCCAACTAGAGCTAGAGAAGCAATGGACACAAGATGAGTCGCATAACAAGCCGAGATGGCGATAGCTAAGCCAACTAGAGCTAGAGTAGCAATGGACACAAGATGAGTCGCATAACAAGCCGAGATGGCGATAGCTAAGCCAACTAGAGCTAGAGAAGCAATGGACACCAGATGAGTCGCATAACAAGCCGAGATGGCGATAGCTAAGCCAACTAGAGCTAGAGAAGCAATGGACACAAGATGAGTCGCTTAACAAGCCGAGATGGCGATAGCTAAGCCAACTAGAGCTAGAGAAGCAATGGACGCAAGATGAGTCGCATAACAAGCCGAGATGGCGATAGCTAAGCCAACTAGAGCTTAGAGAAGCAATGGACACAAGATGAGTCGCATAACAAGCCGAGATGGCGATAGCTAAGCCAACTAGAGCTAGAGAAGCAATGGACACAAGATGAGTCGCATAACAAGCCGAGATGGCGATAGCTAAGCCAACTAGAGCTTAGAGAAGCAATGGACACAAGATGAGTCGCATAACAAGCCGAGATGGCGATAGCTAAGCCAACTAGAGCTTAGAGAAGCAATGAACACAAGATGAGTCGCATAACAAGCCGAGATGGCGATAGCTAAGCCAACTAGAGCTTAGAGAAGCAATGGACACAAGATGAGTCGCATAACAAGCCGAGATGGCGATAGCTACGCCAACTAGAGCTAGAGAAGCAATGGACACAAGATGAGTCGCTTAACAAGCCGAGATGGCGATAGCTAAGCCAACTAGAGCTAGAGAAGCAATGGACGCAAGATGAGTCGCATAACAAGCCGAGATGGCGATAGCTAAGCCAACTAGAGCTTAGAGAAGCAATGGACACAAGATGAGTCGCATAACAAGCCGAGATGGCGATAGCTAAGCCAACTAGAGCTAGACAAGCAATGGACACAAGATGAGTCGCATAACAAGCCGAGATGGCGATAGCTAAGCCAACTAGAGCTTAGAGAAGCAATGGACACAAGATGAGTCGCTTAACAAGCCGAGATGGCGATAGCTAAGCCAACTCGAGCTTAGAGAAGCAATGGACACAAGATGAGTCGCATAACAAGCCGAGATGGCGATAGCTAAGCCAACTAGAGCTTAGAGAAGCAATGGACACAAGATGAGTCGCATAACAAGCCGAGATGGCGATAGCTACGCCAACTAGAGCTAGAGAAGCAATGGACACAAGATGAGTCGCTTAACAAGCCGAGATGGCGATAGCTAAGCCAACTAGAGCTTAGAGAAGCAATGGACACAAGATGAGTCGCATAACAAGCCGAGATGGCGATAGCTAAGCCAACTAGACCTTAGAGAAGCAATGGACACAAGATGAGTCGCTTAACAAGCCGAGATGGCGATAGCTAAGCCAACTAGAGCTTAGAGAAGCAATGGACACAAGATGAGTCGCATAACAAGCCGAGATGGCGATAGCTAAGCCAACTAGAGCTTAGAGAAGCAATGGACACAAGATGAGTCGCTTAACAAGCCGAGATGGCGATAGCTAAGCCAACTAGAGCTTAGAGAAGCAATGGACACAAGATGAGTCGCTTAACAAGCCGAGATGGCGATAGCTAAGCCAACTAGAGCTTAGAGAAGCAATGGACACAAGATGAGTCGCATAACAAGCCGAGATGGCGATAGCTAAGCCAACTAGAGCTAGAGAAGCAATGGACACAAGATGAGTCGCATAACAAGCCGCGATGGCGATAGCTAAGCCAACTAGAGCTAGAGAAGCAATGGACACAAGATGAGTCGCTTAACAAGCCGAGATGACGATAGCTAAGCCAACTAGAGCTTAGAGAAGCAATGGACACAAGATGAGTCGCTTAACAAGCCGAGATGGCGATAGCTAAGCCAACTAGAGCTTAGAGAAGCAATGGACACCAGATGAGTCGCATAACAAGCCGAGATGGCGATAGCTAAGCCAACTAGAGCTAGAGAAGCAATGGACACAAGATGAGTCGCTTAACAAGCCGAGATGGCGATAGCTAAGCCAACTAGAGCTAGAGAAGCAATGGACACAAGATGAGTCGCATAACAAGCCGAGATGGCGATAGCTAAGCCAACTAGAGCTTAGAGAAGCAATGGACACAAGATGAGTCGCATAACAAGCCGAGATGGCGATAGCTAAGCCAACTAGAGCTTAGAGAAGCAATGGACACAAGATGAGTCGCATAACAAGCCGAGATGGCGATAGCTAAGCCAACTAGAGCTAGAGAAGCAATGGGCACAAGATGAGTCGCATAACAAGCCGAGATGGCGCTAGCTAAGCCAACTAGAGCTAGAGAAACAATGGACACAAGATGAGTCGCATAACAAGCCGAGATGGCGATAGCTAAGCCAACTAGAGCTAGAGAAGCAATGGACACAAGATGAGTCGCATAACAAGCTGAGATGGCGATAGCTAAGCCAACTAGAGCTTAGAGAAGCAATGGACACAAGATGAGGCGCATAACAAGCCGAGATGGCGATAGCTAAGCCAACTAGAGCTTAGAGAAGCAATGAACACAAGATGAGTCGCTTAACAAGCCGAGATGGCGATAGCTAAGCCAACTAGAGCTTAGAGAAGCAATGGACACAAGATGAGTCGCATAACAAGCCGAGATGGCGATAGCTAAGCCAACTAGAGCTAGAGAAGCAATGGACACAAGATGAGTCGCTTAACAAGCCGAGATGGCGATAGCTAAGCCAACTAGAGCTTAGAGAAGCAATGGACACAAGATGAGTCGCATAACAAGCCGAGATGGCGATAGCTAAGCCAACTAGAGCTTAGAGAAGCAATGGACACAAGATGAGTCGCTTAACAAGCCGAGATGGCGATAGCTAAGCCAACTAGAGCTTAGAGAAGCAATGGACACAAGATGAGTCGCTTAACAAGCCGAGATGGCGATAGCTAAGCCAACTAGAGCTTAGAGAAGCAATGGACACAAGATGAGTCGCATAACAAGCCGAGATGGCGATAGCTAAGCCAACTAGAGCTAGAGAAGCAATGGGCACAAGATGAGTCGCATAACAAGCCGAGATGGCGATAGCTAAGCCAACTAGAGCTAGAGAAGCAATGGACACAAGATGAGTCGCTTAACAAGCCGAGATGGCGATAGCTAAGCCAACTAGAGCTTAGAGAAGCAATGGACACAAGATGAGTCGCTTAACAAGCCGAGATGGCGATAGCTAAGCCAACTAGAGCTTAGAGAAGCAATGGACACAAGATGAGTCGCTTAACAAGCCGAGATGGCGATAGCTAAGCCAACTAGAGCTAGAGAAGCAATGGACACAAGATGAGTCGCTTAACAAGCCGAGATGGCGATAGCTAAGCCAACTAGAGCTTAGAGAAGCAATGGACACAAGATGAGTCGCATAACAAGCCGAGATGGCGATAGCTAAGCCAACTAGAGCTTAGAGAAGCAATGGACACAAGATGAGTCGCTTAACAAGCCGAGATGGCGATAGCTAAGCCAACTAGAGCTAGAGAAGCAATGGACACAAGATGAGTCGCTTAACAAGCCGAGATGGCGATAGCTAAGCCAACTAGAGCTAGAGAAGCAATGGACACAAGATGAGTCGCTTAACAAGCCGAGATGGCGATAGCTAAGTCAACTAGAGCTAGAGAAGCAATGGACACAAGATGAGTCGCTTAACAAGCCGAGATGGCGATAGCTAAGCCAACTAGAGCTTAGAGAAGCAATGGACACAAGATGAGTCGCTTAACAAGCCGAGATGGCGATAGCTAAGCCAACTAGAGCTAGAGAAGCAATGGACACAAGATGAGTCGCTTAACAAGCCGAGATGGCGATAGCTAAGCCAACTAGAGCTTAGAGAAGCAATGGACACAAGATGAGTCGCTTAACAAGCCGAGATGGCGATAGCTAAGCCAACTAGAGCTAGAGAAGCAATGGACACAAGATGAGTCGCTTAACAAGCCGAGATGGCGATAGCTAAGCCAACTAGAGCTAGAGAAGCAATGGACACAAGATGAGTCGCTTAACAAGCCGAGATGGCGATAGCTAAGCCAACTAGAGCTAGAGAAGCAATGGACACAAGATGAGTCGCATAACAAGCCGAGATGGCGATAGCTAAGCCAACTAGAGCTAGAGAAGCAATGGACACAAGATGAGTCGCTTAACAAGCCGAGATGGCGATAGCTAAGCCAACTAGAGCTAGAGAAGCAATGGACACAAGATGAGTCGCTTAACAAGCCGAGATGGCGATAGCTAAGTCGACTAGAGCTAGAGAAGCAATGGACACAAGATGAGTCGCTTAACAAGCCGAGATGGCGATAGCTAAGTCGACTAGAGCTTAGAGAAGCAATGGACACAAGATGAGTCGCTTAACAAGCCGAGATGGCGATAGCTAAGTCGACTAGAGCTAGAGAAGCAATGGATACAAGATGAGTCGCTTAACAAGCCGAGATGGCGATAGCTAAGCAGACCAGAAACAAAATAAAACGGTTGGAGAGAGAGAACGCACAGTCAAGTACATGGAGAGAAAGACAGAACTCATGAACTAGAGTAAGAATATTCACGTGAACAGCCCCATCGATCACAGGACTGCATTTCAGATTCCGACATGTGAACTATTTTGAGTTGTGTACATAGATACATTTATGATTAGTGTAGGCACAGACTCACTAGGAGTGTGAGCTATGAACTATTTTGAGTTGTGTACATAGATACATTTATGATTAGTGTAGGCACAGACTCACTAGGAGTGTGAGCTATGAACTATTTTGACTTGTGTACACAGATACATTTATGATTAGTGTAGGCACAGACTCACTAGGAGTGTGAGCTATGAACTATTTTGAGTTGTGTACATAGATACATTTATGATTAGTGTAGGCACAGACTCACTGGGAGTGTGAGCTATAAACTATTTTGAGTTGTGTACACAGATACATATATGATTAGTGTAGGCACAGTCTCACTAGGAGTGTGAGCTACGAACTATTTTGAGTTGTGTACACAGATACATATATGATTAGTGTAGGCACAGACTCACTAGGAGTGTGAGCTACGAACTATTTTGAGTTGTGTACATAGATACATTTATGATTAGTGTAGGCACAGACTCACTGGGAGTGTGAGCTATAAACTATTTTGAGTTGTGTACACAGATACATATATGATTAGTGTAGGCACAGTCTCACTAGGAGTGTGAGCTACGAACTATTTTGAGTTGTGTACACAGATACATATATGATTAGTGTAGGCACAGACTCACTAGGAGTGTGAGCTACGAACTATTTTGAGTTGTGTACACAGATACATTTATGATTAGTGTAGGCACAGACTCACTAGGAGTGTGAGCTATGAACTATTTTGACTTGTGTACACAGATACATTTATGATTGTGTTTAGACCGCCAAGTACTTGTGACTTGTGACTGTGAATGACAGTTGTACTTTATCATAAACATCAGTTAGGTGTTACCTTACAACTTTAGAATTCTTCATCTTCTTTCACATGGTGTCAGATCTCATCGATCGCGGCTGAGACCGCCAAGCTGGCTCGTGTCAATTTATAATTATCTCTCTCTCATATAAAGTATATTTCCTTTTTTCTCAGTAGTTTCTAAATTACCCCCCCCCCACCTCTCTTTTAACCTGTCTATTTTACCTCTCTCATTCTCTCTCTGAATCACTATGTGTTCTATCCATCTCTCTAGCTCCACTCCCCCCCCCTTCTCTCTCTCGATCATTATGTGTTCCATCTCCCTAACTCCACCCTCAACCCACCATTTCCCCAGCCTACAACATTGTTGTCACATTACGTGTTCCATCTCCCTAACTCCAGCCTATGTCCTCCATTTCCCCAGCCTACAACAATGTTGTCACATTATGTGTTCCATCTCCCTAACTCCACCCTCAGCCCACCATTTCTCCAGCCTGCAACATTATGTGTTCCATCTCCTTTGCTCCACCCTCTGTCCTCCAGTTCTCCAGCCTGCAACATTGTTGTCACATTATGTGTTCCATCTCCCTAACTCCAGCCTATGTCCTCCATTTCCCCAGTCTGCAACATTGTTGTCACATTACGTGTTCCATCTCCCTAACTCCACCCTCTGCCCTCCATTTCTCCAGCTTGCAACATTGTTGTCACATTATGTGTTCCATCTCCTTTGCTCCACCCTCTGTCCTCCAGTTCTCCAGCCTGCAACATTGTTGTCACATTATGTGTTCCATCTCCCTAACTCCACCATCTGCCCTCCATTTCTCCAGCTTGCAACAATGTTGTCACATTATGTGTTCCATCTCCCTAACTCCAGCCTATATCCTCCATTTCTCCAGCTTGCAACAATGTTGTCACATTATGTGTTCCATCTCCCTAACTCCAACATATGTCCTCCCTTTCTCCAGCTTGCAACAATGTTGTCACATCGTGTGTATTTCCAATCCTGAACTGAAATCAGCACAAACAATTGGGGCGTCATGGCGTCACTCAGTCTGAAACATGAAAACAAACATTTTTAAAATCCAGACTTACAAGCCAAACAGGAAGCGACGGTGATCACGCACAAGAAAATCCAAAACCGAAATGTGTGACGGGATGCCATTATTGCAGCAAAAGCATAACGTTCACTCGTTAATCACCGGAGATCTGTGTACATTCTGTGTAGGCATTTGTTTATTGTGTTTATCATTATCTAGCTCGAGTATCTGTCTGATTGACACATAGGCGTGTACCTGCCGATAACAATGATATTTGTACTTGCACTAATAGTCTGTCGAGTGTATGTTGCAGGACAATAACAATGAAAAGCCAGCAGGTTGTTTATAAAAAAAAACTGTAAGGTGAAAACACGCGTTTGGTCGCCTGCGGACCTCTTCGCCGATTTTAGAAGATATCATTTTCCAATTTTGGTTTTATGGGAAAATACGTCACTTTTTCCTGCAGGTTCTATAGCTCCCGCGATACTCTGGATTCGAGGCAAAACTAACGGCTAGACCGGAGATACTAACGGCTAGACAGGAGATACTAACGGCTAGACCGGAGATACTAACGGCTAGACCGGAGATACTAACGGCTAGACCGGAGATACTAACGGCTAGACAGGATATACTAACGGCTAGACCGGAGATACTAACGGATAGACAGGAGATACTAACGGCTAGACCGGAGATACGGATAGACAGGACATACTAACGGCTAGACAGGAGATACTAACGGCTAGACCGGAGATACTAACGGCTAGACAGGAGATACTACCGACTAGACCGGAGATACTAACGGCTAGACCGGAGATACTAACGGCTAGACCGGAGATACTAACGGCTAGACCGGAGATACTAACGGCTTTTACAATCGTTTCTCCCTGAAAATCTTTACATCTGTCCAGTAACATTATTCTCCTGTATGCGTGTGTGTTTGTGTCTGTGAATTTAGACAACGGTGGATGTCGGTCGATTCAGGGCAGAAGGTGTGAAAGTCCCAAATTGTTGCTAAAATCTCGACCGTATCATCTAGCGAAGGTTGGGGGGGGGGGGGGGGGGTTTGTAGATGCGAGGGAATTTCACCGATGGCCACACTGACCGCGGATGACTTCAAAGACAACTAGAAAAGGTCGGTTAACTGCTTTTGATAGAATGGTCGATATGTTGGAACAAAGCTTGATAGAATTACAGGGGCTATCGGAAGGTGTGGATAAGAATGACCAATAAGACGATCTGTTTATTGAGTGGTTCGATGAGCATGATAAGAAAAGTGGAGGCGGGCTCTGTATGTAAGCAGTGGGTACAGTCATTGCAGAAGTCAAAATACGTAAGGTCACATTTGCCTACGTCCCATGACATGCGGAAGTACGGAGAAATGAAAGAACGGACAGGTTGGCTAGCTGCGCTATTTTTGAGGACGATCAACCATTGGATCGGGTGGACATCATCTATGCTTTCCGGGAAGGTGGAAGGACACAGGTCTTGGACAACCAGGAGTCCACGTCACTTCTTCGAATGAAAAATGGGAGTTAAGATGGGCACAGCCAGAAATGAGAAACTTAGTGGGCGGGTAAGAAAACTTATCAACCAACACAGAACTGGAGTCGTCAGTCGCTGGGCACTGTAGGACTTGCTGAGGACTGGATCTGAGCACCTATGGACATGTTCGGAGTGCAATGATGAAAACACGCAAATAACTCAATGATGATGACTCGGAGTCCAATGATGACGACTCACAAACAACTCAATGATGATGACTCGGAGTCCAATGATGACGACTCACAAACAACTCAATAACTCAATGATGATGACTCGGAGTCCAATGATGATTACCCGCAAACAACTCAATGATGATGACTCGGAGTCCAATGATGATGACCCGCAAACAACTCAATAACTCAATGATGACGACTCACAAACAACTCAATAACTATCAGGTTTTATACATGGGTATGGGCGACACCAGGACAAAAATCCACAAAAGTAAATTTAATGGGAGTTGTCGGCCCTTAAATCTATCAGATCCTAAAGCTTCAAACCCGCAGTTCGAGACTTTCAACAATTTTGAGTTGAAGTGTATTTTTTAGTTTGAAAGTTCGCAGACAGTTTTAAAGTTCAGAGCGGAAAGAGTTTAGGAGGACAGTGAGTCCATTCTTTGATGTTCTCATGTTTTTTCCTAATAAATTATTTTTCTGCTTGTAAACGTTTTGCTATTACCTATCTTTATCTGTACACACACATATATGAAGATATAAGATAAATATGATGGCCCGCGACCACTTGCAGTTAGTAGTGTTTGGTCCTAGGGGAAGAAAAGGTTGTACCACATTGTATTACAATGAAAGCTTCACAAACATGTTAATGAAAGCTTCACATATCAAAAGCTTCACGAACATGTTATTGAAAGCTCCACAAACACGTTACTGAAAGCTTCACAAACATGTTATTCAAAGCTTCACAAACATGTTATTCAAATCTTCACAAAAATGTTATCAAAAGCTTCACAAACATGTTATTGAGTTTCACAAACATGTTATCAAAGCTTCACAAACATGTTACGGAAAGCTTCACAAACATGTTATTCAAAGCTTCACAAACACGTTACTGAAAGCTTCACAAACATGTTATTCAAAACTTCACAAAAATGTTATCAAAAGCTTCACAAACATGTTATCAAAAGCATCACAAACATGTTATTGAGTTTCACAAACATGTTATCAAAGCTTCACAAACATGTTACGGAAAGCTTCACAAACATGTTATTCAAAGCTTCACAAACACGTTACTGAAAGCTTCACAAACATGTTATTCAAAACTTCACAAAAATGTTATCAAAAGCTTCACAAACATGTTATCAAAAGCATCACAAACATGTTATTGAGTTTCACAAACATGTTATTCAAAGCTTCACAAACATGTTATTCAAAGCTTCACAAACATGCTATTCAAAACTTCACAAAAATGTTATCAAAAGCTTCACAAACATGTTATTGAGTTTCACAAACATGTTATCAAAGCTTCACAAACACGTTACTGAAAGCTTCACAAACATGTTATTCAAAGTTTCACAAACATGTTATCAAAAGTTTCACAAACATGTTATCAAAAGCATCACAAACATGTTAATGAAAGCTTCACAAACATGTTAATGAAAGCTTCACAAACATGTTATCAAAAGTTTCACAAACATGTTATCAAAAGTTTCACAAACATGTTATCAAAAGTTTCACAAACATGTTATCAAAAGTTTCACAAACATGTTATCAAAAGTTTCACAAACATGTTATCAAAAGCTTCACAAACATGTTATCAAAAGTTTCACAAACATGTTATCAAAAGTTTCACAAACATGTTGTCGAAAGCTTCACAAACATGTTATCAAAAGCTCACTGCACGTCTGTCAAGTCCATATATGCTCAGATTTCTCCTGAAGAACATCTATCAACGTGTAGCGACTAAAGACATCGGTGTTGTGTTGGTTGAGAAGTCTTTATTGGATTCCTGCTTAGCGCTCTTGCCTGGAGCCTCACAACCTATTCATGGCTACAGAATGAGGTCCATTTTTTGAGTTTTTTCGTCCAGCATCTGTGGGTTCAGAATGTCCGAGCGGTCCATCGCCCTTCCGCACCCAACATCATCCAAACTGGCAAGTCTGTTAGCACGTTCATTACCTCTTTTACCCACGTGCATTGGCATGAAAATGAAGCAAAACCTTTTAAAGAATATTCATCTCCAGAGACATTGACCACTGCCGTGGAGCACAGCCAGTTGTGATCATTGTCAGCCATTGAATCACTGAAGAAACAAACATGGGCTGTGTCTCAAGCCATGTTATGTTCTCTAACTGGAGAGCTCTGTTAATAAATTTGTGTACGTAATCAAGACTGCGTATTCAGGTCATCACATCTGGTGTTGAAGACAAATGCTATTATATTAATTAAAGAATTGATACGATGCACTGTGAACAGAAAATCGTGGAAAGACCTGATCGCCTACGCCCACCAGTATAGCACATGATGGTGATTGTAACAGCTCAACTTATGTGATGTCATGTACAAATTGCTGTTGAAGGCTGAAAAAAAAAGTAATTTCAAGAAATATGTGCAGAACTTATCTGTAGACGGGCAATTTCTTTTACAACTTTGTCTCTTGCTCACCGCTCATCTATCTATACTTTTGCAACTTTGTCTCTTGCTCACCGCTCCTCTATCTATACTTTTGCAACTTTGTCTCTTGCTCACCGCTCCTCTATCTATACTTTACAACGTTGTCTCTTGCTCACCGCTCCTCGATCTATACTTTTACAACTTTGTCTCTTGCTCACCGCTCCTCTATCTATACTTTTGCACCTTTGTCTCTTGCTCACCGCTCCTCTATCTATACTTTACAACGT
The DNA here is from genome assembly GCA_032433765.1 of Megaustenia siamemsis. NCBI lineage: Eukaryota > Metazoa > Mollusca > Gastropoda > Stylommatophora > Ariophantidae > Megaustenia > Megaustenia siamemsis. The sequence continues at coordinate 2,834,461 of JAVIAB010000105.1, forward strand.
TGTCTCTTGCTCACCGCTCCTCTATCTATACTTTTACAACTTTGTCTCTTGCTCACCGCTCGTCTATCTATACTTTTGCAACTTTGTCTCTTGCTCACCGCTCGTCATCTATACTTTTACAACTTTGTCTCTTGCTCACCGCTCGTCTATCTATACTTTTGCAACTTTGTCTCTTCCTCACCGTTCGTAATCTATGCTTTAACAACTTTGTCTCTTGCTCACCGCTCCTCTATCTATGGCAGCTTATTTATATTCGAGCTTTGGATGGCCTAGACTCACGTGCACTTGCTCAGTCGCACGGCCTAGAACCCGTTCCACGATATAAACTGGCCAGCTCCAGTAACTTGCTCAGCAGCACGCGGAAACACTGTGAGCTTCCAACAAATTAAATGACTTACGCGTCCTTGACAACAGACCGGCGTAAACAAACCGCCATTTTTTGACGCGTTCAATAGTGTAACAACAATAATAAGTGATGAAATAAGGAAATTATAACAAAATGCAATGAATCAAAAGAAGCAAAGTGATTAACATCAAATAGAAAGCGCGCACACTCACATGAACCCTCAAAAAATAAATAAAAACAAACAAATAAACAGGAAATTTCAACTTCTTCGGATGATGGAAATGGGAGTTAAGATGGGCACAGCCAGAAATGAGAAACTTGGTGGCCGTGTAAGAAGACTTATCAACCAACATAGAACTGGAGTCGTCAGTCGCTGGACACTGAGGGAATTGCTGAGGAGGGGATCTGAGCACCTATGGACATGTTCGGAGTGCAATGATGATGACCCGCAAATAACTCAATAACTCAATAACTCAATTATATTCGAGCTATTGACTAAGCAATGTTTACATTGAACAACACGATATATGTTATTGCCGCGAGTTGGCAGATTTTTGAAAATGTTTTCAAGGGTTTGAACATAAATGTTTGTTCACAGTTCGTTAACCTTCGCTGTAGATAAAGTCGTTAATTCGTTTCGGACGTTTGTGACCTTGGTAGCTAAGGACCTAACTTGTGCAAACGGATGGCATTGGCAAGGATCATTTTGAATCTATGAAGTGGGCTCATTTTGTGTTTAACTCAAAAGCATATGTGCTTTTTAACCAAAGAACTTTTTTTTTTGGGACTCAATGAAGATATCCCCGATGGAAGAATAATTTGTACTATTAGTCCCATAAATGATTCGCTTCCAGAGGTTTATGATGTAAACAAAGCAGTTTTGTCATTGCAAGTGAATAATAATGTCCACACCTATAATTGGTCAGGATTGTGTAGCACCAGCAGCTTTATAGCGAACACAGAAAACATCACAGGATTGTGCTGTTCTGAAACAGCTATACCATGCAACCCTAGAATTGCCTTTAATGGGATTACTGTGACCACAAACCACTCTCCATGTGTGTGCCATATATTTACACCCCAGAAAGAAATACTGAATATAACAACATCATGTGCCGTCTGTGATATTAATGACCACAGACCAGTAGCTTCCAGTATGATAGATACAACTGTTGCACCAAGCATTTCATCAGCAGAGCCATATCTATGGAATGTTAATCTGACATTGTTCTTGAATGATGTCCAAGTTAATGAGACATCAGAATCGTGTGGCGGCAGCTACAAGAAGGGAGCGGAGAACATCATGTTCTGCTGCTATAAAGGAGACTTACCTTGCTATCCCAGAATTGCCTTAAATGGGATCACTGTAGTTGAAAACTTCTCCTCTTGTGTAAACTACACATTCACATCTAAGAGTGAATCAGTGAAGGTCACAAAATCATATTCTCTCGGTGGTTTTACTAACTACAGGTCATGTGGCTTCTGTTGGATTGGAAATGATAACTTACCATCACTGTGTGTATATGTTTGGAATTGGAGTCATCAATGATGGCCTAACATCATCAAGTGCTATGACGATCATCATTTTCGGGAGGACGTGAACTCCCATGGTATATGGTGGATAGGTGGCAGGAACCATTGAAGGCTATGTCTGAAAAGTGTTCCTTCTTGCAGTTTCCTCATATTCCAAGACCGGCTTGTTGCAGGAGCTACTGAGTTAAGTGCTCTGTGCACACCGTGAGCTGTGTGTCTCATCCGTTTTGATCCTGCTTCGATATCCCGCTTGTTTACGATGAATGATGATATCGTATGACAGGGAACAGTTGGCTGTGTTCACTTTCTGCGCGGTTTCGCCTTATGTCTTTTGGCGTGTGCTGAGACTGCTACGATGGGGACTACAGTTACCTTTCTTTGTTTGGGAGATGAGTTAGTAATTCGGATGATTTCACTGGCACGGGCGGTTGAGCAATTATGGATTTTAATTCGTTTGCTGTGATACCGAGGCCTTCCATAACCAATAACCAATAACCAATCCTCTATCTATACTTTTACAACTTTGTCTCTTGCTCACCGCTCCTCTATCTATACTTTAGCAACTTTCTCTTGCTCACCGCTCGTCTATCTATACTTTTGCAACTTTGTCTCTTGCTCACCGCTCCTCTATCTATACTTTTGCAACTGTGTCTCTTGCTCACCGCTCCTCTATCTATACTTTTGCAACTGTGTCTCTTGCTCACCGCTCCTCTATCTATACTTTTGCAACTTTGTCTCTTGCTCACCGCTCCTCTATCTATACTTTTGCAACTGTGTCTCTTGCTCACCGCTCCTCTATCTATACTTTTGCAACTTTGTCTCTTGCTCACCGCTCCTCTATCTATACTTTTGCAACTTTGTCTCTTGCTCACCGCTCCTCTATCTATACTTTTGCAACTTTGTCTCTTGCTCACCGCTCCTCTATCTATACTTTTGCAACTTTGTCTCTTGCTCACCGCTCGTCATCTATACTTTTGCAACTGTGTCTCTTGCTCACCGCTCCTCTATCTATACTTTTACAACTTTGTCTCTTGCTCACCGCTCCTCTATCTATACTTTTGCAACTTTGTCTCTTGCTCACCGCTCGTCATCTATACTTTTGCAACTTTGTCTCTTGCTCACCGCTCCTCTATCTATACTTTTGCAACTTTGTCTCATGCTCACCGCTCCTCTATCTATACTTTCCAAGTGTTGTAAACATACATCTTCCCCTGAATTGATTCGCTGATCTACCGATTCGGAAGTTTCCCTCTAGAGTAATATCCATTTATTATTTGTATCCTATTTATACTTGACCGATCGTTTACTTAGTTCGGCCAGGGTCAAATACGGCCCTGGTCACTTTCTCAACACATATGTTTTCTCTTTCTTTCAGTCAAGTAATTCTGCATGTCTTTTTTCTTCGTTATCTGTTTTCTATTCCATATCGCTACTTCATTAATGGTAACTTTATCATCCTAATAATATATGTGTGAGCATGTGTGTGTTTTCTTCGTGATCTACGTCTTATATTTTCTCGATTTATAATCTTTCTCTCTTTGTGTAATTCATTATTTCTCTCTGTTCTCTTAGTCAATAACCTATTTCTCTTTGTGTATGCGCATTCTTCATTATTCCCTCTTAAAAAAAACTAACAAAAAAAAAAACTAACTAATAATCTTTTTTAACATTTCTCTTTCTCTCATTGATACCTACTCTTATTTCCTTTACTGATTCTCTTATTAATTCTACTTTTCTCTTTTTCACTGATACCTAAAAGGTGTCGTGGTTTATATCATTTCTCGTTCTTGAGCTGCTCGAACTGTCTGAATTAGTGATTTTCCTTTGTTGTTACATGTCTCTATCACTGCATCTATCCATCTTCTTCTCTTCTCTTTTCACTGCTACCTAAAAGGTGTCGTGGTTTATATCATTTGTCGTTCTTGAGCTGCTCGAACTGTCTGAATTAGTGATTTTCCTTTGTTGTTACATGTCTCTGTCACTGCATCTATCCATCTTCTTCTGGGTTTTCTTTCCTCTTGGTTTTTTCCATGCATTCTCGAGAAGAACGCCCTTGATGGTGATTGGTGAGGATTCATTCTGACCAGGTGGCCAAACCATTTAAGTTGTTGTTGTTCTATATATTCTTGGCAGGGTTTTGTTCCTACCATTTTTCTTATGGTTTCATTTGGTATTCTCTTCTTGTGTTGTTTGTTACTTTTCTCTTATTAATTAACTATCTTAATATTTTAGAATTGGACATCTTTTAGACAGATTTCTCTCTTCTTTATTGAATGTATCTAATGTTTGTTTTCAACTAATTATTAGTGTCATCCTAGATATGTGTCTTAGTTTTCATTACGAGGTCATTATGTTGTTGACCATATTTATATTTTATTCTGAATTTAAAAGAGATTAAACATTGTTATTGAATTATTTGCGGGTCATCAACTTTGCACTCCGAACATATCCATAGGTGCTCAGATTCCCTCCCCAGCAAGTCTAGCAGTGCCCAGCGACTGATGACCCCCAAGAAATACGTGAGTGCGTATGTGCACACTCGTAGCTTTTTTGTTATGTATGCGGATGTGTATCTTCAGTTGACACCATAACTAAAGAGGGGGAGTGCTTGCAAACTCAACATAAGATATTTACCCATTCAATTCACTAAAGTCGAGGTATCCCCACATCTGCTCCACTACCTGCGTATGGGCGCTTCTCAAAGCTTGTTAGATCAGCAAGTCATTATTCTTAGAAAAACAAGCAGACACGCGTTGTAGGAGAACTGTTGCTGGTGTCGAACATGAGCTTAACGAACCAATGGATCGGGCGGACGTCATCAAAAGGGCACTCCGAGGATGGGCACAGGACTTTGACAACTATGAGTCCACGTCATTCCTTCGGTTGAAAGAGATGGGGATTAAGATGAACACAGGACTTCAACAACCATGAGTCCACGTCACTCCTTCGGTTGAAAGAGATGAGGATTAAGATGAACACAGGACTTCAACAACCATGAGTCCACGTCACTCCTTCGGTTGAAAGAGATGGGGATTAAGATGAGCACAGGACTTCAACAACCATGAGTCCACGTCCCTCCTTCGGTTGAAAGAGATGGGGATTAAGATGAGCACAGGACTTCAACAACCATGAGTCCACGTCCCTCCTTCGGTTGAAAGAGATGGGGATTAAGATGAGCACAGGACTTCGACAACCATGAGTCCACGTCACTCCTTCGGTTGAAAGAGATGGGGATTAAGATGAGCACAGGACTTCGACAACCATGAGTCCACGTCACTCCTTCGGTTGAAAGAGATGGGGATTAAGATGAGCACAGGACTTCGACAACCATGAGTCCACGTCACTCCTTCGGTTGAAAGAGATGGGGATTAAGATGAGCACAGGACTTCGACAACCATGAGTCCACGTCACTCCTTCGGTTGAAAGAGATGGGGATTAAGATGAGCACAGCCAGAAATGATAGACTTTAGTGTGCGCAAACAACACAGAACTGGAGGTTCAGTCACTGAAAAGTACCCGGAAAGTACCCGGAATGTACAGACTGTACGTGCAAGGAAACGTACTACGGATCAGACTGCACTCTCAAATGTCCGGACAACTGTTTCAACGACACCTGCGAACAGTCAACCGGGAATTGTACATTGCAAGGGAACGTTCTACGGGTCAGACTGCACTCTCAAATCTCCGGACAACTGTTTGAACGAAACCTGAGAGCGGTTAATTGCGGCCTGCGTCTCGTATGTCGATGATTCCCACGTTAAGAAGAGTCTGTCGACTACAACAAACCCAAGCATATGGATACCTTAATGCGTTTCTGTGCTGGACATGGTTCATTTCTTGGTGTTTTTTCCATGAGGCCATGGCTCATATCTTGATGTGTTTCTGTGCTAGCCATGGCTCATATCTTGATGTGTTTCTGTGCTAGCCATGGCTCATATCTTAGCTTGTGTGTGTGCTGGCCATGGCTCATTTCTTAGTGTGTGTCATATTAGTCATATCTCATATCTTGGTGTGTGCATGGCTGTGTATGTCACATCTCATATCCCTGTGTGTGCATGTCTAGGTTAGTGATATCTCCTATATTTGTGTGTGCATGTCTATGTTGGTCATGTCTCATATCTTTGTGTGCATGTCTATGTTAGGCATGTGTCATATCTTTGTGTGTGCATGTCCATGTCAGTCATATCTCATATCTGTATGTGCATGTTTATGTTAGTCATGTGTCATATATCTTGATGTGTGTTAGTCATGCCTCGTATCGCTGTGTGAATTCTTTGTTGGTCACATCTCATATCTTTGTGTGTGCATGTCTGTGTTAGTCACCTCTAGTGACTCGGGCAGATGGTGCTCGTAAACCTGGGAGGGCCTACCATCTAAGGGCAGAATCCCCCTACAGAAAAGATCATCTGCTGCCTTGCAGGAAGATTGGGGACAATCAAAGGCTAAGGAATGCAAACCTGAATAAAATGCTGGCTGAAATCGGATGCACTGGGCCACTGGCGCAGAACACAGTGCACCGTTTTAACGGGTGTTCAATCAGAGTGGATCTGGCAGACTCTAATTGTGACGTTCTGTCTGTGGAGGCGATCAACACACTTAACCTGACAGCTGACTTCAAGTGAGAGTCTGTAATCCTACTCTGATTGAGTCCTGATCGCAGAGAGAGAGAGAGTCACTGGAAAGGACTTGCTGAAGAGTGGATCTGAGCACACACGGACATGTTCAAAGTGCAATGATGATGACTGGCAAAAAAACTAAATAATGCGTTTAACGACGACGTTGAGAAGTTTGCGGCATTTGTAGATCGTTGGCGTGTCTGTAAGAAGAGTTGAATCACAAATAGAATGGTCTTCTAGAATGAGCTTTGCAAACCATCACCAAACAAAAATTTGAGCATGTATGTCAACCTTCACAATGAGAATGGATATTGGAAACCGCCCCTGTGCCTCTACACAAATACTTCTTTCCATTATTGGGAAAGACATGTGATTTGTTTGGTGAAATCGTCTATGCGTGGACAACATATCGAAGGTCAGAGAAGTTTAAAATGTACTCATTCCAATTATAGTATCTCGAAAAGAGTCCCGTGTTGTTATTTTTCGCCACTACCTCCCCGTACCGGATGTGGAAAAGTTGTCTACCTGCTGCCTTCCTTGCATGTGGTAGTCGTTTCTCATGCTCCATCTCAGGAATCGAACTCCCCGTTCCAAACATGGTAGGTACATCACGTACCATCTGCCGGTTCTATTGTCATATGATTACGGGAGTTTGTGTTGATCCATTGCTGTCATATTACGGGAGTTTGTGTTAATATATTGCTGTCATATTACGGGAGTTTGTGTTGATCTATTGCTGTCATATTACGGGAGTTTGTGTTGATCCATTGCTGTCATATTACGGGAGTTTGTGTTGATCTATTGCTGTAGTATTGAGGGACTTTGTGTTGATCTACTGCTGCAGTATTGAAGGACTTTGTATTGATCTATTGCTGCAGTATTGAGGGACTTTGTGTGTATCTAGTGCTCTAGTATTACGAGAGTGTTTGTGTCAATCTATTATTGTACTACTGAGTTAAGTGCTCTGTGCACACCGTGAGCTGTGTGTCTCATCCGTTTTGATCCTGCTTCGATATCCCGCTTGCTTACGATGAATGATATCGTATGAAGGGGAACAGTTGGCTGTGTTCACTTTCTGCGCGGTTTCGCCTTATGTCTTTTGGCGTGTGCTGAGACTGCTACGATGGGAACTACAGTTACCTTTCTTTGTTTGGGAGATGAGTTAGTAATTCGGATGATTCCACTGGCACGGGCGGTTGAGCAATTATGGATTTTAATTCGTTTGCAGTGATACCGGGGCCTTCCATAACCAATAACTATTATTGTAATATCATGTTCATCATCGAGTGCCTTCTCCACAACGAAAGTTGGCTACCATGGATCGCCATTCTACTCTGTTTCTTGCTTTGATGGTGCAGGGCTGTCATAGATTGACTTGTCCATCTTTTTATTTTACTCGTCCATGTTAGTCTTGGTCTGCCTCTTTTACCTTGTATTTTCCCTTCCAATATTACTTTTTAGTAGGCTGTTGTGTCTTTTAACATTCCCCAAAAATTATTTCATTTGTCTTGACTTAATTGTATTTAGTAGTTCTCTTTTCATTTTCAGTTGTTTTAAAACTTCATCGTTTGTTTTATTTTCTTTCCATCCAATTCGACCTATTCGTCTATAAATCCACATTTCAAAGGCTTCAATTTTCTGTTCTGTTTTCTTGTCTAATGTCCATGTTTCTGCACCATACAGGAATGCTGAGAAGATGTAACATTTTGCCATTCTTAGTTTCAGCCCTGCTGATATTTGTTTTGTTGTTAGTATATTTTTCATGGCATTAAAATTACTTTTTGCCATTCCTATTCTTTTGTTTATTTCAATTTTGCATTTTCCATCATTGGTTATAGTATGTCCCAGGTAGTTGTAACTCTGGACTGTCTCCAGATGTATTCCCTCAACTGTGATATTTAATTGTAGGTCTTGAGAATTTTCTTTGTTTATGATCATAGTTTTAGTCTTTTTGATATTAATTTCTAGTCCATATTTTTTGCTTGTTATGTTTATCACATTAAGTAATTGTTGTAGGTCTTTAGGATTTTCTGCTAGTAGTACAGTATCATCAGCATATTTTAGGTTATTGATTATCTTTCCATTAATTTGTAGGCCTGGCATCTCTGTGATGTTTTTAAAGATTTGCTCAGTGTATAGATTGAACAAGCTTGGTGATAGGATGCATCCTTGTCTTACTCCTCTTTTTATGTCCATGGGCGTAGAGTTCTCCTTGTTATATTTTATTATTGCTGTTTGCTCCCAGTACAAATTACATATTAGTCGTATGTCTGTGTCGTCCAGATTTATATCCTTTAGGCAGTCTATAAGTTGGTTATGGTGTATTCTTTCGAAAGCTTTGGTGTAGTCTATAAAGTAGGCATATATTGGTTTGTTTACATCTGTATACTTTTCAATCAATGTTCTCATGCTAAATATGGCTTCTTTTGTCCCGCTATACTGTATTTCATAAATCCAAATTGCTGTTCATCTAATTCAGTATTGATTTTATTCTGAATCCTTCCCTGTATAACTTTTAGTAACATTTTTGTTACCTGGCTCATTATGCTTATTGTTCTAAAATCACTGCATTCAACTGCACCATTTTTTTTAGGCAATGCAATGAAAGTTTAGGTTTTTAGTTCATTTGGTATGTATCCTGTATGATATATGTTATTGCATATGTCTGTGATCACTTCGATGCCAACATTTTCTAGGGTCTGTATCATCTATATCTGTATATTGTCAGGTCCTGCTGCCTTTCCCTTTTTCATTGTTTTTATAGCTTTTTCTACTTCAGATTTCAGAATTGTATGTACATTTTATGTCTGGCTTTTTGTCCCTTAATAATATTACGTTAGTTCGAGTGATTATCTATTGCCCTCACATTGTGGGAACTACTGCTACAGTCGTACAGTCTATTGCTCTAGTAGTGCGGACATTTGTATAGACCACATGCTCCTGTATAGCGAGAATTTTTCTCGATCCATTGCTCTATTACTTCGAGAATTTTTATAAATAAAATGTTCTAGTCGTGAGGGAGTTTGTGTGGATCTACTGCTCTAGAATTGATGAAGTTTGTGTGGATCTATTGCTCTAGAATTGATGAAGTGTGTGGATCTATTGCTCTAGAATTGATGAAGTTTGTGTGGATATATTGCTCTAGAATTGATGAAGTTTGTGTGGATCTATTGCTCTAGAATTGATGAAGTTTGTGTGGATATATTGCTCTAGAATTGATGAAGTTTGTGTGGATCTATTGCTCTAGAATTGATGAAATTTGTGTGGATGTATTGCTCTAGAATTGATGAAATTTGTGTGGATCTATTGCTCTAGAATTGATGAAGTATGTATGAATCTTTTGCCCTATTATTGTGGGAGTTTGTGTTGATCTAATGCCATAATATGTAGGGAGTTTGTGAATCTATTGCTCTAGTATTGCCAGAGTTCGTGTTTGGATCTACCGACCTAGTATCTGGGTTGTTTCTGTGAATCAAATGCCGTAGTATTGCAGGAATTTGTGTGGATCTACTACCCTAGTATTGCAGGAATTTATGTGGCTCTACTACCCTAGTATTGCAGGAATTTGTGTGGATCTACAGTTCTAATATTGCAGGAGTTTGTGTACATATATTGTCCTAGTTATATTGATTCAAGTTGGCGTGGATATGTGGACAATGTTTTCCGTTATGGCGCTTGTTGTTTTGAAATACACTGGGTACACGCATCTGTTGTGGTGGTTTCACTTCAAACAGGCTAGTGGGTGCTGACATTCCCATTGTTGAGTAGAGATTTGGTTTTTTTTTTTTAAATCGGGATTGAAGGTCATTGTTTTCACTGTTGCACCTGCGGATGCCTATTTTCGATAGAGACTTTCTCATCTAGTTCGAAGGCTACGGGAGTAAACCCAAACAGAAAATTTGGAGGGAGGGACCCTAAGGCAGTCAGTGGTGTATTATCCATCTTCTGTCATCCCCTGCAGCTCAACTTTGTTTCCGAACGTAAGGACCTGGTCCCTTCGGAACGCTTCAAAGAGGAGACGAGTAGTGCGTTTTGGACAAAGCATTATCTCCATATTATTGGCCCAGGCATAGTAAGCAAGCTGAAGTGTCAGTTCCATCCTCGTTAGGACACAGCAGAAGGAAGGCCCAATCTCTCATACTCGACACATGGAACGTTAGGACACAGCAGAAGGAAGACCCAATCTCTCATACTCGACACATGGAACGTTAGGACACAGCAGAAGGAAGACACAATCTCTCATACTCGGCACATGGAACGTTAGTTAGGACACAGCAGAAGGAAGACCCAATCTCTCATACTCGGCACATGGAATGTTAGAACACAGCAGAAGGAAGATGCAATCTCTCATACTCGGCACATGGAACGTTAGAACCATGTGTCCTGGATTAAATAACACCAACCTCACGAATGTAGAAAACATCGTTAAAACAGCCCTCATCGACATGGAGCTGCAGAGACTACATGTTGATATTGCAGCCCTCATGGAGCTGCAGAGACTACATGTTGATATTGCAGCCCTCATGGAGCTGTAGAGACTACATGTTGATATTGCAGCCCTCATGGAGCTGTAGAGACTACATGTTGATATTGCAGCCCTCATGGAGCTGTAGAGACTACATGTTGATATTGCAGCCCTCATGGAGCTGTAGAGACTACATGTTGATATTGCAGCCCTCATGGGCATGGAGCTGTAGAGACTACATGTTGATATTGCAGGCCTCATGGACATGGAGCTGCAGAGACTACATGTTGATATTGCAGCCCACATGGAGCTGCAGAGACTACATGTTGATATTGCAGCCCACATGGAGCTGCAGAGACTACATGTTGATATTGCAGCCCTCATGGAGCTGCAGAGACTACATGTTGATATTGCAGCCCACATGGAGCTGCAGAGACTACATGTTGATATTGCAGCCCTTCAGGAAACAAGGTTTGCAGATTGTGGTTCAGTCAGGGAGAAAAATTAGACCTTTTTCTGGCAGGGGCTAATGTCCCCGCTTCACACTCATCTTCTTCACTATTTTATCACACGACCCTTGGCTGACGATGTGTGTCGACTATTGATCACCGTGGATATGGCCTGACTATCTATCTGTGGAGTACTTCGCGTTGATTCCCATTGTGACACACATTACAACCTGTCTGTATGATTTCTCTCAGTTCGACGCTACCAGGAGTTATTACAAGTACATGCATGGTTTAATTATTGACCAAAACAACATGAAGTACAACAGTCATTTTATTGCAATTAAACACACATCCTTTGTGGACGTAGAGCTGTCTTTTGCACATTTATTTACAAGCTGTCCATTTCCTATTGACAGTGGCATGCTACAATAAAATACATCAGCAAGCTCTTGCTCGCCATAAAAATTTACGAACATTGACAAATGTGCAGCCCTCCTTGTGGTGCTTCACAAATCCACATACCAACTTCCTCTACTTAACGAGATGCACATGCTCGTCCTTCTGACTGATTCACAATTGGTGCATTTAAGACGCACCAGAAAGTTTTATCCTTGCCTGCAAAAATGAAACACACCTTTACCAGGTTATAAGTTCTGCACTCTCACATGTAGTGTGACCACTGTATCGAACAATGTTCCACACCTTTGCTGCTTGTAAGACAGCACAAGCCTGCAGTGTGACCACTGTATCGAACAATGTTCCACACCTTTGCTGCTTGTAAGATAGCACAAGCCTGCAGTGTGACCACTGTATCGAACAATGTTCCACACCTTTGCTGCTTGTAAGATAGCACAAGCCTGTAGTGTGACCACTGTATCGAACAATGTTCCACACCTTTGCTTGTAAGATAGCACAAGCCTGCAGTGTGACCACTGTATCGAACAATGTTCCACACCTTTGCTTGTAAGATAGCACAAGCCTGTAGTGTGACCACTGTATCGAACAATGTTCCACACCTTTGCTTGTAAGATAGCACAAGCCTGCAGTGTGACCACTGTATCGAACAATGTTCCACATCTGTGCTGCTTGTAAGATAGCACAAGCCTGCAGTGTGACCGCTGTATCGAACAATGTTCCACACCTTTGCTCGTAGGATAGCACAAGCCTGTAGTGTGACCACTGTATCGAACAATTTTCCATACCTTTGCTTGTAAGATAGCACAAGCCTGCAGTGTGACCGCTGTATCGAACAATGTTCCACACCTTTGCTTGTAAGATAGCACAAGCCTGCAGTGTGACCACTGTATCGAACAATGTTCCACACCTTTGCTTGTAAGATAGCACAAGCCTGCAGTGTGACCGCTGTATCGAACAATGTTCCACACCTTTGCTTGTAAGATAGCACAAGCCTGCAGTGTGACCGCTGTATCGAACAATGTTCCACACCTTTGCTCGTAGGATAGCACAAGCCTGTAGTGTGACCGCTGTATCGAACAATTTTCCATACCTTTGCTTGTAAGATAGCACAAGCCTGTAGTGTGACCACTGTATCGAACAATTTTCCATACCTTTGCTTGTAAGATAGCACAAGCCTGTAGTGTGACCACTGTATCGAACAATTTTCCATACCTTTGCTTGTAAGATAGCACAAGCCTGTAGTGTGACCACTGTATCGAACAATTTTCCATACCTTTGCTTGTAAGATAGCACAAGCCTGCAGTGTGACCACTGTATCGAACAATTTTCCATACCTTTGCTTGTAAGATAGCACAAGCCTGTAGTGTGACCACTGTATCGAACAATTTTCCATACCTTTGCTTGCAAGATAGCACAAGCCTGTAGTGTGACCGCTGTATCGAACAATGTTCCACACCTTTGCTTGTAAGATAGCACAAGCCTGTAGTGTGACCGCTGTATTGAACAATGTTCCACACCTTTGCTCGTAGGATACCACAAGCCTGACGAAGAACACTCATATGTTCCTTGCTGCCACCACTGGTTCTGGCCAATCCACACGGCCCACCTTTCTTGACTAAATGTCTGCCCACAGGTTTCTTTCACAACTCGAGTATATCACTCAGATGCTGCCATAAGACCTCGGGAGCCCATCACTCCTCCTGTGGTCTCTCTTGGTTCATCTCTCATCGTCTTGCCCGTTAATGCATATGACAAGAATTAATTTTTAAAAAACAAATTAGTTGCTTTACTTGCCGTTGTCACTGATTATTTCACACAATACAGTCCACTGAATTATTTCACACTCAATGTATGTCTCTGTACACGCTATTTACAGTTTTGTGGTATCAAAAAGAACATTTCACAATGAACGGCACTGTTCACAACTCTTAGTGCAAGCTTTTCCTCATAGACCGTTCGCCACACACTCGCACTAGATACTGTCCACAACTAAAGTTCTCTTGGGAGTGGTTGCCAATCGCCCCAGTCCCTAGCGACACTTGCCCCACATGTTCTCACTACTGAATCTCTCATACCACTCACAACAAACCCCCTTCTATTCCTTTTTCCTCTCACTCGTAACCTGTGAAACTTCACACTTCCTCCCTTGAGCTGAAACTCATGTTACCGCTACACTCTCCTTACATGCAGCCTCTATGTCTTTCTCTTCACCCATCCGTCTTCTTTCTTTCTTTCTATCTCCCTATTACACTAAAACCTCGGTAGACTTGCATTTCTCAGTCATCTGAACACTTACGGACATGTTCAATGTTTGATAATCAGGTGACTAAGCTATTCTTTCTGAATCACTGGATTGAACAAGAATTGGATAATTCTCTACTCCTTCTTCCATCCATGACCCCAAGAATGTTGGTTAAACAGAACTTCAGTTAAGCAGAGACCACTGAGAAACAAACACATTTGGATGTTTTGGTTTCCTAAGAGATATGTCCTGCCTTTCATGATATGTAAGGCTATAGAGACTTTGTTGTACATTTGTTAGGCACAACTGTATATGTTTATCTTGATGAACAAGAAGAAACCAAATCAGGAATTAAAATACAAAAATGAAAAGATTGTCTTCTGTGTGTTACCGTGGCCTCATTATGAGGAAAGTAAAGAATAGTGACACTGTGACCTTCCAGGCATGTCATAAGAGGCGACTAAGGAGGTTGATCAATGACTTGACAAGCTGTCATTGTAAAAAGTATTGTTATGAAAACAGCCATAGATTTTAGAAGCAGTGATCTCTGCAATATGTGCCATTTTGGCACGCAAGGTTGGTTCTGCCCTATGTGCCGTCTTCGGCTCAAAAGGACAATAGATAGATAGAATGAAAAGAGGTGTTCTGCCAACTCAAGAGTTACATGCATAAGCAGACACAGTCACAACAACATCACACAACACAAATAGATTACCAACAGAAAGATGTCAACAACAACGGTTCAGCAAAAAATGGATTATATATGAAGCAAAGCAGCATTGATGAAGTGGACAGAAAAGAGAGCTGATGTAAGGCATTCACACAAACACAGCATGAAACTATATTTGGTCATTCAATGTGGAAGCAACTGGTCAACACTCACAAACACAGCATGAAACTATATTTGGTCATTCAATGTGGAAGCAATTGGTCAACACTCACAAACACAGCATGAAACTATATTTGGTCATTCAATGTGGAAGCAACTGGTCAACACTCACAAACACAGCATGAAACTATATTTGGTCATTCAATGTGGAAGCAATTGGTCAACACTCACAAACACAGCATGAAACTATATTTGGTCATTCAATGTGGAAGCAACTGGTCAACACTCACAAACACAGCATGAAACTATATTTGGTCATTCAATGTGGAAGCAACTGGTCAACACTCACAAACACAGCATGAAACTATATTTGGTCATTCAATGTGGAAGCAACTGGTCAACACTTACAAACACAGCATGAAACTATATTTGGTCATTCAATGTGGAAGCAACTGGTCAACACTCACAAACACAGCATAAAACTATATTTGGTCATTCAATGTGGAAGCAACTGGTCAACACTCACAAACACAGCATGAAACTATATTTGGTCATTCAATGTGGAAGCAACTGGTCAACACTCACAAACACAGCATGAAACTATATTTGGTCATTCAATGTGGAAGCAACTGGTCAACACTGTATGGTTCTGTTTTCCCCATTAAATAACACCAAATGTTTGATTCATGTCAGATTATTTATTATTTTGTGGCATCTGACATCAAACACATATAAGTAGTAGTGTCACAGTCAAGAAATGCACATAAATGTAAAATCTGCAGTGAATCTACTACATATAAGTAGTAGTGTCACAGTCAAGAAATGCACATAAATGTAAAATCTGCAGTGAATCTACTACATATAAGTAGTAGTGTCACAGTCAAGAAATGCACATAAATGTAAAATCTGCAGTGAATCTACTACATATAAGTAGTAGTGTCACAGTCAAGAAATGCATATAAATGTAAAATCTGCAGTGAATCTACTACATATAAGTAGTAGTGTCACAGTCAAGAAATGCACATAAATGTAAAATCTGCAGTGAATCTACTACATATAAGTAGTAAGTAAATTTGATAAATACAACAGAAGAGATTGAGAGAAAAACTAAATGATTTTGAAGACAAATGCCTAAGAAGAGTATTCTGTGTACTATGGAATGAATTCAAGCCTAATATAGAGAGAGAAATGGTCATGCAACCAACGATCTCATCTACAATTAGGAAGAGAAGATGGACATATGTCAGACATGTGCTGAGAAGAGATAATAAGAGAATACTAAAACAAGCTCTTCTATGGGAAACATCAGGATACAGGAACAGAGAGACATTAAATATAGACAGAGAGACACTAAATATAGACAGAGAGAGACTAAATATAGACAGAGAGACACTAAATATAGACAGAGAGACACTAAATATATACAGATACTAAATATAGACAGACACTAAATATAGACAGAGAGAGACACTAAATATAGACGTAGAGAGACACTAAATATAGACGTAGAGAGACACTAAATATAGACTTAGAGAGACTAAATATAGACTTAGAGAGACTAAATATAGACATAGAGAGAAACTAAATATAGACATAGAGAGATACTAAATATAGACATAGAGAGACACTAAATATAGACATAGAGAGATACTAAATATAGACATAGAGAGACACTAAATATAGACAGAGAGACACTAAAAAAAAAACAAGAAGCAAGAGAAGCAAAGTTGGCAGGCATAGACTCATTAGATAGGATCAAACATCTCGCCAAGAATAGAGATAGGTGGTGAAAAACAGTACAAACCCTATGCGACATCTAACGGACCAAGACACTTTAATATATTTACATTATCACATAATAGCTGTTTTAAGCAAAATGTCATGTTACATTTGTAGTGACCATTGGTTCACAATGTCAGCCTATTCACCATCTTTCTCTACATCAGCACTGATAAGTTCAAAACTTTACTGGATTCAAGGGTGTTGATTGCTGCTGGCATTACACTGGATAAGCTGCTCGTCAACAGTTTATTTTTAAGTGCTGAAACCGTGTGGCTGGTGATGAGCATTTTTTCTGAAAAAGTTATCAAAATAAATTACGTATGCGTGTGAAAGCTGGAAAACAACAAGAGATATAGAAACAAAGTTGAACGCATTCGAAAATAAATGTCTAAGGAAAATACTTGGTATAGCGTGGAATGAATTCAAAACAAACGAGGAAATTAGAGAAATCGCCAATCAACCACTAATATCTTCAGTAATAAAGAAAAGACGATGGTCATATGTTGGACATGTGATGAGAAGAGATAATAACCGAATAGCAAAGCAAGCCCTCATGTGGGAAACAACAGGTAAGAGAAAAAGAGGAAGACCCAGAGAGACACTTTGAAGAACATTGATGAGAGAGGCAAGAGCAGCAGGATTTGACTCCCTCAATGAGATAGAACTGCTTGCACAGAACAGAGACAAATGGCGAGATTGGATAAAATATCTTTAAAAGAAAACTGCTAGAACAAAAATTCATATAGGAGAAGGTGGTCTTGGTCTACACCCTATGGGCCGGCTACGGCTCGAAAGATCAATAGATAGAACGAGATAGTTTGTCTCAGAGTTCACGCTCTCTAAGAAGTATGTTATTATAAGGTAGTTGTGCAGAGTAGCAGCAACGAACAATTTTGGTGAGAGTGAACGAGATAGTTTGTCTCAGAGTAGCAGCAACGAACAATTTTGGTGAGAGTGAACGAGATAGTTTGTCTCAGAGTAGCAGCAACGAACAATTTTGGTGAGAGTGAACGAGATAGTTTGTCTCAGAGTTCACGCTCTCTAAGAAGTATGATATTATACCGTAGTTGTGCAGAGTAGCAGCAACGAACAATTTTGGTGACAGTAAGCAAGACAGATTCGCAGCGTTGATGTTCGCCCATGAGGGTGCTATATTCAGGAGTTATGAATCTCAGAAACACAACAGTGTAGGTGCTATTATGCGAGACAGATATCGCCAACTTATTGCGCAGCAATGAGTATACTATTATGAAATAGTGGTGGAATTCAGAGACGATTTATGCAGGTGAAGGTAGGCGAGACAGCTATCGCCTCATTAATGCTCAATGCCGTGGGTGCTATTACAGGCACGAACAGACAACATTGAGAGAGTCATCAGTTCAGAGCAGTTGCTGATAGCTAGCGGGAAGATCCCACGCTGTGTCTTCAAGAGACTGAGGGGAGTCGGTCCACCAGAAGGTCACCAAAGTGCATGGTGGCTTGAAAGGAGTATTTCAGCTGCACCACTGCAGTTCTCAGATAACACGGGGTGACGCCTAGTGATTACCGGGCAATGTGTGAAATGCCGATTACCTACATTCTGTCATTGTGATTGTGTAACTTGTGAGAGGTTAACTTTCAATAATTAAACCTCGAGTGTGTATTTTACATGGTGTTCCTCAACTTCTTCCTAGAATGTAATCTGTATTTGTCTGTGCCTATCGAAGAATGACAACTGGGAGGGGCCACCACGCCGGGCGCAACAACGAAGCAGCGCTGAGTACCAGGGTATATGTGTAGCGGGGAGTAGCGATTTGAGATGTTATTTCCGGACACTGATCAATGGTCAGCTGTTTGTTTGTTTATTCGATCAGCTGTTCTCTGTGGTGTCTACTCATCAGCTGTTAGCTTGAGATCATGTTAGTGTGACCTTCTCTGGAATGCTGTGGTTCGGGTTTGTAATCAGGTCACATACACATCCCCGGACTATTTGATTCTTATTAGCTTGACCCTTGCTCGGTCTGGTAGTACTTCTGGTTCATTAAGATGACCGTTGCGTTGTGTTCCGCGACAACTTTGCTGGTGGACTGGTTCGTGACACTTAGGCTAGATAATGAAACTGTATAACACAGAACAACACCTTTTGATGGTAAGTTAGCTGGCTTTTATTCATGCCACTTCAGACTCTCGTTACACATGTACATGTCAGGGCCACACTTGCAACACACTCTCGGCGCTAAATTAAATTGAGACGCTCCCATCGAGCGCCTCTATACCCTAATTACAATCTATCGGTCTATTCTGTCGTCTGCCTGTTGATCATGCTAGGTCTTGAGTGTCTACTCACTAACCTGTGTTTATCTGCTGGTTGGCTATCTCTCCAACGAATGCTTTACTCCACAAATTCTGTGACTATAATTCTATCTATTGGGCTAAGTTCGTCTCTACTGCTGCTCCTAAGAAGCGCATGTGCCCCTATGACTACCTTCTCCGCGAGCTCAATTACAACTTCTGCTCTCTATAGTCTCGAATGTCCGACTGTCCCCTGATGTTATGTGTCTATCCCTTAAATTTGGCTTTTGCCATCCAATCAGCATCTTACTGCCCACGCACGTATCCGGAGATACCCACTAAAAGGCATGCCCCCAATATTTTGCACATGAATTTGATTTCTTTGTACACCCCCACGTCTGTCTGGTTCCCTTGACATTGTTCTACTTTTGGACCTGGCCTCTGTTTATTTAATTCTCTCCTTTTCCACCTACGCATCTCTTTGTTCGTTCACTTCTTAAAGATGGCCTTGATACTCCGCACGTGTTTCTCCTGACCCATCCTCTCTATTGCGACTTCGTCTTTATGTGTTTTTCCTTTACCTATCTTTACATATTTTGTCTCGCCTATTCGCCCCCTCATTTCTAGATCGTTTTTTCTGACCTGTCCTCTATTTTCTCCTTTCTACTTCACTCTCTATATCCTTTTCTTCCTCCTCTTCTACATATGATCACATGGTCAAGGGTGTCTAGCCATGAGGAGGTCCCAGTTGCAGTCAAGCCCCAAGCAGAGCTGATGTATGTCAGTACATGACAGCGGCAACAAAATCGGGGATAGAGGGCAGTGCAACATCAGTGCAGTGTCCAGGCGAGGCGACCTTCAAGATCAGTCGCCATCGATTACAAGGAGAGGTCAACTCGACTCTTCACGGGGCGGATGAAAAAGACGTGGTTATAAAGCCACTTAGTCAAAAACCATAAACTAATCAACATGATCTGTTAATGTGGAGATGGCACATGTTCAACTAGTCTACCTCTAACCCTTTCCAGTCCTTCCAAACTTTATACACATCGCACATACATTTTGTAGGAAAGCTGAGAAAGGGTTCAAATATTCAGCCACAATTGTTGATTAAAAAATAATAAAAAATCAGGAACGCACATTACCTGTGGTTATTATCACCTTGTCTGGTAATGTACTATCTACCTGAGGATAAACCAAGTAGATGCACATCTCCTTCTCACACTCAGTCATTCTATCCTTGTGACCAATGACAAATTCAATTGAAGTGAGTGAATCATTTTGAGATGTGCTCTTCATGAATTCATTGTATTCTTCCTAAAGTGCAAGAAAAAAAGACATGAAGTTGTTTACATAATCTATTATACAAAATGTGTAGAACATGGTGACTCTGTCATCAAAGTTATTGGAGCCTCAAACCATAGCCTACACTTCCTCTCATATTTGAACACTAGATGATGTTTCCACCGCTATTCTATTTACATCAGATCCATTCACTGTCCAACATCATACAAATTACTTCTATTTTTTGTTCTCCTCTTCATTTGCCTTTCAATGTCAGTCCTTTGCTCATCTGTTGGCCTATCCAGCTATTATGTTTTCTAGTTTCTAATGTTCCATCAATACACCTTTCAATGTCAGTCCTTTGCTCATCTGTTGGCCTATCCAGCTATTATGTTTTCTAGTTTCTAATGTTCCATCAATACACCTTTCTTATGGTCAGACCTTGAGTCTGGTGTTCACATGGCATTTGTTGAAGGCTCACTGAGTCATCTTTTATCTTTCTGTTATCATGTGGTTTTCACATGCCTGCCGAGACTTCGGTCTAACAATAAGTTTGCAGAAAACAGACATACTCGGTCAGGACGTCGAAGCAACACCTGCAATCTCTATCGACAACTATAAACTTGATATCGTGCGGCAGTATAACTACCTGGGGTCCATCATCAGCGACAGACTATCTTTAGATACAGAAATTGACACTCGTATTGGTAAAGCTGCTACCACCTTTGCCCGTCTTTCTAGGCGTGTCTGGCAAAACAGCAAACTGACAATTAAAACAAAAGTCGCAGTGTACAATGCTTGCATAATTAGTATCCTCCTGTATGGCAGCGAATCTTGGACAACCTATATAAAGCAGGAGAGAAGGCTAAATGGATTCCATATGCGATGTCTACGCCCTAATTTTAGTATCACCTGGAAGGATAAAATGACAAACGTTGAGGTCATGAGTTGCACAGGCTTACCGAATATCTACACGCTGCTCAAACAATGTAGGTTATGCTGGCTCGGCCATGTACACCATATGAAAGATGGCCACATACCGAAAGATATACTCTATGGACAACTGGCATATGGTAAAAGAACTAGGGGGCGCCCAAAACTTCGATTTGTAGATTTCTAGGGGCGCTTAAAACTCCATAGTCAACTATGACTGACGGAGGCTACTATCATGCGGTCAAACCATTTTATCTGCTGTTTAGTTATGTTTTCTTTCTTTCTCTTTCTAACTTTCACTCAATGGCTACTAAAGGAATGGATAGTCCCCTTTGCCACCTGCCCTTGAATTGCAAACTCCCAAGAATTGTGTAGTTCATGTGTATTTTCTTTACATGTCAGCCTGTAACTCTAGTGGCTGTATTACTGTGTGCTCAGCATATGTTTTTAGTTTCTCATTGTTAACATATATCTGGATGTACACAACCATCAATCAATTTGTTATAGTGGGAGAGATATTTCCATCACTACACTTATTCTGTAGGTGATGGTTTCATTATGTTCTAGTGGATGATTCACATCATGAAATGATGTAGTGCTACTATCTGATTTACAAATTACTATCATCATCATCATCAAGTACCATGCCTGAAAGCGTAGGTGATGGTTTCATTATGTTCTAGTGGATGATTCACATCATGAAATGCTGTAGTGCTACTGATTTACAAATTACTATCATCATCGTTTCTTTCTTGACTTCCTCCTGTACCCATTCATGTTTGAAGGGAGACACAAAGTTCTGGTTCTTGCCCTTTTGAGGGCTTCAATCATTGTCATTTGATGTTGTAGCTTTCTTTGATGTTGTCTGTTCATCTTTCTGTGGGTCTGCCTCTTGCTTTTCTCCTCTTTTAATATGTTTTGTTTAGTAAGGAATCACACAACATTCTTTCTAGATGAGCAAACCAGTTTATTTGTTGTTTCTGTAGGATTCTTCTTAGGATTGGCTCAACGTCTACTTTCTCTTATGTCATTTCTGATTCTGTCTTTTCTGGTATCTCCAAGCGTTTTTCTCATCTTATTTCAGTGGTAACAATCTTTCTTTTGATGAAACTAATTCCAGGAATTCCATTTGGCCATATGTAAACAAGTAAGTAAGTAAAGTACCCCCGTCACGCCAAGTGACGTATAGGGAAATATGGTGTTAGTGACCCTATATTTTACAGACCTTCAGCACATGATTTTTGGGGTAATGTGGTCGGAATTACGCCCGTGCTGCTTTACTTTCCTAGAAAAAAAATCCGGTACCCATTTAAGGCTGAGTGAACCCAGAAGCCGTCGGTTGGGATCAAACCCTACCCCTTGTCCTTTGTAGTCCAGTTCACTAACCACTGAGCTATCGCGGCTCCCATTTGGCCATATAACCATAGCTAAATAGACAAAGTGAGAAAAAAACTAAGTAGATGATGAAAATTTTGTATGACAGCTAGATGGCAGAGTTATCTCTTGTGTGACATTTTTCCAGTTCAGACTACTGATCAGTTTCTGTCCATTACTGTTATGTGATGCTAATTCACTTGCTTATATAGTCTGTCCATTACTGTTATGTGATGCTAATTCACTTGCTTATATAGTCTGCCCATTACTGTTATGTGATGCTAATTCACTTGCTTATATAGTCTGCCCATTACTGTTATGTGATGCTAATTCACTTGCTTATATAGTCTGCCCATTACTGTTATTGAGTTATTGAGTTATTTGCGGGTCATCATCATTGCACTCCGAACATGTCCATAGGTGCTCAGATCCCCTCCTCAGCAATTCCCTCAGTGTCCAGCGACTGACGACTCCAGTTCTATGTTGGTTGATAAGTCTTCTTACACGGCCACCAAGTTTCTCATTTCTGGCTGTGCCCATCTTAACTCCCATTTCCATCATCCGAAGAAGCGACGTTGATCTGTGTTTGTCGAAGTCCTGTGCTCTTCCCACATCTCGGAGTGCATTGATGACGTCCGCCCGATCCATCGGTTGCCCGTCCTCAACGACAGCGCAGCTAGCCAACCTGTCCGCTCTCTCATTTCCCCGTACTCCCGCATGTCCAGGGACATAGACAAAGGTGACCTTACATATTTTGGATTTCTGCAACGACTCTACCCATTGCATGCGTACAAAGCCCGCCTCCACTTTTTTTATCATGCTCATCGAATCACTCAGTATACATGCGTGGATATAGTCTTGTGACTCTAACCATTTGAATGCCTTGGTCACTGCCATCACCTCCATTGTCATGCTACTCGTGGTCATGGCGTATGCACCACTGTCTTCCTTGGCTATTCTGCCTGCCGAACGTGCTGTAAATGCCCATGCACTTTTTTCGTGTCGTCTTACAGATCCGTCTGTATAGATGACTGCATCTTTCTCATCGGTGTTATCGCAGATGAGACCGTTGACCTCAGCATTAACCACGACTGGGTTCTGTTCCCTACTTTTCCTGTCGAGTGTGACAATACATGAGAAAGTCCCCTTGAATGACGTAGGCACCGGTATCCACTCCTCACCAACGCTGATATTGGTAAGCCCACAGACCTGTTTGATGACATCTTCTGCTCGGCCCACCCATGATTTGCCTCTTTTTAGCCTGGTACCTTTCTCTGTGTTGAGCACGTGGTGCAATGGATGCTCTGTATCTGTACTAATCTTCAGGTATGCTCGTGCTCTCCAGATCTTGATTCTGTCATCCATGGTTGGAAAGTCAAGAAGATACCTCATTGCCACACAGGGAGTGTCCCTCGTACATCCCAGGATAATGCGCATGGTTTCATTTTGTATTTTCTCCAGCCTATCAATTTGAGTCGTACTGACAGTAAGAATGGCCAGGGCATACTCGATTGGTGCGAGGACTAATCCCTGGAACAGAAGAGTAAGTAGCCTCTGCTCGATGTTGGCAGCTGCCATGACCTTCAAGGCGGCTAATCCTTTGCGGGATTTTGTTATCACATGGTCAACGTGGTCCCGAAAACACAGGCTGCGATCAAACTTAACTCCGAGGTATGTCATCAACTTGTCCCTGGTCACCTCATCAGCTCCCATTCGTACTACCGGTGTGGTCGTATTAACGATATGATTGTTAAGGGAGAACCATGAAACTGATGCTTTATTAGGATTAACCAAGGCACCTGAAACCCCACACCAGGAAGAAATGTGATCGAGTTCGTCTTGCATTGTGGAGGCGATTCCCCGTCTGTCTCTTCCCTGTCGATATACCAGAATATCATCAGCAAAAGTCATAGTTCTTCCCCTCCCATCCAGCTGTTGGGCCGTGATCGTTATTGTGTACACATTAAATAGAACTGGTGACAATGGTGAGCCTTGTGGCAGCCCAGGACAAATGGATGTTGGCTCGGAAGACCAACTTCCACATCTGAGTATCACCTTCCTCTGAAACAGTGCCGCGGCGATCCATCTTATGAGGAAGGGGTTCACCGCCAGTTTGAGAAGTATGTGATGCTAATTCACTTGCTTATATAGTCTGTCCATTACTGTTATGTGATGCTAATTCACTTGCTTATATAGTCTGTCCATTACTGTTATGTGATGCTAATTCACTTGCTTATATAGTCTGTCCATTACTGTTATGTGATGCTAATTCACTTGCTTATATAGTCTGTCCATTATTTATGTTGTATTCTCATCTAGACACACTTCCCCTTTCCCAAGTACATATGTCTGTCCATTATGTTGTATTCTCATCTAGACACACCACCCCTTTCCCAAGTACATATGTCTGTCCATTATGTTGTATTCTCATCTAGACACACCTCCCCTTTCCCAAGTACATATGTCTGTCCATTATGTTGTATTCTTATCTAGACACACCTCCCCTTTCCCAAGTACATATGTCTGTTCATTATGTTGTATTCTCATCTAGACACACCTCCCCTTTCCCAAGTACATATGTCTGTCCATTATGTTGTATTCTCATCTAGACACACCTCCCCTTTCCCAAGTACATATGTCTGTTCATGATGTTGTATTCGTACCTTAATAAACTCCAGTTCCCCCTTTCTGTGTACATAAGCACTGAGCTTGTGGCCAATGTCATCCATCAGCTGATGCCAGACAGGGTTGCTGGACTTCTCCACCAGAGATTTGACATCAATAAAGTAAGGGATACTTGTACCTGAAACCTTCACATCAATAAAGTAAGGGATACTTGTACCTGAGACCTTCAGCACAAATGAAACTCAGCCATTTTAGGTATATAAAAGAACATACTTGTTTGAATAATATAATTCAAGATGCACATATTATTGTCAGAAATATGTTGTATACCCAAACCAGAGAGTTGCATATTTTCTGTATGACTATATCATTACAAGTTGCATGTCTACAGTTTCTGTATGACTATATCATTACAAGTTGTGTGTCTACAGTTTCTGTACGACTATATCATTACAAGTTGTGTGTCTACAGTTTCTGTATGACTATATCATTACAAGTTGTGTGTCTACAGTTTCTGTACGACTATATCATTACAAGTTGTGTGTCTACAGTTTCTGTATGACTATATCATTACAAGTTGTGTGTCTACAGTTTCTGTATGACTACATCATTACAAGTTGTGTGTCTACTGTTTCTGTACGACTATATCATTACAAGTTGTGTGTCTACAGTTTCTGTACGACTATATCATTACAAGTTGTGTGTCTACAGTTTCTGTACTACTATATCATTACAAGTTGTGTGTCTACAGTTTCTGTATGACTATATCATTACAAGTTGTGTGTCTACAGTTTCTGTACGACTATATCATTACAAGTTGTGTGTCTACAGTTTCTGTATGACTATATCATTACAAGTTGTGTGTCTACAGTTTCTGTACGACTATATCATTACAAGTTGTGTGTCTACAGTTTCTGTACGACTATATCATTACAAGTTGTGTGTCTACAGTTTCTGTACGACTATATCATTACAAGTTGTGTGTCTACAGTTTCTGTACGACTATATCATTACAAGTTGTGTGTCTACAGTTTCTGTACGACTATATCATTACAAGTTGTGTGTCTACAGTTTCTGTATGACTATATCATTACAAGTTGCGTGTCTACAGTTTCTGTATGACTATATCATTACAAGTTGTGTGTCTACAGTTTCTGTATGACTATATCATTACAAGTTGTGTGTCTACAGTTTCTGTATGACTATATCATTACAAGTTGCGTGTCTACAGTTTCTGTATGACTATATCATTACAAGTTGCATGCATGTCTACAGTTTCTGTATGACTATATCATTACAAGTTGCATGTCTACAGTTTCTGTATGACTACATCATTACAAGTTGCATGTCTACAGTTTCTGTACGACTATATCATTACAAGTTGCATGTCTACAGTTTCTGTATGACTACATCATTACAAGTTGCATGTCTACAGTTTCTGTATGACTACATCATTACAAGTTGCATGTCTACAGTTTCTGTATGACTACATCATTACAAGTTGCATGTCTACAGTTTCTGTACGACTACATCATTACAAGTCTACAGTTTCTGTACGACTACATCATTACAAGTTGCATGTCTACAGTTTCTGTATGACTACATCATTACAAGTTGCATGTCTACAGTTTCTGTATGACTACATCATTACAAGTTGCATGTCTACAGTTTCTGTATGACTACATCATTACAAGTTGTGTGTCTACAGTTTCTGTATGACTACATCATTACAAGTTGCATGTCTACAGTTTCTGTATGACTACATCATTACAAGTTGCATGTCTACAGTTTCTGTATGACTACATCATTACAAGTTGCATGTCTACAGTTTCTGTATGACTACATCATTACAAGTTGCATGTCTACAGTTTCTGTATGACTACATCATTACAAGTTGCATGTCTACAGTTTCTGTATGACTACATCATTACAAGTTGCATGTCTACAGTTTCTGTATGACTACATCATTACAAGTTGCATGTCTACAGTTTCTGTATGACTATATCATTACAAGTTGTGTGTCTACAGTTTCTGTATGACTACATCATTACAAGTTGTGTGTCTACAGTTTCTGTATGACTACATCATTACAAGTTGCATGTCTACAGTTTCTGTATGACTACATCATTACAAGTTGTGTGTCTACAGTTTCTGTATGACTACATCATTACAAGTTGCATGTCTACAGTTTCTGTACGACTACATCATTACAAGTTGCATGTCTACTGTTTATAAGCTCAAATGAAAAAAAAACATGCCATGAGGATAAATATAGTAAGTAAAGTAAAGTACCCCCCGTCACGCCAAGTGGCGTATAGGGAAATATGGTGTTAGTGACCCTATATTTTACAGACCTTCAGCACATGATTTTTTGGGGTAATGTGGTCAGTATTACGCCCGTGCTGCTTTTACTTTCCCAGAAAAAATCCGGTACCCATTTAAGGCTGGGTGAACCCGGAGCCGTCGGTTGGGATCAAACCCTACCCCTTGTCCGTAGTAGTCCAGTTCACTAACCACTGAGCAATCACGGCTCCTACTAATTTTTAGGGAATTAGTAAAACCCAGGTGTCCTCGCCAGGATTACGAACCCCGGCTGTTGCCGTGGTAAGCCAACCGCCTATCGATTGCGCTAACCGGACACCCATGAGGATAAATATAAGTTACCCTAATCTGTCAAAATATAAAACTAACAACTAGAGGCAGCAAAGAGCAAAAATATGAACATATTTAGGGTCAACCAACACAAGAGGAGGTGACAAGGATTTAGAGATGAGCAAAATGAGAACAGCTGTTGCCTATATAAACAAAAGAATAGGAATGCTTGCTTACGTTCGTCCGATGACTAAAGTATTTGTAGACTGTAGAATTCCTCTTCACCATCCGCCCTGAAAAGGACGTTAAGTGGACATGTCTGCGTTGTGTTGTGGTTTACAGTATAACTGTTATATTTGCACTTTTCGGCCCAACACATCCGACTTCAGCATGACATTTTTTGAGTACCGGGTTGTCTTCCCTCTTCGATCCCTACTCACTTGGCCAGACTAGGCAGGTTAGTCTGTACTGGAGGTACCACGGAGAGGTGGAGCAGGGTCTGGATGGTTCTGGTTCACCGATCCTGGCGCAAGCCATCAGCTGTGAGTTGCTGACAACTTCCAGCTCCGGTGCTGGGAGGCGTGTCTTCGCCTCCAAAAGAATAGGAATGGCAAAAAGTAATTGTAATGTCATGAAGAACATACTAACATCAAAACAAATAACACCAGGGCTAAAACTAAGAATAGCAAAATGTTACATCTTCTCAATATTCCTGTATGGGGCAGAAACATGGACATTAGACAAGAAAACAGAACAGAGAATTGAAGCCTTTGAAATGTGGATATATAGAAGAATAGGTAGAATTGGATGGAAGGAAAAGAAAACAAACGATGAAGTCTTAAAACAACTAAAAATGAAAAGAGAACTACTAAGCAAATTCAAACAAGACAAATGCGATTTTTGGGCCATGTTAAAAGACACAACAGCCTACTAAAAGTAATCTTGGAGGGAAAATAAAAGATAAAAGATGCAGAGGCAGACCAAGACTAACATTGACGAGTAACATCAAAAGATGGACAAATCAGCCGATGACAACCTGCACCATCAAAGCAAGAGACAGAGTGGAATGGCGTTCCATGGTGGCCAACCTTTGTTGCGGAGACGGCACTCGATGATGATGATGATGTTGCCTATATAAACATTTGCAGATTCTCGCAGCTAAATAACAAACTAGAAGTAAATGAGAGCTGCAAACATCAGTGCTTGCATATGAATGTAACTAAAGGCTTTTCCTTGCTTACTTTTACACTCTGTTGGCTTCCACAGTGTCCTTATCTTTTGTCCTGCCATTTCCATCCTTTCATTATGTGCAAGCACCCACCAAAGAAGGTATGTATCTGTGATTGTCATTTTTGTTGTTCTCCATGTTTCATAGCCATATAACAGGATTGAGTTTAATTTTTATTTTTGCATTTACCTAATTTCTTTGGATTTCCATGTTTCCTAGTGCAGCGAAAGCTCCTTTTGTTTTTTGTATCATTTTGGTATCATTCTCTGTTCCTCCTTCATTGTCTATATTACTGATATATGTAGGATTGTACATCTTGTAGAGGTAATTCTCCTATCGTATATTTATCCGATAGAGTTTCCGGTTGTTTCCAAAATGGAGGAATTATTTTTCTCCGGCTTGGTATAGAACCGTTGATCAGAGGTTTAACAAGCCGCTATCGTAAAAACGATGTTGTTAATGAAACGTAGACCTGATACAGAATGTGTAAATTAGCAGTAGATAGTAGTGATAGTTTTTTCGGCCCTAAAACAACAACAAAAATAGGATTCTGGAATGTGCGAACAATGGCCGCTCCGACGAAACATGCACAGGTCGCGAGCGAGATGGATAGATACGATCTAGATATTTTAGGATTAAGCGAAATGCGCTGGCCTGGAACAGGTAGGAGATCTATTGATAATAAAATAGTAGTTTTTTCTGGAAGGGAAGATGGAAAACACCGTGAAGGAGTAGGCATAATGATGACAGACAAAGCTGCAAGAAGTTTATTAGAATGGGAACCGGTAAATAGCCGTCTGATACGAACACGATACAAAACAAAACATGGAAGACTTTCAATAGTTCAATGTTATGCGCCTACTAACGAAGCTGATGATGAAGTTAAGGATGATTTTTATAACCAACTGCAACAACTTATAAACAAAATACCAAAACACGATCTTTTAATTGTAATGGGAGACTTCAACGCCAAAGTAGGACAAGATAACGCAGGAGTGGAACATGTGATGGGGAGAGAAGGCTGTAATACAACAAGTCAGAATGGAGAAAGATTAATAGAATTATGTTTAATAGAAAATTTAGTTATAGGTGGGACATTATTTCCACATAAAAATATCCACAAAACAACATGGATATCTCCTGATGATAGAACATCAAATCAAATTGACCACCTATGTATTAAACAACAATTCAGATCATCATTAATAGATGTAAGAGCATACAGAGGTGCTGATGTTAATAGTGACCACAACCTGTGCATTGGGAAAATAAGATTAAAATTTAGAAACCAACAGAAGAGGTCAATTACACATAAAATTGATAGTCATAAACTGAAAGATGAAGCAATAAAGGAAAAGTTTAACATAGAGCTAAGTAATTGTTATTCAGCACTTGGTGAAATAGACTTAGATATCAATGAAATGTGGGACTCACAGAGCAAAATACTAATGACAGCAGCAGAAGCAAGTGCTGGACTGAAGAAAATGGAAAAACGAGCTTGGATCTCAGACACCACATGGAAATACATCAAAGAAAGAAGAGAAGCGAAGAGAGCCATGACTAATGTAAAGACAGATCTTGGAAAGGTTCTGGCAAAAGCAACATACAAAGAATTAGACAACAAAGTGAAAAGTTCGGCAAGAAGAGATACAAGAGCTTATATAGACAACTTGGCAGAGAAAGCAGAGACAGCTGCAATTACAGGAGACAGCAGAACTCTTTATACTGTACAAAAGATGCTGACAAACACCTATACATCCAGTGGAACACCAATTCTAGACAAATCTGGATTAATGCTAACAACAAGCGCAGACATAAAAGCCCGTTGGGCGGAACACTTCAAAGAAATTCTTAACCGTCCACTACCTCACAGTTTAATAGATTTTGAAGCTGAAACACCAGCAGCAGAATTAGATGTAAATTTAGATGACTTCACCTTGAGTGAAATAGAAACCACCTTAAAGCTAATGACCAATAACAAGGCTGCTGGAGAGGATAAGTTAACAGCTGAGATCCTCAAGGCAATTGATAGCCATAATTTAATACATCTCCAAAAAATGTTCAACATCATTTGGAAAACAGAGAAGACGCCTCATAAATGGAAAAAAGGAATCATTGTTAAGATCCCAAAAAAGGGCAATCTTAGAGATTGTAACAATTGGAGAGGCGTGACACTTTTGTCAGTTGCCTCAAAATTATTCTGTAAAATCATCCTAAATAGAATAAAGGATTCAATAGATACAGTAATGCGTGAAGAACAGGCTGGGTTTAGAAAAGGGAGAAGCTGTCTTGACCACATTTTCACTCTACGACTTATATTGGAGGAACACATTGAAAAGCAAAAACCTTTTGTACTTAACTTCATCGACTTCAAAAAAGCATTTGATAGTATTCATAGAGATTCTTTGTGGAAAATTCTGAAGCAATATGGCTTACCATCAAAAATCATAAATATTATCAAAGACATGTATGATGGTTACACATGTGCAGTTCGAACAGAGGAAGGACTGAGCGAATGTTTCCCAATAGAAACTGGGGTTAAACAAGGATGTATTTTATCGCCCTTGTTATTTGGAATTGTTATGGACTTCATAATGAAGAAATGCTGCACTGGTAATAAAGGCATCGAATGGATACAAGGAGACCATTTGGAGGACCTGGACTTTGCTGATGACATAGTTCTCATCAGCAATCAGATAAAAACGATGCAGGAAAACACAAATGAACTATCATCAATAGCCAGCAAAATTGGGCTTGAGGTCAATCATGAAAAGACTAAAGTCATGAAAAGTTTAATTCCAACAAGTGACAAAATATACATGGAAAACAAACCAGTAGAAGAGATCGATCACTTCATCTATCTTGGAAGTCACATTGATCGAGAAGGGGATACGAGCAAAGAAATTAGAATCAGACTGGCTAAAGTAGCAATGTCTTTCAGAAGCCTTGAAAAGTTGTGGAAATCAAAACTCATTAGCACAAACACAAAACTTAGGCTATTCAAATCAAATGTACTATCAACCCTTACGTATGCGTGTGAAAGCTGGAAAACAACAAGAGATATAGAAACAAAGTTGAACGCATTCGAAAATAAATGTCTAAGGAAAATACTTGGTATAGAATGGAACGAATTCAAAACAAACGAGGAAATTAGAGAAATCGCCAATCAACCACTAATATCTTCAGTAATAAAGAAAAGACGATGGTCATACGTTGGACATGTGATGAGAAGAGATAATAATCGAATAGCAAAGCAAGCCCTCATATGGGAAACAACAGGTAAAAGAAAAAGAGGAAGACCCAGGGAGACACTGAGAAGAACATTGATGAGAGAGGCAAGAGCAGCAGGAATCGGCTCCCTCAATGAGATAGAACTGCTTGCACAGAACAGAGACAGATGGCGAGATTTGATAAAATATCTTTAAAAGAAAACTGCTAGAACAAAAATTCATATAGGAGAAGGTGTATCTTGGTCTACGCCCTATGGGCCGGTTACGGCTCGAAAGGTCAATAGATAGATATTTATCCTATTTTCTGTCCCAGCTGTTGTTGAGTTATTTGCGGGTCATCATCACTGCACTCCGAACATGTCCAAAGGTGCTCAGATCTCCTCAGCAAATCCTGCAGCGTCCAGCGACTGACGATTCCAGTTCTGTGTTAGTTGATAAGTCC
Source organism: Megaustenia siamemsis (assembly GCA_032433765.1). Taxonomy (NCBI): domain Eukaryota; kingdom Metazoa; phylum Mollusca; class Gastropoda; order Stylommatophora; family Ariophantidae; genus Megaustenia; species Megaustenia siamemsis. The sequence goes on from JAVIAB010000105.1 coordinate 2,867,119, forward strand.
TCTTATACACCCACTAAGTTTCTCGATTCTGGCTGTGCCCATCTTAACTCCCATCTATTTCATCCGAAGGAGTAACGTGGGCTCATGATTGTCGAAGTCCAGTGCCCATCTCACATCTTGGAGGGCATTGATGACATCCGCCCGATCCAAAGGTTGACCGTCTTCAACAACAGCACAGCTAGCCAAGATGTCCACTCTTTCATTTCCCTGTACTCCACGTATCCAGGGATGTAGACAAAAGTGACCTTATGTATTTATTACTTCTGCAATGACTCTACCAATTGCCTGCATACAGAGCCTACCTCCACTTTTCTAATCATGCTCATCGAATCACTCAGTATGCAGCCGTGGGTGTAGTCTTGTGACTCTAACCAAATGAATGTCATGTTCACTGCCATCATCATGCTACTCGTGATCATAACGTATCTGTCTTCTTTGACCATTCTGCCTGCTGGGCATGCTGTAAATGTCCATGCACTCCTTTTGTGTCGTATTACGGATCTGTCTGTACAGATGACTGCATCTTTCTCATCTATGCTATCCTAGATGAGACCATTGACCTTCGCATTGACAACAACTGAATTCTGCTCCCTATATTTCCTGCCTGTTGAGTGTGACAATACATGAGAATGTGCCCCTGAATGACGTAAGCACCAGTATTCACTCCTCACCAGTGTTGATATTGGTAAGCCCACAGACCCGTTTGATGACTTCTACTCTGCATACCCATGATTTGCCCCTTTTTAGCCTGTCACCTTTACCTGTGTTTGAGCTTGTGATGCAATGGATGCTCTTTATCTGCACTTATCTTCAGGTATGCGCATCAAGAAGATACTTCATTGCTACACAGGGAGTGTCCCTCGCATAATGCACAAAGCTTCATTCTGTATTCAGAGATTAGTCTCAAAAGAAAAACATTTGGTTGATCAAGAAAAAAAAAGAAGCAAGTCATAATTTGGGTGTGGCATATAAGGAATATTATGGTAAACATCCCTCTCCACATCTCTCAGTCCTTCGTGCATGTCATAATATTAGTCAGTGGTCTTTTACAATGCCATTTGGATACGCTGTTCAATATTTCTTCTCTTGGTTTTCTTCAGCTCTTCTTTACATTGGTTCTGCCTGTTACTGTATTCTCAATGCCTCATTTTCTCATGACATGTCCAATAAATATAGATTGTCTCTTCCATACGATTTTGACAATATTCCTGGTTTTTCCAACTCGTTTTAAACATTCCTTATTTGTAATTTTTGCTAAATATGATGTTAGTGCTGTTGACATTTTTCAATTACATGTATATTTTTTTGTTGGGCAATGTGAAAGCACTAGACCAGTGCTACCCATCTCTCCAAGGAAATATCTCTGGTGCCTACTTAAGAATGGGTGAACCAAGAAACCGCAGACTGTGATCAAACCAACCTCATGTCCTCAATAGATCATGGCTTTAAGGCAGCCTCCACCCCCTACAATCAAAACTTTGGTTGCTCAATCATCATCAAGTACCAAGCCAGCTGGCGTAGGTGATCATGTCTCTCCACAACTTTTGATCACGACAGTTATTTATCATTTCTGTTGTTGACCTGCCAAGCCATTCTCTTAAGCTGTCTGGTATCTTTTCTCTTTGCTTCCCTCTATCTCTTCGCGCTCTCAATTTTCCCTTCTGGTGCGTGACTGTGCTGGCAAAACGATGCAATTTGCGATGGGAGTCAAATTTAAATTATAAATGAATTTCAATGCCCGTAGTAAAAAAGAAATTCAAGTGTTCTTATGTGAGAACAAACAACACAAGAAGAGATAGAATACCAAATGAAACAATAAAAAAAATGGTAGGAACAAAACCCTGCCAAGAATATATAGAACAACAACAACTCCATGGTTTGGCCACCTGGTCAGAATGAATCCTCACCAATCACCATCAAGGGCGTTCTTCTTGAGAATGTATGGAAAACGACCAAGAAGAAGATCCAGAAGAAGATGGATAGATGCAGTGACAGAGACATGTAACAACAAAGGAAAATCACTAATTCAGACAGTTCGAGCAGCTCAAGAACGACAACCATGACACCTTTTTGGTAGCAGTGAGAAAGAGAAAAGAAGAAAGAAGAAGTCACAATATATTCCAGCTGTTCCCTTCTCATTACATGGCCAAAAAATGGTTGTTTCTTCCTAATATTGGAAATTAGCTCTCTTTTTGCTTTGGCCTCTTTCAGAACATTTTCATTACTCTTTTTAGCTTACCATGGTATTCTCAACATTCTTCTGTAAAACCACATTTCTACAGACTCCAGTAATTTTCTTGTTTGTTATATGTGAATTTGATTGGTTGGGTTATGAAGCATCATAATATGTGAATTTGATTGGTTGGGTTATGAAGCATCATAAAATGTGAATTTGATTGGTTGGGTTATGAAGCATTATAATATGTGAATTTGATTGGTTGGGTTATGAAGCATTATTATATGTGAATTTGATTGGTTGGGTTATGAAGCATTATAATATGTGAATTTGATTGGTTGGGTTATGAAGCATCATTATATGTGAATTTGATTGGTTGGGTTATGAAGCATTATAATATGTGAATTTGATTGGTTGGGTTATGAAGCATTATAATATGTGAGTTTGATTGGTTGGGTTATGAAGCATTATAAAATGTGAATTTGATTGGTTGGGTTATGAAGCATTATAATATGTGAGTTTGATTGGTTGGGTTATGAAGCATCATAAAATGTGAATTTGATTGGTTGGGTTATGAAGCATTATAATATGTGAATTTGATTGGTAGTGTTATGAAGCATTATAATATGTGAATTTGATTGGTTGGGTTGTGAAGCATCATAAAATGTGAATTTGATTGGTTGGGTTATGAAGCATTATAATATGTGAATTTGATTGGTTGGGTTGTGAAGCATTATAATATGTGAATTTGATTGGTTGGGTTATGAAGCATCATAAAATGTGAATTTGATTGGTTGGGTTATGAAGCATTATAATATGTGAATTTGATTGGTTGGGTTATGAAGCATCATAAAATGTGAATTTGATTGGTTGGGTTATGAAGCATTATTATATGTGAATTTGATTGGTTGGGTTATGAAGCATTATAATATGTGAATTTGATTGGTTGGGTTATGAAGCATTATAATATGTGAATTTGATTGGTTGGGTTATGAAGCATTATTATATGTGAATTTGATTGGTTGGGTTATGAAGCATCATAAAATGTGAATTTGATTGGTTGGGTTATGAAGCATTATTATATGTGAATTTGATTGGTTGGGTTATGAAGCATTATAATATGTGAATTTGATTGGTTGGGTTATGAAGCATTATAATATGTGAGTTTGATTGTCTGGTTGGGTTATGAAGCATTATAATATGTGAATTTGATTGGTTGGGTTATGAAGCATCATAATATGTGAATTTGATTGTCTGTTTGGGTTATGAAGCATCATAATATGTCAATTTGATTGCTTGGGTTATGAAGCATTATAATATGTGAATTTGATTGCTTGGGTTATGAAGCATTATAATATGTGAATTTGATTGTCTGGTTGGGTTATGCAGCATTATAATATGTGAATTTGATTGGCTGGGTTATGAAGCATTATAATATGTGAATTTGATTGGTTGGGTTGTGAAGCATTATAATATGTGAATTTGATTGGTTGGGTTATGAAGCATTATAATATGTGAATTTGATTGGTTGGGTTATGAAGCATTATAATATGTGAATTTGACTGGTTGGGTTATGCAGCATTATTATACGTGAATTTGATTGCTCTGCATACAAGTTTTGTACACAAAATTGTCAGTGATGTAAAATATGAAACACAAATAATTATAAGAAAGTTGAAGCAAACCTGAACTTTCCCATCAATCTCCACTATCTTAAGGATGTATGACTCTGTAGTGTTTTTCCACATTGAAGTGAAAGTGATCACTAGGCAGTTTGTGTTTACATCAGCAACAGCCAAACCACATGGTCCTGTTTAAATAAAAAAATAAAAAAACTGAAATACAGCAAATATAGCACACACAACAAGCAGAACTCTAAACACAGCAACTATATCTATCTACCTATCTATTGACCTTTCGAGCCGTAGCCAGCCCATGGGGGTGTAGACCAAGATACTCCTTCTCTTATCTGAATTTTTGTTCTAGCAGTTTTCACTTCTTTTAAAGATATTTTATCAAACCTCGCCATTTGTCTCTGTTCTGTGCAGGCAGCTCTATCTCATTGAGGGAGCCGATTCCTGCTGCTCTTGCCTCTCTCATCAATGTTCTTCTCAGTGTCTCTCTGGGTCTTCCTCTTTTTCTCTTACCTGTTGTTTCCCACATGAGGGCTTGCTTTGCTATTCGGTTATTATCTCTTCTCATCATAATGGTTTCCGGTTGTTTCCAAAATGGAGGAATTATTTTTCTCCGGCTTGGTATAGAACCGTTGATCAGAGGTTTAACAAGCCGCTATCGTAAAAACAATTTTTGTTAATGAAACGTACCAACTATATCTATCTATCTATTGACCTTTCGAGCCGTAACCGGCCCATAGGGCGTAGACCAAGATACACCTTCTCCTATATGAATTTTTGTTCTAGCAGTTTTCTTTTAAAGATATTTTATTAAATCTCGCCATCTGTCTCTGTTCTGTGCAAGCAGTTCTATCTCATTGAGGGAGCCGATTCCTGCTGCTCTTGCCTCTCTCATCAATGTTCTTCTCAGTGTCTCCCTGGGTCTTCCTCTTTTTCTTTTACCTGTTGTTTCCCATATGAGGGCTTGCTTTGCTATTCGATTATTATCTCTTCTCATCACATGTCCAACGTATGACCATCGTCTTTTCTTTATTACTGAAGATATTAGTGGTTGATTGGCGATTTCTCTAATTTCCTCGTTTGTTTTGAATTCGTTCCATTCTATACCAAGTATTTTCCTTAGACATTTATTTTCGAATGCGTTCAACTTTGTTTCTATATCTCTTGTTGTTTTCCAGCTTTCACACGCATACGTAAGGGTTGATAGTACATTTGATTTGAATAGCCTAAGTTTTGTGTTTGTGCTAATGAGTTTTGATTTCCACAACTTTTCAAGGCTTCTGAAAGACATTGCTGCTTTAGCCAGTCTGATTCTAATTTCTTTGCTCGTATCCCCTTCTCGATCAATGTGACTTCCAAGATAGATAAAGTGATCGATCTCTTCTACTGGTTTGTTTTCCATGTATATTTTGTCACTTGTTGGAATTAAACTTTTCATGACTTTAGTCTTTTCATGATTGACCTCAAGCCCAATTTTGCTGGCTATTGATGATAGTTCATTTGTGTTTTCCTGCATCGTTTTTATCTGACTGCTGATGAGAACTATGTCATCAGCAAAGTCGAGGTCCTCCAAATGGTCTCCTTGTATCCATTCGATGCCTTTATTACCAGTGCAGCATTTCTTCATTATGAAGTCCATAACAATTCCAAATAACAAGGGCGATAAAATACATCCTTGTTTAACCCCAGTTTCTATTGGGAAACATTCGCTCAGTCCTTCCTCTGTTCGAACTGCACATGTGTAACCATCATACATGTCTTTGATAATATTTATGATTTTTGATGGTAAACCATATTGCTTCAGAATTTTCCACAAAGAATCTCTATGAATACTATCAAACCAACTATATGCTTAGCATTAAATTTATCAAATGTTTTACGTGCATTAGTTTTTAAAAGAGCTTAAGGGACAACGAACACAAGGACAAACACAAAATGGCAGTTAAAGAACATAAAAATGACTTTGTCACTTTGTCTTAACTGAGCAATCAGAACAGTTGCACAGCTTAACATAATGGTCACTGCTCTCACAGGTCCATCCTGTATCTTCTTCATCTTTCCTTCCTCATCTGCCTTTCAGCGTCGAGGGGAGATATAATTTGCGGTCTTTTGCTCTTCTGTTTGCCTCTGCTGCTGTTATGCTTCCCAGTGCTTCTAATATTCCATCTTTTTCATGGTTGACCCTTGGGTCTGGTGTTCTCGCAACGCTTATTGAAGGCTCGTTGTATTGTGTTTTGATCTTTCTGCCTTGTCACGTGGCCAAACCATTTTATCTGTTGTTTCCTTATATATTCTATGGCGGGGGCTATTCCTAGCTTTTTTCTCAGTTCTTCATTTCTGATCTTATCTCTCAGACTGTTTCCTGTCATTCGTCTAACACATTTCATCTCTGTAGAGGTTATTATTCTTATTGTTCTTGCATCTAGGGTCCAGGTCTGGCATTGGTAGCACAACGTTAGGATGAAGATTGTATTGTATAGTGCTCGTTTTGCCTCCAGAGTTATTTCCTTTTTGGACCATCCTGTATAAAGTCATGAAAGTGATTTGCTGAAAATTGTCCCTCTCTAGACATGTCCATAAGTGCACAAAACTAATCAAATGTATATATGGGTATTTGTAAGTATGTAGTATAGACTTGCACTGTTTACGTCCAAAGAATAGTGGTCTGAATTCTACGTGACTAGGAATGAAACTATCACGACGAACACTAATACAATGGATACTTTATACATATAATGTATGCAAATATTGATTTTTAAAAAAATAACCTGTGTCATTTTCTGCAAGGTAGTGGGAGAAGAAGAGAAACATATCCATGAACCCAAAATAAAAGAAATGATAATAAATAATATACATAAAGAACAGGTATATATTCATCATCAAGTACCATGCATGCTGACGTAGGTGATGTTTCTCCACAACTTTCGACCTCGACAGTCATTTATAATTTCTGTTGTTGACCTTCTGCCAAGCCATTCTCTTAAGCTGTCTGATATCTTTTCTCTTTGCTTCCCTCTATCTCTTTGTCCCTCAATTTTCCCACTTGTCACATTATATTCCAGCTGTCCCCTTCTCATTTCGTTGCCAAAAAATGATGATTGTTTCTTCCTAATTTTGGAAATTAGCTCTCTCTTTGCTTTGACGTCTTTCAGAACGCTTTTATTACACTTCTTAGCTGTCCATGGTATTCTCAACATTCTTCTGTAAAATCACATTTCTAGAGCCTCCAGTGATTTTCTTGTCTGTTGTCCTATTGTCCTCGATTCACATCCATATGTTAAGTCTGGTTCTACATAACATTTAAGAACTCTTTTTCTTGTTTAGATTGTCAAAAATGGATTGCATAGTATCTTCCTCATTTTTTTAAAAGCTGCTTTTGCCTGAGCTATTGTGCATCTCACCTCCGTTGTACATCTACCATCTCACCTCCGTTGTACATCTACCATCTGATATGAGTGCATATATTAGAACAGGTTATATGATTACAAGGGTTTCAGAAAAAATCAAAAGAACTACCAAGATCTGGATTTCTGAGGGAATATGAAGGAGAGGCAAAGTAAGGACAATACAGTGGATAATAGTGGAAATAAAGGTAGAGTTTTAGCCAAACCTGTGGCAAAGGATGACCATGGACCATGCAAAATAGAAACAATTTGTACTCTTATCTAGAGACACCACAAAATATACAGGCTAAGACAATTTTTGAACTCTGTGATCAAGGAGAAGGAGTGTAGACATCAGGAAACCACACAAATAATAACTGACAGATTTAATTATTATTATTCTTATTATTAAAGTACGAGACTTGAATTGGTGTCTTAGCACGCGAGTTTTCACCCATATGTGCTCAGCCACCAAGCCAAAGTTTTTGGAGACTTCTGGATAGTGTCGCTTCAAGCATTGAAACTCGCGATGTGAGGTGGCATTCCTCACCTTCCAAGAGTGCTACCCTGGTACCCATTTTTACCAGCGGCTGGGTCGACCACCGGGGTATTTTTTTTTAACTACAAGTACAATTCACACTGCTCCAGCAGAAATTGAACACAGTAGCCTAGTCGGGTGGTTTTCCCAATTAGGCTATTGAGCCCCAAACTTGGTACAAATGAGCCATATAGTTCGTTCATTCGCTTTCGTCAGCTTTGACCTCTGACGAAGTCCCACCCACTCAATTTTGTGGGACTGAATTTTGCGTGTAAAGTCTGTTTTTATCCCATTACAGGATGCCCCTCGCCATGCAGGCAGATTTACTCCGACTTCAGAGGTACTAATTTTTAGGGAATTAGTAAAACCCAGGTGTCCTCACCAGGGTACGAACCCCGGCTGTTGCCGTGGTAAGCCAACCGCCTATCGATTGCGCTAACCGGACACCCTAGCCATATAGTAAACAGGGACTGTTTAAAACAACCCATATAATTGGAGATATCATTCATTTGTCATAAGAAAGATGTAATAATAATACAAAATTATTCTTTTCTATTGTAATTTTTTAGGAACAGAAAACTACTAAAAATAGAAATTTATTCAAAATTACTACAGCTAAATTTGTAAATGTTTTTCTAGTAAAAGACGTGAGAAAAAAAAAATTAGCTTAAACCTGTTTTTCAATACTCTGTTGAATTAGTTAAAGTTGAAAAAACCAACATTTTTGTAAACCTTGTAAAGAAAAGTAGAAGATGAAATCACAGAAAATGAGGTCTAAAGAGGAAACTTTGTGTAGATAGATACAACAGTGGAGAATAAACAATTGTAGTAGTTGTTTCAAGAGTGCTAAATGTAATAAGTCAAAAACTCTACAGAGGAGTATCCAAAGCACAATAGTTAGAACTCATGTTTTCTTGTCTGGCTTAAATTACAAAAATAAACAAAATGTATATCATTACATACCAATGAGCCTGTGGGCACAAAGTTTCTCCTGCAGGGTGTAAAGAATACTCCTCCCCTCTCTAAGATACTGAACTTGGTTCTCAATACCATCATCAACTAAGATACCCTGATTTAATGCCTCTAGTCTTGCATTCAGAGCTGCTTTCTTTCTGTTTAGAGTTTGTATGTATTCCAACTGTTTCTTTAACTGCAGAAAGGTCAACATGAAACGAGCAACTCTAAAAATAAAACCAACAATATAAATATATAAAAACAAAAGATATTAATTCTTTCAGGACTTTTAACTGACACATCGGCTCCACTTATGAATGCATACCTGACCAAAAACTAATACACATTGGCTCGGACCGAGTACGGTTGAATATTTTAAAGTAAAGTAATGACTAAGTAAAAATATTCACAATACTTGTATTTGATTATCTAGAAGCTTCTTAATTACTTCCACAATAGAATGAGGAATCACATGTTCACCAAACTCAAAATAGGTACAACCAGCCTATGCCACTGTACACTGGACAACAAAACATGTTCTACAGGATTGCCCCAGTACACAGACCTGAGAAGAGCAATGTGGTCCACGCCCACCTCCCTGGAAGAGAAACTATATGGGGCAATCGAATCACTTAAACTGAGAGCTGACTTCATAAGAGAGTCTGGAATCCTACTCTGATTGAGACTTGATCGCAGAGAGAGAGATAATTACTTCCTTCGATTCTATCTATTGTCCTTTCGAGCCGAAGACGGCACATAGGGCAGAACCACAATCTCAAAAACAGAAGCCTTGCGTGCCAAAATGGCACATATTGCAGAGATCACTGCTCTAAAATCTATGGCGCTGTTTCCATAACAATACTTTTTACAATGACAGCTTGTCAAGCCATCGATCAACCTCCTTAGTCGCCTCTTACGACATGCCTGGAAGGTCACAGTGTCACTATTCTTTACCTCCCTCATAATGAGGCCCCGGTAACACACGGGAATCCTTCGATTACCATGTAGTATTTTCTTTATAAGCTTCATAATTACTTCCTTCGATTACCATGTGGTATTTTCTTTATAAGCTTCATAATTACTTCCTTCGATTACCATGTGGTATTTCCTTTATTTTTGTAGATACAGTGGTTGCGTTTTCAAAGTAAATGTGTGTTTATTTTTCTCACAAATATTAGCTATATGGCCACACCATTTCTTGTGCCTAATTTCATTATTTGTGGACATAAATGCATCAAGTAAAGTGTATTCTGAAGAACTTTGGATTAGTTTGCGTATAATTTTGAGAAGAATGGATAACAACGCGCTTCTAGTCAGGGAAAAAGAGGTACGTGAAATATGATTTTTTGAATTTAAAATTATCTGCCTTTGAATATTTTTATACTATATAATAAATAATACATTTTTCCTTCAGATATCACTAACATAATGCTATTTTCTTTTTCTTCAACCATTTTCCTTTCCGGTGATGTATAACATGTACCACATTTAATTATATTATTGTGTGAAATTGTAACAAGAAAAAGGTATGTGATGGAATGTTTCGAAGTTGAAAACTTATCAGGTCCAAACCTAAAGTCCACTAAAGAGTTAAAGGAATAACTTTGCTAGCACTGTTTTTCTTTCATTTTTAAATAAAAAAATAATCACAACAATAAATTACAAACTACAGTTTTATATGAAATTGTTCAAAAGTTCTCTCAATGACACATGCAAATTAATAAACAAAAGTTACCAAAAGCATATTTTGCATTAAGTATTTATAATCTCTGTGTGTTACCGGGGCCTCATTATGAGTAAAGAATAGTGACACTGTGACCTTCCAGGCATGTCGTAAGAGGTGACTAAGGAGGTTGATCGATGGCTTGACAAGCTGTCATTGTAAAAAAGTATTGTTATGGAAACAGAGCCATAAATTTTAGAGCAGTGATCTCTGCAATATGTGCCATTTTGGCACGCAAGGTTTCTGTTTTTTGAGATTGTGGTTCTGCTCTATGTGCTGTCTTCGGCTCGAAAGGACAGTAGATAGATAGATAGATTTATAATGGATGTCTAGTTTTACAGGGAAAAATCATTTATATTTCAAGTATTTAAGAACATCAACAATGATTCAACACTGGATGTTGAAAAACACTACAATAGTACTTTACCTCAAAATACAGCACTTTGTCATGCTGCTTTTTCACTTTAGCAACACGCAGCTCATTTAGCACAACCATGGAATCTAACAAAATGAAAAAAAAATAAATAAAATAAAAACAAGATTTATAACAAAAATAAATATACCCATTCCTGTCAATTTTATGTATTTTTAGACTCAGATTGTATCAATTTTGAGGCAGATAACTGAAAGGTGCACAATGGTGTGTCACACTTCAAACTTAATCTGCTCCAGGAGGTCATTTGAACTGCTAGAAGTCTGAATGACTTTCCTATTAGAAGTAATGAATTAATCTGTTTCCAAACCCTGAACAAGGCCATATTTAATCAATTTAATCAAATTAAACAGCAAAAGAGGTGTGCGTGGCCGTGCGGGTAAAACCACTGTTCCGCTGGCTGAAAAGCTGGCGTACGGTGTTCGAAGCCCGCGGTAGACAGAAAGGATTTTTTCTATCGGGGGTGAAATAAAAATCCTGAGTCGCACACGTCGTGGCGACTGCTTGACCAAGCGGCCTTTATCCCTCTGGTTCTATCGTTGCCCCCCCGACATACACTAGCAATGGTACTATGTGTCGTAAAGATAGTTTTTAGTTTAAACAGCAAAACACAAGATAAAAATAACATAATTAAATGTCCTAAATATGAAATTAAAAATGAAAACAATAAATAATATATACATGTACTGTATAATAAAAATAAAATTACATTTGCTGTAACTTAATGAGCAGTGATGTCCTTAGTAGCTGGCGCCTTCTTTCATCTTCCAAAGTCGGAGAGTGACAACGATTTTATTAATAACGGGAAACTGACATTATAGGAAATCAAATCCAAGGGGAAAATTAGCTTTGCCTACAGTGAGATGGGTATTACTTTTAAAAACTGTTGCCTGCTACAGGAAATGATCACTGAGCACAGTAACTTACCATTATGAGTACCAATACTTTGCTCATTATAAATACAGCAGTAACCCTAGTTTCCAATTATTTATATTTTAAAAATGTATCTCAAGATTGGTTATGTCTTAAAAATATACTGGAATGCTCTCCATTGTTCCAATTGAAAAAAGCCATGGATATAATTTGTTCACTCTCATATATAGTGTTCAATGAATTTACATATTTGGGAACACTGTTAATTTCAGATGGTAGATGTGTAACAGGGATGAGATGCAGTATGGCTCAGGCAAATGCAGCTTTCCAAAAATAGGAAGATACTGTGCAATCCATTTTGACAATACAAACAAGAAAAAGAGTTCTTAAATGTTATGTAAAGCCAGACTTAACATATAGATGTGAATCATGGACAATAGGACAACAAGAAAATCACTAGAGATTGTAGAAATATGGTTTTACAGAAGAATGTTGAGAATACCATGGACAGCTAAGAAGAGTAATGAAAACATTCTGAGAGAGGCCAAAGCAAAAAGATAGTTATTTTCCAATATTAGGAAGAAACAATCATCATTTTTTGGCCATGTAATAAGAAGAGAATAGCTGGAAAATATTGTGACAACTGGGAAAATTGAGGGATGAAGAGATAGAGGGAAGCAAAGAGAAAAGATACCAGACAGCTTAAGAGAATGGCTTGGCAGAAGGTCAACAACAGAAATGATAAATAACTGTCGAGATCGAAAGTTGTGGAGAGACATGATCACCTATGCCAGCATGTATGGTACTTGATAATGAATATGAAATAATGAATTTCTGAAAGATTTCAATATAAGGGATTGGTTGATCTCGAGACAAGACTCCGGTCTTGAGACAGAGAAGTTGTGGTTTCAAATCTCGGCTGCACCAGTTGGGATTTTTATTTATGATTTCTCTCTGCGGCAACCACCCCTGATCTCATCAGTGAAGCCTGGCTTGAAATGTTAATTACTCATCAACGGAAAAAACATGAGTACCTCCAAAGATGGAGTTATCTTCTTGTGCGGCAAAAGACCCCTGTGCACAAGGCTGTCAAGGAAAAATGGATTAACCCACAAAATTCAGTTCCTAGCCTCTAGGAACTTTGTCAGAGGCAGAGGTAAATGCTAGCAAACACCCAAAAATAAAAAATGATAATAATAATGAATATGAATCTTAGAAAGATTTCAATAATGATAATGTATATGAATCTCAGAAATATTTAAATAATGAATATGAATTTCAGAAATATTTCAATAACAATAATAATATAATAAATAATAAAATGTATAACACTAACAGTTACTAACATGTACTGTGTACATGTGTAAAACAAATAATAATAAGAAGAAATAAAATAATAAGAAATAAATTAATAGAAATAAATAAATTATAAGTTATAAATTATGAATGGAAACTTCCGAGGCGACAGATCAATGACTAGTTTTATTTAATACTATTACAACATTAGGCCATTAGGAAAAATAATCAACATCAGAAAATACAAAAAACAAAACTAACAAAAGGCGGCTCTATTGAGTCAATGTAACTTATAAGGTAATTTCCTAGTTTGATCAGATATATTATTTCAGTTTGGAAGAGTGATGTCCCCTAAAATATGTCTGCCAAAATACAGTGGTTCTACGCATTCTTGGCGTTGGGGTCATTACGCTGGCATGTAATCATTTCGGAGTATCTGTTGATTGGGCGTTGGGTCCAGGGGTTAGGTTTAGCTTTAGTGTTAAATATTTATAAATATATTATAACGCGTGACAAAAACGACGCCACTCGGCCTAATTATGATCTTCTGATCGAAGGGAATTGTGCGGTTGATTACCAATCGCCGTAATTTACTGCCAAATGTTGGAAGATTGTCAACTTTGGCTATTAATTAAAATGCACATACACACACATAAATACAAAAAATATCTAGAAATAGCTTTACGAAACACAATGCAACGTCTGTATTACCTCAAATTACCTGTCAGCGATTAGCAATCTGGTGCGGAGCTTGAGAATAACAACGAGTGTGATGAAAGTCCTCAAAAAGACCATAGTGAAAACTCTAGGCAATCTAAAATAGTTAATTGTGAATGTTTGGTTGTCCTGAAAAGGACAGTTGTGAAGTGGGCAGGTTTGGAGCAATCTTATGTTGTCCTGAAAAGGACAGTAGTTTGCAGGGATGTGATGATTTTACACAGGATAACTCTCTGCAATTCCTGTAATTAGCGTCCCTAGGACGTTTCCTTGTCTGATTTCATTTCTGAAGGCGAACTCGTGTAGAAACGATGGGAACAATGTACGCCTAGTGCCGAACTGTCTCTTCAATTTCCTTTTGGCCCGCATCCACATATTTTCAATATTCTGTGTGTGAATTTCGGGATCATCTGGGTCGACAAAATTCTCTTGATGGATGACTGAACAATGGGTATAAATACCATTTGCAATTCGACTGATATTGGCATATGCAGACCAGCCGTCAGAAATAATGTGGCTTCCAGGTAAAATATGGGCAACTATCTCTTTTGTTAAAGTAGCCTCGGAGCGATCTGGTACTTCTACTAGAAAGCATTTTCCTGAAATCCTTTCTATTCCACCGAACACCCAGTGACCCTCATTCCATTGTCCTCTGTGATATTTTCGGTGAAAATATTTGGACTCGTCAATTTCCACAACGATTGGTTGGCCTAGAATGTCCATACCACCAATTTGACTGAAGTGTCTGACCATGTATTTCTCAAATTCCTCGCGTAAAAAATTACACCAATCCACTACAGTATTTTTATTGACGCCTGCCTCATGCTGGATCAAGCTCTGTGGAAAATCGCTGCTCCAACAGTAGATCATAATTAAAATTTGTTTTAGTGATAGATGGCTCTTTGTGAAAAATGATCCATCACGAACGGACTTTCCAAAACTGCACCCTGACATGACCACTGATAGCCATCTACTCCTCTGCTGTAGGCTACTAAACGCGCAGGCATATGACAAATGTTGCATAGACACGTATTTATTATTAGTCTACGCTTAGCTAACCACTGAATACACAATTTATTAGTGGCAATCTCGGGAATCAGAGTTAGTAAATTCCATCTATCCTCTGCAATGATGTCATGAAAAGTCATGATCTGCCCAACATTCACAACTTCAGTTGGGGCTCTAGGTCGCCCGGTCATTTTGCAAATACAGTAGTACCAAATTCAAGTAAGTGAACTCAGAACTGCTTAGCTGGTTTTTAAATATTAGACAAACTAGCCTATATATATAGGCGGATAATTAGTAAGAAGAAGCATAAGAAAGTATCCCTGTGTTCAGCCAATTATTAATTAACATCTCGATTTGGACGCAGACGCTGACCCGAACGCCACGCTGACCCAAACGCCAGTGTGAGTGACACATGCCAGCGTAATGACCCCAACGCCAAGAATGCGTAGAACCACTGTATTTTGGCAGACATATTTTAGGGGACATCACTCTTCCAAACTGAAATAATATATCTGATCAAACTAGGAAAATACCACTTATAAGTATGTAAGATCAAAACGGAAGACAGTTACTAATCAATGTTACTCGCTGGGTTATTTTTTGTTCTTTGATGCATTTTTCTGTTGTTGACTGTGGATTTTGCTGCCAAGTGTTGTGTTTTCATTGTTTACTAGTGTAAGTTAATAAAACTACATATAGAACATCATGATCATTAGTGAAAGTGATCATTTAACATGGCATTCATTTAAGTCACATCATAATGACTCCACCTAACCTGAAATCAGATTCATAATTCATGTAGATAGTAAATAAAAATTGATCAATATATTATATATATGTCAATATCAATATCGATCATTATCTAACAAAATAGTCTATCTATCTATCTATTGACCTTTCGAGCCGTAACCGGCCCATAGGGCGTAGACCAAGATACACCTTCACCTATATGAATTTTTGTTCTAGCAGTTTTCTTTTAAAGATATTTTATCAAATCTCGCCATCTGTCTCTGTTCTGTGCAAGCAGTTCTATCTCATTGAGGGAGCCGATTCCTGCTGCTCTTGCCTCTCTCATCAATGTTCTTCTCAGTGTCTCCCTGGGTCTTCCTCTTTTTCTTTTACCTGTTGTTTCCCATATGAGGGCTTGCTTTGCTATTCGATTATTATCTCTTCTCATCACATGTCCAACGTATGACCATCGTCTTTTCTTTATTACTGAAGATATTAGTGGTTGATTGGTGATTTCTCTAATTTCCTCGTTTGTTTTGAATTCGTTCCATTCTATACCAAGTATTTTCCTTAGACATTTATTTTCGAATGCGTTCCATACCATACGTAAGGGTTGATAGTACATTTGATTTGAATAGCCTAAGTTTTGTGTTTGTGCTAATGAGTTTTGATTTCCACAACTTTTCAAGGCTTCTGAAAGACATTGCTGCAAAAAACAAAATAGTAGGACAATATAATATTTAATTTAAGTAAATTACATTATTTGATTATTAGTATTATTTTTAAATTTTTATATAATTTAATAGTAAGAACTCGAGAATAGAATTCCTATTAATTGTAAATTGCATTTAATAAATTGGCTTCATACTGATGATACTTCATTTACTTTCAACTTACTCATATTGATGATATTGCAACAAGATGGGTGTTGACCAAATTTGTGTTTGAAAATTATCAGTTCAATTTTCAAAATTTTGTTTGTTTTGGTTACTGGTGCAGTGTTCTCTGAGTAAGAGTAGTTCCAATTAAATTGTTGCAGCTAATTTAATATTATAATGATGATTGAATGATGGCTGGCTAATGTTACAACACACACACTACTGATGACTGAGTACACTCACTGTGTAACGTAACTGTAACACTTACACTACTACTACACACTGTTACTATCATTACTATAAACTATAAACTATAAACTAATAAACTAAACAAAAGTCGGTAATTTCCTAGTTTGATCAGATATGTTATTTCAGTTTGGAAGAGTGATGTCCCTTAAAATATGTCTGCCAAAATACAGTGGTTCTACGCATTCTTGGCGTTGGGGTCATTACGCTGGCATGTAATCATTTCGGAGTATCTGTTGATTGGGCGTTGGGTCCAGGGGTTAGGTTTAGCTTTAGTGTTAAATATTTATAAATATACAGGGTGTTTATAAAGTCTCACTACACTTGGTATCTAGGTCAATTTGAAAAAAAATGTTTATGACGTCATCACAATATGTGCTCAATGGTAAGTTCACTTGTTGCGACAGTTTTCTTAATGACTTGTCTGGACTTTTAAGGATTCTGTCTTGGATATCTAAACATATTTCATCATTCACAGCAGGCCTACCAGATCGTGGAGCATCTTCCACATTTCCAGTAGCAATAAACTTATTCAACAAATTTCATTGACAGTGGGAGCACATATTGTGATGACGTCATAAACATTTTTTTTTCAAATTGACCTAGATACCAAGTGTAGTGAGACTTTATAAACACTCTGTATTATAACGCGTGACAAAAACGACGCCACTCGGCCTAATTATGATCTTCTGATCGAAGGGAATTGTGCGGTTGATTACCAATCGCCGATCGCCGTAATTTACTGCCAAATGTTGGAAGATTGTCAAACTCAGAACTGCTTAGCTGGTTTTTAAATATTAGACAAACTAGCCTATATATATAGGCGGATAATTAGTAAGAAGAAGCATAAGAAAGTATCCCTGTGTTCAGCCAATTATTAATTAACATCTCGATTTGGACGCAGACGCTGACCCGAACGCCACGCTGACCCAAACGCCAGTGTGAGTGACACATGCCAGCGTAATGACCCCAACGCCAAGAATGCGTAGAACCACTGTATTTTGGCAGACATATTTTAGGGGACATCACTCTTCCAAACTGAAATAATATATCTGATCAAACTAGGAAATTACCCAAAAGTCTCCTAGCTAGACAGGCTGGTTAGGTTAAGTTACACAGACTACAGTTAGTTACTTAACTACACATCTGTTTGATGTGCATTAAAACTCAATGTGTTCAGTGAGTTGTGAGTTGAGTGAGTCAGAACTCAGTCTCAGTACTTACTACACTCCTTAGCCTTAGGCTTTTGCTTTAGACCTTACTTTACTTAGGTAGGACAGGTGACAGGGTGACTTAAACTAAACTTAAAGTTAGTTAACTAGGGCCAGGCCCGTCCATTTGCCGTTGCTTTGTCTACTATTTGCCAAACTATTTGGCGATGCACAATCCGTTCTCAACCTAAGACTAAGTCCTCCAGGTTATATTAGACCCAATTGAAATTTCCATCCAAAAACGAAAGTAAAGATAGCAAGCAGCGAACGATGAAGACTGTGCCCACACTCCCGCTTCTCCGTTTAATATGGCCGCCATTAAAAACATTTCCGGAACAAGTTTCCGAGACTGGGCATTATCATCATGTGCCATACCGGTTAGTGTTGGAAAATCATGTCCTTCCTCAATCCTTTACGGACACTATAGCCACAGTATTAAAAAAAAGTATAAAGATTCCCTTCACGCCAAGTGAAGTATACAGAAAATACGGTGTGTTATTAGTGACCACAGGTTTTTTTTTATTTTAAGATCTTCGGCACATGATTTTTGGGGTAATGTGGTCGGTAGCTCGCCCGTTCCGCTTTACTTTCTCAGAAAGAAAAAAAAAATCAGGTACCCATTAAAGGCTGGGATAGCCTACCGGACCTCTTGTCCTTTGTAGTCCAGTTCACTAACCACTGAGCTATTGCGGCTCGTTCTATCCACATGGCATCGTATCAATTCTATTGTTGACTGTTTCCCATGCCAAGGCACAAACTATCTAGTATTTTCACTCTTTGCCGCCCACAATATCTCTTTCCCTGTATTTTGCCAGTTGTAATCAAGTATTCCAACTTCCCTTTTATGTTGTGCCATAAAAATGTCGATTGCTTCTTTCTGATAATTGTTAGGAGCTCTCTTTTTGTGCTGGTCTCATTGAGAATTTCCTGGTTGCTATTATTAGCTGTCCTGTGAACTTTCAACATTCTTCTGAGAAATCCCAACTCTGAGGCCATTAACCGTCGCTTGACACTGCGGAACTTGCTGAGCATTTCCACATGCTTTACTTTGTCAGATGCTTTTGTGTAGTCTATAAAGCACAAATATAGATATTTTTTTTACTTCTATAGCTCTCTCTATCAATGTTCTCACCATGTATATTATTGGCGCCCTTTCCTTCCACAAATCCACATTATTCCTCACTTATTTCTGGTTTTATTTTGATCCTTGTAGGTCTCATGATGAATTGCACGTCTCATGATAATGAAGTATCCCTGGCAAGTCTTACTGTCAGTAAGAAGCAAATTTACAGGATGGAGAAAATACAGAATGAAGCCATGCGCATTATCTTGGGGTGTACGAGGGACACTCCCTGCGTAGCAATGAGGTATATTCTTCACTTTCCAACTATGGATGACATGATCAAGATCTGAAGGGCACGAGCATACCTGAAGATAAGTGCAGATAAAGAACATTCATTGCATCATGAGCGCAACACATGGAAAGGTGGCAGGCTAAAAAGAGGCAAATCATGGGTGGGCCGAGCAGAAGATGTCATCAAACTGGTTATTGAGTTATTTAGTTATTTGCGGGTCATCACCATTGCACTCCGAACATGTCCATAGGTGCTCAGATCCCCTCCTCAGCAAGTTCCGCAGTGTCCAGCGACTGACGACTCCAGTTCTATGTTCCTTGATAAGTCTTCTTACACGGCCACCAAGTTTCTCATTTCTGGCTGTGCCCATCTTAACTCCCATTTCCATCATCCGAAGAAGTGACGTGGATCTGTGTTTGTCGAAGTCCCGTGCCCTTCCCACATCTCGGAGGGCATTGATGATGTCCGCCCGATCCATTGATTGCCCGTCCTCAACGACAGCGCAGCTAGCCAACCTGTCCGCCCTTTCATTTCCCCGTACTCCCGCATGTCCAGGGACATAGACAAAGGTGACCTTACGTATTTTGGATTTCTGAAACGACTCTACCCATTGCATGCGTACAGAGCCCGCCTCCACTTTTTTTATCATGCTCATCGAATCACTCAGTATACATGCTTTGGGTATAGTCTTGTGACTCTAACCATTTGAATGCCTTGGTCACTGCCATCGCCTCCTTTGTCATGCTACTCGTGGTCATGGCGTATGCACCACTGTCTTTCTTGACTATTCTGCCTGCCGAACGTGCTGTAAATGCCCATGCACTTCTTTGGTGTCGTCTTACAGATCCGTCTGTATAGATGACTGCATCTTTCTTATCGGTGTTATCGTAGATGAGACCGTTGACCTCAGCATTAACCACGACCGGGTTCTGTTCCCTACTTTTCCTGTCGAGTGTGACAATACACGAGAAAGTACCCTTGAATGACGTAAGTAGTGGGAGCCGGTGTTTTGACACATATGACGTAACAAAGACAAAGAGGTAGGAGGTAGGAGGTAGGAGGAAAGATTTACTCCTATAAGTACAAGAGTTATATAGTCAAATACCACCACTTTCCCATAGTGGAGAGTGGTGGAACCTCCCGGAGAGTGATGCAATGATATATATGTATATATGTATAGGACTTGTATAGGATATGAAGGGGGGGGGGTAGTTGAGGTATAATTGGTTAATGAGTCATGAGTGATGGACATCAGTGTTTCCCGCCAAAGTGACTTCCAATAGGAGCGAGTGTGTATGTCGTCCGGCTATAGACCACGCCCACTCCGGAAGTGAAACTATCATATTAGGGAGTAGTGATACGTTAGTTATTTCATAGATATGGTGAGCACATATACATATAATAGTAATAAATTAATAGTTATTATATCTACGTGTACGTAAAGGGACCGTATTTAAGATAGATATGGACCATAATCAGTGATATTTAAGCAGGTATCTCTCGGCGACATGAAAGGACAGTCATATTCTCCCAGTATTGGGTGAGTACGACATGGATCAATGAACCAAGCATTGCTGCTCTCCCGTGAGACAATTGATTTTATTTTCCCGCGCGCGCGTCACTACAACAGGTTGTTATGCAAACTAATGAGCGGACTGGCTCGGTACGTGGTAACAGACAATAAGACATAGGTTAATAACAGTACAAAAGGTCTCGATACCCGATACTGCGGACGTAAAAGGACCATATTATATATATATATATATATATATATATATATATATATATATATATATATATATATATATATATATAATACGGACGTATTAAGTAAACAATAACAATAATTCGGCGAGCGTGATAGTGTTAAAATAATATTCTCCTTTGTCTAGAACGAGTCGAGCGGTGGTTGATGAACGTACAGATTTGAAGTATTGAATTTTTTGGTGTCATCTCGCTGCGTCGCTGTGCTGACTGGAATTATCGATCCATCAACTAGTTTTATGATATACTAAGGTCAAGCTATGTCCACCCTCAATAGGTGTAAAAAATACTAAGACGTGTCCACTGTCCCTTAGATATCGAGAGTTCACCCCAACGATCTTAAGAGGAAAGATATGTGTAGTGCATGTCAGCTACCTCTCTAATACGTTTTATTAGTTACTATTCACAGAGCATGTATATTTATTAACAGAACCCCCCCCCCCAAAAAAAAAAGCTTGTGTGCGTGTTCGTATGTATGTATGTGCATATTAA
Source organism: Megaustenia siamemsis (assembly GCA_032433765.1). Lineage (NCBI taxonomy): Eukaryota > Metazoa > Mollusca > Gastropoda > Stylommatophora > Ariophantidae > Megaustenia > Megaustenia siamemsis. The sequence continues at coordinate 2,888,529 of JAVIAB010000105.1, forward strand.
TCAGAGAGTAAACGAAAGGAACCGTCTTCTGATAGTTTTGCTGACTGATACAAAATGTAATTTTTTTTTTGCTGTGAGGTGCCCGTGTTCGTGTGTGGGTCGTAGAACAAGTGGATGGACAGCCTAGTTTGATGGAGAGGTGAGTGTGTGTTTGTGTGATTCAGTATGCAAATAGCTGTATAAATATATATTGAAGTGATAAGTGACTGGTTAGAGTGGTGACTAAGTAGATCGATCAAACGCTCACCCAATATTTCCATACACGTTCGTTACATCACTATAAAGTGGTTATCAATATCACCACACCGTAATCAAAACGCTAATAAAATAAGGTAGTTATGGGTGAGATCCACTCTGTCTGGCATATTTCGTGACCACATTATTCAGTTTTCGCGTCCATATACTGTCAATGAGGGGAAAAAGTACTAGGAATATGTTTGTTTCCCCTACCGTTCACCACCTCATTCATACGGATACAAGGCGTCTAACACATTTTATATTTGTAGTGGTAAGTTTTCTTACTGCGTTGCCACCATAAACATTTCAACAATAATAACAACTCAAAGATCGGATGAAGAATATAACATAGACTGACCAATAGACGGACATAATATATGTTTGAGACTGTGACACATAATGCTTCATCATGAGTCTATGTCGAACACCGATGCGACCTCATGTCTTATTAAACAACCTAGGTAATTAATGTTAATCGGAGGTGAGCTTCATGATAAAAAAAATTTAAAAAATAAAACTACATAACCAGTGACGTCATGACAGACGGTTTGTAGCAAACAATCATGATAAGTCAGTAGTGTGGTGAAGCATTTGTGTCTCATACTGGTGCTGTGTTACTGAAAAGCGTCGCACGTGGCTGAATTTCCCAATATTGGACAGGCAGATCCATCTACAGAATGAATAAAAGGCGTTTTTGTTTTTGTCTTCTGAATTTTATAACAGCACTGTCTCGAAACTTGCTGTACCATTTTTTAATTTTGCTCTCCATGTGCTACGATCTGCAGCCACATTTTTCTGTTTCTTTCACTGATAAGAAATTCCCCCAAGAAAGCCCTGCAAACAACCTTATATATCAACACTGATTACCCCTAATGCCTCGCTCCATCTCTAAGTTTTCCATACAATTTTTTTTTTTTTAGGGAACACATTCTTTTTTTATGTTTTACATTCTTCTCGCGTGACTCACCCACTGCAGTCTCCGATTCCTAAGTAACACCATAAGGGACGGGAGTGTGGCTCACTGCAAGACGTTAGCTTGTTACTCTGTCCAGTCGTTAGCTTGCAAAGACAACGAACATTTTTAAAAAATGTATAACCTGTTATCTTTCCCAACATAGGTAGTCCAAAATTATGATCCATATAAAAGTGTACCATCATCCTGCAGAGCTAGTTTAACTATGTCGTCTAATGTAGGTGTACCTAACCCAAGTATAAATAATCGGTATCTGTCTCCCATAACGGAAAGTCGGCTTCCTCCGCCTTTTTAGTTAGCTCATCTATGTATTTCCTCTTATCCCTCTTAATGCATCTTCCCACTTCTTTGTTCACCTCTGTGTAAGCTTCCTGTGTCTTGGCTTTTATTTCCTCTCGTTGTGCTTTTATTTATGTCTACCTTCTTATTCTTTTCTTTCTTTAATTTTATCCATAGTTTCTGCTGTCATCCATGCCTTTTTCTAGCATTCTCATGTGCTCAGCGTTTCTTCCCATGTCTCTTTTCATATTTAATTTACCTGTTTCCAATAATCTTCTATAGTTAATGTATTTTCTAGTTGATGCAGGACATGGTAATTTTTTTGAATTGTGACTGATGGTAGCAAGCAATCATGATAAGTCAGTAGTTTGGTAAAACAATTGTGTCTCATACTGGGTGCTGTGTCACTGAAAAGCGTCGCACGTGGCTGAATTTGCCAATACTGGACAGACAGATCCATCTACATAATGAACATGAGGTATTTCTGTGTGTCTGCCCGTGTCTCTTTTCTGTTGCACCTATGCCATCTGAATTTGATAACAGCACTGTCTGAAATTGTGCTGTGCCACTTTTGTTTGTAGTTTTGCTCTTATGTGCTACGATATGCAACCACATTTTCTGTTTCTTTCACTGATAAAAAATTCCCTCAAGAAAACCCTGCAAACATCCCTATATCTCAACAATAGTTTGTTCTTTTGTCATGTTCCATTCGCTGAAAAACTACCCACGTGACTGAAATTGCCATTACTTGACAGACAGATCCATCTACAGAATGAACAAGAGGCAGTTTGTGTGTCTGGCCTTGTCTCTTTCCTGGGCACTTTCTGGCTTCTGAATTTGATAACAGCACTGTCTCGAATCGCGCTGTGCCATTTTTTTATTTTTGCTCTCATGTGCAACGATACCCAATCACAGTTTCTGTTTTTGTCACTGATAAAAAAAATTCCCCTGCAAACATCCTTATATCTCAACACTAGTTTGGTCTGTCGTCTCGTTCCATCTCTAAGTTTTCCATACAGTATTTGTTTGGGAATACATTATTCATTCTTCACATGACCCACCCACTGTAGTCTCTGATTCCTAAGTAATACTATGATGGACAGGAATGTGACTCGCTGCAAGACGTTAGTTTGTTACTTTCTCCCGCTATATTATGATCGTTAGCTTGCAAAGACAACGCACATTTTAAAAAAAATGTATAACCTGTTATCTTTCCCAACATAGGTAGTCCAAGACTATGATCCACATAAAAGTGTACCATCATCATACAAACCAGGTTTAGCTATGTCGTCTAATGTTGATGCACGTAATTCAAGTATAAACAATCGGCATCTGTCTCCCATAACTGAAAGTCGCACCTATCGAAAAAGATCCCCTTCTATTTAAGGTCATCTTGTAAAACTGGAAATATTGATATGGTGATACGGGGGATTAACAACAAGATATGTTTGACGGCGTAATCTCCCATAAACTCACGGACAGCGTTACGAGTGACGTTGATAATTTTTTGTTTTGTTTGTCTGTTTGTGTGGAAAAGTTGAGTCATCTCACTGAAAGGCTCCTTTAGGTGGTCAGGGAACGTGTAGATCACATTCCAAAACACCAAAACATGTATCTAAATGTAACCAATGTCTCATTGTGCATGTAGGCGCTCTCCTAGTTTTGTAACATTGGCTCTCCAATTATCAGTATAGATCTGTCTGACATCATATGGAAGAATATCTAAAGCGTCATCGTCAACTGTTAGTTTTCCTCTTTTCGCAGAACATCCAGTTTCCACTCGATGTGATAGCTCGTTTGTTTGACGCCGATGAAGAAATAGAAGAGTCTGTATGGGGATCTGCTGTAGTTCATATGTAAATTGTCGCTACTATTAAACGAGGCACTGTAAAGATGCCGTATGGGTGAGTGGTAGAGATACGGGTAGTGATACTGCATATTTGGTTTTCTATATGTTTTTTCTTTAGATTGTTGAGGTGCATTTGCACACGAAATATCACCAATAGTTTTCTGTTTTCACTACCAGAAAATCAGCATAGACTTTTTTCCCCATAGATCCTAATTTGTTATCTTATATCAGAACTTATCTTGGAACTAGTTCCCGACGTATTTGTGACACAGGTGACTTCCTACCAATGAGAGTTATTTTCACGATACATAGTTTAGGAGCTGTTGAACTAGGCTCTTTTCAATATTGGATATTCAGATGAGTCCAGAAGCAAGGCTGAATTCATAATGACCGAACTAGTCGTAACATTGGGATGTGTTGTTGGTGACACATGTGAAAAAGATGGTGGTGTTGTCGTCGAAACACCACGATGGCTGAGTGAACATGTTGTTGTTGACATGACAGATACCGTTGTCGTTATTGTTGCTGACAACACAGTTTTTTTTTGTAAGGAGCATGTGAAGGCTCGTGTTGTCATGACAGGCAGAGGTAGTTGAAACATGGTAAAAACTTGTAGTCGGTGGCTCTGGTGTACGACTCGTTATGACAGAGGTTGATACACTCACAGAGTTGTAGAGTCAACACAAGGACATACCTAGGCTTGTCGACGCATAAGAGATTGTAGGATCAGCACAGTTGACATGTGCATGTGCCTCAACACACACTCGATTATGATATCTCTGCTCCACATGTATTATCGGTGTTCTCGTATTTGACACTGTCATGGTGTGATCGTTCAAGATGTCGTAGATGTCGATACACTAGGCTGTATTGTTGGTGATACATGTGGTATTGTTATTGGTGTCGGGAGAATACAATTTGTAATGTCGACACCCCACATTCTCTCTAATTATCAACAAGTCGAGTCACCTTTCATGATAAGCGTGGTCGGTGATGTACACATTTCGATGTTTTAACGGTGTCGAGTAACAATTTTAATATCGAAATATATCAAAATATTTCAAACTTTTTAAAATGTTAATGGAGTTGTAGTTTTGCGTGCAACAGAATAACGAGATCACCATCACTGAGACCGTTGTCGACACGTTCTCTGTTTTGTGTGAGATATGACATCTGAACGTATGTTTTGTTTCTACCCTAGCTGTGTTGAAGCGAAGCGATTTCCATCTTGCAGATACACCTGCAAGTGATCATCTTTTCCAGCAAAGTTCCTACACAAGGGAGAAGGCTGAGGGGTCTGTAATTCTTGGAGATCATTTTGTGTGTGTGTGACTTTTTTGAGTCAAGGTATGGTATGTAGAGATCTCCTCCCACGCAGATGATACTTGTCCTAAGTGTCAAATATTGTTAACGATCATGAAAAACCAGTCATCGAGGTGGCATTGTCGACAGGCTTGAAGAAATCAATGTCGAACTTTGATATTGACAAATACCTGAACACTGTCCTTCACCCTCATTGTAATGTTTAAGTAAGATTTCCTGGAATGAAATTCGACATCTAGGTGATCATCGCGTCAAACATATCCTAGGCTGTGATTGAGCTGGATGTTTTTACATCCCCTTTGACGGGAGGATGATGAGCCTGTAAATCACGGAAGCCGTGTTGTCATCGAACGGTCTAGGTATGGTATGTAGAGATCTCCTTCCAGGTAGTAATATCTGTCTTGAGTGTCAAATTCGGTTAACGATCCTGAAAAAAAGACATGATGACGGAATCCTCGAGGTGTGAGGAATATTGTTATACGACCATGATTAGCATGTACCATACCAACGGATGCAGACAATCATCATGCCCGACCACATTTGTCTGTCCACACTGCAACTTATCAGTTCAGTTGTTGAGTGTTTTCCATCCCAAAACACCAAACTATCTACCATCTTCTCTCTTCATCGAACACGATCTTTCATTCATTTTTATTTTGCCACTTATAACCAAGTATTTGAACTTTCCTTTTTTCATGATGTGCCTGTAAAACGTCGATTGTTACTTTCGACTGTTGATTAAGAGCTCTCTTTTGTGTTGGACTCTTTCAAACATTCAGGGAACGCTCAAATTCTTCTGAGAAAGGCCACATATGCGGCCTCTAAACGGATTTTCATTTGGTTGTCTGCTGACCAGCGATGTCACCACCACCTCATGTATACTTGACACTGACAGGCGATTTGCGAAAAAATAAGAGTGAAGCAAGTAGGTATGAACGCCGTATACAAACAAGACATGAGAATCTGTGGCAAAATCAATCTAGCCAGGGGTCTGAGGTAGGGTGACATGTGTCGAATGATTTGACATGAACCCGCTACTTTTCAACATATACACTTTTAAAAGTAACAGGTGAATCGACTAAGGTATAGATAGCATACTACCCAAAACCCGGGTTTTTATTCTACTGCGAAGATAGAGATAGTGGACACGATGTACGTACACGATCAGTAGACTGAACTTACCCAATTGTTCGTTCATTCGTTCGCTTTCGTCAGCTTTGACCTCTGACGAAGTCCCACCCACTCAATTTTGTGGGACTGAATTTTGCGTGTAAAGTCTGTTTTATCCCATTACAGGATGCCCCTCGCCATGCAGGCAGATTTACTCCGACTTCAGAGGTACTAATATTTAGGGAATTAGTAAAACCCAGGTGTCCTCGCCAGGGTACGAACCCCGGCTGTTGCCGTGGTAAGCCAACCGCCTATCGATTGCGCTAACCGGACACCCTACCCAATTGTTCAAAAGAGACTGTGAGAAGCGAGCACTGGTGAGCCAGACAAAGACGACTTCAAATTTGTGTCTCACCGATCAAAGATATTGTGAACACACTTTCAAAACTTCCACAAGTTGATTCAGAAACTATCGCGATGACCCGCGAAACACGGGTGAGTCGAAAAAAGCACGAGCCATATTACGACCACCAACCAATTCAATCGTTCCAACAAAACTTTTTAGCTGTACAGGGAACTTTCAACATTCTTCTGAGAAATCCCATCTCTGTGGCCTCTAATCGTCTTTTCATTTGTTTGTCTACTGTCCATGATTCGCTTCCATAGGTCAGAATTGGTTCTATATAGCATCGATGAACTCTCTTTCTCTCATTTCTATTGACATAGATTTGTTGCATAAGATATTTTTCATTTTCTGAAATGCTATTTTGGCCTGAGCTATTCTGCTTTTTATTTCTGTGGTGCATCTTCCATCTGATGTTATTATTGTGCCCAAGTACTAATAATATATCCATTAAAAAACACTTTTTCTGTCACTTTTATCACATAATCCACACTCTGAAATTACAACAAACCGTCATTGTTACAATAAATGTACAACACTCATAAATATTATCCATATTTTGTTCATGTAGGTTTATTTTAAATAAAATGGCTTGTAACAAGGAAAACAACTACAACCATAAAAGAAACTAACACGTCAAATGTTGGCACATTTCCTAAACTTAACACTTTGTGCATCTTTTCATTTGTATACAACTTCAGCCTCTTTTCAGAACTTGCATAAATGACATGAGTTTACTGTTAAGATGGATGTGATCAAAAGTGCAACTTTCAGCTGATCTTAATTGACAGAACTCACCAGGATAGGTTTCTCTGTCAGATTTCTAGTGTGCTAGAAGTGTCAGATTTCTAGTGTGCTAGAAGTGTCCGATTTCTAGTGTGCTAGAAGTGTCAGATTTCTAGTGTGCTAGAAGTGTCAGATTTCTAGTGTGCTAGAAGTGTCAGATTTCTAGTGTGCTAGAAGTGACAGATTTCTAGTGTGCTAGAAGTGTCAGATTTCTAGTGTGCTAGAAGTGTCAGATTTCTAGTGTGCTAGAAGTGTCAGCTTTCTAGTGTGCTAGAAGTGACAGATTTCTAGTGTGCTAGAAGTGTCAGATTTCTAGTGTGCTAGAAGTGTCAGATTTCTAGTGTGCTAGAAGTGTCAGATTTCTAGTGTGCTAGAAGTGTCAGATTTCTAGTGTGCTAGAAGTGACAGATTTCTAGTGTGCTAGAAGTGACAGATTTCTAGTGTGCTAGAAGTGTCAGATTTCTAGTGTGCTAGAAGTGTCAGATTTCTAGTGTGCTAGAAGTGTCAGATTTCTAGTGTGCTAGAAGTGTCAGATTTCTAGTGTGCTAGAAGTATCAGATTTCTAGTGTGCTAGAAGTATCAGATTTCTAGTGTGCTAGAAGTGTAAGATTTCTAGTGTGCTAGAAGTGTAAGATTTCTAGTGTGCTAGAAGTTGGACAAATGCTGGTTTGGAAAGTGTTGCTAACTTTCAGTGTTGCAGATGCCTCCTACATGTCATTTTATATATGTATCATCCACTTTCTGATTGCAGTAAGGAGTTATTAAAAGAGTACCTAATGTCGTAGTCTGAAGAACATTGTACAAACACATCTGTTTTCTATGACCTATTTCAAAACTTCAGCCAAATGCTTGCACTGTTCTTACGCTGTACGAGCTATCCTGGATGTAAAATTCCATTTGTTTGCAGTTTTTCTTCAACAAAACCTTCTAGAGCAGCTTTCATTTTTGTGTAAATTTAAATTTAACACCTGAGCATAATAATGTGTGAAGCATTTTGATATGCCTTCAGAACTGCATTCGGATATTCTTTGAAGTCCATTTATGTGGTCACGCATAAATCATACTCCGTCATACGTTTGTGCAATTAATTTATCACTAATTTGATGTGCCTCCGCATGATTAAACAGCCTACAGGCAGTTCTTTCTGACCTGACATCTGTGAACCCTATGATGTGATTTTATGCCTGTGTCTGTCAGAACTTGGAATGACTCACATTGGTATCATAATGTTGGTACAAAGAGTGCATCTTCAATTCCTTTTTTGGCAGCATTTGAGTCTTTTCAGGATTGGTACTATTTGGTAAATTATGTTGTTTGTTTTCTAGATTCTGGTTTCATCTCTTGTAATGTTTTGCGAAAGCTCAGGATTTTCAAATCAAACGTATTATTCACACATGGGAAAATTGAAAAAAAAAAAAAAAGACACCCCTGTAAAAAACATTTACTGTAACGGTTTGTTTTTAAAGACACCCATGTCCAGGTGGTATAATTACAGCTAGACCCGCGTGACTCGCCCTTTCCCGTTCTGCCCAGGGTCCACGACACAGGGAAGTCAATTTGCTTTTCTTTAACATTTTTCAATTATTTTGTTTTGGATGTTTCATTACAAGTTAGCGATGTAGGATTAGTTTTATTTACTTACATATCTGTGTGTATGTGATGTTTGTTTGTTCCTGCTGAAGGCCTATTGAGCCGAAACGTCATTCAAATTTGTGTCGTCTATCAATCACATAAAGCTTTTACCATACCATTTTTTTCTATATTATTTTTCAATTTTCCCTCACATTTAGCTTTACTGCAGCTTCACATTTTTATGCATTCATTTGCATTTCTTTGCCTTAACCCCTTATTCACACATGCCTGTGAGAGCTGAAAAACAATCTTCTTCTTTCCTTCCTCATCTGCCTTTCAGCGTCAAGGGGAGATATAATTTGCAGTGTTTTGCTCTTCTGTTCGTCTCTGCTGCTGTTAAGCTTCCCAGTGCTTCTAATATTCCATCAATCCATCTTTTTCATGGTCGACCCTTGGGTCTGGTGTTCTCGCAATGCTTATTGAAGGCTCGTTGTATTGTGTTTTGATCTTTCTACCTTGTCACGTGGCCAAACCATTTTATCTGTTGTTTCCTTATATATTCTATGGTGGGGGCTATTCCTAGCTTTTTTCTCAGTTCTTCATTTCTGATCTTATCTCTCAGACTGTTTCCTGTCATTCGTCTGACACATTTCATCTCTGTAGAGGTTATTTTCTTATTGTTCTTGCATCTAGGGTCCAGGTCTGGCATTGGTAGCACTACTATTGAAAAACAATAAAAGAAATAAAAAATAAACTAGATGCTTCTAGAAAACAAATGCCTCAAGAAAGTACTTCATATACCCTAGAATTAATTTAAAACTAGCACAGAAATAAGAGAAATGACAACGCATCCAAAAATGTCATCTATGATCAAAAGAAGGTGATGGACATATGTTGGCCATGTGATGAGGAAGAGACAACAAGAGAATCTCAAAGCAAGCCTTTAAATAGGAACCACAGGGTAAAAGAAAGAGTGGCTAACTTAGATAAACACTAAAAAGAACACTGAGACAAGAGGCAACAACAGCAGGTATCAGCTCCCTGGCCAAGATTGAACAAGTCGCCCAGAACAGGGACGTGTGGCGAGATACAATCTGGGTCCTATGAAAGCTCTGATGCTTGATAACAAAGATCTTTGGACACAGAGAGTCTAGAGTGACTGCCCCTATGTGCCGTCTTCAGCAGGAATAGAGACAATAGATAGATGGAACGTTTTGGTGTTGTGTCAACACTGCTGTTCAACAAGGAAATAAAACTAGAGGCAAAACAGACACTCTACAACGCAATCTACATTCTAATATTGTGCTACCAATGCCTGACCCCTGGACTCACAGAATACATAAAGAAACAATAGATAAAATTGTTTGGCCACGTGATATGACAGAAAGTCCAAAACACAACACAATGATCCTCTATCTATCTATTGTCCTTTTGAGCCGAAGACGGCACATAGGGCAGAACCACAATCTCAAAAACAGAAACCCTGCGTGCCAAAATGGCACATATTGCAGAGATCACCGCTTCTAAAAACTATGGTTCTGTTTCCATAACAATACTTTTTACAATGACAGCTTGTCAAGCCATCGATCAACCTCCTTAGTCGCCTCTTACGACATGCCTGGAAGGTCACAGTGTCACTATTCTTTACTTCCCACATAATGAGGCCCCGGTAACACATGGGAGAATGATCCTCTAACACATTAATAATGAGAACACCAAACTTAAGGGCTGATCATGAAAAAAGATCAATTGATGATGTTAGAAATACTAGGAAAAGGAAATATAACAGCAACAGAGGCCAACGAAGAACAAATGACTGCAATTTATATTTCTCCTGGACACTGAAAGGCAAATGAAGGAAAGAAGAAAATCATGAATAGGAGTAGTTATGGAACATATCCTTATTGTAATTTGGCTGTTGAAGAAAACCAGTTTATTATGCCGACATTGGACAGTACTTGTTCCAATAAAGCCATGATGTTGTCTAATAGCCGACATTGGACAGTACTTGTTCAAATAAAGCCATGATGTTGTCTAATAGCTGACATGGGACAGTCCTTGTTCAAATAAAGCCATGATGTTGTCTAATAGCTGACATGGGGCAGTCCTTGTTCAAATAAAGCCATGATGTTGTCTAATAGCTGACATTGGACAGTACTTGTTCCAATAAAGCCATGATGTTGTCTAATAGCCGACATGGGGCAGTACTTGTTCAAATAAAGCCATGATGTTGTCTAATAGCTGACATTGGACAGTCCTTGTTCAAATAAAGCCATGATGTTGTCTAATAGCTGACATTGGACAGTCCTTGTTCAAATAAAGCCATGATGTTGTCTAATAGCTGACATTGGACAGTACTTGTTCAAATAAAGCCATGATGTTGTCTAATAGCTGACATTGGACAGTACTTGTTCCAATAAAGCCATGATGTTGTCTAATAGCCGACATGGGGCAGTGCTTGTTCAAATAAAGCCATGATGTTGTCTAATAGCTGACATTGGACAGTACTTGTTCAAATAAAGCCATGATGTTGTCTAATAGCCGACATGGGGCAGTACTTGTTCCAATAAAGCCATGATGTTGTCTAATAGCCGACATGGGGCAGTACTTGTTCAAATAAAGCCATGATGTTGTCTAGTAGCTGACATTGGACAGTCCTTGTTCAAATAAAGCCATGATGTTGTCTAGTAGCTGACATTGGACAGTCCTTGTTCAAATAAAGCCATGATGTTGTCTAATAGCTGACATTGGACAGTACTTGTTCAAATAAAGCCATGATGTTGTCTAATAGCTGACATTGGACAGTACTTGTTCCAATAAAGCCATGATGTTGTCTAATAGCCAACATTGGACAGTCCTTGTTCAAATAAAGCCATGATGTTGTCTAGTAGCTGACATTGACACCATATTCCTCAAGCACTCTATTATTTGTATGATTTCAACCAAAGGCTTGTCCTGGTCAATGAACACAATATTCAGTTTTTTATTTTAGTTTCAATTGTTTTCTTGCAGAAAAAAAACAAAAGGAAAGGTGCCTTTAAAAAAAATGGTTTGTGCATTCTACCTTTTGTGAATTGAAACCAAGATTCACTAAGTAATAGTTTCATCTTACATTTAGTTCTGTGTTCTAGTATTGTATCATACATTTACATATATTGTATCATACATTTACATATATTGTATCATACATTTACATATACATTATATCATACATTTACATATATTGTATCATACATTTACATATATTGTATCATACATTTACATATATTGTATCATACATTTACATATATTGTATCATACATTTACATATATTGTATCATACATTTACATATATTGTATCATACATTTACATATATTGTATCATACATTTACATATATTGTATCATACATTTACATATATTGTACCATACATTTACATATATTGTACCATACATTTACATATATTGTATCATACATTTACATATATTGTATCATACATTTACATATATTGTATCATACATTTTTCCTACATGACTGAGGAGATTTCTAATGTCATAAGATGGTATCATTTCTATTCCTGTAGCTTTATTGATTTTGTCTTCTTATTCTTGACCACAGATAGACAAAGTAGTTAGTGGCTGTTGCACCTTGTGGTGTCTAGCAGGGCAAGGTTCCTCATTTTTATTGTTTGGACTTCTATCAATTGCTGTCCTAACCTCTTGTCTAAAATTGATGGTTTGGTTTATTCCAGAATTACATTTAAACCCATTAAAATATTTGGTAATGCTAAAGCACAAGATTCAAGTAAATTTACTGACAACATTTCTCAAGTAAAATATGTATGAACTTGGCTAAAACAGAGCAAATAAAAATAAAGTGTGTTATAAAACATGTTTGTAGTTTCTAGATTCTGTACAGAAAACATATGTTGAAGGAGGAGATGGAAGAAGAGTCCATGGTAGAAGCAGAGTAAGAAGGACTGACAACATGTGAAAAATACAGCAACAACATCGACAATGGTTGAGGCTGCCAGAAGTCCATGGTAGAAGTAGAGTAAGAAGGACTGACAACATGTGAAAAATACTGCAACAACATCGACAATGGTTGAGGCTGCCAGAAGTCCATGGTAGAAGTAGAGTAAGAAGGACTGACAACATGTGAAAAATACTGCAACAACATCGACAATGGTTGAGGCTGCCAGAAGTCCATGGTAGAAGTAGAGTAAGAAGGACTGACAACATGTGAAAAATACTGCAACAACATCGACAATGGTTGAGGCTGCCAGAAGTCCATGGTAGAACCAGAGTAAGAAGGACTGACAACATGTGAAAAATACTGCAACAACATCAACAATGGTTGAGGCTGCCAGAAGGGCAAGACCTAGAGCTTTTATCTCCCTCAACACCCAAAGGGATATAAGAGGAAGTGGAGAGAGAGAGAGAAGATAGTATTATCCAAATGTTAATGATGAGATAATATGCACATAGATAATATGCACATAGATAATATGCACATAGATAATATGCAGATAATCAAGAAATGTTGCAGATCAAAGCTCCTTTGCCTGATAATCCCAAGACACTACTATGCCCTCAAATGCAGAAAGTACTAAATTGTTCAGATTTGCATTGCCACCTCTGGAATGATGGGAATCTTTGCCAGTCACAATTTCCACTTTGGCACTACCTGGGATGGTTTCATGAACACCCCTATAGTTCTTTTTCACAGTCCGGTCTGCAAAGTTCAGTGACACCAGGTAGCTGGAAGACAGAAAGACAAATGCTCATTTTTAGAAAACATATTCGTTCTAAAAATAGAGGGTTTGTATATATGGTAAATGGGGTTCTCATGGTTTGAAATGTGCTCATTTATAACTTTGACTCAGTAGAAACACCCCCAAAATTTGTATTAATAACTGTTTTGAAATGGATTCACAGTAACGAGTGTTAAATAACATAAAAGTCTTCTGTTTGTTAAAGCTAAAATCCCACACAATTTTATTTGGCAGAATATCATCATTGTCCACAAAGTAGCTGACTATCACCCAACAATTTGTATGAAGATGGCCATCCAATATCATGTTCTTATTTATTGCTTTTCTTCCTATCAAATTGAAGTATGATACAAAACCACACTGTTCATCGCTAATTTCTGGATTGATTTTGTTTCGCACTCTTCACATGATGATTCTTAGTAATATTTAAATCATGTGACTCATAAGGCTTATTTTGCGATGATCATCACATTCAGTCGCAGATTTCTTTGGTTGGGCTATGAATATTGATTTGAGCAGGTCGTCAGGTATACATCCGGTGTTGTAGATATCATTCAATATTTTTGTTATTATTTCTATTCCAAAATCACCCATGGATTCAATCTCTTCTTTAGTTATACTATCTGGTCCAGGAGCTTTTCCTGCTTTCATATTGCACAAGATGTCTTCCACTTCGTCTTTGAGTATTTCTGGTCCTTCTCCATTATCCTTAATATTTACTTTTGTTTGTTCATCATTATAAAGATCTTTAATGTATTCTGTCCATTGTTCCCTTATGCTTTCTTGTTCAATCAACAGTTCTCCTTCCTTTGATCTTAAACATCCAGTTTTTGATTGCGTTTTTCTTCCTGTTAATTCTTCAATTTGTTTGTATATAGCTTTAGCATCTTCTTTTTGTTGCATTTCAATCTCTTTGCATCTCTCTTTTAGCCATGCTTCTTTTGCTTCATTCCATTTTATTACAATTTCTTTAATAATCTCTTATCTATTGACCTTTCGAGCCGTAACCGGCCCATAGGGCGTAGACCAAGATACACCTTCTCCTATATGAATTTTTGTTCTAGCAGTTTTCTTTTAAAGATATTTTATCAAATCTTGCCATCTGTCTCTGTTCTGTGCAAGCAGTTCTATCTCATTGAGGGAGCCGATTCCTGCTGCTCTTGCCTCTCTCATCAATGTTCTTCTCAGTGTCTCCTGGGTCTTCCTCTTTTTCTTTTACCTGTTGTTTCCCATATGAGGGCTTGCTTTGCTATTCGATTATTATCTCTTCTCATCACATGTCCAACGTATGACCATCGTCTTTTCTTTATTACTGAAGATATTAGTGGTTGATTGGCGATTTCTCTAATTTCCTCGTTTGTTTTGAATTCGTTCCATTCTATACCAAGTATTTTCCTTAGACATTTATTTTCGAATGCGTTCAACTTTGTTTCTATATCTCTTGTTGTTTTCCAGCTTTCACACGCATACGTAAGGGTTGATAGTACATTTGATTTGAATAGCCTAAGTTTTGTGTTTGTGCTAATGAGTTTTGATTTCCACAACTTTTCAAGGCTTCTGAAAGACATTGCTGCTTTAGCCAGTCTGATTCTAATTTCTTTGCTCGTATCCCCTTCTCGATCAATGTGACTTCCAAGATAGATGAAGTGATCGATCTCTTCTACTGGTTTGTTTTCCATGTATATTTTGTTACTTGTTGGAATTAAACTTTTCATGACTTTAGTCTTTATAATCTCTTATACTCATCTTTATTTTCTTTATTTCTTCTTCTTGCATCCATTAGCTGTAAAATGTCATCTGTCATCCATTTCTTCTTGAATTTGTCCTCACTGGTGGTATGAACTCTTTTGATGTTTGTTGCATTGATTCTTTTAGCATTTCCCACTGTTCATCAATGCTTTGTATCTTCTCTATTGCATTGTACCGGTTCTGAATTGTGATTTTCTATTTGTCTTGTAGCTTCTTGTCTGATTTTAGTAAATCTAAATTTAACTTGATGTTAACTGAGGCTTATTTTGTTGCTTTTAATTTTACTCCAAGCTTTCCCACAACTGGTACATGATCCCTATTGCAATCTGCCCTTGGTCTAGTTTTCACACACACCAGACTGTTTCTAAATCTATTTTTTATCATTATGTAATCAATTTGATTACGTGCGTTGTCTCTTGGGCTTTTCCATGTCCACAGACGTCTTGGATGTTGCTTAAACCAGGTGTTTCCTATCAACATGTTGGGTGTTCCTGCCCAGTCAATAAGTTTCTCACCTCTTTCATTCCTTTCGTCTAAGCCATAATGACCAACTACTCTGTCAACTCTTTCTTTTTTTACTTTTGCGTTAAAGTCCCCTTAAACTATGGTGTTTTCATGTGGTTTGCATTTATGAAGTGCCTTATTTAACTCGTCATAAAATTTATCAATTGTTTCCTCTAGACTGTCTGCTGTTGGTGCATAAACGTGTATAAGATTTATGTCTATTGGCTTTCCATTCAATTTCACTAAAAGGACTCTGTCCGATATTGGGTAAAAGCCTTTCACTGTTCTTGCTCTTTCTGCATCCAAGATGATACCTACTCCTCTTTGGTGTTCAGTGCCTCCAGAATAGATTATTTTATGTTCATCAGAATATATCTCCCCTGATCCAGTGTATCTCATTTTGCAAAGTCCTAGTAATTGTAAACCCATTCTTTTCATTTCTTGTTTGATGTTTTCTAGTTTACCCTTCTGCATGAGTGTTCTCACATTCCAAGTACCTATCTTTAGAATTTGTTTTATCTGTATTTTGCTTACAGGAGCTTGATGACAATCGGGTATCACCTGTAGCACATGATGTCCCCTACTCAACGAGAGTTTCCATTGGAATCCCGTTAACGTTGTCGTGATTTCTATTATTGTGGCGATTCATGATTGTACAAAGAAAAATCGGTTAATACGATGGTGGTTTTCTGTTGCCTTCCATCGGTTTGTTTACGGTTTGCTCTGCTAGCCTTTGATTAAAAAGTTTCACTCATAAGGCAGTGGGGTTGTTTTACTTCGGGGTACCCTCCCGTAGCCTTTTACTCTCCCGAGCTTACCTGCAGGGCAGCTGCAGGTTGTACTGTTTACTGCATACAGTAGCAGGTAAAATTACCCGACCTGACACTTTAAAAATAATTAATGAAATTACTGATTTTCAGTTGCTTTTTACTAAATCAAATATAAACATTTTTGTAAAACTGTTTATGGCACCAAACTGAAAACTACAACTACTAATTGTATGCTCTTGTTCTCCATCTTCTTTTGCATTGTTGCAACACTGACAGAAAATGAAATGATCTTGAAAGTGCCCTTTTGTTTGTCTTACACACACTTTGTATAGTCTCTGATATCTCCTGTGTTCATCTCACTGGAAGTCTTTCTCTTCCACTGTTACATCTCACCTGGTTTTTGATGTGTGTGTTGAGAATAAACGAAGAATGATTTCCCCATTAGGCATTCATGTGGAAATCATCTAGTAAAAGAAAATAAGGCAGACCAAGAGATTTGTTATGCAGAACAATTACTAGGGAAGTCTCAGCAATGGAACTAAGAAACAACGAAAACCTTTGTACAAGAACTAGCAGCAAACCATCAATCGTGGAGAGCTATGACTTCCACCCAATGTGTCATCTTCGGCCTGAGAGGAACATGAAATCATTGCATGTCCAAACAATTTAATTTGTTGTCTCTGGATGTAGCTCAGGACTAGTGTCAGTTGTATTCTTTTCCTACTTTCTTCATTTCTAATTTTTTCTCTTTTATTGTCACAAGTATTCTTAAAGACATTTCAGTTCAGATATTTCTTTGTTCTAAATGAGCTGCATTTTTTTTTCTCTTTCCTGTTTTGGTCATCATCTCTATCATTTCTGTGTTAATTTTAATTTTTTTTTTTGAATTTTCAAATATTGTATTAGTAGACACATTTGTTTCTCTCTCTCTCTGCGATCAAGACTCAATCAGAATAGGATTCCAGACTCTCTTATGAAGTCAGCTGTCAGTTTAAGTGATTCGATTGCCCCATATAGTTTCTCTTCCAGGGAGGTGGGTGTGGACCACATTGCTCTTCTCAGGTCTGTGTACTGGGGGCAATCCTGTAGAACATGTTTTGCAGTCATATTGTCCAGTGTACAATTGTTTAACATTTTGGTTTCTTCAGTTATTTACCAACTTTACCTATAATTGGCTGAGCCCTTAATGGGAAAATGCTGTAAAGATTGCCAGCTTTACAAAATAATAGCAGCGAATAAGCTCACCCTTTGTTTCCATCATATTCTCTGACAAAAGATAAAATGTCTTCATCTTGAATTGCTGTCATGTAGTCTCCATATTCAAATGATGGGTTTTCCTTCCTCAGTATAGTTAGGTTGTGGAACAAGTTCCATAGTGATTCTGGTTTCTTCATCTGGGCCTGCAAAAATTAAGAAACTTACAGCATTAACTCTTTCTGTACATTTCAATGCACAATGCGTCATGCCGATTTTGGCTGTGTATGTTTTGCCGCGTAGTGCATCACTCTCAATTTGATTAGTGTGAACCGTCAATTCATATTCTTTTTATATGTCTTGTGTCATCTTGATATTGGTGAAATCTAATACCTTGTTCAATTATCTAAACATTCATATGTAATATGTTAGATAAATATAAATATGTAGATTGATTCTTAAAAATATAAACAAATTTTTTCTCTAAAATCTCTTTTGTTGCTTTGATAAAAAGCTTCAGTACAGAAAGAGTTAATATTCGTTTATTTTCTCCCAGTTCTATTACTTTACAAACAGTATATTTACATTTTCACTAAGTACAATAATAAAGATGGTCATTCATTATTTGTTAGAAGAAACTGTTAAAGTAGAATCCATTTATGATGAGATCTTTTGAACAATTGAAATATTGTCGCTATAAACTGTATCTTATTATATCCAATTTATGTTTAGTAATAGGGAAATTGTTTTGTTAAAATTGTGCACTGTCTGCAGTATGTTTTTACAACTTCTTCTCCTTCCGAGTAAACCCCAATCAAGATGTCAATATTAATAAATTTGAAGAAAACATTGGACAACTCAAGGCTGGTGACATCACCATACAGCTTGTCCCAATATGGTACTGGTGATGACCACAAGAGCCGTCATTGGTTGGGCTCTCTCAGGGCAGGGGGTACTCTCACCACCTGGTGGAACTCCATGAGATGAGAACCATATTGCTTTCTTCTAGATTGTAATATCTTCATGGTGAGATTTACATTGCACTGTTATGTTAGGCTTGCAGCCCAGTGCATCTGATTTTAACAGGTTTGTGTCTCACCTTTCCTGGTCCGAACCTGCCCATCTTGGATGATCCCTTGGTAGCATTGCTACCACTAGACCGGCTCTTGGGGATGTGGACACAATGACTTCCTAGTGGTAGAGACAAGTCAGAGAAGTAAACATTTACAGGTGCTCTACTGGTAAAGTTTATGTGATAGTAGAACATCTATTGGTTTGTTTGATGATATCAGATCTGGTTGGGACCAGGTGCGTTCTTGACGCTGAATAATCAGGATGAGATCACCATGTCAATAGCTACTGGAAAATTCTCAAACAACTTTAAAGCAGAAACTGAGGCCATCAGAGATGCTGCAACACTGGCTACTCAACACAAAAATAACATGCACAATAAATTGATGATTCTGACAGATGCACTGTCATTACTATCAGCTCTAAAAAGCCCCAAAAACAATGGACTAGATGACTTGAGAACAACCCTGGACCAACTATGCAATAACTCCCAGAGAGTAGTCATTCAGTGGATACCATCACACTGTAATATACACGGGAACGAACGCACAGACAAATTAGCTAAAGAGGGAGGGAGATTGCCACAAGAGAACCATCTGCTCAGTGTTGATGAAGCCAAATCCATCCTCAAGAGTCAGTTCCATGAAAAATGGAAACGAGAACACCCAAAGCATAACGAGAGTAACAGATACCACCAACTATCAAGGAGGGATCAAGTCATCATACTTCGCCTACGCACTGGCCACAATAGAATGAGAAATCACATGTTCACCAAATTCAAAATAGGTACAACCAGCCTATGCCACTGTACACTGGACAATATGACTACAAAACATGTTCTACAGGATTGCCCCCAGTACACAGACCTGAGAAGAGCAATGTGGTCCACGCCCACCTCCCTGTAAGAAAAACTATATGGAGCAATTGAATCGCTTAAACAGACAGCTGCCTTTATGAGAGAGTCTGGAATCCTACTCTGATTGAGTCTTGATCGCAGAGAGAGAGAGAGAGATAGAGAGAGAGAGAGAGAGAGAGAGAGAGAGAGAGAGAGAGAGATCTGGTTGGTCATGAGTGTCAGAGCTGGCTCATGCCTATATTTTTCAAACAACATTGCTTCTCAAATGTGTCTACTGTGAGCAGGGACAGTTTGTAACCGTTCACGTTACTGGTGATCAAAATAGAAATTCTGTCTTTTTGGAATCTTGTAACCGCCGCATGCTTCAACGTATTCAGTGAGTGTGCCGTTTGGGACACACTTATAAAAAGAGGTCAGTCTGGTCTGCATTGCATAGATTTTGGTTCAAATTGCTTGAGAATTTCCTTTGACTTTGCTTCCACTTACAGTTATTTCTTTTGAAACTGACCCAGCATCAAGAAGGACTATTTTAATTGCAAATCCATATCCCTCTGTGAATCAGTTCAGTCCATACTTAGAATTGAGTGGGTACAGTATGAGCTACTGTAGTATCTCACCCAGCTCTTGTCCTTTTTCAATAAGTTTGGGCCCTGATATCAAGGCCATCTTGCTTGTAGTTTTCTGGAGCAAAGTGCAGTCAACACCTTAGTAATTGAACATTCTAATTTTCTTCGTATTCTGCCTTAAATTTACTGGTTGCAAAGACGTAATGTAGTTTCTGTCCTTCAAGAGTGTATGTGGCGTGCTTGGTAGAATGTCATATTCCCTGCATATTTCTGCTTTTGATTTTAACTTTTTGTCCACTTTCTTTATCAATATCACTTTTATTTTGCACTTGCATTTCTTGCCAGTTCTGGAAGCCATTGTGACAACAAATTTAATGACTAGCGAATAGCAGGTAGAGAATTCGGCACCAATACTCAGCATTTTTGATGAAAGTCTATTGGTCACTGGCCTATCCAGTCAAAAAATACAGACCTTTTTCCAACTTGTACTGTATACTTTATTTCCCCAAACCATGCCTCTCTCTCATCTACTGCCATCAGCAAGTAGGCCTTATTAGTCATGCTAACTATATGTGGCCACACAATTTACAAACTGACAATAAAAGTACACACCATTAACAATTTATTTTAGATTAGGCAAATTTCATAAAATGTATTATAATCGATTTGCAGGATAGGTAATAGAAAGAATTTTTTTTAATGTTGGGTAAAGAAGAAAAAATGTAGGGATTTAAAAAAATTGATGTTATATCAGGATCCTTGTTATAAGTGGTCTCATTATAAGTGGATTCTACTGCAGTTTGCTAGTTCTACCCCTGAATGTTTCTTTCCTAGTCTAGATATTTATATTTTCTTAACCCTTAATTAAGATACCTATCCTGTGTGTTACTGGGGCCTCATTATGAGTAAAGAATAGTGACACTGTGACCTTCCAAGCATGTCATAAGAGGCGACTAAGGAGGTTGATCGATGGCTTGACAAGCTGTCATTGTAAAAAGTATTGTTATGGAAACAGAGCCATAGATTTTCGAAGCAGTGATCTCTGCAATATGTGCCATTTTGGCACGCAAGGTTTCTGTTTTTGAGATTGTGGTTCTGCCCTATGTGCCGTCCTCGGCTCGAAAGGACAGTAGAGAGAGAGAGAGAGAGAATTAAGATACCTATGAGTGACTCACTTCTTTACAATACCGTAGTAAAAGTTACTATCACTGAAATGTAACATTTCAATTTGGGAAAATCAAATTATACACAGCAATGTGTTTACCCTTGATGAGACACTGGGATCCTATGTGATAATCATTTCCTGCTTCACTGTAGATTTTTAGCCAGAAACGCGACCACATAGCCTCCACTGCAGTTTCCACTGTCTATTGGTGGCCATAAACCTTCACATCGGCCTATATGTTTAGCACCTTGTTGGTGTTATCTGCTGACTCTCCCGTGTTACAAAGGTTTCTTTGATGTCAACACAGACAACTGAGGATCGTTTACGATACCATAGTAATTTTTACTACGCGACTGATAAAAAAAATCCAACTTTAAAACAAAAAAAATCTAACACTCAGGGGTCATCGATAGTGGTAATATGATAATTAGGGAGGAATGGTGGGGGGAGGGGGGGGAGTTATTGAGTTATTTGTGGATCATCATTGCACTCTAAACATGTCCATAGGTGCTCAGATCCCCTCCTCAGCAATTCCCTCAATGTCCAGTGACTGACGACTCCAGTTCTATGTTGGTTGATAAGTCTTCTTACACGGCCACTAAGTGTCTCATTTCTGGCTGTGCCCAACTTAACTCCCATTTCCATCATCTGAAGAAGTGACGTGGATCTGTGTTTGTTGAAGTCCTGTGCTCTTCCTACATCTCGGAGGGCATTGATGATGTCTGCCCGATCCATTGGTTGCCCGTCCTCAACGACAGCGCAGCTAGCCAACCTGTCCGCCCTTTCATTTCCCCGTACTCCCGCATGTCCAGGGACATAGACAAAGGTGACCTTATGTATTTTGGATTTCTGCAACGACTCTACCCATTGCATGCGTACAGAGCCCGCCTCCACTTTTTTTATCATGCTCATCGAATCACTCAGTATACATGCGTGGGTGTAGTCTTGTGACTCTAACCATTTGAATGCCTTGGTCACTGCCATCGCCTCCATTGTCATGCTACTCGTGGTCACGACGTATGCACCCTGTCTTCGTAGACTATTCTGCCTGCCGAGCATGCTGTAAATGCCCATGCACTTCTTTGGTGTCATCTTACAGATCCATCTATTTTTCAAAAAATCCAAAGATCCAAAATATTTTTTTTCGGGGGGGGGGGGGGGAGAGTGTTTGCTAATGGGGAAAATGTCAAATTACCAATAAAATTTATTTTGAAAAGGGTAATTTGTACAATGCTATCATTATCTAGGGTTAAATACTCTGCATCTGTACAAGAGTCAAACACACAGATTATAAATCTGCTATTAGTGTATAGCAGTCAAGAAAATCACTTAAGTCTGTAGAAATGTAATTTTACAGAAGAATGTTGAGAATACCTTGGACAGCTAAGAAGAGTAATGAAAACATTCTGAAAGCGGTCAAATCAAAAAGAGAGCTAATTTCCAATATTAGGAAGAAACAATCATCATTTTTTTGGCCATGTAATGAGAAGAGAACAGCTGAAATATATTGTAACAACTGCGAAAATTGAGGGACGAAAAGATAGAGGGGAGAAAAGATATCAGACAGCTTAAGAGAATGGTTTGGCAGAAGGTCAACAACAGAAATGATAAATAACTGTCTAGATCAAAAGTTGTGGAGAAACATGATCACCTACGCCAGCAGGCGTGATGATGATTAGTGTTTATCTTAAACCACAAATAAGCTTTTATTTATAAACTAACCTCAACATTCATTTGGTTCTTATATTCTGGGTTAACATCTGTCCAGGAATGAATACAATACAGGGGACAAAATCCTGCAAATGTGTTATTATTCCACTGCATTAGTCCTCTCATTGGCAAAGCAATGGTCTGTTGTGTCATAGTTGTATTGCTGTACACAGCTTGCAGACCTAAGGTTGTGATATATTTTTATTATTATAAATATTAATTTAATCTTAAGGTCATAAGTATAGGGAATGTAATAAATTACAAAGATTAACACAAATGTTTCAAGCTAAAAAAATATATATATATATTATGACATACATTTATTACAGCATCATCTTTAGAATAAAAAAAAAAACTAGTTGTTATAGTTATTCAAAGTCCCCAGTATCACTACACAGGAATTAAAATCCATAATTGATCAACCTCCTGTGCCTGTGGAATCATCTGAATTAACATTTCATTGAATATCCAAACAAAGAGAGGCTGCTGCAGTCACCATCATAGCAAACACAGCACACGTCAAAAGACATAAGGCGTATCAGCACCAAAAGTGAATGCAGCTGAACTGTCAGTCATATGATATCATCATTCACAATAAGCAATATGAATATAGAAACACCACCCAGATGAAAACCACAGCTTACAGGGTGCACAGAGCACTAAACTCAGTAGCTCCGGCAGCAAGGCAGAATATAAAAAAAACTGCAACATCATCATCATCATCATCATCGAGTGCAGTCTCCGCAGCGAAGGTTGGCTACCATGGATTGCCATTCCACTCTGTTTCTTGCTTTGATGGTGCAGGTTGTCATAAATTGACTTGTCCATCTTTTGATGTTACTGGTCCATGTTAGTCTTGGTCTGCCTCTGCTACCTTGTATTTTCCCTTCCAATATTACTTTTAGTTGGCTGTTATGAAACTGCAACAAGCAACACTTTTCAGACAGTGCCTCAACAGTTTCTGTCGCCTATCTGCCATATTGACAGGAAGTCTGGAAGAACTAGTGCTAAAAACACTACAAAACAGAAAATACTGATCATAATACTATTATTATCTGCTATTTAGGTGTAATAGTGACACTGTGACCTTCCAGGCATGTTGTAGGAGGCGACAAAGGAGGTTGATCAATGGCTTGACAAGCTGTCATTGTAAAAAGTATTGTTATGGAAACAGAGCCATAAATTTTAGAAACAATGATCTCTGCAATATGTGCCATTTTGGCACGCAAGGTTTCTGTTTTTAAAATTGTGGTTCTGCCCTATGTGCCGTCTTCGGCTCGAAAGGACAATAGATAGATAGATAGATAGATAGATGGATGGATGGATGGATGGATGGATGGATGGATGGATGGATGGATAGATGGATGGTTGGATGGACGGTTGGACGGACGGACGGATGGATGGATGGACTTAGAGGGAGATATTGTCAGTCTTTTATGTCCATCTAATGAAGAAGGGGTGCACCGCCAGTTTGAGGAACATATGCATGAGATATTCAAATGGTACCCTGTTGTATGCATCCTCCAGATCTATAGCAGCAGCACATGTCTCCTCTCGTCTGTGGAAGCCTTTGAAAACGTCATAGGCGAAGACTGCCGCATTGAGCCATGTCTCTTTGTTATATCTATAACCTCAGAGTGTGGGTGGGAATGCACATTTCTGTTAAAGGTGACAGGTGAGGCAGGCCACGGGCAACTATTTTCTCCAGCAGCTTGCCTGCATTGTGATGATTCTGTATGCACTGATCTGAGAATGGTCCTTGTTTGACTTCGTTAGCGGTAGTAAGTAGATGTGTAGCAACACCTCCTTAATCTGGCCACTCCGAATGCTGGCATTAAACTCATTGGCCAGTTTTGTCAAGTCGTCGTCAGCTAAATCGCCTATATCATCGTACCGAACACCATCTGGACCAGGAGCAGTGTTGTGTGACCTTTTAAGTGTTGTGTGAATGGTATCACAAGGACAATGAGAAGACATTAAAACTAAACAATTATTTTCTCTTTCTCTCATTAATACTTAGAGAGGAAGGGGAGAGGTACTCACCAATCTCATCACCGTAATAGAAATATGGTGTTCCAGGTAAAAGGAAGGTAAGTATTAGGTAAAGACCTGCTGATTCTCCAAGACGGTCGACAAGTCTTTCACTGCGATCATCTCCTACCTAGCAATAATATAAACCAAATTTGTATCAAAATTAATTTAATTATGGTACCTATCTATAACTCTCCCAAATATGATACTGTAGCAAAATTACTACCACTTAAATGTAACATCAGGTGCTCTAAAAATAGTATCTTCTCTGAACTTTTGACACACAGCCATGTGTTCACACTAGGCAAGATATGGGGATTTGGATTTCCTGGCACAGGTTGATTTATGCTTTAAGTTTCACCTCATGCACCTGA
This sequence comes from Megaustenia siamemsis, assembly GCA_032433765.1. Classification (NCBI taxonomy): domain Eukaryota; kingdom Metazoa; phylum Mollusca; class Gastropoda; order Stylommatophora; family Ariophantidae; genus Megaustenia; species Megaustenia siamemsis. Next base: position 2,913,804 of record JAVIAB010000105.1, read on the forward strand.
TGTGTTACAATGTCTATGGTATAGTTGCTTAAGTCTGTCAGTATGTTCGACTACCTCATAGTGTTATTCACTGTGTTTCCAGAGTTACAAAGGGTTTTTAGATGTCTGCTAACAACCGAGGAAATTTCCCTGCTCATAGCAAAAAAAAAAAAAAAATGAAAGAGACCAATTTCTTGAAAATTGGTGATTTTTTTTTTTTTTTTGCAAAAACAATAATTTTTTTTTTTTTTGCAAAAAGAATGTACTAACAAAATGAAAAAAAATTGACATCAATAGAAACAAATCCAACACTCAGTTGTCACTGGAAGTAGTAATAAAGAAGGCACATGGAGTGGGGACTTCTGGTAAATATGGCGGATAAGCAACTTCTGGTCAATATGGCGGATAAGCAACAGGGAACCATTGAGTCATTATCTGAAAAATGTTCCTTGTTGCAGTTTCCTCATATTCTAAGTCTGGCTTGCTGCCAGAGCTTCCGAGTAGTGCTTTGTGCACACTGTGAGTTGTGTGTTTCATCCAGATGATGTTTCTATATTCAGATTGCTTACGATGAATGATGATATCATATAAACTTCCGTTTAACAAGATGGTGAATCTAGGTCAAGTTCTCTTGATCGCTGCAGAAAGTGCATTCAGGGTCTGATTAATTTCGGTTCTCCGTTGCACTTTTCTGCGTTAAAGTCAAAATGATGATCTACTCATTGTATGATGTCATACGCCGGCAACAGTCCCTTTTGACAAATCAAGTGTTGTGAATGCGACCTTCCACCGTCTAGACTTGATCTGCGCTTTACTTCACATTCGTGCTGTTCATGACCGTTGTTGGAACTGCTTGATGCAAGTTATTTACATGTTACTCATTAATGTAAACTCTTTCGTCAGCCGCAGTTTTATCTCTTTAGGGAATTTGCACTGTGTTTTGTTTGTCGTAGGCTGCTTTCACTAGAGTAATCAGGAATCTAAAGGGAACGAAATTGTTGTGTGTACGACATTGTTGTGTGCCACGTCATCGTAATGGTTCATCGTATATCCCTAGACCGGCCTAATGTTATGGTCTGTTGTTTGATGTGCGACGGGGATAATCTGATGACAAACTTTGTGTCTATATGTTCGGAATTGGAGTCAACAACGATGGCCTAACATCATAAAGCACTATACATTTTTTAAAAAAATGACTATCATCATTTTCTAGAGGACGTAAACTTCCGGTACATGGTGGATAGGCGGCGGGAGCAATTGAATGCTATGCATGAAAAGTGTTCCTTGTTGCAGTTTCCTCATATTCCAAGTCTGGCTTGTTGCAGGAGCTACTGAGTTAAGTGCTCTGTGCACACCGTGAGCTCTGTGTTTCATCCTTTTTAATCATGTTTCGATATTCCAATTGTTTACGATGAATGATGATATCGTATGACAGGGAACAATTGGCTGTGTTCACTTTCTGCGCGGTTTCGCCTTATGTCTTTTGGCGTGTGCTGAGACTGCTACGATGGGGACTAGTTACCTTTCTTTGTTTGGGAGATGAGATATTAATTTGGATAATTACGCTGATACGGACGTTTGAGCAATTATGGATTTTAATTCATTTGCAGTGATACCAGGGCCTTCCATAACCAAGTAACCAAAATAATATCATATGACGAAGGACAGTTCAGATGCGTTCATTTCAGTGGGGAAATGCCTTATGTCTTTTGATGTGTGCTGTATCTGCTACGATGAGGACTGCAACAGCCTTTATTTGTTTGAATATTCGATGAGGTATTAATTCAGATGATTCCACAGGCATGGGTGGTTGAGAAATTATGGATTTCCATTCATTTGCAATGATATCAGGGCCCTTTGAATAACCATAACCACATAGGGGGGGTAATGTTTGACCATGGCAAACTGTTAAATTTTAAAGAATTTGTGTTTTGATGCTGTAATTGTTACTATCAGTCAGATAAAAATGATGCGGGAAAACACAAATGAACTATCATCAATAGCCAGCAAAATTAGGCTTGAGATCAATCATGAAAAGACTGAAGTCATGAAAAGCTTAATTCCAACAGATAACAGAATATACATGGAAAACAAACCAGTGGAAGAGATTGATCATTTTATCTATCTTGGAAGTCACATTGATCGAGAAGGGGGTACAAGCAAAGAAATTAGAATCAGAATAGCTAAAGCAACAATGCCTTCAGAAGCCTTGAAAAGTTGTGGAAATCAAAACTCATCGGCACAAACACAAAACTTAGAATATTAAAATCAAATGTACTATCAAACCTTACGTATGCGTGTGAAAGCTGGAAAACAACAAGAGATATAGAAACAAAGTTGAACGCAACACTAATATCTTTCAGTGATAAAGAAAAGACGATGGTCATATGTTGGACATGTGATGAGAAGATATAATCAAATAGCAAAGCAAGCCCTCATGTGGGAAACAACAGGTAAGAGGAAAAGAGGAAGACCCAGAGAGACACTGAGAAGAACATTGATGAGAGAGGCAAGAGCAGCAGGAATCGGCTCCCTCAATGAGATAGAGCTGCTTGCACAGAACAGAGACAAATGGCGAGATTTGATAAAATATCTTTAAAAGAATTGAAAACTGCTAGAACAAAAATTTAGATAAGAGGAGTATCTTGGTCTATGCCCTAAGAGTTGGCTACGGTTCAAAACGTCAATAGATAGATAGAATTGTTACTGTGGTATCGTAATCTAGGGTTAATTACATTTTATTTATGAAGCAACATCTTACACAGGGTATATTAATTTCCTCATGGAAAAAACATGATTGCTCATGAACAAACATAACAGGAAGCTCACCATCACTGAGCAAAGCTGGTCACTTGGAGCAGCCAGAAGAGACAGAATCAGAAATAACATGATAAGAGAGAAATTGGGCATTGAGTTATAATTACATACAGAGACAACATTTGAAAAGAATGCCAACAGACTTTACATCATACAAACACAAATATTCAAAGAGGAGATAAAAAGAGTCAGTGACAGGTCCAGAACTAACATCCAAGAAATGCTATGATATCATTGGTTAAGGCTGCAAGAGTGGCTAGAGCTAGAACTTTACATCTCCCCCGATACCCGAAAGGGTATAAGAGTATATATCATTCACTATTTTTACGATAGATTATGGTACATATCTGTGACTGATGTGTTTACGACACCGTAATAAAATTACAACCACTTAAATGTAACATTAGATGCTCTAAAAATAGTCTTATCTTTAAACTTTTGACACACAGCTGTGTGTGTTTACACTAGAGAGGGAACTGGGACTTGGATTTCCTGACATGAATAGTAAAATATAAAAAAAATAGGAATGGCAAAAAGTAATTTTAATGCCATGAAAAATATACAAACAACAAAACAAATAACACCAGGGCTAAAACTAAGAATAGCAAAATGTTATATCTTCTCAACATTCCTGTATGGTGCAGAAACATGGACATTATACAAGAAATCAAAACTGAAAATTGAAGCCTTTGAAATGTGAATCTATAGCACAATTGGTGGAATTAGATGGAAAGAGAAGAAAACAAACAATTCTTCTTCTTCTTTCCTTCCTTATCTGCCTTTCAGCGTCGAGGGGAGATATAATTTGCGGTCTTTTGCTCTTCTGTTCACCTCTGCTGCTGTTATGTTTTCTAGTGCTTCTAATATTCCATCCATCCATCTTTTTCGTGGTCAACCATTGGGCCTGATATTCTTATAACATTTGCTGAAGGCTCGTTGTGTTGTGTTTGATTTTTCTGCCTTGTCACGTGGCCAAATCATTTTATCTGTTGTTTCCTTCTATATTCGGGGGGGGGGGGGGGGGGGGGGGGGTCCTAGCTATTTCACAGTTCTTCATTTCTGATCTTATCTCTCAGACTGTTTCCTGTCATTCATCTAACACATTTAATCTCAGGAGGTTATTTTTCTTATTGTTCTTGCATCTAGGGTCCAGGTCTGGCATTGGTAGCACAACGTTGGGATGAAGATTGTATTGTAGAGTGCTCGTTTTGCCTCTAGAGTTATTTCCTTGTTGGACAATAGTGGTGATAACTGTCCAATGATTTGACAAGCTTTGTTGCATCTTGATTCTATCTCTGCTGTTTGTGAATTGTCGTTTGTCACTAGACTCCTAGGTATTTGAATTCCTCTGCTTGAAACAAACAATGAATTCTTAAAACAAAAATGAAATGAGAACTACTAAATACAATCTAAACAAGACAAATGAGATTTTTGGGGTACATTAAAAGACACAACAGCCTACTAAAAGTAATCTTGGAGGGGAAAATACAAGGTAAAAGAGGCAGACCAAGAATAACATGGACGAGTAACATCAAAAGATGGACAAGTCAGCCTATGACAATCTGCACTATCAAAGCAAGAGATGGAGTGGAATGGCACTCTATGGTAACCAATCTTCGATGCGGAAATGACACTCAATGAATGAATGAAATGTTACAATTAAGTGGTAGTATCTTGTACTATGAAACATAACGAAGCATGCCACTGGTGAGTTTTGTAATTAAGGGGTAATTATGAGGTAAATTAATCAAGCTTCTATAATATTTCTCTGTTATTTTATTATTTCTTTTGCAGATAAATATAAACTAAGGTATAAATTGGCTTTTGCCTATATCAAATGTAAGTACCATCCAACTAGGCCAATGATTCTTTGGCATGTTATTCATCCAATCTGACACCATTCTCCTAACAGTGCCACCTCCAGCTGTGATGTTTAGGTGAAGGCTGTGTTTGTTGAGAGGAAAGTCAACACCATCCCTGTTGAACACTCCATAATAGTTCCTAACATGGTCATTAGAACCATCAACATCAGCAAACAGAATTCTGAGGAACAAATGATTTTATGGAACTTTATATTATGAGTTGTGGGTAGCAGAATGTAATTATTTATGATAAAACACAGGCCAAAGCGGATACAATTATTGAAATTTAATGAATAAAACGCTAGATAAATAATCATTTTTTTCTGCTTTCCTTTGGCAGTCAGAGCTTTTCAGCATTTGTTAATAAAAAAAAAGTCATGGTTATTTTGAGACTGCAGTTGCTGAGTAGAGTGATGCCATTATATGCACTGACTGCTTTCAAAGCTTGAGTCACTGACAAAATCATGTCACAATTATTGTCTCTTATGTTCTTTATTTGTTTGTCTTTGCCAGCTTTATATCTCTAGCAAAGTTCTCAGGGACTGAATTTTAAATCAATATCACATTTCCTTATTTATCACACTGGCATCCATATACTCAAGTGTCCCTCGTCATACAGGCAGATAATCTCTGACTTCAGAGGTGCTATCATATTTTATCTTATCGTTTAAAGTTTGATGTTTTCCTTCCATTTTTTGTTATTAATTTTGCCCTGCCAGCGGCCATTTTGTGGACTATACTTGTAGATTTCCAACTGTCAGTGGTTCATTAACATGCACAGCATGCACACAAGACCTCCTGGTTTTTGTTTTCTGAGAGGGCTAGACATCAGATCTAACTACCCAGAGAGAGGGCTAGACATCAGATCTAACTACCCAGAGAGAGGGCTAGACATCAGATCTAACTACCCAGAGAGAGGGCTAGACATCAGATCTAACTACCCAGAGAGAGGGCTAGACATCAGATCTAACTACCCAGAGAGAGGGCTAGACATCAGATCTAACTACCCAGAGAGAGGGCTAGACATCACATCTAACTACCCAGAGAGAGGGCTAGACATCAGATCTAACTACCCAGAGAGAGGGCTAGACATCAGATCTAACTACCCAGAGAGAGGGCTAGACATCACATCTAACTACCCAGAGAGAGGGCTAGACATCAGATCTAACTACCCAGAGAGAGGGCTAGACATCAGATCTAACTACCCAGAGAGAGGGCTAGACATCAGATCTAACTACCCAGAGAGAGGGCTAGACATCAGATCTAACTACCCAGAGAGAGGGCTAGACATCAGATCTAACTACCCAGAGAGAGGGCTAGACATCAGATCTAACTACCCAGAGAGAGGGCTAGACATCAGATCTAACTACCCAGAGAGAGGGCTAGACATCACATCTAACTACCCAGAGAGAGGGCTAGACATCAGATCTAACTACCCAGAGAGAGGGCTAGACATCAGATCTAACTACCCAGAGAGAGGGTTAGACATCACATCTAACTACCCAGAGAGAGGGCTAGACATCAGATCTAACTACCCAGAGATTAGGGGAGGGTAAAGCCTCACAGTGCACTGGTGCAGAACACAGTGCAACGTTTTAACAGGTATTCAATCGGAGTGGATCTAACAGGCTTAAACAGGCGAGAGTCTGGAGTCCTACTCTGATTGAGTCCTGATCGCAGACAGACATTCCCTTCTCACCTGCAAGTGCTACAGGAATTTTCATGACATTTTGCTGAGAAGATGCTTTTGTAACCTGCAGTGTTCCCTAGCGTTTGGCGCTGTGCCACTGAGTACGGGTTCGATCCAGCTTTGATCCCTATTTTTTTCTGTTGATTATTTGTCATTTTTTCCGAGTGCTGTAAACATACCTCTTCCTCTGAATTGATTCGCTGATTATCGCCTTGGAAGTTTCCCTCTATAATAATATTCATTTATTATTATTTGTCTCCAGCCTAAACCACTGGAAACGACTATTCGTGCTGTTTCATCCTAAATGTTTGTCTGCAACGCAAGTGTTCAGCCCTACCCTATCCGGGAGATACTTGTCTTAACAGGAAAAAATACAGATACACTATGTATTTCCGAGCTGTGATCACAGTCTTATGCTATAGTCATGAGAACACCTGTGCGAAAAACATTGCCTACGAAGCTAATTTTTTAGTTAGCTGAGTGGCAGTGTTCTCTAGCGCTTGGCTTTTCGTGCCAAGGCACTGTGCCACTGAGTACGGGTTCGATCCTGCTTTGGTCCATATTTTTTCTGTTTGATTTGATTATTTGTAAGTTTTTCCGAGTGCTGTAAACATACCTCTTCCTCTGAATTGATTCGCTGATTATCACCTCGGAAGTTTCCCTCTATAATAATATTCATTTATTATTATTTGTCTCCAATCTCTTGTGGCAGCCTGGTTTGTAAAAACTGTCAATTTGTGCTTGAGACCAACCAGCTAGTCTTCCTAAATGGCTGCTTAAGGATAGATTCACTTATGTGCCCATCATGTAATATATGTAATCATTGAGTTATTGAGTTATTTGCGGGTCATCATCATTGCACTCCGAACATGTCCATAAGTGCTCAGATCCCTTCCTCAGCAATTCCCACAGTGTCCAGCCACTGACGACTCCAGTTCTATGTTGGTTGATAAGTCTTCTTACATGGCCACTAAGTTTCTCGTTTCTGGCTGTGCCCATCTTAACTCCCATTTCCATCATCTGAAGAAGTGACATGGACCTGTGTTTGTTGAAGTCCTGTACTCTTCCCACATCTCGAAGGGCATTGATGATGTCCACCCAATCCATTGGTTGCCCGTCCTCAACGACAGCACAGCTAGCCAACCTGTCAACTCTTTCATTTCCCCGTACTCCCACGTGTCCAGGGACATAGACAAAGGTGACCTTACGGATTTTGGATTTCTGCAATGTCTCTACCCATTGCATGCGTACAGAGCCTGCCTCCACTTTTTTATCATGCTCATCGAATCACTCAGTATACATGCGTGGGTGTAGTCTTGTGACTCTAACCATTTGAATGCCTTGGTCACTGCCATCACCTCCATTGTCATGCTACTTGTGGTCATGATGTATGCACCACTGTCTTCTTTGACTATTCTGTCTGCTGAGTATGCTGTAAATTCCCATGCACTTCTTTGGTGTCGTATTACAGATCCGTCTGTATAGATGGCTGCATCTTTCAATCGGTGTTATCGCAGATGAGACCGTTGACCTCAGCATTGACCACGACTGAGTTCTGTTCCCTACTTTTCCTGTCGAGTGTGACAATACACGAGAAAGTCCCCTTGAATGACGTAGACACCAGTATCCACTCCTCACCAACGCTGATATTAGTAAGCCCACAGACCTGTTTGATGACATCTTCTGCTCAGACCACCCATGATTTGCCTCTTTGTAATCATTGCTGCCATAATACCTACTTTGGAGAAAATGTTAGAACTTTGAGTGACTGTTTCTGGAAACATCTCTTATGGTGCTGGCACGCCAGTGGCAGGCTACTTATATTTTTGGGAATAATAGAACAAAGAAGTATGTGTTAGCACTCGGAAAAATTGACAGACAAACAACAATAGAAAAAAACGAAGAACAATATATGGTCCGAAGTGGGATCGAACCCGTACTCAGTGGCACCGCGCCTTGCCACGAGAAGCCGAATGCTTGGCACACTGCCACGCAGCCAACTAAAAAATTGGCTATTGCAGCAGTGTCTTACACGATGACGTTCTCAATGACTATAGCATAGGGTCATTGAGAACGTCAACGATCACAGACCGGAAAAATAAATTGTATATTTGTACTTTCCTATTAATGCAAGTATCTCCCAGTAGGGCTGAATACTTGTGTTGTAGACAAACATTTATTGGACGAAACAGCACGAATAGTAGTTCCCAGTGGTTATATACTGGGTACAAATAATAATACATAAATATTATTATATGGGGAACTTCCGACGCGATAATAGGGAATAATATGTTTGTCTGTCAATTTTTCCGAGTGCTAACACATACTTCTTTGTTCTATTATTCCCTATTATCGCCTCGGAAGTTCCCCATATAATAATATTTATGTATTATTACTTATATTTTTCCAACCATGGACCTTCCAAAAATTCAAGGTCATGGACCTCTTATGGTTCCTCTTATTTTCCTTATTATTATTATCTCTTTATTGCTCTGTTACTCTTCATATGGCAGTAACTGGTTCACTCTTCAGAGGAAATGTGTGGGTGGGCTACAGAAAAGTATGAAATAATATTGAGAGTCTGAGGAGTTCTGGGGCATGGTCAATCTGTAGGTGTGGTGGGAATAGTTGTATCTACAATCAACACCTTACAGGAACAATCAATCTGTAGGTGTGGTGGGAATAGTTGTATCTACAATCAACACCTTACAGGAACAATCAATCTGTAGGTGTGGTGGGAATAGTTGTATCTACAATCAACACCTTACAGGAACAATCAATATGTAGGCGTGGTGGGAATAGTTGTATCTACAATCAACACCTTACAGGAACAATCAATCTGTAGGTGTGGTGGGAATAGTTGTATCTACAATCAACACCTTACAGGAACAATCAATCTGTAGGTGTGGTGGGAATAGTTGTATCTACAATCAACACCTTACAGGAACAATCAATCTGTAGGCGTGGTGGGAATAGTTGTATATACAATCAACACCTTACAGGAACAATCAATCTGTAGGCATGGTGGGAATAGTTGTATCTACAATCAACACCTTACAGGAACAATCAATCTGTAGGTGTGGTGGGAATAGTTGTATATACAATCAACACCTTACAGGAACAATCAATCTGTAGGCGTGGTGGAAATAGTTGTATCTACAATCAACACCTTACAGGAACAATCAATCTGTAGGTGTGGTGGGAATAGTTGTATATACAATCAACACCTTACAGGAACAATCAATCTGTAGGCGTGGTGGAAATAGTTGTATCTACAATCAACACCTTACAGGAACAATCAATCTGTAGGTGTGGTGGGAATAGTTGTATCTACAATCAACACCTTACAGGAACAATCAATCTGTAGGTGTGGTGGGAATAGTTGTATCTACAATCAACACCTTACAGGAACAATCAATATGTAGGCGTGGTGGGAATAGTTGTATCTACAATCAACACCTTACAGGAACAATCAATCTGTAGGTGTGGTGGGAATAGTTGTATCTACAATCAACACCTTACAGGAACAATCAATCTGTAGGTGTGGTGGGAATAGTTGTATCTACAATCAACACCTTACAGGAACAATCAATCTGTAGGCGTGGTGGGAATAGTTGTATATACAATCAACACCTTACATGAACAATCAATCTGTAGGCATGGTGGGAATAGTTGTATCTACAATCAACACCTTACAGGAACAATCAATCTGTAGGTGTGGTGGGAATAGTTGTATATACAATCAACACCTTACAGGAACAATCAATCTGTAGGCGTGGTGGAAATAGTTGTATCTACAATCAACACCTTACAGGAACAATCAATCTGTAGGTGTGGTGGGAATAGTTGTATATACAATCAACACCTTACAGGAACAATCAATCTGTAGGCGTGGTGGAAATAGTTGTATCTACAATCAACACCTTACAGGAACAATCAATCTGTAGGTGTGGTGGGAATAGTTGTATCTACAATCAACACCTTACAGGAACAATCAATCTGTAGGTGTGGTGGGAATAGTTGTATCTACAATCAACACCTTACAGGAACAATCAATCTGTAGGCGTGGTGGAAATAGTTGTATATACAATCAACACCTTACAGGAACAATCAATCTGTAGGTGTGGTGGGAATAGTTGTATCTACAATCAACACCTTACAGGAACAATCAATCTGTAGGTGTGGTGGGAATAGTTGTTTATACAACCAACACTTTATAGGAACAATCAATCTGTAGGTGTGGTGGGAATAGTTGTATATACAATCAACACCTTACAGGAACAATCAATCTGTAGGCGTGGTGGAAATAGTTGTATCTACAATCAACACCTTACAGGAACAATCAATCTGTAGGTGTGGTGGGAATAGTTGTATCTACAATCAACACCTTACAGGAACAATCAATCTGTAGGTGTGGTGGGAATAGTTGTATCTACAATCAACACCTTACAGGAACAATCAATATGTAGGCGTGGTGGGAATAGTTGTATCTACAATCAACACCTTACAGGAACAATCAATCTGTAGGTGTGGTGGGAATAGTTGTATCTACAATCAACACCTTACAGGAACAATCAATCTGTAGGTGTGGTGGGAATAGTTGTATCTACAATCAACACCTTACAGGAACAATCAATCTGTAGGCGTGGTGGGAATAGTTGTATATACAATCAACACCTTACAGGAACAATCAATCTGTAGGCATGGTGGGAATAGTTGTATCTACAATCAACACCTTACAGGAACAATCAATCTGTAGGTGTGGTGGGAATAGTTGTATATACAATCAACACCTTACAGGAACAATCAATCTGTAGGCGTGGTGGAAATAGTTGTATCTACAATCAACACCTTACAGGAACAATCAATCTGTAGGTGTGGTGGGAATAGTTGTATATACAATCAACACCTTACAGGAACAATCAATCTGTAGGCGTGGTGGAAATAGTTGTATCTACAATCAACACCTTACAGGAACAATCAATCTGTAGGTGTGGTGGGAATAGTTGTATCTACAATCAACACCTTACAGGAACAATCAATCTGTAGGTGTGGTGGGAATAGTTGTATCTACAATCAACACCTTACAGGAACAATCAATCTGTAGGCGTGGTGGAAATAGTTGTATATACAATCAACACCTTACAGGAACAATCAATCTGTAGGTGTGGTGGGAATAGTTGTATCTACAATCAACACCTTACAGGAACAATCAATCTGTAGGTGTGGTGGGAATAGTTGTTTATACAACCAACACTTTATAGGAACAATCAATCTGTAGGTGTGGTGGAAATAGTTGTATATACAACCAACACCTTATAGGAACAATCAATCTGTAGGTGTGGTGGGAATAGTTGTATATACAACCAACACCTTACAGGAACAATCAATCTGTAGGTGTGGTGGGAATAGTTGTATATACAATCAACACCTTACAGGAACAATCAATCTGTAGGCTTTGAGAAATGCTGTGGTGGATATGGCGATGCCTCGACTGCAACAAAACTGATTCCATGAATAGAGTAGTCTCAAAAAAAAAACCCTCCCCCTCCCATCCCATTACAACCAGGGATATCAATCCAATCAGTTTGTGAAGTTTTGAGGCTTTTGTGTATGCCATCCACTCATGTCCCAGTCATGCAGTTTTGAAGTTTCAACAGTATGAAATAAGAATCGGACATAATTACAGCCTTTCTTACTAGAGCTACATCAGAGATGCATTCTTGTGAAGTAGTAGTGTTTAACTTCATGTCTATAAATAATTCTCAACCTGCAAGCAAACTTCTATGCTGATTTTTTTGTTCTGCATCATGTTAAGGAAATTTCTAAATTATTAAAAACTAATTTGAATGTTCACAAAGCTGAAGAGGCCAGAACTCTCCTTCATGCTTTAATGACAAAATAGTCTACCTGTAGTTGTTTGTTTTATTTCCATATTCATCCAGAAATGCTCTCCACCTGGCCAGCATGTCAAAGATTTCAGAGAGTCCCTTAGTGAATTTCCTATTACTGATATTAATATCATCTGTACCAGTGTTGCAGTCCTTGAGTTTGAAAGAAAACATTCATTGATTTACACACACAATTTACACATGGAGAAGAAGAATGTATTAAGATGTACAAGAGAATCACAGTGAGAGTGGCTCATCAGCTCTTCTATACAAACCTTATGCATAAAAAAAGTAACCTTGTTGGAGATGAGGCAGTCACACGACTCTCCAGACTTTGGATGGAGAAATAAAGGACATCTTTAATAGTTTTCAAGTTTGCTAGACGCATGCTACCCCGCCCCCAGCCCAGGGCAACAAAACATGTTGATCAAAACTCACCCAATAAAATGAGAATAATCTAGCACACCTTTGAAGATGTCATGTGAGTGTCATGTGAGTGTCATGTGAGTGTCATGTCAGTGTCATGTGAGTGTCATGTGAGTGTCATGTGAGTGTCATATGAGTGTCATGTCAGTGTCATGTGAGTGTCATGTGAGTGTCATGTCAGTGTCATGTGAGTGTCATGTCAGTGTCATGTGAGTGTCATATGAGTGAGTGTCATATGAGTGAGTGTCATGTGAGCGTCATGTGAGTGTCATGTGAGTGTCATGTGAATATTATATCTATCAAGTCATACAGTAGTCTCATTAGCAAGATTGCCACGCTGGAACCATCACAGTATTGCAATAACCATATCTTATTTTATCCAGTTGATGATTTAATAATTGATTGATTTGATAACAGTTGATGATTGAATAATTGATTGATTTGGTAACAGTTGATGATTGAATAATTGATTGATTTGATAACAGTTGATGATTGAATAATTGATTGATTTAATAACAGTTGATGATTGAATAATTGATTGATTTGATAACAGTTGATGATTTAATAATTGACTGATTTGATAACAGTTGATGATTGAATAATTGATTGATTTGATAACAGTTGATGATTGAATAATTGATTGATTTAATAATTGATTGATTTGATAACAATTGGTGGTTTAATAATTGATTGATTTGATAACAGTTGATGATTTAATAATTGACTGATTTAATAACAGTTGATGATTTAATAATTGATTGATTTAATAACAGTTGATGATTTAATAATTGATTGATTTAATAACAGTTGATGATTTAATAATTGATTGATTTAATAACAGTTGGGGATTTAAGTAATTTTAATGCCATGAAAAATATACTAACATCAAAACAAATAACACCAGGGCTAAAACTAAGAATAGCAAAATGTTACATCTTCTCAATATTCCTTTATGGTGCAGAAACATGGACATTAGACCAGAAAACAGAACAGAAAATTGAAGCCTTTAAAATGTGGATTTATAGAAGAATAGGTAGAATTGGATGGAAAGAAAAGAAAACAAACGAGGAAGTTTTAAAACAACTGAAAATGAAAAGAGAACTACTAAACACAATTAGAGCAAGAAAAAATGAAATTTGTGGGGCATGTTAAAAGACACAACAGCCTACTAAAAGTAATATTGGAAGGGAAAATACAAGGTAAAAGAGGCAGAGGCAGAACAAGACTAACATGGACGAGCAACATCAAAAGATGGACAAGTCAGCCTATGACAATCTGCACCATCAAAGCAAGAGACAGAGTGGAATGGCGCTCCATGGTTGCCAACCTTCGTTGCGGAGGCGGCACTCAATGATGATGATGATTTAATAATAGGGGAATCGTCTTCTTCTTTCCTTCCTCGAGGGGAGATATAATTTGCATTCTTTTGCTCTTCTGTTTGCCTCTGCTGCTGTTATGTTTCCTAGTGCTTCTGATATTCCATCAATCCACCTTTTCCATGGACCCTTGGGTCTGGTGTTTTTCAACACTTATTGAAGGCTTGTTGTGTTGTGTTTTGATCACTCTGCCTTGTCACATGACCAAATTATAATAGGGGAATGTTGTATGTAAAATTTAGAAACAGGTTGACGTTACATCCCTTGCAAAAAATGTGATATTAAAAAATCACTGGGCATCACTGCCTAATAATGAAGTCTTGGCTTTGTGAGTGTGTGTGTATGTTTGAGTGCTTTTTGCTGTTTTATGTGAGATACTCAATGAGAGGGGTCCTTGTGTCCATGTCCCTCAATTACTCACTTCTCTGTGGTTTTAAAGAAAGGCTCTTGTTTTGGGACTTTGAAAAATCATCTAAAAGGCAGTCAATAAAGTAAAGTTTTGTCAGTGTGGCAGAGCTGTTTTCCTGTTGCATGAAAACATTCACAGGGTTTCCACAACTTGGGAACCTGTTTTGGTTGTTATGTGAGAGGGATCTCCAATCATGTCGTCTTCATTTTTCTCAGTTGCAGCTTTGTCTCAAAGAGCCTTAAATAAACGCTACGAAAACGCCAGATTAAGAGCAAGACCGAGAAAGAGATGGATAAAGGGAATACTAGAGTCACTAGGAGGAATAACATCAGAAGAGGCCAACAGAAGAGCAAAGAATCGCAGATTGTTTCTTCCCTCGACGCCAACGGCAGCAGAGGAAGAATAGAAGAAGAAGAAGCAGCTTTGTCATCCAAGATGCTTTGTTCTACGTCTTGTGTTGAAAACTCCACAGTTGGAATAAAGTGGTCTCTCACTGACACTCATCAGCAGCCATATAGACCAGAATAATGTCTCTCAGCCGATCAAACAGGTTATCAATATTTGTGCAATCTGCAGCTGTTGTGGATGGTAGAGGCTGTCCAATGGATTCATTAAGCGCTCATGCATCTGTGAGTATGAAACCTGCCTTGTGTAAGCATTTGGTGATGGTATCATCAGAAATCTGCTTCTAAATCACATTTAAGAAAGATCAATACATGTGAGATGCGATGCTTGAGAAAAGTAACAAAAACACAAGAAGAGATAGAATACCAAATGTTGATGTTGTTGTTGTTGCGTTTGCCAGCTTTCAACTCTGACAAAGTCCCTAGAGACTAGGAATTGAATTTTGCGTGTTAATCCATTTTTCCCTGGCAGCCATGTGCACAAGGGTCCCTCGCCACACAGGCAGATAACTCCGAATTCAGAGGTACTCATGTTTTTTCCGTCGATGAGTAATTGACGCTTCAAGCCGGGCCTCACTGCTGAGACCAGGGGTGGTTGTCGCAGAGAGAAATCATTAATAAAAATTCCAACCGGTGGAGCCGAGATTTGAACCCACAACCTCTCTGTCCCGAGGCTGGCATCTTGCCTCGAGACCAACCAGTCCCCCATGGACTTGGAATATGAGGAAACTGCAACAAGGAACACTTTTCATGCATAGCCTGCAATGGTTCCTGCTGCCTATCCACCATATACCAGAAGTTCACGTCCTCCCGAAAGTGATGATCGTCATATTTCTTTAAAAATGTATAGCGCTTGATGATGTTAGGCCATAGTTGTTGACTCCAATTCCGAACATATAAACACACAGTTAGTCGTCAGATTATCCCGTCGCACATCAAACAACAGACTGTAAGATTAGCGTAACGCCAGTGTAGGGAATTACGATGAGCCATTACGAAGACGTAGCACACATAACACTGGTGCAAGCACAGCAATGACGTGCCCTTTAGATTCTTGATTACTCTAGTGAATGTAGCCTATGATGAAATCATGGTGCCAATTCGAATACCAAATGAAACCATAATAAAAATGGTGGGAACAAAACCCTGCCAAGAATATATAGAACAACAACTTATCATTTATGATTTTTGTTTAAACTTGTACTCTGTTGGCAGTGTTCTTATACTTTGTTCTTCATGATTTTTGTTTAAACTTGTACTCTGTTGGCAGTGTTCTTAAACTTTTTTCTTCATGGTTTTTTTTTTTCCATTTCTTTTCAAATCATCAAAGTTTGTGTTTGTACTATCCCCTGAAACTGCTACAATTTTATTTTCAAGACCAAATTGATTTTTTCTTTCCAATGAAATTGTGATAAAATTTCTAGTTTCCCCTACTATCTCAACAAAATCAATCAGTTTAGTTTGAATATTAATTGCCTGTTCTCTGTGTAACAAATCTATGAATGTCAGGCAATGTTTTCAAACTGCCATGGTTTGAAGCATAAAAAAGTCTTGTTACAAAAGAAACATCTAGAATTTCTTCTATCACTGCATCAACAAGTCTTGTTACAAAAGAAACATCTAGAATTTCTTCTATCACTGCATCAACAAGTCTTGTTACAAAAGAAACATCTAGAATTTATTCTATCACTGCATCAACAAGTCTTGTTACAAAAGAAACATCTAGAATTTCTTCTATCACTGCATCAATAAGTCTTGTTACAAAAGAAACATCTAGAATTTCTTCTATCACTGCATCAACAAGTCTTGTTACAAAAGAAACATCTAGAATTTCTTCTATCACTGCATCAACAAGTCTTGTTACAAAAGAAACATCTAGAATTTCTTCTATCACTGCATCAACAAGTCTGGTTACAAAAGAAACATCTAGAATTTATTCTATCACTGCATCAACAAGTCTGGTAACAAAAGAAACATCTAGAATTTATTCTATCACTGCATCAACAAGTCTGGTAACAAAAGAAACATCTAGAATTTATTCTATCACTGCATCAACAAGTCTTGTTACAAAAGAAACATCTAGAATTTCTTCTATCACTGCATCAATAAGTCTTGTTACAAAAGAAACAGCTAGAATTTATTCTATCACTGCATCAAAAACCCAAGCTGCTAAGACACTTTACCGAAGTCTCAACTTTTGTTCTAGCTTTTGTTAATTTAGGTTGATTAAACTTCCTTATAAAACCAGCAGTACAGTCCACAGATTGAAAACTGTCATCATGTTTGACTGCATGAACTGCTAATGCTCCTTCTGCTAATGCAATGATCCAATTGCATTTAACAGGAACAGTATTTTGAAGAACAGACAGTTTCATGTTAACTTCACAACTGGAAGCAGCACTTTTATGTTCTCATGTCTTCTACAATAGACGTTTTACTGCCATTTCCAACACAAAATGTTGTTTGACAAAAAGAACAAATGGCAGTAGATTCATTTACACCTCGATGGAGAAAAGAAAGCAGCGTCAAAATGGAATCAGTTACTGAACACTTTTATTTCTTTTACATTTTGAAATTGTAAAAAAAATTCTGTGAACTGTACAAACTTAGTGGAAATATTGCACACACTGTGGAAAAGAGAGCTCTCTCTTTTTGAAAGAGAACAATTGCTGCTGGAGTAAACCTAGAGCACAGCAAAAAGAAACTATAATTGCATTATGGTGTATTTAAAAAGTTTAATAGGGAAGGTGTGTTATTATTGACTTACAAAACCATACTAATAATGAACATGGAAAACCCGGGGCTATTGTGCTGACTCCACCTCGAAAAGTTGATAGATAGATAGAAGTAATCTTCAGCCTTTATGTAGGTCACCAGAAAGTACTGTTGAATAATTGTTGATTCAAAGTCCTGGCATTTGGTTGACATTATCTGTGATTATCCCTGTGAGCAAGTAAAAATGATAGCATGAAAGATTGATGATATTAATGTACTCACCAAACTAGTTTCATTATCATCTCTCAGATCATAGTCCTCAAATAGGTAGTCTGCATCTCGAATGTAAAAACCATCCACTCCTAAATCAAGCCTTTAAAAAGAATTGATGTTGATTTTAAAAAGCATTGATGTTGATTTTGAAAAGAGAAAAATAACGATGTTTTTATGTGACCTAAATATTTTATTTTTCTTGTTTTCACGTTCTTTCTATTGACCTTTCGAGCCATAGCCGGCCCATAGGGCATAGACCAAGATACACCTTCTCTTATCTGAATTTCTGTTCTAGCAGTTTTCAATTCTTTTAAAGACATTTTATCAAATCTCGCCATTTGTCTCTGTTATGTGCAAGCAGCTCTATCTCACTGAGGGAGCCGAATCCTGCTGCTCCTGCCTCTCTCAATCAGGTCTACGCTTCATTAACAACATCATTTTAACGATAGCGGCTTGTTAAACCTCTGATCAACGGTTCTATACCAAGCCGGAGAAAAATAATTCCTCCATTTTGGAAACACGTTCTCGAATCGTTTGAATCAAGCTCACGTTCTTTAGCAACCAATTTTTTTGTTCTATCAAGTTGTTGCACAATGAGCATGTTTATTCTTTAACCTGCAGAAGCATGAGAATAAAATGTGTGAAACAAGAATCTGCCTTCAAGTATGAGAATAAAATGTGTGAAACAAGAATCTGCCTTCAAGTATGAGAATAAAATGTGTGAAACAAGATTCTGCCTTCAAGTATGAGAATAAAATGTGTGAAACAAGAATCTGCCTTCAAGTATGAGAATAAAATGTGTGAAACAAGAATCTGCCTTCAAGCATGAGAATAAAATGTGTGAAACAAGAATCTTCCTTCAAGCATGAGAATAAAATGTGTGAAACAAGAATCTGCCTTCAAGCATGAGAATAAAATGTGTGAAACAAGAATCTTCCTTCAAGCATGAGAATAAAATGTGTGAAACAAGAATCTGCCTTCAAGCATGAGAATAAAATGTGTGAAACAAGAATCTGCCTTTAAGTATGAGAATAAAATGTGTGAAACAAGAATCTGCCTTCAAGCATGAGAATAAAATGTGTGAAACAAGAATCTGCCTTCAAGCATGAGAATAAAATGTGTGAAACAAGAATCTGCCTTCAAGCATGAGAATAAAATGTGTGAAACAAGAATCTGCCTTTAAGTATGAGAATAAAATGTGTGAAACAAGAATCTGCCTTCAAGCATGAGAATAAAATGTGTGAAACAAGAATCTGCCTTCAAGCATGAGAATAAAATGTGTGAAACAAGAATCTGCCTTTAAGCATGAGAATAAAATGTGTGAAACAAGAATCTGCCTTCAAGCTAGAGAAACTAATGTGTAGACCAGGACAAAACAGTTTGCTTTATCACTTAAGTCACCTGGAAAATTGACTCAATTTCATGGCAGTGTTTACATTCTTCCTCCTCTATTCCCATTTTGAATGCCAGTTATTTGTTGTTTGCTAAAAGCTAGCCCTCTCTAGTCTTTGAGCCATCAATCCATTTCCTTCTTTACCTACCTCTACACTCAGTTAAGAAGGAACAAACCAGAGAAAGAAAAACTTGGTCCAAAACAACTGCTGCAAGATACAGAATGAATCACAATAAAAAGGATGGAAAAAAAACTTATACAAAGTCTAAGATGAATGTCAGGAACAAAATGAATAAAGAACATCAGGGTTACCTGAACAATTATGTTAACACCAGCTCTGTAGGAAAGTACAAGCAACAATTTTCAGACTACAAACAAGATATAACAAATAAAAACATGTCTCATGAATGTGACGCTGACACTGTGCTACAGTGGCACCCAACACACGATGAATGGAGCTGTAAAAGTTTGTACAACTAGAGAATAAGTTCTGATCTCATGAATGTGACGCTGACACTGTGCTACAGCGGTGCCCAACACACGATGAATGGAGGTGTAAAAGTTTGTACAACTAGAGAATAAGTTCTGATCTCATGAATGTGACGCTAACACTGTGCTACAGCGGCACCCAACACACGATGAATGGAGGTGTAAAAGTTTGTACAACTAGAGAATAAGTTCTGATCTCATGAATGTGACGCTGACACTGTGCTACAGCGGTGCCCAACACACGATGAATGGAGGTGTAAAAGTTTGTACAACTAGAGAATAAGTTCTGATCTCATGAATGTGACGCTAACACTGTGCTACAGCAGGGCTCAACACATGATGAATGGAGGTGTAAAAGTTTGTACAACTAGAGAATAAGTTCTGATCTCATGAATGTGACGCTAACACTGTGCTACAGCAGGGCTCAACACATGATGAATGGAGGTGTAAAAGTTTGTACAACTAGAGAATAAGTTCTGATCTTATGAATGTGACGCTGACACTGTGCTACAGCAGCGCCCAACACACGATGAATGGAGGTGTAAAAGTTTGTACAACTAGAGAATAAGTTCTGATCTCATGAATGTGATGCTGACACTGTGCTACAGCGGTGCCCAACACACGATGAATGGAGGTGTAAATGTTTGTACAACTAGAGAATAAGTTCTGGTCTCATGAATGTGACACTGTGCTACAGCGGCGTCAAACACACGATGAATGGAGGTGTAAAAGTTTGTACAACTAGAGAATAAGTTCTGATCTCATGAATGTGACGCTGACACTGTGCTACAGCGGCGCCCAACACACGATGAATGGAGATGTAAAAGTTTGTACAACTAGAGAATAAGTTCTGATCTCATGAATGTGACACTGACACTGTGCTACAGGAGCGCCCAACACACGATGAATGGAGGTGTAAAAGTTTGTACAACTAGAGAATAAGTTCTGGTCTCATGAATGTGACACTGTGCTACAGCGGCACCCAACACACGATGAATGGAGGTGTAAAAGTTTGTACAACTAGAGAATAAGTTCTGATCTTATGAATGTGACGCTGACACTGTGCTACAGCGGTGCCCAACACACGATGAATGGAGGTGTAAAAGTTTGTCCAACTAGAGAATAAGTTCTGATCTCATGAATGTGACACTGTGCTACAGCGGCACCCAACACACGATGAATGGAGATGCAAAAGTTTGTACAACTAGAGAATAAGTTCTGATCTTATGAATGTGACGCTGACACTGTGCTACAGCGACGCCCAACACACGATGAATGGAGGTGTAAAAGTTTGTACAACTAGAGAATAAGTTCTGGTCTCATGAATGTGACACTGTGCTACAGTGACGCCCAACACACGATGAATGGAGGTGTAAAAGTTTGTACAGCTAGAGAATAAGTTCTGATCTCATGTATGTGACGCTAACACTGTGCTACAGCGGCACCCAACACACGATGAATGGAGGTGTAAAAGTTTGTACAGCTAGAGAATAAGTTCTGATCTCATGAATGTGACACTGTGCTACAGCGGCACCCAACACACGATGAATGGAGGTGTAAAAGTTTGTACAGCTAGAGAATAAGTTCTGATCTCATGTATGTGACGCTAACACTGTGCTACAGCGGCACCCAACACACGATGAATGGAGGTTTAAAAGTTTGTACAGCTAGAGAATAAGTTCTGATCTCATGAATGTGACGCTAACACTGTGCTACAGCGGCACCCAACACACGATGAATGGAGGTGTAAAAGTTTGTACAGCTAGAGAATAAGTTCTGATCTCATGAATGTGACGCTAACACTGTGCTACAGCGGCACCCAACACACGATGAATGGAGGTGTAAAAGTTTGTACAACTAGAGAATAAGTTCTGATCTCACCAACCATTGAAACTATTGCAATAGCTCAGTGATTAGTGAACTGGACTACAAAGGGCAAGAGGTAGGGTTCAATCCCAACCGACGGCTCCGGTTCACCCAGCCTTTAATGGGTACTGAATTTTTTTCTGGGAAAGTAAAGCGGCACGGGCATAATACCGACCACATTACCCCAAAAATCATGTGCTGAAGGTCTGTAAAATTTATGGTCACTAACACCATATTCCCTATATGCCACTTGGCGTGACGGGGGTACTTTACTTTTTTTTTTCACCAACCATTGGCTACCAACGTATTCCTTCAACCTATTATGAATGGAAGTGAGAAAGAAAGTTAATTGGTGCTATATAGAGCCAATTATGACCTATGGAAGTGAATCATGGACAGTAAACAAACAAATGAAAAGATGATTAGAGGCCACAGAGATGGGATTTCTCAGAAGAATGTTGAAAGTTCCATGGACAAGCTAAAAAGACCAATGATGAAATTCTCAAAGAGGCCATCACAAAAAAGGAACTCCTAAGAAACATCAGAAAGAAACAATCAACATTTTTCGAGTACATCATGAGAAAAGGAAAGTTGGAATACTTGGTTACAACTGACAAAATACTGAGAAAGAGTGATCGCAGATGACAAAGAAAGAAAATACTAGATAGCTTGGTGTCATGGCATAGAAAACAGTCAACAACAAAAATGATATGATGCACTGTGGATAGAAGATTGTGGAAGGACATGATTGCTTACGTCAACTGGTACGGCACATGATGATTATGACTGACATCTTAAAGTTTATGCAGAAGAAAAGAGAAGAAGAAATTTGTTACCAAAACTGCAGAATATCCTCTAAAGCATCTCTGACTTTGGCACTTCTTAAGTTGAGCTCTGGCTGGGAGTCCATAAACTGATGCAAGTAAAATTTATTATCTTCTGTCATTGACCACGCTGATGTACAGTTGTCTACAGTTTTCTGTAAAACAATTATAAAAAATGATAGTTCCTGCCCGACAGCATTCAGCAACAGCTACTTGTAACATAATGTAAATGATAGTTCCTGCCTGACAGCATTCAGCAACAGCTACTTGTAACATAATGTAAATGATAGTTCCTGCCTGACAGCATTCAGCAACAGCTACTTGTAACATAATAGGAAGAGAAAACATCAGAATAAGGAGAAACAATAATTTCCTGTTATCTTATTTCTGTGATCATTTCTGGAAAATTGTACATGAGAGAAGTAGAGTGGTTAAAAAAAGAATGAGCGTGTAAAATAGATTCTGCACTGTCTTATGCTTGATAAGATAAACTATCAAAGTTAACACACAAGCATAACAATTTGTATCAAAGTTAACACACAATCATAACAATTTGTAAACAAAGCATTTTGGACACACTTCCATAGCTTGACTTTATAGTCCATTTAATATAGTCACTCATAACTGAAGCTCCATCACATTTATGTCCAACTAGTTTATCACTAACAGTATATGCCTTCACAGTGCTAGCCACAAGATTAAACAGTCTACTGGCTATTCTGAGCTGACATCTGTAAACTTATGAAACATCAGTAAGTATGTCTTTAACATACCACAGAACTGTTAAAAGTTATGATTTGCACATAACATCTCATAAAGCAGGCAAAACCTCTACTAGTCCACATTGTATCACTTTGTCTGTCCCCTATATCTATTACCCCTCTCTACAACACTTCTATCTTTCCTCCTCTCTAGTCTGTTTCTTATGCTTTTTGCATGTACATGGACCTGTTTTTGGAAACTTCTGTTACTGTATGCTGTACGTGCACAATTTCACTTTTGTGCATGCACACACACCCCATGTGCACTTCCATTCTTAATAAGAATAAAGTCTTTCCTGTGAGATCTGATGTGGCATCAGATCTTACGGGAAAGACTTTATTCTTATTTTCCTTTTATTTCTCCTTCTAGTTCAAAATTATTATATTTTAAAATAATTTTTTATTTTCAATACATATTTGTACGTGTGTTGTATGTCTGCTCCTGTTGAAGGCCTGTTGCACAGAAATGTTGTTCTGGTTTGTGTTGTTCACTTGTTATGTGAAGCTTTAACCATACCGTTTTTTTTTCTTTTTTTTATCCTATAAAGCTTTAAATATAGCATTGGAAATGCACTCAACTAACATCACCATCATCATCTTGTGCCATCTCAACATTGAAGATTTGCTACCATGGAGTGCCATTCCGCTCTGTTTCTTGCTTTGATGGTGCAGGTTGTCATAGGCTGACTTGTCCATCTTTTGATGTTACTTGTCCATGTTGGTCTAGGTCTGACTCTTTTACCTTGTATTTTACCTTTCAAGATTACTTTTAGTAGGTTGCTGTCCCTTTTAATATGCTCCAAAAATCTCATTTGTCTTGTTTGAATTGTGTTTAGTAGTTCTCTTTTAATTTTTAATTGTTTTAAGACTTCATCGTTTATTTTCTTTTCTTACTATCTGATTCTTCCTATTCTTTTATAAATCCACATTTCAAAGGCTTCAATTTTCTGTTCTGTTTTCTTGTCTAACAACATACTATCACAAACAAATGTTAATATCTTCACAGCACACAAAGACTGATGATTTCATAAACAGGATTACTGCTCGTAATTTTACTGCAGGAGGCTGACTGACCAGTGCAGTTCAGAAAGATGTTAAACTGGGGCATTCATGGATAGAGAACTTGAGTATGGGTAAAGTAAGGTGGGACCAAAGGAGGTAGTCACTCCTTCGGATGATAGAGATGAGAGCTAAGATGGGCACAGACAGAAACGAGAAACTTAGTAGGTGTGTAAGAAGACTTATCAACCAACACAGAACTGGAGTCATCAGTCGCAGGAGACTGCAGGACTTGCTGAGGAGGGGATCTGAACACTCTTGGAGGACATGTTCAGAGTGCAATGATGATAATCTACAAATAACTCAAAGGACTACTCATCTGTACCCAATTATTGGGTGTTTGAAGTCCGTTGACCCCTCTTCCACTTGTCCAAACGTAGTAAGATCTGAACTCATTCTCTCTAGCATTACTGTTGTTCTTGCTGGCCTCAAACCACGGATGCTGATCTGATGTATGATTTGGTATGAAATCCACAGTAATGTGCATACCTAACCCACCCACAGAAATAAGATAATATCTATTAGTTTTCTTTATCAAAAGACAGACGGCAGAAAATCATATCATAAAAAGAAATGAAAATGAAAGAAAAGATTTAGTCCAAGTTGATGGTCAACCCCAGATATTCAGATCTTGTTACATAACATGATATGTCATTTTCATAGAATGTTTTTTTTTGTCCCTCTGTATTAATTCTGCTGATATGTTATTAAACTTAGGTATCTCTTTTATAAATTCTGTCCCTGAAAGTTGCAGATGTTTACAATAATATTAGAATTCTTCATTTGGAGTTGGGTATTCAAGTGTATGTGTGTTACCGGGGCCTCATTATGAGGAAAGTAAAGAATAGTGACACCGTGACCTTCCAGGCATGTCGTAAGAGGCGACTAAGGAGGTTGATCGGTGGCTTGACAAGCTGTCATTGTAGAAAATATTGTTATGGAAACAGCGCCATATATTTTAGAGCAGTGATCTCTGCAATATGTGCCATTTTTGCATGCAAGGTTTCTATTTTTGAGATTGTGGTTCTGCCCTATGTGCCATCTTCGGCTCGAAAGGACAATAGATAGATAGATTCAAGTATAGGTGTATGTTCTCTAATGTTAGTGTTATGCAGTTCTAAAACATACTGAATTCTGTCATCCCTTATGATTTTGTGTAAGACAGTTTTTCATTATGGTCTTAAATAAATGAAGATGATTTATATTTCTGTCCGTCATTATTTGTTCCATATTATTGCAGTTGCAATAGCCAATTTTTAGTTGGCTGCGTGGCAGTGTACCAAGCGTTCGGCTTCTCGTGGCAAGGCGCGGTGCCACTGAGTACGGGTTCGATCCCACTTCGGACCATATATTGTTCTTCGTTTTTTTCTATTGTTGTTTGTCTGTCAATTTTTCCGAGTGCTAACACATACTTCTTTGTTCTATTATTCCCTATTATCGCCTCGGAAGTTCCCCATATAATAATATTTATGTATTATTATTTCAATATGTCAGCATTGTTTGTTCTATTCAAACTTCTGGCTTTTCTCATTTCTTGTTGACGTTATTGTGGTAAATGCATTGCTTCTTTTGAGCTGTTGTTTGCTTCCGTTAATTTACCGCATTGCCCCTGTCAGCTATAATTGTGTTGAGTGTATTTCTCATTGCTCCTACGCTAGTATCATCTTCAACAATAGTAATTTTGTTCCTATTATTGCTTTGAAAGTCATTTGATGTATTTTGTATTGTTGTGCATTTCAGATTATTATCTATCTATCTATCTATTGACCTTTCGAGCCGTAACCGGCCCATAGGGCGTAGACCAAGATACTCCTTCTCTTATCTGAATTTTTGTTCTAGCAGTTTTCTTTTTTAAAGATATTTTATCAAATCTCGCCATCTGTCTCTGTTCTGTGCAAGCAGCTCTATCTCATTGAGGGAGCCGAATCCTGCTGCTCTTGCCTCTCTCATCAATGTTCTTCTCGGTGTCTCTCTGGGTCTTCCTCTTTTCCTCTTACCTGTTATTTCCCATATGAGTGCTTACTTTGCTATTCGGTTATTATCTCTTCTCATCACATGTCCAACATATGACCATCGTCTTTTCTTTATTACTGAAGATATTAGTGGTTGATTGGTGATTTCTCTAATTTCCTCGTTTGTTTTGACTAATTTACACATTCTGTATCAGGTCTACATTTCAATAACAAAATCGTTTTTACGATAGTGGCTTGTAACCTCTGATCAACGGTTCTATACCATACTTGGTCTGCCTCTGCCTCTGTTACCCTGTACTTTCCCCTCCAAGATTACTTTTGGTAGGCTGTTTTGTCTTTTAACATGGCCCAAAAATCTCATTTGTCTTGTTTGAATTGTGTTTAGTTGTTCTCTTTTCATTTTTAGTTGTTTTAAGACTTCATCGTTTGTTTTCTTTTCTTTCCATCAAATTCTACCTATTCTTCTATATATATTCACATTTTAAAGGTTTTGTTTTGTTTTCTTATCTAATGTCCATGTTGTTGTTGTTGACGGATTGCCACGAGTTGATTAGAGCATGTTGCCCTTTGACTCATAAGATGTGGCGGGTCGTAATGGCTTTCTTGACATTCCCAGCTCTTACTGGAAAGGTTGGATTTCATCTGTCCCAGGCTATGCTGGGAAACTACTAGTCCAGCCCAGAGGTACTGCAATACTGGGTCCTCTATATCAGTAACAGCCACCACTACAGGGAACACGGCGATCCTAGATTCTGTTAGCCAGTCTGTTTTGACGCAGACTCAATACTGGGTCCTCTATATCAGTAACAGCCACCACTACAGGGAACACGGCGATCCTAGCTTCTGTTAGCCGGTCTGGTTTGACGCAGACTGTTTCCAGGGGAGACCATGAGGAGGTAGAACTGCTAGGTCTTGGTCAGCTGATGGTATGCCGACCCTGCTATTGTGACCGCAGGTCGCAGGCACTTCTGCTCCCCCAATGTCCATGTTTCTGCACCATACAGGAATGTTGAGAAGATGTAACATTTTGGTAGTCCATTCTTAAGGTAGTTGTAGTTCTGAACTGTTTCCAGGTCTATTCGTTCAATTTTGATATCCACTTGTGGGTTTTGAGTATTTTCTTTGTTTATGATCATAGTTTAAGTCTTTTTGATATTCATATCTAATCCATATATTTTGCTTGTCATGTTTATTTCATTAAGTAATTGTTGTAGATCTTTAGGATTTGTGTAGGACTAGTAGTTAACAATGACAAAACTTTAGGATGACATGCTTAATATGTAAGCTAAAGATGGCAGAGATGGGATTTCTCAGAAGAATGTTGAAAGTTCCCTGGACAACTAAAATGACCAATGAGGAAGTTCTCAAAGAGGTCAACACAAAAAGGGAGCTCCTAAAAAAACATCAGAAAGGAACAGTCAACATTTTTCATGGACATAATGAGAAGAGAAAAGTTGGAATACTTGGTTACAACTGAAAAAATACACGGAAAGAGAGATCTCAGTCATCAAAGAGAGAAAATACTGGATAGTTTGGTGTCATGGCATAGAAAACAGTCAACAACAGAACTGATATGATGCACTGTAGATAGAAGATTGTGGAAGGACATGATCGTCTATGCCAACCGGTATGGCACATGATGATGATGAATCATGACAACAAACATTACATCTTTCTTATCTGAAAATACTGGTTATTATGTTTTTTCATTATTTTTAATTTGTTTTTCAAAACATTTTCTGTGATCATCAAACTGTGTCCTTTCCCATTTCATTTGAAACATAAAACATATATCTTGTATCAGATGTAACAATGTAACAACTCATGTAACTTCTAGTACCTAAAACATGTATCTTGTATCAGATGTAACAACTCATGTAACTTCTAGTACCTAAAACATATATCTTGTATCAGATGTAACAATGTAACAACTCATGTAACTTGTAGTACCTAAAACATCTATCTTGTATCAGATGTAACAATGTAACAACTCATGTAACTTCTAGTACCTAAAACATGTATCTTGTATCAGATGTAACAATGTAACAACTCATGTAACTTGTAGTACCTAAAACATCTATCTTGTATCAGATGTAACAATGTAACAACTCATGTAACTTCTAGTACATAAAACATATATCTTGTATAAGATGTAACAATGTAACAACTTATGTAACTTCTAGTACCTAAAACATGTATCTTGTATAAGATGTAACAATGTAACAACTCATGTAACTTCTAGTACATAAAACATATATCTTGTATAAGATGTAGCAATGTAACAACTCATGTAACTTCTAGTACATAAAACATATATCTTGTATAAGATGTAACAATGTAACAACTCATGTAACTTCTAGTACCTAAAATATGACAGATTTTAGTGCAAGAAGTAGTTCTCAGTACACAAAAAAATGACTAATCAGGGAAAAAATGGCAGTTAACATTAATCTTACCTGGCCTCACCACTTCATTATGATAGAAGAGATTGTCACAGGTGACCTACTGATTGGTGTGATGTGATTACAAGGGACATCACCAAGCTTTCTCTTAGCATACCCACAAAAAATGATGATAATTTCCCCTGACGTTAGACAAGTGATTTTTCTTTCCATGACATCTCTTTTAGACTATCATTGTTACTTTGTCTCCACAAACGAAGATCTAAACCAGAAACTAAATTGCAACAAAGATGCCTCTAGTCCTGAACATGATTCAACTAAAGGGTCATCTTGGCTGCACGCTAAACAGAAGTTTTCAGACGATCTTTGTGGGCTGTCCCATTACCAGAACAGCTTTTCAAAACTGTGTGGGATTGGGACATGTATGACGAGCTGCGTGTGAGGATGGCCAATATCAGGGCAGTTTTATGTGGCTCTAAAAACAGTGCACCAGGTCCAGATGGCAACCAGTACAATGATTTCAAAGATTTGTTTAATAAAGAGCTGGAGGAACTGACACAATATGTACAATAACATCATCCAGAATTCAACTTTTATGGAAGATTGGCTGCACAGCTCTGTGATACCCCTGCTGAAGCCTGGGAAGGATCACAGGAAAATTCAGTTATCAGATAAACACAGACCATGATGGGCAAGCTAGCAGAGAAAATCGTTGCTAGGAAGTTAGCCTGCTACTTTGAAAATCGAAGTTAGCCTGCTACTTTGAAAATCGAAGTTAGCCTGCTACTTTGAAAATCGAAGTTAGCCTGCTACTTTGAAAATCGAAGTTAGCCTGCTACTTTGAAAATCGAAGTTAGCCTGCTACTTTGAAAATCGAAGTTAGCCTGCTACTTTGAAAATCGAAGTTAGCCTGCTACTTTGAAAATCGAAGTTAGCCTGCTACTTTGAAAATCGACATCTTCTTCCATCCACGCTTGGAGGCTACTGTCTCTGTAGAGAGACCTGGGGTAATGCTGCTGTTTTTGTCCACAATGCATCACGAGTGGTTGAATACAGAAGATATCAACTAGATATTTTTATAGAATTAAAGAACTAGCAGCAAAGTGTCAATCGTAGAAAACTATGACTTCCACCCTATGTGGCAACTTTGGCTCGAGAGGAAAATGAATGAATGAACCTTAAGAAATCACATGCCACACCCTATAATACAAAATATAGAAGATAATAAATGACATCCAACTGTTATGGACTGGTTAGGTATGTAATAGCAATAATTATAAAAATCATATATCATATGCTTCACTGGTTATGATTAGTCGAAGGCCCCGGTATCACTGCAAACAAATTAAAATCCATAATTGCTCAACCACCTGTGCCAGTGGAATCATCTAAATTAACATCTCATCTCATTGAAGGATCTAAGCAAAGAAAGGTAGTTGCAGCTACAGCACACACCAAAAGACATAAGGCCAAGCTACACCGAAAGTGAATGCGGCTGAATTCTCCTTCTTCATATGATATCATCATTCATCATAAACAATTGAAATATCAAAACACAATGCGGGTGAAACACAGCTCATGGTGTGCACAGAGCACTAAACTCAGTAGCTCTGGCAGCAAGCTATTCAGAGGACACAATCATTTGAAGTAAAAACTGGAATGATCCAAAATGTCTTTTATCTACCTCTCCCTTCTTGATTCTTATAAAGTGGGCTGGTGACAACAAGCAAGGATATTGGTAGAGAAATACCACGAGCAATCTACTTTACTAGCAGATGTACATAAATAAAAGTAAAGTACCCCGTCACGCTAAGTGACGTATAGGGAATATGGTGTTAGTGACCATAAGTTTTACAGACCTTCGGCACATGATTTTTGGGGTAATGTGGTCGGTATTACGCTGCTTTACATTCCCAGAAAAAAATATGGTACCCATTAAAGGCTGGGTTATCCCGGTTGAGAGATGTACATAAAAATTCAGAAAAATGAGCAGCACTTACCTCTATGATGGGTTTCATTCACCAGATTCTTAAAATCATGAAGTGTTCCAACGACATCATCAATGTCTTTGTGGTCGACAACGTGAGTGTCAGTGAGTGCATTTGGGCTCAGCTTATAAATGGGACTTAGGGAAATAGTGTCCACACCCAGGTTTTGTAGATAGTCCAGCTTGTCACGTATGCCTAGCCAGGAATGGAGGCAAAAAAAAACAAATAGTGGATAAATTAAATGGAGACCAACTTTAGTTTTATACTGCTGCGCACTAGATGGAGGATAAGTGGTTGATATTTGTAATTGCATCAATATGGCTTGACTATAACTATATTGTTATTTCTGTCATTCCAGGTTTTTTATTTTATTTCTTTTTCCTTCTTTATTCTCTGTTTGCCACACAAAATGTTATCATTTATGTTTCAATAAAATTAACTTTCATCCTTAGTCTGTAATCATGTTGAACAAGACATACAATTTATTCTCAAGAAAACAAAAAGCTGTTGGCAATAAAAGAAAGAAGCAAACAAACAAACAAACAACAAACAAACAAACAAACAAACAAACAAACAAACAAACAAACAAACAAACAAACAAACAAACAAACCATTAATATCTCCGATTCCATCACTATCATTGTCATAGAAGCTTCGGACATAAATTCTATAGATGACTGCCTTCTGCCACCATTCACGATCTTGAGCCTTTCGACAAGCCGGGTAGGTCAAGACAAGAGCAACAACGGTAATGAGTAGAGCCAGCCAGCCTGTGGAGTCATCAGTACCATATACATATAAGACAACTGTTCCATAGTAATGGTCACATGTAGACAAAATAGTCAAGCCCTTGAAGTATAGTACCAGGACACTGTAGCTGAATTGTCGTATGATTTCTAAAGTTTATTCTATTCGTTTTACACTAATTTAATTATATACATTTTGTGATAAACTATGTAGGAAACTACAAACAATTAGTAATTGTCAACTCTGAGGAATACATTTGAGCTTCTATTCATAAAGCAATAAATTGTTACTATTTCATCCTTGCAGGGACCTCTACGTAACTAAAAATAAATCCTCAGCGAGCACCACTATTTTACCCTTCTACATTTTTGATATTACAACAGTTTGACTCTAAGAAATTCTCTCTACCTACATTGTGTGTGTGTATGTGGGGGGTGGGTGGGCTCGGTGGCTGAGTGGTTAGTGTGCTCACTTCCTGATCAGAAAGGTCCAGGTTTGATCCCCAGAAGTGGCAGATTTTTTGTCTGGACCAACAAGGCTCCGAGGTTCACCCAGCCTCTACAAATGGGTAGTAGAGACTTTTCTGGGATAGTAAGGTTGCCTGGCGTGATACCGACCACATCACCTCAAAATTTGCTGAGGTCATAGAAAAATCTGGTCACTAACACCATATTCCCCATACGAATAGCAAGGCGTGGAGGGAACCTTTACTTTTACATGTCATTATGTTTATGGTCCTGTAGGAAAAGTGTACAATAAACAAAGGATCATGGAAAAGAAGGAATTCAGGAAGAGAACTGATGTAGGTCATATATCACTTCTAACATTTTTGTTTTGATAATGTCGCCTAGCTATTCTAGACCTTCATGTCATCTGACATTGTTGTCAAAATGTCCCCTCTTTCAAGAAGCTCGGAGACAAGGTAATAAATGAATAGTATTCTAGAGGGAAACTTCCGAGGCGATAGATCAGTGAATCATATCAGGGGAAGAGGTATGTTTACAGTACTCGGAAAATAAAATAACAAATATTCAACAACAGAAAAAATAAAGAACAATAGGCTGTGGCAAGGAGTATGTGTTCGATCCTGCTTCGGACCATCTATTGTTCTTTGTTTTTTTTTCTGTTGTTGATTATTTGTGATTTTTTCCCAAGTGTTGTATACATAGTTCTCCCCCTTAAATTATTCGCTTTCAAGAAGCTTCTATGACCCAGCTTCAACAATCTTCTATATTTTGCAAAAAACTTCTACTATGCTTTCTTTTATTTTTTTTGTGATGAAAGTTTCTAGTTGTAACCTCTTGCGGATACAGTCTGGTGATGTTACATGCCTAAACCATCCTTTTGTAGTTTCTCATTTGTGTAGCCTGCAACTCAAACTGTGCCTACAATGCAATTTATGATTTTGTAGCTTCTTGCCATGTTGA
This sequence comes from Megaustenia siamemsis, assembly GCA_032433765.1. Taxonomy (NCBI): domain Eukaryota; kingdom Metazoa; phylum Mollusca; class Gastropoda; order Stylommatophora; family Ariophantidae; genus Megaustenia; species Megaustenia siamemsis. Next base: position 2,946,575 of record JAVIAB010000105.1, read on the forward strand.
GTATTCTTTGTCATGCTATACCTTTATAACCATCTTTTAAAATGTTGCTTTGATTGTAAACAAGCCTGGTATTGAAAGTTTTAGAAATACCAAGATGTTACATAAACCTTGTTATGTCATTTATCTGTTTGGCAATACTGGAGCAAGTTACCAAATCAAACTGTTTTTGTACACAGACCTGAGAAGAGCAATGTGGTCCACACCCACCTCCCTGGAAGAGAAACTATATGGGGCAATCAAATCACTTAAACAGACAGCTGACTTCATAAGAGAGTCTGGAATCCTACTCTGATTGAGTCATGATCACAGAGAGAGAGAGAGAGAGAGAGAGAGAGAGAGAGAGAGAGAGGACCCGGTTTTACATTTTGTTATCAATCTCTGCTCGGATTGTCCCATTGGACTGACTATACATTTCCCAAGTGTTTGAAATGTACCTCTCATCTCCGTGACAGCTCACTAAAGTTGTCCATGTCCTGTGTGAGATGTCCAACTTGTCTATATCTTGTATCCACCTTCTCCTAGGTCTTCTTCTCTCATTTACCTTGGAACTATACCCTCTATTTGTCTGTTTTAGGTCATTGTGTCATTGTGCTGTGAGTACAGGTCATAAAAAAAACCTACTCCATGACATATATAACAGCCAGAACATATCTGAAGATCTAACAAAATCTGTCTTCCCAGGCATCGCAAAGAGGTCAGGCACCACTGATTGCAAAGACCATCGCATTATTTTCACTACCAAAATATTACTAAAAATCATCATGAGACATGTAAGAAATAAAATAAAACCAGGAATAATGTGAGTTCTGGAAGGAAAAGGCATCAATGATGCAATATACATTCTGAGAAAACAAGGCAGAAAGAGCTATAGAGGTAAAGAAAGATTTATACACTCACTTCATAGACTATACAATAGGATTAGACAAAGTAAAGCACACAGATATAGTTAATATGTTGAAGAAACTAAATATTGATGGCAAGGGTCTGAGAATCATTAAAAAAAACATGTATAGGCAACAAACATGGCCATTTCAATAAATAAAACAAGGAGTCAGGCAAAGCTGTTTTCTGTCGCCAGATTTGTTCTCACATTACAGCAAAAATAAGATCAAGAGTAGACAAAAAATGAATTCAATAAGCACAACATGAAAATCTGCTGTATACACATGACATCATACTATTAGGATAGATAGACAATTAACTACAAGAAATGATAGAAATAATACAACAAGAAAGCAACAAGAAAGGTCTTGGACTAAACAATAAGAAAACATAAGGAATGATCATATCAAATAAAAAAAAAAACAACCATTACCCTTAAGCAACATAAAAATAAACAGAACAAATTTGAAACAAGTGCAAAGTCTCAAATACATGGACACATTAATAACAGCAGATGGCAGATGCACCACAGAAATAAAATGCAGAATAGCCCAAGACAAAATAACAAATATCTTGCACTGTTAACAAGGCTATGCCAGTAGAAGTGGTAAAGATAGTTCACAAGTAGAGCCAGTTCTAACTTATAAAAGCAAATCATGGACAGTAGACAAGAAATGAAAAGATGATTAGAGGCCACAGATATGAGATATCTCAGACGAATGTTGAAAATTGCCTGGACAAACAAGGAAACTCCCAAAGAGACCAACACAAAATAGAACTTGTACTTTTCTTCAATCATTGTATTCTCAATATTCTTTTTTAACACTTGCATTTGAATGCACAGATGTGATTTTCAACAGATCTCTATATGTAGGCATATCTTTAACATGTCGTAAATCTTTAATATGTCACAAATCTTTAACATGTCACAAATCTTTAACATGTCACAAATCTTTAACATGTCACAAATCTTTAATATGTCGCAAATCTTTAATATGTCGCAAATCTTTAACATGTCACAAATCTTTAATATGTCACAAATCTTTAACATGTCACAAATCTTTAATATGTCGCAAATCTTTAACATGTCACAAATCTTTACATGTCACAAATCTTTAATATGTCACAAATCTTTAACATGTCACAAATCTTTAACATGTCACAAATCTTTAATATGTCACAAATCTTTAACATGTCACAAATCTTTAACATGTCACAAATCTTTAATATGTCGCAAATCTTTAACATGTCACAAATCTTTAATATGTCGCAAATCTTTAACATGTCACAAATCTTTAATATGTCGCAAATCTTAACATGTCACAAATCTTTAACATGTCACAAATCTTTAATATGTCACAAATCTTTAATATGTCACAAATCTTTAACATGTCACAAATCTTTAATATGTCACAAATCTTTAACATGTCACAAATCTTTAACATGTCACAAATCTTTAATATGTCACAAATCTTTAACATGTCACAAATCTTTAACATGTCACAAATCTTTAACATGTCACAAATCTTTAATATGTCACAAATCTCTAATATGTCACAAATCTTTAACATGTCACAAATCTTTAACATGTCACAAATCTTTAACATGTCACAAATCTTTAACATGTCACAAATCTCTAATATGTCACAAATCTCTAATATGTCACAAATCTTTAACATGTCACAAATTCTTTAATATCTTTAAATAAATCTTTAATAAACGTTTCATAAAGTAAACTGTAATCACAAGGAGTAAATGTATTCTGTTACGTAGACATGATCAACCAACCTGTTAGAACAATAGACATGCAAATGTAGCGCAGGTTTCTCCATAATGGTCTTGAGGAATAGCGGAGTAGTTCTTCTTTGCCCATACCTCTGTTCACAAACACAACAGCTAACCACATGTTAATTCATTTATTTAACTGCAGTGTGTTTACAAACACAACAGCTAACCACATTTTAATTCATTTATTTAACTGCAGTGTGTTTACAAACACAACAGCTAACCACATGTTAATTCATTTATTTAACTGCAGTGTGTTTACAAACACAACAGCTAACCACATGTTAACTCATTTATTTAACTGCAGTGTGTTCACAAACACAACAGCTAACCACATGTTAACTCATTTATTTAACTGCAGTGTGTTCACAAATATATAAAACGTGAGAGGTTCTACTCATAGATGTATTAATGGATACTTGAAACCACAACATCATATCTCATTATTTTAAACTATTTGTGATTATAAACTCTATACCCACAGAGACGACTGTGTATTTCTCAAGCAATACAGGACAGTTAGTCATCCTATTTTGTTCACAAGAAAAATCTAATTAATTATTAAAGTAAAGTACGAAATTTGAATCGGCGTCTTAGTACGCGAGTTTTCACCCATATGTGTTCAGTCACCTATTCAGAAGCGTTCTGAGACTTCTGGATATTGTCGCTTCAAGCATTGAAACTCATGATGTAAGGTGGCATTCTTCACCTTCCCAGAGTGCTACCCTGGCACCCATTTTTGCCAGCGACTGGGTCGATCGCGAAGGTATTTTTTTCCAACCACGAGTACAACTCACACTGCTTCCACCTGGCATCGAACACAGGTTGTCTGAACGTTGGTAACCCAGTCAGGTGGTTTTCTCAACTAGGGGACCGAGGCCCCCTTAATGAATGATTATTGCTGGTGAGTTAATCGTCAGTATTGGAGAGTTATTGAGTTATTTGCGGGTCATCATCATTGCACTCCGAACATGTCCATAGGTGCTCAGATCCCCTCCTCAGCAAGTCCCTCAGTGTCCAGCGACTGACGACTCCAGTTCTATGTTGGTTGATAAGTCTTCTTGCACGGCCACCAAGTTTATTGGAGAGTTAGAAAGCTTAAAGTTCTGGACGCAGGTGTTGACCAGGTCATAGTTTATTGGGAGAATGCAAGGAGAAATCAAATCTATGAGAATAATTGCCTGAGCAAAACACCCAAGGTGTTGGATGAACACAATTGTATAGATATATAAGAGTAGCCTATAAATGGGTGTTGTCAAGCCAAAGACGGCACGTGGCAGAGATTCTAGACTTGCTCGGTCCAACTCCAACAATCTTTGCTATGAAGTGTCAGACATTTGTGCAGGGCTTGCATTGTATCTCACCACACGTCTCTGCTCTAGGCCAGCCTCTCAACCTCGGTAAGGAAGCTGATGCCTGCTGCTATTTCATCTCACCTCAGCATTTAAAAAAAATATTTCTCTAGGTCGTCCTCTTTTACTTTTACCCTCTGGTTCTCATTTGAAGACCTGCTTTGAGGTTCACTTGTTGTCTCTTCTCAGCACATGACCAACATGTCCTCCTTCTGCTCTTGATGATATTTGTAGGATGCATTGCCATTTTTGTTTACTTCTACACTAGTCTTGAATTTATTCCACATTATATAAGGTATTTTTTTAGATGTTTATTCCAAATGCATCTAGTTTATTTTCTACTTCTTTATTTGTTTTCCATATCTTTCATGCATAATAGGTTACAGTGGTTAATACATTTGATAATTTCCAGGAATAGCCCCCGCCATAGAATATATAAAGAAACAACAGATAAAATGGTTTGGCCACGTGACAAGGCAGAAAGATCAAAACTCAACACAACGAGCCTTGAACAAACGTTTTGAGAACACCAGACCCAACGATCGACCATGAAAAAGATAGATCGATGGAATATTAGAAGCACTAGGAAACATAACAGCAGCAGAGGTGAACAGAAGAGTAAAAGACCGCAAATTATATCTCCCCTCGATGCTGAAAGGTAGATGAGGAAGGAAAGAAGAAGAATTTTAATGTCCACATTTAATCAAGGTTTCTGAAAGTCATTGTTGTCTTTCTTCTCTGGATTTTAATTTCTGTCTTTATGTCTACTTCATGGTCTATGAAACTTTATGTCTACTTCATGGTCTATGAAACTTTATGTCTACTTCATGGTCTATGAAACTTTATGTCTACTTCATGGTCTATGAAACTTTATGTCTACTTCATGGTCTATGAACCTTTATGTCTACTTCATGGTCTATGAAACTTTATGTCTACTTCATGGTCTATGAAACTTTATGTCTACTTCATGGTCTATGAAACTTTATGTCTACTTAATGGTCTATAAAACTTTATGTCTACTTCATGGTCTATGAAACTTTATGTCTACTTCATGGTCTATGAAACTTTATGTCTACTTCATGGTCTATGAAACTTTATGTCTACTTCATGGTCTATGAAACTTTATGTCTACTTCATGGTCTATGAAACTTTATGTCTACTTCATGGTCTATAAAACTTTATGTCTACTTCATGGTCTATGAAACTTTATGTCTACTTCATGGTCTATGAAACTTTATGTCTACTTCATGGTCTATGAAACTTTATGTCTACTTCATGGTCTATGAAACTTTATGTCTACTTCATGGTCTATGAACCTTTATGTCTACTTCATGGTCTATGAAACTTTATGTCTACTTCATGGTCTATGAAACTTTATGTCTACTTCATGGTCTATGAAACTTTATGTCTACTTCATGGTCTATAAAACTTTATGTCTACTTCATGGTCTATGAAACTTTATGTCTACTTCATGGTCTATGAAACTTTATGTCTACTTCATGGTCTATGAAACTTTATGTCTACTTCATGGTCTATGAAACTTTATGTCTACTTCATGGTCTATGAAACTTTATGTCTACTTCATGGTCTATGAAACTTTATGTCTACTTCATGGTCTATGAAATTTATGTCTACTTCATGGTCTATGAAACTTTATGTCTACTTCATGGTCTATGAAACTTTATGTCTACTTCATGGTCTATGAACCTTTATGTCTACTTCATGGTCTATAAAACTTTATGTCTACTTCATGGTCTATGAAACTTTATGTCTACTTCAAGGTCTATGAAACTTTATGTCTACTTCATGGTCTATGAAACTTTATGCCTACTTCATGGTCTATGAAACTTTCAACATATAAAAGTGATCTGCTGCTGAAGCTGCCTTTTCCTTCCTTGTAATGTTTATCTTCTGGACAAATTTTACTTCTCATTCATTTATTTACAAATATCCAGTTGAGGACTGCCATCAGATTTATTATAGAGCATGGACAGCTGAGGTAATGTGCTAGTTCCCCCCCCCCCCCACACACCCCCCCCCAACCCCTAACTGGTTAATTGTATTTTAGTAGGGGAGTTTTTATTTCTGCACTCCTTTGTCAAGAACATATCAAAGTTTGTGAGGGAAATTCTGAGAATGTTTTAGCCAAACAAAACAAGAAAGAAATAGTTGCTGGAATAGTGAAGCAAAGAAGAGATGCACATAGTGCAGGTTGTTGGATGTGCCGAGAAAAGATTCAGGTCACCAGATTTGCTTTGCTTTGACCCCTTGAGGGGAAGGCAACTGAGAGAATGATCAAAGACAGCCTGGCAGAGGACAGGACAGTAGAAACAGAAGAGTAGTATGGACCAGACATGGAGAACCCAACAAAGGATGGCCACAGACCACATTAAATGGAACCAATTTTTTGCCCAAAAAAATATCAGAAGATGTACAGAAGATTGTACTGTAGATTGTACAGAAGATTGTACTGTAGATTGTACTGTAGATTGTACTGTAGATTGTACAGAAGATTGTACTGTAGATTGTACTGTAGATTGTACAGAAGATTGTACTGTAGATTGTACTGTAGATTGTACAGAAGATTGTACTGTAGATTGTACAGAAGATTGTACTGTAGATTGTACAGAAGATTGTACTGTAGATTGTACTGTAGATTGTACAGAAGATTGTACTGTAGATTGTACTGTAGATTGTACAGAAGATTGTACTGTAGATTGTACAGAAGATTGTACTGTAGATTGTACAGAAGATTGTACTGTAGATTGTACTGTAGATTGTACTGTAGATTGTACAGAAGATTGTACTGTAGATTGTACTGTAGATTGTACAGAAGATTGTACTGTAGATTGTACTGTAGATTGTACAGAAGATTGTACTGTAGATTGTACAGAAGATTGTACTGTAGATTGTACAGAAGATTGTACTGTAGATTGTACTGTAGATTGTACAGAAGATTGTACTGTAGATTGTACTGTAGATTGTACAGAAGATTGTACTGTAGATTGTACAGAAGATTGTACTGTAGATTGTACTGTAGATTGTACAGAAGATTGTACTGTAGATTGTACTGTAGATTGTACAGAAGATTGTACTGTAGATTGTACTGTAGATTGTACAGAAGATTGTACTGTAGATTGTACTGTAGATTGTACAGAAGATTGTACTGTAGATTGTACAGAAGATTGTACTGTAGATTGTACAGAAGATTGTACTGTAGATTGTACAGAAGATTGTACTGTAGATTGTACAGAAGATTGTACTGTAGATTGTACAGAAGATTGTACTGTAGATTGTACAGAAGATTGTACTGTAGATTGTACAGAAGATTGTACTGTAGATTGTATTGTAGATTGTACAGAAGATTGTACTGTAGATTGTACAGAAGATTGTACTGTAGATTGTACAGAAGATTGTACTGTAGATTGTACAGAAGATTGTACTGTAGATTGTACAGAAGATTGTACTGTAGATTGTACAGAAGATTGTACTGTAGATTGTACTGTAGAGTGCCTGTTTTACCTCTAGAGTTATTTCCTTGTGGGACATTAGTAGTGGTTAGTTGTCCAATGATTTGACAAGCGTTGTTGTAAAAAAAAGTAAAGTACCCCCCTCACGCCAAGTGGCGTATAGGGAATATGGTGTTAGTGACCATAAATTTTACAGACTTTCGGTACATGATTTTTGGGATAATGAGGTCAGTATTAAGCGTTGTTGTATCTTGAGTCTATTTCTGCTGTTTGTGAATTGTCACTTGTCACTAGACTTCCTAGGTGTTTGCATTTGTCTACTTGTTTTAGTTGCCTGCCTACAGTGACATGTGACAGTACCTGGTTATTTTAAATGAAATGTATGGATATGTTGCTAGTCTTGAACTGATTGCTGCCTTTTTTTAGAATTATCAGAGTGAATGTCTGTTGGTGAATGAGAACATGTAAGAAAGATCTCACTTGCTTTCTTTACTGAATTTTCATGTTATAGTCTCGCTTATAATTTTCATGTTATAGTCTCACCTATAATTTTCATGTTATAGTCTCGCCTATAATTTTCATGTTATAGTCTCGCCTATAATTTTCATGTTATAGTCTCGCCTATAATTTTCATGTTATAGTCTCACCTATAATTTTCATGTTATAGTCTCGCCTATAATTTTCATGTTATAGTCTCGCCTATAATTTTCATGTTATAGTCTCACCTATAATTTTCATGTTATAGTCTCACCTATAATTTTCATGTTATAGTCTCACCTATAATTTTCATGTTATAGTCTCGCCTATAATTTTCATGTTATAGTCTCACCTATAATTTTCATGTTATAGTCTCACCTATAATTTTCATGTTATAGTCTCGCCTATAATTTTCATGTTATAGTCTCACCTATAATTTTCATGTTATAGTCTCACCTATAATTTTCATGTTATAGTCTCACCTATAATTTTCATGTTATAGTCTCGCCTATAATTTTCATGTTATAGTCTCACCTATAATTTTCATGTTATAGTCTCGCCTATAATTTTCATGTTATAGTCTCGCCTATAATTTTCATGTTATAGTCTCGCCTATAATTTTCATGTTATAGTCTCACCTATATGGCTCACTGGATATTGATTGTAGCCTTTCTCTGCTCTCTGGCTTGTGTGGTAACGAGAAGTCCACAGAGTTTGAGTCTCTCTTTGTTGGTGCTAGTTCCTTGTCCCCATTTGCTAAGTTGCTGTTGCTGAGGGCAAGGGTAACAACACTACTTTTCTTGCTCAAGTCATCTGGGGTGAAGGCCTCATTCTGGTACACATTTTCTTCTATTGGTAAAGACTTGACAGAGATGATAGAAACACCGCCTGACTCCATTCCAACAACTTGAAACCTAAATCAACGAAAGATCAGTTTTAATCACAATCTAAAATAAACAGTGAAAAATAAACACCAGGGTTAAAACTAAGAATAGCAAAATGTTATGTCTTCTCAATATTCCTTTATGTTGCAGAAACATGGATACTAGACAAGAAACAGAACAGAAAATTGAAGTCTTTGAAATGTGGATATATAGAATAGGTAGAATTGGATGGAAAGAAAAGAACTAAAAAAAAACTATCTCTACGACACATAGTACCATTGCTGGTGTATGTCGCGGGGAGGGGGGGGGGGCGATAGAACCAGAGGCCGCTTAGTCAAGCAGTCGCCACGACGTATGAGACTCAGGATTTTTATTTAACCGTCGATAGATCGCGCTTTTCAGCCAGCGGAACAGTGGTTTTTTATCCGCACGGCCACGCGCACCTCCTAAAAAGAAAAGAAAACAAACAATAAAGTCTTAAAACAACTAAAAATGAAAAGAAAACTACTAAATACAATTTAAACAAGACAAATGAGATTTTTGGGACATGTTAAAAGACATAGCAGCCTACTAAAAGTAATTTTGGAGGGGAAAATACAAGGTAAAAGAGGCAGACCAAGACTGACATGTACGAGTATCATTAAAAGATGGACAAGTCAACCTATGATAACCTGCACTATCAAAGCAAGAGACAGAGTGGAATGGCGATCCATAGTAGCTAAAATTCGATGCGGAGACGGCACCCATTTGTGATGATTTGAGGAATATATAGGACAAAAGGAGTGTAAGTTAATGATGTGACTTTGGATGAAACAAATGGAAAGAACCGTTAGAATAATGGCAGGTCTAGACGTGATCAACTGGCTCCCAGTAAAATCAGGACAACGACACAGATGGCGCCACCGGCTGGGGGCTTGTGGGATAGATTCGACCACCACGCAACCTTTATCCGCCTGCGATTTCTTTTAAAATGAGAATATAGTGCGGAGCCTGAGTGAAACGAAAATAGAATGAAAGATGAAGCTACTAATGCCAGGCAGGTAGCCTACGGTCCTTGAGATCCAAGGTGTAGCAGACGATTGCCAGGGTCAAGGGCTGGACAAATATTGCGTCTCCAGCTAGTCAACAATTAGCACACCCGGAGTTCATTCTACCAATCCAGTGTAGAACCTCTTAACCTGCAAGCACATGTCTTGTATTTTAAGAAGATACTCATGCAATTTAAGTAAAATGCATTTAAAGATCATCATCATGTGCCAGACTGGATGACGTAGTCAATAGACGATCATGTCCTTCCACAATTCTCTGTCCTCAGTACATGGTATAATCAGTTCTGTTGTTGACTGTTGACCATGCCACGACACCAAGCTATCTTCTCTCTTTATCGTCCGCGATATCTCTTTCCCTGTATTATGTTAGTTGCAACCAGGTATTCACACTTTCCTCTTTTCATATAATGCTAGAAAAAAAAAAGTCGATTGCTTCTTTCTGATGTTTTATGAGCTCTCTGTACTGGCCTTTTTGGGAATGTCCACTTTTAATGATAGACTAACATTTATTGTCAGGTTAACAAACGGTCTCAATGACAATATGATCTAAGTAATTAAATCTACATAGAAGTCGTTCTCAATAGACATTTTCTAGAAACAATTTTTGTCAGAAGTAATTCATAAAATAGTTCTCACATCTAGAAAATTAGAAAATAGTTCTCACTTCTAGAAATTTATAAAATAGTTCTTACTTCTAGAAATTTAGAAAATAGTTCTCACTTCTAGAAATTTAGAAAATAGTTCTCACTTCTAGAAATTTAGAAAATAGTTCTCACATCTAGAAATTTAGAAAATAGTTCTCACTTCTAGAAATTTAGAAAATAGTTCTCACTTCTAGAAATTTAGAAAATAGTTCTCACTTCTAGAAATTTAGAAAATAGTTCTCACATCTAGAAATTTAGAAAATAGTTCTCACTTCTAGAAATTTAGAAAATAGTTCTCACTTCTAGAAATTGGGTGTCCGGTTAGCGCAATCGATAGGCGGTTGGCTTACCACGGCAACAGCCGGGGTTCGTAATCCTGGCGAGGACACCTGGGTTTTACTAATTCCCTAAAAATTAGTAGGAGCCGCGATAGCTCAGTGGTTAGTGAACTGGACTACTACGGACAAGGGGTAGGGTTCGATCCCAACCGACGGCTCCGGGTTCACCCAGCCTTAAATGGGTACCGGATTTTTTCTGGGAAAGTAAAAGCAGCACGGGCGTAATACCGACCACATTACCCCAAAAATCATGTGCTGAAGGTCTGTAAAATATAGGGTCACTAACACCATATTTCCCTATACGCCACTTGGCGTGACGGGGGGTACTTTACTTTACTTACTTTACTTCTAGAAATTTAGAAAATAGTTCTCACTTCTAGAAATTTAGAAAATAGTTCTCACTTCTAGAAATTTAGAAAATAGTTCTCACTTCTAGAAATTTAGAAAATAGTTCTCACTTCTAGAAATTTAGAAAATAGTTCTCACTTCTAGAAATTTAGAAAATAGTTCTCACTTCTAGAAATTTAGAAAATAGTTCTCACATCTAGAAATTTAGAAAATAGTTCTCACATCTAGAAATTAGAAAATAGTTCTCACTTCTAGAAATTTAGAAAATAGTTCTCACATCTAGAAATTTAGAAAATAGTTCTCACTTCTAGAAATTTAGAAAATAGTTCTCACTTCTAGAAATTTAGAAAATAGTTCTCACTTCTAGAAATTTAGAAAATAGTTCTCACTTCTAGAAATAAAAAAACAATAGTTCTCACATCTAGAAATTTAGAAAATAGTTCTCACTTCTAGAAATTTAGAAAATAGTTCTCACTTCTAGAAATTTAGAAAATAGTTCTCACTTCTAGAAATTTAGAAAATAGTTCTCACTTCTAGAAATTTAGAAAATAGTTCTCACTTCTAGAAATTTAGAAAATAGTTCTCACTTCTAGAAATTTAGAAAATAGTTCTCACATCTAGAAATTTAGAAAATAGTTCTCACTTCTAGAAATTTAGAAAATAGTTCTCACTTCTAGAAATTTAGAAAATAGTTCTCACTTCTAGAAATTTAGAAAATAGTTCTCACATCTAGAAATTTAGAAATAGTTCTCACTTCTAGCAATTTAGAAAATAGTTCTCACTTCTAGCAGTTTAGTAAATAGTTCTCACTTCTAGCAATTTAGAAAATAGTTCTCACTTCTAGCAGTTTGGTAAATAGTTCTCACTTCTAGAAATTTAAAAAATAGTTCTCACTTCTAGCAATTTAGAAAATAGTTCTCACTTCTAGCAATTTAGAAAATAGTTCTCACTTCTAGAAATTAAAAAAAAATAGTTCTCACTTCTAGAAATAAAAAAAAATAGTTCTCACTTCTAGCAATTTAAAAAAAATAGTTCTCACTTCTAGCAATTTAGAAAATAGTTCTCACTTCTAGCAATTTAGAAAATAGTTCTCACTTCTAGAAATTAAAAAAAAATAGTCCTCACTTCTGGCAATTTAGAAAATAGTTCTCACTTCTAGCAATTTAGAAAATAGTTCTCACTTCTAGCAACTTAGTTAATAGTTCTCACTTCTAGCAAGTTAGAAAATAGTTCTCACTTCTAGCAATTTAGAAAATAGTTCTCACTTCTAGCAATTTAGAAAATAGTTCTCACTTCTAGAAATAAAAAAAAATAGTTCTCACTTCTAGCAATTTAGAAAATAGTTCTCACTTCTAGCAATTTAGAAAATAGTTCTCACTTCTAGCAATTTAGAAAATAGTTCTCACTTCTACCAATTTAGAAAATAGTTCTCACTTCTAGCAATTTAGAAACTAGTTCTAACTTCTACCAATTTAGAAAATAGTTCTCACTTCTAGCAATTTAGAAAATAGTTCTCACTTCTACCAATTTAGTTAATAGTTCTGACTTCTAGCAATTTAGTAAATAGTTCTCACTTCTAGCAATTTAGAAAATAGTTCTCACTTCTAGCAATTTAGAAAATAGTTCTCACTTCTACCAATTTAGTAAATAGTTCTCATTTCTAGCAATTTAGAAAATAGTTCTCACTTCTACTAATTTAGTAAATAGTTCTTCTATCTATCTATCTATTGTCCTTTCGAGCCGAACACGGCACATAGGTCAGAACCACAATCTCAAAAACAGAAAACTTGCGTGCCAAAATGGCACATATTGCAGACATCACTGCTCTAAAATATATGGCGTTGTTTCCATAACAATACTTTTTACAATGACAGCTTGTCAAGCCTTCGATCAACCTTCTTAGTCGCCTCTTACGACATAATAGTTCTTACTTATAGAAATTTAGAAAATAGTTCTTACTTCTAGCAATTTAGAAAATAGTTCTCACTTCTAAAAATTTAAACAAAAATAGTTCTCACTTCTGGCAATTTAGAAAATAGTTCTCACTTCTAGCAATTTAGAAAATAGTTCTCACTTCTAGCAATTTAGCAAATAGTTCTCACTTCTTTTTCTCACTTCTAGCAATTTAAAAAAATAGTTCTCACTTCTAGCAATTTAAAAAAAGTTCTCACTCCTAGCAATTTAGAAAATAGTTCTCACTTCTAGCAATTAAGAAAATAGTTCTCACTTCTAGCAATTAAAAAAAATAGTTCTCACTTCTAGCAATTTAAAAAAATAGTTCTCACTCCTAGCAATTTAGAAAATAGTTTTCACTCCTAGCAATTTAGAAAATAGTTCTCACTTCTAGCAATTTAGAAAATAGTTCTCACTTCTAGCAATTTAGTAAATAGTTCTCACTTCTACCAATTTAGAAAATAGTTCTCACTTCCATCAATTTAGAAAATAGTTCTCCCTTCTAAAAATTTAAACAAAAATAGTTCTCACTTCTAGCAATTTAAAAAAGATAGTTCTCACTTCTAGCAATTTAAAAAAAGATAGTTCTCACTTCTAGCAATTTAAAAAAGATAGTTCTCACTTCTAGCAATTTAAAAAAAGATAGTTCTCACTTCTAGCAATTTAGTAAATAGTTCTCACTTCTAGCAATTTAGTAAACAGTTCTCACTTCAAGCAATTTAGAAAATAGTTGTCATTTCTAGCAATTTAGAAAATAGCTCTCACTTCTACCAATTTAGAAAATAGTTCTCACTTCTAAAAAGTAAAGTACCCCCGTCACGCCAAGTGGCGTATAGGGAAATATGGTGTTAGTGACCCTATATTTTACTGACCTTCAGCACATGATTTTTGGGTAATGTGGTCAGTATTACGCCCGTGCTGCTTTACTTTCCTAGAAAAAAATCCGGTACCCATTTAAGGCTGGGTGAACCCGGAAGCCGTCGGTTGGGATCGAACCCTACCCCTTGTCCGTGGTAGTCCAGTTCACTAACCACTGAGCTATCGCGACTCCCTTTCTCATTTCTAGCAATTTAAAAAATAGTTCTCACATACCAATTGAGAAAATAGTTCTCACTTCCACCAATTTAGAAAATAGTTCTCACTTCTACCAATTTAGAAAATAGTTCTCACTTCCACCAATTTAGAAAATAGTTCTCACTTCTACCAATTTAGAAAATAGTTCTCACTTCTACCAATTTAGAAAATAGTTCTCACTTCTACCAATTTAGAAAATAGTTCTCACTTCTACCAATTTAGAAAATAGTTCTCACTTCTACCAATTTAGAAAATAGTTCTCACTTCTACCAATTTAGAAAATAGTTCTCACTTCTACCAATTTAGAAAATAGTTCTCACTTCTACCAATTTAGAAAATAGTTCTCACTTCCACCAATTTAGAAAATAGTTCTCACTTCTACCAATTTAGAAAATAGTTCTCACTTCCACCAATTTAGAAAATAGTTCTCACTTCTACCAATTTAGAAAATAGTTCACACTTCCACCAATTTAGAAAATAGTTCTCACTTCCATCAATTTAGAAAATAGTTCTCACTTCTACCAATTTAGAAAATAGTTCTCACTTCCACCAATTTAGAAAATAGTTCTCACTTCTACCAATTTAGAAAATAGTTCTCACTTCTACCAATTTAGAAAATAGTTCTCACTTCCATCAATTTAGAAAATAGTTCTCACTTCCATCAATTTAGAAAATAGTTCTCACTTCCACCAATTTAGAAAATAATTCGGTTAGAAGTCGGCTAGTCGGGTAAAGAAGAGAAAAGGATCAACACTTGAATTGAAATGACATTTCTTCTTTTAATTATTTTCAATGTGCATGGTGGATTATGAGAATTCTTGCTGTGGGTAATAACCAAATACAAATAGGAGAAATACCTGTATTAGACGTACAATCATACATATATCTGGGCAGTAATATAGAAAAAGAGGGAGGAACAGAAAATAATACAAAAATAAGGATATCAAAAGCGAGTGGATCCTGCACTGCGCTAGGAAACATATGGAAATCCAATGAAATTGTGTTATACAAACATAAAAAGGTTATCTCCAGTGTTAAGTCAGTCCTATTATACGGCTGTGAAACATGGAGATCAATGATAATAACAATCTTAAAGATACAGACCTTCATTAATGGATGCTGGCGCAGAATAGAAGGATGGAGATGGTAGGACACGATCACTGACATGGTATTATGGAAATGTATCAGTCAAATTGGAGGTCATAATATAAATAATCTAAGGTATGCTGACGATACAGTCTTAATCGCTAAGAGTGAAAATGAGTTACAAGAAATGTTGGACATTATTGTGAAAGAATGCAAAAATAAAGGACTCAGCCTTAATAGCAAAAAGACAGAAGTAATGGTAACAACAAAGAGAAAAACCACCACCTCAGTGCAAAATAAAGACAAGTGGAACAATATTAAAACAGGTAAATGAATTTAAATATTTGGGAACTTTGTTAACCTCAGATGGAAGATGTACAAAATAGGTGAGATGCAGAATGGCTCAGGCAAAAGCAGCTTTCCAAAAAATGAGGAAGATACTATACAATGTTGACAAAAGAAGCAAGAAAAAGAGTCCTTAAATGTTATGTAGAGCCAGTTTCTCTCTCTCTCTCTCTCTCTCTCTCTCTCTCTCTCTCATTCTCTCTCTCTCTCTCTCTCTCTGCGATCAGGACTCAATCAGAGTAGGACTCCAGACTCTCGTACGAAGACAGCTATCTGTTTAAGCCTGTTAGATCCACTCCGATTGAATACCTGTTAAAACGTTGCACTGTGTTCTGCGCCAGTGGCCCAGTGCATCCGATTTCAGCCAGCATTTTCTTCAGGTTTGCTTTCCTTAGCCTTTGATTGTCCCCAATCTTCCTGCAAGGCAGCATGTTATCTTTTCTGTAGGGGGGATTCTGCCCTTAGATGGTCGGCCTTCCCAGGTTTACGAGCACCATCTGCCCGAGTCACTAGAGGTGACTAACACAGACATACGACATGTAATATGAGGAAACTGCAACAAGCAACACTTTTCATGCATAGCCTTCAATTGTTCCCGCCGCCTATCCCCATGTACCGGTAAGTCACGTCCTCTTGAAAATGATGATCATCGTAGCACGTGATGATATTAGGCCATCGTTGTTGACTCCAATTCCGAACATATAGACACACAGTCAGTCGTCAAATTATCCCCGTCGCACATCAAACAGCAGACCGTAAGATTTGCGCACGGCCGGTTTAGGGAACCAATACGATGACGTAGCACACAATGTCGCCAAACTCATAATCTCGATATCTTTAGACTTATGTCTGATTACTCAAGTGTAAGCAGCCTACGACGAACAAAACACGAAGCAACTTCCCAAAGAGACAAAACTGCGACTGACGAAGTAGTTTACATTAATGTGTAACATGGAAATAACTTGCGTCAAAGAATCCCAATAACGGTCATGAACAGCACCAATGTGACGTAAATGTGAGCCAGTCTTAACATATGGATGTGAATCATGGACAATAGGACAACAGACAATAAAATCACTGGAGTCTGTAGAAATGTGGTTTTACAGAAGAATGTTGTGAATACCATGGACAGCTAAGAAGAATAATGAAAATGTTCTGAAAGAGGCCAGAGCAAAAAGAGAGCTAATTTCCAATATTAGGAAGAAACAATCATCATTTTTTGGCCATGTAATGAGAAGGGAACAGCTGGAATATATTGTAACAACTGGGAAAATTGAGGGACGAAGAGATAGAGGGAAGCACAGAGAAAAGATACCAGACAGATTAAGAGAATGGCTTGGCAGAAGGTCAACAACAGAAATGATAAATAACTGTCGAGATCGAAAGATGTGGAAAGACATGATCACCTACACCAGCAGGCCAGGTACTTGATGATGACCAGTCAAATACCAGTGGATGCAACGAAAACGATGAGCTGGATAGGACACACACTGCGGAAGCCAACTGAGAGCATTACACGACAGGCCCTCTTTTTGGATTCTCAAGGGAAAAAACAAAGAGGAAGACTAAAATATTCTTGGAGAAGACAGATGGAAACCGATGAAGAAGACATAGAACAATCTTAAAAGAATGGCAAGAAACAGAACGGCTTGGAAAGTGTTTGTTGAAAACCTTTGGTCCATAGGGAGCTGAAAGTGTTTGTTGAAGACCTATGCACCATAGGGAGCTGAAAGTGTTTGTTGAAGACCTATGTTCCACACAGTCTGCGTCAAACCAGACTGGCTAACAAGAGAAGCTAGGATCGCCGTGTTCCCTGTTGTGGTGGCTGTTACTGATATAGAGGACCCAGTATTGCAGTCAGTACCTCTGGGCTTGACTAGTAGTTTCCCAGCATAGCCTGGGACAGACGAAATCCAACCTCTCCAGTAAGAGCTGGGAATGTCAAGAAAGCCATTACGACCCGCCACATCTTATGAGTCAAAGGGCAACATGCTCGAATCAACTCGTGGCAATCCGTCAACAGGGATCTGGAAGTGTTTGTTGAAGACCTATGCTCCCCAGGGAGCTGAAAGTGTTTGTTGAAGACCTATGCTCCCTAGGGAGCTGAAAGTGTTTGTTGAAGACCTATGCTCTAGAGGAAGCTGAAAGTGTTTGTTGAAGACCAATGCTCCCTAGGGAGCTGAAAGTGTTTGTTGAAGACCTATGCTCCCTAGGGAGCTGAAAGTGTTTGTTGAAGACCTATGCTCCCTAGGGAGCTGAAAGTGTTTGTTGAAGACCTATGCTCCACAGGGAGCTGAAAGGAAGAAGAAGAAAAATGCGCATTGTGGATTATTTGGTAAAAGTACAATGAAACCGCTAATAATTGTAATAATAAACTACAAGGCAACTACAAGACAACGATGTCACATTACCCCAAAAATCATGTGCCGAAGGTCTGTCAAATGTATGGTCACTAACACCATATTCCTTTTACGACACTTGGCGTGACGGGGGTACTTTACTTTTTTTTAAGACAACGATGAAATATTCAAGTTCATGAACATTGATGGTAGATGATCATCATCATCAAGTGCCGGGCCTGCTGGCGTAGGTGATCATGTCTATCCACAACTTTCAATCTCGGCAGCTATTTATCACTTCTGTTGTTGACCTTCTGCCAAGCCATTCTCTTAAGCTGTCTGTTATTTTTTCTCTTTGCTTCCCTCTATCTCTTCGTCCCTCAATTTTCCCAGTTGTTACAATATATTCCAGTTGTTCTCTTTTCATTACATGGCCAAAAAATGATGATTGTTTCTTCCTATTATTGGAAAATAGCTGTCTTTTTGCTTTGGCCTCTTTCAGAACGTTTTCATTACTCTTCTTAGCTGTCCATGGTATTCTCAACATTCTTCTATAAAACCACATTTCCACAGACTCCTGTGATTTTCTTGTTTGTTGTCCTATTGTCCATGATTCACATCCATATGTTAAGACTGGCTCTACATAACATTTAAAAACACTTTTTCTTGTTTCTATTATCAGAAATGGATTGCATAGTATCTTCCTCATTTTTTGGAAAGCTGCTTTGGCCTGAGCCATTCTGCATCTCACCTCTTTTGTATATATTCCGTCTGAGGTTAACAAAGTTCCCAAATATTTAAATTCATTTACCTGTTTTAATATTGTTCCACTTGTCTTTATTTTGCACTGAGGTGATGTCTTTTTCTTTGTTGTTACCATTACTTCTGTCTTTTTGCTATGAAGGCTGAATCCTTTATTTTTGCTTTCTTTCACTATAATGTCCAACATTTCTTGTAACTCTTAGCGATTAAGACTGTATCATCAGCATACCTTAGATTATTTATATTATGACCTCCGATTGTTATTTGTGTTGTTAAAACGCCCTGTTTTATTTGTTGAAACCTTCCCAATTGGTTTCCAGTTCTTATGAACGCTAACTAGAAAACTAGACGTATTTAACCAACCATCTACATTAATAGATAGATAGAATCGCCATTTGTTATCTGCCGAAAGAACGCCTATGGAATTTCCTGGCGTGCGCCGAGACTCACTTTCTCGAAACTATTACTGAACACATCTTGTCCGACACTCTCTAGAAACCATTACTGCACACATCTTGTCCGACACTCTCTAGAAACTATTACTGCACACATCTTATCCGACACTCTCTAGAAACCATTACTGCACACATCTTATCCGACACTCTCTAGAAACCATTACTGCACACATCTTATCCGACACTCTCTAGAAACCATTACTGCACACATCTTATCCGACACTCTCTAGAAACTATTACTGCACACATCTTATCCGACACTCTCTAGAAACTTACTGCACACATCTTATCCGACACTCTCTAGAAACCATTACTGCACACATCTTATCCGACACTCTCTAGAAACCATTACTGCACACATCTTATCCGACACTCTCTAGAAACCATATTACTGCACACATCTTATCCGACACTCTCTAGAAACTATTACTGCACACATCTTGACACTCTCTAGACACTCTCTAGAACCATTACTGCACACATCTTGTCCGACACTCTTGCGCCAGATTGTTCTTCTGCTCAACGTTTCTGACGTCACACAAGTTGGGTGTCTGTATACTATGATTGTGGTGATATTAACAGTAGTTTCACGAAGTGCTACGTTTTTTAAAAACAAATCTGATTTATAATTCGACAAATGTCATTTATGCAACAACGATATACACGACCCAGCACTTGATGCCATTCTAACGATTACATCACTCGCAATTTCAAGTCAGAATTATGTTCTGCCCAAACCAATAAAATAGTTCCGGAACTAAGGAGTTAACTATTTTTTCCTCATTAGAAATAACAGTAGACATACAAATGAAAAGACGATTAGAGGCCACAGAAATGGGATTTCTCAGAAGAATGTTCAGAGTTCCATGGACGGCTAAAAAGACCAATGAGGAGATTCTCACAAAGGCCAACACAAAAATGAAGATCCTAAAAAACATCAGAAAGAAACAATCAATATTTTTTTGGGCACATCATGAGAAGAGGAAAGTTGGAATACTTGGATACAACTGACAAAATACAAGGAAAGAGAGATCGCGGACGACAAAGAGAGAAAATACTGGATAGCTTGGTGTCATGGCATGGGAAACAGTCAACAACAGAACTGATACGATGCACTGTGGATAGATTGTGGAAGGACGTCATCGCCTACGCCAACCGTATGGCGCATGATGATGATGATGATAAGTATAGTGGTCATAAGAATAATCTGTAGCAAGAGTGTTTCTGTAGCAAGAGTGTTTCTGTAGCAAAAGTGTTTCTGTAGCAAGTGTTTCTGTAGCAAGAGTGTTTCTGTAACAAGAGTGTTTCTGTAGCAAGAGTGTTTCTGTAGCAAGAGTGTTTCTGTAGCAAAAGTGTTTCTGTAACAAGAGTGTTTCTGTAGCAAGAGTGTTTCTGTAACAAGAGTGTTTCTATCCAAAATCATCTCAAAGCAGGCCCTCAGACGCGAACCAGAGGGTAAAAGAAAAAGAGGCCAACCTAGAGAAACAATAAAAATAGCATTGAGGCGAGAACAGCAGGCTTCAGTTCCAGATAGATAGACAGACAGACAGGCAGGCAGACAGGCAGGCAGACAGACACAGGCAGGCAGGCAGGCAGGCAGGCAGACAGACAGGCAGGCAGGCAGACACAGGCAAGCAGACAGGCAGGCAGACAGACAAGCAGGCAGGCAGACAGACAGGCAGGCAGACAGGCAGGCAGGCAGACACAGGCAGGCAGGCAGACAGACAGGCAGACAGACAGACAGGCCGGCAAGCAGGCAGACACAGGCAGGCAGATAGATAGATAGATAGACAGACAGACAGACAGACAGACAGACAGATTAGATAGATAGATAGATAGATAGATAGATAGATAGATAGATAGATAGATAGATAGATAGATAGATAGATAGATAGATAGATAGATAGATAGATAGATAGATAGATAGATAGATAGATAGATAGATAGATAGATAGATAGATAGATAGATAGATAGATAGATAGATAGATAGATAGATAGATAGATAGATAGCGGCTATGTTGTTAACGAACTGTGCTACTACTTTATCTGACGGACTTACCCACAGTTACAATCAACAAACTAAACACAACAGTAACACAATAAAACACTAGCACAACTGACATTGCTTATCCGCCTTACCTGTGTGGACAGTCTGTTGGGTCGCACCTGAGATAAGAGTGTACCAGGTAAGCGTGCTCGTGTCTCGGCGTTATGTGCTAGCCGCGTGTGTTTTTCTTCTGCCAAATTGCGACAGCCACAAGCAGGGATTCAAAACCTGTTAAACACTGAACGCCATCTAGTCACGGATGTTGTTACAAAAGATTATCTATTGACCTTTCGAGCCGTAATCGGTTCATAGGAGACTCCGATCAAATGACCGTTTCTAAATGATCATTCTAGCAGTCTTCAATCCTTGCAAAGCTCGTTTATCAAAGCTCGCCATTTGTCTCTGTTCTGTGCAAGAAGTTCGATCTCACTGAGGGAGGCCATTCCTGATGCCTTTGCCTCTCTCATCAATGTTCTTCTCAGTGTTTCTCTGGGTCGGCATCTTTTCCTCTTACCTGTTGTTTCCCACTTGAGGGTTTGCTTTGTTATTCGGTTATTATCTCTTCTCATCGCATGTCCAACATATGACCATCGTCTTTTCTTTATTACTGAAGATATTAGTGGTTGATTCGCGATTTCTCTAATTTCCTCGTTTCTTTTGAATTCGTTCCACACTATAGCAAGTATTTTCCTTATACATTTATTTTCAATTGCGTTCAACTTTGTTTCTATCTCTTGTTTTCCATCAAAAATATATAAGGTTGTATATAAGAAAGATATGAAATGATCTATTTATAATTGCTATCGCTCACATCGCTTCATAAGGTCACGTTTCTGACATATTTTTGTGACATTTGTCACATTTATGTGGCAATAGAAACAGTTTGTGTAGGTGAGTCTAAACATCAACATCTTGCTTGTCCCTGTAGCCAGTGGCGTAGCTAAAGGGGAACATCTGTCCTCAGGTGCAGGTTCTTGGGGCGCCAAATTGACCATTGTTGCTTCATTATTTGACTGTTTTCACCCTCTTCATTCACTCAAAGTAAGCCACGACATTCAGGTTTTCATCTTCTAAAACTCAAACATTTCCAGGAACACAAGACGTACCTGGCTCACACCTGGTCACGAGGTGGTCAGGTGGGCCACGAAAACTGACTTTGTCTCCGGGCGCTAAGGCCCCAGCTCTGCCTGTTTGCTAATCCCAGGTCAGCTACTCTGAGGTTTCTACGAAACGTCCAGCTATCGCAGCAGTCAGGCCCAGCTTGTATGTGATTTATTCTAATGTTCCCTTCTCCCGTTTGCCTGAACTATGCCCTCCATAATGATCTTTATCGACCATAAGTCGTAGAACGTGAAAATATTTATTTTCCTGATCTTTGTCATCTATTTTCTATATTTGAAGTGGTCGCTAACGTTGACACCTAGTTGTGACACGAGTAGACCTTGGCACCTAGTTGTTACACGAGTAGACCTTGACACCTAGTTGTGACACGAGTAGACCTTGACACCTAGTTGTGACACGAGTAGACCTTGACACCTAGTTGTGACACGAGTAGACCTTGGCACCTAGTTGTGACACGAGTAGACCTTGACACCTTGTTGTGACACGAGTAGACCTTGGCACCTAGTTGTGACACGAGTAGACCTTGGCACCTAGTTGTGACACGAGTAGACCTTGACACCTAGTTATGACACGAGTAGACCTTGACACCTAGTTATGACACGAGTAGACCTTGGCACCTAGTTGTGACACGAGTAGACCTTGGCACCTAGTTGTTACACGAGTAGACCTTGACACCTAGTTGTTACACGAGTAGACCTTGACACCTAGTTGTGACACGAGTAGACCTTGACACCTAGTTGTGACACGAGTAGACCTTGACACCTAGTTGTGACACGAGTAGACCTTGGCACCTAGTTGTGACACGAGTAGACCTTGACACCTTGTTGTGACACGAGTAGACCTTGACACCTAGTTATGACACGAGTAGACCTTGGCACCTAGTTGTGACACGAGTAGACCTTGGCACCTAGTTGTGACACGAGTAGAACTTGGCACCACGGACATGTTGCTGTGAGAAATATCGTCATCACGTATCATATTTAATGGCGTAGGTAACCACGTCTCTCCACAACTTTCCTTTTCTACAGCTGAATATCAATTCTGGTGTTTATTTTCTACCAGTCTATTCCTTATTAGTGTCTTGAATCTGGTTTTTTCGATCTCTTCTTCCCCATTTGTTTTCAGTCGTCACCAAATATTGTCATTGTTTGCTTCTAGTCACGTGACGGAAAGATGATGTTGATTTCATTGTGATCATTGCATTCAGCTTTCGTTTTTCTGAGACTTCTCTCTTTTACAACATCTCTTTACTGCCCATTCTCAACATTCTTCTGTAAAATCATATCTATGTTGTCCTTCCATGATTTTCTCTTGTCCAGGATTTACGTTGTCAAGACAAGGCTCCCCATTGAAGTACTCTCTTTATCATTTCCATTGACAACAATGGATTGCTTTTTATCTTTCTTATTCTTTGGCATGTCACCTTTACCGTGGTGTTTCTGTCCATACTTGTCATCTATATCTGCCATCCGAAGTTAGCATTGTTTACAGGCTTAAATTCATCGACTTTTTAAAATACGGTCCCATTTACTTGATTGTGCATTTATCAGATGTCCTTGTCTTGATGGCAGCCATCACTTCTGTCTTATTGTTGCTGAGGTTAGGACTTTTATATTCATTTTCCCACAAGTATAATGTCAAATATTTTCTGTACTCCAATTTGATTCTTATCGATTAAGATCAGCACACGTCAACTTGTTTATATGTGGACCAACCGACTGATATTCTGGACATGTCGTTTATGGATCTCAACATAATTTGACTACAAATATGAAATAAATCAGGTGACAGCACACAACCTTGCCTAAAACCCTGTTTTATTTCTTGAAACATTCCAAACTGATCACCACTTCTTATGGCCGCTGTTTGTTGCCAATACATGTGATTTATTAATCTTAGATTGTTACTGTCAACGTTTATGCTTTCTCAAATTTTGATTTTTGTTTTCAAATTTTCTTGTTCTTTCCTGTTTCATTTGCCTTTAAGGGTGTAGGGGTGATATCATTTGTTGTTGGTTTTTTTTTTTTTTTTTTTTTTTTCTTTTCTGTTGGCTTCTGCTGCTGTTTATCCATAATTTTCGTGGTCGACCCTTGAGTCTGGTGTTCTCATAACGCTCGTTCTGTGTGTGTGTTTTATGTCGTATCACGTGACCAAACAATTACCTCCATGCTTTACTTCGCCAAAGTTGTGTTGGTAGTCTGTAAACACAAGTATCTTAGCCTAAGTCACGTGACTCATTCAACCAGCGATCCTCACATTCATTCGGGATTCTTTAGAAGACCTACGAACATAGATTTTAACAGATCCAGCAGGATCGTATCTGCCTTCTCATTGTCATTTCTACTGGGAACTAGTTTGGGTTGCCAGTCTCTGTTTTCACACAACAAACTGAAGCACCCTTCCTCATTAGATGGATCGCTGCGGCACTGTTTCAGAGGAAGGTGATACTCAGATGTGGAAGTTGGTCATCCGAGCCAACATTCATTCGTCCAGGGCTGCCACAAGGCTCACCATTGTCACCAGTTCTATTTAACGTGTACACAATAACGATCCTCATTAACATGGACTGCTCTGCCAAGTTAACTAAAGGTTTCACTTTAAGGATTTTGCACCATCGTTACCGTGTTTCGTGTGTTGTTGGCTGCATTCACTGGATTAATCGGTCGTTTGTGGGCGTATCCATTGTTGTGTGTGGTACGTCATCATAATGGCTGATCGTATATCCCTAAACCGACCGTACGCTTAAAATGAAGGGCGAGATGACGGAGTTTTGTTCATGACTTTACAGCCCCAGTGTGACTCCCGGAGTTTCATGTTGGTCAGGAGAGATGTTGTCTAGATTCAAGAGGACTACTGTGAGATCGAATGTAGACTTGTGGACTGGTTTATCATTTCACAGATTCACATTACAGGGGAGATCTCAGCGCTTACGGACTGTTGGTAGATATACGATGTCGATAATCTGACGAATAATTGTGTTTCATATGTTCGGATTTGGAGTCAAAAACGATGTCCTAACATCATCAAGTCTATACATAAAAAAAAAAAAATATGACAATCAACATTTTCGGGAGGACGTGAACTTCCGGTCAATATGGCGGATAGGCGGCAGGAACAATTATAGACTGTGCCTGAAAAGTGTACCTTGTTGAAGTTTCCTCACATTCCAAGCCCGGCTTGTTGCAGGAGCTACTGAGTTAAGTGCTCTGTGCACACCGTAAGCTGTGCGTTTCATCCATTTTGATCGTGTTTCGATATTCCAATTGCTTACGATGAATAATGATATGGTATGACGGGGAACAGATGGCTGTGTTCAATTTCTGTGCGGCTTCACCTTATGTCTTTTGGAGTGTGCTGAGATTGCTATACTGGGGACTGCAGCTGCCTTTCTTTGTTTGAGAGATGAGTTAGTAATTCGGATGATTCCATTGGCACGGGCGGTTGAGTAATTATGGATTTTAATTCGTTTGCAGTGATACCGGGGCCTTCCATAACCATAAATTGAATCTAGAAAGCTTCTATAATGTTTCTTGTGTCTGAACCACGTGAATGTTGAAGATTGTCTCAAATGTGAGCTGATGGCATCAAATGTCTTTTGAGTATGTGAGAAGCTGCTGATAGATATCTCCTTTAGTCTTCGTTTATTCTCTCCTTATTTTGTGCCTGCTAGTTATTTGAAAACCCTAGGCCTCTTGTGGATTTTCCTTCTGTTTTTTGTGTTTCAGTGTTCTTTGTCCACGTGAGCTTGTTGTTAAATGTCACATCACGGCGGGTCACTTGCTGCTGTGTCTTTAACGAAGAATACTGACGTGTTGTCTGGAGAATATTTCCGACATGGCATGAATATGTCTGTTGCTGGCTGTGTTTCCCTATTTGCTGTGGAGGTTGATTCATCACTACACCTGGTGGCATGCAGCACTCACATTGAGATCCTTCACCAGGCCATTCATGGATGGGAATTGAGGAATTGACTCCACCTTGATGGTCAAAATTGTTGTTGGGAATTGTTTCTTTTAATTGAGGAAACTATCACAGACAACTAGATCTTCTGTAGAAAGGCTTGGACTAACTTTACGTGTTACTGTAGATCTTGTTTCTACCGAATGTTGAAATAAAGCCTTCGTTAATACCCAGTCAAATTCCCCCTTAAATACCTTGTCAAAGGCCTCATTAATATCCTCTCAGAACTCTCGTTACATACCTTATTAAAGCCCTCGTTACGTACCTTATTAATGCCCTCGTTACGTACCTTATTAATGTCCTCGTTACACACATTGACAAAGCTCTCGTTACATACCTTAATAAAGCCCTCGTTACATACCTTGTCAAAGCCCTCGTTACACACCTTGTCAAAGCTCTCGTCACATACTTTGTCAAAGCAATCGTCACATACCTTGTCAAACCCCTCGTCACATACTTTGTCAAAGCCCTCGTCACATACCTTGTCAAAGCCCTCGTCACATACTTTGTCAAAGCCCTCGTCACATACCTTATCAAAGCCCTCGTTACATACCTTGTCAAAGCCCTCGTTACACACCTTGTCAAAGTCCTCGTTACATACCATCTCAAAGCCCTCGTTACATATCTTGTCAAAGCCCTCGTCACATACCTTATCAAAGCCCGCGTTACATACCTTGTCGAAGCCTTCGTCACATACCTTGTCAAAGCCCTCGTCACATACCTTGTCGAAGTCCTCGTTACATACTTTGTCAAAGCCATCGTCACATACCATGTCAAAGCCCTCGTCACATACCTTGTCAAAGCCCTCGTCACATACCTTGTCAAAGCCCTAGTTACATACCTAGTCAAAGCCTTCGTCACATACCTTGTCAAAGCCATCGTCACATACCTTGTCAAAGCCCTCGTCACATACCTTGTCAAAGCCCTCGTCACATACCTTGTCAAAGCCCTCGTTACATACCATGTCAAAGCCCTCGTCACATACCTTGTCAAAGCCCTCGTTACATGCCATGTTAAAGCCCTCTTTACATACCTTGTCAAAGCCCTCGTCACATACCTTGTCACATACCTTGTCAAAGCCCTCGTCACATACCTGTCAAAGCCCTCGTCACATACCATGTCAAAGCCCTCTTTACATACCTTGTCAAAGTCCTCGTCACATACATTGTAGAAGCCCTCGTCACATACCTTGTCAAAGTCCTCGTTACATACCTTGTAGAAGCCCTCGACATACCTTGTCGAAGCCCTCGTCACATATCTTGTCAAAGCCCTCGTCACATACCTTGTCAAAGCCCTCTGTACATACCTTGTAGAAGCCCTCTTTACATACCTTGTAGAAGCGCTCGTCACATATCTTGTCGAAGCCCTCGTCACATATCTTGTCAAAGCCCTCGTCACATATCTTGTCAAAGCCCTCGTCACAAACCTTGTCAAAGCCCTCTTTACATACCTTGTAGAAGCCCTCGTCACATATCTTGTCGAAGCCCTCGTCACATATCTTGTCAAAGCCCTCGTCACATACCTTGTCAAAGCCCTCTTTACCTACCTTGTAGAAGACGTCGTCACATATATTGTCGAAGCCCTCGTCACATATTTTGTCAAAGCCCTCGTCACATACCTTGTCAAAGCCCTCGTCACATACCTTGTCAAAGCCCTCGTCACATACCATGTCAAAGCCCTCGTTACATACCTTGTAGAAGCCCTCCATACACACTTTACAAAAGCCCTCGTTACATACCTTGTCGAAGCCCTCCATACACACTTTACAATAGCCCTCGTTACATACCTTGTAGAAGCCCTCGTCACATACCTTGTCGAAGCCCTCCATACACACTTTACAAAAGGCCTCGTTACGTACCTTGTAGAAGCCCTCGTCACATACCTTGTCGAAGCTCTTCATGCACACTTTACAAAAGACCTCGTTACGTACCTTGTAGAAGCCCTCCATACACACTTTACAAAAGACCTCGTTACGTACCTTGTCAAAGCCCTCCATACACACTTTACAAAAGCCCTCGTTACATATCCTGTAGAAGCCCTCCATACACACTTTACAAAAGACCTCGTTACATACCTTGTCGAAGCCCTCCATGCACACTTTACAAAAGGCCTCGTTACATACCCTATAGAAGCCCTCCACACACACTTTACAAAAGCCCTCGTTACATACCTTGTCGAAGCCCTCCATGCACACTTTACAAAAGCCCTCGTTACATACCCTATAGAAGCCCTCCATACACACTTTACAAAAGCCCTCGTTACATACCCTATAGAAGCCCTCCATACACACTTTACAAAAGCCCTCGTTACATACCCTATAGAAGCCCTCCATACACACTTTACAAAAGCCCTCGTTACATACCTTGTCGAAGCCCTCCATACACACTTTACAAAAGCCCTCGTTACATACCTTGTCGAAGCCCTCCATACACACTTTACAAAAGCCCTCGTTACATACCTTGTCGAAGCCCTCCATGCACACTTTACAAAAGCCCTCGTTACATACCCTATAGAAGCCCTCCATACACACTTTACAAAAGCCCTCGTTACATACCCTATAGAAGCCCTCCATACACACTTTACAAAAGCCCTCGTTACATACCTTGTCGAAGCCCTCCATACACACTTTACAAAAGCCCTCGTTACATACCTTGTCGAAGCCCTCCATGCACACTTTACAAAAGCCCTCGTTACATACCCTATAGAAGCCCTCCATACACACTTTACAAAAGCCCTCGTTACATACCCTATAGAAGCCCTCCATACACACTTTACAAAAGCCCTCGTTACATACCTTGTCGAAGCCCTCCATACACACTTTACAAAAGCCCTCGTTACATACCCTATAGAAGCCCTCCATACACACTTTACAAAAGCCCTCGTTACATACCTTGTCGAAGCCCTCCATACACACTTTACAAAAGCCCTCGTTACATACCTTGTCGAAGCCCTCCATGCACACTTTACAAAAGCCCTCGTTACATACCCTATAGAAGCCCTCCATACACACTTTACAAAAGCCCTCGTTACATACCCTATAGAAGCCCTCCATACACACTTTACAAAAGCCCTCGTTACATACCTTGTCGAAGCCCTCCATACACACTTTACAAAAGCCCTCGTTACATACCTTGTCGAAGCCCTCCATACACACTTTACAAAAGCCCTCGTTACATACCTTGTAGAAGCCCTCGTCACATACCTTGTCGAAGCCCTCCATACACACTTTACAAAAGCCCTCGTTACATACCTTGTCGAAGCCCTCCATACACACTTTACAAAAGCCCTCGTTACATACCTTGTCGAAGCCCTCCATACACACTTTACAAAAGCCCTCGTTACATACCTTGTAGAAGCCCTCGTCACATACCTTGTCGAAGCCCTCCATACACACTTTACAAAAGCCCTCGTTACATACCTTGTAGAAGCCCTCGTCACATACCTTGTCGAAGCCCTCCATACACACTTTACAAAAGCCCTCGTTACATACCTTGTCGAAGCCCTCCATACACACTTTACAAAAGCCCTCGTTACATACCCTATAGAAGCCCTCCATACACACTTTACAAAAGCCCTCGTTACATACCTTGTCGAAGCCCTCCATACACACTTTACAAAAGACCTCGTTACTATCCATTCACAGTGTAGCCTTTTCTTGTCTACGATTGGTTACGATGAATGATGATATCGTATAACGAAGGGCAGTTCAGCTGCGTTCACTTTTGTGACGCTTGACCTTACGTTTTTTTTCCCGTGTGCTCTAGCTGCTATGACGGGAACTGCAGCTGCCTTTCTATGTTTGGATACTTCAATGAGATGAGTTTTAATTCGGATGATTCCACCTTGCACGGGCGGTTGAGCATTTATGGATTTTAATTCGTTTGAAGTCATACCGGGGCCTTACTAATCATAACCATAACCATTTTTTAAAAATATCAGAACGATTTTTGTTTCAACTTTGGCTATATGTGAATACATTGAACATGTCTGTTTTGAGCTGATACAAGTTTGCTTTTGTTTCGACACAATGATTCTAGAAAACATTTCAATCGATAGCATGAGACGTTGGTATTACATGTTTTATTTCTCTAGGGTTTGTAATGGCCTCAATCTTTACTATTAAGACTATATCATTCGCGTGTACCCGTTCTCCTCGACACAGCGCCGTGCAAAGAGAAACAAACGCTAGTCACACGTGCAACTAAGCTACCTTAAAAAGTTGATATCATTGGCGATGTCTTTCACGCATGTGTACTCAAGGCATTCAAATGGTTAGAGACACAAGACTACACCCACGCATGTATACTGAGTGATTCGATGAGCATGATTAAAAAAGTGGAGGCGGGATCTGTACGCATGCAATGGGTAGAGTCGTTGCAGAAATCCAAAATACGTAAGGTCACCTTTGTCTATGTCCCTGGACATGCGGGAGTACGGGTAAATGAAAAAGCGGACAGGTTGGCTAGCTGCGCTGTCGTTGAGGACGGGCAACCAATGGATCGGGCGGACATCATCAATGCCCTCCGAGATGTGGGAAGAGCACAGGACTTCGACAAACACAGATCCACGTCACTTCTTCGGATGATGGAAATGGGAGTTAAGATGGGCACAGCCAGAAATGAGAAACTTAGTGGCCGTGTAAGAAGACTTATCAACCAACACAGAACTGGAGTCGTCAGTCGCTGGACGGGACTTGCTGAAGAGGGGATCTGAGCACCTATGGACATGTCCGGAGTGCAATGATGATGACCCGCAAATAACTCAATAACTCATGGCTACAGTATAAGATTATGAACACAACTCGGGAATCAATTGTCTCTCTGTATTCTCCTATTCAGACAAGTATCTCCCGGTAGGGCTTAGTACTTGCGATGTGGACAAACATTTAGGACGTAACAGCAAGAGTAGTTAGTTTCCAGTGGTTTAGACTGGAGACAAATAATAAATGAATATTAGTAGGGAGGACAACTTCCGAGGCGATAGATCAGCGAATCATTTCAAGGTAAGGGGTATAAAAAGTAAGCAAAGTAAAGTACCCCCGTCACGCCAAGTGACGTATAGGGAATATGGTGTTAGTGACCATACATTTTACAGACCATCGGCACATGATTTTTGGGGTAATGTGGTCGGTATTACGCCCGTGCCGCTTTACTTTCCCAGAAAAGAATCCGGTACACATTAAAGGCTGGGTGAAACGGAAGCCGTCGGTTGGGATCGAACCCTACCTCTTGTCCTTTGTAGTACATTTCACTAACCACTGAGCTATCGCGGCTAAGAGGTATACATACCTGTTATAATATTTCTAACATAAATAATTTGAATGTGCACATGGGCTACATAAGAATATGAACAATGGCGCCGTTTTTAGATAAGGGACAAGAGAGCCGTTATGAAACTTTACACACGATGTTGTATACTCGTACAAAAGAAGAAATGTAGAATGAAAATAAAGAAATACGATATGTTATTGAGTTATTAGCGGGTCATCATCATTGCACTCCGAACATGTCCATAGGTGCTCAGATCCCCTCTTCAGTAAGTCTCGCAGTGTCCAGCGACTGACGACTCCAGTTCTGTGTTGGTTGATAAGTCTTCTTACACGGCCACTAAGTTTCTCATTTCTGGCTGTGCCCATCTTAAATCCCATCTCCATCATCCGAAGAAGTGATGTGGATCTGTGTTTGTCGAAGTCCTGTGCCCTTCCCACATCTCGGAGGGCATTGATGATGTCCGCCCGATCCATTGGTTGCCCGTCTTCAACGACAGCGCAGCTAGCCAACCTGTCCGCTCTTTCATTTCCCGGTACTCCCGCATGTCCAGGGACATTGACAAAGGTGACCTTACGTATTCTTGACCTCTGCAATGACCCCAACCATTGCATGCGATATGTCCGTATGGCCAGTTGAAAAATATATCAGATCAATCAGTATATATATGAAAACATCTTTATATTTATTATATTTGCTTAATACAATGGGACCCCATCGCAGCAGTGGCGCCACAATGGACGTTGTTCGTCAGTTGAGGTCAGCACGAGTGTCGAATTAATTTCCCTTCACAGAAATGATGTCAATAAACTTAATCCGTAACCGACAGCTGCTGGTGCTTCATCTAAACCTCATTAATAATACATGTACACTAATTCATGCATAACATAGTGCATACAATTAAAGCTATACAGGCCATTAAAAATATGAGTATTTGAAACAGAGAAAGGGATAATTCAAGAGTCGTTTACTTGTGCTGATGATAGCAGGTAAAGAAGAAAGTAGAGAAGAGATGTTCCTACAAGGAGGGAGGAAACAAATATGCGGTAACCCATCGGAATTTATTTCTCTTTTCTGTTTATTTTCCAGAGATGCTTGAACTTTCATATTCATCATCATCATCATCATCGAGTGCCGTCTCCACATTGAAGGCTGGCTACCATGGAGCGCCATTCCGCTCTGTCTCTTGCTTTGATGGTGCAGGTTGTCATAGACTGACTTGTCCATTTTGCGATGTTACTCGTCCATATTAGTCTTGGTCTGCCTCTTTTACCTTGTATTTTCCCTTCTAAGATTACTTTGGTAGGCTGCCGTGTCTTTTAACATGGCCCGAAAATCTCATGTCTTGTTTGAACTGTATTTAGTAGTTCTCTTTTCATTTTATTTGTTTTAAGATTTCATCGTTTGTTTTCTTGTCTTTCCATCTATTTCATATTGTTTCTACTCTCATATTGTTCCTACTCTCATATTGTTCCCACTCTCATATTGTTCCCACTCTCATATTGTTTCTACTCTCATATTGTTCCCACTCTCATATTGTTCCTACTCTCATATTGTTCCCACTCTCATATTGTTCCCACTCTCATATTGTTCCCACTCTCATATTGTTCCCACTCTCATATTGTTCCCAGTCTCATATTGTTCCCACTCTCATATTGTTCCCACTCTCATTTTGTTCCCACTCTCATATTGTTCCCACTCTCATATTGTTCCCACTCTCATATTGTTCCCACTCTCATATTATTTACTCCTATAACCTCCCCACTTTTTTTTCTCTTTAATGAGTGGTCGGAAACACTGACAATGAGCATTTGACGATCCAACAGCAATTTTGAGGAACCGCTTTTATCACCGCGCTACGTTTTTTCTTCTAACAAACTCTTGAACTGATGCGGTGACATGCTCCAGTTATGAAATGCTCCAGTTATGAAATGCTCCAGTTATGAAATGCTCCAGTTATGAAATGCTCCAGTTATGAAATGTTCTCCTGTTCTGAAGAAAGTCACTTAGCTACTTCTTGCTGCACCCTTCGCTTTCCTTTGAACTCTCCGGTGTTTATCCAATTCATTTGCTGTTCAACTAATTATCAACTGATCTTCTATCAACTGGTCTTCTATCAACTGATCTTCTATCAACTGGTTTTATTTCAACTGGTCTTCTATCAACTGGTCTTCTATCAACTGGTCTTCTATCAACTGGTCTTCTATCAACTGGTCTTCTATCAACTGGTCTTCTATCAACTGATCTTCTATCAACTGGTTTTATTTCAACTGGTCTTCTATCAACTGGTCTTCTATCAACTGGTCTTCTATCAACTGATCTTCTATCAACTGATCTTCTATCAACTGGTTTTATTTCAACTGGTCTTCTATCAACTGATCTTCTATCAACTGATCTTCTATCAACTGGTCTTCTATCAACTGGTCTTCTATCAACTGATCTTCTATCAACTGGTCTTCTGTCAACTGATCTTCTATCAACTAGTCTTCTATCAACTGGTCTTCTGTCAACTGGTCTTCTATCAACTGATCTTCTATCAACTGGTCTTCTATCAACTGGTCTATCAACTGGTTTTCTATCAACTGGTCTTCTATCAACTGATCTTCTATCAACTGATCTTCTATCAACTGATCTTCTATCAACTGGTCTTCTATCAACTGATCTTCTATCAACTGATCTTCTATCAACTGGTATTCTACCAAGTGGTCTTCTATCAACTGATCTTCTATCAACTGGTCTTCTATCAACTGATCTTCTATCAACTAATCTTCTATCAACTGGTTTTCTAGCAACTGATTTTCTATCAACTGATCTTCTATCAACTGGTCTTCTATCAACTGATCTTCTATCAACTAATCTTCTATCAACTGGTTTTCTAGCAACTGATTTTCTATCAACTGGTCTTCTATCAACTGGTCTTCTATCAACTGGTCTTCTATCAACTGATCTTCTATCAACTGATCTTCTATCAACTGGTATTCTATCAACTGATCTTCTATCAACTGATCTTCTATCAACTGATCTTCTATCAACTGTTCTTCTGTCAACTGATCTTCTGTCAACTGGTCTTCTGTCAACTGATCTTCTGTCAACTGGTCTTCTATCAACTGATCTTCTATCAACTGGTCTTCTATCAACTGGTCTTCTGTCAACTGGTCTTCTGTCAACTGGTCTTCTATCAACTGGTCTTCTGTCAACTGGTCTTCTATCAACTGGTCTTCTATCAACTGGTCTTCTGTCAACTGGTCTTCTATAAACTGATCTTCTATCAACTGGTCTTCTGTCAACTGATCTTCTGTCAACTGGTCTTCTGTCAACTGATCTTCTGTCAACTGGTCTTCTGTCAACTGATCTTCTGTCAACTGGTCTTCTATCAACTGGTCTTCTTTCAACTGATCTTCTATCAACTGGTCTTCTATCAGCTGGTCTTCTATCAACTGATCGTCTGTCAACTGGTCTTCTGTCAACTGATCTTCTGTCAACTGGTCTTCTGTCAACTGATCTTCTGTCAACTGGTCTTCTGTCAACTGATCTTCTGTCAATTGGTCTTCTGTCAACTGATCTTCTATCAACTGGTCTTCTGTCAACTGGTCTTCTGTCAACTGATCTTCTGTCAACTGGTCTTCTATCAACTGGTCTTCTGTCAACTGGTCTGCTATCCACTGGTCTTCTATCAACTGATCTTCTATCAACTGGTCTTCTATCAACTGTTCTTCTATCAACTGGTCTTCTATCAACTGGTCTTCTGTCAACTGGTCTTATATCAACTGGTCTTCTATCAACTGGTCTTCTGTCAACTGGTCTTCTATCAGCTGGTCTTCTATCAACTCGTCTTCTGTCAACTGGTCTTCTATCAACTGATCTTCTATCAATTGGTCTTCTATAAGCTGGTCTTCTATCAACTGATCTTCTGTCAACTGATCTTCTATCAACTGGTCTTCTATCAGCTGGTCTTCTATCAACTGATCTTCTGTCAACTGGTCTTCTATCAACTGATCTTCTGTCAACTGGTCTTCTATCAGCTGGTCTTCTATCAACTCGTCTTCTGTCAACTGGTCTTCTATCAGCTGGTCTTCTATCAACTGATCTTCTGTCAACTGGTCTTCTATCAACTGGTCTTCTATCAACTGGTCTTCTATCAACTGGTCTTCTGTCAACTGGTCTTATGTCAACTGGTCTTCTATCAGCTGGTCTTCTATCAACTGATCTTCTATCAACTGGTCTTCTGTCAACTGGTCTTCTATCAACTGATCTTCTATCAACTGGTCTTCTATCAACTGGTCTGCTGTCAACTGGTCTTCTGTCAACTGATCTTCTGTAAACTGGTCTTCTGTCAACTGATCTTTTGTCAACTGGTCTTCTATCAACTGATCTTCTGTCAACTGATCTTCTGTCAACTGGTCTTCTATCAACTGATCTTCTGTCAACTGATCTTCTGTCAACTGGTCTTCTATCAACTGGTCTTCTGTCAACTGATCTTCTGTCAACTGGTCTTCTATCAACTGGTCTTCTATCAACTGGTCTTCGGTCAACTGGTCTTCTATCAACTGATCTTCTGTCAACTGATCTTCTATCAACTGGTCTTCTATCAATTGATCTTCTATCAACTGATCCTCTATCAACTGGTTTTCTATCAACTGGTCATCTATCAACTGATCTTCTATCAACTGGTTTTCTATCAACTGGTCTTCTATCAACTGGTCCTCTATCAACTGGTTTTCTATCAACTGGTTTTCTATCAACTGATCTTCTATCAACTGGTCTTTTATAAACTGATCTTCTATCAACTGGTCTTCTATCAACTGATCTTCTATCAACTGGTCTTCTATCAACTGATCTTCTATCAACTGGTCTTCTATCAACTGATCTTCTATCAACTGATCTTGTATCAACTGATCTTCTGTCAACTGGTCTTCTATCAACTGGTCTTCTGTCAACTGATCTTCTATCAACTGGTCTTCTATCAACTGGTCTTCTGTCAACTGATCTTCTATCAACTGGTCTTCTATCAACTGGTCTTCTATCAACTGGTCTTCTATCAACTGGTCTTCTATCAACTGGTCTTCTATGAACTGGTCTCCTATCAACTGGTCTTCTGTCAACTGGTCTTCTATCAACTGGTCTTCTATCAAATGGTCTTCTATCAACTGATCTTTTATCAACTGGTCTTCTATCGACTGATCTTCTATCAACTGATCTTCTGTCAACTGGTCTTCTATCAACTGGTCTTCTATCAACTGATCTTCTATCAACTGGTCTTCTATCAACTCATCTTCTATCAACTGATCTTCTGTCAACTGGTCTTCTATCAACTGATCTTCTGTCAACTGGTCTTCTATCAGCTGGTCTTCTATCAACTGATCTTCTATCAACTGGTCTTCTATCAACTGATCTTCTATCAACTGATCTTCTGTCAACTGGTCTTCTATCAACTGGTCTTCTATCAACTGGTCTTCTATCAACTGGTCTTCTATCAACTGATCTTCTATCAACTGATCTTCTATCAACTGGTATTCTATCAACTGATATTCTATCAACTGATCTTCTATCAACTGGTATTCTATCAACTGATCTTCTATCAACTGATCTTCTATCAACTGATCTTCTATCAACTGGTATTCTATCAAGTGGTTTTCTATCAACTGGTCTTCTATCAGCTGGTCTTCTACCAATTTCTTCACACCATTGTCGTCCACCTGCAGATATACAGACTGCCTCAAGTACACAATAACATCCAGCATTATAGTCTTCGATTCGATTCTTACCCCAGAACTCCTGGTTCTGGTTGGCCACAGCTTCTTCCAGACACAGTTTCAGAACCTCTGCCCCCCCCCCCCCCCCCCCCGGTGTTCTCTTAACTTCAAGCAAAGGAGGATACTGAAACGTTTGTTACAAAAGTAAAGTCCCTGAGGTTTAGCACGAGTCACTTGTTGTTATAGATCCAGAAGGCTGTGAGCGGACGCCCTTCTGACCAGTGCCATGTAATGATATCTGCAGGTATTGCTGAGTTCCCTTGTAGTTCTGTACAAGGTGTTCCATTTATCAGGTCTTTGAGGAAGTAGAGTTGCTCTGATGTCAGTGAGCTTTGGAGAGTCAACAAGGTGATGTGCTACTGTTTCATGTGGGTGTTCACAGAGTGGACATGCTGGAGTTTGGTTTTGTTGTATTCTATTGATGTTGTTGAGTGGTACATGACTGTCGTTGTATTCTATTGATGTGGTTGTTCAGTGGTACATGACTGTCGTTGTATTCTATTGATGTGGTTGTTCAGTGGTACATGACTGTCGTTGTATTCTATTGATGTGGTTGTTGAGTGGTACATGACTGTCGTTGTATTCTTGATGTTGTTCAGTGGTACATGACTGTCGTTGTATTCTATTGATGTGGTTGTTGAGTGGTACATGACTGTCGTTGTATTCTATTGATGTGGTTGTTGAGTGGTACATGACCGGTTCTCAGTCTGAAGATGGTGGTTTGGTCTCTTCTTTTTAGGTTGTTAATGTTGTCATGGGGTTTGGCCTTGCCATGTATTTAAACAGTTCTCTCCCGTGGCCCATCCAATCAACCGGAAGTCACTTTCAAACATCTTTGAAAAATTCTTCTTGAAGTTTGAAATTGTCTGCTGATACATGAAACGGATTATGGAGATGTACTGCCGGGGGGTGGGGGGATGAGAGAGAGAGAGAGAGAGAGAGAGAGAGAGAGAGAGAGAGAGAGGGAGAGATATGAAGGTACTTGGATGAAGTTGTGTTCACCGAATTTATATTTTTTAAGGCAGAAGTTGTCCATTACTGAAAGTCCATGAGTGGTAGATGTGTCCTGTATGTAGTTGTTGACACTAGAGAGAGAGAGAGAGAGAGAGAGAGAGAGAGAGAGAGAGAGAGAGAGAGAGAGAAATGAAGTTACTTGGATGAAGTTGTGTTCACCGAACATATATTTTTTAAGGCAGAAGTTGTCCATTACTGAAAGTCCATGAGTGGTAGATGTGTCATGTATGTAGTTGTTGACACTAGAGAGAGAGAGAGAGAGAGAGACTTCTCGCATTTACTCACTGCCATGCTAACCAAGCTTTACTATCAGATCTTTACATTGCACTGAGTTGACTTTTATGTTGACACTATTCTGGAGTTTAACGTGAACAAAAACACAATGTGGCATTCCTGGACTGACCGCTTGAAAGTTGCCATGGATCTAATAGTGTCCGATGCTGATGTTCACGTGTTGAGTAGAATTTTCCACACAAAAAAAGCTGCGAATTCCCAGCTGTAGAAGGAATAGCAGGCTTCTACTTGTACATGGTAGCACGACTTGGGCTATCGAAATAAATCGTGACATTGGTGTCTCAGTGACAAGGCAAATAAGGGCAACACCGACCGCGATTAGAACCGCTGAGTTGTGTCTTGTATGATGGGGTAGTTGTCGTGCTGGAGTGCCACCTTGAGGCGGATGTCAGAGACAGGCTGTACCAGTCGCCGTGTGATAACAGGCTACTTCTGGAGAAGAGCTTGCCGTGCTGAAGTGCTTCTGTGATTGCATGGGGCTGGAGGAGGGGTGGGGGGGGTTATTAAAAGGGCAACATATACTCAAATACGTTTTTATGGATGAGATGGAGAGAGAGGAGGAGGGAGAGAGGGAGGGCGACAGAGAGGGAGCGATAGAGAGGGAGGGAGAGAGAGGGAGGGACAGAGAGGGAGAGAGAGGGAGGGAGAGAGGGAGAGAGAGGGAGCGACAGGGAGAGGAGGAGAGAGAGGGAGGGTCAGAGAGGAAGCGACAGAGAGGGAGAGAGGGAGGGAGAGAGGGAGAGAGAGGGAGCGACAGAAAGAGAAGGAGAGAGAGGGAGAGACAGAGAGGAAGGGACAGAGAGGGGGAGAGAGGATAAAGAGGTAGAGAGAGGGAGCGACAGAGAGGGAGAGAGAGGGAGGAAGGGACAGAGAGGGAGAGAGAGGGAGCGACAGGGAGGGAGAGAGAGAGAGAGGGAAGAGAGAGGAGAGAGAGAGGGAGGGAAGGAGAGACAGAAAGGAAGGGAGAGAGAGAGGGAGAGAGAGCGAGGAAGAGAGGGAGAGAAAGGGGAAAGAGAGAGAGGATAGAGGGAGTGTGAGAGGGAGAAAGAGGGAGAGGTAGAGATATGGAGAGAAAGGAAAGGAAGAGAGAGAGAGACGGAGAGAAAGGGAGAGAGCGCGGGAGAGTGTTGGGAAGTGTTAAAAAACACACACAAAAGATTTATAGAAGGTTGATATGCTACAAATAGGCTAGATTGTTTTTAAACGTTTGCCGCATCTCAATAATTATATTTCATGAAGCGAGGAAATCATAACATACAAGCAGCGACGGATATTCAGAGGCGGCCATGGAGGCCACGACTGCTTTGATATTTGATCAGAATACATAACAAAGTCACATTCCAGCTCAATGACGTCAGTGTCAGTGTACAACCAGCCACCGTATTCCCTAGTATAGTCGTGATATAGTTCAATGTCAGTGTACAACCAGCCACCGTATTCCCTAGTATAGTCGTGATATAGTTCAATGTCAGTGTATAACCAGACACCGTATTCCCTAGTATAGTCGTGATATAGTTCAATGTCAGTGTACAACCAGCCACCGTATTCCCTAGTATAGTCGTGATATAGTTCAATGTCAGTGTATAACCAGCCACCGTATTCCCTAGTATAGTCGTGATAGAGTTCAATGTCAGTGTACAAACCAGTCACCGTATTCCCTAGTATAGTAGTGATATAGTTCAATGTCAGTGTATAACCAGCCACCGTATTCCCTAGTATAGTCGTGATATAGTTCAATGTCAGTGTATAACCAGCCACCGTATTCCCTAGTATAGTCGTGATATAGTTCAATGTCAGTGTATAACCAGCCACCGTATTCCCTAGTATAGTCGTGATATAGTTCAATGTCAGTGTACAACCAGCCACCGTATTCCCTAGTATAGTCGTGATATAGTTCAATGTCAGTGTATAACCAGCCACCGTATTCCCTAGTATAGTCGTGATATAGTTCAATGTCAGTGTATAACCAGCCACCGTATTCCCTAGTATAGTCGTGATATAGTTCAATGTCAGTGTATAACCAGCCACCGTATTCCCTAGTATAGTCGTGATATAGTTCAATGTCAGTGTACAACCAGCCACCATATTCCCTAGTATAGACGTGATATAGTTCAATGTCAGTGTACAACCAGCCACCGTATTCCCTAGTATAGTCGTGATATAGTTCAATGTCAGTGTACAACCAGCCACCATATTCCCTAGTATAGTCGTGATAGAGTTCAATGTCAGTGTACAACCAGCCACCGTATTCCCTAGTATAGCCGTGATAGAGTTCAATGTCAGTGTACAACCAGCCACCATATTCCCTAGTATAGTCGTGATAGAGTTCAATGTCAGTGTACAACCAGCCACCGTATTCCCAAGTATAGTCGTGATAGAGTTCAATGTCGGTGTACAACCAGCCACCGTATTCCCAAGTATAGTCGTGATATAGTTCAATGTCAGTGTACAACCAGCCACCGTATTCCCTAGTATAGTCGTGATATAGTTCAATGTCAGTGTACAACCAGTCACCGTATTCCCTAGTATAGTCATGATAGAGTTCAAATAAAATTCAAGTCATTACTAAAAGACTTCAATGTCTATGGAGGTCAAACCTACTACAACCGTACTACGGCAATTGACCTTGCAATGTGTATGACGACTAGGTCGGCCATATCAACAATTAGCTTCCTGTCTCCATGACAACAAAAGAACGATAACTCAGAGGGCGATCTATATTTTTATTGAATCAGAAGTACGGGGAGATGAATTTATGAAATGTCAACTGTAAGAATCATTACGCTGTGTCTTTATAACCTTTCATATATATATAGTGCCATTTTGGCACGCAAGGTTTCTGGTTTTTTTTAGATTGTGGTTCTGCCCTATGTGCCGTCTTCGGGTCGAAAGGTCAATATATATATACCCCGTGTGTTACCGGGGCCTCATTATGTGGGAAGTAAAAAATAGTGACACTGTAACCTTCCAGGTATGTCGCAAGAGGCGACTAAGGAGGTTGATCGATGGCTTGACAAGCTGTCATTGTAAAAAGCACTGTTATGGAAACAGAACCATAGATTTTAGAAGCAGTGATTTCTACAATATGCGCCATTTTGGCACGCAAGGTTTCTGTTTTTGAGATTTTAGTTCTGCCCTATGTGCCGTCTTCGGCTCGAAAGGACAATATATATATATACACACACACACACACACACGCACGCACGCACGCACGCACACACGCACGCACACACACACACGCACGCACACACACACGCACGCACGCACACACACACACACGCACGCACGCACGCACACACACACGCACACACACACACACGCACGCACGCACACACACACGCACACACGCACACACACACACACACACACTATATTTTAAAGAAAAAATATTAACAACAAAACGATATTTTTTTCTTCAACTTATATGGCAAATATATCAAGGTGACTTCAAACCTCTATCTATTACTCTAAAAGACTGCCCACTAGAATCAGTACAGAAATTTACATATCTTGGATCCACAGTTACGCAAACCATCCCTCTTGATGAAGAAATAAACTGTCGAATTGGTAAGGCAGCTACGACCTTCGGCAAACTCACAAAAAGGGCATGGAACAACACGAAACTAACTCAAAAGACTAAACTCTTAATATATCAAACTTGTGTGCTTAGCACACTACTATATGGATCCGAAACCTGGACAACATACTCAAACCAGGAAAAAAGACTAAATGTCTTCCACATGCGATGTCTCCGCAAAATAATGCACATCAAATGGCAGGACAAAATAACCAACTTAACTGTCCTGCAACGTGCTAAGACCCTAACAATCATGTCGATGCTCAGAAGTCGAAGGCTAAGATGGCTGGGGCATGTCCAACGGATGGAAGAAAAACGCATTCCTAGGCAAATACTATATGGCGAGCTAAAACACGGAAAACGACAAATCGGCAGACCTAAACTACGATATAGAGATATCTGCAAATCATCTCTGAAAGACTTCTCCATCTGTGAAAACGACTGGCAACATCTGGCAAGTGATCGCACATCATGGAGAGCACGTATAAGGAACGGTATAACAACATTTGAGACTGTGCTAAGACAGGACTTAGAAGAGAAGAGACTCATGAAAAAGGATGGTAAACCCTGTGGACCAGCGAGCCTGACCTGTTCATTATGTGACCGCGTGTGTTTGTCAAACATTGGTAGAATTAGCCACGAGAGAAGCTGTTCGGCAAAAACAATACCTCAAAAAAATACGCAATAGCCTCCACTAGACCGTCTGACAAGACGAAAAGGGCCATATAACATATATGGCAAATAACTAAGGTATGATGTCATTATAATTATGTTAATTTAGGGCAACAATTAAAAGAACCATATTCTTCTCTACCTTTCAACTCCCTGTGGAGCTTAGGTCTTCAAACAAACACTTTCCAAGCTGTTCTCTTTCTGGCCACTCTTTTAAAATCATTGCATGTCTTCTTCATCTGTTTCCATGTCTTCTCCAAAAATATTTTGATTTTCGTCTTTGTCTATTTCAATGGGGATTTTAAAAAGGGCGTGTCATAAAATACTCTCGGTTGACTTCCGCAATGTGTTCTATCAAGAGTCGCTTCGCTATATCTTTTTATCCACTGGTTTATCCTGCCATTTCCATCCTTTTATTCTGCATAATCATCCATTGAGTAAGATGATTATCTTCATGATTGTCATTTTTGTTTTTCTCCATGTTTCTCAGCTATATAAAAAGACTGACTTAACATTGCAGTTGAACATTTTTATGTTTGTATTTAACCTAATTTCTTTGGACTTCCATATGTTTCTCAGTGCAACAAATGTTCCTCTTACTCTTTGTATTTGTTTTGTTTATTTTACTTTTCCTCCCTCTTTATCTATATTACTGTGCAGATATATGTAAGATTGTACGTCTAGCAGAGGCATTTCTCCTATTGTTATTTGGTTATTGCCAACTGTATTAATTCTTATAATTTTTATATAATCTCTATTTATCTTCAGTCCCATCAGTTGTGATCTCTCATCAAGTATGTTCATTTTATCCTGCATCTTTTGATGGCTGTATGATAGGAGAGCTATGTCATCAGTAAAGTCTAAATCATCAAGTTGTTTGGTCAGTGATCACTGAATTCCATTTCTGTTGTTTTGAGTTATTTTCATAATCCAATCTATGGCCAGTAGAAAGAGAAATGGAGATAGACGGCAACCCTGCTTTACTCCTGTTCTTATTTCAAATGTGCATGTAAGCTGCCCGTCAACACTACATTTTGTTCCTTCAGCAACCCTGCTTTACTCCTGTTCTTATTTCAAATGTGCATGTAAGCTGCCCGTCAACACTACATTTTGTTCCTTCAGCAACCCTGCTTTACTCCTGTTCTTATTTCAAATGTGCATGTAAGCTGCCCGTCAACACTACATTTTGTTCCTTCAGCAACCCTGCTTTACTCCTGTTCTTATTTCAAAATGTGCATGTAAGCTGCCCGTCAACACTACATTTTGTTCCTTCAGCAACCCTGCTTTACTCCTGTTCTTATTTCAAATGTGCATGTAAGCTGCCCGTCAACACTACATTTTGTTCCTTCAGCAACCCTGCTTTACTCTGTTCTTATTTCAAATGTGCATGTAAGCTGCCCGTCAACACTACATTTTGTTCCTTCAGCACCCTGCTTTACTCCTGTTCTTATTTCAAATGTGCATGTAAGCTGCCCGTCAACACTACATTTTGTTCCTTCAGCAACCCTGCTTTACTCCTGTTCTATTTCAAATGTGCATGTAAGCTGCCCGTCAACACTACATTTTGTTCCTTCAGCAACCCTGCTTTACTCCTGTTCTTATTTCAAATGTGCATGTAAGCTGCCCGTCAAACACTACATTTTGTTCCTTCAGC
The DNA here is from genome assembly GCA_032433765.1 of Megaustenia siamemsis. Lineage (NCBI taxonomy): Eukaryota > Metazoa > Mollusca > Gastropoda > Stylommatophora > Ariophantidae > Megaustenia > Megaustenia siamemsis. The sequence continues at coordinate 2,991,179 of JAVIAB010000105.1, forward strand.
AACCCTGCTTTACTCCTGTTCTTATTTCAAATGTGCATGTAAGCTGCCGTCAACACTACATTTGTTCCTTCAGCAACCCTGCTTTACTCCTGTTCTATTTCAAATGTGCATGTAAGCTGCCCGTCAACACTACATTTTGTTCCTCAGCAACCCTGCTTTACTCCTGTTCTTATTTCAAATGTGCATGTAAGCTGCCCGTCACACTACATTTTGTTCCTTCAGCAACCCTGCTTTACTCCTGTTCTTATTTCAAATGTGCATGTAAGCTGCCCGTCAACACTACATTTTGTTCCTTCAGCAACCCTGCTTTACTCCTGTTCTTATTTCAAATGTGCATGTAAGCTGCCCGTCAACACTACATTTTGTTCCTTCAGCAACCCTGCTTTACTCCTGTTCTTATTTCAAATGTGCATGTAAGCTGCCCGTCAACACTACATTTTGTTCCTTCAGCAACCCTGCTTTACTCCTGTTCTTATTTCAAATGTGCATGTAAGCTGCCCGTCAACACTACATTTTGTTCCTTCAGCAACCCTGCTTTACTCCTGTTCTTATTTCAAATGTGCATGTAAGCTGCCGTCAACACTACATTTTGTTCCTCAGCAACCCTGCTTTACTCCTGTTCTTATTTCAAATGTGCATGTAAGCTGCCCGTCAACACTACATTTTGTTCCTTCAGCAACCCTGCTGTACCACTGTTCTTATTTCAAATGTGCATGTAAGCTGCCCGTCAACACTACATTTTGTTCCTTCAGCAACCTGCTTTACTCCTGTTCTTATTTCAAATGTGCATGTAAGCTGCCCGTCAACACTACATTTTGTTCCTTCATACTTTTTCTGGAACTTAATGAAGGAATGGGTAACGCTACCAGATTTAACTCTGGTGCCATCCGTTCAGATGATTATTATTACATTGATGAGATATTATAACTTCCGTCCGTCTTCTTCTTCTTCTACTTCTTCTACTTCTTCTATCCTTCCTCTATTGCCGTTGGCGTCGAGGGGAGAAACAATCTGCGATTTTTTACTCTTCTGATGACCTCTTCTGGTGTTATCCCTCCTAGTGATTCTAGTATTCCCTTTATCCATCTCTTTCTCGTCTTCCTCTTAATCTGGCGTTTTCGTAGCGTTTATTTAAGGCTCTTTGAGTCATTGTTAGTTCTTTTTGTCTAATGTGGCCGAACCAATTTATCTGTTGTTTCTTTATATATTCGATGGCTGGTTCAATTTCGAGTTTCTTCCTCAGGTCAGTGTTTCTTACTCTGTCCCTTAAGCTGTTTCCTGTCATTCTTCTGACACATTTCATTTCGGTGGTCGTTATCTTTCTTATTGTTCTAGAGTCCAGCGTCCAATTCTGGCACTGATAGCACAGAGTTGGTAGAAACATTGATTGTATATTGCCCTTTTTGCTTCCGTAGTTATTGCTTTGTTTTTCAATAGTGTTGATACTTGGCCTTCCATCCGTGTAATGGATAAATCAACTTCTACATTGTTAACAGTAATCCATGAATGAATTGTGAGATGTGTTTGGCTGTCAATCGTTATTTACGTTGATAAGAAAGCAATTTCAGTGAAAATTCAGTCACTTTAAATAACAGGCGATTGAAACCCATTAAAAACACAAGGAAACTTGCTTCTAATAACACAGGAATTGAGCTACAAACAAACATCCGGGACAGATTTTCAAAAAGAGAATTCAGTTGGTAGTAGACGAAACGAAATTAAAGAGTTGGAAGTTTAAGTCTTTTATTAGACGAGCCGAATGGAAGCAGTTTGTTAGTGAAGCAGAATATAAAACAATCAAGCACTGACTGTGTGAATGTGTAGAAATATCATGAAACAATCAAGCACTGACTGTGTGAATGTGTAGAAATATCATGAAACAATCAAACACTGACTGTGTGAATGTGTAGAAATATCATGAAACAATCAAGCACTGACTGTGTGAATGTGTAGAAATATCATGAAACAATCAAGCACTGACTGTGTGAATGTGTAGAAATATCATGAAACAATCAAGCACTGACTGTGTGAATGTGTAGAAATATCATGAAACAATCAAGCACTGACTGTGTGAATGTGTAGAAATATCATTAAACAATCAAACACTGACTGTGTGAATGTGTAGAAATATCATGAAACAATCAAGCACTGACTGTGTGAATGTGTAGAACTATCATGAAACAATCAAACACTGACTGTGTGAATGTGTAGAACTATCATGAAACAATCAAACACTGACTGTGTGAATGTGTAGAACTATCATTAAACAATCAAACACTGACTGTGTGAATGTGTAGAACTATCATGAAACAATCAAGCACTGACTGTGTGAATGTGTAGAAATATCATGAAACAATCAAACACTGACTGTGTGAATGTGTAGAAATATCATGAAACAATCAAGCACTGACTGTGTGAATGTGTAGAAATATCATGAAACAATCAAACACTGACTGTGTGAATGTGTAGAACTATCATGAAACAATCAAACACTGACTGTGTGAATGTGTAGAACTATCATTAAACAATCAAGCACTGACTGTGTGAATGTGTAGAAATATCATGAAACAATCAAACACTGACTGTGTGAATGTGTAGAACTATCATGAAACAATCAAACACTGACTGTGTGAATGTGTAGAAATATCATGAAACAATCAAGCACTGACTGTGTGAATGTGTAGAAATCTCATGAAACAATCAAACACTGACTGTGTGAATGTGTAGAAATATCATGAAACAATCAAACACTGACTGTGTGAATGTGTAGAAATATCATGAAACAATCAAACACTGACTGTGTGAATGTGTAGAAATATCATGAAACAATCAAACACTGACTGTGTGAATGTGTAGAAATATCATGAAACAATCAAACACTGACTGTGTGAATGTGTAGAAATATCATGAAACAATCAAGCACTGACTGTGTGAATGTGTAGAACTATCATGAAACAATCAAGCACTGACTGTGTGAATGTGTAGAAATATCATGAAACAATCAAACACTGACTGTGTGAATGTGTAAAAATGTCATAAAACAATCAAGCACTGACTGTGTGAATGTGTAGAAATATCATGAAACAATCAAATCAACACTGACTGTGTGAATGTGTAGAAATATCATGAAACAATCAAGCACTGACTGTGTGAATGTGTAGAAATATCATGAAACAATCAAATCAACACTGACTGTGTGAATGTGTAGAAATATCATGAAACAATCAAGCACTGACTGTGTGAATGTGTAGAAATATCAAGAAACAATCAAACCAACACTGACTGTGTGAATGTGTAGAAATATCATGAAACAATCAAATCAACACTGACTGTGTGAATGTGTTGGTGTTGTGTGTGTGTGTGTGTGTGGTGTGTGTGTGTGTGTGTGTGTGTGTGTGTGTGTAGAACTATGATCACATGGCTAACATATGACAACCTTCTCTTGTTGTCTCTTCTCATCACATGACCAACATATGACAACCTTCTCTTGTTGTCTCTTCTCATCACATGGCCAACATATTACCACCTTCTTCTCTTGTTGTCTCTTCGCATCACATGGCCAACATATTACCACCTTCTTCTCTTGTTATCTCTTCGCATCATATGACCAACATATGGCCACCTTCTTCTCTTGTTGTCTCTTCTCATCACATGGCCAACATATAGCCACCTTCTTGTCTTCTTGTCTCTTCTTATCATATGAACAACATATGACCACCTTCTTCTCTTGTTGTCTCTTAGCATCACATGGCCAACATATGACCACCTTCTCTTGTTTCTTCTCATCACATGGCTAACATATGACCACCTTCTCTTGTTGTCTCTTCTCATCACATGGCCAAATTATAACCACCTTCTTCTCTTATTTGTCTCTTCTTATCATATGACCAACATATGACCACCTTCTTCTCTTGTTTCTTCTCATCACATGGCCAACATATGACCACCTTCTTCTCTTGTCTCTTCTCATCACATGGCCAACATATGACCATCTTCTTCTCTTGTTGTCTCTTCTCATCACATGACCAACATATGACAACCTTCTCTTGTTGTCTCTTCTCATCACATGGCCAACATATGACCACCTTCTCTTGTTGTCTCTTCTCATCACATGGCCAACATATAGCCACCTTCTTCTCTTATTGTCTCTTCTTATCATATGACCAACATATGACCACCTTCTTCTCTTGTTGTCTCTTCGCATCACATGGCCAACATATGACCACCTTCTTCTCTTGTTATCTCTTCGCATCATATGACCAACATATGGCCACCTTCTTCTCTTGTTGTCTCTTCTCATCACATGGCCAACATATAGCCACCTTCTTATCTTATTGTCCCTTCTTATCATATGACCAACATATGACCACCTTCTTCTCTTGTTGTCTCTTAGCATCACATGGCCAACATATGACCACCTTCTCTTGTTTCTTTTCATCACATGGCCAACATATGACCACCTTCTTCTCTTGTTGTCTCTTCTCATCACATGGCCAAATTATAACCACCTTCTTCTCTTATTTGTCTCTTCTTATCATATGACCAACATATGATCACCTTTTTCTCTTGTCTCTTCTCATCACATGGCCAACATATGACCATCTTCTCTTGTTGTCTCTTCTCATCACATGGCCAACTTATGACCACCTTCTCTCATTGTCTCTTCTCATCACTCGGAAAACATATGACAACCTTCTCTTTTTGTCTCCTCTCATCACATGGCCAACATATGACAACCATCTCTCATTGTCTCTTCTCAACACATGGCCAAGATATGACCAACTTCTCTCATTGTCTCTTCTCAACACATGGCCAACATATGACCAACTTCTCTCATTGTCTCTTCTCATCACATGGCCAACATAAGACCAACTTCTCTCATTGTCTCTTTCATCACATGGCCAACATAAGACCAACTTCTCTCATTGTCTCTTCTCTTCACATGGCCAACATATGACCAACTTCTCTCATTGTCTCTTCTCAACAAATGGCCAACATATGACCACCTTCTCTCATTGTCTCTTCTCATCACATAACCAACATATGACCACCTTCTTCTCTTGTCTCTTCCCATCACATGACCAACATATGACCACCTTCTCTTGTTGTCTCTTCTCATCACATGGCCAACATATGACCACCTTCTCTTGTTGTCTCTTCTCATCACATGACCAACATATGACCACCTTCTCTTGTTGTCTCTTCTCATCACATGGCCAACATATGACCACCTTCTTTCATTGTCTCTTCTCATCACATGGCCAACATATGACCACCTTCACTTTTTGTCTCTTCTCATCACATGGCCAACATATGACCAACTTCTTTCATTGTCTCTTCTCATCACATGACTAACATATGACCACCTTCTCTTGTTGTCTCTTCTCATCACATGACCAACATATGACCACCTTCTCTTGTTGTCTCTTCTCATCACATGACCACCTTCTCTTTTTGTTTCTTCTCATCACATGACCATCATATGACCAAAATCTCTTGTTGTCTCTTCTCATCACATGGCCAACATATGACCACCTTCTTTCATTGTCTCTTCTCATCACATGACTAACATATGACCACCTTCTATTGTTGCCTCTTCTCATCACATGGCCAACATATGACCACCTTCTCTCATTGTCTCTTCTCAACACATGGCCAAGATATGACCAACTTCTCTCATTGTCTCTTCTCATCACTCGGAAAACATATGACAACCTTCTCTTTTTGTCTCCTCTCATCACATGGCCAACATAAGACCAAATTCTCTCATTGTCTCTTCTCTTCACATGGCCAACATATGACCAACTTCTCTCATTGTCTCTTCTCAACAAATGGCCAACATATGACCACCTTCTCTCATTGTCTCTTCTCATCACATAACCAACATATGACCACCTTCTTCTCTTGTCTCTTCCCATCACATGACCAACATATGACCACCTTCTCTTGTTGTCTCTTCTCATCACATGGCCAACATATGACCACCTTCTCTTGTTGTCTCTTCTCATCACATGACCAACATATGACCACCTTCTCTTGTTGTCTCTTCTCATCACATGGCCTACATATGACCACCTTCTTTCATTGTCTCTTCTCATCACATGGCCAACATATGACCACCTTCACTTGTTGTCTCTTCTCATCACATGGCCAACATATGACCAACTTCTTTCATTGTCTCTTCTCAACACATGACTAACATATGACCACCTTCTCTTGTTGTCTCTTCTCATCACATGACCAACATATGACCACCTTCTCTTGTTGTCTCTTCTCATCACATGACCACCTTCTCTTTTTTGTTTCTTCTCATCACATGACCATCATATGACCAAAATCTCTTGTTGTCTCTTCTCATCACATGGCCAACATATGACCACCTTCTTTCATTGTCTCTTCTCATCACATGACCAACATATGACCACCTTCTATTGTTGCCTCTTCTCATCACATGGCCAACATATGACCACCTTCTCTCATTGTCTCTTCTCATCACATGACCAACATATGACCACCTTCTTTCATTGTCTCTTCTCATCACATGGCCAACATATTAACAACATTCTTTCATTGTCTCTTCTCATCACATGGCCAACATATGACCAACTTCTCTCATTGTCTCTTCTCATCACATGGCCAACATATGACCACCTTCTTTCATTGTCTCGTCTCATCACATGGCCAACATATGACCACCTTCTTTCATTGTCTCTTCTCATCACATGGCCAACATATGGCCAACATATGACCACCTTCTTTCATTGTCTCTTCTCATCACATGGCCAACACATGGCGAACATATGACCACCTTCTTTCATTGTCTCTTCTCATCACATGGCTAACATATGGCCAACATATGACCAACATATGACCAACTTCTCTCATTGTCTCTTTTCATCACATGGCCAACATATGGCCAACATATGACCAACATATGACCAACTTCTCTCATTGTCTCTTCTCATCACATGGCTAACATTCGACCACCTTCTTCTCTTGTTTATATATATTTTTGATTGCTTAGTTATTTTCCTTACTTCTGCACTAGATTTGAATTTATTGCAAGGCGTACACATTATTTTTCGATGCACGATGTTTTCAAATGTTTCCAATTAATAAAAAATGTAGTTGTTGTCCAGCTCTGATATGCATAAGTAAGGGCGGATGATATGTTTCATTTCTTCTACTTCATCGATCGGCTACTGCTATGAGTGTAGACCAGCTTGGGTCAGGAACAACACAGGTCATCACCTGCTCCTTATGGCTTGTCGTGCAGGCTTGTTTCTATTGGCCATATTTGTATTCTTATGGTGTTGAGAGTGTGGCAGTCCTGTCGCGTATGGTGTTGAGAGTGTGGCAGTCCTGTCGCGTATGGTGTTGAGAGTGTGGCAGTCCTGTCGCGTATGGTGTTGAGAGTGTGGCAGTCCTGTAGCAGATGGTGTTGAGAGTGTGGCAGTTCTGTAGCATATGGTGTTGAGAGTGTGGCAGTCCTGTAGAGTATGGTGTTGAGAGTGCAACAGTCCTATAGCGTATGGTGTTGAGGGTACAGCAGTCCTGTAGCGTATGGTGTTGAGGGTGCAGCAGTCCTGTTGCGTATGGTGTTGAGAGTGCAGCAGTAGTGTAGCATATGGTTTTGATGGTGCAGCAGTTCTGTAGCGTATGGTGTTGAGGGTGCAGCAGTCCTGTTGCGTATGGTGTTGAGAGTGCAGCAGTAGTGTAGCATATGGTGTTGAGGGTGCAGCAGTTCTGTAGCGTATGGTGTTGAGAGTGTGGCAGTCCTGTACCATATGGTTTTGATGGTGCAGCAGTCTTGTAGCATATGGTGTTGAGGGTGTGGCAGTGCTGTAGCGTATGGTGTTGAGGGTGCAGCAGTCCTGTAGCATATGGTGTTGAGAGTGTGACAGTCCTGTAGCGTATGGTGTTGAGAGTGTGGCAGTCCTGTAGCGTATGGTGTTGAGAGTGTGGCAGTCCTGTAGCATATGGTATTGAGAGTGCAGCAGTCCTGTAGCGTATGGTGTTGAGAGTGTGGCAGTCCTGTAGCGTATGGTGTTGAGGGTGCAGCAGTCCTGTAGCGCATGGTGTTGAGGGCGCAGCAGTCCTGTTGCGTATGGTGTTGAGAGTGTGGCAGTCCTATAGCATATGGTGTTGACAGTGCAGCAGTCCGATAGCATATGGTGTTGAGAGTGTGGCAGTCCTGTAGAGTATGGTGTTGAGAGTGCAGCAGTCCTGTAGCATATGGTGTTGAGAGTGCAGCAGTCCTGTAGCATATGGTGTTGAGAGTGCAGCAGTCCTGTAGCATATGGTGTTGAGAGTGTGGCAGTCCTGTAGCGTATGGTGTTGAGAGTGTGGCAGTCCTGTAGCGTATGGTGTTGAGAGTGCAGCAGTCCTGTAGCATATGGTGTTGAGGGTGCAGCAGTCCTGTAGCATATGGTGTTGAGGGTGCAGCAGTCCTGTAGCATATGGTGTTGAGAGTGCAGCAGTCCTGTAGCATATGGTGTTAAGAGTGCAGCAGTCCTGTAGCATATGGTGTTGAGAGTGCAGCAGTCCTGTATCATATGGTGTTGAGAGTGCAGCAGTCCTGTAGCATATGGTGTTGAGAGTGCAGCAGTCCTGTAGCGTATGGTGTTGAGAGTGCAGCAGTCATGTAGCATATGGTGTTGAGAGTGCAGCAGTCCTGTAGCACATGGTGTTAAGGGTACAGCGCTAGTCAGTCACCACGTCACTGAGTCCGACCTTGTCTGGGTGAGCTCTGAGGTCACAACGACCTGCTCTGAGTCTGAATCCACTATACTGGAGTCAGACCGGATGCTTGTGATGTCAATAAGTACCAACAGCAAACCTCAAATTGATAAATAAATAACCGACAGTTTTCCATTTCATCCCGTTTATATGGGGGACTGGTTGGTCTCGAGGCAAGACGCCGGTCTCGAGACAGAGAGGTTGTGAGTTCAAATCCAGCTGAACCAGTTGGGAGTTTTATTTATGATTTTTCTCTGCGGCAACCACCCCTGGTCTCAGCAGCGAGGCCCGGCTTGAAACGTCAATTACTCATGGGCGTAAAATAAATATTAGTACCTCTGAAGACGGAGTTATCTGCCTGTGTGGCGAGGGGCTCCTGTGCACACGGCTGCCAAGGAAAAACGGATTAACGTGCAAAATTCAGTTTCTAGACTCTAGGGGCTTCGACAAAGGTGAAAGCTGGTGAACGCAAAAAAAAAAAAATCCCATTTATATATTTTTACATCTCTTACAATTACTCTCTCCTCTCTTCTCTTCCTCTCCTCTCTCCTCTTCCTCTCCTCTCTTCTCTTCCTCACCTCTCTCCTCTCTTCTTTTCCTCTCCTCTCTCCTCTCTTCACTTCCTCTCCTCTCTTCTTTTCCTTTCTCCTCTCCTCTCTTCTCTTCCTCTCCTCTCCTCTCTTTTCTTCTCCTCTCTTCTCTTCCTCTCCTCTCTCCTCTTCCTCTCCTCTCTTTTCTTCTCCTCTCTTCTCTAGATTCAGTGGTAGAGGTTAAATGAATGAAACTGCCGAAAACAAGAGTCCGGATTTACATAAAAAGTGTTAAAGAAAGGACAAGATGCTGTAAATATGTTACAGGGCGTCATTGTTTCCTCTTTCTCCTTTAAAATCTACATCCATCCTATTTTATTTTTCCCACACTAACTGTCTGTGTTTTCAACTCTTTACTCCCTCCCGCTCTTTACTCTCTCTCTCCCTCTTACCTCCCTCCCCTCATCTCCCTAAAGCAGAGCCTCCCCACAAGTTTCCTCCTCTCGTTGTCCGCTGGCAGATGCTGGCAATAATTGATGCCACACGTCATCGAAGAGTCAGCCATTAATAAACGGCAGGTCGCACACAGGCAAGGATCATGGCAGCCGTGACCAGAAGCCATTAAGCTTTATTAGACGTCAGCAACAGTTGCTGCTACACAAATAGGATATGGCAACAGGTGCTGCACAAACTGTGGATCATCAACTCGGCGAGGTGACGAATCTGATATAATTAAACTTTGTAGTATCAATGTCCATGTTTGTCCGCTCTATTAAGTAATACAATCCCAGACTCATAGCAACCAATAGTTTAAAAGTGGTTAAAGTAACGCTTACTTTGAATGTCCGATTTGTTAACAGTAACACAGTAAGTGTTGTGTAGAGGCCGCACATACAAGGACGACCAGAATAGAATCACTAGAACAATGAGTAGATAAGGCTCAACTATAGGCATCGCAACAAAACAAAACCTACATGAGAATCTGACAAAACAAGTATGGTAATACATTTTACGTGGGATGTCGACAGCGAGAAATTATAGAAACATAAAAATATAAATAAACAAATTTAAACTACACGGTGGTTTATATATGGAATATATGAACAAAGAAAATATAATGAAATTAATAAAGAATTGAATGTGTGTCGCTGCAAACAAATGTCAGAGTCCAAACAATGGATGTAACGTCAGTGGACGTCACAATACGTAGGGTCACATTTGTCTACGTCCCTGGACATGCGCGAGTACGGGGAAATAGAGGGAGAAGTGACAACAATAGAAAAAAAAATGGTAGGACTTTAACCATTATATAGCTTTAGCCACTATAGAGCTTTAACCATTATAGGGCTCTAACCATTATATGGCTTTAACCATTATATAGCTTTAGCCACTATAGAGCTTTAACCATTATAGGGCTCTAACCATTATATGGCTTTAACCATTATAGGGCTTTAACTATTATATGGCTTTAACCATTATAGGGCTTTAACCATTATGTATGAGATCCGGTGTCATGGCGGCTACGTGTTGGTAGTTTTTATAATTCGGCTCTTGCTGATATATTTAAATGATTTACGTGACAATCTTGTTGTGAAATAATGTGTTGGTATTCCCTTTTTAGTGTATGTTTTACTTCTGACGAGTGAATGGACTGTGAACTTTACCGATATTAAAGTGGAATATGATTTATTCTTCTTTGTGTCGTGTGTTCGCAGTTCGACAGGCAAACACATAGTTCGACAACAATGTCGCCGGGCGGTATGTCCAACCCGAATGTAAAAAGTCTGTGACGGTGGATGGGGCGAAAGAATCAGAGATGATCAGCGGCCCAGAAAGCGAAAACAGCAAATTGTGTGGTACACATGAGGCATATTCAGGACACGGAAGACGAATATGGCAGACCACAGTGAAAGAGATTGGAGCCTCATCACGTAACACTCCAAAGAAAGCCATGGAGAGAAATTCTAACTACTGTTTTAACAACGAACTAAAACTAACTACTACTGGGATGTTAAGACCTTATACCAACAAGGAAAACAAGGAAATATTATGGTAGAAGCAGAGCGATTAAACATAGATATCATAGGCATATCAGAAACAAGATGGAAAGAAAGTGGATACATTAAAGACGATAAATATACATTTATATATTCAGGTAACACAACAGAACATCAAAGAGGGGTAGGCATACTGATGAAAAGAGAGCTAAAAAAATATATAAATATCCACTGGACATACATTGATAGGCTTATACTACTTGAGATGAAAGCAAAACACCATTCGACATAGCAATAATACAGACATACGCACCTACTCAAGACTACACAGATGAACAAATAGAGGCATACTATGAAGACCTAAATAAAGTTATGAAGCAAGTGAAATCTTCAGACATCTTGATTGTAATGGGTGACATGAACGCTAAAGTAGGAAAAGGTAGATATAAGACCAATTGTCCTTAGGTGCCGTCTCCGTATCGAAGGTTGGCTACCATGGAGTGCCATTCCACTCATAGACTGACCTGTCTATCTTTTGATGTTACTCGTCCATGTTAGTCTTGGTCTGCCTCTGCCACTTTTACCTTGTATTTTCCCTTCCAGGATTACTTTTAGTAGGATGTTGTGTCTTTTAACATGGCCCAAAAAATCTCATTTGTCTTGTTCTAATTGTGTTTTGTAGTTCTCTTTTTATTTTTAGTTGTTTTAAAACTTCATCGTTTGTTTTCTTTCCTTTCCATCCAAATCTACCTATTCTTCTATAAATCCACATTTCAGAGGCTTCAATTTTTTATTCTGTTTTCTTGTCTAATGTCCATGTTTCTGCACCATACATGAACATTGAGACGATGCAACATTTTGCTATTCTTAGTTTCAGCCCCGGTGTTATTTGTTTTGAAGTTAGTACTTTTCATGGCATTAAATTACTTTTTACCATTCCTATTCTTTTGTTTATTTCAGTTGTACATTTTCCATCACTGGTTATAGTATGTCCCAGGTAGTTGTAGTTCTGGACTGTCTCCATGTCTATTCCTTCATGGTATAAGGTCCTAACATTCCATGTAGTTATTTTTAGTTCGTTCTTAAAACAATAGTTAGAATTTCTCTCCATGGTTTTCTTTGGAATGTTACGTGATGAGGCCCCAATCTCTCTCACGGTGGTCTGCCATATTTGTCTTTCGTGTCCTGAATATGCCTCATGTGTAACACACACTTTGCTGTTTTCGCTTTCTGGGCCCTTGATCATTTCTGATTCTCCCGCCCCATCCATCGTCACAGACTTTTTACATTCGGGACAGGAAATCATGGTTTAGGAAAAAGAAATGACAGAGAAGAAAGATTAATACCATTTTGTGAAGAAAACAGACTGATTATATGTAACACCTTCTTTGAACAAAAGAAAAAGAAATTATACGCATGGAAAAGCCCTGGAGACAGCAAGAGGAATCGAATAGAAAATATAAAAATAAAAGACAGATTCCGTAACAGCGTCAAGAAAGACAAAACCTATCCAGGAGCAGATATTAATTCAGACCACAATCCTGTAATAGGGAGCAGCGATAGCTCAGTGGTTAGTGAACTGGACTGCAAAGGACAAGAGGTAGGGTTCGATCCCAACCGACGGCTTCCGGGTTCACTCAGCCTTAAATGGGTAACGGTTTTTTTCTGGGAAAGTAAAGCGGCACGGGCGTAACACGATATGGTCACTAACACCATATTCCCCATACGCCAATTGGCGTGACGGAGGCTCTTTACTTTTTTTTTTACAATCCTGTAATGATTAAAATGAAAATCAAACTAAAGAGAAACAAACAAAAGAATATCAATACCAATAGATATAATAGATTTAGGTAAAAAGATGTTAAAGAAACTTATATAGTTCAAGTAAAGAACACATATCAAAAGCTGCTAGAAAAAGGGAATTGAGCATTATAGAAGAGAAAATCCTGAAGAAAAAGTTACAACCAAATGGCAATGCATAAAGAACAGCATATAAGAATCATGAGACACTTTACTCAAAAAGGAAAGAAATAAAAAAGACAAATGGATAACTGACACCATCTTAGAAAAAAACTGGAAGAAATAAGACAAGCGAAGTAAACTACCAGATAAATGAAATTGATAATGAAATACGCAAAATGTGCAGAAAGGCAAAAGACGACTGGCTCAACCAAAGATGTCTAGAAGTCGAAACTATGGAAAGTAAACAAAATTTAAGAGGGATGCACACAGAAATAAAGAGAATGACTAATAAAAACAAAAAAGATGAGGGAAGGGGATATATTGCAAATAAAGTGGGAAAAATGCTAACAGACAACAAAGATATAATAGATAGATGGAAAGAATATATAACATAATTATTTCATGACGAAAGGGACAAAAGACCGTTTATAAAATGTACATCCAGCTATAAAATCTGAGGTGGAAAAATCTATAAAAACAATGAAAAAGGGAAAAGCAGCAGGGCCTGACAATATATAGATATAGATGATATAGGCGCTAGAAAAGTTCGGCAAGAAGAGATACAAGAGCTTATATAGACAACTTGGCAGAGAAAGCAGAGACAGCTGCAATTACAGGAGACAGCAGAACTCTTTATACTGTACAAAAGATGCTGACAAACACCTATACATCCAGTGGAACACCAATTCTAGACAAATCTGGATTAATGCTAACAACAAGCGCAGACATAAAAGCCCGTTGGGCGGAACACTTCAAAGAAATTCTTAACCGTCCACTACCTCACAGTTTAATAGATTTTGAAGCTGAAACACCAGCAGCAGAATTAGATGTAAATTTAGATGACTTCACCTTGAGCGAAATAGAAACCACCTTAAAGCTAATGACCAATAACAAGGCTGCTGGAGAGGATAAGTTAACAGCTGAGATCCTCAAGGCAATTGATAGCCATAATTTAATACATCTCCAAAAAATGTTCAACATCATTTGGAAAACAGAGAAGACGCCTCATAAATGGAAAAAAGGAATCATTGTTAAGATCCCAAAAAAGGGCAATCTTAGAGATTGTAACAATTGGAGAGGCGTGACACTTTTGTCAGTTGCCTCAAAATTATTCTGTAAAATCATCCTAAATAGAATAAAGGATTCAATAGATACAGTAATGCGTGAAGAACAGGCTGGGTTTAGAAAAGGGAGAAGCTGTCTTGACCACATTTTCACTCTACGACTTATATTGGAGGAACACATTGAAAAGCAAAAACCTTTTGTACTTAACTTCATCGACTTCAAAAAAGCATTTGATAGTATTCATAGAGATTCTTTGTGGAAAATTCTGAAGCAATATGGCTTACCATCAAAAATCATAAATATTATCAAAGACATGTATGATGGTTACACATGTGCAGTTCGAACAGAGGAAGGACTGAGCGAATGTTTCCCAATAGAAACTGGGGTTAAACAAGGATGTATTTTATCGCCCTTGTTATTTGGAATTGTTATGGACTTCATAATGAAGAAATGCTGCACTGGTAATAAAGGCATCGAATGGATACAAGGAGACCATTTGGAGGACCTGGACTTTGCTGATGACATAGTTCTCATCAGCAATCAGATAAAAACGATGCAGGAAAACACAAATGAACTATCATCAATAGCCAGCAAAATTGGGCTTGAGGTCAATCATGAAAAGACTAAAGTCATGAAAAGTTTAATTCCAACAAGTGACAAAATATACATGGAAAACAAACCAGTAGAAGAGATCGATCACTTCATCTATCTTGGAAGTCACATTGATCGAGAAGGGGATACGAGCAAAGAAATTAGAATCAGACTGGCTAAAGCAGCAATGTCTTTCAGAAGCCTTGAAAAGTTGTGGAAATCAAAACTCATTAGCACAAACACAAAACTTAGGCTATTCAAATCAAATGTACTATCAACCCTTACGTATGCGTGTGAAAGCTGGAAAACAACAAGAGATATAGAAACAAAGTTGAACGCATTCGAAAATAAATGTCTAAGGAAAATACTTGGTATAGAATGGAACGAATTCAAAACAAACGAGGAAATTAGAGAAATCGCCAATCAACCACTAATATCTTCAGTAATAAAGAAAGACGATGGTCATACGTTGGACATGTGATGAGAAGAGATAATAATCGAATAGCAAAGCAAGCCCTCATATGGGAAACAACAGGTAAAAGAAAAAGAGGAAGACCCAGGGAGACACTGAGAAGAACATTGATGAGAGAGGCAAGAGCAGCAGGAATCGGCTCCCTCAATGAGATAGAACTGCTTGCACAGAACAGAGACAGATGGCGAGATTTGATAAAATATCTTTAAAAGAAAACTGCTAGAACAAAAATTCATATAGGAGAAGGTGTATCTTGGTCTACGCCCTATGGGCCGGTTACGGCTCGAAAGGTCAATAGATAGGCGCTAGAAGATTTTGGCATTGAAGTGATTACAGACATATGCAACGACATATACCATACAGGATACATACCAAATGAACTAAAAACATCAGACACAGACATACGACTAATATGTAATTTGTACTGGGAGCAAACAGCAATAATAAAATATAACGAAGAGAAATCTACAACAATTACTTATGAAATAAACATGACAAGCAACAAAATGTGGATTAGATATGAATATCAAAAAGACTAAAACTTTGAACATAAGGAAAGAAAATTCTCAAGATCTACAAATAAATATCAAAGTTGAAGGAATAGACCTGGAGACAGTTCAGAACTACAACTACCTGGGACATACTATAACCAGTGATGAAAAATGTAAAACTGAAATAAACAAAAGAATAGGTATGGCAAAATGTAATTTTAGTGTCATAAAAAGTGTCATCATCATCATCATCATCATCATCATCATCATCATCATCATGATGTGCCATACCGGATGGCGTAGGCGATCATGTCCTTCAATAATCTTCTATCTACAGTGCATCGTATCAGCTCTGTTGTTGACTGTTTTTCCATGCCATGAAACCAAGCTATCCAGTATTTCCTCTCTTTGCCGTCCGCGATCTCTCTTTCCTTTTATTTTGTCAGTTGTAACCAGTATTCCAAGTTTCCTCTTCTCATGATGTGACTAAAAAATGTTGATTGCTTCTTTCTGATGTTTTTTATGAGCTCTCTTTTTGTGTTGACCTCTTTTAGAACTTCCTCATTGGTCTTTTTAGCTGTCCAGGGAACTTTCAACATTTTTCTGAGATCCCATCTCTGTGTCCTCTAATCGTTTTTATTATGTTTGTGCACTGTCCATGATTCGCTTCCATAGGTCAGAATTGGTTCTATATAGCACCGATGAGCTCTCTTCTCATTTCTATTGCCATAGATTTGTTGTATAAGATATTTTTTTCATTTTCTGAAATGCTATTTTGACCTGAGCTATTCTGCTTTTTATTTCTGTGGTGCATCTCCCATCTGATGTTATTATTGTGCCCAAGTATTTGAAACGTTGCACTTGTTTCAGATTTGTTCTGTTTATTTGTATGCTGCATGATGGTGATGATTGTTTCTTCGTTATGACCATTAATTCCGTTTTCTTACCATTCAGACTGAGTCCTTTCTTGTTGCTTTCCTTTACTATTATTTCCATCATTTCTTGTAGTTCATTCTATGTCTCTGCCCTGAAAAATATACTAACATGAAAACAAATAACACCAGGGCTAAAACTAAGAATAGCAAAATGTTAAATCTTCTCAATATTCCTGTATGGTGCAGAAACATGGACATTAGACCAGAAAACAAAACAGAAAATTGAAGCCTTTGAAATGTGGTTTTATAGAAGAAAAGGTAGAATTGGATGGAAAGAAAAGAAAACAAACGATGAAGTTTTAAAACAACTTAAAATGAAAAGAGAACTACTAAACATAATTAGAACAAAACAAATGAAAATTTGGGGCATGTTAAAAGACACAACAGCCATCTAAAGGTAATATTGGAAGGGAAAATACAAGGTATAAGAGGCAGCGGTAGACCAAGATCTAAATTGACGAGTAACATCAACACATAGATAAGCCAGTCTATGGCAGCCTGCACCATCAAAGCAAAAGACGGAGTGGAATGACGTTCCATAGTAGCCAACCTTCGATGCGGAGACGGCACTGAATGATGATGATGATGAACCACTAAAGCTTCGCATTTCTTTGCCTTGATCTCTTACTAGTACGGGGGGAGGAATGAAAGAGCGGACAGGTTGGCTAGCTGCGCTATAGTTGAAGACGGGCAACCAATGGATCGGACAGACATCATCAATGCCCTCCGAGATGTGGGAAGGGCACAGGACTTCGACAACCATAAGTCCACGTCACTCTGTCGGATGAAAGAGATGGGAGTTAAGATGGGCACAACCAGAAATGAGAAACTTAGTGTGCGTGTAAGAAGACTTATCAACCAACATAGAACTGGAGTCGTCAGTCGCTGGACACTGCGGGACTTGCTGAGGAGGGGATCTGAGCACCTATGGACATGTTCGGAGTGCAATGATGATGACCCGCTAATAACTCAACTCAACTCTGCCTGCATATAAAGGTTGGTCACAGGTGAGAATTTGAGAGGGACTGTCAAAACATGAGTGACAAGTAGCAATACAAAATAGTCTGTGTGGAGAAATACAAATGTCCTTATCTACAGACATGCATCTTGTGACCTGTGAGCTGACGATCTGTGGTGGGACGCCTAACCACATATAACAATAACCACATATAACAATAACTACATATAACAATATCTGTAAGTATTTTTGAGTTCCCTTATTGTTCCGCAAAAGATATTCCTTTTCTTTGTACATATACATAAATGTATGTCACTAACGCCATATTCCCTTTACGCCACTTGGCGTGACGGGGCTCTTTACTTTTCCGCACATTTTATACACACATAAATATATAGAGTGTCATCATTATCGTGTGCCTTCTCCGCAACGAAGGTTGGCTACCATGGATCGCCATTCTACTCTGTTTCTTGCTTTGATGGTGCAGGCTGTCATAGATTGACTTGTCCATCTTTTGATGTTACTCGTCCATGTTAGTCTTGGTCTCCCTCTGCCTCTATTACCATGTATTTTTCCTTCCAATATTACTTTTAGTAGGCATAGAGTGTAGTATATAAAAAATAATTATATATATATATATACAATACACGCATATATACATGTTGGGTGGCGAAATACACGACAAGCCCTATGTGATGTCTAGAGCCGTGGGAAGGATCTAGATCAAGATGTACACATATACACAAATACACATATACACAACTACATATATATATATATAGAAAGTAAAGTAAAGTACCCCCGTCACGCCAAGTGACGTATAGGGAATATGGTGTTAGTGACTATAATTTTTACAGACCTTCGGCACATGATTTTTGGGGTTATGTGGTCGGTATTACGCCCGTGCCGATTTACTTTCCCAGAAAAAAATCCGGTACCCATGTAAGGCTGGGTGAACCCGGAAGCCGTGGATCATAATCGAACCCGACCGTTTTGTCCTTTGTAGTCCAGTTCACTAACCACTGAGCTACCGATATAAATAAATATATATATATATATATATATATATAAAATATATAAATACATATATACATATATATACACGCATATAATAATAGGAACCTTTTCATACAGATCTTCGCAGGAAGAGGCAATCTGATCATCAGAAGGAGACTCCGTCGAGCAATTTGTTTCGGCCTTTTACCTTCTTGACACTGTAAAGGAGGTGGGCCCGCCTGGGTCATGACTCCCATGCGTCGACCTCTTGGTGCTTTGACTCTAAAGCTGACCATATACAGTCGATGATGTAATTTCTGATTGCTTATCGACTGCACCTCTCCCAACCGACGGCTTCAGATTCACCCAGCCTTTAATGGGTACCGGATTTTTTCTGGGAAAGTAAAGCGGTACAGGCGTAATACCGACCATATTACCCCAAAAATCATGTGCTGAAGGTCTGTAAAATTTATGGTCACTAACACCATATTCCCTATACACCACTTGGCGTGACGGGGGTACTTTACTTTTACTTTTACTATGGACTGCACCTCGGATATTCCAGGATTAAAATGTACATGATACACCTGTATAATATATATATATACACACACACTGATAATGACTAAACCAAGAAACATGTCCTAAACAAACAATACGAATCAATGGACAGTGTTCAAACAGGTCAACAAATAAATGGGACAGTGTTCAAACAGGTCAACAAATAAATGGGACAGTGTTCAAACAGGTCAACGAATCAATGGGACAGTGTTCAAACAGGTCAACAAATAAATGGGACAGTGTTTCAAACAGGTCAACGAATCAATGGGACAGTGTTCAAACAGGTCAACAAATAAATGGGAAAGTGTTCAAACAGGTCAACGAATCAATGGGACAGTGTTCAAACAGGTCAACAAATAAATGGGACAGTGTTCAAACAGGTCAACGAATCAATGGGACAGTGTTCAAACAGGTCAACAAATAAATGGGAAAGTGTTCAAACAGGTCAACGAATCAATGGGACAGTGTTCAAACAGGTCAACAAATAAATGGGAAAGTGTTCAAACAGGTCAACGAATCAATGGGACAGTGTTCAAACAGGTCAACGAATCAATGGGACAGTGTTCAAACAGGTCAACAAATAAATGGGACAGTGTTTCAAACAGGTCAACGAATCAATGGGACAGTGTTCAAACAGGTCAACAAATAAATAGGACAGTGTTCAAACAGGTCAACGAATAAAACACAGCGAATGTGTTGGTTGATAAGTCTTCTTACACGCCCACTATGTTTCTCATTTCTGCTGTGCCCATCTTAACTCCCATCTCTTTCATCCGAAGGAGTGACGTGGACTCATGGTTGTCGAAGTCCTGTGTCCTTCCAACTTCCAGGAGGGCATTGATGATGTCCGCCCGGTCCATTGGTTGACCGTCCTCAACAATAGCGCAGCTAGCCAACCTGTCCGCTCTTTCAATCAAAATTCTATCTATCTATCTATCTATCTATCTATCTATCTATCTATCTATCTATCTATCTATCTATCTATCTATCTATCTATCTATCTATCTATCTATCTATCTATCTATCTATCTATCTATCTATCTATCTATCTATCTATCTATCTATCTATCTATCTATCTATCTATCTATCTATCTATCTATCTATCTATCTATCTATCTATCTATCTATCTATCTATCTATCTATCTATCTATCTATCTATCTATCTATCTATCTATCTATCTATCTATCTATCTATCTATCTATCTATCTATCTATCTATCTATCTATCTATCTATCTATCTATCTATCTATCTATCTATCTATCTATCTATCTATCTATCTATTGACCTTTCGAGCCCTAGCCGGCACATAAGGCGTAGACCAAGATACACCTTCTCCTATCTGAATTTTTGTTCTAGCAGTTTTTAATTTTTTTAAAGATATTTTATCAAATCTCGCTATTTGTCTCTGTTCTGGGCAAGCAGCTCTATCTCATTGAGACCAACAGATCTCCTACCTGTTCCAAGCCAGAGCATTTCGCTTAATCCTAAAATATCTAGATCGTATCTATCCATCTCGCTCGCGACCTGTGCTTGTTTCGTCGGCGCGGCCATTGTACGTACATTCCAGAATCCTATTTTTGCTGTTGTTTTAGGGCAGAAAAAACTATCACTACTATCTACTGCTAATTTACACATTCTGTATCAGGTCTACGTTTCATTAACAACATCGTTTTTACGATAGCGGCTTGTTAAACCTCTGATCAACGGTTCTATACCAAGCCGGGGAAAACAAAATTACTAAGCACAAACACAAAGCTCAAGATTTTCATATCAAATGTATGATCCACCCTTACTTTTGCGTACGACAGCGGGCACACATAAGAAAATGGAAAATGAAACAGATGCCTTTGAAAACAAAGGCTTCGTGTACCATGGGATGTCATCCAAGACTTGAACAGAAATAAGAGAAATAACAAAGAATCCAACAACATCATAACCAAGAGAAGAAATAAGAGAAATGACAAAGAATCCAACAACATCATAACCAAGAGAAGAAATAAGAGAAATGACAAAGCATCCAACAACATCATAACCAAGAGAAGAAGGTGGTCATTTGTTGGTCATGCGATG
The DNA here is from genome assembly GCA_032433765.1 of Megaustenia siamemsis. Classification (NCBI taxonomy): domain Eukaryota; kingdom Metazoa; phylum Mollusca; class Gastropoda; order Stylommatophora; family Ariophantidae; genus Megaustenia; species Megaustenia siamemsis. The sequence continues at coordinate 3,012,550 of JAVIAB010000105.1, forward strand.
AGAAGAGACAAGAGTAGAAGGTAGTCATTTGTTGGCCATGTGATGAGAAGAGACAAGAGAAGAAGGTGGTCATTTGTTGGCCATGTGATGAGAAGAGACAAGAGAAGAAGGTGGTCATTTGTTGGAGATGTGATGAGAAGAGACAAGAGAAGAAGTGGTCATTTGTTGGCCATGTGATGAGAAGAAACAAGAGAAGAAGGTAGTCATTTGTTGGCCATGTGATGAGAAGAAACAAGAGAAGAAGGTAGTCATTTGTTGGCCATGTGATGAGAAGAAACAAGAGAAGAAGGTAGTCATATGTTGGCCATGTGATGAGAAGAAACAAGAGAAGAACGTGGTCATATGTTGGACATGTGATGAGAAGAGACAAGAGAAGAAGGTAGTCATATGTTGGACATGTGATGAGAAGAGACAAGAGAAGAACGTGGTCATATGTTGGACATGTGATGAGAAGAGACAAGAGAAGAACGTGGTCATTTGTTGGCCATGTGATGAGAAGAGACAAGAGAAGAATGTGGTCATTTGTTGGCCATGTGATGAGAAGAGACAAGAGAAGAATGTGGTCATTTGTTGGCCATGTGATGAGAAGAAACAAGAGAAGAAGGTAGTCATATGTTGGCCATGTGATGAGAAGAAACAAGAGAAGAACGTGGTCATATGTTGGAGATGTGATGAGAAGAGACAAGAGAAGAAGGTAGTCATATGTTGGACATGTGATGAGAAGAGACAAGAGAAGAACGTGGTCATATGTTGGACATGTGATGAGAAGAGACAAGAGAAGAACGTGGTCATTTGTTGGCCATGTGATGAGAAGAGACAAGAGAAGAATGTGGTCATTTGTTGGCCATGTGATGAGAAGAGACAAGAGAAAAAGGTGGTCATTTGTTGGCCATGTGATGAGAAGAGACAAGAGAAGAATGTGGTCATTTGTTGGCCATGTGATGAGAAGAGACAAGAGAAGAAGGTGGTCATATGTTGGCCATGTGATGAGAAGAGACAAGAGAAGAAGTGGTCATATGTTGGAGATGTGATGAGAAGAGACAAGAGAAGAAGGTGGTCATATGTTGGCCATGTGATGAGAAGAGACAAGAGAAGAAGGTGGTCATTTGTTGGAGGTGTGATGAGAAGAGACAAGAGAAGAAGGTGGTCATATGTTGGCCATGTGATGAGAAGAAACAAGAGAAGAACGTGGTCATATGTTGACCATGTGATGAGAAGAGACAAGAGAAGAAGGTGGTCATATGTTGACCATGTGATGAGAAGAAACAAGAGAAGAAGGTGGTCATATGTTGGCCATGGGATGGGAAGAGACAACAAGAGAATCAAAGCAGGCCCTCCAATGGGAACCAGGGAGTAAAATAAAATGAGGCCGACCTAGAGAAACAATAAAAAGAACATTGAGACGAGAGACAACAACAGCAGGCATCCGCTCTCTCGCCGAGATTGAATAACTGGCCCAGAATAGAGGCTTGTTGCGAGACACAATGTAGGTCCTGTGTAAGGTCTGAGAGTTGAAAGATCGTCAGATTAGATAGGCCGAATAAACAATAAAAGAGATAAACGAGAAGAGAGAGAGAGAGATAGAGTGAGAAAGAGATAGAGATAGAGAGTGATTAGAGAGAGAGAGATAGAGTGAGAAAGAGATAGAGATAGAGAGTGATTAGAGATAGAGGGAGATAGAGAGAGAGATAGAGATAGTGTTAGAGAGAAATAGAGAGAGAAATAGAGAGAAATAGAGAGAGCGATAGAGGTAGAGATAGATAGATAGATAGATAGATAGATAGATAGATAGATAGATAGATAGATAGATAGATAGATAGATAGATAGATAGATAGATAGATAGATAGATAGATAGATAGATAGATAGATAGATAGATAGATAGATAGATAGATAGATAGATAGAGAGAGAGCGACAGAGAGAGAGAGAGGGGGAGAGAAAGAACAAAAAAAACGACTTGTAAACGAGAACATTTGTCATTCTGTTAGCTCAAACTAATGACTAACGTCGGCGACATATAAACGTGGTGGTGTGTCCACGCTCATCTTTTGGGCAAGTTGGTGTGCCCCGTCGCATGCCTGACCGTGATTAAAGCTACCACCTCTGGTTCATGCTACCAACCAGACATCGATATGCTCACATCAGAGACCATAGTCACGTGAGTAAACATCAAACGCCTGTAAGTAGTAACATGGATTGGTGATTGTGTAGTCAGATTATGCGGTAATTATCTTCCTGGTATAATGTAGACATCAGCTAATGTTCTTTGCTTAAATGTGAAATGTTAGATGCGTTCTTGCTGGCCGAATCGATAACTTGTCGGCCTCTGGACCAGGAAAACGCGGGTTCAAATCCCGAAATGCTAGTAATTTTTTAACAAATAATCGGGGTGAAATAAAAACTCAAACCCGAACACTACGCGTTGACTGCATTGGGCAAGCGGTCCTATAAGCCCCCCTCACCCGGGCCGAATCCAGTAATGGGAGAACGCCGTAAAGATAAAAGAGTCTCTTAGCAGGTTCTTGTTGGCGCTAAATAAGAACAGATTTTTTTCTTTTACGACAAAGTAACAATCGGATGATGTTCTTGTTGGCGCTAAATAAGAATAGAATTATTTCTTTTACGACAAAATAACAATCGGATGATGTTCTTGTTGGCACTAAATAAGAATACAAACAGGAGAAGATAATGGCGAAATGAACAGAATATATCTCTACTCTATGATGATGAAAGACCAGAGACAAACAATTCAAAGAAAGACGCATGACCACCAAACAAAACAGAGTGATAATGCAGAGTGAAGTGGAGGACGCAATTCAACACATGAAAAGAGTTAAAGCTCCAAGTCCTGACAATATAACAATCGAAGAGATAAATGCATTAGGAGAGCTAAGAGTACAAGTCATAACAAAACTACTCAATGACATATATAACACTGGACACATACCCGAAGATCTACTAAAATCTATCTTTGTAGCCATACCGAAGAAGTCAGGAGCCACTGATTGTGAAGACCATCGCACTATTAGTCTCATGAGCCATATGACTCTCTCTCTCTCTGCGATCAGGACCCAATCAGAGTAGGATTCCAGCTCCTCACATGAACTCAGCTGTCAGGTTAGGTGTGTTACAAATAGAACATCACAATTAGAGTCTGCCAGATCCACTCTGATTGAACACCCGTTAAAAACGTTGCACTGTGTTCTGCGCCAGTGGCCCAGTGCATCCGATTTCAGCCAGAATTTTATTCAGGTTTGCTTTCCCTAGCCTTTGATTGTCCCCAATCTTCCTGCAAGGCAGCAGGTGATCTTTTCTAGCCATATGACTAAAATATTACTAAGAATCATCATGAGACGTGTAAGGAACAAAATAAAACCAGAAATAAGTGAGGAACAATGTGGATTTGTGGAAGGAAAGGGCACCAATAATGCAATATACATCTTAAGAACATTGACAGAAAGATCTATAGAGGTAAAGAAAGATCTATATATGTGCTTTATAGACTACACGAAAGCATTTGACAAAGTAAAGCATGTGGAAATAATCAATATGCTGGAGAAATTAAACATTGATGCCAAGGATCTGCGAATCATAAAAAACATGTACTGGCAACAAACAGCAGCTATACGAATTAACAACCAAACAGGACAATTCCAATATATAAAACATGGAGTCAGACAAGGCTGTGTTCTGTCACCGGATTTGTTTTCACTTTACAGCGAACATATTATGAGATCAATAGTAGACAAAAAAGGAATTGAAGTCAACGGTCACAACATAAATAATTTGTGATATGCTGATGACACAGTCTTAATAACAGCGACAGAGAATGAACTACAAGAAATGATGGACATAATAGTGGAAGAAAGCAACAAGAAAGGTCTCAGTCTGAATAGTAAGAAAACAGAAGTAATGGTTATATCGAAGAAACAATCATCACCATCATGCAGCATATAAATAAAGAAGACAAATCTGAAACAAGTGCAACATTTTCAAATACTTGGGCACAAAAATAACATCAGATGGGAGATGCGACACAGAAATAAAAAGCAGAATAGCTCAAGCCAAAATAGCATTTCAGAAAACGGATAACGTCTTATGTAACAAATATATGTCAATAGAAATGAGAAAGAGAGTTCATCGGTGCTATACAGAACCATTTCTGACCTATGGAAGCGAATCATGGACAGTTGATAAACAAATGAAAAAACGATTAGAGGCCTCAGAGATGGGATTTCTCAGAAGAATGTTGAAAGTTCCCTGGACAGCTAAAAGGACCAATGAGGACATTGTTAAAGAGGCCAACATAAAAAGGGAGCTCCTAAAAAACATCAGAAAGAAGCAATCACATTTTTCTGGCACATCATGAGAAGAGGAAAGTTGGAATACTTAGTTACAACTAGCAAAATAAAAGGAAAGAGAGATCGCGGACGACAAAAAGAGAAAATACTGTATAGCTTGGTGTCATGGCATGGAAAACAGTCAACAACAGAACTGATACGATGCACTGTAGATAGAAGATTGTGGAAGGACATGATCGCCTACGTCACCCGGTATGGCACATGATGATGATGTGGTTGCTATGATGGCGACTGCAGCAGCCTTTCTTTGTTTGGATCCTTCAATGAGATGAGATGTTCATTCGCATGATTCCACTGGCGCGGGCGATTTAGCAATTATGGATTTTAATTTGTTTGCAGTGATGCCTACAACTAACTGCAACTACAAGAGACCAGTACGTGCACTAGAACATGATGCGGTTACTTCAAAACAACAGTTTCGCCTGAAGAATGATTAAGAAAGGATACATGTTTAAATCTGGAATAAACGACAAATCGTATGGTTTCAATATCTATTTTAAAGCAAAGAAAAAAAAATAATAAATAAATAACGCTGCGGAAGTCGCTTTGGTCAGAAATGACAACTTCTGACAGGATCGGTAAGGTTGCTTTGGAGGAGTTGTCTTGACATGAATATGTTGTGTGATCTGAGAGGCGCTGAATTAAATCACACCTGATACACTGAGCTACATTAGATATGATACAATGAGTTGTCTTGACATGAATATGTTGTGTGATCTGAGAGGCGCCGAATTAAATCACACCTGATACACTGAGCTACATCAGATATGATACAATGAGTTGTCTTGACATGAATATGTTGTGTGATCTGAGAGGCGCTGAATTAAATCACACCTGATACACTGAGCTACATTAGATATGATACAATGAGTTGTCTTGACATGAATATGTTGTGTGATCTGAGAGGCGCTGAATTAAATCACACCTGATACACTGAGCTACATTAGATATGATACAATGAGATGTCTTGACATGAATATGTTGTGTGATCTGAGAGGCGCTGAATTAAATCACACCTGATACACTGAGCTACATTAGATATGATACAATGAGTTGTCTTGACATGAATATGTTGTGTGATCTGAGAGGCGCTGAATTAAATCACACCTGATACACTGAGCTACATTAGATATGATACAATGAGATGTCTTGACATGAATATGTTGTGTGATCTGAGAGGCGCTGAATTAAATCACACCTGATGCACTGAGCTACATTAGATATGATACAATGAGATGTCTTGACATGAATATGTTGTGTGATCTGAGAGGCGCTGAATTAAATCACACCTGATACACTGAGCTACATTAGATATGATACAATGAGTTGTCTTGACATGAATATGTTGTGTGATCTGAGAGGCGCTAAATTAAATCACACCTGATACACTGAGCTACATTAGATATGATACAATGAGTTGTCTTGACATGAATATGTTGTGTGATCTGAGAGGCGCTGAATTAAATCACACCTGATACACTGAGCTACATTAGATATGATACAATGAGTTGTCTTGACATGAATATGTTGTGTGATCTGAGAGGCGCTGAATTAAATCACATCTGATGCACTGAGCTACATTAGATATGATACAATGAGTTGTCTTGACATGAATATGTTGTGTGATCTGAGAGGCGCTGAATTAAATCACACCTGATGCACTGAGCTACATTAGATATGATACAATGAGTTGTCTTGACATGAATATGTTGTGTGATCCGAGAGGCGCTGAATTAAATCACACCTGATACACTGAGCTACATTAGATATGATACAATGAGATGTCTTGACATGAATATGTTGTGTGATCTGAGAGGCGCTGAATTAAATCACACCTGATACACTGAGCTACATTAGATATGATACAATGAGTTGTCTTGACATGAATATGTTGTGTGATCTGAGAGGCGCTGAATTAAATCACACCTGATGCACTGAGCTACATTAGATATGATACAATGAGATGTCTTGACATGAATATGTTGTGTGATCTGAGAGGCGCTGAATTAAATCACACCTGATGCACTGAGCTACATTAGATATGATACAATGAGATGTCTTGACATGAATATGTTGTGTGATCTGAGAGGCGCTGAATTAAATCACACCTGATGCACTGAGCTACATTAGATATGATACAATGAGATGTCTTGACATGAATATGTTGTGTGATCTGAGAGGCGCTGAATTAAATCACACCTGATGCACTGAGCTACATTAGATATGATACAATGAGATGTCTTGACATGAATATGTTGTGTGATCTGAGAGGCGCTGAATTAAATCACACCTGATGCACTGAGCTACATTAGATATGATACAATGAGATGTCTTGACATGAATATGTTGTGTGATCTGAGAGGCGCTGAATTAAATCACACCTGATACACTGAGCTACATTAGATATGATACAATGAGATGTCTTGACATGAATATGTTGTGTGATCTGAGAGGCGCTGAATTAAATCACACCTGATACACTGAGCTACATTAGATATGATACAATGAGATGTCTTGACATGAATATGTTGTGTGATCTGAGAGGCGCTGAATTAAATCAAACCTGATACACTGAGCTACATTAGATATGATACAATGAGATGTCTTGACATGAATATGTTGTGTGATCTGAGAGGCGCTGAATTAAATCACACCTGATGCATTGAGCTACATCAGATATGATACAATGAGTTATATCAGACATGATACACCGAGCTACATCAGGCATGATACAATGAGTTACATCGGACCTGATACACTGAGCTACATCGGACATGATACAATGAGTTACATAAGACATGATACAATGAGTTATATTAGCCCTGATACACTGAGTTATATCAGACATGATACACTGATATACATCAGACATGATACAATGAGTTACATCAGACCTGATACACTGAGCTACATCAGATGTGATACAATGAGTTGTATCAGACATGATACACTGAGCTACATCAGACATGATAGAATGAGTTACACCAGACATGATACACATAGCTACATCAGACATGATACACTGAGTTACATAAGACCAGATACACTGAGCTACATCAGACATGATACACTGAATTACATAAGACCAGATACACTGAGCTACATCAGACATGATACACTGAGCTACATCAGGCATGATACACTGAGCTACATCAGACATGATACACTGAGCTACATCAGGCATGATACACTGAGCTACAGTGAAACTTAGCGACTCCTAATAAGTGTGACGTCACTAAATGTCGAAGAAAACAAAGTAAAAAGATCAGAGACAAAAAGAATACAGAACAAAGTAGCAATGGAGATAGAGAACAAAGTAGCAATGGAGATAGAGAACAAAGTAACAATGGAAATAGAGAACAAAGTAGCAATGGGAATAGAGAACAAAGTAGCAATGGGAATAGAGAACAAAGTAGCAATGGAAATAGAGAACAAAGTAGCAATGGAAATAGAGAACAAAGTAGCAATGGGAATAGAGAAAAAAGTAGCAATGGGAATAGAGAACAAAGTAGCAATGGGAATATAGAACAAAGTAGCAATGGGAATAGAGAACAAAGTAGCAATGGTAATAGAGAACAAAGTAGCAATGGAAATAGAGAACAAAGTAGCAATGGAAATATAGAACAATATGTGAAGATGTTCTTGTTTTTCTTTTCTGCGATAATGACGTCCTTAGACCAGGACTCCGGACTGTCTTCTGAAGGCAGCTGTATGTTTAAGTGATTCGATTGCCCCGTTGAGTTTCTCTTCCGGGGAGGTGGCTGTGGGCCACATTGTACGTCTGCAGTGGACTCGAATGACAACCTGATTTCTTCTCTCACAACTTGCAGTACAGCACGGCCCATACAAGAGCCAGCGGTAGACATTCACAAACATTAGCATAAAAAAACATTCATCATCATCAAGTACCAGGCCTGCTGGCGTAGGTGATCATGTCTCCCCACAACTTTCGATCACGACAGTTATTTTTCATTTCTGTTGTTGTCCTTCTGCCAAGCCATTCACTTAAGCTGTCTGGTATCTTTTCTCTTTGCTTCCCTCTATCTCTTCGTCCCTCAATTTTCCCAGTTGTTACAATATATTCCAGTTGTTCTCTTCTCATTACATGGCCAAAAAATGATGATTGTTTCTTCCTAATATTGGAAATTAGCTCTCTTTTTGCTTTGGCCTCTTTCAGAACATTTTCATTACTCTTCTTAACTGTCCATGGTATTCTCAACATTCTTCTATAAAACCACATTTCTACAGACTCCAGTGATGTTCTTGTCTGTTGTCCTATTGTCCATGATTCACATCCATGTGTTAAGACTGGCTCTACATAACATTTAAGAACTATTTTTCTTGTTTCTATTGTCAAAAATGGATTGCATAGTATCTCCCTTATTAAATAAAACATTGCTTTAGTAATATCTTGTGTGTGTGTGTCTGTATCTGTATCTGTCTGTGTGTGTGTCTCTGTGTGTGTGTCTCTGTGTAAGTATGTCTGTGTATGTTTCCGTGTGTATCTCTGTGTGTGCGACTGTGTGTGTCTCTGTGTAAGTGTGTCTCGGTATGTGTCTGTGTGTGTGTGTCCCTCAACCTTGTTTCTGCACACATTCTTACCCTCGCTCTGTTCCATATCAAATATGACGATGGTTAGACCAGCGGTTCTCAAGGCTTCTTTTACTGCGGGCCCCCGTTAAAACTGTATTGTTGTCGCGGACCCCATTAAATATGTTTTGTAGTCACGGACCCCCAGGACTCAGCTTCAGCTCACTTTACGATGTATTTACTTTTGTAATTTCATTCATTCTCTCTTTCATTTAGCAACAGAATATAACATTATTCTTCAAGCTGTCGTCGCCCCCCCCCCACCCTTCTTTCCTTGTGACGGTACCGCCCACTGGTGAGACGCGGACCACAGTTTGAGAAACGCTAGGTTAGAGCAGAAAGAGCAAACCCTCGTCACATATAGGGAATATGGTGTAAAAAGTGAAGTGAAGAGCCCCGTCACGCCAAGTGTCATATAGGGAATATGGTGTAAAAAGTGAAATGAAGAGCCCCGTCACGCCAAGTGTCATATAGGGAATATGGTGTAAAAAGTGAAGTGAAGAGCCCCGTCACGCCAAGTGTCATATAGGGAATATGGTGTAAAAAGTGAAGTGAAGAGCCCCGTCGCGCCAAGTGTCATATAGGGAATATGGTGTAAAAAGTGAAGTGAAGAGCCCCGTCGCGCCAAGTGTCATATAGGGAATATGGTGTAAAAAGTGAAGAGCCCCGTTATGCCAAGTGTCATATAGGGAATATGGTGTAAAAAGTGAAGTGAAGAGCCCCGTCACGCCAAGTGTCATATAGGGAATATGGTGTAAAAAGTGAAGTGAAGAGCCCCGTCACGCCAAGTGTCATATAGGGAATATGGTGTAAAAAGTGAAGAGCCCCGTTATGCCAAGTGTCATATAGGGAATATGGCGTAAAAAGTGAAGTGAAGAGCCCCGTCACGCCAAGTGTCATATAGGGAATATGGTGTAAAAAGTAAAGTGAAGAGCCCCGTTATGCCAAGTGTCATATAGGGAATATGGTGTAAAAAGTAAAGTGTAGAGCCCCGTTATGCCAAGTGTCATATAGGGAATATGGTGTAAAAAGTAAAGTGTAGAGCCCCGTTATGCCAAGTGTCATATAGGGAATATGGTGTAAAAAGTAAAGTGTAGAGCCCCGTTATGCCAAGTGTCATATAGGGAATATTGTATTATAGTTCGTTCACAAATTCATGCCCACAGAGTTGATCAATTATCTCGGAAACTGTTTGATGAATTTCTGTAATTCTTTTTTTCATGAAATCTTATTTTTTCACCGACCTTCAGATTTTATAACATTTTAGTACAAAGGTAGTCTGAATTTTGCACAAATCATTTTTTGTTATATAATTTTAGGAAAATATCAAACCGCGTGCTTTAAACATGAGATTTTACTGTAAATTATGTTAATTTTCTAACAATGCAAGCTAAAGGCGTATCCGTATTACATTGAATAGGGCAACAATTTTTCATTTGATTTTATATCTTCGTCATAGAGATAGGTAAACTTCGTTGCTTGACCGTCGCCTCTGCAGAAAGTTCTGTCCTGAAAGACTTTCTATCTATATTTAGAGCTGCCCGTGTTCTGTTTACTGGTTTTTTTATATCGTAATATAAACGACCCCGTTTAGATTCCTTGCAAAAGTGCATGTACAATAACACAGTTACCTTTTGCATAGTGATGAATTTACACTTTAAACTCTTCATGGTTTTAAAAATGAAGTAGTCACTCCACATCAGCCTACAAATCATCACACATACAGGAATATTCATTAATAGTAACTATTTTGTCAAAATACGCCTCTGGACCAATTTAACAAGAAACCGGAAATGAAATTACCAACCAAAAAAAAACCTCGGAGTGGCGTTTTCTTACAAGTTAAGGGTGCGAAACGGTTCTAAGATTGTGTGGAGTGCACGTGAAATGTACCTTTTTAATTGGTGAGTTGATTACAACAAATGTGGGTATTGTAAAATCCTAAAATTTAGAACAAGCAAGAAAATCATATTTTTATATACCTCAAATAAGCAAAAATCTTTCCTAAATGCATGACAGCAGGATACAAAATTAGACTGAAGGTCGGTGAAAAAAATAAGATTGCACGAAAAAGAATTACAAAAATTCATCAAACAGTTTCCGAGATAATTAAATAAACTGTGTGGGCTCGAATTTGTGAACGAACTAGTTACCATAATTTTTACAGACCTTCGGCACATGATTTTTGGGGTAATGTAGTCGGCCCGTGTCGCTTTACTTTCCCAGAAAAATTGCCGGTACCCATTTACAGTTGGGTGGTCCCGGACGCCATCCATTAGGATCGAACTCGATCTCTTGTCCTTTGTAGTCTAGTTCGCTAACCACTGGAATATGGTGTTAGACTCATATCATAGCCTTTCGGCGTATGGTTTTGGGGTAATTTGGCCAGCATAATGCCCTTGCTGAAATTAGTGAATAACAGTGTGGTTTTGTTAGAGATAAAGGAACAAGCAATGCCATTTATACCATAAGATCTTTAGTAGAAAGAGCCATAATAATATAGAAAGTAATTTTAATGTCATGAAAAATATACTAACAACAAAACAAATATCAACAAGGCTGAAACTAAGAATGGCAAAATGTTACATCTTCTCAATATTCCTATATGGTGCAGAAACATGGACATTAGACAAGAAAACAGAACAGAAAATTGAAGCCTTTGAAATGTGGATTTATAGAAGAATAGGTAGAATTGGATGGAAACAAAAGATAACAAACGATAAAGTTTTAAAACAACTGAAAATAAAAAGAGAACTACTAAATACAATTAAGACAAGACAAATGAAATTGTTTGGGCATGTTAAAAGACACAACAGCCTACTAAAAGTAATATTGAAAGTAAAAGAGGCAGACCAAGACTAACATGGACGAGTAACATCAAAAGATGGTCAAGTCAATCTATGACAGCCTGCACCATCAAAGCAAGAAACATAGTAGAATGGCGATCCATGGTAGCCAACCTTCGTTGCGGAGAAAAAGCACACGATGATGATGATGATGATGATGATGATGATGATGAGAAGAGCCACAGAGGTGAAAACAGATCTATACCTATGTTTCATAGATTATACCAAAGAATTTGACAAAGTAAAGCACCAAGAAATAATGAAAATTTTAGAAGGCATAAACGTAGACAGCAAAGATCTAAGAATAATAAAGAACATGTACTGGCAACATAACAACGGCCATAAGCAGTGGAAGACAATTGGGAATGTTTCAACAAATAAAACAGGGTGTTAGACAAGGTTGTGTGCTGTCACCAGATTTGTTTAATATTTATAGTGAGATTATTTTAAGATTCATAAGGGGCATGCCTGGAATAACAATTGGAGGTCATAATATAAATAATCTAAGGTATGCTGATGATACAGTCTTAATCGCTAAGAGTGAAAATGAGTTACAAGAAATGTTGGACATTGTAGTGAAAGAAAGCAAAAATAAAGGACTCAGCCTTAATAGCAAAAAGACAGAGGTAATGGTAACAACAAAGAAAAAGACATCACCTCAGTGCAAAATAAAGACAAGTGGAACAATATTAAAACAGGTAAATGGATTTAAATATTTGGGAACTTTGTTAACCTCAGACGGAAGATGTACAAAAGAGGTGAGATGCAGAATGGCTCAGGCAAAAGCAGCTTTCCAAAAAATGAGGAAGATACAAGGCAATCCATTTTGACAATAGAAACAAGGAAAAGAGTTCTTAAGTGTTGTGTAGAGCCAGTCTTAACATATGGATGTGAATAATGGACAATAGGACAACAGACAATGACTGTAGAAGTGTGGTTTTACAGAAGAAGATTGAGAATACCATGGACAGATAAGAAGAGTAATGAAAATGTTCTGAAAGGGGTCAAAGCAAAAAGAGAGCTAATTTCCAATATTAGGAAGAAACAATCATCATTTTTTTGCTATGTAATGAGAAGAGAACATCTGGAATATATTGTGACAACTGGGAAAATTGAGGGACGAAGAGAAAGAGGGAAGCAAAGATAAAAGATACCAGACAGCTTAACAGAATGGCTTGGCAGAAGGTCAACAACGGACATGATAAATAACTGTCGAGATCTAAAGTTGTGGAGAGACAAGATCATCCACGCCAGCAGGTCCGGTACTTGATGATGATGATGATTAATGCCCTTGCCGTTTTTCTTTTCAGCAAAAAAAAAAAAAAAACCAGTATCCATTTAAGTCTGGATGAACCAGGAAGCCGTGGATCAGATCGAACCTGACCTGGCATCCTATTAGTCCAGTTCACTAACCACTGGGCTACCGCCGCTCCAGACAAAATAGAACTGGTCGGCCAATGTCACAAGAATGGCTCACCAGTTTATGGTGGTGAAACAACAACCCGTTAGCATATGGTTGTCACTTCTGCGATGACTGGTTGTCACTTCTGATATGACAGGTTGTCACTTCTGAGAGTTGCTCTCATACAAAAGTATGCCTGAATGAGACGGTCAGGTAAACTAGTGGGAGGCAATGCTTGATCACAGACATTGATTGTACAAGATACTGGTACACATTTATTTCATCTTCCATTGTACAAGATACTGGTACACATTTATTTAATCTTCCATTGTACAAGATACTGGTACACATTTATTTAATCTTCCATTGTACAAGATACTGGTACACATTTATTTCATCTTCCATTGTACAAGATACTGGTACACATTTATTTCATCTTCCATTGTACAAGATACTGGTACACATTTATTTCATCTTCCATTGTACAAGATACTGGTACACATTTATTTCATCTTCACTCATAAACACATGGAGGCGAAGACGCGCCTCCCAGCACCAGAGCTGGAAGTTGTCAGCGACCCACAGCTGATGGCTTGTGCCAGGATCGGTGAACCAAAACCATCCAGACCCTGCTCCACCTCTCCGTGGTGCTTCCAGTAACAGAATAACCTGTCTAGTCTGGCCAAGCGTGCAGGGATCGAAGAGGGAAGACAACCCGGTACTCAAAAATGTCGTGCTGATGTCGAATGTGTTGGGCCGAAAGGCGCAAATATCACAGTTATACTGCAAACCACAACGCAACGCAGACACGCCCACTACGTCATTGTAAGGGCGGATGATGAAGAGGAATATTCTAGTCTATCACGATACTCTAGAATACCTTAGTCATCGGGCGAACGCAACCAACCAACCAACCATAAATACATACACACACACATACACACACAGAGAGAGAGAGAGAGAGAGAGAGAGAGAGAGAAAGAGAGAGAGAGAGAGAAACGTTGAAAAGAGACCAGACATAGAAACCTCGTTTCAAGACTTGCCACTAAAACTGCACAGCCAGGCCGTGACATCCAGTGGTTGGGAGATGGTGGGGATACAAGCAATAATGACTTGACTAGATCTTTATGGCAAATTCGTTGGTGCATGCATATCTCAAGTGTTCGCAATATTTAACACAAGTAATATAATTGTTGGAACGCTAATCCAGGATAAAATGTACAGACAATTATTCGACACACAGTTATCTGTGTACATAATTATCAATTATCAACAACAAGCACCAAACAAAAACAAACAGCAACAACAAACTAAAAACAACAACAAATAGCAACAAACACGAAACAACAACAAGCACCAAACAACAACAAACAACATTAAACAACAACAAGCACCAAACAACAACAAACAGCAACAACAAACTAAAAACAACAACAAACAACAGCAAACAACAAACAGCAACAAACACGAAACAACAACAAGCACCAAACAACAAAAAACAACAACATAAAGCACCAAACAACAACAAACAACAACATATAACAACAAACAACAACAAACAACAACAATCAGCACCAAATAACAACAAACATCAACAACCAACTAAAAACAACAAACAGCAACAAACACGAAACAACAATAAGCACCAAACAACAACAAAGAACAACAACCAACTAAAAACAACAACGGTAATTTCCTAGTTTGATCAGATATATTATTTCAGTTTGGAAGAGTGATGTCCCCTAAAATATGTCTGCCAAAATACAGTCGTTCTACGCATTCTTGGCGTTGGGGTCATTACGCTGGCATGTAATCATTTCGGAGTATCTGTTGATTGGGCGTTGGGTCCAGGGGTTAGGTTTAGCTTTAGTGTTAAATATTTATAAATATATTATAACGCGTGACAAAAACGACGCCACTCTGACCCGAACGCCACGCTGACCCAAACGCCAGTGTGAGTGACACATACCAGCGTAATGACCCCAACGCCAAGAATGCGTAGAACCACTGTATTTTGGCAGACATATTTTAGGGGACATCACTCTTCCAAACTGAAATAATATATCTGATCAAACTAGGAAATTACCACAACAACAAACAACAGCAAACAACAAACAGCAACAAACACGAAACAACAACAAGCACCAAACAACAAAAAACAACAACAAACAACAACAAAATGCACCAAACAACAACAAACAACAACATATAATAACAAACAACAACAAACAACAACAATCAGCAAGAATTAACAACAAACACAAACAGCAACAACCAACTAAAACAACAACAAACAGCAACAAGCACAAAACAACAATAAACAACAACAAACAGCACAAAACAACAAAGAACAATAAACAACAACACATAACAACAAACAACAAACAGCAACAAGCACAAAACAACAATAAACAACAACAAACAGCAACAAACAACAACAAATAGCAACAACCAACTAAAACAACAACAAACAACAACAAACAACAATAATCAGCAATAAACAACAACAAAAAGTCATGAAAAGTTTAATTCCAACAAGTGACAAAATATACATGGAAAACAAACCAGTAGAAGAGATCGATCACTTCATCTATCTTGGAAGTCACATTGATCGAGAAGGGGATACGAGCAAAGAAATTAGAATCAGACTGGCTAAAGCAGCAATGTCTTTCAGAAGCCTTGAAAAGTTGTGGAAATCAAAACTCATTAGCACAAACACAAAACTTAGGCTATTCAAATCAAATGTACTATCAACCCTTACGTATGCGTGTGAAAGCTGGAAAACAACAAGAGATATAGAAACAAAGTTGAACGCATTCGAAAATAAATGTCTAAGGAAAATACTTGGTATAGAATGGAACGAATTCAAAACAAACGAGGAAATTAGAGAAATCGCCAATCAACCACTAATATCTTCAGTAATAAAGAAAAGACGATGGTCATACGTTGGACATGTGATGAGAGATAATAATCGAATAGCAAAGCAAGCCCTCATATGGGAAACAACAGGTAAAAGAAAAAGAGGAAGACCCAGGGAGACACTGAGAAGAACATTGATGAGAGAGGCAAGAGCAGCAGGAATCGGCTCCCTCAATGAGATAGAACTGCTTGCACAGAACAGAGACAGATGGCGAGATTTGATAAAATATCTTTAAAAGAAAACTGCTAGAACAAAAATTCATATAGGAGAAGGTGTATCTTGGTCTACGCCCTATGGGCCGGTTACGGCTCGAAAGGTCAATAGATAGATAGAAACAACAACAGTCAGATTAAACAACAACAAGCACCAAACAACAACAAACAGCAACAAACAACAAAAAATAACAACAAACAGCAACAAACAACAACAATCAGCAACAAACAACAACAGTCAGATTAAACAAAAACAAAGAACAAACAACAACAAACAGCACCAAACAACAAACAACAACAATCAGCAACAAACGACAAGAAGCACCAAACAACAACAAACAGCAACAACCAACTAAAAACAACAACAATCAGCAACAAACAACAACAAGCACCAAACAACAACAAACAGCAACAAACAACAACAATCAGCAATAAACAACAACAGTCAGATTAAACAAAAACAAACAACAAACAACAACAAACAGCACCAAACAACAACAAACAGCAACAACCAACTAAAAACAACAGCAATCAGCAACAAACAACAACAGTCAGATTGAACAAAAACAAACAACAAACAACAACAAACAGCACCAAACAACAACAAACAGCAACAACCAACTAAAAACAACAACAATCAGCAACAAACAACAACAAACAACAAGAAACAGCAACAACCAACTAAAAACAACAACAACAAACAACAACAAACAGCAACAACCAACTAAAAACAACAACAAATAGCAACAAACAACAACAAACAGCAACACACAACTAAAAACAACAACAACAAACAACAAGAAACAGCAACAACCAACTAAAAACAACAACAACAAACAACAACAAACAGAAACAACCAACTAAAAACAACAACAAATAGCAACAAACAACAACAAACATCAACAACCAACTAAAAACAACAACAAATACCAAACAACAAACAGCAACAAACAACAACAAACACCAAATAACATCAAACAGCAACAAACAGCAACAAACAACAAACAACAACAAACAACAACACACAACACAAACAACAACAAACAGCACAAACATCACAGTTTCCAGTTGTGTAGTGTTGGTCGCTTGTTCCTGTGAGCTGCCATACATTCATCAACAGTTTCCAGTTGTGTAGTGTTGTCGCTTGTTCCTGTGAACTGTCATGCATTCATCAACAGTTTCCATTTGTGTAGTGTTGGTCGCTTGTTCCTGTGAGCTGCCATGCATTCATCAACACTATCCAGTTGTGTAGTGTTGGTCGCTTGTTCCTGTGAGCAGCCATGCATTCATCAACACTATCAAGTTGTGTAGTGTTGGTCGCTTGTTCCTGTGAGCAACCATGCATTCATCAACACTATCCAGTTGTGTAGTGTTGGTCGCTTGTTCCTGTGAGCTGCCATGCATTCATCAACAGTTTCCAGTTGTGTAGTGTTGGTCGCTTGTTCCTGTGAGCTGCCATGCATTCATCAACAGTTTCCAGTTGTGTAGTGTTGGTCGCTTGTTCCTGTGAGCTGCCATGCATTCATCAACAGTTGCCTGTTGTGTAGTGTTGGTCGCTTGTTCCTGTGAGCTACCATGCATTCATCAACAGTTGCCTGTTGTGAAGTATCGGTTGCTTGTTCCTGTGAGCTGCCATGCATTCATCAACAGTTTCCAGTTGTGTAGTATCGGTTGCTTGTTCCTGTGAGCTGCCATGCATTCATCAACAGTTTCCAGTTGTGTAGCATCGGTTGCTTGTTCCTGTGAGCTGCCATGCATTCATCAACAGTTTCCAGTTGTGTAGTGTTGGTCGCTTGTTCCTGTGAGCTGCCATGCATTCAACTTTTATTCGCTGACGTTCAGTGATGGCGTGTAGCTCTTTGTGCCCCGAGATGTTTGTGCTGATAAGTTTTACTGAATGACATGTATTTTGTTCTGTTGTCTGACCTAATCTGCATTTCAATATCGATCAGAAACTGCAGCTGACAGTAATTTGTACTTCTTTATCTTCTTTCCTTCTCCATTTACCTTTCAGCATCGAGGTAAGGGAGGGGGGATATATTATGCGGTCTTTTGCTGTTTTATTGGCATTTACCTTGTAATGCTTCCCAGTGTTTCAAATATCCGAGAATTTTTGTGGTAGGCCCTTGTCTGTTAAGGCTTGTTGTGTTGTGTTGGTCTTTCTGTCTTATCAAGTCATCAAAACATGTTATCTGTTCTTTCTTTATGTATTCTATGGCGATAATTATTTCCAGCTTTTTTCTCAGTTCTTTGTTTATTATCTTATCTCTCATGCTATTTACTCTCATTCGTCGTACACATTTTATCTCTGTTCTAGCTATTTTTCTTGTTGTTCTGGAGTCTAGAATCCAGGTTTGTTACAGGTATGTATTTCTACAATGTTTGGCATTTCACAAATCTATCATTTCGCCGTCTTCATGTTCATCCTTTATTGCTTTTGTTTCTAAATGGCTGTATCTGAAGGTATATTATGTATCCACATTATTACACCTGCTGTCGTACCAGGATAGTTCTTAGAATCAGTGCCAAATCTACACTTCTTTTCATGATTCATTCACGGTTGATCTTATTGTGCACTTCATTATTTTGTATGCATTAAACTGTTTGGAGAATGTAGACAGCATAACCTGGTAGCGATGGATGCAGAAGTAAGGCTTTGATCATTGTTAGAATTGGTGTGAGGGTCTTGTAGTCACAGATGGGTCTATTGTTCGGCATAGACAGAGTTCATGGGCCTCACTGCTCACAGGGAGAACAATTTTCAAGGAAGTCGGAGGTACGTTTTGCCTTAATTACACGGAGTTAGACGACGGACTGTGTAGTAGTTATTAATGCAAGAGCTTCATTAGAAGCATACTTTTACTTATTTGGTTCTATGGTTATAGAAGGCCCCGGTATCACTGTAAACGAATTAAAATCCATAATTGCTCAACCGCCCGTGCCAGCGTAATCATCCGAATTAATATCTCATCTCCCAAACAAAGAAAGGTAGCTGTAGTCCCCATCGTAGCAGTCTCAGCAAACGCCAAAAGACATAAGGCGAAACCGCGCAGAGAGTGAACACAGCCAACTGTTCCCTGTCATACGATATCACCATTCATCGTAAACAATTGGAATATCGAAACATGATCAAAACGGATGAAACACACAGCTCACGGTGTGCACAGAGCACTTAACTCAGTAGCTCCTGCAACACGCCGGAGTTGGAATATGAGGAAACTGCAACAAAGAACACTTTTCAATGCATTCATTCAATGATTCCAGCCGACTATCCTGATATACCATGGAAGTTCACGTCCTTAAAATGATGATCGTCATATGAAAAAAATATGTATAACGCTTGATGATGTTTGGCCATCGTTGTTGACTCCAATTCTGAACATATAAACACACAGTTAGTCGTCAGATTATCCCCGTCGCACATCAAACAACAGGCCGTAAGATTAGCGTATGGCCGGTCTAGGGATATACTATGAGCCATTACGTCGACGTAGCACACACAAAATGTCTGCGCCCTTTAGATTCCTGATTACTCTAGTAAATGCAGCCTACGACGAACAAAACACGGTGCAAATGCCCTAAAGAGATAAAACTGCGACTGACTTGACGAAGCAGTTCACATTAATGAGTAACATGTAAATAACTTGCGTCAAGCAATTCCAACAACAGTCATGAACAGCACCAATGTGACGTAAAGCGGAGATCAAGTCTAGACGGTTGAAGGTCGCATTCACAACATTTGATTTGTCAAAAAGGAATATTGCCGGCGCACGACTCCGCTTTAGCGGCGCAGATGTAATAAGTAGGACATCATTTTGTCTTTAAAGCAGAAAAGTGCAATGGAGAACCGAAATTAATCAGACCCCGAATGCACTTTCTGCAGCGATCGGGAGAACGTGAACTAGTTCCACCATATTAGAAATGGAAGTCCCATACCTTTACTTATGTATGGTCAGTTACTTAATAAGTAAACACAGGAAAATCGTTAAGTCATGGACGCAAAGGCATTGGTTGGAGTCTCTGGTGAGGTCTAAAAATAATTCTCTTCATTTTTGTGCTGGGACTCTGATGTAAAAGGGATTGGACTGAAATATGACTTGCTGGGTGGCAGTTCCAGAGAGTGTAGACAAACAATGAACCAGGCTGTTATTATAAACACACTCAAGAAGACAGAAGGTTTTTTGGTTTCTATCTGTGTTGCGTTTGTTGTGGGCTTGTCGCTATATAAGCAATACATTAACCCACGTTTGGTGACAATGATGAGAGAGTTGTTGTTGTAGGCTTGTCGCTATATAAGCAATACATTAACCCACGTTTGGAGACAATGATGAGAGAGTTATTGTTGTCGCTATATAAGCAATAAATTAACTCACGTTTGGAGACAATGATGAGAGAGTTGTTGTTGTCCCTATATAAGCAATAAATTAACTCACGTTTGGAGACAATGATGAGAGAGTTGTTGTTGTCCCTATATAAGCAATACATTAACCCACGTTTGGAGACAATGATGAGAGAGTTATTGTTGTCCCTATATAAGCAATACATTAACTCACGTTTGGAGACAATGATGAGAGAGTTGTTGTTGTCGCTATATAGGCAATACATTAACCCACGTTTGGAGACAATGATGAGAGAGTTATTGTTGTTGGCTTGTCGCTATATAAGCAATACATTAACCCACGTTTGGAGACAATAATGAGAGAGTTGTTGTTGTTGGCTTGTCGCTATATAAGCAATACATTAACCCACGTTTGGAGACAATGATGAGAGAGTTGTTGTTGTCGCTATATAAGCAATACATTAACCCACGTTTGGAGACAATGATGAGAGAGTTATTGTTGTCGCTATATAAGCAATACATTAACCCACGTTTGGAGACAATAATGAGAGAGTTGTTGTCGTCCCTATATAAGCAATACATTAACCCACGTTTGGAGACAATGATGAGAGAGTTATTGTTGTCCCTATATAAGCAATACATTAACCCACTTTTGGAGACAATGATGAGAGAGTTGTTGTTGTTGGCTTGTCGCTATATAGGCAATACATTAACCCACGTTTGGAGACAATGATGAGAGAGTTGTTGTTGGCTTGTCGCTATATAGGCAATACATTAACCCACGTTTGGAGACAATGATGAGAGAGTTGTTGTTGTTGGCTTGTCGCTATATAGGCAATACATTAACCCACGTTTGGAGACAATGATGAGAGAGTTGTTGTTGTCCCTATATAAGCAATACATTAACCCACGTTTGGAGACAATGATGAGAGAGTTGTTGTTGTCGCTATATAAGCAATACATTAACCCACGTTTGGAGACAATGATGAGAGAGTTGTTGTTGTCCCTATATAAGCAATACATTAACCCACGTTTGGAGACAATGATGAGAGAGTTGTTGTTGTTGGCTTGTTGCTATATAAGCAATACATTAACCCACGTTTGGAGACAATGATGAGAGAGTTATTGTTGTCCCTATATAAGCAATACATTAACTCACGTTTGGAGACAATGATGAGAGAATTGTTGTTGTTGGCTTGTTGCTATATAAGCAATACATTAACCCACGTTTGGAGACAATGATGAGAGAGTTGTTGTTGTTGGCTTGTTGCTATATAAGCAATACATTAACCCACGTTTGGAGACAATGATTAGAGATGTTGTTGTTGTCGCTATATAAGCAATACATTAACCCACGTTTGGAGACAATGATGAGAGAATTATTGTTGTCCCTATATAAGCAATACATTAACTCACGTTTGGAGACAATGATGAGAGAGTTGTTGTTGTTGGCTTGTTGCTATATAAGCAATACATTAACCCACGTTTGGAGACAATGATGAGAGAGTTGTTGTTGTTGGCTTGCTGCTATATAAGCAATACATTAACCCACGTTTGGAGACAAAGATGACAGAGTTGTTGTTGTCCCTATATAAGCAATACATTAACCCACGTTTGGAGTCAATGATGACAGAGTTGTTGTTGTCGCTATATAAGCAATACATTAACCCACGTTTGGAGACAATGATGACAGAGTTGTTGTTGTCGCTATATAAGCAATACATTAACCCACGTTTGGAGACAATGATGAGAGAGTTGTTGTTGTCCCTATATAAGCAATACATTAACCCACGTTTGGAGACAATGATGAGAGAGTTGTTCTTGTTGGCTTGTTGCTATATAAGCAATACATTAACCCACGTTTGGAGACAATGATGAGAGAGTTGTTGTTGTCGCTATATAGGCAATACATTAACCCACGTTTGGAGACAATGATGAGAGAGTTATTGTTGTCCCTATATGAGCAATACATTAACTCACGTTTGGAGACAATGATGAGAGAGTTATTGTTGTCCCTATATAAGCAATACATTAACTCACGTTTGGAGACAATGATGAGAGAGTTATTGTTGTCCCTATATAAGCAATACATTAACTCACGTTTGGAGACAATGATGAGAGAGTTATTGTTGTCCCTATATACGCAATACATTAACTCACGTTTGGAGACAATGATGAGAGAGTTATTGTTGTCCCTATATAAGCAATACATTAACTCACGTTTGGAGACAATGATGAGAGAGTTGTTGTTGGGCTTGTCGCTATATAAGCAATACATTAACCCACGTTTGGAGACAATGATGAGAGAGTTATTGTTGTCGCTATATAGGCAATACATTAACCCACGTTTGGAGACAATGATGAGAGAGTTGTTGCTGTTGGCTTGTTGCTATATAGGCAATACATTAACCCACGTTTGGAGACAATGATGAGAGAGTTGTTGTTGTTGGATTGTTGCTATATAAGCAATACATTAACCCACGTTTGGAGATAATGATGAGAGAGTTGTTCTTGTCGCTATATAAGCAATACATTAACCCACGTTTGGAGACAATGATGAGAGAGTTGTTGTTGTGGGCTTGTCGCTATATAGGCAATACATTAACCCACGTTTGGAGACAATGATGAGAGAGTTGGATTTGGCTCGTCGCTATATAGGCAATACATTAACCCACGTTTGGAGAAAATGATTAGAAAGTTGTTGTTGGCTTGTCGCTATATAAGCAATACATTAACCCACGTTTGGAGACAATGATTAGAGATGTTGTTGTTGTCGCTATATAAGCAATACATTAACCCACGTTTGGAGACAATGATGAGAGAGTTGTTGTTGTAGGCTTGTCGCTATATAGGCAATACATTAACCCACGTTTGGAGACAATGATGAGAGAGTTGTTGTTGTAGGCTTGTCGCTATATAAGCAATACATTAACCCACGTTTGGAGACAATGATGAGAGAGTTGTTGTTGTTGGCTTGTCGCTATATAGGCAATACATTAACCCACGTTTGGAGACAATGATGAGAGAGTTGTTGTTGTTGGCTTGTCGCTATATAGGCAATACATTAACCCGCGTTTGGAGACAATGATGAGAGAGTTGTTGTTGTTGGCTTGTTGCTATATAAGCAATACATTAACCCACGTTTGGAGACAATGATGAGAGAGTTGTTGTTGTTGGCTTGTTGCTATATAGGCAATATATTAACCCACTTTTGGAGACAATGATGAGAGAGTTGTTGTTGTCGCTATATAAGCAATACATTAACCCACGTTTGGAGACAATGATGAGAGAGTTGTTGTTGTGGGCTTGTCGCTATATAGGCAATACATTAACCCACGTTTGGAGACAATGATGAGAGAGTTGTTGTTGGCTTGTCGCTATATAGGCAATACATTATCCCACGTTTGGAGACAATGATTAGAGAGTTGTTGTTGTGGGCTTGTCGCTATATAGGCAATACATTAACCCACGTTTGTAGACAATGATGAGAGAATTGTTGTTGGCTTGTCGCTATATAGGCAATACATTAACCCACGTTTGTAGACAATGATGAGAGAATTGTTGTTGGCTTGTCGCTATATAAGCAATACATTAACCCACGTTTGGAGACAATGATTAGAGATGTTGTTGTTGTCGCTATATAAGCAATACATTAACCCACGTTTGGAGACAATGATGAGAGAGTTGTTGTTGTCCCTATATAAGCAATACATTAACCCACGTTTGTAGACAATGATGAGAGAATTGTTGTTGGCTTGTCGCTATATAGGCAATACATTAACCCACGTTTGGAGACAATGATTAGAGATGTTGTTGTTGTCGCTATATAAGCAATACATTAACCCACGTTTGGAGACAATGATGAAAGAGTTGTTGGCTTGTCGCTATATAGGCAATACATTAACCCACGTTTGGAGACAATGATGAGAGAGTTGTTGTTGTAGGCTTGTCGCTATATAAGCAATACATTAACCCACGTTTGGAGACAATGATGAGAGAGTTGTTGTTGTTGGCTTGTCGCTATATAGGCAATACATTAACCCACGTTTGGAGACAATGATGAGAGAGTTGTTGTTGTTGGCTTGTCGCTATATAGGCAATACATTAACCCACGTTTGGAGACAATGATGAGAGAGTTGTTGTTGTTGGCTTGTCGCTATATAGGCAATACATTAACCCACGTTTGGAGACAATGATGAGAGAGTTGTTGTTGTTGTCGCTATATAAGCAATACATTAACCCACGTTTGGAGACAATGATGAGAGAGTTGTTGTTGTTGTCGCTATATAAGCAATACATTAACCCACGTTTGGAGACAATGATGAGAGAAAGAGAGCTGAGAGAAAAAGCTTAGAGAGAGAGAGAAAGACAGAGCTTAGAGAGAGAGAGAGAAAGACAGAGCTTAGAGAGAAAGCTGAGAGAGAGAAAGAGACCTTAGAAAGAGAGCTGAGAGAAAGCTTAGAGGGAGAAAGAGAGAGCTTAGAGAGAGAGAGAGCTGAGAGAGAGAGCTGAGAGACAGAAAGAGAGACAGAAATAGCAGAGAGAGAGAGAAAGAGAGAGAGAGCTGAGAGAGAGAACGCGAGAGAGAAAGAGAGAGTAAAAGAGAGAGAGAAGTAGCTGATAGAAAACTGAGAGAGAGAAAGGGAGAGAGAGTTGAGAGAGAGAAAGAGGGATAGAGAGAAAGAGAGAGAGAAATAGCTGAAACAGAGCTGAGAGAAAGAAAGATAGAGAGAGAGAGTTGAGAGAGAGAAAGAGAGAGAGAAATAGCTGAGACAGAGAAAGAGAGAGAGAGAGCTGAGAGAGAGAAAGCGAGATATAAAGAGCTGAGAGAGAGAAAGAGAGATAGCTGAGAGAGAGAAATAGAGAGAGAGAGAAAGAGAGACAGAAATAGCAGAGAGAGAAAGAGAGATATAAATAGCTGAGAGAGAGAAAGAGAGATATAAATAGTTGAGAGAGAGAAAGAGAGAGAGCTGAGAGAGAGAGAAAGAGAGACAGAAATAGCAGAGAGAGAAAGAGAGATATAAATAGCTGAGAGAGAGAAAGAGAGATATAAATAGTTGAGAGAGAGAAAGAGAGAGAGAGCTGAGAGAGAGAAGGAGAGAGAGAGCTGAGAGAGGGAGCTGAGAGAGAGAAAGAGAGAGAGAGCTGAGAGAGAAAAAGAGAGAGAGAGAGCTGAGAGAGAGAAAGAGAGAGAAAGCTGAGAGAGAGAAGGAGAGAGAGAGCTGAAAGAGAGAGAGAGAGCTGAGAGAGAGAAGGAGAGAGAGAGCTGAGAGAGAGAAGGAGAGAGGGGGAGCTGAGAGAGAGAAGGAGAGAGAGAGCTGAGAGAGAGAGCTGAGAGAGAGAGCTGAGAGAGAGAATGAGAGAGAGCTGAGAGAGAGAAAGAGAGAGAGAGAGAAACCTGTGATGACCGACATCACTATATTCTAACTCTGCACGTGAAGGCAGACCTGCAGGGAAGGCCATCAAACGGGCACACACACAAAAAGCTGAACCAGGTGGTCGGCTGCTTAAATAAGCAGCGAACAAGAGAACAAAACTAGACACAGTGATGGAGGTATCCGACATACCACTTTTATTACCTTGGATGTTGAGTAGCACGTGTTGGCAACATTAAAATAATCACCGTTTTTAATGAACTAGAAGACTCCATGAGACAGAAGTGCTGGGGACGACAGCCTTACTTTCAGTGATCAGTCCAATCGTCCAGGCATGCTTTCTTCTCATTGAGTCCAGGATGTTCTGCTATAATGTACGTATTTCGTTGACGCGACCTGGCTAGGACCGGTGCGACATTGTTTCTCTGTCCTCACACACGACCAGAAGGGCCAGTACTCGTGAATGTACTAATTTGGTATATGGAAGAAGGTAGAGAGCTTTGTGATAATGTTTGGTAAATTACTGGACAGATTAGTACTTCAAAATAGGTAGAGCATTGCGCCGTGACAACTTCCATTAACTGAATGAAGTTTGTGATAATGTAAGTAGATAACGTTGTGACAACTTCTATTAACTGACTGAAGGTGGTGATAATGTAAGTAGATAGCGTTGTGACAACTTCCATTAGCTGACTGAAGGTGGTGATAATGTAAGTAGATAGCGTTGTGACAACTTCCATTAGCTGACTGAAGGTGATGATAATGTAAGTAGATAGCGTTGTGACAACTTCCATTAGCTGACTGAAGGTGATGATAATGTAAGTAGATAGCGTTGTGACAACTTCCATTAGCTGACTGAAGGTGATGATAATGTAGGTAGATAGCTCTGTGGCAACTTCCATTAGCTGACTGAAGGTGGTGATAATGTAAGTAGATAGCGTTGTGACAACTTCCATTAGCTGACTGAAGGTGATGATGTAAGTAGATAGCTCTGTGGCAACTTCCATTAGCTGACTGAAGGTGGTGATAATGTAAGTAGATAGCTCTGTGGCAACTTCCATTAGCTGACTGAAGGTGATGATAATGTAAGTAGATAGCGTTGTGACAACTTCCATTAGCTGACTGAAGGTGATGATAAAGTAAGTAGATAGCTCTGTGACAACTTCCATTAGCTGACTGAAGGTGATGATAATGTAAGTAGATAGCGTTGTGACAACTTCCATTAACTGACTGAAGGTGATGATAATGTAAGTAGATAGCGCTGTGACAACTTCCATTAGCTGACTGAAGGTGGTGATAATGTAAGTAGATAGCGTTGTGACAACTTCCATTAGCTGACTGAAGGTGATGATAATGTAAGTAGATAGCTCTGTGACAACTTCCATTAGCTGACTGAAGGTGATGATAATGTAAGTAGATAGCATTGTGACAACTTCCATTAACTGACTGAAGGTGATGATAATGTAGGGAGATAGCGTTGTGACAACTTTCATTAACTTACTGAAGGTGATGATAATGTAAGTAGATAGCGTTGTGACAACTTCCATTAACTGACTGAAGGTGATGATAATGTAAGTAGATAGCGTTGTGACAACTTCCATTAACTGACTGAAGGTGATGATAATGTAAGTAGATAGCGCTGTAGCAACTTCCATTAACTGACTGAAGGTGATGATAATGTAAGTAGATAGCGTTGTAGCAACTTCCATTAACTGACTGAAGGTGATGATAATGTAAGTAGATAGCGCTGTAGCAACTTCCATTAACTGACTGAAGGTGATGATAATGTAAGTAGATAGAGCTGTGACAACTTCCATTAACTGACTGAAGGTGATGATAATGTAAGTAGATAGCGCTGTAGCAACTTCCATTAACTGACTGAAGGTGATGATAATGTAAGTAGATAGCGCTGTAGCAACTTCCATTAACTGACTGAAGGTGATGATAATGTAAGTAGATAGCGCTGTAGCAACTTCCATTAACTGACTGAAGGTGATGATAATGTAAGTAGATAGCGCTGTAGCAACTTCTATTAACTGACTGAAGGTGATGATAATTTTTATTAGATAGCGCTGTAGCAACTTCCATTAACTGACTGAAGGTGATGATAATGTAAGTAGATAGCGCTGTAGCAACTTCCATTAACTGACTGAAGGTGATGATAATGTAAGTAGATAGAGCTGTGACAACTTCCATTAACTGACTGAAGGTGATGATAATGTAAGTAGATAGCGCTGTAGCAACTTCCATTAAATGACTGAAGGTGGTGATAATGTAAGTAGATAGCTCTGTGACAACTTCCATTAACTGACCGAAGGTGGTGATAATGTAAGTAGATAGCGTTGTGACAACTTCCATTAACTGACTGAAGGTGATGATAATGTAAGTAGACAGCGCTGTAGCAACTTCCATTAACTGACTGAAGGTGATGATAATGTAAGTAGATAGCGTTGTGACAACTTCCATTAACTGACTGAAGGTGATGATAATGTAGTGAGATAGCGCTGTGACAACTTCCATTAGCTGACTGAAGGTGATGATAATGTAAGTAGATAGCGTTGTGACAACTTCTATTAACTGACTGAAGTTTGTGATAATGTAAGTAGATAGCGTTGTGACAACTTATATTAACTGACTGAAGTTTGTGATAATGTAAGTAGATAGCGTTGTGACAACTTCTATTAAATGACTGAAGTTTGTGATAATGTAAGAAGATAACGTTGTGACAACTTCTATTAACTGACTGAAGTTTGTGATAATGTAAGTAGATAGCGCTGTAGCAACTTCCATTAACTGACTGAAGTTGATGATAATGTAAGTAGATAGCGCTGTAGCAACTTCCATTAAATGACTGAAGGTGGTGATAATGTAAGTAGATAGCTCTGTGACAACTTCCATTAACTGACTGAAGGTGATGATAATGTAAGTAGATAGCGTTGTGACAACTTCCATTAACTGACTGAAGGTGATGATAATGTAGTGAGATTGCGCTGTGACAACTTCCATTAGCTGACTGAAGGTGATGATAATGTAAGTAGATAGCGTTGTGACAACTTCTATTAACTGACTGAAGTTTGTGATAATGTAAGTAGTTAGCGTTGTGACAACTTATATTAACTGACTGAAGTTTGTGATAATGTAAGTAGATAGAGCTGTGACAACTTCTATTAAATGACTGAAGTTTGTGATAATGTAAGAAGATAGAGCTGTGACAACTTCTATTAACTGACTGAAGGTGATGATAATGTAAGTAGATAGCGTTGTGACAACTTCCATTAGCTGACTGAAGTTTGTGATAATGTAAGTAGATAGCTTTGTGACAACTTCCATTAACTGAATGAAGTTTGTGATAATGTAAGAAGATAACGTTGTGACAACTTCCATTAACTGACTGAAGTTTGTGATAATGAAGAAGATAACGTTGTGACAACTTCTATTAACTGACTGGAGTTTGTGATAATGTAAGTAGATAGCGTTGTGACAATTTCCATTAACTGACTGAAGTTTGTGATAATGTAAGTAGATAGCGTTGTGACAACTTCTATTAACTGACTGAAGTTTGTGATAATGTAAGTAGATAGCGTTGTGACAACTTCCATTAACTGACTGAAGTTTGTGATAATGTAAGTAGATATAGCTGTGAGAACTTCCATTAACTGACTGATGATGGTGATAATGTAAGTAGATAGCGTTGTGACAACCTCCATTAGCTGACTGAAGTTTGTGATAATGTAAGTAGATAACGCTGTGAGAACTTCCATTAACTGACTGAAGGTGATGATAATGTAAGTAGATAGCGTTGTGACAACTTCCATTAACTGACTGATGATGGTGATAATGTAAGTAGATAGCGTTGTGACAACTTCCATTAACTGACTGAAGGTGATGATAATGTAAGTAGATAGCGTTGTGAGTAGTATACAATGGTGTAACTATCGTGTTTTGGCGTAAATTAACAAAGCTATATAGTAGGCGCATTTCGCGCCTAATGTACACGAGAGACAAGGAGAGTTAATCGGTCGTACGATGGCGTGACCCCTCGTGCGGCGTGACCCCTCGTGCGGCGGGCGCGTGGTGACCTCGGGGCGGATCGCGTGTCGGCGGTTGACCCCTTCAGATTAGCTCGAGTGGTTCGGACAGCGTGCTATCGGATCGGGGATTATCTCGATTCGGTGGGACGCTATCGCGCCAGGTAGCCGTTAGAAAATATTTATAGCTATGTAGTTGGGTGTCTGCTTAACGTTGTACCATAAATGAAGCATAAGGGTGAAACAGTTAGAGATTACTGGTTAGTCTAAGCTGGTAGTGTAAATATGTTCCTCGGTGTTAGTGGTTCGCTCTCTCTCTCTCTCTCTCTCTCTCTCTACTATTCCAGCCTAGATTTCCCTCCATTGAAACACTTATTCATTCTCTCCATTTATCTCTATCATCGCGCCTTCCTTCTCTCTCTCTCTCTCTCTCTCTCTCTCTCTCTCTCTTCTCCCCTATCCTCTCTTAGACGTCTAACCTATCAGTCCACCCTCCGCCTCTCCCTTTAGCTCCCCCGCCCTCCCTCATATTTTTAGCGTCCCTCCTATTGTAACACTTGATTATTCTCACCATTTATACCTAGCATCTCGCCTTCTTTCTCATAGGCATCTCTCTCTCTCGCTCTCTCTCTCTCTCTATCTCTCTCTCTCTCTTCTAACCTCTACTAGACTTCTCTCCTACCATTCCATTTTTCTTCCTCTCTCCCTCTCTCTCTCTCTCTTTCCCTTTTGTCTCGCCTAGCGTTCCGTCTTCATTCGTATTTTTACCTTACCCCCAGTGTAACACATTAATAACATTGAATATCAATTACAAAAAGACTTGAAATATCTACTTTTTAAAGAACCAATAAGATAAACATATGAAAAACGAAGGAATAATACACTCGACAAGGCTTAACAGACGTACTTTATACACATCACCATTAATACAACTGGTTTTTAATGTAAATTTTTGCTATGGGATGTCTAAAATAACGTTTTTGGACTTTGAATATAACTTTCTACTCGTTGTGTCTAACTATTATGACTATGTGAGTAGTTTTTTGGGATTTTTAGGTCGACTTTTTGAATATGAGCCTACATTTATTGTGTTCTGTAGGTAAAATATTTGCGATTTTTGGCCAAACTTTTTTGGTTTTAGAAATAACGATCGGTTCGATGTGTCTAACAATTATGACTATGTGAGTAGCTTTTTATAATTTTTAGGTCGACTTTTTGAATATGAGCCTAAATTTGTGTGTTCTTGTGGTAAAAATCTTAGTGATTTGGTCCAATATTTTGGACCTAGAATATAACTTCTTATTCGTTGTGTCTAACTATTACGACTATGTGAGTAGCTTTTTGGGATTTTTAGGTCGACTTTTTGAGTATGAGCCTAAATTTTTGTGTTCTGTGGGTAAAATGTTTGCGATTTGGCGGGACTTTGGATGTAACTATCTGATCGATGTGTCTAACTAGTATCAGTATGGAAGTAGATTTTTAGGGTTTTGAGGTCGACTTTTTTAGTATGAGCCTAAATTTTTGTGTTCTGGAGGTAAAATGTTAGTGATTTGGCCACTCTTTTTGGGACTTTGGATGTAACTATCTGTTCGATGTGTCTAACTAGTATGACTATGTGAGTAGCTTTTTGGGATTTTTAGGTCGACTTTTTGAGTATGAGCCTAAATTTTTGTGTTCTGGGGGTAAAATGTTTGCGATTTGGCGGGACTGTGGATGTAACTATCTGATCGATGTGTCTAACTAGTATCAGTATGGAAGTAGATTTTTAGGAATACAACTAGACTGACAATTGAGCCTGAAGAAACACGTAGAGAATCTCACTAAGAAGGCAACACAAAGACTCCAACTAATGAAAATGTTAGAGAACGAGCAAGGGAATGTTAGAGAACGTTGGAGGCAATGTTAAAGAACGATCGTGGCAATGTTAGAGAACGCTCGAGGCAATGTTAGAGAACGCTGGAGGCAATGTTAAAGAACGCTGGAGGCAATGTTAAAGAACGTTGGAGGCAATGTTAGAGAACGCTCGAGGTAATGTTAAAGAACGATCGTGGCAATGTTAGAGAACGCTGGAGGCAATTTTAGAAAACGATCGAGGCAATGTTAGAGAACGCTCGAGGTAATGTTAGAGAACGCTGGAGGCAATGTTAAAGAACGATCGTGGCAATGTTAGAGAACGCTGGAGGCAATTTTAGAGAACGATCGAGGCAATGTTAGAGAACGCTCGAGGTAATGTTAAAGAACGATCGTGGCAATGTTAGAGAACGATCGAGGCGTGATTTGGTCTAACTTTTTTAGGTTTCTGTCTTTGCCTCTTAGGTTTCTGCCCTTGCCTCTTAGGTTTCTGCCCGTGCCTCCTAGGTTTCTGCCCTTGCCTCTTTGGTTTCTGCCCTTGCCTCCTTGGTTTCTGACCTTGTCTCCTAGGTTTCTGCCCTTGCCTCCTAGGTTTCTGCCTACATTTTTGTGATCTGGTGGTAATATTTTTCTCGGCCTATGGGAAGACCTTGACGAATTTGGGGAAACATGTGAACGTGACCTATGTTAAAGAGGGGGCCAATACAACAAAGTTGGTAAATAACCCCCTGTTTAAAACCATGACGCCTATTGGTGAAGACCTGTATGAGGTGTCGCTTGGAAAACGAAGTATCCTGTGGGATCTTCCTTCACAGATTGGTTTTTTCTTCTACCAGTACGCCAAATTGCGAATGTTGGAATTTTACTATGACTTCCTGGATAGATTCGTAGAGAGGTCCGACTTTCAACTCTGTGAAATGGATACAGATAGTCTGTACGTGGCACTCAGCGAGTCATCATTAGAAGGGGTCGTTAAAAGAGATAGGGTAAACGAGTTTTTCTCCCAGCACGACAAATGGTTCCCTTCCAAAACTTGTGAAGAGAACGCTGGAGGCAATGTTAAAGAACGATCGTGGCAATGTTAGAGAACGCTCAAGGTAATGTTAGAGAACGATCGAGGCAATGTTAGAGAACGCTCGAGGTAATGTTAGAGAACGATCGAAGAACGCTGGAGGCAGTGTTAAAGAACGATCGTGGCAATGTTAGAGAACGATCGAGGCGTGATTTGTTCTAACTTTTTGGAGTTTGGAAGTAATTATCTGTTTGATGTGTCTAACTTTTATGAGTATGGGAGTAGATTTGTATGGTTTTAAGGTCGACTTTTTAAATATGAGCCTAAATTTGTGTGTTCTGGTGGTAAAATCTTAGTGATTTGGTCTAACATTTTGGACCTTGAATATAACGTCCTGCTCGTTGTATCCAACTATTTATAACTGTCATGGAACTCCTGGTATTGCATCAGGGGTCAAAACGCGTTCAAGTAACCTGCCACTTGTATTATTTCCCCCACCATGACCCGCTAGGTGGATTGTATCAGGGGCCGAATCGATTTAAAGTAACCCACGCATCAGACTCGACAGCACTTCAAGTTGAAAATGAGGTCAGTTATCACGATAACAGTAATCCTCTTCTCTGATTAGTTAATCCAGAGGTCAGTCATTTCGTTGATGGGTGTCCGATAGAAATCTTCTTCTCTGATTGGTTAACCTAGATGTTAGTCGAGGGTGGAATAGTGTCGTCCAAATTTTATTTACCAGATTATATTTAAACTAGTCGGATGTGAGACTTCGTGTTATAAGCGCGCTTGATTCACGGACGTTTATTTTCATAGTACTGTTCAGTCTAACGGTCTGTGTTGTAGTGGAATATTTTACGGTGTAAGTTGATTTTTTTTTCTGTTTTTCTCTTAGCTCATAACGATGTGATAGGTTATCATTAAAGGAATTTCAGTTGTATTAATGGTGATGTGTATAAAGTACGTCTGTTAAGCCTTGTCGAGTGTATTATTCCTTCGTTTTTCATATGTTTATCTTATTGGTTCTTTAAAAAGTAGATATTTCAAGTCTTTTTGTAATTGATATTCAATGTTATTAATGTGTTACACTGGGGGTAAGGTAAAAATACGAATGAAGACGGAACGCTAGGCGAGACAAAAGGGAAAGAGAGAGAGAGAGAGAGGGAGAGAGGAAGAAAAATGGAATGGTAGGAGAGAAGTCTAGTAGAGGTTAGAAGAGAGAGAGAGAGATAGAGAGAGAGAGAGAGCGAGAGAGAGATGCCTATGAGAAAGAAGGCGAGATGCTAGGTATAAATGGTGAGAATAATCAAGTGTTACAATAAGAGGGACGCTAAAAATATGAGGGAGGGCGGGGGAGCTAAAGGGAGAGGCGGAGGGTGGACTGATAGGTTAGACGTCTAAGAGAGGATAGGGGAGAAAGAGAGAGAGAGAGAGAGAGAGAGAAGGAAGGCGCGATGATAGAGATAAATGGAGAGAATGAATAAGTGTTTCAATGGAGGGAAATCTAGGCTGGAATAGTAGAGAGAGAGAGAGAGAGAGAGAGAGAGAGAGAGAGAGCGAACCACTAACACCGAGGAACATATTTACACTACCAGCTTAGACTAACCAGTAATCTCTAACTGTTTCACCCTTATGCTTCATTTATGGTACAACGTTAAGCAGACACCCAACTACATAGCTATAAATATTTTCTAACGGCTACCTGGCGCGATAGCGTCCCACCGAATCGAGATAATCCCCGATCCGATAGCACGCTGTCCGAACCACTCGAGCTAATCTGAAGGGGTCAACCGCCGACACGCGATCCGCCCCGAGGTCACCACGCGCCCGCCGCACGAGGGGTCACGCCGCACGAGGGGTCACGCCGTCGTACGACCGATTAACTCCACTTGTCTCTCGTGTACATTAGGCGCAAAATGCGCCT
Source organism: Megaustenia siamemsis (assembly GCA_032433765.1). Taxonomy (NCBI): domain Eukaryota; kingdom Metazoa; phylum Mollusca; class Gastropoda; order Stylommatophora; family Ariophantidae; genus Megaustenia; species Megaustenia siamemsis. The sequence goes on from JAVIAB010000105.1 coordinate 3,047,413, forward strand.
ACTATATAGCTTTGTTAATTTACGCCAAAATACGACTTAGTTACACCATTGTATACTACTGATCTGGCAACCTCAATTAGCTGACTGAAGATGGTGATAATGTAAGTATATAGCGTTGTGAGATCTTCCATTAACTGACTGATGATGGTGATAATGTAAGTAGATAGCGTTGTGACAACTTCCATTAACTGACTGATGATGGTGATAATGTAAGTAGATAGCGTTGTGACAACTTCCATTAACTGACTGAAGGTAATGATAATGTAAGTAGATAGCGTTGTGGCAAACTCAATTAGCTGACTGATGATGGTGATAATGTAAGTAGATAACGTTGTGACAACCTCCATTAACTGACTGATGATGGTGATAATGTAAGTAGATAGCGTTGTGACAACTTCCATTAACTGACTGATGATGGTGATAATGTAAGTAGATAACGCTGTGAGAACTTCCATTAACTGACTGATGATGGTGATAATGTAAGTAGATAGCGTTGTGACAACCTCAATTAGCTGACTGAAGGTGATGATAATGTAAGTAGATAACGTTGTGACAACCTCCATTAACTGACTGATGATGGAGATAATGTAAGTAGATAGCGTTGTGACAACGTCCATTAACTGACTGATGATGGTGATAATGTAAGTAGATAACGTTGTGACAACTTCCATTAACTGACTGATGATGGTGATAATGTAAGTAGATAGCGTTGTGACAACTTCCATTAACTGACTCAACTTCCATTACTGACTGAAGGTGATGATAATGCGCTGTGTGACTGAAGGTGATGATAATGTAAGTAGATAGCGTTGTGACAACTTCCATTAACTGACTGATGATGGTGATAATGTAAGTAGATAGCGTTGTGACAACTTCCATTAACTGACTGAAGGTAATGATACGTTGTGGCAAGCTGAGATGACGTTGTGACAACCTCCATTAACTGACTGAATGGTGATGTATAGATAGTACAACTTCCATTAACTGACTGATGATGGTGATACGCTGTGAGAACTTCCATTAACTGACTGAATGGTGATAATGTAAGTAGATAGCGTTCAACCTCAATTAGCTGACTGAACGTTGTGACAACTCCATTAACTGACTGATGATGGAGATAATGTAAGTAGATAGCGTTGAACGTTGTGACAACTTCCATTAACTGACTGATGATGGTGATAATGTAAGTAGATAGCGTTGTGACAACTTCCAACTGTAAGATGATAATGCGTTGTGCCAACTTCCATTAACTGACTGAAGGTGATGATAATGTAAGTAGATAACGCTGTTGTGGCAGACTGAAGGTGGTGAGCAGACTGAAGGTGATGATAATGTAAGTAGATAGCGTTGTGAACAACTTCGTTGTGACAACTTCCATTAACTGACTGATGATGGTGATAATGTAAGTAGATAGCGTTGTGACAACTTCCATTAACTGACTGATGATGGTGATAATGTAAGTAGATAGCGTTGTGACAACTTCCATTAACTGACTGAAGGTGATGATAATGTAAGTAGATAGCGTTGTGGCAACCTCAATTAGCTGACTGATGATGGTGATAATGTAAGTAGATAACGTTGTGACAACCTCCATTAACTGACTGATGATGGTGATAATGTAAGTAGATAGCGTTGTGACAACTTCCATTAACTGACTGATGATGGTGATAATGTAAGTAGATAACGCTGTGAGAACTTCCATTAACTGACTGATGATGGTGATAATGTAAGTAGATAGCGTTGTGACAACCTCAATTAGCTGACTGAAGGTGATGATAATGTAAGTAGATAACGTTGTGACAACCTCCATTAACTGACTGATGATGGTGATAATGTAAGTAGATAGCGTTGTGACAACGTCCATTAACTGACTGATGATGGTGATAATGTAAGTAGATAACGTTGTGACAACTTCCATTAGCTGACTGATGATGGTGATAATGTAAGTAGATAGCGTTGTGACAACTTCCATTAACTGACTGCAGGTGATGATAATGTAAGTAGATAGCGTTGTGCCAACTTCCATTAACTGACTGAAGGTGATGATAATGTAAGTAGATAGCGTTGTGACAACTTCCATTAACTGACTGATGATGGTGATAATGTAAGTAGATAGCGTTGTGACAACTTCCATTAACTGACTGATGATGGTGATAATGTAAGTAGATAGCGTTGTGGCAACCTCCATTAGCTGACTGAAGGTGGTGATAATGTAAGTAGATAGCGCTGTGACAAATTCCATTAACTGACTGATGATGGTGATAATGTAAGTAGATAGCGTTGTGACAACTTCCATTAGCTGACTGAAGGTGGTGATAATGTAAGTAGATAGCGTTGTGACAACTTCCATTAACTGACTGATGATGGTGATAATGTAAGTAGATAGCGTTGTGACAACTTCCATTAGCTGACTGAAGTAAGTGATATTGTAAGTAGATAGCGCTGTGACAACTTCCATTAACTGACTGATGATGGTGATAATGTAAGTAGATAGCGTTGTGGCAACCTCCATTAGCTGACTGAAGTAAGTGATATTGTAAGTAGATAGCGTTGTGACAACTTCCATTAACTGACTGATGATGGTGATAATGTAAGTAGATAGCGTTGTGACAACTTCCATTAACTGACTGATGATGGTGATAATGTAAGTAGATAACGTTGTGACAACCTCCATTAACTGACTGATGATGGTGATAATGTAAGTAGATAACGTTGTGACAACTTCCATTAACTGACTGATGATGGTGATAATGTAAGTAGATAGCGTTGTGGCAACCTCCATTAGCTGACTGAAGTAAGTGATATTGTAAGTAGATAGCGTTGTGACAACTTCCATTAACTGACTGATGATGGAGATAATGTAAGTAGATAGCGTTGTGACAACTTCCATTAACTGACTGATGATGGTGATAATGTAAGTAGATAACGTTGTGACAACTTCCATTAACTGACTGATGATGGTGATAATGTAAGTAGATAGCGTTGTGGCAACCTCCATTAGCTGACTGAAGTAAGTGATATTGTAAGTAGATAGCATTGTGCTAACTTCCATTAACTGGCTGATGGTGGTGATAATGTCAGTAGGTGGGATTGTAACAACTTTTAGCAGTTTTATAAACTCGCCAAAATTCTGTTGAATGGAAAATCCAGATTCGCACTCTGCGCGTTTGCCATTTTATTAAATGTTCTATCATAGTTTCAGTGTGCTGTGTGTAGTTACCTGATGCCATGTTCTCTCATAGTTTCAGTGTACTGTGTGCAGTTACCTGATGCCATGTTCTATCATAGTTTCAGTGTACTGTGTGTAGTTACCTGATGCCATGTTCTATCACAGTTTCAGTGTGCTGTGTACAGTTACCTGATGTCATGTTCTCTCATAGTTTCAGTGTGCTGTGTACAGTTACCTGATGCCATGTTCTCTCATAGTTTCAGTGTACTGTGTTCAGTTACCTGATGCCATGTTCTATCATAGTTTCAGTGTACTGTGTGTATTTACCTGATGCCATGTTTTATCATAGTTTCAGTGTACTGAGTGTAGTTAACTGATGTCATGTTCTATCACATTTTTAGTGTACTGTGTGTAGTTACCTGATGTCACATTCTATCACAGTTTCAGTGTACTGTGTGTAGTTACCTGATGCCATGTTCTCTCATAGTTTCAGTGTACTGTGTGTAGTTACCTGATGTCACATTCTATCATAGTTTCAGTGTACTGTGTGTAGTTACCTGATGCCATGTTTTATCATAGTTTCAGTGTACTGAGTGTAGTTAACTGATGCCATGTTCTCTCATAGTTTCAGTGTGCTGTGTGTAGTTACCTGATGCCATGTTCTCTCAAAGTTTCAGTGTACTGTGTGTAGTTACCTGATGCCATGTTCTCTCAAAGTTTCAGTGTACTGTGTTTAGTTACCTGATGCCATGTTCTCTCAAAGTTTCAGTGTACTGTGTGTAGTTACCTGATGCCATGTTCTCTCATAGTTTCAGTGTACTGTGTGTAGTTACCTGATGCCATGTTCTCTCATAGTTTCAGTGTGCTGTGGGCAGTTACCTGATGTCATGTTCTCTCATAGTTTCAGTGTGCTGTGTACAGTTACCTGATGCCATGTTCTATCATAGTTCCAGTGTGCTGTGTGTAGTCACCTGATGCCATGTTCTCTCATAGTTCCAGTGTACAGTGTACAGTTACCTGATGCCATGTTCTCTCATAGTTTCAGTGTTCTGTGTGCAGTTTACCTGATGCCATGTTCTCTCGTAGTTTCAGTGTGCTGTGTGCAGTTACCTGATGCCATGTTCTCTCATAGTTTCAGTGTGCTGTGTACAGTTACCTGATGCCATGTTCTCTCATAGTTCCAGTGTGCTGTGTGTACCATGTTGTCAAGTTCTTAAAACATGAAACAAATTTGCTCCTCTGACACGTTTGAATGATTTGATCAATTCTAGAAGATGACTTTAGTATATTTAATTACCATTATTGAAACAGCAGTAGAAGTCCTTCACAAACATACTTTGTTATCAGAACATGGATAACTTCTTCTTCTTCCTCTTTTTTTCTCTTCTCACTGATACCTAAAAGGTGTCGTGGTTTATATCATTTGTCGTTCTTGAGCTGCTCGAACTGTCTGAATTAGTGATTTTCCTTTGTTGTTACATGTCTCTGTCACTGCATCTATCCATCTTCTTCTTTTCTCTTTTCACTGATACCTAAAAGGTGTCGTGGTTTATATCATTTGTCGTTCTTGAGCTGCTCGAACTGTCTGAATTAGTGATTTTCCTTTGTTGTTACATGTCCCTGTCACTGCATCTATCCATCTTCTTCTTTTCTCTTTCTCACTGATACCTAAAAGGTGTCATGGTTTATATCATTTGTCGTTCTTGAGCTGCCCGAACTGTCTGAATTAGTGATTTTCCTTTGTTGCTACATGTCCCTGTCACTGCATCTATCCATCTTCTTCTTTTCTCTTTCTCACTGATACCTAAAAGGTGTCGTGGTTTATATCATTTGTCGTTCTTGTGCTGCTCGAACTGTCTGAATTAGTGATTTTCCTTTGTTGTTACATGTCTCTGTCACTGCATCTATCCATCTTCTTCTGGATCTTCCTCTTGGTCTTTTTCCATGCATTCTCGAGAAGAATGCCCTTGATGGTGATTGGTCAGGATTCATTCTGACCAGGTGGCCAAACCTTTTAAGTTGTTGTTGTTCTATATATTCTTGGCAGGGTTTTGTTCCTACCATTTTTCTTATGGTTTCATTTGGTATTCTATCTCTTCTTGTGTTGTTTGTTACTTTTCTCAAGCATCGCATCTCACATGTATTGATCTTTCTTAAATGTGATTTAGAAAGGATTTACATGTTTGACTTTCATAGCACAAAGTTGGTGCATGGACAACACTAGACATTATATGCGTTTGATGATAGAAGGAAACTGAAAACAATTTGATCACAAAAAGATGAAGATTGTCAAGTAAACATCGAACATAAATAAACAAAAAGATGAAGATTGTCAAGTAAACATCGAACATAAATAAACAAAATGATGAAGATTGTCAAGTAAATATCGAAGATAAATAAACAAAAAGATGAAGATTGTCAAGTAAATATCGAACATAAATAAACAAAAATATGAAGATTGTCAAGTAAATATCGAACATAAATAAACAAAAAGATGAAGATTGTCAGGTAAATATCGAACATAAATAAACAAAAAGATGAAGATTGTCAAGTAAACATCGAACATAAATAAACAAAAAGATGAAGATTGTCAAGTAAATATCGAACATAAATAAACAAAAAGATGAAGATTGTCAAGTAAATATCGAACATAAATAAACAAAGGAATAAAAAGAGACATGAAGGTAATCAAAGACAACTGGCTAGCAATGCTAAGACGTACACAAGAAGAAGCTGGGGTAAGAACGATTACTAACTGGTCAAGAAGCTAACAAGGACAACAGATCATCAATCGGCGATCGGTGGTCTTTAGGTAAGACGTCGGCCTCTATACACGAAATCCGGGGTTTGTTTTTCACCATAGGCGGTAGAAAGTAAATAAATAAATTCGGATGTCCTTACCCCTGGTCTAAATGTTGGGGAGGGAGCCGCGATAGCTCAGTGGTTAGTGAACTGGACTACGATGGACAAGAGGGCGGGTTCGTACCTGATCGACGGCTTCCGGGTTCACCCAGCCTTAAATAGGTACTGGATTTATTCTGGGAAAGCAAAGCGGCACGGGCGTAATACCGACCACATTACCCCAAAAATCATGCGTCGACTGTCTATAAAAAATATGACCATTAACACCATATTCCCTCTATACCACTTGGCGTGACGGGGGTACTTGACTTAATTATAGGTTGGGGCATGTCTGTCACTCTCGGATACAGGCGAAAAAGAGCAGGTCATGTGTGCTCTCTGCTTACATTAACGAACTTTTGGCAGTTGAAAAACAAAACGAGTAGATCACAAAATGGCCGCTGCCGGGGCAAAATTAAATAGGAAAAATCTACCTATAAATGTTTCTATGTATGTTTCTATGAATGTTACAATGAATGTTTCTGTGTATGTTTCAATGAATGTTTCTATGTATGTTTCTATGTATGTTTCTATGTATGTTTCTGTGTATGTTTCTATGTATGTTTCTGTGTATGTTTCTATGTATGTTTCTATGTATGTTTCTATGTATGTTTCTATGTATGTTTCTGTGTATGTTTCTGTGTATGTTTCTATGTATGTTTCTATGTATGTTACAATGAATGTTTCTATGTATGTTTCTGTGTATGTTTCTGTGTATGTTACAATGAATGTTTCTATGTATGTTTCTATGTATGTTTCTATGCATGTTTCTATGTATGTTTCTATGTATGTTTCTATGTATGTTTCAATGAATGTTTCTGTGTATGTTTCAATGAATGTTTCTATGTATGTTTCTATGTATGTTTCTATGTATGTTTCTATGTATGTTTCTGTGTATGTTACAATGAATGTTTCTATGTATGTTTCTATGTATGTTTCTATGCATGTTTCTATGTATGTTTCTATGTATGTTTCTATGTATGTTTCAATGAATGTTTCTGTGTATGTTTAAATGAATGTTTCTATGTATGTTTCTATGTATGTTTCTATGCATGTTTCTATGTATGTTTCAATGAATGTTTCTATCTATGTTTCTATGTATGTTTCGATGTATGTTTCTACGTATGTTTCTGTGTATATTTCTATGTATGTTTCTATGTAGATTTCTATGTATGTTTCTATGTATATTTCTATGTATGTTTTATATGTATATTTCTATGTATCTTTCTATGTATGTTTCTATGTTTGTTTCAATGAATGTTTTGTATGTATGTTTCTATGTATGTTTCTATGTATGTTTCAATGAATGTTCCTATGTATATTTCTGTGTATGTTTTAATGTATGTTTCTATGTATGTTTGTGTGAATGTTTCAATGAATGTTTCTATGAATTTTTCTATGTATGTTTCTATGTATGTTTCTATGTATGTTTCTATGTATGTTTCTATGTATGTTTCAATGAATGTTTCTATGTATTTTTCTATGAATGTTTCTATGTATGTTTCTATGTATGTTTCAATGAATGTTTCTATGTAATTTTCTATGTATTCTTCTATGTATATTTCTAAGTATGTTTATATGTATGTTTCTATGTATATTTCTATGTATGTTTCTCTGTATGTTTCTATGTATGTTTCAATGAATGTTTCTATGTATGTTTCAATGAATGTTTCTATGTATGTTTCAATGAATGTTTCTATTTATGTTTCTATGTATGTTTCTATGTATGTTTCAATGTATGTTTCTATGTATGTTTCCTATATATGTTTCTATGTATGTTCCTATATATGCTTCTATGTATGTTTCTATGTATTTTTCTATATAAGTTTCTATGTATGTTTCTATATATGTTTCTATGTATGTTTCTATATACGTTTCTATGTATGTTTCTATATACGTTTCTATGTATGTTTCTTTATATGTTTCTATGTATGTTTCTATATATGTTTCTATGTATATTTATATGTATGTTTCTATGAATGTTTCAATGAATGTTTCTATGTATGTTTATATGTATGTTTCTATGTATGTTTATATGTATGTTTCTATGTATGTTTGAATGAATGTTTCTATGTATGTTTATATGAATGTTTATATGGATCAGTGTTTGTCAAAGTGTACCAATATCTATGATAAATATGTCATTATTTATGGAAAAAGTGTCAGTATTTTAGCGTCAGGTAAATGTATAAACTTGTGTCAATAAAATGTCCATTATTTCTGTGAAGCGACGACATCCTCCCACAGGAGCCACAGAGAAAGGCCGGACCCGTCCTGCCACATAACAGCCATCAGTCGTCTCAACGCCTACCCTGTAGATATCCGTCAGGACCCGTCCTGCCACATAACAGCCAGCAGTCGTCTCAACGCCTACCCTGTAGATATCCGTCAGGACCCGTCCTGCCACATAACAGCCAGCAGTCGTCTCAACGCCTACCCTGTAGATATCCGAATTTGTTGGTGATAGAAACACAAATTCGTGTCTGCGAGGTACTGGGTTGAGAACGAAAAGTCATCATGTGCCACCAGTCATGTGCCATCATGTGCCAACATGTGCCACCAGTCATGTGCCATCATGAGCCACCAGTCATGTGCCATCATGTAACACCAATCATGTACCATCATGTACCATCATGTACCACCAGTCATGTACCACCAGTCATGTGCCATCATGTAACACCATTCATGTACCATGTGCCATCATGTACCATCATGTAACACCAATCATGTACCATCATGAGCCACCAGTCATGTACCATCATGTAACACCAATCATGTGCCAACATGTGCCACCAGTCATGTGCCATCATGAGCCACCAGTCATGTACCACCATGTACCACCAGTCATGTACCACCATGTACCACCAATCATGTACCACCAATCATGTACCACCAATCATGTACCACCAATCATGTACCATCATATAACACCAATCATGTACCATCATGTACCACCAATCATGTACCACCATGTACCACCAATCATGTACCATCATGTACCACCAGTCATGTGCCATCATGTGCCACCAATCATGTGCCATCATGTGCCACCAGTCATATGCCATCATATACCATCATGTAACACCAATCATGTACCACCAGTCATGTGCCATCGTGTACCACCAGTCATGTACCATCATGTACCATCATGTACCATCATGTAACACCAATCATGTACCATCATGTAACACCAATCATGTACCATCATGTAACACCAATCATGTACCATCATGTAACACCAATCATGTACCATCATGTAACACCAATCATGTACCATCATGTAACACCAGTCATGTACCATCATGTAACACCAATCATGTACCATCATGTACCACCTGTCATGTGCAATCATGTACCACCATTCAGGTGCCATCCTGTAAAACCAATCATGTACCATCATGTACCACCAGTCATGTGCCATCATGTACCACCAGTCATATTCCATCGTGTACAACCAGTCATGTGCCATCGTGTACCACCATTCATGTGCCATCATGTACCACCAATCATGTGCCATCGTGTACCACCAGTCATGTACCATCGTGTACCACTTGTAATGTGCCATCATGTACCATCATATAACACCAATCATGTACCATCATGTAACACCAATCATGTACCATCATGTACCACCAGTCATGTGCCATGGTGTACAACCAGTCATGTGCCATCGTGTACCACCAGTCATGTGCCTTCATGTAACACCAATCATGTACCATCATGTACCACCATTCATATGCCATCGTGTACCACCATTCATGTGTCATCGTGTACCATCAGTCATGTGCCATCATGTAACACCAATTATGTGCCATCGTGTAACACCATTCATGTGCCATCGTGTACCACCATTCATGTGCCATCGTGTACCACCAGTCATGTGCCATCATGTAACACCAGTCATGTACCATCATGTATCACCATTCATGTGCCATCGTGTACCACCAGTCATGTGCCATCATGTAACACCAATTATGTGCCATTATGTAACACCAATTATGTGCCATTGTGTACCACCATTCATGTGCCATGGTGTACCACCATTCATGAACCATCGTGTACCACCATTCATGTCCCATCATGTACCACCAATCATGTGCCATCGTGTACCACCAGTCATGTGCCATCATGTACAATCGTGTACCACCAATCATGAACCATCATGCAACACCAATCATATATCATCATGTACACCATTCATGTGCCATCGTGTACCACCAGTCATGTGCCATAATGTGCCACCAGTCATGTGCCATAATGTACAACTAGTTGTTTGCCATCATGTGCCACCAGTCATGTGCCATCATGTACCATCATGAAACACCAATCATGTACCATCGTATACCACCAGGCATGTGCCATCATGTACCACCAGTCATGTGCCACCATGTATCACCAATCATGTGCCACCATGTAAACCAATCATGTGCCATCATGTACCACCAGTCATGTGCCACCATGTACTACCAGTCATGTGCCACCATGTACCACCAGTCATGTGCCATCATGTACCACCAGTCATGTGCCACCATGTACCACCAGTCATGTGCCACCATGTACCACCAGTCATGTGCCATCATGTACCACCATTCATGTGCCATCATGTGCCATCAGTCATGTGCCATCATGTACCATCATGTAACACCAATCATGTACCATCATATACCACCAGTCATGTGCCATCGTGTACAACCAGTCATGTGTCATCATGTGCCACAAGTCATGTACCATGATGTACCACCAATCATGTGCCGCCAGTCATGTACCATGATGTACCACCAATCATGTGCCACCAGTCACGTACCATCATGTACCACAAATCATTTGCCACCAGTCATGTGCCATCATGTACATGTCATATATGCATTTGTAATATACCCCCAATCTTGTGCCATCATGTACCACCAGTCATGTGCCACAATGTACCACCATTCATGTGCCATCGTGTACCACCATTCATGAACCATCGTGTACCACCATTCATGTCCCATCATGTACCACCAATCATGTGCCATCGTGTACCACCAGTCATGTGCCATCATGTACAATCGTGTACCACCAATCATTAACCATCATGCAAAACCAATCATATATCATCATGTACCACCTTTCATGTGCCATCGTGTACCACCAGTCATGTGCCATAATGCACAACTAGTTGTGTGCCATCATGTGCCACCAGTCATGTGCCATCATGTGCCACCAGTCATGTGCCATCATGTACCATCATGAAACACCAATCATGTACCATCGTATACCATTAGGCATGTGCCATCATGTACCACCAGTCATGTGCCACCATGTACCACCAATCATGTGCCATCATGTACCACCAATCATGTGCCATCATATACCACCAGTCATGTGCAACCATGTACAACCAGTCATGTGCCACCATGTACCACCAGTCATGTGCCATCATGTACCACCAGTAATGTGCCACCATGTACCACCAGTCATGTGCCATCATGTACCACCAGTCATGTGCCACCATGTACCACCAGTCATGTGCCACCATGTACCACCAGTCATGTGCCATCATGTACCACCATTCATGTGCCATCATGTGCCACCAGTCATGTGCCATCATGTACCATCATGTACCATCATGTAACACCAATCATGTACTATCATATACCACCAGTCATGTGCCATCGTGTTCAACCAGTCAGGTGTCATCATGTGCCACCAGTCATATACCATGATGTAGCACCAATCATTAGCCACCAGTCATGTACCATGATGTACCACCAATGATGTGCCACCAGTCACGTACCATCATGTACCACAAATCATGTGCCACCAGTCATGTGCCATCATGTAAATGTCATATATGCATTAGTAATATACCCCCAATCATGTGCCATCATGTACCACCAGTCATGTGCCACCATGTACCACCAATCATGTGCCATCATGTACCACCAATTATGTGCCACCATGTACAACCTGTCATGTGCCACCATGTACCATCAGTTATGTGCCATCACGCACCACCAGTCAGGTGCCTCCATGTACCACCAGTCATGTGCCATCATGTACCACCAGTCTTGTGCCATCATGTACCACCAGTCATGTGCCATCATGTACCACCAGTCATGTGCCATCATGTACCACCAGTCATGTGCCATCATGTACCACCAGTCATGTGCCACCATGTACCACCAGTCATGTGCCATCATGTACCACCAGTCATGTGCCATCATGTACCACTAGCCATGTGCCACCATGTACCACCAATCATGTGCCATCATGTACCACCAGTCATGTGCCACCATGTACAACCAGTCATGTGCCATTATGTACCACAAGTCATATGCCATCATGTATCACCAGTCATGTGTCACCATGTACCACCAGTCATGTGCCATCATGTTCCACAAGTCATGTGCCATAATGTACCACAAGTCATGTGCCATCATGTACCACCAGTCATGTGCTATAATGTACCACCAGTCATGTGCCATAATGTACCACTAGCCATGTGCCATTATGTACCACAAGCCATATGCCATCATGTATCACCAGTCATGTGTCACCATGTACCACCAATCATGTGCCATCATGTATCACCAGTCATGTGCCATCATGTTCCACAAATCATGTGCCATAATGTACCACAAGTCATGTGCCATCATGTTCCACAAGTCATGTGCCATAATGTACCACAAGTCATGTGCCATCATGTACCACCAGTCATGTGCTATAATGTACCACCAGTCATGTGCCATAATGTACCACTAGCCATGTGCCATTATGTACCACAAGCCATATGCCATCATGTATCACCAGTCATGTGTCACCATGTACCACCAATCATGTGCCATCATGTACCACCAGTCATGTGCCATCATGTTCCACAAGTCATGTGCCATAATGTACCACAAGTCATGTGCCATCATGTACCACCAGTCATGTGCCATAATGTACCACCAGTCATGTGCCATCATGTACCACTAGCCATGTGCCATTATGTACCACAAGTCATATGCCATCATGTATCACCAGTCATGTGTCACCATGTACCACCAGTCATGTGCCATCATGTACCACCAGTCATGTGCCATCATGTTCCACAAGTCATGTGCCATAATGTACCACAAGTCATGTGCCATCATGTACCACCAGTCATGTGCCATAATGTACCACCAGTCATGTGCCATCATGTACCACCAGTCATGTGCCACCATGCACCACCAGTCATGTGCCATCATCACCAATGGAATCAAGACCTGGTAACTAGACACAAAATGTTTTCATCTAATCCAGTCCAATCATTATTGTTACCATCACTAACACCACATCTAATCCAGTCCAGTCATTATTGTTACCATCACTAACACCACATCTAATCCAGTCCAGTCATTATTGTTACCATCACTAACACCACATCTAATCCAGTCCAGTCATTATTGTTACCATCACTAACACCACATCTAATCCAGTCCAGTCATTATTGTTACCATCACTAACACCACATCTAATCCAGTCCAGTCATTATTGTTACCATCACTAACACCACATCTAATCCAGTCCAGTCATTATTGTTACCATCACCAACACCACATCTAATCCAGTCCAATCATTATTGTTACCATCACTAACACCACATCTTATCCAGTCCAGTCATTATTGTTACCATCACTAACACCACATCTAATCCAGTCCAGTCATTATTGTTACCATCACTAACACCACATCTAATCCAGTCCAGTCATTATTGTTACCATCACTAACACCACATCTAATCCAGTCCAGTCATTATTGTTACCATCACTAACACCACATCTAATCCAGTCCAGTCATTATTGTTACCATCACTAACACCACATCTAATCCAGTCCAATCATTATTGTTACCATCACTAACACCACATCTTATCCAGTCCAGTCATTATTGTTACCACCACTAACACCATGTCGTCTGCGATGCTAACACAGCTAACTACGTCATATATCTCTCGCTGGGCTTCTATTTTCCTATTGCCTGATTTTGTCAGAAATATTTTTCTTGTACACTTGTGCTATCGTCATATCATCATCATCATCAAGTACCGGACCTGCTGGCGTAGGTGATCATGTCTCTCCACAACTTTCGATCTCGACAGTTATTTATCATATCTGCTGTTGACCTTCTGCCAAGCCATTCTCTTAAGCTGTCTGGTATCTTTTCTCTTTGCTTCCCTCTATCTCTTCGTCCCTCAATTTTCCCAGTTGTTACAATATATTCCAGCTGTTCTCTTCTCATTACATGGCTAAAAAATGATGATTGTTTCTTCCTAATATTGGAAATTAGCTTCTTTTTTTTATGCCTCCTTCAGAACATCTTCATTACTTTTCTTAGCTGTCCTTAGTATTCTCAACATTCTTCTGTAAAACCATATTTCTACAGACTCCAGCGACTTTCTTGTCTGTTGTCCTATTGTCCATGATTCACATCCATATGTCAAGACTGGCTCTACATAATATTAAAGACGTGGCGATTCATGATTCTTCTTCTTCTTCTATCCTTCCTCTGTTGCTGTTGGCGTCGAGGGGAGAAACAATCTGCGATTCTTTGCTCTTCTGTTGGCCTCTTCTGATGTTATCCCTCCTAGTAACTCTAGTATTCCTTTTATCCATCTCTTTCTCGGTCTTCCTCTTAATTTCGTAGCGTTTGTTTATGGCTCTTTGAGTCATTGTTAGTTCTTTTTGTCTTGTTATGTGGCCGAACCAATTTATCTGTTGTTTCTTTATTCATGATTGTATGAAGAAATTACGACGTTGGTTTTCTATTGCCTTCCGTCGGTTTGTTTACGGTTGACTCCGCTAGCCTTTAACTAAAAAGTCTCACCCACAAGGCAGTGGGGTTGTTTTACTTCAGGGTACCCTCCCTTAGCCTTTTACTCTCCCGGGCATAGCTGCAAGGTAGCAGGGCAGCCGCAGGTTGTCATTACTAGTTCTTCCACCTATATTAGTGCCATTACTAGTTCTTCCACCTATACTAGTGTCATTACTAGTTCTTCCACCTATATTAGTGCCATTACTACTTCCTCCAGATATTTTTAAAGTGTCATTACTAGTTCTTCCACCTATATTAGTGCCATTACTAGTTCTTCCACCTATATTAGTGCTATTACTAGTTCTTCCACCTATATTAGTGCCATTACTAGTTCTTCCACCTATATTAGTGCCATTACTAGTTCTTCCACCTATATTAGTGTCATTACTAGTTGTTCCACCTATATTAGTGTCATTACTAGTTCTTCCACCTATATTAGTGCCATTACTAGTTGCTCCATCTATATTAGTGCCATTACTACTTCCTCCAGATATTTTTAAAGTGTCATTACTAGTTCTTCCACTTATATTAGTGCCATTACTAGTTCTTCCACCTATATTAGTGCCATTACTAGTTCTTCCACCTATATTAGTGCCATTACTACTTCCTCCAGATATTTTTAAAGTGTCATTACTAGTTCTTCCACCTATATTAGTGCAATTACTAGTTCTTCCACCTATATTAGTGCCATTACTAGTTCTTCCACCTATATTAGTGCCATTACTAGTTCCTCCAGCTATTTAAAAAGTGTCATTACTAGTTCTTCCACCTATATTAGTGCCATTACTACTTCCTCCAAATATTTTTAAAGTGTCATTACTAGTTCTTCCACCTATATTAGTGCCATTAATAGTTCTTCCACCTATATTAGTGCCATTACTACTTCCTCCAAATATTTTTAAAGTGTCATTACTAGTTCTTCCACCTATATTAGTGCCATTACTAGTTCTTCCACCTATATTAGTGTCATTACTAGTTCTTCCACCTATATTAGTGCCATTACTAGTTCTTCCACCTATATTAGTGCCATTACTACTTCCTCCAGATATTTTTAAAGCGTCATTACTAGTTCTTCCACCTATATTAGTGCCATTACTAGTTCCTCCAGCTATTTAAAAAGTGTCATTACTAGTTCTTCCACCTATATTAGTGCCATTACTACTTCCTCCAAATATTTTTAAAGTGTCATTACTAGTTCTTCCACCTATATTAGTGCCATTACTACTTCCTCCAGCTATTTTAAAAGTGTTATTACTAGTTCTTCCACCTATATTAGTGCCATTACTAGTTCTTCCACCTATATTAGTGCCATTACTACTTCCTCCAGCTATTTTAAAAGTGTCATTACTAGTTCTTCCACCTATATTAGTGCCATTACTAGTTCTTCCACCTATATTAGTGTCATTACTAGTTCTTCCACCTATATTAGTGTCATTACTAGTTCTTCCACCTATATTAGTGCAATTACTACTTCCTCCAGCTATTTTAAAAGTGTCATTACTAGTTCTTCCACCTATATTAGTGTCATTACTAGTTCTTCCACCTATATTAGTGCCATTACTAGTTCCTCCAGCTATTTTAAAAGTGTCATTACTAGTTCTTCCACCTATATTAGTGCCATTACTACTTCCTCCAACTATTTTAAAAGTGTCATTGCTAGTTCTTCCACCTATATTAGTGCCATTACTACTTCCTCCAACTATTTTAAAAGTGTCATTACTAGTTCTTCCACCTATATTAGTGCCATTACTAGTTCCTCCAGCTATTTTAAAAGTGTCATTACTAGTTCTTCCACCTATATTAGTGCCATTACTACTTCCTCCAACTATTTTAAAGTGTCATTACTAGTTCTTCCACCTATATTAGTGCCATTACTACTTCCTCCAACTATTTTAAAAGTGTCATTACTAGTTCTTCCAGCTATAATTTTGCCAGCTGAGTTTATTGCTTCTACAACAGTTATTACACACATATTTCTATGTAACTCTCTCTCTCTCTCTATATATATATATATATATATATAAGATAACTATTTGCAACAGAACAACAACCGTTTAAATTTTAAACAGTTTTCTGTTTTTTTTTCATGAAAGGGCAGCATGGACCACGAGAAGAAAGGCCGCTGTAGAAAACAAGATGAGAAACAATCCGCTAAGGATAAAAAATTTTTTTTTTTAAACTCTCCAATGCAATAATTTTTTGCATGACTTTTTCTTTGATTAGCTTGTATACAATAATGTTCTTTAATTGTGTTTTATGTGTAGAGCATACATGTATTTTCATAATCGTATGTGAATGAAACATATGTCCAAAGATATGATTAAAGTACGTGTACCTCTGTCCTTATGCATGTCAAGTAGACCAGCCACAACTTTGATGGCCTGTGTACAGTTAGGTAAAGTACAGTTGTACACACGCTTTGTTATAGTTTAATATACAGTCACATGTATATCTATCTGAAGCATGGTTATGGTTATGGAAGGCCCCGGTATCACTGCAAACGAATTAAAATCCATAATTGCTCAACCGCCCGTGCCAGTGGAATCATCCGAATTACTAACTCATCTCCCAAACAAAGAAAGGTAGCTGTAGTCCCCATCATAGCAGTCTCAGCACACGCCAAAAGACATAAGGCGAAACCGCACGGAAAGTGAACACAACCGTCTGTTACCTGTCATACGATATCATCATTTATCGTAAACAATTGGAATATCGAAACACAATTAAAACGGATGAAACGCACAGCTCACGGTGTGCACAGAGCACTTAACTCAGTAGCTCCTGCAACAAGCCGAGCTTGGAATATGAAGAAACAGCAACAAGGAACATTTTTCAGACATAGCCTTTAATGGTTCCTGCCACCTATCCACCATAGTGATCGGAAGTTCCCGTCCACCTGAAAATGATGATCGCCATATTTTTTTTAATGTATAGTACTTGATGATGTTAGGACATCGTTTTTGACACCAAATCCGAATATATGAAACACATTTAGTCATCGGATTATCCCCGTCGCACATCAAACAACAGACTTTAAGATCTCCCTGCAATGTGCTTTTGTGAAATTATAAACCAATTCACATGTCTACCCACTATCTCACAGCAGCCCTCTTGAATCTAGACAACATCCCTCCAGACTAACATGAAACTCCAGGAGTCACCCGCTGCTGCAAAGTCATGAACAAAGCTCCGTCATTTAGCCTTTCATCATTAGCGAACGGCCGGTCTAGGGATATACGATCAGCCATCTTGATCACACACAACAATGGCTGCGCCCATAAATTACTCTAGTGAATGCAGCCAACAATGCACGAAACACAGTGAACTATCCGTAAAGTGAAACCTTCGGTTGACTTGACAGAGCAGTCCATATTAATGAGTAGCATGTCTGAAGCATTCATTCATGATCCGTGCAGAGAGACTTGATATCATGTCCCTTCATGAACACGTGACCTCCACAACAGATTCCTTGTTGATCTATTCCGTGTCACGTCATCAAATCATCCAGTAATTTTCCCCTTATCTTACCTCTATTCCCCCCCCCCCCGACCTTTTATTTTTCCTCTTGTTCTTAAAATATTTCAGTCTATCACTTCCTCACACTAACCTCACAAATATGTCCCTTCCTTCCTCACACAAACCTCACAAATATGTCCCTTCCTTCCTCACACAAACTTCACAAATATGTCCCTTCCTTCCTCACACAAACCTCACAAATCTGTCTCTTCTCCACACAAACCTCACAAATATGTCCCTTCCTTCCTCACACAAACCTCACAAATATGTCCCTTCCTTCCTCACACAAACTTCACAAATATGTCCCTTCCTTCCTCACACAAACCTCACAAATCTGTCTCTTCTCCACACAAACTTCACAAATATGTCCCTTCTTTCCTTACACTAACCTCACAAATATGTCCCTTCCTTCCTCACACAAACCTCACAGATATGCCCCTTCCTTCCTCACACAAACCTCACATCAGAAATTTGTCTCTTCTCTACACAAACCTCACAAATCTGCCCCTTCCTTCCTTCCTCATACAAACCTCAAAAATCTGTCTCTTCTCTACACAAACCTCACAAATCTGTCCCTTCTCTACACAAACCTCACAAATCTGTCCCTTCTCTACACAAACCTCACAAATCTGTCTCTTCTCTACACAAACCTCACAAATCTGTCCCTTCCTTCCTCACACAAACCTCACAAATCTGTCCCTTCTCTACACAAACCTCACAAATCTGTCTCTTCTCTACACAAACCTCACAAATCTGTCCCTTCTCTACACAAACCTCACAAATCTGTCTCTTCTCTACACAAACCTCACAAATCTGTCCCTTCCTTCCTCACACAAACCTCAAAAATCTGTCTCTTCTCTACACAAACCTCACAAATCTGTCTCTTCCTTCCTCACACAAACCTCAAAAATCTGTCTCTTCTCTACACTTCTTCTTCTTTTCTCTTTCACTGATACCTAAAAGGTGTCGTGATTTATATCATTTGTCGTTCTTGTGCTGCTCGAATTGTCTGAATTAGTGATTTTCCTTTGTTGTTACATGTCTCTGTCACTGCATCTATCCATCTTCTTCTGGGTCTTCCTTTTGGTCTTTTCCCATGCATTCTCGAGAAGAACGCCCTTGATGGTGATTGGTGAGGATTCATTCTGACCAGGTGGCCGAACCATTTAAGTTGTTGTTGTTCTATATATTCTTGGCAGGGTTTTGTTCCTACCATTTTTCTTATGGTTTCATTTGGTAATCTATCTCTTCTTGTGTTGTTTGTTACTTTTCTCAAGCATCGCATCTCACATGTATTGATCTTTCTTAAATGGGATTTAGAAAGGGTCCATGTTTGACTTTCATAGCACAAAGTTCGTATGAAGATGCTATTTATCATTTGTTGTTTAGCTGGCATAGAAATGTTTGGATGTCTTAACAATGGTGAAAGCTGGTATGTGACAGCATTTGCTTTTGTATTCTCATGTCAATTTCTCTGTCTAGTTTTCCATCTTCTGTGAACATTGCGCCTAAATACTTGAATTCCTCTACTTGTTTTATTTCTTTGTCTTTGATCTTGATGTTTAATGGGTGTCTCAATTTGCTTATTCTTATAGCCTCTGTTTTTGCTGTGTTAATTTTCATACTGTAGTTTGTGCAGCTTTTATCTAGAGATGTTAAATGCTGTTGTAGCAGGTTTTCATCCTCATATATTAGGCATTGGTCATCTGCGAAGAGTAGCTCATTGATGTTGGAGTTTTCTACCTCTATGTTATTATTTGATTTGTCCTTGTTGTTGGTTGTTTCCTGATTTATTTTGTCCATATATATGATGAAGAGGAGTGGTGAGAGGACACATCCTTGTCTTACTCCTGTTGTAACCTGAAACCATTCTGACAGACCTTCCGATGTTCTGACGGCACTTTGACTGTTTTTATATAGTGCTATTATATTTTCTAGTAGTTGTCCTGCTACCCCGTATGTTTCTAAAGTTTGCCAAAGTTTGTTCCTGTCCACACGATCAAACGCTTTTTCCTGATCTATAAACACTATATTTAGGTTTCTGTCATATTCTATTGTTTTTTCACATAGTTGTCTCAATGTAAATATAGCATCAGTGCAGCTTTTGCCTTTTCTAAATCCGAATTGATTATTACTTAATTGTGGTTCTATTATGTATCTTACTCTCCTCTCTAATATTTTAGCAAACATTTTACCAACTTGACTCAATAGGGATATTCCTCTGTACATTTCACACTCCCTTTTACTTCCCTTATTCTTCCAAAATGGGACAATGATAGCTTTTTGCCAATCGTCTGGGACTTTTCTTTCTTCCCAAGCCATATTGAATATGATAGTAAGCCAATCTATAGCTGTTTCCTTACAAGCTAGTAGCATTTCTGTTGTTATTCCATCTATACCAGCTGCTTTGTTCTTTTTATTCTGTTTCAATGCCCATTCTACTTCTGCTTTAAGTATATTCGGTTCCTGTTCATCATACTGCCTATGTTTAAACTCTGTATTTCCGTTTGTATTTCCCTGGTTTAATAATTCCTTAAAGTATTCTCTCCATCTGATTATTATGTTTTTCCTGCTGCTGATTGGTCTACCTTTCTTGTCGTTTATTATAGTGGTTGGGTTATAATCATTATTTCTTACTCTCATTGCTTTTACACTTTTGAAAAATTCTCTGGGTTCTTCTCTACATGTTTTTGCTAATTCTTCACCAAATGCTTTCCATGAGTCTGCTTTTGTTTGTTCTAGGATCTTTTTGCTATCATTTCTGGCTTGTCTATAGTGATTGTAGTCTTCTGTTGTTTTTGTCTTCTGCCACGTTTTATACTTTTCTTTCTTGTGTTTCTATCTATCTATCTATTGACCTTTCGAGCCGTAACCGGCCCATAGGGCGTAGACCAAGATACACCTTCTCCTATATGAATTTTTGTTCTAGCAGTTTTCTTTTAAAGATATTTTATCAAATCTCGCCATCTGTCTCTGTTCTGTGCAAGCAGTTCTATCTCATTGAGGGAGCCGATTCCTGCTGCTCTTGCTTTTCTCATCAATGTTCTTCTCAGTGTCTCCCTGGGTCTTCCTCTTTTTCTTTTACCTGTTGTTTCCCATATGAGGGCTTGCTTTGCTATTCGATTATTATCTCTTCTCATCACATGTCCAACGTATGACCATCGTCTTTTCTTTATTACTGAAGATATTAGTGGTTGATTGGCGATTTCTCTAATTTCCTCGTTTGTTTTGAATTCGTTCCATTCTATACCAAGTATTTTCCTTAGACATTTATTTTCGAATGCGTTCAACTTTGTTTCTATATCTCTTGTTGTTTTCCAGCTTTCACACGCATACGTAAGGGTTGATAGTACATTTGATTTGAATAGCCTAAGTTTTGTGTTTGTGCTAATGAGTTTTGATTTCCACAACTTTTCAAGGCTTCTGAAAGACATTGCTGCTTTAGCCAGTCTGATTCTAATTTCTTTGCTCGTATCCCCTTCTCGATCAATGTGACTTCCAAGATAGATGAAGTGATCGATCTCTTCTACTGGTTTGTTTTCCATGTATATTTTGTCACTTGTTGGAATTAAACTTTTCATGACTTTAGTCTTTTCATGATTGACCTCAAGCCCAATTTTGCTGGCTATTGATGATAGTTCATTTGTGTTTTCCTGCATCGTTTTTATCTGATTGCTGATGAGAACTATGTCATCAGCAAAGTCCAGGTCCTCCAAATGGTCTCCTTGTATCCATTCGATGCCTTTATTACCAGTGCAGCATTTCTTCATTATCTTGTGTTTCACTGCTGATTTAACTACTTCATTCCACCATCTTGTAAGTTTCTTTCTGCTCTTTCCTATATTTTTCAGACCGCATTTCTCTTGTGTTGACTCTATTAGACCTTCTTTAAACTGTTTCCATGCTTCTTCTATGTTTGTAGGTTGTATTCGGGTTTGGTATTTGTTGGTTACGGATTCTTCTATTTCTTTTTGTATGTTTACATTCTTTATTGCTTTTAAATCGATTCTTTGTGCTTGAGGTCTTGTCATCTGTAGTTTCCTAATCCATTTTTTTTGCCATAGTAAAACAGGCTTATGGTCTGTATCTAATATTGCATTTGGTATAGATCTTGAGTCTGTTATGTCCTTCCTTTGATGTCTTCTAGTCAAAATAAAATCGATTTGGGAGGCCTTGTCCGCGTCATTCCATTTATACCAAGTAAGTATTTGGTTATGATTGTGCTGATTAAACGTGTTTGTTATATAAAGATCATGTTCTGCACAAATATTTAGTAGGTGTTCACCGTTACTGTTACACTCTGTTCTAATGTCACTAAATGGTCCTAGGTATAATTCCCATGGTGTACTCCTTTGTCCTACTCTACCGTTGAAATCTCCTAGTACAAACAATTTCTCTGTGTCTTTGACTTTATTTATTGTGGCTGATAGTTCATCAAAATATTCTTGTTTGCTGTCCTCACTATATGTGTCGTTGCATGGAGCATATGTTTGAATATAAGTGGTATTTCCTCCTTTTTCTGCTAATTTGATACTTATAATTCTTTCCGAGATGTAATCTATTTCTAGTATATTTTTGGCAGTATTACTTTCGATAATGAAACCGACTCCGTGTTTGTTTACTTCCGCCATGTTGTTAATTCCGCTCGTGACGAGTGTGTAGCTTTGGTGTATTTCTTTAATGATTTTACCTCTCTTCCTTGTGTCAGCTAATCCTAAGATTTTTATATTCCTTTTCTTCATAAATTCAACTATTTCTGTACTTTTATCCCCTAATCCGCAGATGTTCCAAGTGCCTATTAAACGTTCTGATTGTTTTCTTTGTGTTGTTGTAGATTTCCCGCTTTTTGACATTTTCGTTCGTGATCGTAATATCGTAATAGCACAATGATGTAAGGTACTATTCGCACAAACTATATAAATCACATATAAAATCCATTTGAAATAGCACAAGAACGCTTGAATTTCTGTTTCTACGGGCATTGAAATTCACTTTATAACTTCAATTTGACTCCCATCGAAAATTGTGTCGTGTTGCCAGCACAGTCACACACCTTTCTCTACACAAACCTCACAAATCTGTCCCTTCTCTACACAAACCTCACAAATCTGTCTCTTCTCTACACAAACCTCACAAATCTGTCCCTTCCTTCCTCACACAAACCTCACAAATCTGTCCCTTCTCTACACAAACCTCACAAATCTGTCCCTTCTCTACACAAACCTCACAAATCTGTCTCTTCTCTACACAAGCCTCACAAATCTGTCCCTTCCTTCCTCACACAAACCTCACAAATCTGTCCCTTCCTTACACAAACCTCACAAATCTGTCCCTTCCTTCCTCACACAAACCTCACAAATCTGTCCCTTCCTTCCTCACACAAACCTCACAAATCTGTCACTTACTTACACAAAATTCACAAATCTGTCCCTTCCTCACACAAACCTCACAAATCTGTCCCTTCCTCACACAAACCTCACAAATCTGTCCCTTCTCTACACAAACCTCACAAATATGTCCCTTCTCCACACAAATCTGTCCCTTCCTTCCCCACACAAACCTCACAAATCTGCTCCATCTTTCCCCACACAAACTTCACAAACCTGTCCCTTCCCCACACAAACCTCACAAATCTGCTCCACCTTTCCCCACACAAACTTCACAAACCTGTCCCTTCCCCACACAAACGTCACAAATCTGCCCCTTTCCTCCTCATACAAACCTAACAGATCTGTCACTTCCTTACACAAACTTCACAAATCTGTCCCTTCCCCACACAAACCTCACAAATCTGCCCCTTTCCTCCTCACACAATCCTCACAAATGTGTCACTTCCTTACATACATTTCACAAATCTGTCCCTTCCTTACACAATCATCACAAATCTGTCCCTTCTCCACACAAACCTCATAAATCTGTCCATTCCTTCCCCACACAAACCTCACAAATCTGCCCCTTCCTTCCCCACCCAACCCTCACAAACTGCCTTTCCTATCGGAAAAATTATCTTAATCTTTTCATCTGCTGTATATATTTGTTTGCTATCCATGATTTGCAACCATAAAGCAGCACTGGTTCGATGTTACATGATAAAACTATCTTTTCTAACCACCAATAATAATGTATTCTGTGTGAAATATTTCTCATTTTACTAGAATATCCATGACCTGAGCTATTCCACTTGTACGATGTCCCAATGTTATGTTCTCTGTAACTTGCAATTGTTCCGACACCATGATACATGTAATATGCAATTGTTCCTACACCATGATACATGTAATGTGCAATTGTTCCTACACCATGATACGTGTAATGTGCAATTGTTCCCTCATCATGATACGGTTAATGTGCAATTGTTCCTACACCATGATACGTGTAATGTGCAATTGTTCCTACACCATGATACGTGTAATGTGCAATTGTTCCCTCATCATGATACGGTTAATGTGCAATTGTTCCTACACCATGATATGTGTAATGTGCAATTGTTCCCTCATCATGATACGGTTAATGTGCAATTGTTCCTACACCATGATACATGTAATGGGCAATTGTTCCTACACCATGATACGTGTAATGTGCAATTGTTCCTACACCATGATACATGTAATGTAGCCTAAAGTATGTGCGCGTTACTTATTGGAATTGTGGGTCCATTAAACAACGACGGCCCATTCTTGATAAGCTACTGTGCGGCGCCGATATAATGGTTTTACAAGAAACTCTTCTTGGTGACAGGACAGTAAGTACTCCTGGAATTCATTGTTTCTACAATAGACGACACCTTGGGCAGACCATCCTTGTGCGCAACAATATGGTGGCAGCTGAGGTTGATATGTCTGCGTGGAACAATGCAGAATTGCAAGTACATGCGGTTAGGGTGCAGACCCCAGTTCATTTCGTGATTGTTAATGTGTATGCCTGTAATGGGAAGGTGAACACACAACAATGGCAGAATCTCTTCGAGTTTGATGAAGGGAATGTCATTTTCTGCGGAGACTTTACTGCTAGAGGCAATCAGTGGGGTAACGTCATAACCAACAAGCAGGGAGAAGACCTAGAGAACGCACTAGTGTTAGTCGATTTAGTGTGCTTGAATGATGGAAGGGCAACAAGAATGGCCACTCAAACAGGGGACTCTGATAGTGTCATAGACCTGGCACCGGTGTCTTCCACCTTCGCACCGGTTTGCAAGTGGAATGCACTGGGGTTCCACGGAAGTGATCACTATCCATGTGTCCTCCTAATTGAGAAAAGCAGAAATAAAAGCCATAAAAGAAAGCTCCACACATTCCACTACGAGAAAACGGACCATGACGCCATTAACAAAATCAGACATAGGAAACAGAGCGCCTCTCGTAGGAAGCAGGAGAGATGGACGCAGCCACCTTGGTGGAACGTAGATGTCGAGGCAGCTTGGCGGAGCAAGAGACAAACGGCCAAGACATGGCAGAAAGCCAGAAGGTATGGTAGAACACAACCTGAGCTCTTGAAGTGTCTGAAAGTAGAGGTCGACCAAAAAATTTTGCACTTTAAACTATGCGCTAAGCAGGCTAAGGATGCCAAATAGGATGACTTCTGTAAAAAAGTGTGCTCAGAAAAATCGCTAGCCACATTCTGGCGCCTTCATCAGTGCATGAATGGCACACCACGACACAGAGGCATACCAGACTTTCAGAGCACAGGCCGGATATGGCACAAATCTGATGAGAGCAAAGGGAAGGCCCTGCTTGCCCGCTACATTGAACAGACGGACCAAAGAAATGAGGCTGTAAGAATGAGGATACGGGATCGCTGTCAAAATTGTGTAAGGATGTTGTGCTGGAAGAAGATCTCACAATCACAACCGATATCATTCGGACGACACTGAAAAGGTCACACAACACTGCTCCTGGTCCAGATGGTGTTCGGTACGATGACATAGGCAATTTAGCTGACGACGACTTGACAAAACTGGCCAATGAGTTTAATGCCAGTATTCGGAGTGGCCAGATTAAGGAGGAGTGGCTACACAGCTACTTACTACCGCTACCGAAGCCAAACAAGGACCATCCTCAGATCAGTGCCTACAGAATCATCACAATGCAGAACACTGCGGGCAAGCTGCTGGAGAAAATAGTTGCCCGTGTCCTCACCAGTCACCTTGAACAGAAACGTGTATTCCCACCCACACTCGGAGGTTATAGATATAACAAAGAGACATGGCTCAATGCGGCAGTATTTGCCTATGACGTCTTCGAAGGCTTCCACAGACGAGAGGAGACATGTGCTGCTGCTATAGATCTGGAGGATGCATACAACAGGGTACTATTTGAATATCTCATGCATATGCTCCTCAAACTGGCGGTGAACCCCTTCCTCATTAGATGGATAGCCGCGGCACTGTTTCAGAGGAAGGTGATACTCAGATGTGGAAGTTGGTCTTCCGAGCCAACATCCATTTGCCCAGGGCTGCCACAAGGCTCACCATTGTCACCAGTTCTATTTAACGTGTACACAATAACGATCACGGAACAACAGCTGGATGGGAGGGGAAGAACGATGACTTTTGCTGATGATATTCTGGTATATCGACAGGGAACAGACAGACGGGGAATCGCTTCCACAATGCAAGACGAACTCGATCGCATTTTTTCCTGGTGTAGAGTTTCAGGTGCCGTGGTTAATCCTAATAAAGCACCAGTTTCATGGTTCTCCCTTAACAATCATATCGTTAATAAACCACACCAGTAGTACGAATGGGAGCTGATGAGGTGACCAGGGACAAGTTGATGACATACCTTGGAGTTAAGTTTGATCGCAGCCTATGTTTTCGGGACCACGTCGACCATGTGATAACAAAATCCCGCAAAGGATTAGCCGCCTTGAAGGTCATGGCAGCTGCCAACATCGAGCAGAGGCTACTTACTCTTCTGTTCCAGGGATTAGTCCTCGCACCTATCGAATATGCCCTGGCAATTCTTACTGTCAGTACGACTCAAATTGATAGGCTGGAGAAAATACAAAATGAAGCCATGCGCATTATCCTGAGATGTATGAGAGACACTCTCTGTGTAGCAATGAGGTATCTTCTTGACTTTCCAACCATGGATGACAGAATCAAGATCTGGAGAGCACGAGCATACCTGAAGATTAGTACAGATAAAGAGCATCCATTGCACCACGTGCTCAACACAGAGAAAGGTGACAGGCTAAAAAGAGGCAAATCATGGGTGGGCCGAGCAGAGGATGTCATCAAACAGGTCTGTGGGCTTACCAATATCAGCGTTGGTGAGGAGTGCATACCGGTGCCTACGTCATTCAAGGGGACTTTCTCGTGTATTGTCACACTCGACAGGAAATGTAGGGAACAGAACCCGGTCGTGGTTAATGCTGAGGTCAACGGTCTCATCTGCGATAACACCGATGAGAAAGATGCAGTCATCTATACAGACGGATCTGTAAGACGACACCAAAGAAGTGCATAGGCATTTACAGCACACTCGGCAGGCAGAATAGTCTACGAAGACAGTGGTGCGTACGTCGTGACCACGAGTAGCATGACAATGGAGGTGATGGCAGTGACCAAGGCATTCAAATGGTTAGAGTCACAAGACTACATCCACGCATGTATACTGAGTGATTCGATGAGCATGATAAAAAAAAGTGGAGGCGGGCTCTGTACGCATGCAATGGGTAGAGTCGTTGCAGAAATCCAAAATACGTAAGGTCACCTTTGTCTATGTCCCTGGACATGCGGGAGTACGGGGAAATGAAAAAGCGGACAGGTTGGCTAGCTGCGCTGTCGTTGAGGACGGGCAACCAATGGATCGGGCGGACATCATCAATGCCCTCCGAGAAGTGGGAAGAGCACAGGACTTCGACAAACACAGATCAACGTCACTTCTTTGGATGATGGAAATGGGAGTTAAGATGGGCACAGCCAGAAATGAGAAACTTAGTGGCCGTGTAAGAAGACTTATCAACCAACATAGAACTGGAGTCGTCAGTCGCTGGACACTGAGGGAATTGCTGAGGAGGGGTTCTGAGCACCTATGGACATGTCCGGAGTGCAATGATGATGTCC
The DNA here is from genome assembly GCA_032433765.1 of Megaustenia siamemsis. Taxonomy (NCBI): domain Eukaryota; kingdom Metazoa; phylum Mollusca; class Gastropoda; order Stylommatophora; family Ariophantidae; genus Megaustenia; species Megaustenia siamemsis. The sequence goes on from JAVIAB010000105.1 coordinate 3,075,885, forward strand.
CGCAAATAACTCAATAACAATAACATGTAACGTACAATGGTTCCTACACCATGATATGTGTAATGTGCAATTGTTCCTACACCATGATATGTGTAATGTGCAATTGTTCCTACACCATGATATGTGTAATGTGCAATTGTTCCTTCACCATGATATGTGTAATGTGCAATTGTTCCTACACCATAATATGTGTAATGTGCAATTGTTCCTACACCATGATATGTGTAATGTGCAATTGTTCCTACACCATGATATGTGTAATGTGCAATTGTTCCTACACCATAATATGTGTAATGTGCAATTGTTCCTACACCATGATATGTGTAATGTGCAATTGTTCCTACACTATGATATGTATAATGAGCAATTGATTTTACATTATGATACCTATAACGTGCAATTGTTCCTACACTATGATACCTGTAATGTGTAATTGTGCTTACACTATGATACATGTAATGTGTAATTGTTCCTACATTAAGATATGTGTAATGTGCAACTGTTCATACACTATGATACATGTAATGTGTAATTGTTCCTTCCTTAAGATATGTGTAATTGTTCTTACAATATGATACATGTAATGTGTAATTATTCCTACATTAAGATATGTGTAATGTGTAATTGTGCCTACACTATGATACATGTATTGTGTAATTGTTCCTACACTATGATACATGTAATGTGTAATTGTGCTTACACTATGATACATGTATTGTGTAATTGTTCCTACACTATGATACCTGTAATGTGTAATTGTGCTTACACTATGATACGTGTAAGTTGTCCTGACTTAGAAGAAATTTGCACACGTTTTGAAACAGGTGAAGTTCAAGGACAAAATGTAGATCTGCACGCTCAAGTGGGGGCAGACCGAATACTTGAATATTCTAGGGAATCCTTGACAAAAGTAATTAGGGAGATGAGGTTTCATGTCATATAGGGAGGTGAACAAGTACTAAGAGCAGGTAGCAGTCTATTATATGATATGAAAGAAGATAACAACAACACACATGTGGAAGTCCAGAATATATAAATATAACAGAAATATTGTTTTGTGTGACTAACTTTGGAAATAATGAGGCAATGATGAACTCAGGCCATTTCAAAATCAACAGAATGAGGCAATGATGAACTCAGACCATGTAAACATCTTCAGAATGAGGCATGGAAGAACACAGACCGTGAAAACATCTTCAGAATGAGGCAATGATTAACTCAGACCGTGTCAACATCTTCAGAATGAGGCGGTGATGAGCTCAGACCGTGTCAACATCTTCAGAATGAGGCGGTGATGAACTCAGACTCAGACCTTGTCAACATCTTCAGAATGAGGCGATGATGAACTCAGACCATGTCAACATCATCAGAATGAGGCAATGATGAACTCAGACCGTGTCAACATCTTCAGAATGAGGCGGTGATGAACTCAGACTCAGACCGTGTCAACATCTTCAGAATGAGGCGGTGATGAACTCAGACTCAGACCTTGTCAACATCTTCAGAATGAGGCGATGATGAACTCAGACTTTGTCAACATCTTCAGAATGAGGCGATGATGAGCTCAGACCATGTCAACATCTTCAGAATGAGGCGACGATGAACTCGGGCCATGTCAACATCTTCAGAATGAGGCGATAATGATCTCAGACGGTGTCAACATCTTCAGAATGAGGCGATAATGATCTCAGACGGTGTCAACATATTCAGAATGAGGAGGTGATGAACTCAGACTTTGTCAACATCTTCAGAATGAGGCGACGATGAACTCAGACCATGTCAACATCTTCAGAATGAGGCGATGATGAACTCAGACAATGTCAACATCTTCAGAATGAGGCGATAATGATCTCAGACGGTGTCAACATATTCAGAATGAGGAGGTGATGAACTCAGACTTTGTCAACATCTTCAGAATGAGGCGGTGATGAACTCAGACCATGTCAACATCTTCAGAATGAGGCGACGATGAACTCGGGCCATGTCAACATCTTCAGAATGAGGCGATAATGAACTCAGACCATGTCAACCTCTTCAGAATGAGGCTATGATGAACTCAGACCATGTAAACATCTTCAGAATGAGGCTATGATGAACACAGACAGTGTCAACATCTTCAGAATGAGGCGGTGATGCACTCAGACTTTGTCAACATCTTCAGAATGAGGCATGGAAGAACACAGACCGTGTCAACATCTTCAGAAAGAGGCAATGATGAACTCAGGCCATGTCAACATCTTCAGAATGAGGCGATAATGAACTCAGACCATGTCAACCTCTTCAGAATGAGGCTATGATGAACTCAGACCATGTAAACATCTTCAGAATGAGGCTATGATGAACTCAGACAGTGTCAACATCTTCAGAATGAGGCGGTGATGCACTCAGACTTTGTCAACATCTTCAGAATGAGGCATGGAAGAACACAGACCGTGTCAACATCTTCAGAATGAGGCAATCATGAACTCAGGCCATGTCAACATCTTCAGAATGAGGCGATGATGAACTCAGACTATGTCAACATCTTCAGAATGAGGCAATGATGAACTCAGGCCATGTCACCATCTTCAGAATGAGGCGATGATGAACTCAGACTATGTCAAAATCTTCATAATGAGGCGATGATGAACTCAGGCCATGTCAACATCTTCAGAATGAGGCGATAATGAAATCAGACCGTGTCAACATATTCAGAATGAGGCGATGATGAACTCAGACCATGTCAACATCTTCAGAATGAGGCGGTGATGAACTCAGACTTTGTCAACATCTTCAGAATGAGGCATGGAAGAACACAGACCGTGTCAACATATTCAGAATGAGGCGACGATGTACTCAGACAGTGTCAACATCATCAGAATGAGGCAATGATGAACTCAGACCGTGTCAACATCTTCAGAATGAGGCGATGATGTAATCAGACTATGTCACCATCTTCAGAATGAGGCTATGATGAACTCAGACCATGTCAACATCTTCATAATGAGGCGATGATGAACTCAGGCCATGTCAACATCTTCAGAATGAGGCGATAATGAAATCAGACCGTGTCAACATATTCAGAATGAGGCGGTGATGAACTCAGACCATGTCAACATCTTCAGAATGAGGCGGTGATGAACTCAGACCATGTAAACATCTTCAGAATGAGGCAATCATGAACTCAGACCATGTCAACATCTTCAGAATGAGGCGATGATGAACTCAGACCATGTCAACATCTTCATAATGAGGCGATGATGAACTCAGGCCATGTCAACATCTTCAGAATGAGGCGATAATGAAATCAGACCGTGTCAACATATTCAGAATGAGGCGGTGATGAACTCAGACCATGTCAACATCTTCAGAATGAGGCGGTGATGAACTCAGACCATGTAAACATCTTCAGAATGAGGCAATCATGAACTCAGACCATGTCAACATCTTCAGAATGAGGCGATGATGAACTCAGACCATGTCAACATCTTCAGAATGAGGCTATGATGAACTCAGACCATGACAACATCTTCAGAATGAGGCTATGATGAACTAGACCATGTAAACATCTTCAGAATGAGGCGATGATGAGCTCAGACCATGTCAACATCTTCAGAATGAGGCGATGATGAGCTCAGACCATGTCAACATCTTCAGAATGAGGCGATGATGAGCTCAGACCATGTCAACATCTTCAGAATGAGGCGATGATGAACTCAGACCATGTCAACATCTTCAGAATGAGGCGATGATGAGCTCAGACCATGTCAACATCTTCAGAATGAGGCGATGATGAACTCAGACCATGTCAACATCTTCAGAATGAGGCGATGATGAGCTCAGACCATGTCAACATCTTCAGAATGAGGCGATGATGAGCTCAGACCATGTCAACATTTTCAGAATGAGGCGATGATGAACTCAGACCATGTCAACATCTTCAGAATGAGGCGATGATGAGCTCAGACCATGTCAACATCTTCAGAATGAGGCGATGATGAGCTCAGACCATGTCAACATTTTCAGAATGAGGCGATGATGAACTCAGACCATGTCAACATTTTCAGAATGAGGATGATTGTAAAGAGGAGAATGAAGAAAAAATAAGCTCTAACGACATTAATGGATACATCAGCTTGACGTCATCAAGAATTGACTTTTATATTGTGGGAACAAAGAACATGGACGGTGGATCAAGACAAGAAATGTCATACTTGTCATAATCACCACTGAATGAAAGGGCGGTAAAGAAATATAAATACAGTAAATAGTCGCTTAGAACATGAGGGAAAGAAAACAGAAGTGTATCTTTGATGTCATCTTTAAGAGAATGACAGAAATAAAACAGAAGTGTATCTTTGATATCATCTTTAAGAGAATGACAGAAATAAAACAGATGTGTATCTTTGATATCATCTTTAAGAGAATGACAGAAATAAAACAGAAGTGTATCTTCGATGTCATCTTTAAGAGAATGACAGAAATAAAACAGAAGTGTATCATTGACATCTTCTTAAAGAGAATGAAAGAAATAAAACCGAAGTGTATCATTGACATCTTCTTAAAGAGAATGAAAGAAATAAAACAGAAGTGTATCATTGATATCATCTTAAATAGAATGAAAGAAATAAAACCGAAGTGTATCATTGATATTATCTTAAAGAGAATGAAAGAAATAAAACAGAAGTGTATCATTGATATCATCTTAAAGAGAATGAAAGAAATAAAACAGAAGTGTATCATTGATATCATCTTAAAGAGAATGAAAGAAATAAAACAGAAATGTATCATTGATATTATCTTAAAGAGAATGAAAGAAATAAAACAGAAGTGTATCATTGATATCATCTTAAAGAGAATAAAAGAAATAAAACAGAAATGTATCATTGATATTATCTTAAAGAGAATGAAAGAAATAAAACAGAAGTGTATCATTGATATCATCTAAAAGAGAATGACAGAAAGGAAACATTATGAGATATATAACATATATAACATATATAACATATATAACATATATAACATATATAACATATATAACATATATAACATATATAACATATATAACATATATAACATATATAACATATATAACATATATAGTACGAACAGTTGTCCACATAATCCATGAAGAAAAATGATGAAAACAAAAAGCTCTAAAATTATGGGATGTGCTAGAGAAAAAAAAAAACAAGGGAAATTAAAGAAACCAACAAGTTAGTGCTGTTACTGTTATTGTTTAGCAAACAAAAAGATGACAAGATAAGAGAGAATGTAGATATTACTGTAATATTAGATAGCGTGAAGATACAAATGAACTGTTTGATGGCAACACAGAACATATCACACCCAACAAACTGGCAATGTTATTTGAAGAAATTGAAGACCGGCAGGTTCTAGGAATATAGGGAGTGAGGATAGAAACAATTAAGGAATGTAGCACTGAATAGATCATAGATAATGAGGATAGAAACAATTAAGGAATGTAGCACTGAATAGATCATAGATAATGAGGATAGAAACAATTAAGGAATGTAGCACTGAATAGATCATAGATAATGAGGATAGAAACAATTGAGGAATGTAGCACTGAATAGATCATAGATAATGAGGATAGAAACAATTAAGGAATGTAGCACTGAATAGATCATAGATAATGAGGATAGAAACAATTGAGCAATGTAGCACTGAATAGATCACAGATAATGAGGATAGAAACAATTAAGGAATGTAGCACTGAAAAGATCATAGATAATGAGGATAGAAACAATTAAGGAATGTAGCACTGAATAGATCACAGATAATGAGGATAGAAACAATTAAGGAATGTAGCACTGAAAAGATCATAGATAATGAGGATAGAAACAATTTAGGAATGTAGCACTGAATAGATCATAGATAATGAGGATAGAAACAATTAAGGAATGTAGCACTGAATAGATCACAGATAATGAGGACAGAAACAATTAAGGAATGTAGCACTGAATAGATCACAGATAATGAGGATAGAAACAATTGAGGAATGTAGCACTGAATAGATCATAGATAATGAGGATGGAAACAATTAAGGAATGTAGCACTGAATAGATCATAGATAATGAGGATGGAAACAATTAAGGAATGTAGCACTGAATAGATCATAGATAATGAGGATAGAAACAATTAAGGAATGTAGCACTGAATAGATCATAGATAATGAGGATAGAAACAATTAAGGAATGTAGCACTGAATAGATCATAGATAATGAGGATAGAAACAATTAAGGAATGTAGCACTGAATAGATCACAGATAATGAGGATAGAAACAATTGAGGAATGTAGCACTGAATAGATCATAGATAATGAGGATGGAAACAATTAAGGAATGTAGCACTGAATAGATCATAGATAATGAGGATAGAAACAATTGATGAATGTAGTATTGAATATATCATAGATAATGAGAATAGGATAATGAGGATAGGAATTGATGAATGTAGCACTGAAAAGACCACAGATAATGAGGATAGGAATTGATGAATGTAGCACTGAAAAGATCATAGATAATGAGGATGGAAACAATTAAGGAATGTAGCACTGAATAGATCATAGATAATGAGGATAGAAACAATTAAGGAATGTAGCACTGAATAGATCATAGATAATGAGGATGGAAACAATTAAGGAATGTAGCACTGAATAGATCATAGATAATGAGGATAGAAACAATTAAGGAATGTAGCACTGAATAGATCATAGATAATGAGGATAGAAACAATTAAGGAATGTAGCACTGAAAAGATCACAGATAATGAGGATAGAAACAATTGATGAATGTAGTATTGAATATATCATAGATAATGAGGATAGGATAATGAGGATAGGAATTGATGAATGTAGCACTGAAAAGACCACAGATAATGAGGATAGGAATTGATGAATGTAGCACTGAAAAGACCACAGATAATGAGGATAGGAATTGATGAATGTAGCACTGAAAAGACCACAGATAATGAGGATAGGAATTGATGAATGTAGCACTGAAAAGACCACAGATAATGAGGATAGGAATTTATGAATGTAGCACTGAAAAGACCACAGATGATGAGGATAGAAACAATTGATGAATGTAGCACTGAAAAGACCACAGACAATGAGGATAGGAATTGATGAATGTAGCACTGAAAAGACCACAGATAATGAGGATAGGAATTGATGAATGTAGCACTGAAAAGACCACAGATGATGAGGATAGAAACAATTGATGAATGTAGCACTGAAAAGACCAAAGATAATGAGGATAGAAACAATTGATGAATGTAGCACTGAAAAGACAACAGATAATGAGGATGGGAATTGATGAATGTAGCACTGAAAAGACCACAAATAATGAGGATAGGAATTGATGAATGTAGCACTGAAAAGACCACAGATGATGAGGATAGAAACAATTGATGAATGTAGCACTGAAAAGACCACAGATAATGAGGATAGAAACAATTGATGAATGTAGCACTGAAAAGACCACAGATAATGAGGATAGAAACAATTGATGAATGTAGCACTGAAAAGACCACAGATAATGAGGTTAGAAACAATTGATGAATGTAGCACTGAAAAGACCAAAGATAAAACACAAAATATCAAGTCTATCATTTCAGGGGGAACTATATGTTTACAACACTTGGACAAAATCATAAAAATCAGCAGCAGAAAAAACAGAGAACAACAGACAGCCCTAAGAATGATCGATGCCGTACTCCTGGACACAGCGTCTTGCTACGAGAAACAAACGCTAAAGCACACAGCCAAATAAGCTATCTTGATTATTTGTGTAATTTTTTTTTTCCGAGTGCTGTAAACATAGGTCTTCCCCTGACATTATTCGCCGATCTATCGCCTCGGAAGTGTCCCTCTATCGCCTCGGAAGTGTCCCTCTATCGCCTCGGAAGTGTCTCTCTATCGCCTCGGAAGTGTCCCTCTATCGCCTCGGAAGTGTCCCTCTATCGCCTCGGAAGTGTCCCTCTATCGCCTCGGAAGTGTCCCTCTATCGCCTCGGAAGTGTCTCTCTATCGCCTCGGAAGTGTCCCTCTATCGCCTCGGAAGTGTCCCTCTATCGCCTCGGAAGTGTCCCTCTATCATTTATTCATTGAGTGCCGTCTCCGCATCGAAGGTTGGCTACCATGAAGGGCCATCCCACTCTGTCTCTTCCTTTGGTGGAGCACGTTGTCATAGGCTGACTTGTCCATCTCTTGATGTTACTCGTCCATGTACTTGGTCTGTCTCTGTCTCTTCCTTTGGTGGAGCACGTTGTCATAGGCTGACTTGTCCATCTCTTGATGTTACTCGTCCATGTACTTGGTCTGTCTCTGTCTCTTCCTTTGGTAGAGCACGTTGTCATAGGCTGACTTGTCCATCTCTTGATGTTACTCGTCCATGAACTTGGTCTGTCTCTGTCTCTTCCTTTGGTGGAGCACGTTGTCATAGGCTGACTTGTCCATCTCTTGATGTTACTCGTCCATGAATTTGGTCTGCCTCCGCTTCTTTTACCTTGTATTTTCCATTTCAAGATTACTTTTAATAGGCTCTTGTGTCTTTTAACATGCCCCAAAAATCTCATTTGTCTTGTTTGAATTGTGTTTAGCAGTTCTCTTTTCATTTTTAGTTGTTTTAAGACTTCATCGTTTGTTTTCTTTTTCTTCCATCCAATTCTACCTATTCTTCTATTTATCCACATTTCAAAGGCTTCAATTCTCTGTTCTGTTTTCTTGTCTAATGTCCATGTCTCTGCACCATATAGGAATGTTGAAAAGATATATAAACATTTTGCTATTCTTAGTTTTAGCCCTGGTGTTGTTTGTCTTAATATTAATATATTTGTTATGACAATAAAATTACTTATTGCCAATCATATTCTTTTTTTTTTATTTCCCTTCATAATAATATTAATTTATTTTCCATTATTTGTCTCCGGTACAAAATAGACAGAAGTGGACAAACCAATTAATGTTTGCTTCATAGACACAAAACATGTGACAAAGTTAAACAAGTTAGAGGATTTCTGAAAGGGTAAGAGTTAGGAAACAGAGGCATGCGACTGGTATGTAAACTGCTGTTGCGGCTATATCACGTGACAGACAGAACTCTGTACACTTTGAGTAAAAGGAGGAGTCATATAGTAGTAGGCTGTGTCGTTTTGTTTGTTCAATCTACCCATGTGGATGCATTGTAGAGACATCCATACCAGACCTAAATGGACATCATCTACTTCACAAAACAGAAATATCAGACCTAAATGAACATCCTCTACTTCACAAAACAGAGATACCAGACCTAAATGAACATCCTCTACTTCACAAAACAGAGATACCAGACATAAATGGACATCATCTACTTCACAAAACATAAATATCAGACATAAATGGACATCATCTACTTCACAAAACAGAAATATCAGACATAAATGGACATCATCTACTTCACAAAACAGAAATATCAGACATAAATGGACATCATCTACCTCACAAAACAGAGATACCAGACATAAATGGACATCTTCTACTTCACAAAACAGAGATACCAGACCTAAATGGACATCCTCTACTTCACACATCAGAGATACGAGGTTTAAACATTGCCACATATGTCCCTCCAGTCTTACAGCTGAGGGGCTTAGACAATCCAATGATTGTGACGTCTTGAGCTGTGCTATAGATCGTTCACAAATTTGTGCCCACAGAGTTGATCAATTATCTCGGAAACTGTTTGATGAATTTCTGTAATTCTTTTTCATGAAATCTTATTTTTTTCACCGACCTTCAGATTTTATAACATTTAAGTACAAAGGTAGTCTGAATTTTGCACAAATCGTTTTTTGTTCTATGGAAAATGTCAAACCGCTTGCTCTAAACATTAGATTTTACTGTAAATTATGTTTTATTTTTCTAACAATGCCAAAGGCGTGTCCGTATTACATTGAATAGTAATATAAACCGACCCCTTTTAGATTCCTTACAAAAGTGCATGTACAATAACACAGTTACCTTTTGCATAGTGATGAATTTACACTTTAAACTCTTCATGGTTTTAAAAATCAAATAATCACTTCACAACAGCTAACAAATTATTACACGTAAGGAATATTCAATAATAGTAAATATTATGTCAAAATACGCCTCTGGACTAATTTAACAAGAAACCGGAAATGAAATTATGAAATTACAAGTTAAGAGTGCGAAACGGTGCTAAGATTATGTGGTGTGCACATCAAATTTGCCTTTTTAATTGGTGAGTTGATTACAACAAATGTGGGTATTGTAAAATCCTAAAATTTAGGGACAAGCAAGAAAATCATATTTTTATACACCTCAAATAAGCAAAAATCTTTCCTAAATGAATGACAGTACGGCAAAAAATCAGACTGAAGGTCGGTGAAAAAATAAGATTTCACGAAAAAAGAATTACAGAAATTCATCAAACAGTTTCTGAGATAATTAATCAACTCTGTGGATATGAATTTGTGAACGAACTATAGCTTTTTACGGCTGACGTCTTTTTACCAACAACCACCTCTGCTCGCAACGCTGAACACGTCACAAACTGTGGGTGCTCTCCCTTCAGCGAGCAGGCCTGAAGGATATAGGTGGCTGTAGTTTAAACATCAACGGAAATAAACAACATGTCAATGTGACTGCCAGACCATACAAAGTAAATACCAATGTGACAGCCAGACCATACAAAGTAAATACCAATGTGACTGCCAGACCATACAAAGTAAATACCAATGTGACTGCCAGACCATACAAAGTAAATACCAATGTGACTGCCAGACCATACAAAGTAAATACCAATGTGACTGCCAGACCATACAAAGTAAATACCAATGTGACTGCCAGACCACACAAAGTAAATACCAATGTGACTGCCAGACCACACAAAGTAAATGTCAATGTGACTGCCAGACCACACAAAGTAAATGGCAACGTGACTGCCAGACAACACAAAGTAAATGGCAACGTGACAGCCAGACCACACAAAGTAAATGTCAATGTGACTGCCAGACCACACAAAGTAAATGGCAACGTGACTGCCAGACCACACAAAGTAAATGGCAACGTGACAGCCAGACCACACAGAGGAACTGCGGCTATAAGTTATCACAAGCAGATCTATGTACTTGAAACTATCATTTAATAACGACATATCTATTGTTCATGTTGACCTTGAACGATGCCATGATCTCCAACTATTTTACCAAACAGAGTTATCGTCCTGATTGAGCAAGTTATCAATAATAAAAAAAAACAACTATATTTAAGACATATATTACCATTGCTGGTGTATGCCGGGGGGGTGGGGGGGGGAGAGGACAACCAGAGAACCAGAGGGATAAAGGTAGCTTTGTCAAAGCAGTCGCCACGACGTGTGAGACTCAGGATTTTTATTTCAAACCCCCCCCCCCCTTCCCCCCCCCCCCCCCCCCCCCCCCCCCCCCCCCGCCCGGTAGAAAAAATCTATAGCGGGTTACGAACCCGTACGTCGGCTTTTCAGGAGCAGATGTCTTAACCGCATGGCCACGCGGACCTCATAGGGAAAAAATCTTTTTCAAGATTTTTAGTGTAAGATGGTCGGTATTGCGTCCTTGCCGCTGTACTTAATAAAGAAAACATTCTGGTACCCATTTAAGGCTAGGTGAACCCGGAAGCCTTCGATCAGGATGGAACACGACTTCTTGTTCTCTGTTGCCTTGTTCACTAACCACTGAGCTATCGCGGCTCCCCAGTTCACTAACCACTGAGCTATCGCGGCTCCCCAGTTCGCTAACCACCGAGCTATCGCGGCTCCCCAGTTCGCTAACCACTGAGCTATCGCGGCTCCCCAGTTCGCTAACCACTGAGCTATCGCGGCTCCCCAGTTCGCTAACCACTGAGCTATCGCGGCTCCCCAGTTCACTAACCACTGAGCTATCGCGGCTCCCCAGTTCACTAACCACTGAGCTATCGCGGCTCCCCAGTTCGCTAACCACTGAGCTATCGCGGCTCCCCAGTTCGCTAACCACTGAGCTATCGCGGCTCCCCAGTTCACTAACCACTGAGCTATCGCGGCTCCCCAGTTCGCTAACCACTGAGCTATCGCGGCTCCCCAGTTCACTAACCACCTAGCTATCGCGGCTCCCCAGTTCACTAACCACTGAGCTATCGCGGCTCCCCAGTTCGCTAACCACTGAGCTATTGCGGCTCCCCAGTTCGCTAACCACTGAGCTATCGCGGCTCCCCAGTTCGCTAACCACTGAGCTATCGCGGCTCCCCAGTTCGCTAACCACTGAGCTATCGCGGCTCCCCAGTTCGCTAACCACTGAGCTATCGCGGCTCCCCAGTTCGCTAACCACTGAGCTATCGCGGCTCCCCAGTTCGCTAACCACTGAGCTATCGCGGCTCCCCAGTTCGCTAACCACTGAGCTATCGCGGCTCCCCAGTTCGCTAACCACTGAGCTATCGCGGCTCCCCAGTTCGCTAACCACTGAGCTATCTCGGCTCCCCAGTTCACTAACCACTGAGCTATCGCGGCTCCCCAGTTCGCTAACCACTGAGCTATCGCGGCTCCCCAGTTCGCTAACCACTGAGCTATCGCGGCTCCCCAGTTCGCTAACCACTGAGCTATCGCGGCTCCCCAGTTCGCTAACCACTGAGCTATCGCGGCTCCCCAGTTCGCTAACCACTGAGCTATCGCGGCTCCCCAGTTCGCTAACCACTGAGCTATCGCGGCTCCCCAGTTCGCTAACCACTGAGCTATCGCGGCTCCCCAGTTCGCTAACCACTGAGCTATCGCGGCTCCCCAGTTCGCTAACCACTGAGCTATCACGGCTCCCCAGTTCGCTAACCACTGAGCTATCGCGGCTCCCCAGTTCGCTAACCACTGAGCTATCACGGCTCCCCAGTTCGCTAACCACTGAGCTATCGCGGCTCCCCAGTTCGCTAACCACTGAGCTATCGCGGCTCCCCAGTTCGCTAACCACTGAGCTATCACGGCTCCCCAGTTCGCTAACCACTGAGCTATCGCGGCTCCCCAGTTCGCTAACCACTGAGCTATCGCGGCTCCCCAGTTCGCTAACCACTGAGCTATCGCGGCTCCCCAGTTCACTAACCACTGAGCTATCGCGGCTCCCCAGTTCGCTAACCACTGAGCTATCACGGCTCCCCAGTTCGCTAACCACTGAGCTATCGCGGCTCCCCAGTTCGCTAACCACTGAGCTATCACGGCTCCCCAGTTCGCTAACCACTGAGCTATCGCGGCTCCCCAGTTCGCTAACCACTGAGCTATCGCGGCTCCCCAGTTCGCTAACCACTGAGCTATCACGGCTCCCCAGTTCGCTAACCACTGAGCTATCGCGGCTCCCCAGTTCGCTAACCACTGAGCTATCGCGGCTCCCCAGTTCACTAACCACTGAGCTATCACGGCTCCCCAGTTCACTAACCACTGAGCTATCACGGCTCCCCAGTTCACTAACCACTGAGCTATCGCGGCTCCCCAGTTCACTAACCACTGAGCTATCACGGCTCCCCAGTTCACTAACCACTGAGCTATCACGGCTCCCCAGTTCACTAACCACTGAACTATCGCGGCTCCCCAGTTCACTAACCACTGAGCTATCGCGGCTCCCCAGTTCACTAACCACTGAGCAATCGCGGCTCCTTGAGTCAAGAGCCCCGTCACGCCATGTGGCGTATACGGAATATGGTGTTAGTGATCATCATTTTTATAGACCTTCGACACATGGTTTTTGAGGTGATGTGGTCGGCATTACGCCCGTGCCGCTTTATTTTCCCAGAAAAAAAATCCGGTACCAATTTAAGGCTAGCGTAATGCACGGGTTATTTTTGGCTTTTAGTTTCTCTTAAACTGATATGGCACTGCAAAGTCTTTAAAACCATCAAAATGTCCGCTCACAACCAGAGTTGAAGCCGCTGGTCAGTCTTTGTTCAGGGGAGGGGGGGGGGGCGGCCTCGGTAGCCTAGTTGGGAGCACCACCCGACTGGACTACCTACGTTCAGACAACCCGTGTTCGATTCCCGCTGGGAGCATTGTGAGTAGTACTCGTGGTTGAAAAAAAAAATACCCCCAATGTCGACCCAGCCGCTGGCAGAAATGGGTACCAGGGTATTAACCTGGGAAGGTGAGGAATGTCTCCTCGCATCGTGAGTTTCGATGCTTGAAGCGACACTATCCAGAAATCTCCGAACATTTCTATATAGGCGGCCGAGCACATATGTGTGTAAACTCGCGTGCTAAGACGCCGGTTCAAGTCTCGTACTTGACATTACCTTTGTTCAGGGGGAACTACTATGTCATTGCAAGTATAGATGTCCTATTTCTTGTCTTCTCCCCTTTTCAGCCATAAGCTAACTCAACACCTTTTTTCTTCTTTTCTTCCTCATTTGCCTTTCAACCGCAAGGGGAGATATAATTTGCTGTCTTTTGCTCTTCTGCTTGTCTCTACTGCTGTTATGTTTTCTAGTGTTTCTAATATTCCGTCAATCCATTATTTCGTGGTCGACTCTTGCGTCTGGTGTTCTCATAACTTTTATTAAAGGCTCGTTGTGTTGAGTTTTGTTCTTTTTGTCTTGTCACGTTGTCAGACCGTTTTATATGTTGTTTCTTTATATATTCTATGTCAGGGATTATTCCTAGCTGTTTTCTCACTTTTTCATTTCTGATCTTGTCTCTTAGGCTATTTCCTGCCATTTGTCTAACACATTTCATCTCTGTAGAGGTTATTTTTCTTATTGTTCTTGCATCTAGAGTCCAGGTCTGGCATTGGTAGCACAACGTTGGGATGAAGATTGTATTGTATAGTGCCCGTTTTGCCCCCAGAGTTATTTCCTTGTTGGACAAAAGTGGTGATAACTGTCCGATGATTTGACAAGCTTTGTTGCATCTTGAATCTATCTCTGCTGTTTGTTGATTATCGTTTTTGTCACTAGACTTCCTAGGTATTTAAATTCCGCTACTTGGTTTATAGTTCGTTCACAAATTTGTGCCCACAGAGTTGATCATTTATCTCGGAAATTGATGAATTTCTGTAATTATTTTTCTTGAAATCTTATTTTTTCCCCGACCTTCAGATTTTATAACATTTAAGTACAAAGGTAGTCTGAATTTTACACTAATCGCTTTTTTGTTATATAATTTTAGGAAAATATCAAACCGTGTGCTCGAAACATTAGATTTTACTGTAAATTATGTTAATTTTCTAACAAACCTTTCAGTGGATTGCCACTTACAAATACGGTTAATTAAGCGTGAGATGGTGTGGAGAGCACGTGAAATTTGACTTTTTAAATGGTGAGTTGATTACAATAAATGTTGGTATTGTAAAATCCTAAAATTTAGGACAAGCAAGAAAATTATATTTTTATATACCTCAAAGAAACAAAAATCTTTCATAAAAGCATAGCAGTAGGGAAAAAATCAGTCTGAAGGTCGGTGAAAAATAAGATTTCATGGAAAAAACAGAAATTCATCAAACAGTTTCCGAGATAATTGATCAACTCTGTGAGCACGAATTTCTGATCGAACTATAGTTGTCTGCCTTCTATCTTATGTTGATGTTATGTTTTTCTTTTGCGATATTCATGACTTCTGTTTTGTTGATGTTGACTTTCATGTTGTATTTTGTGCTTTTACTGTTAAGCCAATTTAAGTGTTCTTGTAGGTCTTCTATTGTTTCATGTATTAGTGCCTGATCGTCTGCAAATAGAAGCTCGTTGATCCTCTTTGTCTCTGATGGGTTGGCTAGCTTGTATATATGGTCCATGTATGTAATAAACAGTAAGGAGGATAGTACACACGTCACAACACTCGTGCTGTGCTGTAAATAATCTGTGATACCTGCAACCGTTACAACTTCAGCTGTGTGTTTCCTTAAACAAAACGTTGTACTGTAGACCCTACTGGTGTGACGTTCATTCAGTAGACGATGACGTACATCGAGGATTCACAAACAATTTTGATCGGTAAGTCATTCAAGTTGAATCTTACATCGAATTAACGAACCTACACAATAGATCTTTTCTTCAAATTCAAGAATGTTTAATCTTAGACAATAACATAACATGATGTTAGAGTATATAGCGGTGATACTGTACTGCTAGGAGAAAACACTAGATATCAACAATTACTTAATGTGTGAAACATGACAAGCATAACATATGGACTAGATATGAATATCAAAAAGACTAAAACTATGATCATAAACAAAGAAAATACTCAAAACCCACAAGTGGATATCAAAATTGAAGGAATAGACCTGGAGACAGTTCAGAACTATAACTACCTTTACATACTATAACCAGTGATAGAAAATGTACAACTGAAATAAACAAAAGAATAGGAATGGCAAAAGTAATTTTAATGCCATGAAGAATATACTAACATCAAAACAAATAACACCAGGGCTAAACTAAGAATAGCAAAATGTTACGTCTTCTCAATATTCCTATATGGTGCAGAAACATAGACATTAGACAAGAAAACAGAACAGAAAATTGAAGCCTTCGAAATGCGGAAAACAAGACAAAAGATATTTTTGGGCCATGTTAAAAGACACAACTGCTTACTAAAAGTAATCTTCTAAGGGAAAATACAGGGTAAAAGAGGCAGAGGCAGACCAAGACTAATATAAACGAGTACCATCAAAAGGTGGACACGTCAGCCTATGACAACCTGCACCATCAAAGCAAGAGACAGAGTAGAATGGCGCTCTATGGTAGCCAAACCGATGCGGAGACGGCACTCGATGATGATGAGAAGACATCAAAGACACGAGGTCCTACACCGCAAGCCCGACGTTGTGGGGAGATCCTGTCTACATCTTCAAACGTTAATCTGGATAGGTTCAAAGAAAGCATTGGTCAGCTGGTACATATCATGACGTACATGTCCATATGTGCTACTGGCCGCCGCAGCCTCCTCTGTTCATCTTATTGTGAGCACCTTTGTGGCAAATGTTTGGCGGCCATTTTGTCTCTTTTACAAAATGTCAGAGTTCTTTGTCTTGAAATGTTATTACATGTAAAAGATGAAACGTCAATCAGTTATGGTCTGTCAATTATAGTCAACCAGTTATAGTCTGTCAGTTATGGTCTGTCAGTTATAGTCTGTCAGTTATGGTCTGTCAGTCATGGTCTGTCAGTTATAGTCAACCAGTTATAGTCTGTCAGTTATGGTCTGTCAGTTATAGTCTGTCAGTTATGATCAGTCAGTTATGATCAGTCAGTTATGGTCTGCCAGTTACGGTATCAAAATTATGGTCTGTCAGTTATGGTCTGTCAGTTATGATCAGTCAGTTATGATCAGTCAGTTATGATCAGTCAGTTATGGTCTGCCAGTTATGATCAATCAGTTATGATCAGTCAGTTATGATCAGTCAGTTATGATCAGTCAGTTATGGTCTGCCAGTTACGGTATCAAAGTTATGGTCTGCAGCTGCACGTAGTAAAAACTATGGGTAACATTTCTGTTATATTGATCTACGAGTAGGCACAATTGTTTCTCGTTGCTTCTCATACTGCTTGTTTCAGAATAAAAATTATTGCACTTATCTATCTATCTATCTATCTATCTATCTATCTATCTATCTATCTATCTATCTATCTATATCTATCTATCTATCTATCTATCTATCTATCTATCTATCTATCTATCTATCTATCTATCTATCTATCTATCTATCTATCTATCTATCTATCTATCTATCTATCTATCTATCTGTCTGTCTATCTATCTGTCTGTCTGTCTGTCTGTCTGTCTGTCTGTCTGTCTGTCTGTCTGTCTGTCTGTCTGTCTGTCTATCTATCTATCTATCTGTCTATATGTCTGTCTGTCTATCTATCTGTCTGTCTGTCTGTCTGTCTGTCTGTCTGTCTGTCTGTCTGTCTGTCTGTCTGTCTGTCTGTCTGTCTGTCTGTCTATCTATCTGTCTATATGTCTGTCTGTCTATCTATCTGTCTGTCTGTCTGTCTGTCTGTCTGTCTGCCTGTCTTCTTGGTTAACATATCTCAACTTTGAATATATTTCATGATTAAATAACTCATGATTGAATATATATCAACGTTGAACATATTTCATGGTTTAACACATCTCATTGTTTAACACATGTCATTGTTGAGCACATGTCATTGTTTAACAAATCTCATGTTTACACACAAATCTAGGTTGAACACAACTCCATTGTCTGGAATAGCTTTTAGTTATGCCATCCTCAAACGTCACCGCCACACCCCACATTTCCCGTAGCATAGACAGACATGTTGCTTTCTCTCGATCAAAGTAACCAGTTCTACCCATATCTTCAGTGTCTGCCGTATCCATTGTCTGTCCATCTGCTCATCTCATGGAACTACCAGTACATCTGTCCATCTGCTCATCACACGGAAACACCAGTCTAACAGTCCATCTGCTCATCTCATGGAACTACCAGTCTAACTGTCCATCTGCTCATCTCATGGAACTACCAGTCTAACTGTCCATCTGCTCATCTCATGGAACTACAAGTCTATCTGTCCATCTGCTCATCTCACAGAACTACCAGTCTAATTGTCCATCTGCTCATCCCACGGAACTACAAGTCCATATGTCCATCTGCTCATCTCATGAACTACCAGTCTATCTGTCTATCTGCTCATCTCACGGAACTGCCAATCTTTCTGTCTATCTGCTCATCTCACAGAACTACCAATCTATCTGTCCATCTGCTCATCTCACGGAACTGCCAGTCTATCTGTCCATCTACACATCTAACGGAACTACCAGTCTATCTGTCTATCTGCTCATCTCACGGAACTGCCAATCTTTCTGTCTATCTGCTCATCTCACAGAACTACCAATCTATCTGTCCATCTGCTCAACTCACGGA
Organism: Megaustenia siamemsis; assembly: GCA_032433765.1. NCBI lineage: Eukaryota > Metazoa > Mollusca > Gastropoda > Stylommatophora > Ariophantidae > Megaustenia > Megaustenia siamemsis. Next base: position 3,094,757 of record JAVIAB010000105.1, read on the forward strand.
ACTGCCAGTCCATCTGCTCATCTCACGAGACTGCCAGTTCGTCTGCTCATCTCACGGAACTGCCAGTATATCTGTCCATCTGCTCATCTCATGGATCTGCCAGTCCATCTGCTCATCTCACGGAACTACCAGTCTATCTGTCCCTCTGCTCATCTCATGGAACTACCAGTCTATCTGTCCCTCTGCTCATCTCATGGAACTACCAGTCTAACTGTCCATGTGCTCATATCATGGAACTACCAGTCTAACTGTCCATGTGCTCATCTCACGGAACTACCAGTCTAACTGTCCATCTGCTCATCTCACGGAACTACCAGTCTAACTGTCCATCTGCTCATCTCACTGAACTGCTAGTCTATCTGCACATCTGCTCATCTCATGGAACTACTAGTCTAACTGTACATCTGCTCATCTCACAGAACTACCAGTATATCTGTCCATCTGCTCATCTCACGGAACCGCCAGTCTATCTGCTATTTCGTTGCCTTCAACACCAGCGGGGATTGGGGCGAATGTAACTGCAGATTTTTGTCACCTGCATATTGACTCTCACCTGAATGGAACCTGGTTAAACATCCACATGAAGCAAAACTACACATGATGGAAACTACACTTGAAGCAAACCCAAAATTGAAGCAAACCTAAACATTATGCAAACCTTCACTTGAAGCAAACCCACAATTGAAGGAAGCCTACACATGATGGAAACCTACACATGATGGAAACCTACACATGATGGAAACCTACACATGATGGAAACCTACACATGATGGAAACCTATACATGATGGAAACATACACATGATGGAAACATACACATGATGGAAACCTATACATGATGGAAACCTATACATGATGGAAACCTATACATGATGAAAACCTACACATGATGGAAACCTACACATGATGGAAGCCTACACTTGATAGAAACCTACACACGATGGAAACCTACACATGATGGAAACATACACTTGATGGAGCCTACACATGATGGAAGCCTACACTTGATGGAAACCTACACAAGATGGAAACATACACTTGATGGAGCCTACACATGATGGAAGCCTACACAAGATGTAAACTTACACTTGATGGAAATCTACACATGATGGAAGCCTACACTTGATAGAAACCTACGCACGATGGAAACCTACACATGATGGAAACATACACTTGATGGAGCCTACACATGATGGAAGCCTACACTTGATGGAAACCTACACAAGAGCGAAACCTACACTTGATGGAAACCTACACTTGATGGAAACCTACACATGATGGAAGCCTACACTTGATGGAAACCTACATAAGAGGGAAACCTACACTTGATGGAAACCTACACTTGATGGAAACCTACACTTGATGGAAACCTACACTTGATGGAAACCTACACATGATGGAAACCTACACAAGAGGGAAACCTACACTTGATGGAAACCTACACTTGATGGAAACCTACACATGATGGAAACCTACACAAGAGCGAAACCTACGGCCTTTCTGAGTTCTGGAATTATGTTGCCATTTGTTGAGAAAGGGTAAAAAAAGTAAAGTACCCCGTCACGCCAAGTGGCGGCGTCTTGAGAATATGATGTTAGTGACCATAAATTTTACAGACCTTCGGCACATGACTTTTGGGGTAATGTGGTCGGTATTACGCCCGTGCCGCTTTACTTTCCAAGAAAAAAATCCGGTACCCATTTAAGGATGGATGAACCCGGAAGCCGTCGGTTGGGATCTAATCCTACCCCTTGTCCTTTGTAGTCCAGTTCACTAACCACTGAGCTATCGCGGCTCCCGTTGAGAAAGGGTGGAACTTCACAAATCTGACATTGTTTCTGTCATTCTTTCTGACATTGTTTCTGTCATTCTTTCTGACATTGTTTCTGACATTTCTCATGATGTTCTCTGTCTGTATGGGTAAGACGCCCGCTGCTACAGCTAAGGTATGACGTCCCGCTGCTACAACTAATGTAAGACGTCCAGCTGCTACATCTATGGTAAGACGTCCAGCTGCTACATCTATGGTAAGACGCCCGCTGCTACAGCTAAGGTATGACGTCCAGCTGCTACATCTATGGTAAGACGTCCAGCTGCTACATCTATGGTAAGACGTCCAGCTGCTACATCTATGGTAAGACGCCCGCTGCTACAGCTAAGGTATGACGTCCCGCTGCTACAGCTAATGTAAGACGTCCAGCTGCTACATCTATGGTAAGACGTCCAGCTGCTACAGCTAAGGTATGACGTCCCGCTGCTACAGCTAATATAAGACGTCCAGCTGCTACATCTATGGTAAGACGTCCAGCTGCTACATCTATGGTAAGACGCCCGCTGCTACAACTAATGTAAGACGTCCAGCTGCTACAGCTATGGTAAGACGTCTCGCCGCTACAGCTAGATTAGGACATCCCGCTGCTACAACTAATGTAAGACGTCCAGCTGCTACAGCTATGGTGAGACGTCCAGCTGCAACAGCTACGGTAAGACGTCCCGCTGCTACAGCTAGGGTAAGATGTCCCGCTGCTACAGCTAATGTAAGACGTCCAGCTGCTACAGCTATGGTAAGACGTCCCGCTGCTACAACTAATGTAAGACGTCCAGCTGCTACAGCTATGGTAAGACGTCCCGCTGCTACAGCTAGGGTAAGATGTCCAGCTGTTAAAACTATTGTAAGACGTCCAGCTGCTACAGCTATGGTAAGACGTCCAGCTGCTACAGCTATGGTAAGACGTGCAGCTGCTACAGCTAGGGTAAGATTTTCCGCTATAATAGCTAGGGGAATACGTCCCACTGCTACAGATAGGGTAGGACGTCCCGCTGCTACAGCTATGGTAGGACGTCCCGCTGCTACATCTATGGTAAGACGTCCAGCTGCTACAGCTAGGGTAAGATGTCCCGCTATTACAGCTAGGGGAATACATCCCACTGCTACAGATAGGGTAGGACGTCCCGCTGCTACAGCTATGGTAGGACGTACCGCTGCTACAGCTATGGTAGGACGTCCCGCTGCTACAGATAGGGAAGGACGTACCGCTGCTACAGCTATGGTAGGACGTCCCGTTGCTACAGATAGTGTAGGACGTCCCGCTGCTACAGATAGGGTAGGACGTACCGCTGCTACAGCTATGGTAGGACGTCCCGCTGCCATAAGCTTGCTCTTTCACGTACAATAGTTTGAGATCGATAGCAATTGTCTTTCACAAACACGTGTCAGTTCAACATTTTGTTTACATCATTAAGCCTGAGATACTTTCTCCACATTATCTATGCTCAGGTATCTCGGATGGGTGTCCTTCTTAAGTTTATGTCCAATTAATTGTATTTTTGTGCTCTTCATTGCCGTTATCGATACTTTCCTAAGTCACCACAGGTGAACAATGGTCAGGAAGAACATTGTTGGACAACATAGTAAATTAAAAATTACTGAGGGCATGTATCTTCCCGGTACCAACATATGGTTGTGAATCGCGGACAATCTCGCAAAAGAACAAAGAAGAAAATGGATTCATTCAAAACACAACGTTACAGAAAAATCTGTAAGATGCCCATGATAATGATAAAGAGCATTGAAGGCTTTAAAAGATCAAAATATTTGAAAGAAGTGGCTCCATTCTACAGGGGAAGTAACAATTGTATGGTCACATCAAACAAGTACAAAGAAAGAACAATAATGAGTCATGGTTCCAGGAAGAGGAGACAGTGACAGACCAAGAAGAATGTGGTTTGTCTGTGGAGAATCCAGCCTAGAGCAAGCCACTCGATCATGATTGTGACCATGTTTTGTTTTTCTTTTCCAAATGGAGGAAATACTGTCACATAAGTAAAATTTTTTTTTTGGTTTCAAGCGGACACTGATCAAGCGTTAACTTCTTTTTGTTCTTCATCCCATAGCCTTGGAGTGCCTGGGACACTTTGTTCCTTGTGTTTCTATCTTTGGTCATTCCTTGCCACTCAGCGAAGTCAAGGATGGCTAATTGTTTATGTTTATTTATACTTTCTGTTTCCTTCTGGTTTCTTGATAGTCAAGAGACAGTGAAGAGACAGTCAAGATACAGTCAAGATACAGTCAAGATACCGTCAAGATACAGTCAAGAGACAGTCAAGTTACGTCACCAAACCATTTCATTTTGTGCTTCTTCAGAAGTAACCAGAGTCATCATGTAACAATCATTGAGCTATTTGCGAATCATCATCATTGAGTCATTGAGCTATTTGCGAATCATCATCATTGAGTACATTTAGAAAATGGATCATCCGCATGGTGCTCAGCATCAAACACCACACTGCAAGAACTGGACAAAGTACAAAACCAGGCACTTAGGGTTATCACAGGAGCAACGAAATCAACATCAATATTGGAGATGGAGAAATTGTGGAGGATACCAGCACTGAGAGAACGGAGGGACACAAAGGTGCTGATACAGATAGAAAAATTTGCATGCATACCGAGACATCCAATGAAGGACCGATTCCAAAATCTTGCATTGGGACGACTTAAGAGAAGCAGTTTTATCCACCAAGCCAAGCGTATTAGTAGACAAACACCAGACATGCCAAGAGTTGTTAACCCCCTACTGCCCATACCAGAACAGTCTCCCTGGACAGGACAGAGGAATCAGGATTATCAGTTCAAATACGGACAGAAGTGAAAGGAATAGTTGACAAAGAGGAACAAAATAGTCTACAGCGTAAAACAATAACTCTCAGTTTCCTGGATGAAGAATACCCACAAGACCTATGGATTCGTGTGTACACAGATGGATCAGCACAGAATACAGTAAAGAATGGGGGAGCAGGTGCATATATAGAGTACCCAAATAACACTAGGGATATGAATAAAATAGCAACAGGGAAATATTGTCACAATTATGATGCAGAAATACAAGCAATAAAGTTGGCAATAGAAAAATTGCTGAACAGTAATCTTAGCCCACAGCCTGTAGTGTTTTGGCAGATGCAAGATCAGTACTCCAGGCACTACAATCCAGAAAATTACCACATCTGCAGACCTTATTGACTGAACTCTGCAGGCACCACAGGGTTGCCCTGCAGTGGATCCCATCTCACTGTGGAATACCAGGAAATGAGAAAGCAGTTCAGTTGGCAAAGGAAGGTTCAACAGGCACACAACTAGATACACCGGTTACATACCATCATAAGAAACAGATAATCAAATCAATGAGAGAACCACAAGCCCCAAATCAGGATGCCTTTCATAATATGAATAGATATGAACAATGTACAACTGAAATAAACAAAAGAATAGGAATGGCAAAAAGTAATTTTAATGTCATGAAGGACATACTAACATCAAAACAAATAACACCAGAGCTAAAACTAAGAATAGCAAAATGTTACATCTTCTCAATATTCCTATATGGTGCTGAAACATGGACATTAGACAAGAAAACAGAACAGAGAATTGAAGCCTTTGAAATGTGGATATATAGAAGAATAGGTAGAATTGGATGGAAGGAAAAGAAAACAAACGACGAAGTCTTAAAACAACTAAAAATGAAAAGAGAACTTCTGAACACAATTAGAACAAGACAAATGCGATTCTTAGGCCATGTTAAAAGACACAACAGCCTACTGAAAGTGATCCTGGAGGGGAAAATACAAGGTAAAAGAGGCAGACCAAGATTAACATGGACGAGTAACATCAAAAGATGGACAAATCAACCGATGACAACCTGCACCATCAAAGCAAGAGATAGAGCAAAATGGCGCTCCATGGTAGCCAACCTTCGTTGCGGAGACGGCACTCAATGATGATGATGATGAACAATTTATCATTATACGCCTCAGAACAGGACACAATCGACTCCATAGTCACATGTATACAAAATTCAAGATCGGCACATCAACTACTTGTACATGTGGACAGGCGCCCCAGACTGCTGAACACATACTTCAAGCCTGCACTGAATATAGTAGACTGAGGAAAATCCATTGGTCCATAGATACAACACTACAGACAAAACTATGTGGGCCACTGCAAGAATTACAAAAGACAGTAACATTTATACAGGAAAAACATTGCAGACATAGACAATACTTCGGGCGAACGTAATATAGATAGATACAGGGTGTTTTTAAAGTCGCAGTGCAGTGAATATTTCTAATATTCAGTAAATGACGTAATCATCATCTACGTACCACAATTTTGTAAACCACATTTATGAACAAACCGCTGCTTCCTTTAAGGTTTTATTTACGTAAAGGACGGGCACTACGCTACTTTCTCTGTCTCATTGCTTGAAGGAAATGGTGTTGACGATTGAAAACAGGGTATTTCTGGTTGAGCATGTCTTTCGTAATGGCGGTAAATATACGGATGAGGTCATTAGACAATTCGTGAGGAAATTTCCAGACTCACAAGTCCCTCACCGAAATTCTGTTACAAAATTGATCAAAATGTTTCGTGAAACCGGTAGTGTGGTAGATGCATACCGATCTGGAAGTCCTTCAATTTCACAAGACCAAATTATGGAACTCCAAGACAGAATTACAATGAGTCCAAATGCATCTTTAAACCACTTGTCTCAACAGGTGCAAATATCTAAGAGTTCTGTTCACAAGGTTTTAAGAAGTGAACTACACTATCGTCCATACAAATTAACTGAAGTGTCTCAACTCCAAGAAAGAGATTATGAATCCCGTTTAAACTACTGCATGTGGTTTCAGAATTTTATTTATGAACATGGCGCTGCCATCCTTGACGTCACTTTTTTCACTGATGAGGCCTGGTTTCATTTATCCGGTTATGTGAACAGTCAGAACAATCGGCTGTGGAGCAGTGAAAACCCCCATGAATTTCATCAAGTGCCGCTTTACGATCAAAAAGTCGGAGTGTGGTGCGCTATAAGTCGTATGCGGATAATAGGACCTATATTTTTTAATGAAACAATAAATGCAGAACGTTACCGTACTTTAATTCTGGAACCGTTCATAGCACACCTTACAGAACGGGAAATTATGGAATCCTGGTTTCAGCAGGATGGGGCAACAGCACACACAGCCACAACAACACTCAATTATTTAGAAAGCATATTTGCAAATCGCATTATTTCACGTGGAATCTGGACTGCTCGTTCACCAGATCTAACACCCCCAGATTATTATCTGTGGGGGGCATTGAAGGGGAAAGTTTATGAAAATAATCCGCAGACAATTAATGACCTAAAGACTGAAATAGTAGACAAGATTAAACAAATATCACCAGACATTATTCTGAAGGTTTTCGCAAATATGGAAAGACGAATCGCGACATGTCTTGAGGCCCGTGGTGGACATTTTCAACATATGCTTTAGGCACAACTTTATTGTGTTAATACCAACATTACCCATTATAAGCTCGCCGATAGCAGTCAAGTATATTTGAATAATACCATTTATTTTACAATTTGTGTGACGCATTAGTTAACCGCATTTCTGGTGACGTTTTTTCTTTAGAGAGTATAAATTCACTGCACCTGCGACTTTAAAAACACCATGTAGATCGTCATTGAGTTATTGAGCTATTTGCGGATCATCATCTTTGAGTTATTGAGCTATTTGCGGATCATCATCATTGAGTTATTGAGCTATTTGCGGATCATCATCATTGAGTTATTGAGCTATTTGCGGATCATCATCATTGAGTTATTGAACTATTTGCGGATCATCATCATTGAGTTATTGAACTATTTGCGGATCATCATCATTGAGTTATTGAACTATTTGCGGATCATCATCATTGTGTTATTGAGCTTTTTGCGGGTCATCATCATTGCACTCCGAACATGTCCATAGGTGCTCAGATCCCCTCCTCAGCAATTCCCTCAGCGTCCAGCGACTGACGACTCCAGTTCTATGTTGGTTGATAAGTCTTCTTACACGCCCACTAAGTTTCTCATTTCTGGCTGTGCCCATCTTAAACTCCCATCTCACATTCCTGATACGATGTTAGCTAGAGATGCCCAAAACCTTCTATAGTCCGTTCAGATTCGTTTGCCGAGATGTTATGATTTATAATTAAAAAAGTTCTTGATGATTTCACATGATTTTTGGCATACGGTGTTAAAATGTCCATGTCACGAGAACATATGTGTTACTCGATGTCTAGCTATAACGGTTTTCTTAAAGCGGCCAATTCCTTTGATCTTTGCCCATGTAACTATTATTTTGACCCTAATCAAAATGTTTTACAGTAATCTAGTGCAACGATGACCCATAGGCGTGTCCATAAAATTTTACTTGATGGCAAGTATACAAATTTTAAATTATATATAGAACTTTTGTTCGTAGAGTCAATTTGATATAGTTCCATGCTCTTGGTGTGAGTTTCCCAAATGTTGTCGCTGCCTTTCAAATACGTACATTTAGTTCCTCATCTAAGGAAAGTGTGGCTGTAATAGTGGATCCAAGACAGCTGAACTTCTGTACTGACTCAAGCAGGCTTCCATTCAAAGTAATGGTTGTTGGTTTGCTTATAACATATTTTTGATTGCTTGGGTGGTCTTGAACAATAAACTGTTTAACAAATCAACTAGGAAATTTTGCAAATCAAACTATTTATCTGTAGACTTAATCAGAGTAATGATCATTCAGAATCAGACGAGTCAAATAGGTCGATTAGTGCTTTCGGCTGAACAAACAACAAACCATCCTTTTTCCAATATTCCTCTTCTTGTCGTAACACATGATCCTCACATTTTACCCAGTAGTCTTTATTTATATTTGATAGAGCCTGATTTGTAAGTGTCTCAACATCGCATAATTTGAAAGTTTTATTTGTATATGCTACGTGTCCTTTAACTTTTGCCCAAACTAGTTCTATAGGATTTAAGTGTGCATGATATGGAGGTAGTCTCAAACATCTATGGCCATGTTCTTGAATTAACTTGTCTATTTTAAATATCTTTGTACGTTGTGTCTGTTTTACAAGGCTAAGCAATTCGGGTTTCAAGTAGCTGTAGTTAACTTGTATGTGTTCTTTTATGAGCCACGTTTTGATTGCATCTTTTGTACTTGATGATGTTGGGATTCTATCTTCTACGTTAACTACGTTATGGTATGAAGCATTGTCCATTATCAGACAAGAAGGTCGATCTAATATTGGAAGGATACTTTTCTCGATCCAGTCTTTAAATATGTGCCCATTCATTTCGGAGTGGTAGTCTCTATTGTCTATGGATTTTGAAATGAAAACGAGATGAGCATTCTGCAACAACCCATTATGTCTGCTACCTGCATGTGCAACTATCAAACGTTGCCCTTTACTGCTTGGTACTGATCTTTTAATACTTCCATCTGCTAACTGCCATTCCTTTTCATTTGTATGATGAGCGTTGATCCAAGTTTCATCTAAATAAACAATATCATAATCATTTTCGCGCATTTCCTTCACTTCACGTAAATACTTGCTTCTAAGAGCTACTAGATGTGGCTTCTCACAAATAATGTTTTTTCCACCAGCATACTTTCTAAAGGTAAAGCCTGCACTTCTTAATATTTTCCATAATGAAGTTTTTGATATTTCAATGTCGTTGTTAGTTTTCAGCCAAAGCTTCAACTTTCTAAGTGTCACTTCTTCGTTTATATCAAACATTCGACAGATTTCTCTTTTTACTAGGTCCTTATCAAAACTGTCTAACGTTTCTTTCCTTCCTTGCTTTCTTGCATTTGTTGGCAATAAATATCCGCTTCCTTTAACTATTCGATCAAATGAACGTTTACACAAACCTAAAATATGCATTGTTCTCTTCTCGGGGTTTGATAAAGAACAATAAAGATGTCTATTTTTACGCTCTCTGCAGAAGCATTGATAAATCTTTATAGCAATTTTATGCTCAGTAAAATATTTTGCCTTTATATTCATTCTCACATAGACTTGCAGAAGATAATATGGATAGTGCCGCCTCCTTTCTGTAAATATTGAGATTTGCCTCTGAATTATGACTCGAACTCGAGTCTACGGCCGTGATTTTGACGTCACATAATTTCCGGTTTCGGCTAAAATGTCATTTTGTGCTAAACGGGAAATTTCATATGTAACATTTCTTTATAAAAATTTATAGTGGAAACATAACTATTTTAGGACGGTGCGCATTCAGCCGTGAAGGTCATGCCTATATGTTAAAGAATCAGCTGTGAGATGTAAGCATCTACATAATCCCGCCGGTGTTTATAATATCGATTAACTTTTTTTAAATATAGGTTAAATAAGGCATCTTTGAAACTGGATCACATTTCTTTGATAAAAAAATATTTTTATAGCGACATTAGTATTCTAAACCTAACTTCAAAAGATCAATGCAAATGAACAATAAGTTTTTGAAAAAAATAAATTAATGTCTAGGCAAACGAATCTGAACGGACTATAACTGTTCATCTACATAGCTTGTATTTTCTTCTGTACCTCTACTGTGCTGGTCCATGTTTCACAAGCGAATAGAAAGACTGATATTGTGGGCAATTGCATGATTTTAGCGCCCAGAGATGTTATCTTCCCAAACATGGTTTAGTCTTGCAAGGGTGGCTGTAACTTGTGCTATTATAGCCGATATTTCAGGTTTTAGCATTGATCGTTGACAAGCTTTGATGCTAAGTATATAAATGTGCCAACTGTTACTAGTTCTTGTCCATGTAGGCACTCATTAGACATGTTGTGTTGTTCTTGTCCATGTAGGCACTCATTAGACATGTTGTGTTGTTCTTGTCCATGTAGGCACTCATTAGACATGTTGTGTTGTTCTTGTCCAAGTAGGCACTCACTAGACATGTTGTGTTGTTCTTGTCCATGTAGGCACTCATTAGACATGTTGTGTTGTTCTTGTCCATGTAGGCACTCACTAGACATGTTGTGTTGTTCTTGTCCATGTAGGCACTCACTAGACATGTTGTGTTGTTCTTGTTCATGTAGGCACTCACTAGACATGTTGTGTTGTTCTTGTCCATGTAGGCACTCACTAGACATGTTGTGTTGTTCTTGTCCATGTAGGCACTCACTGGACATGTTGTGTTGTTCTTGTCCATGTAGGTACTCACTAGACATGTTGTGTTGTTCTTGTCCATGTAGGCACTAACTAGACATGTTGTGTTGCTCTTGACCATGTAGGCACTCACTAGACATGTTGTGTTGCTCTTGACCATGTAGGCACTCACTAGACATGTTGTGTTGCTCTTGACCATGTAGGCACTCACTAGACATGTTGTGTTGTTCTAGTCCATGTAGGCACTCACTAGACATGTTGTGTTGTTCTTGTCCATGTAGGCACTCACTAGACATGTTGTGTTGTTCTTGTTCATGTAGGCACTCACTAGACATGTTGTGTTGTTCTTGTTCATGTAGGCACTCACTAGACATGTTGTGTTGTTCTTGTCCATGTAGGCACTCACTAGACATGTTGTGTTGCTCTTGACCATGTAGGCACTCACTAGACATGTTGTATTGTTCTTGTCGAAGTAGGCACTTACTAGACATGTTGTGTTGTTCTTGTCCAAGTAGGCACTCACTAGACATGTTGTGTTGTTCTTGTCCATGTAGGCACTCATTAGACATGTTGTGTTGTTCTTGTCCATGTAGGCACTCACTAGACATGTTGTGTTGTTCTTGTCCATGTAGGCACTCACTAGACATGTTGTGTTGTTCTTGTCCATGTAGGCACTCATTAGACATGTTGTGTTGTTCTTGTCCATGTAGGCACTCACTAGACATGTTGTGTTGTTCTTGTCCATGTAGGCACTCACTAGATATGTTGTGTTGTTCTTGTTCATGTAGGCACTCACTAGACATGTTGTGTTGTTCTTGTTCATGTAGACACTCACTAGACATGTTGTGTTGTTCTTGTTCATGTAGGCACTCACTAGACATGTTGTGTTGTTCTTGACCATGTAGGCACTCACTAGACATGTTGTGTTGTTCTAGTCCGTGTAGGCACTCACTAGACATGTTGTGTTGTTCTTGTCCATGTAGGCACTCACTAGACATGTTGTGTTGTTCTTGACCATGTAGGCACTCACTAGACATGTTGTGTTGCTCTTGACCATGTAGGCACTCACTAGACATGTTGTGTTGCTCTTGACCATGTAGGCATTCACTAGACATGTTGTGTTGCTCTTGACCATGTAGGCACTCACTAGACATGTGGTGTTGTTCTTGACAATGTAGGCACTCACTAGACATGTTGTGTTGTTCTTGTCCATGTAGGAACTCACTAGACATGTTGTGTTGTTCTTGTCCATGTAGGCACTCACTAGACATGTTGTGTTGTTCTTGTTCATGTAGGCACTCACTAGACATGTTGTGTTGTTCTTATTCATGTAGGCACTCACTAGACATGTTGTGTTGTTCTTGACCATGTAGGCACTCACTAGACATGTTGTGTTGTTCTAGTCCTTGTAGGCACTCACTAGACATGTTTTATTGTTCTTGTGCATGTAGGCACTCACTAGACATGTTGTGTTGTTCTTGTCCATGTAGGTACTCACTAGACATGTTGTGTTGTTCTTGACCATGTAGGCACTCACTAGACATGTTGTGTTGTTCTTGTCCATGTAGGTACTCACTAGACATGTTGTGTTGTTCTTGACCATGTAGGCACTCACTAGACATGTTGTGTTGCTCTTGACCATGTAGGCACTCACTAGACATGTTGTGTTGCTCTTGACCATGTAGGCACTCACTACACATGTTGTGTTGCTCTTGACCATGTAGGCACTCACTAGACATGTGGTGTTGTTCTTGACAATGTAGGCACTCACTAGACATGTTGTGTTGTTCTTGTCCATGTAGGCACTCACTAGACATGTTGTGTTGTTCTTGATGATATAGGTACTCACTAGATATGTTGTGTTGTTCTTGACCATGTAGGCACTCACTAGATATGTTGTGGTGTTCTTGACCATGTAGGCACTCACTAGACATGTTGCGTTGTTATTGACCATGTAGGCACTCACTAGACATGTGGTGTTGTTCTTGACAATGTAGGCACTCACTAGACATGTTGTGTTGTTCTTGTCCATGTAGGCACTCACTAGACATGTTGTGCTGTTCTTCGCCATGGAGGCACTCACTAGACATGTTGTGTTGCTCTTGACCATGTAGGCACTCACTAGACATGTTGTGTTGCTCTTGACCATGTAGGCACTCACTAGACATGTTGTGTTGTTCTTGACCATGTAGGCACTCACTAGACATGTGGTGTTGTTCTTGACAATGTAGGCACTCACTAGACATGTTGTGTTGTTGTTGTCCATGTAGGCACTCACTAGACATGTTGTGTTGTTCTTCACCATGTAGGCACGCACTAAACATGTTGTGTTGTTCTTGACCATGTAGGCACTCACTAGATATGTTGTGTTGTTCTTGACCATGTAGGCACTCACTAGACATGTTGTGTTGTTCTTGACCATGTATGCACTCACTAGACATGTGGTGTTGTTCTTGACAATGTAGGCACTCACTAGTCATGTTGTGTTGTTCTTGACCATGTAGGCACTCACTAGACATGTTGTGTTGTTCTTGACCATGTAGGCACTCAGTAGACATTTTGTGTTGTTCTAGTCCATGTAGGCACTCACTAGACATGTTGTGTTCTTCTAGTCCATGTAGGCACTCATTAGACATGTTGTGTTGTTCTTGTCCATGTAGGCACTCACTAGACATGTTGTGTTGTTCTAGTCCATGTATGCACTCACTAGACATGTTGTGTTGTTCTAGTCCAAGTAGGCACTCACTAGACATGTTGTATTGTTCTAGTCCAAGTAGGCACTCACTAGATTTGTTATGTTGTTCTTGTCCATGTAGGCACTCACTAGACATGTTGTGTTGTTCTTGTCCATGTAGGCACTCACTAGACATGTTGTGTTGTTCTTGACCATGCAGGCACTCACTAGACATGTTGTTTTGTTCTTGTCCATGTTGACACTCACTAGACATATTGTGTTGTTCTTGTCCATATAGGCACTCACTAGACATGTTGTGTTCTTGTCCATGTAGGCACTCACTAGAAATGTGGTGTTGTTCTTGACCATGTAGGCACTCACTAGACATGTTGTGTTCTTTTCCATGTAGGCACTCACTAGACATGTGGTGTTGTTCTTGACAATGTAGGCACTCACTAGACATGTTGTGTTGTTCTTGTCCATGTAGGCACTCACTAGACATGTTGTGTTGTTCTTGACCATGTAGGCCCTCACTAGATATGTTGTGTTGTTCTTGACCATGTAGGCACTCACTAGATATGTTGTGTTGTTCTTGACCATGTAGGCACTCACTAGACATGTTGTGTTGTTCTAGTCCATGTAGGAACTCACTAGACATGTTGTGCTGTTCTTGACCATGTAGGAACTCACTAGACATGTTGTGTTGTTCTTGACCATGTAGGCACTCACTAGACATGTTGTGTTGTTCTAGTCCGTGTAGGCACTCACTAGACATGTTGTGTTGTTCTTGTGCATGTAGGCACTCATTAGACATGTTGTGTTGTTCTTGTCCATGTAGGTACTCACTAGACATGTTGTGTTGTTCTTGACCATGTAGGCACTCACTAGACATGTTGTGTTGTTCTTGACCATGGAGGCACTCACTAGACATGTTGTGGTGCTCTTGACCATGTAGGCACTCACTAGACATGTTGTGTTGTTCTTGTCCATGTAGGCACTCACTAAACATGTTGTGTTGTTCTTGACCATGTAGGCACGCACTAGACATGTTGTGTTGTTCTTGACCATGTAGGCACTCACTAGATATGTTGTGTTGTTCTTGACCATGTAGGCACTCACTACACATGTTGTGTTGTTCTTGACCATGTAGGAACTCACTAGACGTGTTGTGTTGTTCTTGACCATGTAGGAACTCACTAGACATGTTGTGTTGTTCTTGACCATGTAGGCACTCACTAGACATGTTGTGTTGTTCTTGACCATGTAGGCACTCACTAGACAAGTTGTGTTGTTCTAGTCCATGTAGGCACTCACTAGACATGTTGTGTTCTTCTAGTCCATGTAGGCACTCATTAGACATGTTGTGTTGTTCTTGTCCTTGTAGGCACTCACTAGACATGTTATGTTGTTCTAGTCCATGTATGCACTCACTAGACATGTTGTGTTGTTCTAGTCCAAGTAGGCACTCACTAGACATGTTGTGGTGCTCTTGACCATGTAGGCACTCACTAGACATGTTGTGTTGTTCTTGTCCATGTAGGCACTCACTAAACATGTTGTGTTGTTCTTGACCATGTAGGCACGCACTAGACATGTTGTGTTGTTCTTGACCATGTAGGCACTCACTAGATATGTTGTGTTGTTCTTGACCATGTAGGCACTCACTAGACATGTTGTGTTGTTCTTGACCATGTAGGAACTCACTAGACGTGTTGTGTTGTTCTTGACCATGTAGGAACTCACTAGACATGTTGTGTTGTTCTTGACCATGTAGGCACTCACTAGACATGTTATGTTGTTCTTGACCATGTAGGCACTCACTAGACATGTTGTGTTGTTCTAGTCCATGTAGGCACTCACTAGACATGTTGTGTTCTTCTAGTCCATGTAGGCACTCATTAGACATGTTGTGTTGTTCTTGTCCTTGTAGGCACTCACTAGACATGTTATGTTGTTCTAGTCCATGTATGCACTCACTAGACATGTTGTGTTGTTCTAGTCCAAGTAGGCACTCACTAGACATGTTGTATTGTTCTAGTCCAAGTAGGCACTCACTAGACATGTTATGTTGTTCTTGTCCTTGTAGGCACTCACTAGACATGTTGTGTTGTTCTAGTCCATGTAGGCACTCACTAGACATGTTGTGTTGTTCTTGTCCATATAGGCACTCACTAGACATGTTGTGTTGTTCTAGTCCGTGTAGGCACTCACTAGACATGTTGTGTTGTTCTTGTCCATTTAGGCACTCACTAGACATGTTGTGTTGTTCTTGACCATGCAGGCACTCACTAGACATGTTGTTTTGTTCTTGACCATGTAGGCACTCACTAGATATGTTGTGTTGTTCTTGTCCATGTTGGCACTCACTAGACATATTGTGTTGTTCTTGTCCATGTAGGCACTCACTAGACATGTTGTGTTCTTGTCCATGTAGGCACTCACTAGACATGTGGTGTTGTACTTGACCATGTAGGCACTCACTAGACATGTTGTGTTCTTTTTCATGTAGGCACTCACTAGACATGTGGTGTTGTTCTTGACAATGTAGGCACTCACTAGACATGTTGTGTTGTTCTTGTCCATGTAGGCACTCACTAGACATGTTGTGTTGTTCTTGACCATGTAGGGTCTCACTAGATATGTTGTGTTGTTCTTGACCATGTAGGCACTCACTAGATATGTTGTGTTGTTCTTGACCATGTAGGCACTCACTAGACATGTTGTGTTGTTCTTGACCATGTAGGAACTCACTAGACATGTTGTGCTGTTCTTGACCATGTAGGAACTCACTAGACATGTTGTGTTGTTCTTGACCATGTAGGAATTCACTAGTCATGTGGTGTTGTTCTTGACCATGTAGGCACTCACTAGACATGTTGTGTTGTTCTTGACCATGTAGGCACTCACTAGACATGTTGTGTTGTTCTAGTCCATGTAGGCACTCACTAGACATGTTGTGTTGTTCTAGTCCATGTAGGCACTCATTAGTCATGTTGTGATGTTCTTGTCCATGTAGGCACTCACTAGACATGTTGTGTTGTTCTTGTCCATGTATGCACTCACTAGAAATGTTGTGTTGTTCTAGTCCAAGTAGGCACTCACTAGACATGTTGTGTTGTTCTAGTCCAAGTAGGCACTCACTAGACATGTTGTGTTGTTCTTGTCCATGTAGGCACTCACTAGACATGTTGTGTTGTTCTAGTCCATGTAGGCACTCACTAGACATGTTGTGTTGTTCTTGTCCATATAGGCACTCACTAGACATGTTGTGTTGTTCTAGTCCGTGTAGGCACTCACTAGACATGTTGTGTTGTTCTTGTCCATGTAGGCACTCACTAGACATTTTGTGTTGTTCTTGTCAATGTTGGCACCCACTGGACATGTTGTATTGTTCTAGTCCAAGTAGGCACTCACTAGACATGTTATGTTGTTCTTGTCCATGTAGGCACTCACTAGACATGTTGTGTTGTTCTAGTCCATGTAGGCACTCACTAGACATGTTGTGTTGTTCTTGTCCATATAGGCACTCACTAGACATGTTGTGTTGTTCTAGTCCGTGTAGGCACTCACTAGACATGTTGTGTTGTTCTTGTCCATTTAGGCACTCACTAGACATGTTGTGTTGTTCTTGATCATGCAGGCACTCACTAGACATGTTGTTTTGTTCTTGACCATGTAGGCACTCACTAGATATGTTGTGTTGTTCTTGTCCATGTTGGCACTCACTAGACATATTGTGTTGTTCTTGTCCATGTAGGCACTCACTAGACATGTTGTGTTCTTGTCTATGTAGGCACTCATTAGACATGTGGTGTTGTTCTTGACCATGTAGGCACTCACTAGACATGTTGTGTTCTTTTCCATGTTGGCACTCACTAGACATGTGGTGTTGTTCTTGACAATGCAGGCACTCACTAGACATGTTGTGTTGTTCTTGTCCAGGTAGGCACTCATTAGACATGTTGTGTTGTTCTTGTCCAGGTAGGCACTCACTAGACATGTTGTGTTGTTCTTGTCCAGGTAGGCACTCATTAGTCATGTTGTGTTGTTCTTGACCATGTAGAGCCTCACTAGATATGTTGTGTTGTTCTTGACCATGTAGGCACTCACTAGATATGTTGTGTTGTTCTTGACCATGTAGGCACTCACTAGACATGTTGTGTTGTTCTTGACCATGTAGGAACTCACTAGACATGTTGTTCTGTTCTTGACCATGTAGGAACTCACTAGACATGTTGTGTTGTTCTTGACCATGTAGGAATTCACTAGACATGTGGTGTTGTTCTTGACAATGTAGGCACTCACTAGACATGTTGTGTTGTTCTTGACCATGTAGGCACACACTAGACATGTTGTGTTTTTCTAGTCCATGTAGGCACTCACTAGACATGTTGTGTTCTTCTAGTCCATGTAGGCACTCATTAGACATGTTGTGTTGTTCTTGTCCATGTAGGCACTCACTAGACATGTTGTGTTGTTCTAGTCCATTTATGCACTCACTAGAAATGTTGTGTTGTTCTAGTCCAAGTAGGCACTCACTAGACATGTTGTATTGTTCTAGTCCATGTAGGCACTCACTAGACATGTTGTGTTGTTCTTGTCCATGTAGGCACTCACTAGACATGTTGTGTTGTTCTAGTCCATGTAGGCACTCACTAGACATGTTGTGTTGTTCTTGTCCATGTAGGCACTCACTAGACATGTTGTGTTGTTCTAGTCCATGTAGGCACTCACTAGACATGTTGTGTTGTTCTTGTCCATATAGGCACTCACTAGACATGTTGTGTTGTTCTAGTCCGTGTAGGCACTCACTAGACATGTTGTGTTGTTCTTGTCGATGTAGGCACTCACTAGACATGTTGTGTTGTTCTTGTCCATGTAGGCACTCACTAGATATGTTGTGTTGTTCTTGTCCATGTAGGCACTCACTAGACATGTTGTGTTGTTCTTGTCAATGTTGGCACTCACTGGACATGTTGTGTTGTTCTTGTCCATGTAGGCACTCACTAGACATGTTGTGTTCTTGTCCATGTAGGCACTCACTAGACATGTGGTGTTGTTCTTGACCATGTAGGCACTCACTAGACATGTTGTGTTCTTTTCCATGTAGGCACTCACTAGACATGTGGTGTTGTTCTTGTCCATGTAGGCTCTCACTAGACATGTTGTGTTGTTCTTGTCCATGTAGGCACTCACTAGACATGTTGTGTTTTTGTCCATGTAGGCACTCACAACACATGTTGCTGGTTCTTGACCATGTAGGCACTAACTAGACATGTTGCTAATTCTTGGCCATGTAGGCACTCACTAGACATTTTGCTTTTTCTTGTCCATGTAGGCACTCACTAGACATGTTGCTAGTTCTTGTCCATGTAAGCACTCACTAGACATGTTGTGTTGTTCTTGTCCATGTAGGCACTCACTAGACATGTTGCTAGTTCTTGTCCATGTAGGCACTCACTAGACATGTTGCTAGTTCTTGTCCATGTAGGCACTCACTAGACATGTTGCTAGCTCTTGTCCATGTAGGCACTCACTAGACATGTTGTGCTGTTCTTGTCCATGTAGGCACTCACTAGACATGATGTGTTGTTCTTGTCCATGTAGGCACTCACTAGACATGTTGTGCTGTTCTTGTCTATGTAGGCACTCACGAGACATGATGTGTTGTTCTTGATCCATGTAGGCACTCACTAGACATGATGTGTTGTTCTTGTCCATGTAGACACTCACTAGACATGTTGTGTTGTTCTTGTCCAAGTAGGCACTCACTAGACATGTTGTGTTGTTCTTGTCGAAGTAGGCACTCACTAGACATGTTGTGTTGTTCTTGTCCAAGTAGGCACTCACTAGACATGTTGTGTTGTTCTTGTCCATGTAGGCACTCACTAGACATGTCACTACCGCCTTCCTTATTATTGTGTGCACGCACATGCTGGAGTTGTAGCAGCAGCTATAGACAGCAGTTATAGGCAGCAGTTATACACAGCAGTTATAGGCAGCAGTTATAGACAGCAGTTATACACAGCAGTTATAGACAGTAGTTATAGACAGCAGTTTTAGACAACATTTATAGACAATAGTTATAAATAGCAGTTATACACAGCAGTTATACACAGCAGTTATAGACAGCAGTTTTAGACATCTCTTATAGTCAGCAGTTATAGACATTTGTTACAGGCAGCCTTTATAGACAGCAGTTATAGACAGCAGTTATAAATAGCAGTTATACACAGCAGTTATAGACATTAATTATAGACAGCACTTATAGACAGCACATATAGACAGCACATATAGACATCAGTTATAGAAAGTATTTATAGTCTATAAGGCAGTTATATACAGCAGTTATAGACATCACTTATAGACAGTATTTATATACAGAAGTTATAGACAGCACTTATAGACAGCACTTATGGACAGCACTTACAGACAGCAATTACAGAAAGCAGTTATAGACAGCACTTATAGACATCAATTGTAGACAGTACTTATAGACAGCACTTATAGACATCACTTATAGACAGCCCTTATAGACAGCTGTTATAGACAACACTTATAGACAGCACTTAGAGACAGGACTTATAGACAGCACTTATAGACATCACTTATAGATAGCCCTTATAGACAGCTGTTATAGACAACACTTATAGACAGCACTTAGAGACAGGAGTTATAGACAGCACTTATAGACAACACTTATAGACAGCACTTATAGACAGCAGTTATAGACATCACTTTTAGACAGCACTTATAGAAAGCACTTATAGACAACACTTATAGACAACACTTATAGACAGCACTTATAGACAGCAGTTATAGACAGCACTTTTAGACAGCACTTATAGACAGCACTTAGAGACAGGAGTTATAGACAGCACTTATAGACAGCACTTACAGACAGCAGTTATAGACAGCACTTTAAGACATCACTTAGAGACAGGAGTTATAGACAGCACTTATAGACAGCACTTATAGACAGCAGTTATAGACAGCACTTTTAGACAGCACTTATAGACAGCACTTGTAGACAGCACTTTTAGACAGCACTTATAGACAGCACTTGTAGACAGCACTTATAGAAATCAGTCTTAATACAGACATCCAGCACAGAAACACATCCATATGCTTGGGTTTGTTGTAGTCGGCAGACTCTTCTTAACGTGGGAATCATCGACATACGAGACATAACTAACACTGGCACACATCAAGATATATAACATCATCATTAACAGCCGTATAATAAGACTGACTTAACATTGGAGTTGAACATTTTTTATTTTGTTTTGAACCTAATTTCTTTGGACTTCCATATGTTTCCCAGTGCAAAACATGCTCCACCTGGTTTTCATACCCTTATTTTGGTATCATTTTTTTAGTCCTCCATCTTTGTCCATATTACTGACCAGATATATTTAAGAATGTACGTCTAGTAGAGGTATTTCTCCCATTTTTATTTGGTTGTTGCCAGCTGCATTAATTTTAATACGTTTGGTCTTATTTCTATTTATTTTCAGTACCACCTGTTGTGATTTCTCACAATATTAAAACAGGTAAATGAATTTAAATATTTGGGAACTTTGTTAACCTTAGACGGAAGATGTACAAAAGAGGTGAGATGCAGAATGGCTCAGTCTAAAGCAGCTTTCCAAAAATTGAGGAAGATACTGTGCAATCCATTTTTGACAATAGAAACAAGAAAAAGAGTTCTTAAATGTTAATTAGAGCCAGTCTTAACATATGGATGTGAATCATGGACAATAGGACAACATACAAGAAAATCACTGGAGTCTGTAGAAATGTGGTTTTACAGAAGAATGTTGAAAGTACCATGGACAGCTAAGAAGAGTAATGAAGATGTTCTGAAAGAGGTCAAAGCAAAAAGAGAGCTAATTTCCAATATTAGGAAGAAACAATCATCATTTTTTGGCCATGTAATGAGAAGAGAACAGCTGGAATATATTGTAACAACTGGAAAAATTGAGGGACGAAGAGATAGAGGGAAGCGAAGAGAAAAGATACCAGACAGCTTAAGAGAATGGCTTGGCAGAAGGTCAACAACAGAAATGATAAATAGCTGTCGAGATCTAAAATTGTGGAGAGACATGATCACCTACGCCAGTAGGCTCGGTACTTGATGATGATGATGATGAAACATATAGTTTGGTCTGCATGACATAAACAAAAATAAGCTTGCACATTATCTAACATAAAATGGAAAAATAAACAAAATTAACAGCAATCTTAGATTTGTAAGAATGGATGTTCCACGGGGACATTTATTATATTTGTTTGAATGCGGTCAAGACTGGCAACTGCTGACGCTCAGTCATCCCCGCACTGGTCATTAACTTTAACAAAATTTGGGTTATTAGTTGGCCGTGTTGATAGAGAGGCTTGACATGGCGGGGGAGGGGTGGCGATGTAGACGCTGAAAGAAAAAAAACCTGTAGATACGAACCGTGCTAACGACAGATGTAATGACTGATGGACTAACTGACTGACTGACTGAATGACTGACTGACTGACTAACTAACTGACTGACTGACTGACTGACTAACTGACTGACTGACTGACTATCTGACTGACTGACTGAATAACTGACTGACTAACTAACTAACTGACTAACTGACTAACTGACTGACTGATTGGCTGATTGACTGACTAACTAACTAACTGACTGACTGACTGACTGACTAACTAACTGACTGACTGACTGACTGACTGACTAACCGATTGACTAACCGTAGTTAAGAGAAACGGTTGGTCACGGCAAGAAGAAGCCAGCCAGCATCGTCTGAAGCGACAGCCCCAGTAACTGGCGGAAAGCCCTTCCTTGTTGATTGTGCTGTGAACGGTCTGAATAAATTAGCATGTGGAGAAGTGTAGTCCCTGTCCCCACCCTAATCCAGTGATGAGTACACCAGCTTCTCTTTGATTGGCTGTCCAGTTGTCGGGTCGGCACGTCAGGCCGCGTGGTGGGCGGGTTAAGCACGGACTACATGTACAGGAGAGGCACAGACTAGCGCATTATTTATCGGCGATAGACAGGGCCTATAATCGCTATCTTGTCTGTCGGGCAGCAGGCAGCCATGAATGAGTTTGCAACCAACAGTACACTACAGCAGAATTTCACTTCCTCCTTTTCTTCCATTGCCCCGCAGCCAGACAAGCAGTTGCGCTGCTCTCACCTTCAGGAACTGGTACACGCATACCCTGAGGACGATGTTGACCCGAAAAATCATGCCGTTTTATGCTTCGGCTACAGTTCCAACATTTACAACGAGGAGCAGGTATTCACTGAGAGGCAGCATTTTTCTGTGTCAGAAGAGGAGGTGTCACAACACATTAGTACAGAGCCGTACCACTTGTGGGCAGGCGGTCGGTCAGCAAGCTCTAGGGTCGGGGCTGTTGCTATCAACGGGACAACGTCATGGGGTAACTGTTTACCAAATACCAATGATGGTAAGGGCTGCCACGATGATGACACTGACAACGCATGTGATGGTAAAGACTATCACGATGATGGCACTGACAACGATGATGTTCTGAGTGGGGGTAAGGGCGGAGATGTCAAACCCAATATTGAGTGGAGTGAAGAGCTAGATGGTCGTGTCCATTGCTACACTCACCTGCCACGCACACAAGCACTAGACGAGCATCATTGTCCAGCTAGTCCCGAGACACCTGCTGGAGTACCCTATCACAGAACTGTGCTGGACTTAACTCGAAGTTTTGTGAGTCCCGGATCCTTGTCCAATGAGAATCACAGAAAGTGTTTGACCGACGATAGTGAGGACTGTGGCTGTGCTGACCAGCCTGTGCTGGTCACCTCCGACATCAGCTACCCTGTGACACCTGACGAGATCTACAGCCAGACTGTCGATAATGACAGCCCTTTCCACAGCGAAGTTCTCATCGATGAGGCCAGAGCTGACAGAAATGGCAAAGGTTTCAGAGAGCAGCGGCAAGTGAGACCATGTGTTGATGACGTGTCCCACGACCAGGCTGGCTTCACCTTGCTTCACGAGCACTGTCAAGGACACGATGAGTATCAGACAAGAGGCGACCAGCTCATCAGGGATAGCCGGACAGTGTCCTCCTATAGGTCTATAACTAAGGTGCCTTCCATGCACTTCACGAACGCTCACCACGGCTGCCTCGCATACACATCGACAGTCTCGGCTGTTGTGTACCAGCCAGACAGTGCTCTACGGCTAGCTCAACACCTGGGTCAAGGTCGGACCTACATAGAAAATGTCGCCGATAACAACGGTCAGGGGGAGGGAAGGATCAACTTCCTGGAGACAGACTTACAAGAGTTCACTTCTCACAAGCCCCATCATCTGTGTGACGTCAGCAGACCGCTGATATATCCGTGGATGAAGAAATCACAATCTGGGAAAGGTTAGTACTCGATAGTAATATACATTTGGTGGCTAGTGCCGATAGTAATAGACATTTGGTGGCTAGTGTCGATAGTAATAGACATTTGGTGGCTAGTGCCGACAGTAATAGACATTTGGTGGCTAGTGTCGATAGTAATAGACATTTGGTGGCTAGTGTCGATAGTAATAGACATTTGGTGGCTAGTGTCGATAGTAATAGACATTTGGTGGCTAGTGTCGATAGTAATGGACATTTGGTGGCTAGTGTCGATAGTAATGGACATTTGGTGGCTAGTGTCGATAGTAATGGACATTTGGTGGCTAGTGTCGATAGTAATAGATATTTGGTGGCTAGTGTCGATAGTAATGGACATTTGGTGGCTAGTGTCGATAGTAATGGACATTTGGTGGCTAGTGTCGATAGTAATAGACATTTGGTGGCTAGTGTCGATAGTAATAGATATTTGGTGGCTAGTGTCGATAGTAATAGACATTTGGTGGCTAGTGTCGATAGTAATAGATATTTGGTGGCTAGTGTCGATAGTAATAGACATTTGGTGGCTAGTGTCGATAGTAATAGATATTTGGTGGCTAGTGCCGATAGTAATAGACATTTGGTGGCTAGTGTCGATAGTAATGGACATTTGGTGGCTAGTGTCGATAGTAATGGACATTTGGTGGCTTGTGTCGATAGTAATGGACATTTGGTGGCTAGTGCCGATGGTAATGGACATTTGGTGGCTAGTGTCGATAGTAATAGACATTTGGTGGCTAGTGGCGATAGTAATTGACATTTGGTGGCTAGTAACGATAGTAATAGACATTTGGTGGCTAGTGCCGATAGTAATAGACATTTGGTGGTTAGTAACGATAGTAATAGACATTTGGTGGCTAGTGTCGATAGTAATGGACATTTGGTGGCTAGTGTCGAATAGTAATAGACATTTGGTGGCTAGTGTCGATAGTAATAGACATTTGGTGGCTAGTGTCGATAGTAATAGATATTTGGTGGCTAGTGTCGATAGTAATAGACATTTGGTGGCTAGTGTCGATAGTAATAGACATTTGGTGGCTAGTGTCGATAGTAATGGACATTTGGTGGCTAGTGTCGATAGTAATAGATATTTGGTGGCTAGTGTCGATAGTAATGGACATTTGGTGGCTAGTGTCGATAGTAATAGACATTTGGTGGTTAGTGCCGATAGTAATAGACATTTGGTGGCTAGTGTCGATAGTAATAGACATTTGGTGGCTAGTGTCGATAGTAATGGACATTTGGTGGCTAGTGTCGATAGTAATAGACATTTGGTGGCTAGTGTCGATAGTAATGGACATTTGGTGGCTAGTGTCGAATAGTAATAGACATTTGGTGGCTAGTGTCGATAGTAATAGACATTTGGTGGCTAGTGTCGATAGTAATAGATATTTGGTGGCTAGTGTCGATAGTAATAGACATTTGGTGGCTAGTGTCGATAGTAATAGACATTTGGTGGCCAGTGTCGATAGTAATGGACATTTGGTGGCTAGTGTCGATAGTAATAGATATTTGGTGGCTAGTGTCGATAGTAATGGACATTTGGTGGCTAGTGTCGATAGTAATAGACATTTGGTGGTTAGTGCCGATAGTAATAGACATTTGGTGGCTAGTGTCGATAGTAATAGACATTTGGTGGCTAGTGTCGATAGTAATGGACATTTGGTGGCTAGTGTCGATAGTAATAGACATTTGGTGGCTAGTGTCGATAGTAATAGATATTTGGTGGCTAGTGCCGATAGTAATAGACATTTAGTGGCTAGTGTCAATAGTAATAGATATTTGATGACTCACCATCATCATGAAGTACCGGGCCTAGTGGCGTAGGTGATCATGTCTCTCCACAACTTTCGATCTCGGCAGCTATTTATCATTTCTGTTGTTGACCTTCTGCTAAGCCATTCTCTTAATCTGTCTGGTATTTTTTCTCTTTGCTTCCCTCTATCTCTTCGTCCCTCAATTTTCCCAGTTGTTACAATATATTCCAGTTGTTCTCTTCTCATTACATGGCCAAAAAATGATGATTGTCTCTTCCTAACATTGGAAATTAGCTCTCGTTTTGCTTTGACCTCTCTCAGAACCTCTTCATTACTCTTCTTAGGTGTCCATAGTAGTCTCAACATTCTTCTGTAAAACCACATTTCTACAGACTCCAGTGATGTTCTTGTCTGTTGTCCTATTGTCCATGATTCGCATTCATATGTTAACACTGGCTCTACACAAC
Organism: Megaustenia siamemsis; assembly: GCA_032433765.1. Lineage (NCBI taxonomy): Eukaryota > Metazoa > Mollusca > Gastropoda > Stylommatophora > Ariophantidae > Megaustenia > Megaustenia siamemsis. The sequence continues at coordinate 3,121,055 of JAVIAB010000105.1, forward strand.
ATTTAAGAACTAGCTAGTATCGATAGTAATGGTCATATCGAAGAAACAATCATCACCATCATGCAGCATACAAATAAACAGGTCAAATCTGAAACAAGTGCAACGTTTCAAATACTTGGGCACAATAATAACATCAGATGGGAGATGCACCACAGAAATAAAAAGCAGAATATCTCAGGCCAAAATAGCATTTCACAAAATGAAAAATATCTTATGCAACAAATCTATGTCAATAAAATTAGAAAAAGAGTTCATCGGTGCTATATAGAACCAATTCTGACCTATGGAAGCGAATCATGGACAGCAGACAAACAAATGAAAAGACGATTAGAGGCCACAGAAATGGGATTTCTCAGAAGAATGTTGAAAGTTCCCTGGACAGCTAAAAAGACCAATGAGGAAGTTCTCAAAGAGGTCAACACAAAAAGGCAGCTCCTAAAAAACATCAGAAAGAAACAATCAACATTTTTCGGGTACACCATGAGAAGAGGAAGGTTGTAATACTTGATTACAACTGGCAAAATAAAAGGAAAGAGAGATCGCGGACGACAAAGAGAGAAAATACTGGATAGCTTGGTGTCATGGCATGGAAAACAGTCAACAACAGAACTGATACGATGTACTGTAGATAGAAGATTGTAGAGGGACATGATCGCCTACGCCAACCGGTATGGCACATGATGATATTAAACATCTTTGTTTTCAACTACCTATATTAAACATCTTTGTCTTCAACTACCTATATTATACATCTTTGTCTTCAACTACCTATATTAAACATCTTTGTCTTCATCTACCTATATTAAACATCTCTGTCTTCATCTACCTATATTAAACATCTTTGTCTTCAACTACCTATATTAAACATCTTTGTCTTCATCTACCTATATTAAACATCTTTATCTTCATCTACCTATATTAAACATCTTTATCTTCATCTACCTATATTAAACATCTTTATCTTCATCTACCTATATTAAACATCTTTGTCTTCATCTACCTATATTAAACATCTTTGTCTTCATCTACCTATATTAAACATCTTTGTCTTCATCTACCTATATTAAAAATCTTTGTCTTCATCTACCTATATTAACATCTTTATCTTCATCTACCTATATTAAACATCTTTGTCTTCATCTACCTATATTAAAAATCTTTGTCTTCATCTACCTATATTAAACATCTTTGTCTTCATCTACCTATATTAAACATCTTTGTCTTCATCTACCTATATTAAACATCTTTATCTTCATCTACCTATATTAAACATCTTTGTCTTCATCTACCTATATTAAACATCTTTGTCTTCATCTACCTATATTAAACATCTTTGTCTTCAATTACCTATATTAAACATCTTTGTCTTCATCTACCTATATTAAACATCTTTATCTTCATCTACCTATATTAAACATCTTTGTCTTCAACTACCTATATTAAACATCTTTGTCTTCATCTACCTATATTAAACATCTTTGTCTTGAACTACCTATATTAAACATCTTTATCTTCAACTACCTAGATTAAACATCTTTGTCTTCAACTACCTATATTAAACATCTTTGTCTTCAACTACCTAGATTAAACATCTTTGTCTTCAACTACCCATATTAAACATCTTTGTCTTCAACTACCTATATTAAACATCTTTGTCTTCAACTACCTAGATTAAACATCTTTGTCTTCAACTACCTAGATTAAACGTTGAGTTATTAATTTTTTGTGGGTCATCATCATTGCACTCCGAACATGTCCATAGGTGCTCAGATCCCCTCCTCAGCAATTCCCTCAGTGTCCAGCGACTGACGACTCCAGTTCTATGTTGGTTGATAAGTCTTCTTACACGGCCACTAAGTTTCTCATTTCTGGCTGTGCCCAACTTAACTCCCATTTCCAACATCCGAAGAAGTGACGTGGATCTGTGTTTGTCGAAGTCCTGTGCTCTTCCCACATCTCGGACGGCATTGATGATGTTCGCCCGATCCATCGGTTGCCCGTCCTCAACGACAGCGCAGCTAGCCAACCTGTCCGCTCTCTCATTTCCCCGTACTCCCGCATGTCCAGGGACATAGACAAAGGTGACCTTACGTATTTTGGATTTCTGCAACGACTCTACCCACTGCATGCGTACAGAGCCCGCCTCCACTTTTTTTATCAGGCTGATCGAATCACTCAGTATACATGCGTGGATATAGTCTTGTGACTCTAACCATTTGAATGCCTTGGTCACTGCCATCGCCTCCATTGTCATGCTACTCGTGGTCATGACGTATGCATCACTGTCTTCGTAGACTATTCTGCCTGCCGAGCGTGCTGTAAATGCCCGTGCACTTCTTTGGTGTCGTATTACAAATCCGTCTGTATAGATGACTGCATCTTTCTCATCGGTGTTATCGCAGATGAGACCGTTGACCTCGGCATTAACAAAGTTCCCTCTCACTATATCTGTGTGTTTCTAACACTCTCTCTATCTCTTTGTACATCTAACACTCTCACTATCTCTTTGTGCTTCTAACACTCTCACTATCTCTTTGTGATTCTAACACTCTCACTATATCTTTATGCTTCTAACACTCTCACTATCTCTTTATGCTTCTAACACTCTCACTATCTCTTTATACTTCTAACACTCTCACTATCTCTTTGTGCTTCTAACACTCTCACTATCTCTTTGTGCTTCTAACACTCTCACTATCTTTTTGTGCTTCTAACACTCTCTCTATCTCTTTGTGCTTCTAACACTCTCACTATCTCTTTGTGCTTCTAACACTCTCACTATCTCTTTGTGCTTCTAACACTCTCTCTATCTCTTTGTGCTTCGAACACTCTCACTATCTCTCTGTGCTTCTAACACTCTCACAATCTCTTTGTGCTTCAAACACTCTCACTATCTCTTTGTGCTTCTAACACTCTCACTATCTCTCTGTGCTTCTAACACTCTCACTATCTCTTTGTGCTTCAAACACTCTCACTATATTTTTGTGCTTCTAACACTCTCACTATATCTGTGTGTTTCTAACACTCTCACTATCTCTTTGTGCTTCAAACACTCTCACTATATTTTTGTGCTTCTAACACTCTCACTATCTCTCTGTGCTTCTAACACTCTCACTATATTTTTGTGCTTCTAACACTCTCACTATCTCTCTGTGCTTCTAACACTCTCACTATCTCTTTGTGCTTCAAACACTCTCACTATATTTTTGTGCTTCTAACACTCTCACTATCTCTCTGTGTTTCTAACACTCTCACTATCTCTCTGTGCTTCTAACACTCTCACTATCTCTCTGTGCTTCTAACACTCTCAATATATTTTTGTGCTTCTAACACTCTCACTATCTCTCTGTGCTTCTAACACTCTCACTATCTCTTTGTGCTTCAAACACTCTTACTATATTTTTGTGCTTCTAACACTCTCACTATCTCTCTGTGTTTCTAACACTCTCACTATATTTTTGTGCTTCTAACACTCTCACTATCTCTCTGTGCTTCTAACACTCTCACTATATTTTTGTGCTTCTAACACTCTCACTATCTCTCTGTGCTTCTAACACTCTCACTATCTCTTTGTGCTTCAAACACTCTCACTATATTTTTGTGCTTCAAACACTCTCACTATCTCTCTGTGTTTCTAACACTCTCACTATCTCTTTGTGCTTCAAACACTCTCACTATCTCTTTGTGCTTCTAACACTCTCACTATCTCTTTGTACTTCAAACACTCTCACTATATTTTGTGCTTCTAACACTCTCACTATCTCTCTGTGTTTCTAACACTCTCACTATATTTTTGTGCTTCTAACACTCTCACTATCTCTCTGTGCTTCTAACACTCTCACTATATCTTTATGCTTCTAACACTCTCACTATCTCTTTGTGATTCTAACACTCTCACTATATCTTTATGCTTCTAACACTCTCACTATCTCTTTGAGCTTCTAACAATCTCACTATATTTGTGTTCTTCTAACACTCTCACTATCTCTTTGTGCTTCTAACACTCTCACTATATCTGTGTGTTTCTAACACTCTCTCTATCTCTTTGTGCTTCTAACACTCTCACTATCTCTTTGTGCTTCTAACACTCTCACTATCTCTTTGTTCTTCTAACACTCTCTCTATCTCTTTGTGCTTCTAACACTCTCACTATCTCTCTGTGCTTCTAACACTCTCACTATCTCTTTGTGCTTCAAACACTCTCACTATCTCTTTGTGCTTCTAACACTCTCACTATCTCTCTGTGCTTCTAACACTCTCACTATCTCTTTGTGCTTCAAACACTCTCACTATATTTTTGTGCTTCTAACACTCTCACTATATCTGTGTGTTTCTAACACTCTCACTATCTCTTTGTGCTTCAAACACTCTCACTATATTTTTGTGCTTCTAACACTCTCACTATCTCTCTGTGCTTCTAACACTCTCACTATCTCTCTGTGCTTCTAACACTCTCACTATATTTTTGTGCTTCTAACACTCTCACTATATTTTTGTGCTTCTAACACTCTCACTATATTTTTGTGCTTCTAACACTCTCACTATCTCTTTGTGCTTCTAACACTCTCTCTATCTCTTTGTGATTCTAACACTCTCTCTATCTCTTTGTGCTTCTAACACTCTCACTATCTTTTGTGCTTCTAACACTCTCTCTATCTCTTTGTGCTTCTAACACTCTCACTATCTCTTTGTGCTTCTAACACTCTCACTATCTCTTTGTGCTTCTAACACTCTCTCTATCTCTTTGTGCTTCGAACACTCTCACTATCTCTCTGTGCTTCTAACACTCTCACAATCTCTTTGTGCTTCAAACACTCTCACTATATCTTTGTGCTTCTAACACTCTCACTATCTGTCTGTGCTTCTAACACTCTCACTATCTCTTTGTGCTTCTAACACTCTCACTCTTTGTACTTCTAACACTCTCACTCTTTAACGTTTTGTTCCCTACTTTTCATGTTGAGTGTGACAATACACGAGAAAGTCCCCTTGAATGACGTAGGCACCGGTATCCACTCCTCACCAACGCTGATATTGGTAAGCCCACAGACCTGTTTGATGACATCTTCTGCTCGGCCCACCCATGATTTGCCTCTTTTTAGCCTGACACCTTTCCCTGTGTTGAGCACGTGGTGCAATGGATGCTCTGTATCTGTACTAATCTTCAGGTACGCTCGTGCTCTCCAGATCTTGATTCTGTCATCCATGGTTGGAAAGTCAAGAAGATATCTCATTGCTACACAGGGATTGTCCCTCGTACATCCCAGGATAATGCGCATGGCTTCATTTTGTATTTTCTCCAGCCTATCAATTTGAGTCGTACTTACAGTAAGAATTGCCAGGGCATACTCGATTGGTGCGAGGACTAATCCCTGGAACAGAAGAGTAAGTAGCCTCTGCTCGATGTTGGCAGCTGCCATGACCTTCAAGGCGGCTAATTCTTTGCGGGATTTTGTTATCACATGGTCGACGTGGTCCCGAAAACACAGGCTGCAATCAAACTTAACTCCGAGGTATGTCATCAACTTGTCCCTGGTCACCTCATCAGCTCCCATTCGTACTACCGGTTTGGTCGTATTAACAATATGATTGCTAAGGGAGAACCATGAAACTGATGTTTTATTAGGATTAACCAAGGCACCTGAAACCCCACACCAGGAAAAAATGCGATCGAGTTCGTCTTGCATTGTGGAGGCTATTCCACGTCTGTCTCTTCCCTGTCGATATACCAGAATATCATCAGCAAAAGTCACAGTTCTTCCCCTCCCATCCAGCTGTTGTTCCGTGATCGTTATTGTGTACACATTAAATAGAACTGGTGACAATGGTGAGCCTTGTGGCAGCCCTGGACAAATGGATATTGGCTCAGAAGATCAACTTCCACATCTGAGTATCACCTTCATCTGAAACAGTGCCGCGGCTATCCATCTAATGAGGAAGGGGTTCACCGCCAGTTTGAGGAGCATATGCATGAGATATTCAAATGGTACCCTGTTGTATGCATCCTCCAGATCTATAGCAGCAGCACATGTCTCCTCTCGTCTGTGGAAGCCTTCGAAGACGTCATAGACAAAGACTGCCGCATTGAGCCATGTCTCTTTGTTATATATATAACCTCCGAGTGTGGGTGGGAATGTGCGTTTCTGTTCAAGGTGACAGGTGAGGACACGGGCAACTATTTTCTCCAGCTGCTTTCCCACAGTGTTCTGCATTGTGATGATTCTGTAGGCACTGATCTGAGAATGGTCCTTGTTTGGCTTCGGTAGCGGTAGTAAGTAGCTGTGTAGCCACTCCTCCTTAATCTGGCCACTCCGAATACTGGCATTAAACTCATTGGCCAGTTTTGTCAAGTCGTCGTCAGCTAAATCGCCTATGTCATCGTACCGAACACCATCTGGACCAGGAGCAGTGTTGTGTGACCTTTATATTAAACATCTTTGTTTTCCTTCCACACATTTGAAATCTTGGGTTATCTTTTTCGAATGAAGCTGTGTGTCGATGATAGATATGTTCCATTGTTAACAACAGAAGCAAGGAACAGTCTTAACATATGGATGTTAGTCATTAACAATAGAACAACAGACAAGAAAATCACTAAAAGCTGTAGAAATGTGGTTTTACAGAAGAATCTTGAGAATACCATGGACAGCTAAGAAGAGTAAATAACACGTTCTGAAAGAGGTCAAAGCAAAAAGAGAGAGCTAGTTTCCAATATTAGGAAGAAACAATCATCCTTTTTTGGCCATGTGATGAGAAGGGAACAGATGGAATATATTGTGACAACTGGGAAAATTGAGGGACGAAGAGATAGAGGGAAGCAAAGAGAAAAGATACCAGGGAACAGGCAAATAATTGCAATGCTGTTGTAAAGCTGGTAGCAAGTATCCAGTAGTGGGGTGTGATAAACACTCCAAGAAAAGATACCAGACAGCTTCAGAGAATGGCTTGGGAGAAGGTCAACAACAGAAATTATAAATAACTGTCGGGATCTAAAGATGTGGAGAGACATGATCACCTACGCCAGCAGGCACGGTACTTGAAGATGATGTTTTATGATAGAACCTATTTTTGGAATTTTCCTGTATTTTCTGCAATTAGAACTTTGCTATCCGTAAACAACAATTCATTTATTCCAATGTAGCTTTAATTCCTGAGTTTAGCAGCGTAAAACATATGTAAATATGTTGTGTAATGTCACACTCGACAGGAAAAGTAGGGAACAGAACCCGGTCGTGGTTAATGCTGAGATCAACGGTCTCATCTGCGATAACACCGATGAAAAGGTGCAGCCATCTATACAGACGGATCTGTAATACGACACCAAAGAAGTGCATGGGCATTTACAGCACGCTCGGCAGGCAGAATAGTCAAGAAAGACAGTGATGCATACGTCATGAACACGAGTAGCATGACAATGGAGATGATGGCATTGACCAAGGCATTCAAATGGTTAGAGTCACAAGACTACACCCACGCATGTATACTGAGTGATTCGATGAGCATGATAAAAAAAAGTGGAGGCGGGCTCTGTACGCATGCAATGGGTAGAGTCGTTGCAGAAATCCAAAATAAGTAAGGTCACCTTTGACTATGTCCCTGGACATGCGGGAGTACGGGTAAATGAAAGAGCGGACAGGTTGGCTAGCTGCGCTGTCGTTGAGGACGGGCAACCAATGGATCGGGCGGAAATCATCAATGCCCTCCGAGATGTGGGAAGAGCACAGGACTTCGACAAACACAGATCCACGTCACTTCTTCGTGTGAAAGAGATGGGAGTTAAGATGGGCACAGCCAGAAATGAGAAACTTAGTGGGCGTGTAAGAAGACTTATCAGCCAACATAGAACTGGAGTCGTCAGTCGCTGGACGGGACTTGCTGAGGAGGGGATCTGAGCACCTATGGACATGTTCGGAGTGCAATGATGATGACCCGCAAATAACTCAATAACTCAATGATGATGACCCGCAAATAACTCAATAACTCAATAACTCAATGATGATGACCCGCAAATAACTCAATAACATATGTTGTCCAAAGTTCAAGGTAAATTACGAGACTTGAATCGGCGTCTTAGCACTTGAGTCTTCACCCATATGTGCTCTGCCGTCTATCCAGAAGTATTCGGAGGCTTCTGGACAGTGTTGCTTCAAGCATCGAAACTCATGATGCGAGGCGCCAATCCTCACCTTCCCAGAGTACTACCCTGGTACCCATTTCTGCCAGCGGCTAGATCGACCGAAAAAAGGGGGGGGGGGACTGATGACATAGCTCTCCTATCACACAACCATCCACAGATGCAAGATAAAATGAGTATATTTGATGAGAGGTCACAACAGCTGGGACTGAAAATAAATAGAGATAAGATCACAATTATGAGAATTAATGCAGTTGGCAATAACCAAATAACAATAGGAGAAATACCTCTACTAGACTACAATCTTACATATATTTTGGCAGTAATATATACAAAGAAGGAGGAACAGAGAATGATACCAAAATAAGAATATTAAAAGCTTGAGGAGCATTCATTGTACTGAGAAACATGGAAATAAAAAAAAATAGGTTAAATACATCATCATCATTGAGTGCCGTCTCCGCATCGATGGTTGGCTACCATGGAGCGCCATTCCAATCTGTCTCTTGCTTTGATGGTGTAGATTGTCATAATTGTCCATCTTATTGTTGTCATTTTTTGTTGTTGTCCATGTTTCATAGCCACATAATAGAACTGTGCCTTAACATTGGAGTTGAACATTCTTATTGTTGTACTTAACCTCAAGACCTACAAGTGGAAATCAAAGTTGAAGGAATACACCTGGAGACAGTTCATAGCTACAACTACCTTGGACATACTATAACCAGTGATGGAAAGTGTAAAATTGAAATAAACAAAGGAATAGGTGTGGCAAAAAGTAATTTTAATGCCGTGAAAAGTATACTATAGTCCGTTTCAAAATGGTTTATCCATACTTGACTTCAAATATCCCCATAACCTATACACACATAAACAAGATTTGTTGCATTTGGTCTTATTTTTAAAATGTCCCAATAATTTTCTAAAATGTAATATTACAGATAGTGTCATTCACCTACAACGGCTAATTCCTTTGATCTTTTCGACTGATGCAGTTATTTTGTGGTTGAAGAAAATAGTTTACCGTAATTGAAGCAGTTGGCCAACACCGGCATAGGCGTAACATAATTCGAATGTTAATAATAACACTCATTTCAATAAATGCCTAGGAGACCCAACGATTTATACAACGCCAATGAATAGAAACTGAAGCTGTTTATAAACATCCACAAATTACGTGTTCAAACATCGTTGCAATAATGTGTGGAGAAACAACACAAATCACGGGAATTGTGTGGAAGATTAGCAAACAAAATAGGTCAGAAATATGAAGGGGTCAACCATATAAATAATGGTTTGTCTAGGAGGTGGTAAATTTGTATACATTAAATAAAGAACATTTAAAACCACACGTTTTTAATTAGGAACAAAAATATATTCGAGGGGACATTGAGATTATTATGTCATGTGCGAAATGTGAACAATTTCAATGAAGTAGTTACAGAGATATTAATTATTAAATAGCGGCTAACCATTTTGAAACGGACTATAACTTCATTAAAGGACGTTTAGGCCGAATAAAATGATGGTAATGACAGGACAAAATCACTATCATAAAATTATGGAAATGTACCAGTCAAATACCAGTGGATAAAGAGATACAGCGAAGACGATGGCGCTGGATAGGATGCACACTGCGGAAGCCAATTGAGAGTATTACACAACAAGGTCCTTTTGGAATTTCCAAAGAAAAAGACAAAGAGGAAGACCAAACTATTCTTGGTAAAGACAAGATGGAAGCAGAGATGAAGATGGTGGGGAAGACATGAAATGATCTTAAAAAAATGGCAAGAAACAGGGCGGCTTGATAAGTGTTTGTTGAATATTATACTCCACAGGGAGCTGAAAGTGTTTGTTGAAACATTATGCTCTACAAGGAGCTGAAAGTGTTTATTGAAGACCTATGCTCCACAGGGAGCTGAAAGTATTTGCTGAAGACATATCCTCCACAGGAAGCTGAAAGTGTTTGTTGAAGACCTATGCTTCACAGGGTGCTGAAAGTGGTTGTTGAAGACCTATGCTCCACAGGGAGCTGAAAGTGTTTGTTGAAGACCTATGCTCCACAGGGAGCTGAAAGTGTTTGTTGAAGACCTATGATCCAAAGGGAGCTGAAAGTGTTTGCTGAAGACCTATGCTCCACAGGGAGCTGAAAGTGTTTTTTGAAGACTTATGCTCCACAGGGAGCTGAAAGTGTTTGTTGAATACCTATGCTCCACAGGGAGCTGAAAGTATTTGTTGAAGACCTATGCTCCTCAGGGAGCTAAAAGTGTTTGTTGAATACCTATGCTACACAGGGAGCTGAAAGTGTTTGTTGAAGACCTATGCTCCACAGGGAGATGAAAGTGTTTGTTGAATACCTATGCTCCACAGGGAGCTGAAAGTGTTTGTTAAAGACCTATGCTCCACAGGGAGCTGAAAGTGTTTGTTGAAGACCTATGCTACACAGGGAGCTGAAAGTGTTTGTTGAAGACCTATGCTCCACAGGGAGCTGAAAGTGTTTGTTTGAGACCTATGCTTCACAGAGAGTTGATAGTGTTTGTTGAAGACCTATGCTCCACAGGAAGCTGAAAGTGGTTGTTGAAGACCTATCCTCCACAGGAAGCTGAAAGTGTTTGTTGAAGACCTATGCTTCACAGGGTGCTGAAAGTGTTTGTTGAAGACCTATGATCCAAAGGGAGCTGAAAGTGTTTGTTTGAGACCTATGCTTCACAGAGAGTTGATAGTGGTTGTTGAAGACCTATGCTCCACAGGGAGCTGAAAGTGTTTTTTGAAGACTTATGCTCCACAGGGAGCTGAAAGTGTTTGTTGGATACCTATGCTCCACAGGGAGCTGAAAGTATTTGTTGAAGACCTATGCTCCTCAGGGAGCTAAAAGTGTTTGTTGAATACCTATGCTACACAGGGAGCTGAAAGTGTTTGTTGAAGACCTATGCTCCACAGGGAGCTGAAAATATTTGTTGAAGACCTATGCTCCACAAGGAGCTGAAAGGGAGAAAAAGGCCTTTACTTTAATTAGACCTTTAAATTAATTAATATAATCAAAACAAACTATCAATGACTGAGAGGATTGTGTGTTCACAGCTGTCAGGCTGAGAGGATTGTGTGTTCACAGCTGTCTGGCTGAGAGGATTGTGTGTTCACAGCTGTCTGGCTGAGAGGATTGTGTTCACAGCTGTCGGGCTGAGAGGATTGTGTGTTCACAGCTGTCTGGCTGACAGAATTGTGTGTTTACAGCTGTCTGGCTGAGACGATTGTGTGTTCACAGCTGTCTGGCTTAGAGGATTGCGTGTTCACAGCTGTCTGGCTGAGAGGATTGTGTGTTCACAGCTGTCTGGCTGAGAGGATTGTGTGTTCACAGCTGTCTGGCTGAGAGGATTGTGTGTTCCCAGCTGTCTGTGGCTGAGAGGATTGTGTGTTCACAGTTGTCCGTGACTAAGAGGATTGTGTGTTCACAGCTTTCTGTGACTGAAAGGATTGTGTGTTCACAGCTGTCTGCGACTGTCGGTGAACTTTTGTTGTTTTGTACTATCTTGTAAACCTGTTGTTGTTCTGTACTATCTTGTAAACCTGTTGTTGTTCTGTACTATCTTGTAAACCTGTTGTTGTTCTGTACTATCTTAGAAACCTGTTGTTGTTCTGTACTATCTTGGAAAATTGTTGTTCTGTACTATCTTAGAAATCTTTTGTTGTTCTGTACTATCTTAGAAATCTGTTGTTGTTCTGTACTATCTTGTAAACCTGTTGTTGTTCTGTACTATCTTAGAAACCTGTTGTTGTTCTGTACTATCTTGGAAATCTTTTGTTGTTCTGTACTATCTTAGAAATCTTTTGTTGTTCTGTACTATCTTAGAAACCTGTTGTTGTTCTGTACTATCTTGGAAATCTTTTGTTGTTCTGTACTATCTTAGAAACCTGTTGTTGTTCTGTACTATCTTAGAAATCTTTTGTTGTTCTGTACTATCTTGGAAATCTTTTGTTGTTCTGTACTATCTTAGAAATCTTTTGTTGTTCTGTACTATCTTGGAAATCTTTTGTTGTTCTGTACTATCTTAGAAATCTTTTGTTGTTCTGTACTATCTTGGAAATCTTTTGTTGTTCTGTACTATCTTGGAAATCTTTTGTTGTTCTGTACTATCTTAGAAATCTTTTGTTGTTCTGTACTATCTTGGAAATCTTTTGTTGTTCTGTACTATCTTAGAAATCTTTTGTTGTTCTGTACTATCTTAGAAACCTTTTGTTGTTCTGTGCTATCTTGGAAAAACATGGACTTGGTAATATATACGAGAATGGAGAGATATTTGTGAATTTCTGCGCCCTTAAACAAATGAGCCTAGGAGGAACGATATTCCAACATAAAAGAATACACAAAGCTACATGGGTGTCACCAGATCATAGAACGGAAAATCAAATTGATCACATATGAATTAATAATAAGTTTAAGTCATCCTTACAGGATGTAAAAGTATATAGAGGGGCAGATGTAGCTTCTGATCATCATCTTCTGTCAGCCAAACTTAAAATTAAACTAAAAAGGTATAATACAGCGAATAAGGGTAGAAAGTATTTCAATGTTGGGTTTCTTAAAGAACAAGGAATTAAAGATAAATTCGCAGTCACAATATCAAACAAATACCAAGTCCTCCAACAACTAGAAAATACAATAAATATAGAAGATCATTGGAAACAGGTAAAAAATATATGGAAAGAGACATGCGAAGAAACATTGGGGAAAACAGAACGCCAGAATAAGGCATGGATGACAGCAGAGACCCTGGATAAAATTAAAGAAAGAATAAACATGAAAGCAGACATAAATAAAAGCAAAACGAAAAGTAATAAAGCAAAGACACAGGAAGCTTACACAGAGGTGAACAAAGAAGTGAGAAGATGCATTAAAAGGGATAAGAGGAAATATATAGATGAACTAGCTAAAGAGGCAGAAGAAGCAGCAAATAAAGGGAATATGAAAGAACTGTACAACAGCACAAAGAAATTAGGTGGAAAATACAAACAGATCAACGCCTTTATTAAAGATAAGAAAGGAAATCTGCTTAGTAATATAAGGGAACAAATGGAGAGATGGAAAGAGCACTTTGAAGAACTTTTGAACAGACCCGGCTCAAATAATCCTCCAGATATACGGTATACCAGCAGAAGAAGAGTTACACGTTAACTGCGGATAAGCAAGCAAAGAAGAAATAATGAAAGCCATCAAACTATTAAAAGATGGTAAAGCCAAAGGACCAGATGAAATTCCTTCGGAAGCCATCAAAGCAGATATTAACACCTCTACCAAGATGTTACATGATCAATTGGATAAAATTTGGGAGAGGGAAGAAATACCTAAAGACTGGAGAGAAGGTTATATGATCAAACTACCAAAGAAAGGAAGTTTACAGGAGTGCACAAATTATAGGGGAATTATGCTACTATCAGTGCCAGGAAAAATATTAGGCAGAATCATTCTGGAGAGACTAAAAGAGGCCATAGAGAAACACTTGAGAGATGAACAAGCAGGTTTTAGGAAGAACAGATCATGTGCTGATCAAATAACTACTCTACGTATAATAGTTGAACAAAGTTTAGAACTAAAATCCCCACTTTATATTGGATTCATAGATTACGAAAAGGCATTTGATAGTTTAGACAGAAGAATGCTTTGGAAGTTGCTGAGTCATTACGGAATCCCAATAAAGTTTATTAACCTGATAAAAACAATGTATGAAGGAACAAAATGTAGTGTGGTGCATGAAGGACAGCTTACAGAAGCATTTGAAATAAGAACAGGAGTAAGGCAAGGATGCCTTCTGTCTCCATTTCTCTTTCTACTGGCCATAGATTGGATTGTGAAAATAACTCAAAACAACAGAAATGGAATCCAGTGGTCACTGACCAAACAACTTGATAATTTAGACTTTGCTGATGACATAGCTCTCCTATCACACAGCCATCAAAAGATGCAGGATAAAATGAGCATACTTGATGAGAGATCACAACAGCTAGGACTAAAGATTAATAGAGATAAGACCAACATTATGAGAATTAATACAGTTGGCAATAACCAAATAAAACTAGGAGAATTACCTCTACTAGATGTACCATCATACATATATCTGGGCAGTAATATAGATAAAGAGGGAGGAACAGAAAATGATACCAAAATAAGGATATCAAAGGCAAGACGAGCTTTCATTGCACTGGGAAACATATGGAAATCCAAAGAAATTAGGTTAAATACAAAAATTAAAATTTTCAACTCCAATGTTAAGTCGGTCCTATTATATGGCTGTGAAACATGGAGAATAACAAAATTGACAATCACGAAGGTACAGACTTTCATTAATGGATGCTTGCGCAGAATAAAGGGATGGAAATGGCAGGACAAAGTCACTAACGTGGAATTATGGAAAAGTACCAGTCAAACACCAGTGGATAAAGAGATACAGCGAAGACGATGGCGATGGATAGGACACACACTACGGAAGCCAACTGAGAGTATTACACAACAGGCCCTTTTTTGGAATCCCAGGGGAAAAGACAAAGAGGAAGACCAAGGAATTCTTGGAGAAGACAGATCGAAGCAGAGATGAAGATGATGGGGAAGACATGGAATGATCTTAAAAGAATGGCAAAAAACAGAACGACTTGGAAAATGTTTGTTGAAGACCTATGCTCCACTGGGAGCTAAAAGGTAGAAGTAGAAGAAGACTATCTTGGAAACCTTTTGTTATTCTTTACAGAGTTGGAAACCTTTTGTTATTCTTTACTATCTTGGAAACCTTTTGTTGTTCTGTACTATCTTGGAAACCTTTTGTTGTTCTTTACAGAGTTGGAAACCTTTTGTTGTTCTTTACAGAGTTGGAAAACTTTTGTTGTTCTTTACAGAGTTGGAAACCTTTTGTTGTTCTTTACAGAGTTGGAAACCTTTTGTTGTTCTTTACAGAGTTGGAAACCTTTTGTTGTTCTTTACAGAGTTGGAAATCTTTTGTTCTAGACTTGGAAACCTTTTGTTCTAGACTTGGAAACCTTTTGTTCTAGACTTGGAAACCTTTTGTTTTAGACTTGGAAATCTTTTGTTCTAGACTTGGAAATCTTTTGTTCTAGACTTGGAAATCTTTTGTTCTAGACTTGGAAATCTTTTGTTCTAGACTTGGAAACCTTTTGTTCTAGACTTGGAAACCTTTTGTTATTCGGTGGAGTCTCGGAAACCTTTTATAAACTCTACTGTCTTGGAAATCTTCTATTATTCTGTACTGTCTTGGAAATCTTCTATTATTCTGTACTGTCTTGGAAATCTTCTATTATTCTGTACTGTCTTGGAAATCTTCTATTATTCTGTACTGTCTTGGAAATCTTCTATTATTCTGTGCTGTCTTGGAAATCTTCTATTGTTCTGTACTGTCTTGGAAAACTTCTATTATTCTGTACTGTCTTGTAAATCTTCTATTATTCTGTACTGTCTTGGAAATCTTCTATTATTCTGTACTGTCTTGTAAATCTTCTATTATTCTGTACTGTCTTGGAAATCTTCTATTATTCTGTACTGTCTTGGAAATCTTCTATTATTCTGTACTGTCTTGGAAATCTTCTATTATTCTGTACTGTCTTGGAAATCTTCTATTATTCTGTACTGTCTTGGAAATCTTCTATTATTCTGTACTGTCTTGGAAATCTTCTATTATTCTGTACTGTCTTGGAAATCTTCTATTATTCTGTACTGTCTTGGAAATCTTCTATTATTCTGTACTGTCTTGGAAATCTTCTATTATTCTGTACTGTCTTGGAAATCTTCTATTATTCTGTACTGTCTTGGAAATCTTCTATTATTCTGTACTGTCTTGGAAATCTTCTATTATTCTGTACTGTCTTGGAAATCTTCTATTATTCTGTACTGTCTTGGAAATCTTCTATTATTCTGTACTGTCTTGGAAATCTTCTATTATTCTGTACTGTCTTGGAAATCTTCTATTATTCTGTACTGTCTTGGAAATCTTCTATTATTCTGTACTGTCTTGGAAATCTTCTATTATTCTGTACTGTCTTGGAAATCTTCTATTATTCTGTACTGTCTTGGAAATCTTCTATTATTCTGTACTGTCTTGGAAATCTTCTATTATTCTGTACTGTCTTGGAAATCTTCTATTATTCTGTACTGTCTTGGAAATCTTCTATTATTCTGTACTGTCTTGGAAATCTTCTATTATTCTGTACTGTTTTGGAAATCTTCTATTATTCTGTACTGTCTTGGATTCACAGGAATGAAAATCATTTTAGAAAAAAAAGCTGAAAATTTGCTTTGGAGCTTTCTGGTGGCGAAGAGATTTGGTGTGGATAATCGAATCAGTAGAGATCATTGAGTTAACTGGTGTTTGATGATGTAGTCAACGAATTAATGATGTAGTCAACGAATTAATGATGTAGTCTACGAATTAATGATGTAGTCAGGCAAAATTTTCTAATGATGTAGTCAACGAATTAATGATGTAGTCAACGAATTAATGATCTAGTCAACGAATTAATGATGTAGTCAACGAATTAATAATGTAGTCAACGAATTAATGATGTAGTCAACTAATTAATGATGTAGTCAACGAATTAATGATGTAGTCAGACGATATTTTCTAATGATGTAGTCAACGAATTAATGATCTAGTCAACGAATTAATGATGTAGTCAACGAATTAATGATGTAGTCAACGAATTAATGATGTAGTCAGGCGATATTTTCTAATGATGTAGTCAACGAATTAATGATCTAGTCAACGAATTAATGATGTAGTCAACGAATTAATGATGTAGTCTACGAATTAATGATGTAGTCAACGAATTAATGATGTAGTCAGGCGATATTTTCTAATGATGTAGTCAACGAATTAATGATGTAGTCAACGAATTAATGATGTAGTCAGGCGATATTTTTTAATGATGTAGTCAACGAATTAATGATGTAGTCAGGCGATATTTTCTAATGATGTAGTCAACGAATTAATGATGTAGTCAGGCGATATTTTCTAATGATGTAGTCAACGAATTAATAATGTAGTCAGGCGATATTTTCTAATGATGTAGTCAACGAATTAATAATGTAGTCAGGCGATATTTTTTAATGATGTAGTCAACGAATTAATGATGTAGTCAGGCGATATTTTCTAATGATGTAGTCAACGAATTAATGATGTAGTCAGGCGAAATTTTCTAATGATGTAGTCAACGAATTAATAATGTAGTCAGGCGATATTTTCTAATGATGTAGTCAACGAATTAATAATGTAGTCAGGCGATATTTTTTAATGATGTAGTCAACGAATTAATGATGTAGTCAGGCGATATTTTCTAATGATGTAGTCAACGAATTAATGATGTAGTCAGGCGATATTTTTTAATGATGTAGTCAACGAATTAATGATGTAGTCAGGCGATCTTTTCTAATGATGTAGTCAACGAATTAATGATGTAGTCAGGCGATATTTTCTAATGATGTAGTCAACGAATTAATGATGTAGTCAGGCGATATTTTCTAATGATGTAGTCAACGAATTAATAATGTAGTCAGGCGATATTTTCTAATGGTGTATTCAAGCGAATTAATGATGTAGTCAGGCGAATTAATGGTGTAGTCAGGCGAATTAATGGTGTAGTCAACATGAATGTCAAGAAGTGGAAACGTAGCAGGAGTAAGATACGTTATATGGGATGCTGGAGAGACTGAGTGCATAGACGGCAAGGGATAGAGTTTGGTTAGAGTAGAATGTGATGCTGGCAGTAGATGGAGTGTGACGGGAGTAGAATGCTCGAAATGACAATAGAATGTGATGCTGGCAGTAGATGGAGTGTGACGGGAGTAGGATGAACGAAATGACAATAATAGAATGTGATGCTGGCAGTAGATGGAGTGTGACGGGAGTAGAATGCTCGAAATGACAATAGAATGTGATGCTGGCAATAGATGGAATGTGACAGAAGTAAGATATACTAAATGACAATAATAGAATGTGATGCTGGCAATAGATGGAATGTGACGGGAGTAGGATGAACGAAATGACAATAATAGAATGTGATGCTGGCAGTAGACAGAGTGTGACAGGAGTAGGATGAACGAAATGACAATAATAGAATGTGATACTGGCAGTAGATGGAGTGTGACGGGAGTAGAATGTGATGCTGGCAGTAGATGGAGTGTGACGGGAGTAGAATGCTCGAAATGACAATAGAATGTGATGCTGGCAGTAGATGGAGTGTGACAGCAGTGGTATGTACTAAATGACTGGATGTGAGGACGACAGTAGAGGTAACAGTAAAGTGCATATTCTCTACCAACTTTGCCATGACCCCAGCATGTTTGAGCTGTGTAATTGTCTAGGAATTATCTGTCAGTGACTTGCTATTGCCTTCTGACGGTACGCGCTGTCTTTAGGATAATAGAAGAGATATTTGAACGGAAGGAGAAAAACGGACGACAAAAGACCCTTTCTCTCCATCTTTTTTTTTTCGTTCGTCAGCTTTGACCTCTGACGAAGTCTCTTGAGACTAGGAACTGAATTTTGCGTGTTAATCCTTTTTTCCCTTGTAGCCGTATGCACAGGGGTCCTAGCCGCACAGGGAGATAACTCCGACTTCGGAGGTACTCATATTTTTTCCGTCTATGAATAATTGATGTTTCAAGCCGGGCCTCGCTGCTGTGACCAGGGGTGGTTGCCGCAGAGAGAAATCATAAATAAAAATCCCACCCGGTGCAGCCGGGATTTGAACCCACAATCCCTCTGTCAAGAGTCCGGCGTCTTGCCTCGTTTGAAAATCATCGTTGCTACTGTTCTAATGTCCGCTCTCAGTTTTTACTGCTCGTCAACAAATCGTGCTTCTGTTATATAAACTCCACACAGTTGTGATGACGTCAGTCAGGTAATTAGAAACCAGATTGTAAGATGATTTCCTGGGGAGTAAAACTGGCGATTGATTGATCCAAGACCTCGGGTTACCGTTCTTGCTGGACTCGCTGGTTCTCAGGAACAAGCACTCTGTGTTCTCATATCACCAGGACAGGGAAATGCGGTGTCACATGCACACAGGTGCAGCATTTCTCACATACCTGGACGTTGACCTGCAGGGCCAGTGCTTCACGCCGACAGTGTGTTAGCTAGACTGTCAGCAAGTTACAATACCAGGACCCGGACTGAGCTGTTGGTGCCCTCTCTGATGTTGTTGTAGAGCATTCCGGCGGGACTGCGTGTTTGTCTTCCGTTCAAGTGATGAGCGATTTGTCTGTGGTCACAGCTCGGCGTGGGAATGCGGCCTACCACTACAAGGATACGTGGTGGTGGTGGTTGGTTGACTAAAGTATTCTAGAGTATCATGGTAGACTAATATATTCCTCTTCATCATCCGCCCTTACAAGAACGTAGTGGACGTGTCTGCGTTGTGTTGTGGTTTACAGTATAACTGTGATATTTGCGCCTTTTGGCCCAACACATCCAACTTCAGCACGACATTTTTGAGTACCGGGTTGTCTTCCTTCTTCGACTTCTACTCGCTTGGACAGACTAGGCAGGTTAGTCTGTTACTAGAGGCACCACGGAGAGATGGAGTAGGGTTTGGATGGTTCTGGTTCACCGATCCTGGCGCAAGCCATCAGCTGTGGGTCCCTGACAACTTCCAGCTCTAGTGCTGTGAGGCGCGCCTTCGCCTTCAACCGGTTGTATTAATGGTATGTCTAAGGACTGTTTCACTCAAGGTAACTGCCTGGCAGTTGTGCGAGCGATGTATCTACCATATGTTAATACAAGTTTTCATTGACGAATTTTGTATCCATCTTGTTGCTTGTCGATCTCCCTAGCACGCCTATCTATCTATCTATCTATCTATCTATCTATCTATCTATCTATCTATCTATCTATCTATCTATCTATCTATCTATCTATCTATCTATCTATCTATCTATCTATCTATCTATCTATCTATCTATCTATCTATCTATCTATCTATCTATCTATCTATCTATCTATCTATCTATCTATCTATCTATCTATCTATCTATCTATCTATCTATCTATCTATCTATCTATCTATCTATCTATCTCTATCTATCTATCTATCTATCTATCTATCTATCTATCTATCTATCTATCTATCTATCTATCTATCTATCTATCTATCTATCTATCTATCTATCCATATCTATCTATCTATCTATCTATCTATCTATCTATCTATCTATCTATCTATCTATCTATCTATCTATCTATCTATCTATCTATCTATCTATCTATCTATCTATCTATCTATCTATCTATCTATCTATCTATTGTCCTTTCGAGCCGAAGACGGCACATAGGGCAGAACCACAATCTCAAAAGCAGAAACCTTGCATGCCAAAATGGCACATATTGCAGAGATCACTGCTTCTAAAATCTATGGCTCTGTTTCCGTAACAATACTTTTTACAATGACAGCTCGTCAAGCCATCGATCAACCTCCTTAGTCGCTTCTTACGACATGCTTGGAAGGTCACAGTGTCACTATTCTCTACTTCCCTCATAATGAAGCCACGGTAACACACAGGATAGTACGCCTATACGAGGATTATTTATCTGCTGCGATGCACTAGCCACAGACCCCGTCTAGTTAGAACTTCCTGCTACCGGCTATAGAGATGCCCTCGGTTTGGATGAAAACGTCAGTGACATTTTCTGTGTTTACTGTGGGTGGTGGGGGGGGGGGGGTGTAAGTTCATTGGTTAGTTACCTTGAGTACCGTCGAGCTGAGTGTTATCGGTGGCTTTAGTTACCCTGAGTACCGTCTAGCTGAGTGTTATCGGTGGCTTTAGTTACTTTGAGTACCGTCGAGCTGAGTGTTATCGATGGCTTTAGTTACCTTGAGTACCGTCGAGCTGAGTTTTATCGGTGGCTTTAGTTACCTTGAGTACCGTTTAGCTGAGTGTTATCGGTGGCTTTAGTTACTTTGAGTACCGTCGAGCTGAGTGTGATCGGTGGCTTTAGTTACCTTAAGTACCGTCGAGCTGAGTGTTATCGGTGGCATTAGTTACCTTGAGTACCGTCGAGCTGAGTGTTATCGGTGGCTTTAATTACCTTGAGTACCGTCGAGCTGAGTGTTATCGGTGGCTTTAGTTACCTTGAGTACCGTCGAGCTGAGTGTTATCGGTGGCTTTAGTTACCTTGAGTACCGTCTAGCTGAGTGTTATCGGTGGCTTTAGTTACCGTGAGTACCGTCGAGCTGAGTGTTATCGGTGGCTTTAGTTACCTTGAGTACCGTCGAGCTGAGTGTTATCGGTGGCTTTAGTTACATTGAGTACCGTCTAGCTGAGTGTTATCGGTGGCTTTAGTTACTTTGAGTACCGTCAAGCTGAGTGTTATCGGTGGCTTTAGTTACCTTGAGTACCGTCGAACTGAGTGTTATCGGTGGCTTTAGTTACCTTGAGTACCGTCGAGCTGAGTGTTATCGGTGGCTTTAGTTACCGTGAGTACCGTCGAGCTGAGTGTTATCGGTGGCTTTAGTTACCTTGAGTACCGTCGAGTTGAGTGTTTTCGGTGGCTTTAGTTACCTTAAGTACCGTCAAGCTGAGTGTGATCGGTGGCTTTAGTTACCTTGAGTACCGTCGAGCTGTGTGTTATCGGTGGCTTTAGTTACTTTGAGTACCGTCAAGCTCAGTGTGATCGGTGGCTTTAGTTACCTTGAGTACCGTCAAGCTGAGTGTGATCGGTGGCTTTAGTTACCTTGAGTACCGTCGAGCTGAGTGTTATCGGTGGCTTTAGTTACCTTGAGTACCGTCGAGCTGAGTGTTATCGGTGGCTTTAGTTACCTTGAGTACCGTCGAGCTGAGCGTTATCGGTTGTTGGTTCAGAGAACATGTTTGAGGGGAGGTAGGGCTCATTGACAAAAAAATATGGGCACCAACGTCATTATCAACATGTGCCTTGCCGGTTGCGTAGTCGATCATGTCCTTCCACAATGTTCTACCCACAGGACGTCTCTGGATGGAGGCACCATAATAGCATCGTACTTCAACTCTACGGGCAAACAAGGCGGATGTCCAAGTTACCGGCCTGTTGGCATCTTCTTCTGACAGCCACAGCCGATTCACTTTAGACAATTGTTATATCGTCAATATGGGTCGCCTCACCCCACGGAGCATCAATGTATCCCTTTCTCATTGTTAATCTATACTCCTCTCTTTCCCCCTCTTTTCCCCCACTTTTACCCCTTTCCTTTATTCACTCCTATCTCTCTTCCGTTCACCCTACCCTGTTCACTCTCACCTATCCATTCTTCCCTCCCCTGCTCCTGTTTTTGCCTCTTACACCCTGACATGATATCCCCAGGCGATACTCACGGTCTATATTACATATATTTGTTAAGTACGCTGGTACCCTTCTACAGGAACCATGATCCCTATTTACCAACCTATATTTATAATGACAGCAACACTGCTATTGTTTGCCTGTTCTACACTTACATTTAATATCCTTATCAATATATATTCTGCCACTTTATATTTAACTTTTCTCCTTTCCTCTTTTTTTTCTTGTCCATAAAACTGCTTAACTTTCTGTCTGACTTCCCACCACCCTGCACCCTAGTCCGTCCATAAACCTCTGTTCTATTCTTTCACCTTTGTGTATGTACACTGACCTCGGTGTGTACTCTTCTGGTTATGTGGGCGTTATGCGCACATTTCTACACATATATGATTATCCCTGTATGGGTGTGCATATGCATGTATGTGTTCATATGCATGGGTATTGGTATATATATATATATGTGTGTGTGTGTATGTGTTATTATTAAAGAAGAGATTGAAGCCATGGGTGATTTTGAAATAGAAATAATAGCAAAAATATTGAATGATAACTACTACAGCGGATATATACCAGACGAGATGTCCAACAAAATACTGGTACTGCGGTGTCTTCCCACTTCAACTCCCCTGATCACAAGGGCAAAGACGACATCCGTGTCACTGGTATTGTCCTTTGTCACTCTGGCGACCGCAGCCGCTATACTTTGGAAAATCGCCTTATAGTCCAGTATGGTTCGCTGACCCCGAGAAGTATGAATGTATCACACTCATACGCATAGTTTCCTTTTGGTTGCTTCTTCCCTTTTGCATAGCCTTCTCTACTACACATATTTGGGTTCTTTGGTCTACTTATTATGCCATGCTATTTATAGTTCTTCTCCTCTAGTCCCTTATGAGACACTTCGGTTTTCTCCTCTATACCTTTTTTCTGTGCTCCTTACCCCTCATTTGTTTTTATTGTACCCCACTCTCAGACATACTGGACTACTACGGACAAGGGGTAGGGTTCGATCCCAACCGACGGCTCCGGGTTCACCCAGCCTTAAATGGGTACCGGATTTTTTCTGGGAAAGTAAAAGCAGCACGGGCGTAATACCGACCACATTACCCCAAAAATCATGTGCTGAAGGTCTGTAAAATATAGGGTCACTAACACCATATTTCCCTATACGCCACTTGGCGTGACGGGGGGTACTTTACTTTTTTTTACTTACTCTCAGACATCTCACTCTTACCGCCTTTTGAGCACCTGTTAGTCTACTATTCGATTCTTTCTCCTTTGTGTTTGCACACTGACCCCTGTGTGAACTCCTCTGGTTCTGTGTACATTTACGCACTTTTTTGCACGTTTCTCGACTTTCACGACAGCCGCAATTGGTTACGATTTCATTTTGGATTTGACAGGATAGTTTTATTTATTTTGTTTTCTTTAACACATTTCGATTGTTTTTGTTTTGGTTGTTTCGTTACTACTTTTGTATGTGTGTTTTTTTGTTTGTTCCTGATGAAGGCCTATTGAGCCGAAACAACTATTGTTTAGTCTGTGTCGTCCACTTGTCACGTAAAGCTTCTTACATACCATTTTTTTATTTTTTTTTATTTTTCCTCATATACCAGACGACATGCTCAAATCAATATTCATAGCCCTAACTAAGAAAGCTGATGCGACTGAATACGATGATCATCGCACAATAAGCCTTATGAGTCACAAGACTAAGATATTACTAAGAATCATCATGCGAGGAGTGCGAAACAAAATCAGTCCAGAAATTAGCGATGAACAGTGTGGTTTTGTTAGAGATAAAGGAACAAGCAATGCCATTTATATCATAAGATCTTTAGTAGAAAGAGCAATAGAGGTGAAACCAGATCTATACCTATGTTTCATAGATTATACCAAAGCATTTTAAATAAAGCACCAAGAAATAATCAAAATTTTAGAAAGCATAAACGTAGACAGCAAAGATCTAAGAATAATAAAGAACATGCACTGGCAACAAACAGCGGCCATAAGAACTGGAAACCAATTGGGAATGTTTCAACAAATAAAACAGGGTGTTAGGCAAGGTTGTGTGCTGTCACCATATTTGTTTAATATTTATAGTGAGATTATTTTAAGATCCATAAGGGGCATGCCTGGAATAACAATTGGAGGTCATAATATAAATAATCTAAATTATGCTAATGATACAGTCTTAATCGCTAAGAGTGAAAATGTGTTTTTTGTTTCCTTCAAAGCGGTGAGATCTTAATTCTAATGATTCCACTGACGTGGACGCTGGAGCAATTATGGATTTTAATTCTTCTGCAGTGATACCGGGGCCTTCGACTAACTATGAACTACTACTAACGTCGTGGGGGTGGGAGTTCACCTTACGGCATGTTCAGCCGTGCAGCGATTTGTTGTGATTGAAGAACTAGATCCAAGAATGTCGACACATCAATACACAGTCGCAAAAACTCAAATAAACTGTTCTTGACACTGAAATAGAACAGCCTTCACACTGGCTAATTAAATGGCTAATTAAATATTTGGTCGTAATTACATTGATAATGCCAGCGATATTAATTAGGAAAAGTGTGGCCAGGTTTTTTAAAAATTGAAAACGGATAATTTAGGAGCAGAGAGATAAGGTCTTCACAAACATGTGGGGGTTCTCTTCCCAGTTAGCAGAATGACTTGAGCTGACAAGTGCACGGAGCAGAACAAGCTAATTATTGTTGTTTACTCTTGCAGTTCCAGGATGTGTGGTCGAGTCCAAAAGGAACAGGACGTCCTATAGCAGACAACAGATCTTGGAGATGGAGAAAGAGTTTCATTATAACAGGTTGGTGCCTCAACTCGCGACTCCGCTATATAATCTATCAATCCATGCATTCATCCATCCATCAATCCATCCATCAATCCATGCATCCATCTATCCATCAATCCATCCATCAATCCATCAATCCATCCATCAATCCATGCATCCATCCATCAATCCATCAGTCCATCCATCCATCAATCCATGCATCCATCCATCAATCCATCCATCCATCAATCCATCCATCAATCCATCCATCAATCCATCCATCAATCCATGCATCCATCCATCAATCCATCCATCAATCCATCCATCAATCCATCCATCAATCCATCCATCAATCCATCCATCAATCCATCCATCAAGCCATCCATCAATCCATCAATCCATCCATCCATCAATCCATGCATCCATCCATCCATCAATCCATCCATCAATCCATCCATCAATCCATCCATCAATCCATCCATCCATCAATATATCCATCAATCCATCCATCCATCCATCAATATATCCATCAATCCATCCATCCATGCATCCATGAATCCATCTATCAATCCATCAATTCATCCATCAATCCATCAATCCATCTATCAATCCAACAATCTATCCATCCATTCATGCATCCATCAATCCATCTATCAATCCATCAATTCATCCATCAATCCATCAATCCATCTATCAATCCATCAATCTATCCATCCATTCATGCATCCATCAATCCATCTATCAATCCATCAATCTATCCATCCATTCATGCATCCATCAATCCATCTATCAATCCATCAATCCATGCATCCATCCATCCATCAATCCATCTATCAATCCATCAATCCATCCATCAATCCATGCATCCATCAATCCATCCATCCATCCATCCATCAATCCATCCATCAATCCATCAATCCATCCATCAATCCATCGATCAATCGATCAATTCATCCATCCATCCATCCATCCATGCATCCGTCCATCAATCCATTGATCCATCCATCCATCCATCAATCCATCAATCCATCAATCCATCCATCCATCAATCCATAAATCCATCAATCCATCCATCAATCCATCCATCAATCCATCCATCAATCCATCAATCCATGCATCCATCAATCCATCCATCAATCCATCCATCAATCCATCCGTTAATCCATGCATCCATCAATCTATCAATCAATCCATCAATCCATCAATCCATCAATCCATCAATCCATCCATCAATCCATCAATCCATGCATCCATCTATCCATCCATGCATCCATCCATCCATTCATCCATGCATCCATGCATCCATCAATCCATCCATCTATGCATCCATCAATCCATCGATCCATCAATCCATCAATCCATCTATCAATCCATCTATCCATCCATGCATCCATCCATCCATCCATTCATCAATCCATGCATGCATCCATCCATGCATCCATGTATCCATCCATCCATCCATGCATCCATCCATCCATGCATCCATCCATCCATCCATCCATCCATGCATCCATCCATCCATCCATGCATCCATCCATCCATCCATTCATCCATCCATCCATCCACGCATCCATCCATTCATCCATCCATGCATCCATCCATCCATCCATACATGCATCCATCCATTCATCCATCAATGCATCCATCCATCCATCCATGCATCCATCCATCCATACATCCATCCATCCATCCATTCATCCATCCATGCATCCATCCATCCATGCATCCATTCATCCATCCATCCATCCATCCATGCATCCATCAATCCAAGTGTATGTCTGTCTAACTGTATGTCTGTCTCTCTGTCTGTCTGCCTGTCTAACCCCAGGTGTACACCTACTATCACATGTTTTTCATCGCTGCGACCTCCCCATTACTACGCCCCTTTGTTCCGGTGAGTTTGCTAAAAGTAATTATCGCATATTCTGATAATAATTTTCTTAATCAAACCTACACGTCTGCCTGCATACAAGTCTGCCTACTACAAGTTTGCCTAACTACACGTCTGCCTACCTACAACTCTGCCTGCCTACAAGTCTGCCTATCTATAAGTCTGCCTACCTACAAGTCTGTCTGCCTACAAGTCTGACTACCTACAAGTCTGTCTAACTAGACGTCTGTCTACCAACTAACTTGCCTACCTACTAGTCTGCCCTCATACTAGTCTAACTACCTACTAGTTTGCATATCTACTAGTCTGCCTATGTACTAACCTGGCTACCTACCCACTAGCCGCCTGCTACTAACCCACCTTTTACTAGCCTACTAGCCCGCCTACTACTAACCAACCTGCCTACCTACTAGCCCGCCTACTACTAACCAAACTGCCTACCTACTAGCCCGCCTTCTACTAACCCACCTGCCTACCTACTAGCCCGCCTACTACTAACCAACCTGCCTACCTTCTAACCCCCCTACTACTAATCCACATGCCTACCTACTAGCCCGCCTACTACTAACCCACCTGCCTACCTACTATCCCGCCTACTACTAACCCACCTGCCTACCTTCTAGCCCACCTACTTACTAACCCACCTGTCTATCTTCAGCCCGCCTACTACAAACCAACCTGCCTATCTACTATTCCGTCTACTACTAACCCACCTGCCTACCTTCTAGCCTACCTTCTAGCCCACCTACTTACTAACCCACCTGTCTATCTTCAGCCCGCCTACTACAAACCAACCTGCCTATCTACTATTCCGTCTACTACTAACCCACCTGTCTACCTTATAGCCACCTACTACTAACCCACCTGTGTATCTTCTAGCTCACGTACTACTAAACCACCTGCCTACCTACTATCCCGTCTACTACTAACCCACCTGTCTGCCTTCTAGCCCACATACTACTAACCCAACTGTCTACCTACTATCCGGCATACTACTAACCCACTTGCTTACCTACTATCCCGCCTACTACTAACCCACTTGCCTACCTACAATCCCGCCTACTACTAACACACCTGCCTACCTACTAGCCCGCCTACTACTAACCCACCTACCTACCTTCTAGCCCTTCTACTACTAACCCAACTGCCTACCTACTAGCCCGCCTACTACTAACTCACATGCCTACCTACTAGCCCGCCTACTACTAAGCAACCTGCCTACCTACTAGTGCGCATAATTCTAACCATCCTGCCTACCTACTAGCCCACCTACTACTAACCCACCTGCCTACCTACTAGCGCGCCTAATACTAACCCACCTGCCTACCTAGTAGCCGGTCTAAAACTAGCGGCCTGCCTTTCTAGGCCGTCTATCTACTAGCCTTTCTACTACTAGCCCGCCAACATTCTAGTCTGCCTACCTACTAACCTGCCTACTACTAGCCCGCCAACCTTCTAGTCTGCCTACCTACTAACCTGCCTACTACTAGCCCGCCAACCTTCTAGTCTGCCTACCTACTAACCTGCCTACTACTAGCCCGAAAACCTTCTAGTCTGCCTACCTACTAACCTGCCTACTACTAGCCCGCCAACCTTCTAGTCTGCCTACCTACTAACCTGCCTACTACTAGCCCGCCAACCTTCTAGTCTGCCTACCTACTAACCTGCCTACTACTAGCCCACCAACTTTCTAGTTTGCCTACCTATTAACCTGCCTACTACTAGCCCGCCAACCTTCTAGTCTGCCTACCTACTAACCTGCCTACTACTAGCCCGCCAACCTTCTAGTCTGCCTACCTACTAACCAGCCTACTACTAGCCCACCAACCTTCTAGTCTGCCTACCTACTAGCCTGCCTACTACTAGCCCGCCACCCTTCCAGTCTGCCTACCTACTAACCTGCCTACTACTAGCCCGCCAACCTTCTAGTCTGCCTACCTACTAACCTGCCTACTACTAGCCCGCCAACCTTCTAGTCTGCCTACCTACTAACCTGCCTACTACTAGCCCGCCAACCTTCTAGTCTGCCTACCTACTAACCAGCCTACTACTAGCCCACCAACCTTCTAGTTTGCCTACCTACTAACCTGCCTACTACTAGCCCGCAAACCTTCTAGTCTGCCTACCTACTAACTAATGAGAAGGACATTGCAAGTAATAGCAATATTGTTTAGGTTGCTTAGCTGACCGTGTACTATAACACAAGTGTTTCGTAGCAAGGCGCTGTGTCGAGAAGTAGAGGTTCGACTCTACTTATGGCAGTCTATTGTTCTTTGTGTTTTCTCTTGTTTATGTGTGAATTTTATGAGTGTTGTAGACATACTTGTCTCCCAGAATTATTCTTTTTTTTTATTAGTCTAGTCGGTCGTTTTTCCTTGCCTGCTAATCCATCTATATTTTCTGGGAAATGAAAGTTAGAAACGTCACGAGCAGCATAATCTCCATGCACCAGGCATCAATTCCGGCAGGGCTTTGTGATCAATGAGCGTGCCCCAAGAAGCGCTGTCCCAACAAATGAAGTCAGGTCTCCACTTCCGTGAAATCTCGATCCGACCACAGCCCAGCTGGTGGCCAATGTGCAGTCGAACACAGACCACACATCACGTCCCAGGGCAAAGCTAGGACCTGTACCGTTCTACAACAGCCCAGGCCAAGTCGCCTGCAGCACTACCTCAGCGCGCCGACACCTAAACAATCTTCATTTTGTGGACCGTTGAATGCGACATGACTACCGCTGTCTCAGAAAACGAAAATCCCAACGAGAATACCAGAGCAAAGAGTCGAATCAAGATGAATGACGAGCTTCGGCATAGGAGTAGCTTATGTCAACGCTAAAGATCGAAAGACACATCGTTGTAGTGAAGAAAGGAAAAATAAATGACCCAGCCTTAATAGCAAACAGACAGAAGTAATGGTAACAACAAAGAAAAAGACATCACTTCAGTGCAAAATAAAGACAAGTAAAACAATATTAAAACAGGTAAATGAATTTAAATATTTGGGAACTTTGTTAACCTCAGACGGAAGATGTACAAAAGAGGGGAGATGCAGAATGGCTCAGGCAAAAGAAGCTTTCAAGAAAATGAGGAAGATATTATGCAATCCATTTTTGACAATAGAAATAAGAAAAAGAGTTCTTAAATGTTATGTAGAGCCAGTCTTAACATATGGATGCGAATCATGGACAATAGGACAACAGACAAGGCAATCACTGGAGTCTGTAGAAATGTGGTTTTACAGAAGAATATTGAGAATATCATGGACAGCCAAGAAGAGAAATGAAAACGTTCTGAAAGAGGCCAAAGCAAAAGGAGAGCTAATTTCCAATATTAGGAAGAAACAATCATCATCCAGAAAAACTGGAATATATTGCAGCAACTGGGAAATTGAGGGACGAAAAGATAGGGGGAATCAAAGAGAAAAAAAAAAAAACCAGACAGCTTAAGAGAACGACTTGGCAGAAGGTGAACAACAGAAATGATAAATAACTGTCGAGATCGAAAGTTGTGGAGAGACATGATCACCTACGCCAGCAGGCCTGGTACTTGATGATGATGATGATGAAAGACCGAAAAATATATCTCCCCTCAACACAAAACAAAACAAATGAGAAAGGAAAGATAAAGAAGAAGGAGGAGAAGAAGAAGCAAAGACAACCACGAAGAAGATGAAAAAGAAGAACACAGATTGTGCAGCATGCCAGAGCCTGGCAAAATTCTGATTCACGTTCATGAAGATTTGATGTGGGTCTTCTTGATGTCAATATGTTTCACTGAGGACATATCGTTTTAGTCATGTATTTTTTGCATGACTTGAAGAACGTGTATGTCCATACATTTGTCGTTATTTAGCTGCCACATATTTGATATCTATTTTATTTTCTTCTTGGCAGGTATTTGACAAGAAGGAGAAGAATCGAAATAGCAAATTCTCTGAGCCTGTCGGAGCGTCAAATCAAAATCTGGTTCCAGAACCGACGGATGAAGTGGAAGAAGGAGCACCGACAGCCCAACATGAAGTCACGTGTATTGGAGGGCTACATGGACCAATCAGATCTGAGCACGACAGAGCTGGCCAGGTACTAGACGTTTCTACCACCGGCACGGCCACCAGGCGGTTCTGGCCGAGCTGGGCAGTTTAATGCAGTGAGAAATCGATATATTTTACGCCGGCACCATCTTCAGCCTGGGCACCTACTTCAGCCAGGGCACCTACTTCAGCCAGGGCACCTACTCCAGCTTGGGCACCTACTTCAGCCAGGGCACCTACTTTAGCCAGGGCACCTACTTCAGCCTGGGCACCTACTTCAGCATAAGCACCTACTTCAGCCAGGGTACCTACTTCAGCCAGGGCACCTACTTCAGCCGGGCATCTACTTCATCCTGGGCACCTACTTCAGCCAGGGCACCTACTTCAGCCAGGGCACCTACTTCAGCCTGGGCACCTACTTCAGCCAGGGCACCTACTTCAGCCTAAGCGCCTACTTCAGCCAGGGCACCTACTTCAGCCAGGACACCAACTTCAGCCGGGCACCTACTTCATCCTGGGCACCTACTTCAGCCTGGGCACCTACTTCAGCCTGGGCACCAACTTCAGCCTGTGCACCTACTCCAGCTTGGCAACCTACTTCTGCCAGGGCACCTACTTCAGCCAGATCACCTACTTCAGCCTGGGCATCTACTTCAGCATGGGCACCAACTTCAGCCTGGGCACCTACTTCAGCCAGGGCACCTACTTCAGCCAGGGCACCTACTTCAGCCAGGGGACCTACTTCAGCCTGGGCACCTACTTCAGCCAGAGCACCTACTTCAGCCTGGGCACCTACTTCAGCCAGGGTACATACTTCAGCCAGAGCACCAACATCTGGCGGGCACCTTCTCCAGAGCAACAGTGAGAGACCAGTTCGATGTAAAAGATGGCTGATTGGCAAGACGTGACAGCAGCGCTTTGAGGCCGTCATGTTCTTCACTAGTGACCTGCAGCAAGAACAAAATTGAAACAAAGGGGTGCTGAGATAAGTGTTCACGGAGACAAGGTAGATGTGGTAGGAGAGATGTCACGGAGACAAGGTAGATGTAGTAGGAGAGATGTCACGGAGACATGGTAGTAGTGTTAGGAGAGATGTCATGGAGATATGCTAGATGTGGTATGAGGGATGTCACGGAGACAAGGTAGAAGTGGTAGCAAAGATGTCACGGAGACATGGTAGAAGTGGTAGCAAAGATGTCACGGAGACATGATAGATGTGGTAGGAGAGATGTCACGGAGACATGATAGATGTGGTAGGAGAGATGTCACGGAGACACGGTAGAAGTAGTAGGAGCGATGAAACGGAGACTGGGTCTTCACATACATCATATGTGACTACCTTCGCCATGTCGTGTGGACAATTTCTCTCTGACACTCACCATCTTCACATACATCATATGTGACTACCTTCGCCATGTCGTGTGGACACTTTCTCTCTGACACTCACCATCTTCACATACATCATATGTGACTACCTTCGCCATGTCGTGTGGACAATTTCTCTCTGACACTCACAATCTTCATATACATCATATGTGACTACCTTCGCCATGTCGTGTGGACAATTTCTCTCTGACACTTACCATCTTCACATACATCATATGTGACTACCTTCGCCATGTCGTGTGGACAATTTCTCTCTAACACTCACCATCTTCACATACATCATATGTGACTACCTTCGCCATGTCGTGTGGACAATTTCTCTCTGACACTCACCATCTTCATATACATCATATGTGACTACCTTCGCCATGTAGTATGAACAATTTCTCTCTGACACTCACCATCTTCACTTGCATCATATGTGACTACCTTCGCCATGTAGTATGAACAATTTCTCTCTGACACTCACCATCTTCACTTACATCATATGTGACTACCTTCGCCATGTAGTATGAACAATTTCTCTCTGACACTCACCATCTTCATATACATCATATGTGACTACCTTCGCCATGTCGTGTGGACAATTTCTCTCTGACACTCACCATCTTCACTTGCATCATATGTGACTACCTTCGCCATGTAGTATGAACAATTTCTCTCTGACACTCACCATCTTCACATACATCATATGTGACTACCTTCGCCATGTCGTGTGGACAATTTCTCTCTGACACTCACCATCTTCACTTGCATCATATGTGACTACCTTCGCCATGTAGTATGAACAATTTCTCTCTGACACTCACCATCTTCACTTACATCATATGTGACTACCTTCGCCATGTAGTATGAACAATTTCTCTCTGACACTCACCATCTTCATATACATCATATGTGACTACCTTCGCCATGTCGTGTGGACAATTTCTCTCTGACACTCACCATCTTCACTTGCATCATATGTGACTACCTTCGCCATGTAGTATGAACAATTTCTCTCTGACACTCACCATCTTCACATACATCATATGTGACTACCTTCGCCATGTCGTGTGGACAATTTCTCTCTGACACTCACCATCTTCACTTGCATCATATGTGACTACCTTCGCCATGTAGTATGAACAATTTCTCTCTGACACTCACCATCTTCACTTACATCATATGTGACTACCTTCGCCATGTAGTATGAACAATTTCTCTCTGACACTCACCATCTTCACTTACATTATATGTGACTACCTTCGCCATGTAGTATGAACAATTTCTCTCTGACACTCACCAACAATAGAATATGACAGAAACCTAAATATAGTGTTTATAGATCAGGAAAAAGCGTTTGATCGTGTGGACAGGAACAAACTTTGGCAAACTTTAGAAACCTACGGGGTAGCAGGACAACTACTAGATAATATAATGGCGTTATATAAAAACAGTCAAAGTGCCGTCAGAACATCGGAAGGTCTGTCAGAATGGTTTCAGGTTACAACAGGTGTAAGGCAAGGATGCGTCCTCTCACCACTCCTCTTCATCATATATATGGACAAAATAAATCAGGAAACAACCAACAATAAGGAAAAAATCAAATAATAATATAGAGGTAGAAAGTTCCAACATCAACGAGCTACTCTTCGCAGATGACCAATGCCTAATATATGAGGACGAAAACCTGCTACAACAGCAATTAGCATCTCTTGATTAAAGCTGCACAAACTACAGTATGAAAATTAACACAGCAAAAACAGAGGCTATGAGAATAAGCAAATTAAGACACCCATTAAACATTAAGATCAAAGATAAAGAAATAAAACAAGTAGACGAATTCAAGTATTTGGGCACAATGTTCACAGAAGATGGAAAACTAGACAGAGAAATTGACATGAGAATACAAAAAGCAAATGCTGTCACATACCAGCTTTCACCATTGCTAAGACATCCAAACATTTCTATGCCAGCTAAACAACAAATGATAAATAGCATCTTTATACCAACTTTTTGCTATGAAAGTCAAACATGGACCCTTTCTTTAATCACATTTAAGAAAGATCAATACATGTGAGATGCGATGCTTGAGAAAAGTAACAAACAACATAAGAAGAGATAGAATACCAAATGAAACCATAAGAAAATTGGTAGGAACAAAACTCTGCCAAGAATATAAAGAACAACAACTTAAATGGTTTGGCCACCTGGTCAGAATGAATCCTCACCAATCACCATCAAGGGCGTTCTTCTCGAGAATGCATGGAAAAAGACCATGAGGAAGACCCAGAAGAAGATGGATAGATGCAGTGACAGAGACATGTAACAACAAGGAAAATCACTAATTCAGACAGTTCGAGCAGCTCAAAAACGACAAATGATATAAACCACGACACTTTTTAGGTATCAGTGAGAAAGAGAAAAGAAGAAGATGGATAGATGCAGTGACAGAGACATGTAACAACAAAGGAAAATTACTAATTCAGACAGTTCGAGCAGCTCAAGAACGACAAATGATATAAACCACGACACCTTTTAGGTATCAGTGAGAAAGAGAAAAGAAGAAAGAAGACTCACCATCTTCACATACATCATATGTGACCACCATTGCCATGTCGTGTGAACAATTTCTCTCTGACACTCACCAACTTCAAATACATCATATGTGACTACCTTCGCCATGTCGTGTGAACAATTTCTCTCTGACACTCACCAACTTCACATACATCATAAGTGACTACCTTCGCCATGTCGTGTGGACAATTTCTCTCTGACACTCACCAACTTCACATACATCATATGTGACTACCTTCGCCATGTCGTGTGAACAATTTCTCTCTGACACTCACCAACTTCACATACATCATAAGTGACTACCTTCGCCATGTCGTGTGGACAATTTCTCTCTGACACTCACCAACTTCACATACATCATATGTGACTACCTTCGCCATGTCGTGTGAACAATTTCTCTCTGACACTCGCCATCTCCACATATATCATATGTGACTACCTTCGCCATGTTGTATGAACAATTTCTCTACCATCTTCACATATATCATATGTGACTACCTTCGCCATGTTGTATGAACAATTTCTCTCTGACACTCACCATCTTCACATACATCATATGTGACTACCTTCGCCATGTCGTGTGGACAATTTCTCTCTGACACTCACCATCTTCACATACATCATATGTGACTACCTTCGCCATGTTGTATGAACAATTTCTCTCTGACACTCGCCATCTTCACATACATCATATGTGACTACCTTCGCCATGTTGTATGAACAATTTCTCTCTGACACTCGCCATCTTCACATATATCATATGTGACTACCTTTGCCATGTCGTATGAACAGTTGTGTTCAGTCTGTACGGTTGAACTATTCATCGTAGAAATACAATAAACATCTGTGGAAGTCAATAATGCTATGTTTGATTGATCTAACTGTAAAAGGACTTCCGGTCAATATGGCGGATAGGCTACAATGAACCGTTGAGGCACTGTCCGAAAAGTGTTCCTTTTTACAGTTTACTCATATCCCAAGTCCGGCTTGCTGCCGAAGCTACTGAGTTTAGTGTTCTGTGCACACCGTGAGCTGTGTGCTTCATCGGGTGGTGTTTCTATGTTCAGATTACTTACGATGAATGATGATATCGTATGACGAAGTGGAGTTCTGTTGCGTTCACAGTCGGTGCTACTGCGTCTTATATTTTTTTACGTATGCTGTGTTTGCTACGATGGAGACTGTAGCTACCTTTCTTTGCTTAGAAAGAAGTCAGTCTACATCGTGAAGCCAGCGAAAAGAGGACAGTGGTTGATGTTATCTGCCTTGTGTTTTCCATGTTGTTGTAAATACTGCTACCGACGGCACGAGGAAGAAAGAAGAAAGAAAGGAAGGAAAGAAAATAGGAAAGAATGAAGAAAGGAAGAAAAGAAAAGAAAGAAAGAGAGAAAAAAGAAAGAAAGAATGAAAGAAAATAAATAAAAAAAGAAAGAAAGAATGAAAGAAAAGAAAGAAAGAAAGAAAGAAAGAAAGAAAGAAAGAAAGAAAGAAAGAAAGAAAGAAAGAAAGAAAGAACAATACATAAATGTGACTGTTTTATGACACAAATTGTTGATGAAATCAATCAGGAATATTTGTAACAACTTCCAACATCTGGTGTCAGTACATTACAAGAATCAACAAATGGCCTATTCTTGTTGTTGTATCTCTGTAGCAGACCTTGTTAACCCAGGGCGTTGGCGGATGGATGTATGAGATGTTCAGCGCAGCCCTCTCATTGTTCTCACCGCGTACTTTGATCTGTTCTACTCACGTGTCTACACACTGTCAAACTATGACACGTCAGAATCGTGTCTACTTTATCTCAAATCTGCGCTCGTTGATCAAAACAAAGCTCCGACAGAGACCAGCCACTCACCCCCCAAACAAATAATGCACAAGCGAGGTGTAATCAGTTGCTTTATGTTCCAATCTGCGATCTGAGACTTCTCTGAGAACAAAGCAACTGTTCCATGTGTACAGACAGCTTCTGTAGTCGCGTGTATGGGGTCAGGTCTCGTTCTGTAGTCGTTCCTCCATATATTTCTTGTGTCTCTTTCTCTCTGTGTTTGTAATTCTTGCATAATTGTTTCAAACAATCACTGTCAGCATTTCTCGTTAATGCTCTCCAGAGAAACTAGTTTTCCTCGACATTTCATGTCAGATGTTATCTTGCATACCTCGCCATGATGATTGAGTCTGATAATAAACTGAAGAATGATAATATGAATGAATAAATCATTGAATAGTTATCAGCTGATGTCTAGTTGTGTCTAACATTCGGTCATTCAAGTTGTATGACTTCTTCAATAGTTATAGTTGTAGATATAGTTATAATTATAGTTGTAGTTATAGGTGTAGTTATAATTATGATTATAATTATAATCATAGTTGCAGTTATAATTATAGCTGTAGTTATAGTTGTAGTTATAGGAGTAGTTATAGCTGTAGTTATAGTTGTAGTTGTAGTTATAGTTATAGTTGTAGTTGTAGTTATTGGTGTAGTTATAGGTGCAGTTATAGTTATAGTTGTAGTTATAGTTGAGGTTATAGGTGTAGTTATAGGTGTAATTGTAGTTATAGTTGTATTTATAGTTATAGGTGTAGTTGTAGTTATAGTTGTAGTTATAGTTATAATTATAGTTGTAGTTATATTTTTAGTTATAGTTATTATTGTAGTTGTAGTTATAGTTATAGTTATAATTGTAGTTATAATTGTAGTTGTAGTTATAGTTGT
Source organism: Megaustenia siamemsis (assembly GCA_032433765.1). Lineage (NCBI taxonomy): Eukaryota > Metazoa > Mollusca > Gastropoda > Stylommatophora > Ariophantidae > Megaustenia > Megaustenia siamemsis. Next base: position 3,158,873 of record JAVIAB010000105.1, read on the forward strand.
AGTTATAGTTATAATTATAGTTGTAGTTATAGTACTAGTTATAGTTATAATTATAGTTGTAGTTATAGTTGTAGTTGTAATTATAGTTGTAGTTATAGAGGTAGTAACACTTGTAGTTTTAAATATAGTTATTTGTAGTTATAGATGTAGTTGTAGTTGTAGATATAGTAGTAAATATTGTAATAATTATAGTTGTAGTTATAGTTGTAGTTATAGTTGTAGTTATAGTTATAGTTGTACTTGTAGTTATAGTTGTGGTTATAGTAGTAGTTATAGTAGTAGTTATTGCTGCATTTATAGTTATAGTTATCATTATAGTTGTAGTTTTAGTATAAATTTAGTTGTTGTTGTAGTTGTAGTTACAATAATAGTTGTAGTAATAGTTATATTTATAGTTGCAGTTATAGTTGTTGCTGTAGTTGTAGTTGTAGTTATAGTTATAGTTATTGTTATAGATATAGTTGTAGTTATAGTTGTAGCTATAGTTGTTGTTATTGTAGTTATAGTTATATTTGTATCTTTAGTTGTAATAAAAGTTGAAGTTATAGTTATAGTTGTAGTTATATTTATAATAATAGTTGTAGTTGTAGTTACATTTATAATTATAGTTGCAGTTATAGTTGTAGCTGTAGTTATAGTTATAGTTGTAGTTATAGTTGTATTTAGTTATAGGTGTAGTTATAGGTGTGGTTATAGTTGTAGTTATAGTTGCAGATATAGTTATAGTTGTAGTTTTAGTTGTAGTTATAGTTGTATTTGTAGTTATAGTTGTAGTTGTAGTTATAGTTATAATTATAGTTGTAGTTATAATTATAGTTGTAGTTGTAGTTATAGTTGTAGTTGTAATTATAGTTGTAGTTATAGATGTAGTTATACTTGTAGTTTTAGTTATAATTATAGTTGTAGTTATAGATGTAGTTGTAGTTGTATATATAGTAGTAAATATTGTGATAATTATAGTTGTAGTTATAGTTGTAGTTATAGTTATAGTTGTACTTGTAGTTATGGTTGTGGTTATAGTAGTAGTTATAATAGTAGTTATAGTTGCATTTATAGTTATAGTTATCATTATAGTTGTAGTTTTAGTATAAAATTAGTTGTTGTTGTAGTTGTAGTTACAATAATAGTTGTAGTTATAGTTATAATTATAGTTGCAGTTATAGTTGTTGCTGTAGTTGTAGTTGTAGTTATAGTTATTGTTATAGATATAGTTGTAGTTATAGTTGTAGTTATAGTTGTTGTTATTGTAGTTATAGTTATTTTTGTATCTTTAGTTGTAATAAAAGTTGAAGTTATAGTTATAGTTGTAGTTATATTTATAATAATAGTTGTAGTTGTAGTTACATTTATAATTATAGTTTCAGTTATAGTTGTAGCTGTTGTTATAGTTATAGTTGTAGTTATAGGTGTAGTTATAGTTATAGTTGTAGTTATAGTTGTATTTATAGTTATAGGTGTGGTTATAGTTGTAGTTATAGTTGCAGATATAGTTATAGTTGTAGTTTTAGTTGTAGTTATAGTTGTATTTGTAGTTATAGTTGTAGTTGTAGTTATAGTTATAATTATAGTTGTAGTTATAGATGTAGTTATACTTGTAGTTTTGTTATAATTATAGTTGTAGTTATAGATGTAGTTGTAGATGTAGTTGTAGTTGTAGTTACAATAGTAAATATAGTTATAATTATAGTTGTAGTTATAGTTGTAGTTATAGTTATAGTTGTACTTGTAGTTATAGTTGTGTTTATAGTAGTAGTTATAGTAGTAGTTATAGTTGTATTTATAGTTATAGTTATCATTATAGTTGTAGTTTATTATAAAATTAGTTGTTGTAGTTGTAGTTACAATAATAGGTGTAGTTATAGTTATAATTATAGTTGTAGTTATAGTTGTTGCTGTAGTTGTAATTATAGTTATAGATATAGTTGTAGTTATAGTTGTAGTTATTGTTGTTGTTATTGTAGTTATAGTTATATTTGTATCTTTAGTTGTAATAAAAGATGAAGTTATAGTTATAGTTGTAGTTATATTTATTATAATAGTTGTAGTTGTAGTTACAGTTATAATTATAGTTGCAGTTATAGTTGTAGCTGTAGTTATAGTTATAGTTATAGTTGTAGTTATAGTTACAGTTGTAGTTATAGTTAAAGTTGTAGTTGTAGTTATAGTTGTAGTTATAGTAGTAGTTATATTTGTAATTATACTGTAGTTATCATTATAGTTGTAGTTTTAGTTAAAAAAATAGTCGTTGTTATAGTTGTAGTTGTAGTTATTGTTATAGTTGTATGTACAATAATAGATGTAGTATTATAGTTGTAGTTATAGTTGGTTTAGAAAAGGGAGAAGCTGTCTTGACCACATTTTCACTCTACGACTTATATTGGAGGAACACATTGAAAAGCAAAAACCTTTTGTACTTAACTTCATCGACTTCAAAAAAGCATTTGATAGTATTCATAGAGATTCTTTGTGGAAAATTCTGAAGCAATATGGTTTACCATCAAAAATCATAAATATTATCAAAGACATGTATGATGGTTACACATGTGCAGTTCGAACAGAGGAAGGACTGAGCGAATGTTTCCCAATAGAAACTGGGGTTAAACAAGGATGTATTTTATCGCCCTTGTTATTTGGAATTGTTATGGACTTCATAATGAAGAAATGCTGCACTGGTAATAAAGGCATCGAATGGATACAAGGAGACCATTTGGAGGACCTCGACTTTGCTGATGACATAGTTCTCATCAGCAGTCAGATAAAAACGATGCAGGAAAACACAAATGAACTATCATCAATAGCCAGCAAAATTGGGCTTGAGGTCAATCATGAAAAGACTAAAGTCATGAAAAGTTTAATTCCAACAAGTGACAAAATATACATGGAAAACAAACCAGTAGAAGAGATCGATCACTTTATCTATCTTGGAAGTCACATTGATCGAGAAGGGGATACGAGCAAAGAAATTAGATTCAGACTGGCTAAAGCAGCAATGTCTTTCAGAAGCCTTGAAAAGTTGTGGAAATCAAAACTCATTAGCACAAACACAAACTTAGGCTATTCAAATCAAATGTACTATCAACCCTTACGTATGCGTGTGAAAGCTGGAAAACAACAAGAGATATAGAAACAAAGTTGAACGCATTCGAAAATAAATGTCTAAGGAAAATACTTGGTATAGAATGGAACGAATTCAAAACAAACGAGGAAATTAGAGAAATCGCCAATCAACCACTAATATCTTCAGTAATAAAGAAAAGACGATGGTCATACGTTGGACATGTGATGAGAAGAGATAATAATCGAATAGCAAAGCAAGCCCTCATATGGGAAACAACAGGTAAAAGAAAAAGAGGAAGACCCAGGGAGACACTGAGAAGAACATTGATGAGAGAGGCAAGAGCAGCAGGAATCGGCTCCCTCAATGAGATAGAACTGCTTGCACAGAACAGAGACAGATGGCGAGATTGGATAAAATATCTTTAAAAGAAAACTGCTAGAACAAAAATTCATATAGGAGAAGGTGTATCTTGGTCTACGCCCTATGGGCCGGTTACGGCTCGAAAGGTCAATAGATAGATATAGTTGTAGCTATAGTTGCAGTTATAGTTGTAGTTGTAGTTATAGTTGTAGTTTTAGCTATAATAAAAGTTGTAGTTATAGTTATAGTTGTAGTTATAGTTAGAGTTATAGTTATAGTTGTAGTTATAGTATAATTATAGCTTTAGTTTTAGTTGTAATTATATTTATAGTCATAGTTATAATTGTAGTTATAGTTATGGTTGTACTTATAGTTGTAGTTATAGTTATAATTATAGTTGCAGTTGTAGTTATAGTTATAATTATCCTTGTACGTATAATTGTAGTTGCTAAGTATAGTTATAATTATAGTTGAAAGTATAGTTTTTATTATAGTTGTAGTTATAATTATGATTATAATTATAATTGCAGTTATAATTATAGTTGTAGTTATAGTTGTATTTATAGTTGTAGTTATAGGTGTAGTTATCGTTGTAATTTTAGTTGTAGTGATAGTTATAATTATAGTTGTAGTTATAGTTATAGATATAGTTGAAGTTTTAGTTGTAGTGATTGTTAAAATTATAGTTACAGTTATAATTATAGTTGTATTTATAGTTATAGTTGTAGTTAAGCCGAAGGCCCCGGAATCAGCGCAGTGTTCCATTAAACATGATAGATAGTTTTCCATTAAACATGATAGATAGTGTTCAATTAAACATGATAGATAGTGTTCAATTAAACATGATAGATAGTGTTCCATTAAACATGATAGATAGTGTTCCATTAAACATGATAGATAGTGTTCTATTAAACATGATAGATAGTGTTCAATTAAACATGATAGATAGTGTTCTTTTAAACATGATATATAGTGTTCAATTAAACATGATAGGTAGTGTTCCATTAAACATGATAGATAGTGTTCAATTAAACATGATAGATAGTGTTCTATTAAACATGATAGATAGTGTTCCATTAAACATGATAGATAGTGTTCTATTAAACATGATAGATAGTGTTCCATAAAACATGATAGATAGTGTCCCATTAAACATGATAGATAGTGTCCCATTAAACATGATAGATAGTGTTCCATTAAACATGATAGATAGTGTTCTATAAAACATGATAGATAATGCTCCATTAAACATGATAGATAGTGTTCCATTAAACATGATAGATAATGTTCCATTAAACATGATAGATAGTGTTCCATTAAACATGATAGATAGTTCCATTAAACATGATAGATAGTGTTCAATTAAACATGATAGATAGTGTTCCATTAAACACGATAGATAGTGTTCAATTAAACATGATAGATAGTGTTCTATTAAACATGATAGATAGTGTTCAATTAAACATGATAAATAGTGTTCAATTAAACATGATAGATAGTGTTCCATTAAACATGATAGATAGTGTTCCATTAGTCAAGAAGTGAGTCTAGAGCGAGCTAGCAGTCCAGGGGAATATCATAGAACATGTAGAATAAACAAGATGGCGTGGAGCAGCTAAATTAATAGAAAGACAATGCAAACAACATTTCGGCAAAAACCTTCATCAGGGTATAACAAAAGAATAAACTATATACATTCAACACATAAATCCAAGCAAAATAAAAGGGTATCATCATCAAGTACAAGGCCTGCTGGCGTAAGTGATCATGTCTCTCCACAACTTTCTCGACAGTTACTCATCATTGCTGTTTTTGACTTTCTGCCAAGCCATTCTCTTAAGCTGTCTGGAATCCTTTCTCGTTTCTTCCCTCTATCTCTTCGTCCCTCAATTTTCCCAGTTGTTACAATATATTCCAGTTATTCTCTTCTCATTACATGGCCAAAAAATGATGATTGTTTCTTCCTAATATTGGAAATTAGCTCTCTTTTTGCTTTGGCCTCTTTCAGAACGTTTTCATTACTCTTCTTAGCTGTCCATGGTACTCTCAACATTCTTCTGTAAAACCACATTTCTACAGACTCCAGTGATTTTCTTATCTGTTGTCCTATTGTCCATGATTCACATTCATATGCTAAGATTGGCTTTACATAACATTTAATAACTCCTTTTCTTGTTTCTATTGTTAAAAATAGACTGCACAGTATCTTCTTATTATTTGGAAAGCTGCTTTTGCCTGAACCATTCTGCACCTCACCTCTGTTGTACATCTTCCATCTGAGGTTAACAAAGTTCTCAAATATTTAAATTCATTTACCTGTTTTAATATTGTTCCACTTGTCTTTACTGTGCATTGCAGTGATGATTTTTTCTTTGTTGCGACCATTACTTCTGTCTTTTTGCTATTGAGGTTGAGTCCTTTTTTTTTTCTTTCCTTCGCTAAAATGTCTAACATTTCTTGTAACTCATTTTACATAACAAATAAAATAACATAAATAATATAACAGAAAATAGTCTAATGCAGTTTACTGAGAAGACAAGTCAAAATAAGCTTTCTTTTCAGTTCCCAAAGGCCTTCAATGGGGATACAAAGCGAGCGAAGAAACGGGCCTAACGATTCGCTAACGAAGCCATAAATGTGCATTGCCACTGGTAGTGTCGAATAAGCGTTTCCTTTCTATGATAACTGACCAGCCAATCAGTTTCCTCTCTATGATAACTGGCCAGCCAATCAGTTTCCTCTCTATGATAACTGGCCAGCCAATCAGTTTCCTATCTATGATATCTGACCAGCCAATCAGTTTCCTTTCTATGATATCTGACCAGCCAATCAGTTTCCTCTCTATGATAACTGGACAGCCAATCAGTTTCCTATCTATGATAACTGACCAGCCAATCAGTTTCCTCTCTATGATAACTGGCCAGCCAATCAGTTTCCTCTCTATGATAACTGGCCAGCCAATCAGTTTCCTATCTATGATAACTGACCAGCCAATCAGTTTCCTATCTATGATAACTGGACAGCCAATCAGTTTCCTATCTATGATAACTGGACAGCCAATCAGTTTCCTCTCTATGATAACTGGCCAGGCAATCAGTTTCCTATCTATGATAACTGGCCAGCCAATCAGTTTCCTATCTATGATAACTGGCCAGCCAATCAGTTTCCTATCTATGATAACTGACCAGCCAATCAGTTTTCTCTCTATGAAAACTGACCAGCCAATCAGTTTCCTCTCTATGATAACTGGCCAGCCAATCAGTTTCCTCTCTATGATAACTGGTCAGCCAATCAGTTTCCTCTCTATGATAACTGGCCAGTCAATCAGTTTCCTATCTATGATAACTGACCAGCCAATCAGTTTCCTATCTATGAAAACTGACCAGCCAATCAGTTTCCTCTCTATGATAACTGGTCAGTCAATCAGTTCCTCTCTATGATAACTGGACAGCCAATCAGTTTCCTCTCTATGATAACTGAACAACCAATCAGTTTCCTCTCTATGATAACTGGCCAGCCAATCAGTTTCATATCTATGATAACTGGACAGCCAATCAGTTTCCTCTCTATGATAACTGGTCAGCCAATAAGTTTCCTATCTACGATAACTGGACAGCCAATCAGTTTTCTCTCTATGATAACTGAACAGCCATTCAGTTTCCTCTCTATGATAACTGGCCAGCCAATCAGTTTCCTATCTATGATAACTGGACAGCCAATCAGTTTCCTCTCTATGCTTACTGGCCAGCCAATCAGTTTCCTCTCTATGATAACTGACCAACCAATCAGTTTCCTCTCTATGATAACTGGCCAGCCAATCAGTTTCCTCTCTATGATAACTGACCAGCCAATCAGTTTCCTCTCTATGATAACTGACCAGCCAATCAGTTTCCTCTCTATGATAACTGACCAGCCAATCAGTTTCCTCTCTATGATAACTGACCAGCCAATCAGTTTCCTCTCTATGATAACTGGCCAGCCAATCAGTTTCCTCTCTATGATAACTGACCAGCCAATCAGTTTCCTCTCTATGATAACTGGCCAGCCAATCAGTTTCCTCTCTATGATAACTGACCAGCCAATCAGTTTCCTCTCTATGATAACTGGCCAGCCAATCAGTTTCCTCTCTATGATAACTGACCAGCCAATCAGTTTCCTCTCTATGATAACTGGCCAGCCAATCAGCTATCTATACGTACTGAACAGTAAATCAGCTTCCTCGCTATGCTTACTGGTCAGCAAATCAGCTTCATATCTATACTTACAGCTCCCAAGCCAGCCAATTAGTTTTCTCTCTAACCTTTCAAAAATAAGGTGATCATGTCACCCCACAACTTTCGATCTCGACAGTTATTTATCATTTCCGTATTGACCTTCTGCTAAACCATCCTTTTAAGCTGTCTGGTATTTTAAGTCTGTCTGGTAAGTTATAGTTATAGTTGTAGTTATATTTATAATAATAGTTGTAGTTGTAGTTACATTTATAATTATAGTTGCAGTTATAGTTGTAGCTGTAGTTATAGTTATAGTTGTAGTTATAGTTGTATTTAGTTATAGGTGTAGTTATAGGTGTGGTTATAGTTGTAGTTATAGTTGCAGATATAGTTATAGTTGTAGTTTTAGTTGTAGTTATAGTTGTATTTGTAGTTATAGTTGTAGTTGTAGTTATAGTTATAATTATAGTTGTAGTTATAATTATAGTTGTAGTTGTAGTTATAGTTGTAGTTGTAATTATAGTTGTAGTTATAGATGTAGTTATACTTGTAGTTTTAGTTATAATTATAGTTGTAGTTATAGATGTAGTTGTAGTTGTATATATAGTAGTAAATATTGTGATAATTATAGTTGTAGTTATAGTTGTAGTTATAGTTATAGTTGTACTTGTAGTTATGGTTGTGGTTATAGTAGTAGTTATAATAGTAGTTATAGTTGCATTTATAGTTATAGTTATCATTATAGTTGTAGTTTTAGTATAAAATTAGTTGTTGTTGTAGTTGTAGTTACAATAATAGTTGTAGTTATAGTTATAATTATAGTTGCAGTTATAGTTGTTGCTGTAGTTGTAGTTGTAGTTATAGTTATTGTTATAGATATAGTTGTAGTTATAGTTGTAGTTATAGTTGTTGTTATTGTAGTTATAGTTATTTTTGTATCTTTAGTTGTAATAAAAGTTGAAGTTATAGTTATAGTTGTAGTTATATTTATAATAATAGTTGTAGTTGTAGTTACATTTATAATTATAGTTTCAGTTATAGTTGTAGCTGTTGTTATAGTTATAGTTGTAGTTATAGGTGTAGTTATAGTTATAGTTGTAGTTATAGTTGTATTTATAGTTATAGGTGTGGTTATAGTTGTAGTTATAGTTGCAGATATAGTTATAGTTGTAGTTTTAGTTGTAGTTATAGTTGTATTTGTAGTTATAGTTGTAGTTGTAGTTATAGTTATAATTATAGTTGTAGTTATAGATGTAGTTATACTTGTAGTTTTGTTATAATTATAGTTGTAGTTATAGATGTAGTTGTAGATGTAGTTGTAGTTGTAGTTACAATAGTAAATATAGTTATAATTATAGTTGTAGTTATAGTTGTAGTTATAGTTATAGTTGTACTTGTAGTTATAGTTGTGTTTATAGTAGTAGTTATAGTAGTAGTTATAGTTGTATTTATAGTTATAGTTATCATTATAGTTGTAGTTTATTATAAAATTAGTTGTTGTAGTTGTAGTTACAATAATAGGTGTAGTTATAGTTATAATTATAGTTGTAGTTATAGTTGTTGCTGTAGTTGTAATTATAGTTATAGATATAGTTGTAGTTATAGTTGTAGTTATTGTTGTTGTTATTGTAGTTATAGTTATATTTGTATCTTTAGTTGTAATAAAAGATGAAGTTATAGTTATAGTTGTAGTTATATTTATTATAATAGTTGTAGTTGTAGTTACAGTTATAATTATAGTTGCAGTTATAGTTGTAGCTGTAGTTATAGTTATAGTTATAGTTGTAGTTATAGTTACAGTTGTAGTTATAGTTAAAGTTGTAGTTGTAGTTATAGTTGTAGTTATAGTAGTAGTTATATTTGTAATTATACTGTAGTTATCATTATAGTTGTAGTTTTAGTTAAAAAAATAGTCGTTGTTATAGTTGTAGTTGTAGTTATTGTTATAGTTGTATGTACAATAATAGATGTAGTATTATAGTTGTAGTTATAGTTGGTTTAGAAAAGGGAGAAGCTGTCTTGACCACATTTTCACTCTACGACTTATATTGGAGGAACACATTGAAAAGCAAAAACCTTTTGTACTTAACTTCATCGACTTCAAAAAAGCATGTGATAGTATTCATAGAGATTCTTTGTGGAAAATTCTGAAGCAATATGGTTTACCATCAAAAATCATAAATATTATCAAAGACATGTATGATGGTTACACATGTGCAGTTCGAACAGAGGAAGGACTGAGCGAATGTTTCCCAATAGAAACTGGGGTTAAACAAGGATGTATTTTATCGCCCTTGTTATTTGGAATTGTTATGGACTTCATAATGAAGAAATGCTGCACTGGTAATAAAGGCATCGAATGGATACAAGGAGACCATTTGGAGGACCTCGACTTTGCTGATGACATAGTTCTCATCAGCAGTCAGATAAAAACGATGCAGGAAAACACAAATGAACTATCATCAATAGCCAGCAAAATTGGGCTTGAGGTCAATCATGAAAAGACTAAAGTCATGAAAAGTTTAATTCCAACAAGTGACAAAATATACATGGAAAACAAACCAGTAGAAGAGATCGATCACTTTATCTATCTTGGAAGTCACATTGATCGAGAAGGGGATACGAGCAAAGAAATTAGATTCAGACTGGCTAAAGCAGCAATGTCTTTCAGAAGCCTTGAAAAGTTGTGGAAATCAAAACTCATTAGCACAAACACAAAACTTAGGCTATTCAAATCAAATGTACTATCAACCCTTACGTATGCGTGTGAAAGCTGGAAAACAACAAGAGATATAGAAACAAAGTTGAACGCATTCGAAAATAAATGTCTAAGGAAAATACTTGGTATAGAATGGAACGAATTCAAAACAAACGAGGAAATTAGAGAAATCGCCAATCAACCACTAATATCTTCAGTAATAAAGAAAAGACGATGGTCATACGTTGGACATGTGATGAGAAGAGATAATAATCGAATAGCAAAGCAAGCCCTCATATGGGAAACAACAGGTAAAAGAAAAAGAGGAAGACCCAGGGAGACACTGAGAAGAACATTGATGAGAGAGGCAAGAGCAGCAGGAATCGGCTCCCTCAATGAGATAGAACTGCTTGCACAGAACAGAGACAGATGGCGAGATTGGATAAAATATCTTTAAAAGAAAACTGCTAGAACAAAAATTCATATAGGAGAAGGTGTATCTTGGTCTACGCCCTATGGGCCGGTTACGGCTCGAAAGGTCAATAGATAGATATAGTTGTAGCTATAGTTGCAGTTATAGTTGTAGTTGTAGTTATAGTTGTAGTTTTAGCTATAATAAAAGTTGTAGTTATAGTTATAGTTGTAGTTATAGTTAGAGTTATAGTTATAGTTGTAGTTATAGTATAATTATAGCTTTAGTTTTAGTTGTAATTATATTTATAGTCATAGTTATAATTGTAGTTATAGTTATGGTTGTACTTATAGTTGTAGTTATAGTTATAATTATAGTTGCAGTTGTAGTTATAGTTATAATTATCCTTGTACGTATAATTGTAGTTGCTAAGTATAGTTATAATTATAGTTGAAAGTATAGTTTTTATTATAGTTGTAGTTATAATTATGATTATAATTATAATTGCAGTTATAATTATAGTTGTAGTTATAGTTGTATTTATAGTTGTAGTTATAGGTGTAGTTATCGTTGTAATTTTAGTTGTAGTGATAGTTATAATTATAGTTGTAGTTATAGTTATAGATATAGTTGAAGTTTTAGTTGTAGTGATTGTTAAAATTATAGTTACAGTTATAATTATAGTTGTATTTATAGTTATAGTTGTAGTTAAGCCGAAGGCCCCGGAATCAGCGCAGTGTTCCATTAAACATGATAGATAGTTTTCCATTAAACATGATAGATAGTGTTCAATTAAACATGATAGATAGTGTTCAATTAAACATGATAGATAGTGTTCCATTAAACATGATAGATAGTGTTCCATTAAACATGATAGATAGTGTTCTATTAAACATGATAGATAGTGTTCAATTAAACATGATAGATAGTGTTCTTTTAAACATGATATATAGTGTTCAATTAAACATGATAGGTAGTGTTCCATTAAACATGATAGATAGTGTTCAATTAAACATGATAGATAGTGTTCTATTAAACATGATAGATAGTGTTCCATTAAACATGATAGATAGTGTTCTATTAAACATGATAGATAGTGTTCCATAAAACATGATAGATAGTGTCCCATTAAACATGATAGATAGTGTCCCATTAAACATGATAGATAGTGTTCCATTAAACATGATAGATAGTGTTCTATAAAACATGATAGATAATGCTCCATTAAACATGATAGATAGTGTTCCATTAAACATGATAGATAATGTTCCATTAAACATGATAGATAGTGTTCCATTAAACATGATAGATAGTTCCATTAAACATGATAGATAGTGTTCAATTAAACATGATAGATAGTGTTCCATTAAACACGATAGATAGTGTTCAATTAAACATGATAGATAGTGTTCTATTAAACATGATAGATAGTGTTCAATTAAACATGATAAATAGTGTTCAATTAAACATGATAGATAGTGTTCCATTAAACATGATAGATAGTGTTCCATTAGTCAAGAAGTGAGTCTAGAGCGAGCTAGCAGTCCAGGGGAATATCATAGAACATGTAGAATAAACAAGATGGCGTGGAGCAGCTAAATTAATAGAAAGACAATGCAAACAACATTTCGGCAAAAACCTTCATCAGGGTATAACAAAAGAATAAACTATATACATTCAACACATAAATCCAAGCAAAATAAAAGGGTATCATCATCAAGTACAAGGCCTGCTGGCGTAAGTGATCATGTCTCTCCACAACTTTCTCGACAGTTACTCATCATTGCTGTTTTTGACTTTCTGCCAAGCCATTCTCTTAAGCTGTCTGGAATCCTTTCTCGTTTCTTCCCTCTATCTCTTCGTCCCTCAATTTTCCCAGTTGTTACAATATATTCCAGTTATTCTCTTCTCATTACATGGCCAAAAAATGATGATTGTTTCTTCCTAATATTGGAAATTAGCTCTCTTTTTGCTTTGGCCTCTTTCAGAACGTTTTCATTACTCTTCTTAGCTGTCCATGGTACTCTCAACATTCTTCTGTAAAACCACATTTCTACAGACTCCAGTGATTTTCTTATCTGTTGTCCTATTGTCCATGATTCACATTCATATGCTAAGATTGGCTTTACATAACATTTAATAACTCCTTTTCTTGTTTCTATTGTTAAAAATAGACTGCACAGTATCTTCTTATTATTTGGAAAGCTGCTTTTGCCTGAACCATTCTGCACCTCACCTCTGTTGTACATCTTCCATCTGAGGTTAACAAAGTTCTCAAATATTTAAATTCATTTACCTGTTTTAATATTGTTCCACTTGTCTTTACTGTGCATTGCAGTGATGATTTTTTCTTTGTTGCGACCATTACTTCTGTCTTTTTGCTATTGAGGTTGAGTCCTTTTTTTTTCTTTCCTTCGCTAAAATGTCTAACATTTCTTGTAACTCATTTTACATAACAAATAAAATAACATAAATAATATAACAGAAAATAGTCTAATGCAGTTTACTGAGAAGACAAGTCAAAATAAGCTTTCTTTTCAGTTCCCAAAGGCCTTCAATGGGGATACAAAGCGAGCGAAGAAACGGGCCTAACGATTCGCTAACGAAGCCATAAATGTGCATTGCCACTGGTAGTGTCGAATAAGCGTTTCCTTTCTATGATAACTGACCAGCCAATCAGTTTCCTCTCTATGATAACTGGCCAGCCAATCAGTTTCCTCTCTATGATAACTGGCCAGCCAATCAGTTTCCTATCTATGATATCTGACCAGCCAATCAGTTTCCTCTCTATGATATCTGACCAGCCAATCAGTTTCCTCTCTATGATAACTGGACAGCCAATCAGTTTCCTATCTATGATAACTGGCCAGCAAATCAGTTTCCTCTCTATGATAACTGACCAGCCAATCAGTTTCCTCTCTATGATAACTGGCCAGCCAATCAGTTTCCTCTCTATGATAACTGGCCAGCCAATCAGTTTCCTATCTATGATAACTGACCAGCCAATCAGTTTCCTATCTATGATAACTGGACAGCCAATCAGTTTCCTATCTATGATAACTGGACAGCCAATCAGTTTCCTCTCTATGATAACTGGCCAGGCAATCAGTTTCCTATCTATGATAACTGGCCAGCCAATCAGTTTCCTATCTATGATAACTGGCCAGCCAATCAGTTTCCTATCTATGATAACTGACCAGCCAATCAGTTTTCTCTCTATGAAAACTGACCAGCCAATCAGTTTCCTCTCTATGATAACTGGCCAGCCAATCAGTTTCCTCTCTATGATAACTGGTCAGCCAATCAGTTTCCTCTCTATGATAACTGGCCAGTCAATCAGTTTCCTATCTATGATAACTGACCAGCCAATCAGTTTCCTATCTATGAAAACTGACCAGCCAATCAGTTTCCTCTCTATGATAACTGGTCAGTCAATCAGTTCCTCTCTATGATAACTGGACAGCCAATCAGTTTCCTCTCTATGATAACTGAACAACCAATCAGTTTCCTCTCTATGATAACTGGCCAGCCAATCAGTTTCATATCTATGATAACTGGACAGCCAATCAGTTTCCTCTCTATGATAACTGGTCAGCCAATAAGTTTCCTATCTACGATAACTGGACAGCCAATCAGTTTTCTCTCTATGATAACTGAACAGCCATTCAGTTTCCTCTCTATGATAACTGGCCAGCCAATCAGTTTCCTATCTATGATAACTGGACAGCCAATCAGTTTCCTCTCTATGCTTACTGGCCAGCCAATCAGTTTCCTCTCTATGATAACTGACCAACCAATCAGTTTCCTCTCTATGATAACTGGCCAGCCAATCAGTTTCCTCTCTATGATAACTGACCAGCCAATCAGTTTCCTCTCTATGATAACTGACCAGCCAATCAGTTTCCTCTCTATGATAACTGACCAGCCAATCAGTTTCCTCTCTATGATAACTGACCAGCCAATCAGTTTCCTCTCTATGATAACTGGCCAGCCAATCAGTTTCCTCTCTATGATAACTGACCAGCCAATCAGTTTCCTCTCTATGATAACTGGCCAGCCAATCAGTTTCCTCTCTATGATAACTGACCAGCCAATCAGTTTCCTCTCTATGATAACTGGCCAGCCAATCAGTTTCCTCTCTATGATAACTGACCAGCCAATCAGTTTCCTCTCTATGATAACTGGCCAGCCAATCAGCTATCTATACGTACTGAACAGTAAATCAGCTTCCTCGCTATGCTTACTGGTCAGCAAATCAGCTTCATATCTATACTTACAGCTCCCAAGCCAGCCAATTAGTTTTCTCTCTAACCTTTCAAAAATAAGGTGATCATGTCACCCCACAACTTTCGATCTCGACAGTTATTTATCATTTCCGTATTGACCTTCTGCTAAACCATCCTTTTAAGCTGTCTGGTATTTTTCTCTTTTCTTCCCTCTATCTCTTCGTCCCTCAATTTTCCCAGTTGTTACAATATATTCCAGTTGTTCTCTTCTCATTACATGGCCAAAAAATGATGATTGTTTCTTCCTAATATTGGAAATTAGTTCTCTTTTTGCTTTGGCCGCTTTCAGAACATCTTCATTACTCTTCTTATCTGTTCATGGTATTCTCAACATTCTTCTGTAAAACAACATTTCTGCATCCCCCAATGATTTTCTTGTCTGTTGTCCTATTGTCCATGATTCACATCCATATGTTAACATTTAGGTCCTCTTTTTTCTTGTTTCTATTGTCAACAATGGATTGCACAGTATCTACCACAATTTTTGGAAATCTACTTTTGCCTGAGCCATTCTGCATCTCACATCTGTTGTACATCTACCATCTTAGGTTAATATTGTTCCCAGATATTTAAATTCATTTACCTGTTTTAATATTATTCCTCTTTTCTTTATTGTGCACTGTGGTGAAGTCTTTTTCATCGTTGCTTCCATTACTTCTGTCTTTTAAAGATAAGACCATTATCTTTGCTTTCCTTCACTATAATGTCTAACATTTCCTGTAACTCATTTTCACTCTTAGAGATTACGACTGTATCATCAGCATACCTTAGACTATTTATGTTATGAACTCCGATTGTTTTTCCAGGCATGCCCTTTACCTTATTCTTCTTCTTTCCTTCCTCATCTGCCTTTCAGCGTCGAGGGAAGATATAATTTGCGGTCTTTTGCTCTTCTGTTCGCCTCTGCTGCTGTTATGTTTCCTTGTGCTTCTAATATTTAATCCATCTTTTTCGTGGTCGACACTTGGGTCTGGTGTTCCCACAACGTTTGTTGAAGGCTCGTTGTGTTTTGATCTTTCTGCCTTGTCAATTGGCCAAACCATTTTATCTGTTGTTTCCTTATATATTCTATGGCGGGGGCTATTCCTAGCTTTTTTCTCAGTTCTTCATTTCTGATCTTATCTCTCAGACTGTTTCCTGTCATTCGTCTAACACATTTCATCTCAGTAGAGGTTATTTTTCTTATCGTTCTTACATCTAGGGTCCAGGACTGGCATTGGTAGCACAACGTTGGGATGAAGATTGTATTGTAGAGTGCCCGTTTTGCCTCCAGAGTTATTTCCTTGTTGGACAATAGTGGTGATAACTGTCCAATGATTTGACAAGCTTTGTTGCATCTTGAGTCTATCTCTGCTGTTTGAGAATTATCGTTTGTCACTAGACTTCCTAGGTATTTACATTCCTCTACATGTTTTAGTTGTCTACCGTCTATAGTTATGTTGATGTTCTGTTTTAGTTGTCTGCCATCTATAGTTATGTTGATGTTGTGGTTTAATTGTCTCTTCATGGGTTATCTAGAGCACCAAATTATCCAAACCTACCAGGGCCCTCTTCCCCGTATGTATCGTAGGTACATTGATGACTGCATCGGTCTGTCCGACCTTTCAGAAGATGAGATCTCCCGTTTCATCGAATATGTCGGACATTTCCACCCCTCTATCCACATCACCTTCCACATCTCCACCTCCTCCGTATCTTTCCTGGACATCCTAGTCTCCTTGGGCACCTCTCATCTTCTCACCTCGGTCTTCTACAAGGCCACGGACTCCCATAGTTTCCTCCGCTACGACTCCTCTCATCCTACATCCTGCAAGAACTCTCTTCCCTATTCTCAGCTTCTCAGACTTCGTCGCCTTTGCCAAGACGATGAAGATTTCCTTCACAATGCCCACCTCATGCTTGATTTCTTCCGCCGACGCCTCTATCCAGAAGCAGCTCTCCTCCCTGCCCTGCGTCGAGTTCTCCACACTTCACGTCAGTCTGCTCTTACCCCCTCTACTCATCCCCCCTCTGATAGAGTAGTGCTCGCTCTCACCCATCACCCTCACCACTACGCCGCTATTAGGACCATCCACCGCTACCTCCCTATTCTTCGATCTGACCCTACTACTCGTCTGCTCTTCCCTGACCCGCCACTAGTGGCCTTTAGACGTGACCGGAACCTCGAGACTTTCTTGTCAGGGGCCGTCTTCCTGCTGACCACTTCAGCCATCGAGGCACTATCCGCTGCAACCGGAGAGTATGTAAAACTTGTGACCACGTTCTCCAGACCGACACTGTCCTCTTCCCTAATGGTCCTTTCGAGATCAGAGAGGGATTCACTTGCACATCGCGGAACATCATTTATGCCATCATCTGTAAGCGATGCAAGTTGACCTACATCGGTCAGTCTGGTCGAAGAATCGGCGATAGGTGCCGTGAACACTTGAATGACATCACCCAAGAAGCGGACACTCCTGTAGCAGCCCACTTTAACTCGAGGGGCCATCGAGGTAAGACTGATGTCTTGGTAACTGGCCTTATATCATGCTCCTCTGATCACCACAGTCGGCTCACTCTTGATCACCGTCTGATCGCTCATTGGGGCTGCCTCACCCCTCGTGGCATCAATGTATCCCTGTCCCTCTGAGGACCCTCCTGCCTCCGACTCCACCCTCCCACCTATGGACCTCTCTTCCTATTTCTCTTCTTGGGTCCTCTACTCCTCGTCCATCCCTGCTTTTCATATCCTCTTTGAGTAACCCCCATCTTGCCTTCTTCATCCTAACCCCCCCCCCTCCCCACACCTTTTTCTCTTCTGACTACCTTCATGTCCTTTACCTCTTTATCACTATATCACCTCTCCACCTGGACTGTACGTACGATCTCTCTGCCCACCTCTACTGTTCCTCGTCCTTCCCACCACCCCTCTGCTGATCTACTCCTAGCTCACCCCTCTCCTCTCTATTCACTTGTAGTCACTACTCATCTATACCTACTATTCCAGTATCCCCCTTATCCTGATGCCCACTTTCATTCCCCCCTTTGTTCTATCATTTCCCTACTTCTTTACCTCCTATGGTTCATACCTCTTGCACACCATCCCCTATTGCTCCACTTCTTCCAGACTTTCTCTTTTTCCATTCACTTCTGACCTCTCCCCCTATCCAGTTTTCACATACCTGCTTCTTATCCCTCCTCTCCATACCTCCTCCTCTAATACTTCCCTACCTCCCGATAGACTAACTTCCTCCGGACCACCCCTCTATCGCCCTTCTCATTATACCAGCTTTATTATTCTTCCTCTCCTTATCTCTTCCTCCAGTATCCAATCCTTCCTTTCGTTGACCTACCTCTCAACTCTTTCAGTTCGAGGCCATCCATTCTGTAGAGTCCATCTCTCTCACCCACTGCCTAGTTCACTACTTTGTCGTGTCATTCTATTTCTTTCTCTTAACCTCTCGCGTGATCTCTCACTTCCATTGTTGAGTGATTTATATGTATTGCTTGTTGTGTCCCAGGAGTGTCCTCGTCTATCCCCCTTCCCCCCCCCCCCTTTGGTTTTCCCGATATTAGATCCGTTTGCCCTCTTAACTGACCTGTCTTGGTCACGTGTTGCTCTCTATACACGTTCTCTGCGCTTCTAGTCATTCCGACTTGTTTCAGCACGGATTACAGTTTTCCTGCTCTGAGCTCAGCTAAGTACAATTTATTATACATTTTTCTCTTTTTCTATTTTATATATTTTGACGCCCATCATACCTCTCATCATGTAATATTAATTTCTCTCTTTTCTTATTTCTGCATCCTACTTTCCTCGCCCTCTACTTGATCATCTAACATGTAGTAATTGTGCTTCACCGCTTGTTGTCGTTGTCCCTGTATTCTGAAGAAGGCCACAAGCCGAAACGTCAGTATTGTGTTGTGTTCTTTATTTGTAAAGCTGTCACCATACCTTGGAGTGTTTAGCACACCCCACCATTGGCTCCTTGCTACCAGCTTTACCGCAGCATTGCAATTATTTGCCTGTTCCCTGTTTAATTGTCTGCCATCTATAGTTATGTTGATGTTCTGGTTTAGTTGTCTGCTATCTATAGCTATGTTGATGTTCTGGTTTAGTTGTCTGCTATCTATAGCTATGTTGATGTTCTGGTTTAGCTGTCTGCTATCTATAGCTATGTTGATGTTCTGGTTTAGTTGTCTGCCGTCTATAGTTATGTTGATGTTCTGGTTTAGTTGTCTGCTATCTATAGCTATGTTGATGTTCTGGTTTAGCTGTCTGCTATCTATAGCTATGTTGATGTTCTGGTTTAGTTGTCTGCCGTCTATAGTTATGTTGATGTTCTGTTTTAGTTGTCTGCCGTCTATAGTTATGTTGATGTTCTGGTTTAGTTGTCTGCCGTCTATAGTTATGTTGATGTTCTGTTTTAGTTGTCTGCCGTCTATAGTTATGTTGATGTTCTGGTTTAGTTGTCTGCCGTCTATAGTTATGTTGTTGTTCTGTTTTAGTTGCCTGCCGTCTATAGTTATGTTGATGTTCTGTTTTAGTTGTCTGCCGTCTATAGTTATGTTGATGTTCTGGTTTAGTTGTCTGCCGTCTATAGTTATGTTGTTGTTCTGTTTTAGTTGTCTGCCGTCTATAGTTATGTTGGTGTTCTGTTTTAGTTGTCTGCCGTCTATAGTTATGTTGGTGTTCTGGTAATGCCCCTTATGGATCTTAAACTAATCTCCCTAGAGATGTTAAATAATTCTACTTTACACATAAACTCAAAAGTCTGTGGTCGTTCATAAAGATATGGCGTTAGAGTTCGGAGGAGCACAATAGTGGGGAGCGGGGTGAGTAATGAGGCGCTATCAAAACGGACACATTCTTGACTCTGGAAAAGCTAGTTCTCGAATAACGGCGAAATATTTGGAGGACTGTGTGAGGGCTACGCTACCTGACATGTGCTGGAGTATGTGGGTATCTCATACAATCTAGTCACCACATTGTCCATGTTTGACTTGCTGGAGGGGTGGGAGCAAGTTGTCAAGTTTTGATGGCGTGCAATCAAGCTGGATATACGAAAAAAAAAGAAAGAAAAAAAGGATAATGAAAAAAAGTGAACTTGGGTCTAGCTTTAAATGAAATCATAATGGTAACTTTTACAAGTAGCACACACTGAAACAAGAAATCAGAGATATGAATAATGACGTTTATCTTCATCAATATTAAAACAGGTCAATGGATTTAAATGCCTGGGAACAATGTTAACCTCTCAGATGGGAGATGTACAACTGAGGTGACATGCAGAATGGCTCAGGCAAAAGCAGCTTTCCAAAAAATGAGGAAGATAATATGCAATCCATTTTTGACAATAGAAACAAGAAAAATAGAGGACTTAAATGTTATGAAGAGCCAGTCTTACCATAAGGATGTGAATCATGGACAATAGGACAACAGATAAGAAAATAACTGAAGGCTGCAGAAATGTGTATTTACAGAAGAATGTTGAGAATACCATGAACAGCTAAGAAGAGTAATAAAAACAATCTGAAAAAGAGAGCTAATTTCCAATATTGGGAAGAAACAATCATCATTTTTTGGCCATGTAATGAGAAGAGAACAACTGGAATATATTGTAACAACTGGGAAAATTGAGGGACGAAGAGAAAGAGGGAAGCAAAGAGAAAAGATACCAGACAGCTTAAGAGAATGGCTTGGCAGAAGGTCAACAACAGAAATGATAAATAACTGTCGAGATCGAAAGTTGTGGAGAGACATGATCACCTACGCCAGCAGGCCCGGTACTTGATGATGATAATGATATAATAATGATTGCTACTTTTTAGGTAGCTTAGTTGTCTGTGTGCTCTAACTTTTGGCTCTTGTGACAAGGCGATGTGCCGAGGAGTACGGATTCGAACCTACTTCGGACCGTGTTTTGTTCCTTGTTTGTATTTTACTGTTTGATTATTAACGAATTTTGTGTCCGAGTCCTGTAAACATATCCCTTCCTCTAAATTAATTCGCTGATCTGTCAGCTCGAAAGTCTCCTTCCATTTTAATATTCATTCATTATTTGTCTTGTGGAGTGAACGTGCCAACCGGGCATGGTGCTCTCACGTTTGTGGAACCTGCAGGTGTCCTGTGTGATTCACGGACTCCCGCTTTGGGAGAGAGACAAGGTAAAGCTGATAAGAAGGGTTCTTGCAACCCTAACGGCGAACGTCATGTTTTACGACAGATTTACGACCACTCAGACCGGAAGTAAAAGAAACAACACTTGAAAAGTGAAAGTTAACAGTGGTCTTGGTACCGGAAGTTGGTGGTCCAGAGAAGATGGCTGACACGGGGAGGACTCTCTTTGTTGAGATAGACATCTTTAGTTTATGATTTTGCCGACCTGGGGGGAGGGTGGGTAGAGTAAGTTAAATTCTTCATTTATACCTTTCTCTCACTCACTTCACTATGACTCTGTGTTCATTTCTCTCTCTCTCTCTCTCTCTCTCTCTCTCTCTCTCTCTCTCTCACATGCTTTCTAAAATTTTGATTATTTCTTGGTGCTTTACTTTGTCAAATGCTTTGCTGTAATCTATAAAACATAGGTATAGATCTGTTTTCACCTCTATGGCTCTTTCTACTAAAGATCTTATGATATAAATGGCATTGCTTGTTCCTTTACCTCCAACAAAACCTCACTGTTCATTGCTAATTTCTGGACTGATTTTGTTTTGCATTTTTCGCATGATGATTCTTAGTAATATCTTAGTCATGTGACTCATAAGGCTTACGGAAGGCGCGCCTCCCAGCACCAGAGCTGGACGTTGTCAGCGACCCACAGCTGAAGGCTTGCGCCAGGATCGGTGAACCAAAACCATCCAGACCCAGCTCCACCTCTCCGTGGTGCCTCCAGTAACAGACTAACTTGTCTAGTCTGGCCAAGCGTGCAGGGATCGAAGAGGGAAGACAACCCGGTACTCAAAAATGTCGTGCTGAAGTCGGATGTGTTGGGCCGAAAGGCGCAAATATCACAGTTATACTGCAAACCACAACACAACGCAGACACGTCCACTACGTCCTTGTAAGGGCGGATGATGAAGAGGAATATTCTAGTCTACCATGATACTCTAGAATACTTTAGTCATCGGGCGAACGCAACCAACCAACCAACCAACCAACCAACCAACCAACCAACCAACCAACCAACCAAACATAAGACTTATTGCGCGAGGATCATCACATTCAATCACACCGGATTTCTTTTGTAGGGCTAGGAATGTTGATTTGAGCATGTCGTCTGGTATGTATCCGCTGTTGTAGATATCATTCAATATTTTTGTTATTATTTCTATTCCAAAATCACCTATGCTTTCAATCTCTTCTTTAGTGATATTGAAGGTAGATTAGCAGAAGGTAAAATATTAGGAAGACTCTAGTTCAGTGAACATACAGGAGTTAATGAGAGAAAACAAAAGGCTAGTTTATTGAATAACTTCAATCTGTCGGTGTGGGAGCCAAGGCACATGAGAGCGGCAGAACTGGAAGCAGCAGCGACTCACAGCTGATAGAGACAAGACAACGGAGAGCGATAGAAGTGGAAGCTGTCAGCGACTCATAGCTGATGAAGATAGGGCACCATAGAGCGACAGAACTGGAAGCAGCAGCGACTTATAGCTGATAGAGGCACGGCGCCTGAGAGCGACAGAAATGGAAGCAGTCAGCGACTCATAGCTGATAGAGACAAGGCACCTGAGAGAGATGGAAATAGAATCAGCAGTGACTCACAGTTGATAGAGACAAGGCACCTGAGAGAGACGGAAATGGAATCAGCAGCGACTCATAGCTGATAGAGACAAGGCACCTGAGAGCGACGGAAATGGAAGCAGCAGCGACTCATAGCTGATAGAGATAAGGCACTTTAGAGAGACGGAACTGGAAGCAGCAGCGACTCATAGCTGATAGAGACAAGACACTTTAGAGAGACGGAACTGGAAGCAGCAGCGACTCATAGCTGATAGAGACAAGGCACTTTAGAGAGACTGCAATGGAAGCAGCAGTGACTCATAGCTGATAGAGACAAGGCGCTTTAGAGAGATGGAACTGTAAGCAGCAGCGACTCATAGCTGATAGAGACAAGGCACTTTAGAGAGACGGAACTGGAAGCAGCAGCGACTCATAGCTGATAGAGACAAGGAACTTTAGAGAGACGGAACTGGAAGCATCAGCGACTCATAGCTGATAGAGACAAGACACTTTAGAGAGACGGAACTGGAAGCAGCAGCGACTCATAGCTGATAGAGACAAGGCACTTTAGAGAGACGGAACTGGAAGCAGCAGCGACTCATAGCTGATAGAGACAAGGCACTTTAGAGAGACGGAACTGGAAGCAGCAGCGACTCATAGCTGATAGAGACAAGGCGCTTTAGAGAGATGGAACTGTAAGCAGCAGCGACTCATAGCTGATAGAGACAAGGCACTTTAGAGAGACGGAACTGGAAGCAGCAGCGACTCATAGCTGATAGAGACAAGGAACTTTAGAGAGACGGAACTGGAAGCAGCAGCGACTCATAGCTGATAGAGACAAGGCACTTTAGAGAGACGGAACTGGAAGCAGCAGCGACTCATAGCTGATAGAGACAAGGCACTTTAGAGAGACGGAACTGGAAGCATCAGCGACTCATAGCTGATAGAGACAAGACACTTTAGAGAGACGGAACTGGAAGCAGCAGCGACTCATAGCTGATAGAGACAAGGCACTTTAGAGAGACTGAACTGGAAGCAGCAGCGACTCATAGCTGATAGAGACAAGGCACTTTAGAGAGACGGAACTGGAAGCAGCAGCGACTCATAGCTGATAGAGACAAGACACTTTAGAGAGACGGAACTGTAAGCAGCAGCGACTCATAGCCGATAGAGACAAGGCACTTTAAAGAGACGGAACTGGAAGCAGCAGCGACTCATAGCTGATAGAGACAAGGCACTTTAGAGAGACGGAACTGGAAGCAGCAGCGACTCATAGCTGATAGAGACAAGACACTTTAGAGAGACGGAACTGGAAGCAGCAGCGACTCATAGCTGATAGAGACAAGACACTTTGGAGAGACGGAACTGGAAGCAGCAGCGACTCATAGCTGATAGAGACAAGACACTTTAAAGAGACGGAACTGGAAGCAGCAGCGACTCATAGCTGATAGAGACAAGGCACTTTAGAGAAACGGAACTGGAAGCAGCAGCGACTCATAGCTGATAGAGATAAGGCACCTGAGAGCGACGGAACTGGAAGCAGCAGCGACTCATAGCTGATAGAGACAAGGCACTTTAGAGAGACTGCAATGGAAGCAGCAGCGACTCATAGCTGATAGAGACAAGGCACTTGAGAGAGACGGAACTGAAAGCTGCAGCGACTCATAGCAGATAAAGACAAGGGACATGAGAGCGACGGAAATGGAAGCAGCAGCGACTCATAGCTGATAGAGGCAAGGCACCTGAGAGAGACGGAACTGTAAGCAGCAGCGACTCATAGCCGATAGAGACAAGGCACTTTAGAGAGACGGAACTGGAAGCAGCAGCGACTCATATCTGATAGAGACAAGGCACTTTAGAGAGACGGAACTGGAAGCAGTAGCGACGCATAGCTGATAAAGACAAGACACTTTAGAGAGACGGAACTGGAAGCAGCAGCGACTCATAGCTGATAGAGACAAGACACTTTAGAGAGACGGAACTGGAAGCAGCAGCGAATCATAGCTGATAGAGACAAGGCACTTTGAGAGACGGAACTGGAAGCAGCAGCGACTCATAGCTGATAGAGACAAGGCACCTCAGAGCGACAGAACTGGAAGCAATCAGCAATTCATAGCTGATAGAGACAAGGCACGTGAGAGCAACGGAACTTGAAGCTGTCAGCGACTCATAGGTGATGAAGGCAAGGTACCTGAGAGCGGCAGAACTGGAAGCTATCAGCAACTCACAGCTGATAGAGACTAGACAACGGAGAGCGATAGAACTGGAAGCTGTCAGCGACTCATAGCTGATGAAGATAGGGCACCAGAGAGCAACAGAACTTGAAGCTGTCAGCGACTCACAGCTGATGGCTTCCGTCAAAATCGTTGAACAAAATCTATACTACACCACTTCTTCGTGGGGCCTGTAGAAACAGACTAACAAATCTAGTATGGGGCCGAGAAAGGTTAGTTTTGTGCTAACTTCTATTGGTAGATAAAGATAGAACAGAGAAAGGTTAGTTTTGTGCTAACTTCTATTGGTAGATAAAGATAGGACAGAGAAAGGTTAGTTTTGTGCTAACTTCTATTGGTAGATAAAGATAGGACAGAGAGGTTAGTTTTGTGCTAACTTCTATTGGTAGATAAAGATAGGACAGAGAGAGGTTAGTTTTGTGCTAACTTCTATTGGTAGATAAAGATAGGACAGAGAGAGGTTAGTTTTGTGCTAACTTCTATTGGTAGATAAAGATAGGACAGAGAAAGTTTATGTTGTAGTCTATTTTAAACTAGGACAAACGTAAACTCATCTACCAACGTCTTGAGTGTGGAGGGAAAAAGGGGGTAAGCGTGGAGCAAATACGAGAGAAGAAGTGGAGGCAGCATGTAAAATATGAGAAGTAGAGGCAGCATGTAAGATATGAGATGTGGAGGAAGCATGTAAAATATGAGAAGTAGAGGCAGCATGTAAGATATGAGAAGTAGAGGCAGCATGTAAGATATGAGAAGTAGAGGCAGCATGTAAGATATGAGATGTGGAGGAAGCATGTAAAATATGAGAAGTGGAGAAAGCATGTTAAATATGAGAAGTGGAGAAAGCATGTAAAATATGAGAAGTGGAGAGAGCATGTAAAATATGAGAAGTGGAGAAAGCATGTAAAATATGAGAAGTAGAGGAAGCATGTAAGATATGAGAAGTGGAGGAAGCATGTAAAATATGAGAAGTGGAGGAAGCATGTAAAATATGAGAAGTGGAGAAAGCATGTAAAATAGGAGAAGTAGAGGAAGCATGTAAGATATGAGAAGTGGAGGAAGCATGTAAAATATGAGAAGTGGAGGAAGCATGTAAAATATGAGAAGTGGAGGAAGCTTGTAAAATATGAGATGTGGAGGAAGCATGTAAAATATGAGAAGTGGAGGAAGCATGTAAGATATGAGAAGTGGAGGAAGCATGTAAAATATGAGATGTGGAGGAAGCATGTAAGATATGAGAAGTAGAGGAAGCATGTAAAATATGAGAAGTGGAGGAAGCATGTAAAATATGAGATGTGGAGGAAGCATGTAAGATATGAGAAGTAGAGGAAGCATGTAAAATATGAGAAGTGGAGAAAGCATGTAAAATATGAGAAGTGGAGGAGGTCAACAAGGGCTTTGGAAGGAAGCAGCGGCGGAGTAATGGCGACCACATATTTGTCAACAAACGCGCTGTCAACAGGCGTGTCAGTGACGCCGGCCACGTCAATGCATTGATCCAACACTATTATATCCTCCGTGTCCAAAACAGTGGGGCTGTTATGTAAGAACAACACAACAACGACCTCAACTAACAACATTCTACTGTAACACAGCTCAGTATGTTTCCTCAACGACACCACAGAGATCATGAAATATATGCCGGGGTCCGTTTAGAAATTGTTAAATCACCTCAACATCACTTTTCTCGGAAGCTGTTTGGTGTATTCCTGTGAAATTTTGCAAGCAGTCTTAGACTCTTCCTGAACTTAATACTATACATTTATCTATTACAAAACTTATCTGCGTAGGATTCTGATTGTATAGATTACGTACAAAGCACAAGAGGCGTTAAGGGTAGACATAATAAGTTGTACATCCAATCCTCTCCCGTTCTATAATGTAAACAAGTAAAGTAAAGAGCTTCCCGTCACGCCAAGTGGCGTATAGAGAATATGGTGTTAGTGACCATAAATTTTACAGACATTCGGCACATGATTTTTGGGGTAATGTAGTCGGTATGACGGCCGTGCCCGTACCATAGAAATGAGATTTTTGAAAAAAGAAAGTTGGTCACCACTGAGATGAGATTTTTGAGAACAGAAAGTTAGTCACCACAGAAATCAGATGTTTGAGAAAAGAGAGTTAGTCACCTCAAAAATGAGATGTTTGAGAAAAGAGAGTTAGTCACCACAGAAATGAGATGTTTGAGAAAAGAGAGTTAGTCACCACAGAAATGAGATGTTTGAGAAAAGAGAGTTAGTCACCACAGAAATGAGATGTTTTAGAAAGGTGGTAGTAGTGAATTGAACTTATAAAATCAGAAAGGAATTTGAGAAAGAGTAGGTATAGAACTAATCTTAAACTACATAGCAAGAGAAAGAGTAGGTATAGAACTAATCTTAAACTTCATAGGAAGAGAAAGAGTAGGTATAGAACTAATCTTAAACTACATAGGAAGAGAAAGAGTTGCTACAGAACTAATCTTAAACTACATAGGAAGAGAAAGAGTAGGTATAGAACTAATCTTAAACTACATAGGAAGAGAAAGAGTTGCTACAGAACTAATCTTAAACTACATAGGAAGAGAAAGATTTGCTATAGAACTAATCTTAAACTTCATATGAAGATAAAGAGTTCTATAGAACTAATCCTAAACTGCATATAAAGATAAAGAGTTCTATAGAACTAATCTTAAACTGAACACAAAGAGAAAATTATATTATGTAATGAATAAGTAAAAAAATGTGCACATCACCAACTCCTTTATTATAATGATGTGAGACTGTGAAGCTGAGAAAATGAAATATAAAGTGTCTCTAAGATGCAACGAAGCTTCTCAAATGGGTCTCTGTAGCCTCGAAGGGAAAACCACTAGACTGGGCTACCGACCTTCCTACAACCTGTGGTCTATTCCCACTGAAAGCGGTGTGAGTTATATTCGTGGTTGGAAAAAATACCGCCGCGGTCGACCCAGCCGCTGGTATAAATGGGTACCAGGGTAGTACTCTAGGAAAGTGAGAAATGCTGCCTCGCATCGTGAGTTTTGATGCTTGAAACGACACTATTCAGAAGTCTCCGAGTGCTTCTGGACAGGCGGCCAGGGACTTATGGGTGAAAACTTTCAGATCCGCCGATTCAAATCTCGTACTTTACCTTTACCTTTACCTTTACCTTTATCGTTACCTTTACCTTTACCGTTATCGTTACCTTTACCTTTACCTTTACCATTACCTTTATCTTTATCTTTACCTTTACCTTTACTGTTACCTTTACCTTTATCTTTATCTTTACCTTTACCTTTACCTTTACTTTACTGTTACCTTTACCTTTACTTTTATCTTTACCTTTACCTTTATCTTTATCTTTACCTTTACCTTTACCTTTACCTTTACCTTTACCTTTACCTTTACTGTTACCTTTACCTTTACCTTTATCTTTATCTTTATCTTTATCTTTACCTTTACCTTTACCTTTATCTTTACCTTTACTGTTACCTTTACCTTTACCTTTACCTTTACCTTTATCTTTACCTTTACTGTTACCTTTACCTTTACCTTTACCTTTACCTTTACCTTTACCTTTACCTTTACCTTTACCTTTACCTTTACCTTTACTGTTACCTTTACCTTTACCTTTACCTTTATCTTTACCTTTACCTTTCTCAAATCATCGCAGATAGTTCACCAGGAAGGAAATACCGCTAAAATAAAAATAAAAAACTGAAAAATAGTCATTCCAACTTTGTGCTAATCAATGTCAGTCCTGGGCCCTAGATGCAAGAACAATAAGAAACATAACCACTACTGAGATGAAATGTGTTAGACGAATAACAGGAGACAGTTTGAGAGGTAAGATCAGAAATGAAGAACTAAGAAAAAAGCTAGGAATAATTCCCGTCATTGAATATATAAAGAAACAACAGATACAATGGTTTGGTCACGTGATAAGACAGAATGATCAAAACACAACACAACGAGCCTTTCATAAAAGTTGCGAGAACACCAGACTCAAGGGCCGACCAGGAACAAGTTGAAATCAGAGTTGTTGAAACACTAGGAAACAACCGCAGAAGAGGCCAATAGGCGAGCAAGAAACTGCGAACATATATTTTCCCACGACGCTGAAAGACAAATAAGAAAGGAAAGAAGAACATCTCAGTCACTATTCGTTACCAAAGTTAAAGACATCTCGTAAATGCACAACTAAAGTAAATGTGACAATTTAAAACTGGTCACAGATTACCTGGCAGCTACGTAACGTCGGATGGTAGTAGGGTACAGCCCATGCAAAGGTGGATTTCTTATCCAGAATGATAAAGATAACACAAAAGAGAACGAAATATACGTACCAGAAAACAACAGAAGAGAGGAAGAAATAAATGAAATACTATTTGCAGACGACCAAGTTCTGATACATGAAACAACTGAGGACCTACAAGAACATATCAACAGACTAAACAACACTTGTAAACAATACAACATGAAGATCAACATAAACAATACCGAAGTAATGGCAATAGCGAGAAAAAAAGAAAAACTAAACATCATAATAGATAATGCGACTTTGAAGCAAGTAGACAATTTTAAATATCTGGGTAGCACGTTAACACAATACAATAACCAAGAAACAGATAGATATAAGGTGTAACAAAGCATGCCAAGTTATAGGCCAAGTATCAGCACTATTGAAAAACAAAGCAATAACTACGGAAGCAAAAAGGGCAATATACAAATCAATTTTTCTACCAACTCTGTGCTATCAGTGCCAGAATTGGACGCTGGACTCTAGAACAATAAGAAAGATAACGACCACCGAAATGAAATGTGTCAGAAGAATGACAGGAAACAGCTTAAGGGACAGAGTAAGAAACACTGACCTGAGGAAGACACTCGAAATTGAACCAGCCATCGAATACATACAGAAACAACAGATAAATTGGTTCGGCCACATAACAAGACAAAAAGAACTAACAATGGCGCAAAGAGCCATAAACAAACGCTACGAAAACGCCAGATTAAGAGGAAGACCGAGAAAGAGATGGATAAAGGGAATTCTAGAGTCACTAGGAGGGATAACATCAGAAGTGGCTAACAGAAGAGCAAAGAATCGCAGATTGCATCTCCCATCGACGCCAACGGCAACAGAGGAAGGATAGAAGAAGAAGAATGATAAAGATATTATGCGATCATTATTATCATTGAAAATAATTGTATTAAAATTCTTCAGTGATTTAAGGAGTCTGTCTTGTCGTATGGATACAAATCCTGGACAATAGAACAACAGAGTAAGTAAGTAAAGTACCCCCGTCACGCCAAGTGGCGTATAGGGAAATATGGTGTTAGTGACCCTATATTTTACAGACCTTCAGCACATGATTTTTGGGGTAATGTGGTCGGTATTACGCCCGTGCATAACAATCGGAAGAGATAGAAATATGGTTGTAGAGAAGAGATTTGTGCAATGTCAAAGGTCAGCTAAGATGAGAAATGTGATTGTTGATGGAAGGGTTTGAGTGGTGTAAATATAGCGTTATATAACCTATGAGGTAGCCTTTAGTGGACATGTACACGATGTTAGTTCTACAGGAAATGCTTTTGTAGAGAAGTACATCAAGACAAGGGAGCCGCGATAGCTCAGTGGTTAGTGAACTGGACTACAAAGGACAAGAGGTAGGGTTCGATCCCAACCGACAGCTTCCAGGTTCACCCAGCCTTTAATGGGTGCCGGATTTTTTGTCTGGGAACGTAAAGCGGCACAAGCGTAACACCGACCACATGACCCCACAAATCACGTGATGAAGGTCTGTAAAATATAGGGTCACTAACACCATATTCCCTATACGTCACTTGGCGTGACGGGTCACTAACACCATATTCCCTATACGTCACTTGGCGTGACGGGTCACTAACACCATATTCCCTATACGTCACTTGGCGTGACGAGGCTCTTTACTTTACTTTTACATCAAGATAAGTCATTGTTGGTTGCAGAAAAAAGCTGCATGGCCGTTAATCCGACCCCGTGAAATGTGTTTTCTAGCAACGAAACAAAGGCCGGCAGCTGCGATGCAGAGTTTGATAGCCACCTTGAGTAGAATGGCGGCCATGTACATCAACTGTCAATGGCATCCTGCGCCCTTTCGTCAGCCCGATTATGTCCCATTAGTTGTTGTGTCAGGGAAGTTAATTGCCAGAAAGCACATATGCCTGGATGTGTCAGCGTCCCTTAATTGGATGCAGCCTCTGCTAACATCAACCAAGCAAGTTTAATCAGCACCACCACGCTCCCTGCTGCTCGTGTCACAGCCTTTGAAGTGGCTCACACTCCCCACAGCTTTAACGTATCCACTTACCCCACCAACCACTCCACATCCACCCAGCCATTGATAAACCTGCGTCTCATCTCGTCCATCTTCTGGCCACACAAAATGGACGTCAACTTGTACCCCTGCTATTTCACACCAACGTTTCATCCTTAACCTCTTCCTCTGGTATTAATTTATTAAAACATGTTTCCTCTGTACCTTACATGGGCATTAATTCGCGAGTTCGGTGTTAATGTCAGGGTATACGTCTATATAACAGCACTATCAGTATTGTAAAAAAAAAAGTAAAGTACCCCCGTCACGCCAAGTGGCGTATAGGGAATATGGTGCTAGTGACAATAAATTTTACAGACCTTCGGCACATAATTTTTTTGGGTTAATGTTAATGTGGTCGGTATTACGCCCGTGCCGCTTTAGTTTCTCAGAAAAAAATCAGGTGTCCATTAAAGGCTCGGCGAACCGGAAGCCGTCGGTTGGGATCGAACTCTACCTCTTGTCCTTTCTGGTCCAGTTCACTAACCACTGAGCTATTGAGGCTCCCACTGTCCACATTGTGCCTCCCTTATTTGGTATCAGAATAATAGCAACAGCTGTTTTGACTCCTTTTGTATTAACAACAACAAAAATGAAAAGAAAACTACTCAACACAATTCGAAAGCAACGATTCAAGCAAGTCGAAATGAAATTTGTGGGGTATGTTAAAAGACACAACAGCCTACTAAAAGTAATTTTGGAAGGGAAAATACAAGGTAAAAGAGGCAGAGGTAGATAGAGATTAACATGGGCGAGTAACATCAAATGATGGACAAGTCAACCTATGACAATATGCATCATCAAAGCAAGAGACAGAGCGGAATGGCGCTCCATGGTTCTATCTATCTATCTATCTATCTATCTATCTATCTATCTATCTATCTATCTATCTATCTATCTATCTATCTATCTATCTATCTATCTATCTATCTATCTATCTATCTATCTATCTATCTATCTATCTATCTATCTATCTATCTATCTCTATCTGTCTGTCTGTCTGTCTGTCTGTCTGTCTGTCTGTCTGTCTGTCTGTCTGTCTATCTATCTATCTATCTATCTGTTTATCTATCTGTCTATCTGTCTGTCTGTCTGTCTGTCTGTCTGTCTGTCTATCTGTCTATCTATCTATCTATCTATCTATCTATCTATCTATCTATCTATCTATCTATCTATCTATCTATCTATCTATCTATCTATCTATTGGCCTTTCGAGCCGAAGAATGCACATAGGGCGGAACTAAAATCTCAAAAACAGAAACCTTGCGTGCCAAAATGGCGCATATTGCAGAGATCACTGTTCTAAAATCTGTGACTCTGCAATGTTTCCATAGCAATACTTTCTGTGTTTCCATAGCAATACTTTTTACAATGACAGCTCGTCAAGCCATCGATCAACCTCCTTAGTCGCCTCTTACGACATGCCTGGAAGGTCACAGTGTCACTATTCTTTACTTCCCTCATAATGAGTCACCGGTAACACACGGGAGAAAGAGACTTTGAAGAGTCAAAAATACGTAGCGTCAAGTGTCTGTATATGCGGGAGTACGAGGAAATAAACAAGCGGACAGGTTGACTATCTGAGCTGTCTTTGAGGACCGTCAACCAGTGTTTCGGGCGACCGTCATTAATGGCCTCCGAGGTGTGGGACGAGCACAGGACTTCGACAACATTGAGTCGACATCTATCATTCTGATCAAAGAAATGGGAGTCAAGAAACAGCCAGAAACAAGAGGCGTTGTGGAGTGAAGAGGATTTATTCACAAAGAAAATGCTTGGACAACCAGACAACAAGCTGCCCCACTAGGACAACCACACAACAAGCTGCCCCACTAGGACAACCACACAACCAGCTGTTCCACTAGGACAACCACACAACCAGCTGCCCCACTAGGACAACCACACAACAAGCTGCCCCACTAGGACAACAACACAACCAGCTGTTCCACTAGGACAACCACACAACCAGCTGTCCACTAGGACTACCACACAAACAATTGTCACACTACGACAACCACACAACCAACTGTCCCACTAGGACAACCATACAACAAGCTGCCCCACTAGGACAACCACATAACAAGCTGCCCCAGTAGGACAACCACACAACAAACTGCCCCACTAGGACAACCACACAACAAGCTGCCCCACTAGGACAACCACACAACCAGCTGCCCCACTAGGACAACCACACAACAAGCTGCCCCACTAGGACAACCACACACTCAGCTGTCCCACTAGGACAACAACACAACAAGCTGCCCCACTAAGACAACCACACAACAAGCTGCCCCAGTAGGACAACCACACAACAAACTGCCCAACTAGGACAACCACACAACCAGCTGTCCACTAGGACAACCACACAAACAATTGTCACACTACGACAACCACACAACCAGCTGTCCCACTAGGACAACCACACAACAAGCTGCCCCACTAAGACAACCACACAACCAGCTGTCCACTAGGACAACCACACAAACATTTGTCACACTACGACAACCACACAACCAGCTGTCCCACTAGGACAACCATACAACAAGCTGCCCCACTAGGACAACCACACAACAAGCTGCCCCAGTAGGACAACCACACAACAAACTGCCCCACTAGGACAACCACACAACCAGCTGTCCCACTACGACAACCACACAACCAGCTGCCCCACTAGGACAACCACACAACCAGCTGTCCCACTAGGACAACCACACAACCAGCTTTCCCACTAGGACAACCACACAACAAGCTGTCCCACTAGGACAACCACACAACAAGCTGCCCCACTAGGACAACCACACTACCAGCTGTCCCACTAGGACAACCACACAACAAGCTGCCCCACTAGGACAACCACACAACCAGGTGTCCCACTAGGACAACAACACAACAAGCTGCCCCACTAGGACAACCACACAACAAGCTGTCCCACTAGGACAACCACACAACAAGCTGCCCCACTAGGACAACCACACAACCAGGTGTCCCACTAGGACAACAACACAACAAGCTGCCCCACTAGGACAACCACACAACAAGCTGCCCCACTAGGACAACCACACAACCAGCTGCCCCACTAGGACAACCACACAACCAGCTGTCCACTAGGACAACGACACAAACATTTGTCACACTACGACAACCACACAACCAGCTGTCCCACTAGGACAACCATACAACAAGATGCCCCTGTAGGACAACCACACAATTAGCTGTCCCACCAAGACAACCACACAACAAACTGCCCCACTAGGACAACCACACAACCAGCTGTCCCACCAAGACAACCACACAACCAGCTGCCCACTAGGACAACCACACAACCAGCTGTCCCACTAGGACAACCACACAATCAGCTTTCCCACTAGGACAACCACACAACAAGCTGTCCCACTAGGACAACCACACTACCAGCTGTCCCACTAGGACAACCACACTACCAGCTGTCCCACTAGCACAACCACACAACCAACTGTCACACTAGCATAACCACACAACCAACTGTCACACTAGGACAACCACACAACAAGCTGTCCCAATAGGACAACCACACAACCAGCTATCCCACTAACACAATCACACAACCAGCTGCCACACTAGGACAACCACACAACCAGCTTACCACTAGGACAACCACACAACCAGCTGCCCCACTAGGACAACCACACAACCAGCTGCCCCACTAGGACAACCACACAACCAACTGTCCGACTAGGACAACAACACAACAAGCTGACCCACTAGGACAAGCACACTACCAGCTGTCCCACTAGGACAACCACACAACAAGCTGCCCCACTAGGACAACCACACAACCAACTGTCACACTAGGACAACCACACAACCAGCTGTCCCACTAGGATAACAACACAACAAGCTGTCCCACTAGGACATCCACACAACAAGCTGCCCCACTAGGACAACCACACAACTAGCTGCCCCACTAGGACAACCACACAACCAGCTTTCCCACTAGGACAACCACACAACCAGCTGTCCGACTAGAACAACCACACAACCAGCTCTCCCACTAGGACATCCACACAACCAGCTGTCCGACTAGAACAAAGACACAACCAGGTCTCCCACTAGGACAACCACACAACCAGCTGTCCGACTAGAACAACCACACAACCAGCTCTCCCACTAGAACAACCACACAACCAGCTGTCCGACTAGAACAAAGACACAACCAGGTCTCCCACTAGGACAACCACACAACCAGCTGTCCGACTAGAACAACCACACAATCAGCTGTCCCACTAGGACAACCACACAACCAGCTGTCTAACTGGAACAAAAACACAACCAGCTGTCCCACTAAGACAACCACACAACCAGCTGTCCGACTAGAACAACGTCACAACCAGCTGTCCCACTAGAACAAAGTCACAACCAGCTGTTCCACTAGAACAAAGTCACAACCAGCTGTCCCACTAGAACAAAGTCACAACCAGCTGTCCCACTAGAACAAAGTCACAACCAGCTGTCCCACTAGAACAAAGTCACAACCAGCTGTCCCACTAGAACAAAGTCACAACCAGCTGTCCCACTAGAACAAAGTCACAACCAGCTGTCCCACTAGGAGAACCACAGAACCAGCTGTCCCACTAGGACAACCACACAACCAGCTGTCCCACTAGTACAACGACACAACCAGTTGTCCCACTAGAACAACCAGCTGTCCCATTAGGACAACCACACAGCCAGCTGTCCCACTAGAACAAAGACACAACCAACTGTCCCACTAGGACAACCACACAACCAGCTGTCCCACTAGAACAAAGTCACAACCAGCTGTCCCACTAGAACAAAGTCACAACCAGCTGTCCCACTAGAACAAAGTCACAACCAGCTGTCCCACTAGAACAAAGTCACAACCAGCTGTCCCACTAGAACAAAGTCACAACCAGCTGTCCCACTAGAACAAAGTCACAACCAGCTGTCCCACTAGAACAAAGTCACAACCAGCTGTCCCACTAGAACAAAGTCACAACCAGCTGTCCCACTAGAACAAAGTCACAACCAGCTGTCCCACTAGGACAACCACACAACCAGCTGTCCCACTAGTACAACCACACAACCAGCTGTCCCACTAGGACAACCACACAACCAGCTGTCCCACTAGAACAACCACACAACCTCTAAGAGATAACACACAAAGGTGTGAGATGGCTAATCCAGAAACAACTTCCTAACCTCACTATCATTAAGTTGTCAACAAAACAAAATGCTCAGTACTTCTTTCTCATCTTCCCACTCAAAAGGAAAAAAAAAAACCTGAACGATCTGTGTTCTGTGGGAGAACTCTTGTCTCTGTTGTGTGGGAGAACTCTTGTCTCTGTTATGTGGGAGAACTCTTTGTTTGGTGGGCATTAAATCTCCACTTCTAAAACTTTGACAAACGATGGCCGC
Organism: Megaustenia siamemsis; assembly: GCA_032433765.1. Classification (NCBI taxonomy): domain Eukaryota; kingdom Metazoa; phylum Mollusca; class Gastropoda; order Stylommatophora; family Ariophantidae; genus Megaustenia; species Megaustenia siamemsis. The sequence continues at coordinate 3,195,592 of JAVIAB010000105.1, forward strand.
TCTTCACAAGCCACGAATTAAAAAGCTCTATTGCATACCGTCTCCAGCCCGGCTCGCCGTCCTCAATTAATATTTTGCACATAAATGTCTGCTGCGGCTATCGGGGCCGTTATTTATTGCTCCATTTAAACATCGTTCCATTCTTTCTTCAGTAATCTGCCGATGCTTCTCATCTTTTGTGATCTGGGTAGGGGGCCTCGTTAGGCACGGGTAGCGCATTCACGGTATCTGGTAGGGGAATCCCCTGATTTATGTCCGATCATTAGAAAGAAATGACCAGATGAGAGGTCGGTCTCCGCTTCAGAAGAAACACAAGCCCCGAACAAGCGGCTAGGCAGTAAAACTTTAGGAGCTCTTCTTCGCTCGATATGCCATCATAAAGTTTGGACACATTCACTGCACAATGTACGAGATTGTCTGTGCATACCCGTCCGATTGTAGTGATGTAGTTAGTTCTGCTAGTGTTCTGGTTAAAGGAGGTTAGTTCTGCTAGTGTTCTGGTTAAAGTAGGTTCGTTCTGTAAGTGTTCTGGTTAAAGGAGGTTAGTTCTGCAAGTGTTCTGGTTAAAGGAGGTTAGTTCTGCAAGTGTTCTGGTTAAAGGAGGTTAGTTCTGCAAGTGTTGTTGTTAAAGGAGGTTCGTTCTGTAAGTGTTCTGGTTAAAGGAGGTTCGTTCTGCAAGTGTTCTGGTTAAAGGAGGTTCGTTCTGCAAGTGTTATACCCTAAGAGGTGTTTATCCAATGTGTGTATAATAAGTGATTCAATTCTGGGAATTATGTTTCGTCAGCGTTTTTGTTCCAGGATGTGTGCGCAGTCAGCAACCTGGCCATGGAGTCAACACGTGTCTTCTTTTTTATGGGAGGCATTTTCTGTCAATGTTTCTGTCTACAAGATTTCTTCACTGAATTCTCTGTTTAAGGAAGTATAATCGAACTGTTCCGGTGATTCTCTCAACGAATTCTCTGTTTAAGAAGTATAAACGAACTGTTCCGGTGATTCTCTCAACGAATTCTCTGTTTAAGAAGTATAATCGAACTGTTCCGGTGTTTCTCTCAACGAATTCTCTGTTTAACGAAGTATAAACGAACTGTTCCGGTGATTCTCTCAACAAATTCTCTGTTTGATGAGCATTTTTTTTTTTGGTAGGCATTCGCCAGCTTTTAATTCTGACGAAGTCCCTAGAGACTAGGGACTGAATTTTGTGTGTTAATCCGTTTTTCCCTGGCAGCTGTGTGCACAGTGGTCCCTCGCCGTGCAGGCAAATAACTCCGAATTAGGAGGTATTAATATTTTTTCCCATCCATGAGTAATTGACGTTTCATGCCGGGCCTCGCTGCTGAGACCAGGGGTGGTTGCCGCAGAGAGAAATCATAAATAAAAATCACAACTGGTGCAGCCGGGCTTTGAATTCACAACCTCTCTGTCTTGAGGCCGCCGTCTTGCCTTGAGACCAACCAGTCCCCCCATTTGAGGAAGATTAAACCCACTGTTCAGGTGCGCTGCAAATTTGTTTCTCGCTGCGGACAGAGACTGACTGCCGTCAGAGATAGCGACTGGGCTGATCTACAAAGTGTAGTCTGGAGAGCTTGGCTATAGATCACTCATCATCATCAAGTACATGGCCTGCTGGCGCAGGTGATCATGTCCCTCCACAAATTTCGATCTCGGCAGCTATTTATCGTTTCTGTTGTTGACCTTCTGCCAAGTCATTCTCTTAAGCTGTCTGGTATTTTTTCTCTTTGCTTCCCTCTAGCTCTTCGTACATCAATTTTCCCAGTTGTTACAATATATTCCAGATGTTCTCTTCTCATTACATGGCCAAAAAATGATGATTGTTTCTTCCTAATATTGGAAATTAGTTCTCTTTTTGCTTCGACCTCTTTCAGAACATCTTCATTACTCTTTTTAGCTGTCCATGGTATTCTCAACATTCCTGTTTCGATATCCCGCTTCTTTACGATGAATGATGATATCGTATGACAGGGAACAGTTGGCTGTGTTCACTTTCTGTGTGGTTTCGCCTTATGTCTTTTGGCGTGTGCTGAGACTGCTACGATGGGGACTACAGTTACGTTTCTTTGTTTGGTGGTTTCTATGTGTTAGTAATTCGGATGATTCCACTGACACGGGCCGTTGAGCAATTATGGATTTTAATTCGTTTGCAGTGATACCGAGGACTTCCATAACCAATAACCAATAACCAATAACTCTCAACATTCTTCTGCAAAACCACATTTCTACAGACTCCAGTGATTTTCTTGTCTGTTGTCCTGTTGTCCATGATTTGCATCCATATGTTAAGACTGGCTCTACATAACATTTAAGAACTCTTTTTCTAGTTTTTATTGTCAGAAATGGATTACATAGTATCTTCCTCATTTTTTTAGAAAGCTGCTTTTCCCTGAGCCATTCTGCATCTCACCTCTTTTGTACATCTTCCGTCTGAGGTTAACAAAGTTCCCAAATATTTAAATTCATTTACCTGATTTAATATTATTCCACAATGTCTTTATTTTGCACTGAGGTGATGTCTTTTTCTTTGTTGTTACCATTACTTCTGTCTTTTTGCTATTAAGGCTGAGTCCTTTATTTTTGCTTTCTTTCACTATAATGTCCAACATTTCTTGTAACTCATTTTCACTCTTAGCGATTAAGACTGTATCATCAGCATACCTTAGATTATAGATCACTGCTATATACAAATGTATGTCTTCACCGAAGCGTTCACTGTTCTTGTAATCTCATCAGTAACATCTTCTCGCAACATTAGAGCGCAACTGTGTCAGTTACTCGCTGTCTGAAGAGATTTACACTCGACAGGAAATGCAGGGAACATAACTCAGTCGTGATCAATGCGGAGGTCAACGATCTCATATGCGATAACACCGATGAGAAAGATGCAGTCATCTATACAGACGGATCTGTAATACGACACCAAATGAGTGCATGGGCATTTACAGCACGCTCGGCAGGCAGAATAGTCAAGGAAGACAGTGGTGCATACGTCATGACCACGAGTAGCATGACGATGGAGGTGATGGCGGTTACCAGGGCATTCATCTGGTTAGGGTCACAAGGGTAGGGTCATTGCAAAAGTCAAAACTACGTAAGGTCACCTTTATCTACGTCCCAGGACATGCTGTAGTACGGGGACATGAACGAGCGGACAGGTTGGCTAGCTGTGCTGTTGTTGAGGACGGTCACCCAATGGATCGGGCGGACATCATCAATGCCCTCCTGAAAGTGGGAAGGACACAGGACTTCGACAACCATGAGTCCACGTCACTCCTTCGGATATAAGAGATGGGAGTTAAGATGGGCACAGCCAGAAACGAGAAACTTAGTGGCCGTGTAAGTAGAATTATCAACCAACATAGAACTGGAGTCGTCAGTCGCTGGACACTGTGAGACTCACTGAGGAGGAGATCTGAGCACCTATGGACATGTTCGAAGTGTAATGATGATGACCCGGTAGTAACTCCATAGATGTGTGTCGTCAGCACCGTGTCGTTAATGCAATCATCTTATGTTTGCACCCCTCTCCCTTTATTCTCCAGCTGCTTTACTTTCCATTAACTATAAACCCCCCCCCCCACCCTCCCCCAACCGTTTTCTGTACTAGAAAGTCATTACAGCTTTGAAGCACCATAATATGTCAGCGATGCTTACCTCCCATCAGTGAGCAGCATTTGTTCCATTTCACTTCTTATTTCCGTTAGGCTGTAAATATTGCCCTGCTGCCTTGCAGGTAAGCTCGGGAGAGTAAAAGGCTAAGGGAGGGTACCCCGTAGTAAAACAACCCCACTGCCTTGTGGGTGAGACTTTTTAGTCAAAGGCTAGCGGAGCCAACCGTAAACAAACCGACGGAAGGCAACAGAAAACCACCGTCGTAATTTCTTTGTACAATCATTAAATAGCTGCCGAGATCGAAAGTTGTGGAGAGACATGATCACCTATGCCAGTAGGCCCGGTAATTGATGATGATGATGTATATACAGCATTTCTATGCCTGACTTCATGTCATCTTTAATAGTTTACTTGTTGGAAACTCTCTTTCCTTTCCACTGTTGCCGAGTCTTCCTGACTTTTTCGCACTTTCCTTTTTTTGCAATCACAAAACTTTCCTTGTCTTGTTGCAACTGATCTGTTTGTTAATTACTCATCTCTTATTTATTAATAACCAACAGTATGGTCAGAAGAGATATTAATTTTATGTTCATTTTAATTGATAACTTCAGAAGTAAACTATTACATTTCCTATGTTCGTTGATAACGTCAGAAGTAAACTATTACATTTCCTATGTTCGTTGATAACGTCAGAAGTAAACTATTACATTTCCTATGTTCGTTGATAACGTCAGAAGTAAACTATTACATTTCCTATGTTCGTTGATAACGTCAGAAGTAAACTGTTACATTTCCTATGTTCACAACTTCCATTTACTTGTGTTTATTGTTCATGATTGGGAGTCGCGATAGCTCAGTGGTTAGTGAACTGGACTACAAAGGACAAGGGGTAGGGTTCGATCCCAACCGACGGCTTCCTGGTTCACCCACCCTTAAATGGGTACCAGATTTTTTTCTGGGAAAGTAAAGCAGAACGGGCGTAATACCGACCACATTACCCCAAAAAAACTGTGCTGAAGGTATGTAATATTTATGGTCACTAACACCATATTCTCTATACACCACTTGGCATGACGGGGGTACTTTACTTTTTTACTTAAAATTGTTCATGATTCGTTCCTACAAAGCAATTATAAAGAGGATCTAGTTTAGTCAGACCGCTGCTGGTAACTTGAACTGTTGCAGGGAAAAGCTAAGGCCTTCTCAGCTAGTTATGTCACTATTATCGTTTCACGTTTATTTAGCGACTCTTCCGCCTACTTATATTTCTTCTGCGTCGGCCTTGCGCCTTGGAGCCTGATGTTGTTTTGTTGTGTGCTCTAAATAGTTGGATTTCTTTCTTGTGAGGAATGAAATTGTTGGATTTCTTTCTTGTGAGAAATAAAATTGTTGGATTTCTTTCTTGTGAGAAATAAAATTGTTGGATTTCTTTCTTGTGAGAAAACAAATTGTTGGATTTCTTTCTTGTGAGGAATCAAATTGTTGGATTTCTTTCTTGTGAGAAATCAAATTGTTGGATTTCTTTCTTGTGAGAAATCAAATTGTTGGATTTCTTTCTTGTGAGAAATCAAATTGTTGAATTGCTTTCTTGTGAGAAATCAAATTGTTGGATTGCTTTCTTGTGAGAAATCAAATTGTTGGATTTCTTTCTTGTGAGAAATCCAATTGTTGGATCTCTTTCTTGTGAGAAATCAAATTGTTGGATTGCTTTCTTGTGAGAAATCAAATTGTTGGATTTCTTTCTTGTGAGAAATCAAATTGTTGGATTGCTTTCTTGTGAGAAATCAAATTGTTGGATTTCTTTTTTGTGAGAAATCCAATTGTTGGATTCTTTCTTGTGAGAAATCAAATTGTTGGATTTCGTTTTTGTGAGAAATCAAATTGTTGAATTGCTTTCTTGTGAGAAATCAAATTGTTGGATTTCTTTCTTGTGAGAAATCAAATTGTTGAATTGCTTTCTTGTGAGAAATCAAATTGTTGGATTTCTTTCTTGTGAGAAATCAAATTGTTGAATTGCTTTCTTGTGAGAAATCAAATTGTTGGATTTCTTTCTTGTGAGAAATCAAATTGTTGGATTTCTTTCTTGTGAGAAATCAAATTGTTGGATTTCGTTTTTGTGAGAAATCAAATTGTTGAATTGCTTTCTTGTGAGAAATCAAATTGTTGAATTGCTTTCTTGTGAGAAATCTAAAAGTTTCTATTTTGAGAAGTTCGACACAATCATCTATTAGAACTGTCTCTATTTTTAGAAGAAATCATGTGAATATTTTACTTCTTTGCAGTTTTTTCTTATGCATCTCTTGATATCTGAGGCCAACATTGGATGTTGGCCTCAGATGGTAGATGTACAACAGAGGTGAGATGGTAGATGTACAACAGAGGTGAGATGGTAGATGTACAACAGAGGTGAGATGATAGATGTACAACAGAGGTGGGATGATAGATGTACAACAGAGGTGAGATGATAGATGTACAACAGAGGTGAGATGATAGATGTACAACAGAGATGAGATGGTAGATGTACAACAGAGTTGAGATGGTAGATGTACAACAGAGGTGAGATGGTAGATGTACAACAGAGGTGAGATGGTAGATGTACAACAGAGGTGAGATGGTAGATGTACAACAGAGGTGAGATGGTAGATGTACAACAGAGGTGAGATGATAGATGTACAACAGAGGTGAGATGATAGATGTACAACAGAGGTGAGATGATAGATGTACAACAGAGGTGAGATGATAGATGTACAACAGAGATGAGATGGTAGATGTACAACAGAGTTGAGATGGTAGATGTACAACAAAGGTGAGATGATAGATGTACAACAGAGGTGAGATGATAGATGTACAACAGAGGTGAGATGATAGATGTACAACAGAGGTGAGATGATAGATGTACAACAGAGGTGAGATGATAGATGTACAACAGAGGTGAGATGATAGATGTACAACAGAGGTGAGATGATAGATGTACAACAGAGATGAGATGGTAGATGTACAACAGAGTTGAGATGGTAGATGTACAACAGAGGTGAGATGGTAGATGTACAACAGAGGTGAGATGGTAGATGTACAACAGAGTTGAGATGGTAGATGTACAACAGAGGTGAGATGGTAGATGTACAACAGAGTTGAGATGGTAGATGTACAACAGAGGTGAGATGGTAGATGTACAACAGAGTTGAGATGGTAGATGTACAACAGAGGTGAGATGGTAGATGTACAACAGAGTTGAGATGGTAGATGTACAACAGAGGTGAGATGGTAGATGTACAACAGAGGTGAGATGGTAGATGTACAACAGAGGTGAGATGGTAGATGTACAACAGAGGTGAGATGGTAGGTGTACAACAGAGGTGAGATGGTAGATGTACAACAGAGGTGAGATGGTAGATGTACAACATAGGTGAGATGATAGATGTACAACAGAGGTGAGATGGTAGGTGTACAACAGAGGTGAGATGGTAGATGCACAACAGAGGTGAGATGGTAGGTGTACAACAGAGGTGAGATGGTAGATGCACAACAGAGGTGAGATACAGAATAGCTCAGGCAAAAGCAACTTTCCAAAAAATGAGGAAGAAACTATGCAATCCATTTTTGACAACAGAAGCAAGAAAAATGAGTTCTTCAATGTCATGTAGAGCCAGTCTTAACATATGGATGTGAATCATGGACAATAGGACAACAAAGAAGAAAATTACTAGAGACTGCATAAATGTGGTTTTACAGAAGAATGTTGAGAATACCATGGACAGCTAAAAAGAGTATGAAAACGTTCTGAAAGAGGTCAATGCAAAAAAGAGAGCTAATTTCCAATATTAGGAAGAAACAATCATCATTTTTTGGCCATGTAATGAGAAGAGAACAGCTGAAATATATTGTAACAACTGGGAAAATTGAGGGACGAAGAGACAGAGGGAAGCAAAGAGAAAATATACCAGACAACTTAAGAGAATGGCTTGGCAAATGGTCAACAACAGAAATAATAAATAACTGTCGAGATCGAAAGTTGTGGTGAGACATGATCACCCACGCCAACAGGCATGGCACTTGATGATGATGATATGATTTACGTTAGTATTTATCACGGACTGTCTACACCAGACATTTGTAGCTAATGCCAGATTCTTCGATTGACCCACTAACATTATTATGTGCCACGACAGGTGTTTCATATTTTATCTTTCATTTCCTGGTTGTTGACGTCAATCTCGTCACTTAACTTCTCGTCCTGTCTGTTTTTAAAAAAAAAAGCAATGACACCATATTCATTTTCACGAGTTGGTTCATCTTAACACTTTCAGTCCGGAAACTTTTTATCAATTTCAGAGATAAAATGTTTCATGGTTTTAAGAATCAATCTACATATTTATATTTATCTAACATATAACATATTATATATGAATGTTTAGATAACTAAACAAGATACTAGATTGCACCAATAAAAGATGATACAAGATATAAAAAAAGTAAAGTACCTCCGTCATGCCAAGTGACGTATAGGGAATATGGTGTTAGTGACCATACATTTTACAGACCTTCCGCACATGATTTTTGGGGTAATGTGGTCGGTATTACGCCCTTGCCGCTTTACTTTCCCAGAAAAAAATCTGGTACCCATTAAAGGCTGGGTGAACCAGGAAGCCGTCGGTTGGGATCGAACCCTACCTCTTGTCCTTTGCAGTCCAGTTCACTAACCACTGAGCTATCGTGGCTCCCGATACAAGACATGTAAACAGAATATGGTTTGATGACGGTTCACACTAACCAAATTGAGAGTGACGCACTCTGCGGTGAAACGTAGGGAAAGAATTAAGGTTTCCAGAATTCTGAGTTTGCTCAATTCCAAATGTTTCCTTCTCGAATTATTGCTTTCTTCTAAAGTGTTTCTTATCCTTTATTACTGATTGTTTCATCATATCCTCCCTTATAAGACATCAAGTCCAAAGAACATCCATTTTCACAACTGCTTGCTGTTTTAGACTTTTACATCATGAAAACAAAGTCATGTGGCAACTTCGGCAACTTTTTCACTTGAGTACATATCGTGCCAGTTACGCATGACAAGAAGCAGCGTGTACGCGAGTGTATATAAAAAGACGTTCGAAATACCAGCTACTTGAGACTGCTGGTACCATGAAGAAGACATCAATTGCTGGGTTAAAGCTAAGAAAAGTAGTATACGACCGGGTATTGAAAGTAGATTCAACCAGAGAAGTGTTGTTTAGAGTAATTGTAGTTGTTTTATGCCGAGTATATTGTAGTTGTTTTATGCCGAGTATATTGTAAGCTTAATTAGAGTTCAATGCAGCCAACAGAAGTAATAATTAAGTGATAGTCTAACTCAAGTGTTTTAGAAGTGATAGTCTGACAGAAGTGTTTTAGAAGTGATAGTCTAACAGAAGTGTTTTAGAAGTGATAGTCTAACAGAAGTGTTTTAGAAGTGATAGTCTAACAGAAGTGTTTTAGAAGTGATAGTCTAACAGAAGTGTTTTAGAAGTGATAGTCTAACAGAAGTGTTTTAGAAGTGATAGTCTAACAGAATTGTTTTAAAAGTGATAGTCTAACAGAAGTGTTTTAGAAGTGATAGTTTAACAGAAGTGTTTTAGAAGTGATAGTCTAACAGAAGTGTTTTAGAAGTGATAGTCTAACAGAAGTGTTTTAGAAGTGATAGCCTTTCAGAAGTGTTTTAGAAGTGATAGTCTAACAGAAGTGTTTTAGAAGTGATAGTGAAGTAATCTAAATTGTGTGATGGACATTGTTACGCGTTTCCTGCATTTCTCAAAGATCAAGGACAGTGGATTACCTAATTTCACGTGAGTAACCACCATTTGTCGTTGTCAAATGTGTTCCCTTTTGCTCTTGCACAAACTGTACGCTGTATTCTGAACTAACAAACGTAGTTAACTGACACTTGAAACCGAATATAGATATAGGAAAACACAGACAAACAAGTGTGTTATATCGTCACGTAACTAGAGGACAATACAAACCTGAACGACATTTCGGCTCAATAGGCCTTCTGCAGGAACAAACATACAACACAGTCCTCTTGTCACGTGAAGTTTTAATCATACCGTTTTTTTCTTCTATATCTATTTTTTGTCATTTCTCCACGCAGTTAACTTTACTACAACTTCTCAACTTGATGCATTTCTGTGTATTTCTGCGACTTGACTCTGACTGACACTTATATAATAATAAATCAATAATAAGTTGTGGACTCACTTTCATGAAATAATATTTTTTGATTGATTGTGTTCAACACTTATTTATTTGATTGATTTTGGTATGTTCCAGGCAAGGAACCGTTGAGGCTCTGTCTAAAAATTGTTTTTTGTTGCAGTTACCTCATATTCCAAGTCCGGCTTGCTACCGGAGCTACTGAGTTTAGAGCTCTGTGCACACCGTGAGCTGTGTGTTTCATCTGGATCGTGTTTCAATATTCCGATTGCTTACGATAATTGACAATATCGTATAGTAAAGTTCAGCTGCGTTTACATTCGGTGCCGCTTGGCCTTATGTCTTTTGGCGTGTGCTGTAGCCGCTCTGATGTGGACAGTAGCTGCCTTTTTGGATCCTTCAGTGAGATAACTTTTAATTGGAATGATTCCACTGGCACGGACGGTTGAGCAATGATGGATTTTAATTTGTCTGCAGTGATACCTATGAACATGTTCGAAGTGCAACGATGATGACCCACAAATAACTCAACAACTCAACAACTCAACAACTCAATAACTCAATAACTCAACAACTCAACAACTCAATAACTCAATAACTCAATAACTCAATAACCTTGCACATGACTAAAGGAGAAGAAGATAGCTATGTTAGGCAGCGGTAACGTAGGAAGAGACAGAATGAGAGAGAGTAAGAGAGAGAGAGAGAGAGTGAGAGATAGAAACAGTAAGAGAGAGAGAGTGAGAGAGAGAGAGTAAGAAAGTAAAATAGAGTGAGAGAGAGAGTAAAAGAAAGAGAAAGAGTGAAAGAGCGAGTAAAAGAAAGAGAAAGAATGAGAGAGAGTGAGAAAGAGAGTGATAGAGAACGTAGAGAGAGCATGAGAGAGAGTGATAGAGAGAGTCACAGAGAGAGTCAGGGTGTGAGAGAGTGAGAGAGTAAGAGAGAGAGTGAGTGAGAGAAAGCGTAAGAGAGAGAGATAAAATGAGAGAGAGAGTAAGAGATAGAGGGAGAGAGAGTAAGAGAGTAAGAGAGAGAGAGTGAGAGAGTGAGAGAAAGAGTAGATATAGTGATAAGAGTGAGAGAAAGAGTAAGAGAGAGTGTGAGAGAGAGTTAGAGAGAGAGAGATAGTAATAGAGTAAGAGAGAGTGAGTGAGTAAGAGAGAGAGCGAGAGAGAGTGAGTGAGAGAAAGCGTAAGAGAGAGTGACAGAGTGAGATAAAATGAGGGAGAGAGTGAGAGAGAGTGAGGGAGTGTAAGAGAGAATGAGAGAAAAAGATAGAGAATGAGAGAGAGTGAGAGAGAGTAAAAGAGTGTGAGAGAGTGAGGAAGTGTAGAGATGAGAGAGAGTGAGAGAGCGTGAGAGAGGGAGATAGAGAGTGAGAGAGAGTGTGAGAGAGTGAGTGGGAGAGAGTGAGAGAGTGAGCGAGAGAGAGAGTGAGAATGTGAGAGAGCGAGTGAGAGAAAGTGAGAGAAAGAGAGTGAGAGAAAGTGAGAGAAAGTGAGAGATCGTCTGAGAGAGTCTCTCTCTCTCTCTCTCTCTCTGCGATCAGGACTCAATCAAAGTAGGATTTCACACTCCCACATGAAGTCAGCTGTCAGGTTAAGTGTGTTGATCGCCCCCACAGACAGAACATCACAATTAGAGTGAGAGAGTGAAAGAGAGAGAGAGAGAGAAAGAGAATAAGAGAGAGTGAGAGAGAGTGAGAGAAAGTGAGAGAGAGTGAGAGAGAGGGAGAGGGATATGAAAGGAAAATAATGTTGTCGAGAGAGAGTGATAGAGTGTGAGAAGGATTGTGAGAGAGTTAGAGAGAATGAGAGAGAGAGTGAGAGAGAGTGTGAGAAAGAATGAGGGAGAGTGAGAGAGAGTGAGAGAATGAGATAGAGAGAGTGAGATAGAGAGAGTGAGAGAGTGTGTGAGAGAGATTGAGTGAGAGAGAGAGTGAGTGAGAGAGAGTGAGAGAGGGAGTGAGAGAGAGAGTGAAAGAGAGAGAGTGAAAGAGAATTAGAGAGAGTTAGAGATAGTGAGAGAAAGTGAGAGAGTGAAAGAGAGAGTGAGAGAAAATTAGAGAGAGTTAGAGAGAGTGAGAGAAAGTGAGAGAGAGTGAGAGAGAGGGGGAGGGGTATGAAAGGAAAATAATGTTGCCGCATGCATCAAAGACATCTCTCGAGGATGGTCAATTGTGATGACACCCCAAATATTGGAGGGCCTCTCTCAGAGGCGTTGCTAATGAAACAGTTCACTGGGTAACTAAAGTCATACCTCAGAGTTGTTCTCTACAAACATATACATACCTATGCTTCTTTGCCTTCGCCCGATGACTAAAGTGTTCTAGAGTGTTCTAGTAGACTAGAGAATTCCCCTCCATCATCCGCCCTTAAAAGGACGTTACGTGGGTGTGTCTGCGTTGTGTTGTGGTTTACAGTATAACTGTGATATTTGCGCCTTTCGGCCCAACACATCCGACTTCAGTATGACATTTTTGAGTACCGGGTTGTCTTCCGTCTTCGATCCCTATTCGCTTGGCCAGACTAGACAGGTTAGTCTGTTACTAGAGGCACCGCTGAGAGGTGGAGCAGGGTCAGGATGGTTTTGGTTCACCGATTCTGACTCAAGCCATCAGCTGTGGGTCGCTGACAACTTCCAGCTCTGGTGCTGGGAGGTGCGCCTTCGCCTCCTACATACCTATGTATGGCCCCCATCCTTGTCTAGGAATGTGACTCCATCCCTCTCCTAATAAAACTATTTTTCACCGAGGGCGCCCCCCCCCAAACCAACGCGTGTGTAAGATCTTCAGTAGCCATATTACCTCTGGTAGAGAAACACTGTGGGAGCTAGTGTGTCGGACCTAGCAACAACACGGAGCAGTGGCGGGACATTACTTCCTGTGTGTGTGTGGAAGGGGGGGGGAGACACCTAGCAACAACACGGAGCAGTGGCGGGACATTACTTAATGTGTGTGTGTGGAAGGGGGGGGAGACACCTAGCAACAACACGGAGCAGTGGCGGGACATTACTTCCTGTGTGTGTGTGGAAGGGGGGGGGAGACACCTAGCAACAACACGGAGCAGTGGCGGGACATTACTTCCTGTGTGTGTGTGGAAGGGGGGGGGAGACACCTAGCAACAACACGGAGCAGTGGCGGGACATTGCTTCCTGTGTGTGTGTGTGTGGAAGGGGGGGGAGACACCTAGCAACAACACGGAGCAGTGGCGGGACATTACTTCCTGTGTGTGTGTGGAAGGGGGGGGAGACACCTAGCAACAACACGGAGCAGTGGCGGGACATTACTTCCTGTGTGTGTGTGGAAGGGGGGGGGGAGACACCTAGCAACAACACGGAGCAGTGGCGGGACATTACTTCCTGTGTGTGTGTGGAAGGGGGGGGGAGACACCTAGCAACAACACGGAGCAGTGGCGGGACATTACTTCCTGTGTGTGTGTGGAAGGGGGGGGGAGACACCTAGCAACAACACGGAGCAGTGGCGGGACATTACTTCCTGTGTGTGTGTGGAAGGGGGGGGAGACACCTAGCAACAATACGGAGCAGTGGCGGGACATTGCTTCCTGTGTGTGTGTGGAAGGGGGGGGGAGACACCTAGCAACAACACGGAGCAGTGGCGGGACATTACTTCCTGTGTGTGTGTGGAAGGGGGGGGGAGACACCTAGCAACAACACGGAGCAGTGGCGGGACATTACTTCCTGTGTGTGTGTGTGGAAGGGGGGGGGGAGACACCTAGCAACAACACGGAGCAGTGGTGGGACATTACTTCCTGTGTGTGTGTGGAAGGGGGAGAGACACCTAGCAACAACACGGAGCAGTGGCGGGACATTACTTCCTGTGTGTGTGTGGAAGGGGGGGAGAGAAAACCAGCAACAACACGGAGCAGTGGCGGGACATTACTTCCTGTGTGTGTGTGGAAGGGGGGGGGAGACACCAGCAACAACACGGAGCAGAGGCGGGACATTACTTCCTGTGTGTGTGTGGAAAGGGGGGGGGGGAGACACCAGCAACAACACGGAGCAGAGGCGGGACATTACTTCCTGTGTGTGTGTGGAAAGGGGGGGGGGAGACACCAGCAACAACAGACTCCATCTTTCCTGTTTTGTACTAAAACGTTGGAGAGAGAGAGAAGTGGCAACTGAAAGGACTACTATCATGTTGCGTGTGTCGATAGTGGTGTTGATATTCAGTGACTGCAACAAACAAAACAGCTATTTAATGTCTCCAAACCCTCCCCTCTTCACTAATTCTCACCTAGCCGTGAAACCTCGTCATATCTATTGTATCACGCGGCAATGGTTTGTCTCTGTGTTCATATCTATCATGTGGCAATGGTTTGTCTCTGTGTTCATATCTATCATGCGGCAATGGTTTGTCTCTCTGTTCATATCTATCATGTGGCAATGGTTTGTCTCTCTGTTCATATCTATCATGCGGCAATGGTTTGTCTCTCTGTTCATATCTATCATGTGGCAATGGTTTGTCTCTGTGTTCATATCTATCATGTGGCAATGGTTTGTCTCTGTGTTCATATCTATCATGTTGCAATGGTTTGTCTCTGTGTTCATATCTATCATGTGGCAATGGTTTGTCTCTGTGTTCATATCTATCATGTGGCAATGGTTTGTCTCTGTGTTCATATCTATCATGTTGCAATGGTTTGTCTCTGTGTTCATATCTGTCATGTGGCAATGGTTTGTCTCTGTGTTCATATCTATCATGTGGCAATGGTTTGTCTCTGTGTTCATATCTATCATGTTGCAATGGTTTGTCTCTGTGTTCATATCTATCATGTGGCAATGGTTTGTCTCTGTGTTCATATCTATCATGTGGCAATGGTTTGTCTCTGTGTTCATATCTATCATGTTGCAATGGTTTGTCTCTGTGTTCATATCTGTCATGTGGCAATGGCTTGTCTCTGTGTTCATATCTATCATGTGGCAATGGTTTGTCTCTGTGTTCATATCTATCATGTGGCAATGATTTGTCTCTGTGTTCATATCTATCATGTGGCAATGGTTTGTCTCTGTGTTCATATCTATCATGTGGCAATGGTTTGTCTCTGTGTTCATATCTATCATGTGGCAATGATTTGTCTCTGTGTTCATATCTATTCATGTGGCAATGGTTTGTCTCTGTGTTCATATCTATCATGTGGCAATGATTTGTCTCTGTGTTCATATCTATCATGTGGCAATGATTTGTCTCTGTTTTCATATCTATCATGTGGCAATGGTTTATCTCTGTGTTCATATCTATCATGTGGCAATGATTTGTCTCTGTGTTCATATCTATCATGTGGCAATGATTTGTCTCTGTTTTCATATCTATCATGTGGCAATGGCTTGTCTCTGTGTTCATATCTATCATGTGGCAATGGCTTGTCTCTGTGTTCATATCTATCATGTGGCAATGGCTTGTCTCTGTGTTCATATCTATCATGTGGCAATGATTTGTCTCTGTGTTCATATCTATCATGTGGCAATGGTTTGGCTCTGTGTTCATATCTATCATGTGGCAATGGTTTGGCTCTGTGTTCATATCTATCATGTGGCAATGGCTCTGTGTTTTCTTAACGTTCTTCTCTCAGACTCTAGATTAAATGTAAGAATAAACCATAGCTGACCGCTACAAAATAAAGAAATGGTGCCAGTTTGCAGTGTTTTTTGCACTTAAACATATATCAGTGGCTCAGGACGTAACGATCAATTTGTCTTACATTTGTGGTTATACTCCTGAAACCTTGGAGACGTACGGATTATCGGGACATAGTTGATGGCCGTAAATGAGTGAAAGTTGTTTATCTTATCTTTAGTGTCCGTAGCAGAGTAGAACAGATAACTTGTGTCCTAGTTGTCATGTCACTGTCCTACAGCAGAATAGAACAGCTAACTTGTGTCCTAGTTGTCATGTCACTGTCCTACAGCAGAGTAGAATAGCTAACTTGTGTCCTAGTTGTCATGTCACTGTCCTACAGCAGAGTAGAACTGATAACTTGTGTCCTAGTTATCATGTCACTGTCCTACAGCAGAGTAGTATAGCTAACGTGTGTCCTAGTTGCCATGTCACTGTCCTACAGCAGGGTAGAACAGCTATCTTGTGTCCTAGTTGTCATGTCACTGTCCTACAGCAGGGTAGAACAGCTATCTTGTGTCCTAGTTGTCATGTCACTGTCCTACAGCAGAGTAGAAAAGCTAACTTGTGTCCTAGTTGTCATGTCACTGTCCTACAGCAGAGTAGAACAGCTAACTTGTGTCCTAGTTGTCATGTCACTGTCCCACAGCAGAGTAGAACAGATAACTTGTGTCCTAGTTGTCATGTCACTGTCCTACAGCAGAGTAGAACAGATAACTTGTGTCCTAGTTGTCATGTCACTTTCCCACAGAAGAGTAGAACAGATAACTTGTGTCCTAGTTGTCATGTCACTTTCCCACAGCAGAGTAGAACAGATAACTTGTGTCCTAGTTGTCATGTCACTTTCCACAGCAGAGTAGAACAGATAACTTGTGTCCTAGTTGTCATGTCACTGTCCTACAGCAGAGTAGAACAGATAACTTGTGTCCTAGTTGTCATGTCACTGTCCTACAGCAGAGTAGAAAAGCTAACTTGTGTCCTAGTTGTCATGTCACTGTCCTACAGCAGAGTAGAACAGATAACTCGTGTCCTAGTTGTCATGTCACTGTCCTACAGCAGAGTAGAAAAGCTAACTTGTGTCCCACTAATTTTTTTTACAACAAACTATGAGTGGGAAAATACTCAGTGAAGTTTACTTTTGGGAATATACGCCCACATTTAGAATATGGATCATCTGTATCCGGTAAAATGTGTTTGTTTATTTACTTGTGGGCAGCAGACGTCTGATGGTAGATGGTGATGATGCGTGCTCTACTCGCACGCTGTATCGATATATATCGATCGTTACTTTGTTTACTTACTGGCGGTCTTCACCCGCCCGGTCAGTCTCTGGCTTGATTGACCTCGGCTGGAATGTGCTGTTTGTGTTCCCAATCAGGCCAACATGTTCCGGGCTAACTGGACGCTCGTCTCAGCCGTGACCTTGTCTCGTCCCGTAGTACTTCTGGTTTCTTATGATGACCGTTACACGTTGTGTTTCCTCGACAACTTTGCTGGATTCGTCCCCGAGGGTTGAGGCTAGGCTACATAATTGTAACTGTGTAACACACAACAACGCTTGAATATAATAATTTGTTCTGGCTTTTATTCCTGTCACACCGGACTCTCGTTCCACAATGGATATGGCAGGTCACACACTTACAGTGCACTCTTACAATTTCTTCAGTCTATCGCCCTAACACTTGTCTCTGGGCTCTAACGCATGCATACTCGCATCTACTCTATATGTTAACCATTCCCATCGAATGGCCCCCCTAGCCTATCTAACTCCTACCGGTCCGGCTGTCTCTTGGCAACCGTTGCTAACTGTATCTTAATAGTGTCTGCTCTCAAGTGCTTCGACTATTATTCTAATTCACGTACTAATTTACATTGCGTCTAATTATATTAGGCTAAGGTTAGCCCCCATGTGCCGATCATATGGTCGCCCGGCTCCTAATGAGCGCGTGTGCTCTTGCCGACTACATTTCTCCAAGTGCCTGGTCTCGAGTGCTTCTCCCAGGTCTTCTCAATCTTTTGTGTTTACCTCTTAAATTTGGATCTTGTCAGCCAATCAAAATTGACTTCCCACGCGTCTGTCCGCCCACTTACTTCTGGGGATGGCCTTCCATATTTTGCATGTGAATTTCGACCCATAGTCTCATTTTTCTCTTGACTTTGTCTTAATGTCTTTTTTCCTTGACCTTATTCTCTCGTCTGTTTATCCATCTATTCTCTCCATTCCTACCCCTTCTACACCTATGCGTCTGTCTGTCCACGCACTTCTAGAGATGGCCTTCCACGTCTTGCACGTGAATTTGACCCATCCTCTACTTATTTTTCTCATGATCTCGTTTTAATGTGTTTTTCCTTTTTCCTCCTTGACCTCATTCTCTCGTCTCGCCTATCTGCCCCCCTCACTTCTGGATTGGTCTCTCGTCTTTGTTTCCTCCTCTACTCTCTCCATCCCTCCGCTTCTACACATCCACATGGTGCTCAGCATCAAACACCACACTCAAGAACTGGATAAAGTACAAAACCAGGCACTTAGGGTCATCACAGGAGCAATGAAATCAACACCAATATTGGAGATGGAGAAATTGTGGAGAATACCAGCACTGAGAGAACGGAGGGACACAAAGGTGCTGATACAGGCAGACAAATGTGCTTGCATGCCGAGACATCCAGTGAAGGACCGATTCCAAAATCTTGCATTGGGACGACTTAAGAGAAGCAGTTTTATCCACCAAGCCAAGCGTATTAGTAGACAAACACCAGACATGCCAAGAGTTGTTACCCCCCCCCCCCCTTTCCTCCATATTGCCCATACCAGAACAGACCCCCTGGACAGAGGAATGCGGATTGTCAATACAAGTCGGAAGGAGGTAAAAAGATAATTTGACAGGGAGGAATAAAATAGTCTACAGCTTAAAACAGTCTCTTCCATCTACTTCTTCTTCTTTCCTTCCTCATTTGCCTTCCAGCGTCGATGGGAGATATAAATTGCGGTCTTTTGCTCTTCTGTTCGCCTCTGCTGCTATTATGTTTCCTAGTGCTTCTATTATTCGGCCAATACATCTTTTACTCTTCTGTTCGCCTCTGCTGTTATGTTTCCTAGTGTTACTAATATTCAGCCAATCCCTCTTTTGCACTTCTGTTCGCCTCTGCTGTTGTTATGTTTCCTAGGCGTTTCTATTATTATTTCGCCAATCCATCTTTTTCGTGGTCGGCCCTTGGGTCTAGTGTTCTTGCAACGTTTATTGAAGGCTCGTTGTGTTGTATCAACAGTTTCTTATTTCTTGGATTAAGAATACCCACAAGACTTCTGGATTCGTGTGTACAGAGATGGATCCGCAAGCAGTGAAGAATGGGGTAGCAGGTGTATAGAGTACCCAAATAACACTCATCATCATCATCATGTGCCATACCGGTTGGCGTAGGTGATCATGTCCCTCCACAATCTTCTATCTACAGTGCATCGTATCAGTTCTGTTGTTGACTGTTTTCCATGCCATGACACCAAGCAATCCAGTATTTTATCTCTTTGTCGTCCGCGATCTCTCTTTCCTTTTATTTTGCCAGTTGTAACCAAGTATTCCAACTTTCCTCTTCTCATGATGTGCCCGAAAAATGTTGATTGCTTCTTTCTGATGTTTTTTATAAGAGCTTCCTTTTTTGTGTTGGCCTCTTAGAGAACTTCCTCATTGGTCTTTTTAGCTGTCCAGGGAACTTTCAACATTCTTCTGAGAAATCCCATCTCTGTGGCCTCCAATCGTCTTTTCATTTGTTTGTCCTTTGTCCATGATTCGCTTCCATAGTCAGAATTGGTTCTATATAGCACCGATGAACTCTCTTTCTCATTTTTATTGACATAGATTTGTTGCATAAGATATTATTAAACTTCTGAAATGCTATTTTGGCCTGAGCTATTCTGCTTTTTATTTCTGTGGTGCATCTTCCATCTGATGTTATTATATATACAAATTTAAACAAATAACACTAGGAATATGAATATAATATCAACCAGGAAATATTGTCACAATTACGATGCTGAAATCCAAGCAATAAAGTTGGCAACAGAAAAACTGCTGAACAGTAATCTTAGTGATGGGAACTACCAGTTCCCAGATGAATGACTGTGAAGCAGGCTCACAGCCTGTAGTGTTTTGACAGATGCAAGATCAGAACTTCAGGCACTACAATCCAGTAGACTGCCACAGCTGCAGACCTTATTGACTGAACTCTGCAAGCACCACAGGGTCGCCTTGCAATGGGTTCCATCTCACTGTCGAATACCAGGAAACGAGAAAGCGGATCAGTTGGCAAAGGAAGGTTCAACAGGCACACAACTAGATACACTGGTTACATACCATCATAAGAAACAGATAATCAAATCAATCAGAGGACCACAAGCCCCAAATCAGGATGACTTTCATAATATGAATAGATATGAACAAGTTATCATTATACGCCTCAGAACAGGACACAATCGACTCCATAGTCACATGTATACAAAATTCAAGATCGGCACATCAACTACTTAATGTTGACAGGCGCCCCAGACTGCTGAACACATACTTCAAAACTGCACTGAATATAGTAGACTGAGGAAAATCCATTGGCCCATAGATACAACACTACCGACAAAACTACATTGGTAAGCGCAGGATTTACAAAAGACAGTAAAATGTATACAGGAAACGACATTGCAGATATAGACAATGCTTCAGGCGAACGAAATATATATAGATAGACAGACAGACATACAGACAGACAGAAAGACAAACAGACAGAAAGACAAACAGACAGAAAGACAAACAGACAGAAAGACAAACAGATAGATAGATAGATAGATAGATAGATAGATAGATAGATAGATAGATAGATAGATAGATAGATAGATAGATAGATAGATAGATAGATAGATAGATAGATAGATAGATAGATAGATAGATAGATAGATAGATAGATAGATAGATAGATAGATAGATAGATAGATATAGATAGATAGATAGATAGATAGATAGATAGATAGATAGATAGATAGATAGATAGATAGATAGATAGATAGATAGATAGATAGATAGATAGATAGATAGATAGATAGATAGATAGATAGATAGATAGATAGATAGATAGATAGATAGATAGATAGATAGATAGATAGATAGATAGTCCACCATTAGTGTGAATGTCGACAGCAGAGTAGGGCCGCTAACTGATGTCCCACTAGTGTTGTCATGTCCTACTTATTTCTCTAGAAAAAGCAGACTGCATATATTGTTCAAAGGCTACTCTATCAATAGGCTACTCTACCAATAGGTTACTCTACCAATAGGCTACTCTACCAATAGGTTACTCTACCAATAGGCTACTCTACTAATAGGTTACTCTACCAATATGCTACTCTACCAATAGGCTACTCTACCAATAGGCTACTCTACCAATAGTTTACTCTACCAATAGGCTACTCAACCTATAGGCTACTCTACCAATAGGGTAGGGAACAGGCAAATAATTGTTCCGACTGGTTTCAGCACGGATTACAGTTTTCCTGCTCTGAGCTCAGCTAAGGACAATTTATTATACATTTTTCTCTCTCTTTTTCTATTTTATATATTTTGACGCCCATCATACCTCTCATCATGTAAAATTCATTTCTCTCTTTTCTTATTTCTGCATCCTACTTTCCTCGCCCTCTACTTGATCATCTAACATGTAGTAATTGTGCTTCACCGCTTGTTGTCGTTGTCCCTGTATTCTGAAGAAGGCCACAGGCCGAAACGTCAGTATTGTGTTGTGTTCTTTATTTGTAAAGCTGTCACCATACCTTGGAGTGTTTAGCACACCCCACCATTGGCTCCCTACTCTACCAATAGGTTACTCTACCAATAGGCTACCCTACCCATAGGTTACTCTACCAATAGGCTACTCTACCAATAGGCTACTCTACCAATAGGTTACTCTATAAATAGGCTACTCTACCCATAGGCTACTCTACAAATAGGCTACTCTACCAATAGGCTACTCTACCAATAGGTTACTCTACAAATAGGCTACTCTACCCATAGGCTACTCTACCAATAGGCTACTCTACCAATAGGCTACTCTACGAATAGGTTACTCTACCAATAGGCTACTCTACCCATAGGCTACTCTACCAATAGGCTACTCTACCAATAGGCTACTCTACCAATAGGTTACTCTACCAATAGGTTAATCTACCAATAGGCTACTCTTCCAATAGGTTACTCTACCAATAGGTTACTCTACCAATAGACTACTCTACCCATAGGCTACTCTACCAATAGGCTACTCTACCAATATACTACTCTACCAATAGGTTACTCTACCAATAGGTTAATCTAGCAATAGGCTACTCTTCCAATAGGTTACTCTACCAATAAGTTACTCTACCAATAGACTACTCTACCAATAGGTTACTCTACCAATAGGTTACTCTACCAATAGACTAATCTACCAATAGGTTACTCTACCAATAGGTTACTCTACCAATAGACTAATCTACCAATAGGCTACTCTTCCAATAGGCTACTCTACCAATACGCTACTCTACCAATAGGCTAATCTACTAATAGGTTACTCTACCAATAGACTAATCTACCAATAGGCTACTCTTCCAATAGGCTACTCTACCAATACGCTGCTCTACCAATAGACTAATCTACCAATAGGTTACTCTACCAATAGGCTACTATACCAATAGGCTACTCTACCAATAGGCTACTCTACCAATAGGCTACTCTACCAATAGGCTACTCTACCAATAGGTTACTCTACCAATAGGCTACTATACCAATAGGTTACTATACCAAAAGGTTACTCTACCAATAGGCTACTATACCAATAGGTTACTCTACCAATAGGTTACTCTACCAATAATCAAATAACCAAGCCTTTACAGCCCAATAAAGAAATAACCGTTCTCCTATACTTCGATCCAGGATCCATTCACCTATCAATAATTTCATTCATCCATCCACATACATCCAACTACCTCTAGATCTGGCAGTGCTGAGCGACATGAGTACTGAGAAGTTGAGAATAAAAGATCTGACGTGATAGCTTTAGTGCAAGCATTGATAGCAATAACAGGGGAAATAGCGGCCAAAGATGGATTAGTGAAATACAATCACCACATAAAAGATGGATTAGTGAAATACAATCACCACATAAAAGATGGATTAGTGAAATACAATAACCACATAAAAGATGGATTAGTGAAATACAATCACCACATAAAAGATGGATTAGTGAAATACAATCACCACATAAAAGATGGATTAGTGAAATACAATCACCACATAAAAGATGGATTAGTGAAATACTAAACACAACTCAAATGATGTAGTATTGAAATATCAAAAACCACACAAAATATGGATTGGTAAAATATCAAACACCATACAAATGATGACTTGGTAAAATATCAAACACCATACAAATGATGGCTTGGTAAAATATTAAAACCCATACAAATGATGGCTTGGTAAAATATCAAAAACCACACAAAATATGGATTGGTAAAATATCAAACACCATACAAATGACGGATTGGTAAAATATTAAAAACCATACAAATGATGGATTGGTAAAATATTAAAAACCATACAAATGATGGATTGGTAAAATATCAAACACCATACAAATGATGGATTGATAAAATATCAAACACCATACAAATGATGGATTGGTAAAATATTAAAAACCATACAAATGATGGCTTGGTAAAATATAAAAAACCACACAAAATATGGATTGGTAAAATATCAAACACCATACAAATGATGGATTGGTAAAATATCAAACACCATACAAATGACGGATTGGTAAAATATCAAACACCATACAAATGATGGATTGGTTAAATATCAAACACCATACAAATGACGGATTGGTAAAATATCAAACACCATACAAATGACGGATTAGTAAAATATCAAACACCATACAAATGACGGATTAGTAAAATATCAAACACCATACAAATGATGGATTGGTTAAATATCAAACACCATACAAATGACGGATTGGTAAAATATCAAACACCATACAAATGACGGATTGGTTAAATATCAAACACCATACAAATGACGGATTGGTAAAATATCAAACACCATACAAATGACGGATTGGTAAAATATCAAACACCATACAAATGATGGATTGGTAAAATATCAAACACCATACAAATGACGGATTGGTAAAATATCAAACACCATACAAATGATGGATTGGTAAAATATCAAACACCATACAAATGATGGATTGGTAAAATATCAAACACCATACAAATGACGGATTGGTAAAATATCAAACACCATACAAATGATGGATTGGTAAAATATCAAACACCATACAAATGATGGATTGGTAAAATATCAAACACCATACAAATGACGGATTGGTAAAATATCAAACACCATACAAATGATGGATTGGTAAAATATCAAACACCATACAAATGATGGATTGGTAAAATATCAAACACCATACAAATGACGGATTGGTAAAATATCAAACACCATACAAATGACGGATTGGTAAAATATCAAACACCATACAAATGATGGATTGGTAAAATATCAAACACCATACAAATGATGGATTGGTAAAATATCAAACACCATACAAATGACGGATTGGTAAAATATCAAACACCATACAAATGATGGATTGGTAAAATATCAAACACCATACAAATGATGGATTAGTAAAATATCAAACACCATACAAATGATGGATTGGTAAAATATCAAACACCATACAAATGATGGATTGGTTAAATATCAAACACCATACAAATGATGGATTGGTTAAATATCAAACACCATACAAATGATGGATTGGTTAAATATCAAACACCATACAAATGATGGATTGGTTAAATATCAAACACCATACAAATGACGGATTGGTAAAATATCAAACACCATACAAATGATGGATTGGTTAAATATCAAACACCATACAAATGATGGATTGGTAAAATATCAAACACCATACAAATGACGGATTGGTAAAATATCAAACACCATACAAATGATGGATTGGTTAAATATCAAACACCATACAAATGACGGATTGGTAAAATATCAAACACCATACAAATGATGGATTGGTAAAATATCAAACACCATACAAATGACGGATTGGTAAAATATCAAACACCATACAAATGATGGATTGGTTAAATATCAAACACCATACAAATGACGGATTGGTAAAATATCAAACACCATACAAATGATGGATTGGTTAAATATCAAACACCATACAAATGACGGATTGGTAAAATATCAAACACCATACAAATGACGGATTGGTAAAATATCAAACACCATACAAATGATGGATTGGTAAAATATCAAACACCATACAAATGATGGATTGGTAAAATATCAAACACCATACAAATGACGGATTGGTAAAATATCAAACACCATACAAATGATGGATTGGTAAAATATCAAACACCATACAAATGACGGATTGGTAAAATATCAAACACCATACAAATGACGGATTGGTAAAATATCAAACACCATACAAATGATGGATTGGTAAAATATCAAACACCATACAAATGACGGATTGGTAAAATATCAAACACCATACAAATGACGGATTGGTAAAATATCAAACACCATACAAATGATGGATTGGTAAAATATCAAACACCATACAAATGACGGATTGGTAAAATATCAAACACCATACAAATGACGGATTGGTAAAATATCAAACACCATACAAATGACGGATTAGACAACTTGTCCGATTATCGCCATCGAACAACGACAGCTCAGGCCAAAATAACATTTCACAAAAAGAAAAATATTTTATGCAATAAATCTATGTCAATAGAAATGAGAAAGAGAGTTCATCGGTGCTATATAGAACCAATTCTGACTTATGGAAGCGAATCATGGACAGTAGACAAACACACGAAAAGACGATTAGAGGCCACAGGGATGGGATTTCTCAGAAGAATGTTGAAAGTTCCCTGGACAGCTAAAAAGACCAATGAGGAAGTTCTCAAAGAGGCCAACACAAAAAGGCAGCTCCTAAAAAACATCAGAAAAAAACGATCATTATTTTTCGGGCACATCATGAGAAGAGGAAAGTTGGAATACTTGGTTACAACTGGCAAAATAAAAGGAAAGAGAGATCGCGGACGACAAAGAGAGAAAATACTGGATAGTTTGGTGTCATGGCATGGAAAGCAGTCAACGACAGAACTGATATGATGCACTGTAGATAGAAGTTTGTGGAAGGACATGATGGCCTACGCTAATCGGTATGGCACATGATGATGATCTAGTCCATATTTTTTGCTTGTTATGTTTATTACATTAAGTAATTGTTGTATATCTTTATGATTGGCTGAATATGCTTCATTAATAGAGACATGCATAGTACGTTCTGATAACTGCTGATGTAAATATAACGGGGACTGGCCGAGGCTAAAGCAAGTCTTGAATCCTGCAAGAAACGGAAGATGGGCGGTCGAGTTCCCAGCCTGACACATGTTAACGAGAAGTACAAGCAGTGGAGGGATGTGAATGCTACACGACACCTAATCCAAGACAGAAAGGCTAACAGCGATCCAAGGGATATCGCTACCGGTAGGAATTAGGTACAAGGATTCCTGGCGGAGTGACAGCCATCAGGAGGAGATAAGATGTGTGTCACTCAAATCTAACGCGCTGCTTCCCAAACATCAAGTCATTCTGACATTTGCTCTCAGCTTCCGCAGCTTCTGACTGTACCAGGAACCATCTCCGTCTCATCTTGTATTTCATGAACATTTCCCCTGGCAACTTCTCTCTCTCTCTCTCTCTCTCTCTCTCTCTCTCTCTCTCACTTTCTCTCTCTATCTGTATCTTTCTCTTTCGTCATTATTTCCTTTGCTTGCTTGAGTTCGTCTGATGACTGAAGGAGTACACCTCTTCGTCATCCGCCCTTAAAAGGACGTTAAGTGGGCGTGTCTGCGTTGTGTTGTGGTTTCCAGTATATGTGATATTTATGCCTTTCGGCCCAACACATCCGACTTCAGCTAATTATTTTTTAGCACCGGGTTGTCTTCCCTCTTCGATCCCTACACGCTTGGCCAGACTACACAGGTTAGTCTGTTACTAGAGGCACCAGGGAGAGGTGGAGCAGGTTCTGGATGGTTTTGGTTCACCGATCCTGGCGCAAGCCATCAGCTGTGGGTCGCTGACAACTTCCAGCTCCGCTGCTGTGAGGCGCGCCATCGCCTCAATTCTTAAATTTAAAACCATTAATTATATTTTGTTTGTGAAATACTGAAATATTCAAAGTTCATCTACATACAGACAGATCACAGAAGCAATAAATCTGCGGGCTGCACCTTCAGTCATCGATCAGGAGGAGAAGATCCTGGCTCACACACGTCTCGTAGTGTAGACACAACAAGAGTGTTGGTACTTGGTGGACAAGACAAGAGTGTTGGTACTGGGTGGACAAGACAAGAGTGTTGGTACTTGGTGGACAAGACAAGAGTGTTGGTACTTGGTGGACAAGACAAGAGTGTTGGTACTTGGTGGACAAGACAAGAGTGTTGGTACTTGGTGGACAAGACAAGAGTGTTGGTACTGGATGGACAAGACAAGAGTGTTGGTACTTGGTGGACAAGACAAGAGTGTTGGTACTTGGTGGACAAGACAAGAGTGTTGGTACTTGGTGGACAAGACAAGAGTGTTGGTACTTGGTGGACAAGACAAGAGTGTTGGTACTGGGTGGACAAGACAAGAGTGTTGGTACTGGGTGGACAAGACACGAGCGTTGGTACTGGATGGACAAGACATGAGTTTTGGTACTTGGTGGACAAGACAAGAGTGTTGGTACTGGGTGGACACGACAAGAGTGTTGGTACTGGATGGACAAGACATGAGTGTTGGTACTGGATGGACAAGACAAGAGTGTTGGTACTGGATGGACAAGACAAGAGTGTTGGTACTGGGTGGACAAGACAAGAGCGTTGGTACTGGATGGACAAGACAAGAGTGTTGGTACTGGGTGGACACGACAAGAGTGTTGGTACTGGATGGACAAGACAAGAGTGTTGGTACTGGGTGGACACGACAAAAGTGTTGGTACTGGATGGACAAGACAAGAGTGTTGGTACTGGTGGACACGACAAGAGTGTTGGTACTGGATGGACAAGACAAGATTGTTGGTACTGGATGTACAAGACAAGAGTACTGGTACTGGGTGGACAAGACAAGAGCGTTGGTACTGGATGGACAAGACAAGAGCGTTGATACTGGGTGGACAAGACAAGAGTGTTGGTACTGGATGGACAAGACAAGAGTGTTGGTACTGGATGGACAAGACAAGATTGTTGGTACTGGGTGGACACGACATGAGTGTTGGTACTGGGTGGACAAGACAAGAGTGTTGGTACTGGGTGGACACGACATGAGTGTTGGTACTGGATGGACAAGACAAGAGCGTTGGTACTGGATGGACAAGACATGAGTGTTGGTACTGGATGGACAAGACAAGAGTGTTGGTACTGGATGGACAAGACATGAGTGTTGGTACTGGGTGGACAAGACATGAGTGTTGGTACTGGGTGGACAAGACAAGAGTGTTGGTACTGGATGGACAAGACAAGAGTGTTGGTACTGGGTGGACAAGACAAGAGTGTTGGTACTGGGTGGACACGACAAGAGTGTTGGTACTGGGTGGACACGACAAGAGTGTTGGTACTGGGTGGACAAGACAAGAGCGTTGGTACTGGGTGGACAAGACAAGAGTGTTGGTACTGGGTGGACACGACAAGAGTGTTGGTACTGGGTGGACAAGACAAGAGTGTTGGTTCTGGGTGGACAAGACAAGAGTGTTGGTACTGGGTGGACAAGACAAGAGTGTTGGTACTGGGTGGACACGACAAGAGTGTTGGTACTGGGTGGACAAGACAAGAGTGTTGGTACTGGGTGGACAAGACAAGAGTGTTGGTACTGGGTGGACAAGACAAGAGTGTTGGTACTTGGTGGACAAGACAAGAGTGTTGGTACTGGGTGGACAAGACAAGAGTGTTGGTACTGGGTGGACAAGACAAGAGTGTTGGTACTGGATGGACACGACAAGAGTGTTGGTACTGGGTGGACAAGACAAGAGTGTTGGTACTGGGTGGACAAGACAAGAGTGTTGGTACTGGATGGACAAGACAAGTGCGTTGGTACTGGGTGGACAAGACAAGAGTGTTGGTACTGGGTGGACAAGACAAGAGCGTTGGTACTGGGTGGACAAGACAAGAGCGTTGGTACTGGATGGACAAGACAAGAGTGTTGGTACTGGGTGGACAAGACAAGAGTGTTGGTATTTGGTGGACAAAACAAGAGTGTTGGTACTGGGTGGACACGACAAGAGTGTTGGTACTGGATGGACAAGACAAGAGTGTTGGTACTGGGTGGACACGACAAGAGTGTTGGTACTGGGTGGACAAGACAAGAGTGTTGGTACTGGGTGGACACGACAAGAGTGTTGGTACTGGATGGACAAGACAAGAGTGTTGGTACTGGATGGACAAGACAAGAGTGTTGGTACTGGGTGGACACGACAAGAGTGTTGGTACTGGGTGGACAAGACAAGAGTGTTGGTACTGGATGGACAAGACAAGAGTGTTGGTACTGGATGGACAAGACAAGAGTGTTGGTACTGGGTGGACACGACAAGAGTGTTGGTACTGGGTGGACAAGACAAGAGTGTTGGTACTGGATGGACAAGACAAGAGTGTTGTTACTGGATGGACGAGACAAGAGTGTTGTTACTGGATGGACGAGACAAGAGTGTTGGTACTGGATGGACGAGACAAGAGTGTTGGTCATTCGTCTAACACATTTCATCTCATTAGAGGTTATTTTCTTATTGTTCTTGCATCTAGAGTCCAGGTCTGGCATTGGTTGCACAACGATGGGATGAAGATTGTATTGTAGAGTGCTCGTTTTGCCTCTAGAGTTATTTCCTTGTTGGACAATAGTGGTGATGGCTGTCCAATGATTTGACAAACTTTGACATTGTTGCTTGCTGTATATTTGGGTTTTTTTTTCTATGGAGCTACCAGCGTTGTTTTTTTTTTTTTTTTTTTTTTTTTTGGTGAAGGAGAAAGCGGTTTCCAATTAAACGTGAATAAAACTCAAACTAGATACCCGTCCTCGATGCTTCCATAGCAAGATTGATGGTGACGTACAAGACAAGAAGAAGAAACAAGAAAGTCTCATTGTTCATGTGATGTCCATGAGGAAAACTTGAGAATATAAAGGCGTTTCCAAGAGGTGCAGATGAGAGGAAAATACACAGAATAGCAGCAACAGCAGCACTAACAGCAATAGCAGCACTAGCAGCACTAACAGCAACAGCAACAGTAACAGCAACAGCAGCACCAGCTGCACTAACAGCACTAGCAGCAACAGCAGCACTAGAAGCACTAACAGCACTAGCAACAACAGCAGCACTAGCAGCAACAGCAGCACTAGCAGCAACAGCAGCAAACAGTCGCTGGTCATGGAATTGTTTTGTGCTCAGACGAGATTCAGAATGTCAATGACCATCACCTTGTCAGATTGTAGTCTCCAGTAGCAGTAGTTGAAGGACGTAGCACATTATAGCAGCTTCTTTGGAACTGTCTTCATGCGTTAGACTATATAATACAACAATAGCAACGTCTACAGTTACTAGACTATATATTACAACAATAGCAAGATCTACAATTACTAGACTGTATAATACAACAATAGCAACGTCTACAATTACTAGACTATAATACAACAACAGCAACGTCTACAGTTACTAGACTATATATTACAACAATAGCAACATCTACAATTATTAGACTATAATACAACAATAGCAACGTCTACAGTTACTAGACTATATAATACAACAATAGCAACGTCTACAATTACTAGACTATAATACAACAACAGCAACGTCTACAGTTACTAGACTATATATTAATACAATAGCAACATCTACAATTATTAGACTATAATACAACAATAGCAACGTCTACAATTATTAGACTATAATACAACAATAGCAACATCTACAATTATTAGACTATATAATACAACAATAGCAACGTCTACAGTTACTAGACTATAATACAACAATAGCAACGTCTACAGTTACTAGACTATAATACAACAATAGCAACTTCTACAGTTACTAGACTATATAATACAACAATAGCAACGTCTACAGTTACTAGACTATAATACAACAATAGCAACGTCTACAGTTACTAGACTATATAATACAACAATAGCAACTTCTACAGTTACTAGACTATATAATACAACAATAGCATCGTCTACAGTTACTAGACTATATAATACAACAATAGCAACGTCTACAGTTACTAGACTATATAATACAACAATAGCAACGTCTACAGTTACTAGACTATATAATACAACAATAGCAACGTCTACAGTTACTAGACTATATAATACAACAATAGCAACTTCTACAGTTACTAGACTATAATACAACAATAGCAACGTCTACAGTTACTAGACTATATAATACAACAATAGCAACTTCTACAGTTACTAGACTATAATACAACAATAGCAACGTCTACAGTTACTAGACTATAATACAACAATAGCAACGTCTACAGTTACTAGACTATAATACAACAATAGCAACGTCTACAATTACTAGACTATATAATACAACAATAGCAACGTCTACAGTTACTAGACTATATATTACAACAATAGCAACGTCTACAGTTACTAGACTATATAATACAACAATAGCAACGTCTACAGTTACTAGACTATAATACAACAATAGCATCGTCTACAGTTACTAGACTATATAATACAACAATAGCAACGTCTACAGTTACTAGACTATATAATACAACAATAGCAACGTCTACAGTTACTAGACTATATAATACAACAATAGCAACGTCTACAGTTACTAGACTATAATACAACAATAGCATCGTCTACAGTTACTAGACTATATAATACAACAATAGCAACGTCTACAGTTACTAGACTATAATACAACAATAGCAACGTCTACAGTTACTAGACTATATAATACAACAATAGCAAAGTCTACAGTTACTAGACTATATAATACAACAATAGCAACGTCTACAGTTACTAGACTATAATACAACAATAGCAACGTTTACATTTACTTGACTAAAATACAACAATAGCAACGTCTACAGTTACTAGACTATATAATACAACAATAGCATCGTCTACAATTACTACACTATATAATACAACAATAGTAACTTCTACAGTTACTAGACTATATAATACAACAATAGCAACGTCTACAGTTACTTGACTAAAATACAACAATAGCAACGACTACAATTACTAGACTATATAATACAACAATAGCATCGTCTACAGTTACTAGACTATAATACAATAATAGCAACGTCTAGAATTACTAGACTATATAATACAACAATTGTAACTTCTACAGTAACTAGACTATATAATACAACAATTGTAACTTCTACAGTTACCAGACTATAATACAACAACAACTTCCACACTAACAACAACTATTACACCTTCTACATTTACAATTACTCGTACTACTGATATTACTACACTTTACTTTTACCATTACTACTACTGCTTCTACTGCTAGTGCTATACAAACTACAACTTTTACTATTACTATTGCTACTGCTGCTACACCTACTGGTATCACAATTACTTCTTCTAATATTACTACTGCGACTGCTGCAACTAGTGCCACAGTTACTACTACTTCTACTATTGCTACTGCTACTACTAGTGCCATAGTTACTACTACTTCTACTATTATTATTGCTACTGCTGCAACTATTAGTGCCACAGTTACTACTACTTCTACTATTACTATTGCTACTGCTGCAACTACTAGTGCCACAGTTACTACTACTTCTACTATTACTATTGCTACTGCTGCTACTAGTGCCACAGTTACTACTACTTCTACTATTACTATTGCTACTGCTGCTACTAGTGCCACAGTTACTACTACTTCTATTATTACTATTGCTACTGCTGCAACTACTAGTGCCACAGTTACTACTACTTCTACTATTACTATTGCTACTGCTGCTACTAGTGCCACAGTTACTACTACTTCTATTATTACTATTGCTACTGCTGCAACTACTAGTGCCACAGTTACTACTACTTCTACTATTACTATTGCTACTGCTGCTACGAGTGTCACAGTTACTACTACTTCTACTATTACTATTGCTACTGCTGCAACTACTAGTGCCACAGTTACTACTACTTCTACTATTACTATTGCTACTGCTGCAACTACTAGTGCCACAGTTACTACTACTTCTACTATTACTATTGCTACTGCTGCAACTAGTGTATTACTATTGCTACTGCTGCAACTAGTGCCACAGTTACTACTACTTCTACTATTACTATTGCTACTGCTGCAACTACTAGTGCCACAGTTACTACTACTTCTACTATTACTATTGCTACTGCTGCAACTAGTGCCACAGTTACTACTACTTCTACTATTACTATTGCTACTGCTGCAACTAGTGCCACAGTTACTACTACTTCTACTATTACTATTGCTACTGCTGCAACTAGTGCCACAGTTACTACTACTTCTACTATTACAATTGCTACTGCTACACCTACTATAGTCCGTTCAGAAATTCATAATCACACCTGAATTAGTTTTGCGTGATAACCGTTTGTTATTTTGCTTTCAAATTTTGCATGCAATCTTAGAATATTGATGACGTTATAGAAATATTTTTTGCTCTGAGAAATTAGATCTAGTTTACAAGTTTTCTTCTTTAGGCTATATTAAATTCACCCTGTTCGAATTTGACACCATTTTAGGATATATACATTAATTTGGTGCGGTCTTTCACGTAAAATAGTTTGGCTATTGCAGAAACACTAACTTCAGGAAAATCCCGTGCACAAAACTGAATTGTTATTGAACGACATGACGCACCAGGCCTTGGCATTAATTACCGAAGGGAAGGCGTATCTTTATTAATTTTGTGAAAACTCAGTAGACAATTTGTTTACTTTAAATACCAACATTTATATCTAAATTACAATGAGTTTGAAATGCAAATTTAGAATGGCAGTCAGTAAATGGCAAACTCAAAAGAACAATTCCGAGCAGCAAAGGCCAGCGCATTATATTGCTGGAAGCACTGAAAACGGCCTTGTCCATGATGCGGGACTTATTTTCCAATCAAAAAGTACCGACGGTAGGGACTACCATACTGAAATGAATGGAAACATTTTCAGGCACTGGTTGGAGAACAATCTTTTACCAATCCTGGAGAGACCTTCATGCATAGTCAGGGATAATGCATCATACCACAATGTCGTATCAGAGGAAGACAAAGTGCCTACTGCATCAAATACAAAAGAGCAAATTAGGACATGGCTTGCGAATGAAAATGTCAAATTTGACGACACGTATTTAAAACCCGAATTGTTACAACTTGTGAAGAATACGAATAAGAAAAAGGTGTACCATGTTGACAAAATCATTGAGAAATACGGCCACACCTCTCTTCGACTCCCTGCATATCATGCGCACCTTAATCCAATCGAACTTGTCTGGGCTCAGGTCAAAGGACAAGTTGCAGAACAGAACAGGACGTTTAAAATGTGTGATGTTGAAGTTCTGACACGCGAGTCTCTCTCAAAAATAGACATTCCGTTCTGGAAGAAGTGTGTTGAACATGTGCTGCGGGTGGAAGATGAGTACTGGAAACGAGAGGGATTACTATTTGTCCAGCCAGTAATGATTATCAACCTCTTGGAATCGTCAGATTCGGCATGATTAAAATTAAGATGAATTCAATTCCAGCTGCAGTTAGGACGTCCTGGGGTCTAATGGTGACCGAAGGACAAGACTAATTGTAACCAATTGTATTCATGTTTGCAAATACACATAACGAACAACACCCACAATTAAGCACTATGTAGATACGCCTCTGACAAGAATTGCAGTAAACTGGAAAATTTAACACGATTACTGTAAACTCTAAAATTTGAATCAACTTGTGTGATATCGTCATAAAAGATCAAAGGAATTCGCTGATGTGCAAAATCTGTTGTGTTTGTGGAATAAAAAATACCAAAATCTTTGCGTCATCAATATTCTAAGATTGCATGCAACATTTGAAACCAAAATAACAAGCGGTTATCACGCAAAACTAATTCAGGTGTGATTATGAATTTCTGAACGGACTATAGTGCCTCAGTTACTACCACTTCTAATATATGCGCTAACTTTGACGTGCAGTATCTCACAAGCTGATGGAAGAGGTCGGACCGTACACAACAAATTACTCGTAGCCACCATCTGTAGCCTCACGCCTAGGCTGCGTGCAACTGTTTGAACCTGTGCTGAAGACATCGTCTAAGTTACGATGATTGATCTCCAACCCCGACTGAATGTCTCGTTATCTCTCAAGCTCTGCTTGCTCCATCTTGAGACCTCTCGATCTACCAAAAGTCAAACAGGAAAACCTGGGGTTGACTCGCATCAGTCATTACAGGCTCTAGTTATTATTTGATATGAGATTGTTTTCCAAGGACACAACTATCTCTTCTCTCTCTCTCTCTCTCTCTCTCTCTCTCTCGCTCGCTCTCTCTCTCTATCTGTCTATCTATCTATCTATCTATCTATCTATCTATCTATCTATCTATCTATCTATCTATCTATCTATCTATCTATCTATCTATCTATCTATCTATCTATCTATCTATCTATCTATCTATCTATCTATCTGTCTGTCTGTCTGTCTGTCTGTCTGTCTGTCTATCTATCTCTTTAACTGTCTCTCTTTGACTGTCTTTGATTCTCTCTTATCATCATTGAGTGCCGTCTCCTCATCGAAAGTTGGCTACCATGGAGCGCCATTCCACTTTGTCTCTTGCTTTGATGGTGCAGGTTGTCATAGGCTGACTTTTCCATCTTTTGATGTTACTCGTCCATGTTAGTTTTGGTCTGTCTCTGCCTCTTATTTTACCTTCCAATATTACTTTTAGTAGGCTACTGTATCTTTTAACATGGCCCAAAAATCGCATTTGTCTTGTTTGAATTGTGCTTAGTAGTTCTCTTTTCATTTTAAGTTGTTTTATGACTTCATCGTTTGTTTTCTTTTCTTTCCATCTAATTCGTCTTAAAGACTTCAATTCTCTGTTCTGTTTTCTTGTCTAATGCCCATGTTTCTGTACCATACAGACATTTTGATAACACATACCATTTTGCTATTCTTAGTTTTAGCTCTGATGTAATGTGTTTTGATGTTAGTATATTTTTCATGACATTAAAATTACTTTTTGCCATTCCTATTCTTTTATTTATTTCAGTTGTACATTTTCCATCACTGGTTATATAGTATGTCCAAGGTAGTTGTAATTCTGAACTGTCTCCATGTGTATTCTTTCAATTTCGATATCCATTTGTGGGTTTGGAGTAGTTTCTTTCTTTATGATCATAGTTTTAGTCTTTTTGATATTCATATCTAGTCCATATTTTTTATTCTTCTCTCTCTAACTAAAATAGATGTTTCCAGAGCCCGTGATTTTCAATCTATTTCAATCTATTTCACACTTTGTGTTTTAGAGAAGCACATATTTCATTATCATCACTTACTCAGAGCTGAGGCAACATGTCAGCACTAGAACGACTGCTTGCTTCAGGATCGCTGAACCAGGCAACTGATAGAGAGAGAGAGAGAGAGAGAGAGAGAGAGAGAGAGAGAGAGAGAACATTGCGTGTGTTGTTTTTCCTTCATTTACTCTCGAACAAGCCAGTCAAGTGGCCATTGTTTTCAATGACAGGACTTACTACATCCGGGTACCTGCTGTCTCAATGTGATCTTCGGAGGCCCACAGAGCTAAATACGGAGCTATGAACTCTGTTTGGGGTGCTCTCTGTAATGTCAGTTATGTACACAAAAACAATGTTGATGACATTGTTGATTTTTTTCGGTTGTTGATTATTTGTGATTGTTTCCTGAGTGCAGTAAACACTACCTCTTCCCCTGATATAATTCACTGATCTATCGCTTCGGAAGCTTCTCTCCTTAATATACATTTATGATTTTATTTGTCTTGTTTCTGTCAGCTAAATATGTTCAAACATGTGTTTCATCATCATCAAGTACCGGGCCTGCTGGCGTAGGTGATCATGTCTCTCCACAACTTTCGATCTCGACAGTTATTTATCATTTCTGTTGTTGACCTTCTGTCAAGCCATTCTCTTAAACTATCTGGTATTTTTTCTCTTTGCTTCCCTCTATCTCTTCGTCCCTCAATTTTTCCAGTTGTTTGTTTCTTCCTACTATTGGAAATTAGCTCTTTTTTGGCTTTAACATGTGTTTATGTAAGCTAAACATATTAAACAAAGGGTTTATGTAAGCTAAACATATTAAACAAAGGGTTTATGTAAGCTAAATATTTTAAACAAAGGGTTTATGTAAGCTAAATATGCTCAAACATGTGTTGATGTAAGCAGACACTATGTACATGTACGTATCTTAATACAATAATTCACAAACTATACCATGGTACAACCCAAATGGGGAAAATGAGAGAAAGCTTAGCTTTATCAGACGGATCACGCAAATTCCACATTTCTCTCCCAAACTTCTAAACTCACTTACCCGTTACCAAAACTTCTAACCCACTTACCCGTTACCCAAACTTCTAACTCACTTACCCGTTACCCAAACTTCTAACTCACTTACCCGTTACCCAAACTTCTAACACACTTACCGTCCTCCAAACTTCTAACTCATTTACCGCCCACCAAACTACTAACTCATTTACCGTCCACCAAACTTCTAACTCACTTACCGTCCACCAAACTTCTAACTCACTTACCGCCCACCAAACTTCTAACTCACTTACCGCCCACCAAACTTCTAACTCACTTACCGTCCACCAAACTTCTAACTCACTTACCGTCCCCCAAACTTCTAACTCATTTACCGCCCACCAAACTTCTAACTCATTTACCGTCCACCAAACTTCTAACTCACTTACCGCCCACCAAACTTCTAACTCACTTACCGTCCTCCAAACTTCTAACTCATTTACCGCCCACCAAACTTCTAACTCACTTACCGTCCTCCAAACTTCTAACTCATTTACCGCCCACCAAACTTCTAACTCATTTACCGTCCACCAAACTTCTAACTCACTTACCGTCCTCCAAACTTCTAACTCATTTACCGCCCACCAAACTTCTAATTCATTTACCGTCCACCAAACTTCTAACTCATTTACCGTCCACCAAACTTCTAACTCACTTACCGTCCACCAAACTTCTAACTCACTTACCAGTCCCCCAAACTTCTAACTCACTTACCGTCCACCAAACTTCTAACTCATTTACCGTCCACCAAACTTCTAACTCATTTACCGCCCACCAAACTTCTAATTCATTTACCGTCCACCAAACTTCTAACTCACTTACCGCCCACCAAACTTCTAACTCACTTACCGTCCTCCAAACTTCTAACTCATTTACCGCCCACCAAACTTCTAACTCACTTACCGTCCTCCAAACTTCTAACTCATTTACCGCCCACCAAACTTCTAACTCATTTACCGTCCACCAAACTTCTAACTCACTTAGCGTCCTCCAAACTTCTAACTCATTTACCGCCCACCAAACTTCTAATTCATTTACCGTCCATCAAACTTCTAACTCATTTACCGTCCACCAAACTTCTAACTCATTTACCGCCCACCAAACTTCTAATTCATTTACCGTCCACCAAACTTCTAACTCACTTACCGTCCACTAAACTACTAACTCATTTACCGCCCACCAAACTACTAACTCATTTACCGTCCACCAAACTTCTAACTCACTTACCGTCCACCAAACTTCTAACTCATTTACCGTCCACCAAACTACTAACTCATTTACCGTTCCCAAACTTCTAACTCATTTACGGTCCACCAAACTTCTAACTCACTTACCGTCCACCAAACTACTAACTCATTTACCGTCCACCAAACTTCTAACTCATTTACCGTCCCCCAAACTTCTAACTCATTTACCGTCCCCCAAACTGCTAACTCATTTACCAGTCCCCCAAACATCTAACTCATTTACCAGTCCCCCAAACTTCTAACTCATTTACCGTCCACCAAACTTCTAACTCATTTACCGTCCACCAAACTACTAACTCACTTACCGTCCACCAAACTTCTAACTCATTTACCGTCCACCAAACTTCTAACTCACTTACCGTCCACCAAACTTCTAACTCACTTACCGTCCACCAAACTTCTAACTCATTTACCGTCCACCAAACTTTTAACTCATTTACCGTCCACCAAACTTCTAACACACTTACCGTCCACCAAACTACTAACTTTTTACCGTCCACCAAACTTTTAACTCACTTACCGTCCACCAAACTTCTAACTCACTTACCGCCCACCAAACTACTAACTTATTTACCGTCCACCAAACTACTAACTTATTTACCGTCCACCAAACTTCTAACTCATTTACCATCCCCCAAACTTCTAACTTATTTACCGTCCACCAAACTTCAAACTCACTTACCGTCCACCAAACTGCTAACTCATTTACCGTCCACCAAACATCTAACTCATTTACCGTCCACCAAACTTTCAACTCATTTACCGTCCCCCAAACTTCTAACCCATTTACCGTTCCCAAACTTCTAACTCATTTACCAGTGCCCCAAACTTCTAACTCATTTAGGGTCCCCCAAACTTCTAACTCATTTACCAGTGCCCCAAACTTCTAACTCATTTAGGGTCCACCAAACTTCTAACTCATTTACAAGTGCCCCAAACTTCTAACTCATTTAGGGTCGCCCAACTTCTAACTCATTTACAAGTGCCCCAAACTTCTAACTAATTTAAAGTCCACCAAACTTCTAACTCATTTACCAGTGCCCCAAACTTCTAACTCATTTACCGTCCCCCAACTTCTAACTCATTTACCAGTGCCCCAAACTTCTAACTCATTTACCAGTGCCCCAAACTTCTAACTCATTTACCAGTGCCCCAAACTTCTAACTCATTTAGGGTCCACCAAACTTCTAACTCATTTACAAGTGCCCCAAACTTCTAACTCATTTAGGGTCCCCCAAACTTCTAACTCATTTACCAGTGCCCCAAACTTCTAACTCATTTAGGGTCCCCCAAACTTCTAACTCATTTACCAGTGCCCCAAACATCTAACTCATTTACCGTCCCCAAAACTGCTAACTCATTTACGGTCCCCCAAACTTCTAACTCATTTAGGGTCCACCAAACTTCTAACTCATTTAGGGTCCACCAATCTTCTAACTCATTTAGGGTCCACCAAACATCTAACTCATTTACCGTCCACCAAACTTCTAACTCATTCACCAGTGCCCCAATCTTCTAACTCATTTAGGGTCCTAAACATCTAACTCATTTACCGTCCTCCAAACTTCAAACTCATTTACCAGTCCCTCTTTAGCTGGGCGGCGTGACCTTGACCCCATGCTGGACCGCTGACATGGGTTCTAGAGCCCGGACAGGGGAGACTATCGCTAGATTAAGACAAGCTAACCCCATAAATCTTGATTGGGTGGGGATTTGTCGTCCCTTGCGGCTGTGTCCGGTCACTCGGTCCGCCGCCGTGGATATCAAGATAGATGACTTTTGTAGTAGTCAGGCCCGCGTCTGCCTTGAATTCTGTTTATTGAGAACTACTTTGTCTGTGAACATTGTCGGTTAAATTACGAGTTTAACGTCGTAAATTATAGTGATCTCCCCTAAACGAAACAGCGCGAGGGTAAAGTCATGTGTTTCCTAACTCTAATTCAAAAATACAATAAAATGCGTTAGTGATGAACGTTGATGAACTAAGAGATAAATGTATAAGATAAAACACTGTAGCTTCTGTTCCAGGGGGGATAACTTTAAATTACGACGCTAAACTCGTAATTTACCCATATCTAACGATGACACGTTATAAAACCTCCGTGACGTTGCCTGACCAGGATATATTTTCAGTTTTTATTTACATATTTTTTTATTCTGAAGCGCTCTGGCGTGTTGCTGTAACGAAAGGAATGTTAACAAAGAGAAATGAAAAAAAAATATCGAAACAAAAACAGAAAAAAAAGGTACGGTTAAAGTTTTACGTAATAAGTGGACGACACCAATTAGAACAACGTTTCGGCTCAATAGACCTTCAGCAGGAACAAACATACAACACAAACACATAGATCTGTTTTTAAAATAAAAAAAATGATAATTTCAAACTAGAATAAGAAAAAAAAAAAAAAAAAAAAAATGACTTCCTTGTAGACTTCGATGTGGACAGAATAAAATGACTTCCTTGTAGACTTCGATGTGGACAGAATAAAATGACTTCCCTGTAGACTTCGATGTGGACAGAATAAAATGACTTCCCTGTAGACTTCGATATGGACAGAATAAAATGACTTCCCTGTAGACTTCGATATGAACAGAATGAAATGTGAACAAACTAGTTTGTAATTATGGAAAGATATAACGTTTAATGAAGAAATAGGGAACAGGCAAATAAATGTAGTGCTGCTATAAAGCTGCTGGCAAGGAGCCAGTGGTGGGTAGGAGACAAATAATAATAAATGAATATAATTCTACAGGGAAACTTCCGAGGCGATAATCAGCGAATAAATTCAGAGGAAGAAGTATGTTTACAGCACTCGGAACAAATGATAAATAATCAACAAAAGAAAAAAAATAAAGAACAATATATGGACCGAATCAGGATTGAACCCGTACTCCTTGGCACTGCGCCTTGCCACGAAAAGCCAAACGCTAGGGAACAATGCCAAGTCGGCTAACTAAAAAATTAGTTGGCCTTTCCTACTGTCTTTCTCATGACCTAAAATGAAACATCAAAGTTGAAGGAATAGACCTGGAGACAGTTCAGAACTACAACTACCTTTGACATACTATAACCAGTGATGGAAAATGTACAACTGAAATAAACAAAAGAATAGGAATGGCAAAAAGTAATTTTAATGCCATGAAAAATATACTAACATCAAAACAAATTACACCAGGGCTAAAACTAAGAATAGCAAAATGTTACATCTTCTCAATATTCCTGTATGGTGCAGAAACATGGACATTAGACTAGAAAACAGAACAGAAAATTGAAGCCTTTGAAATGTTATAGAAGAATAGGTAGAATTGGATGGAAAGAAAAGAAAACAAATGATGAAGTCTTGAAAAAAACTAAAAATGAAAAGAGAACTAATAAACACAATTGAAACAAGACAAATGAAATTTTTGGGCATGTTAAAAGACATAACAGTCTAATAAAAGTAATATTGGAAGGGAAAATACAAGGTAAAAGTGGCAGAGGCAGACCAAGAGTAACGTGGACGAGTAACATCGAAAGATGGACAAGTCAACCTATGACAATCTGCACCATCAAAGCAAGGGACAGAGTGGAATGGCGCTCCATGGTAGCCAACCTTCGATGCGGAAACAGCAACTAATGAATGAAAAATGTTTCGTAGTGTTTCATCAATCATCATTTACTCTTCTGTTGGCCCCTCCTGCTGAGATAAGTAAACACGATCACAGGTACATTATCCACATCTTCTGACGTTCGGTGCTTACACTACATGTTCACGCTTACACTACATGTTCACGCTTACACTACATGTTCACGCTTACACTACATGTTCACGCTTACACTACATGTTCACGCTTACACTACATGTTCACGCTTACACTACATGTTCACACTTACACTACATGTTCACACTTACACTACATGTTCACGCTTACACTACATGTTCACGCTTACACTACATGTTCACGCTTACACTACATGTTCACACTTACACTACATGTTCACGCTTACACTACATGTTCACACTTACACTACATGTTAACGCTTACACTACATGTTAACACTTACACTACATGTTCACGCTTACACTACATGTTAACACTTACACTACATGTTCACGCTTACACTACATGTTCACACTTACACTACATGTTCACACTTATACTACATGTTCACGCTTACACTACATGTTAACGCTTACACTACATGTTCACACTTACACTACATGTTCACGCTTACACTACATGTTAACACTTACACTACATGTTCACACTTACACTACATGTTCACGCTTACACTACATGTTCACGCTTACACTACATGTTAACACTTACACTACATGTTCACACTTACACTACATGTTCACGCTTACACTACATGTTCACGCTTACACTACATGTTCACACTTACACTACATGTTCACACTTACACTACATGTTCACGCTTACACTACATGTTCACGCTTACACTACATGTTCACACTTACACTACATGTTCACGCTTACACTACATGTTCACACTTACACTACATGTTAACACTTACACTACATGTTCACGCTTACACTACATGTTCACACTTACACTACATGTTCACGCTTACACTACATGTTAACACTTACACTACATGTTCACACTTACACTACATGTTAACACTTACACTACATGTTCACACTTACACTACATGTTAACGCTTACACTACATGTTCACGCTTACACTACATGTTCACGCTTACACTACATGTTAACACTTACACTACATGTTCACGCTTACACTACATGTTCACACTTACACTACATGTTCACACTTACACTACATGTTCACGCTTACACTACATGTTCACACTTACACTACATGTTCACACTTACACTACATGTTCACGCTTACACTACATGTTCACACTTACACTACATGTTCACGCTTACACTACAATGTTCACACTTACACTACATGTTCACACTTACACTACATGTTCACACTTACACTACATGTTCACGCTTACACTACATGTTCACGCTTACACTACATGTTCACGCTTACACTACATGTTAACGCTTACACTACATGTTCACGCTTACACTACATGTTCACACTTACACTACATGTTCACGCTTACACTACATGTTCACACTTACACTACATGTTCACGCTTACACTACATGTTCACGCTTACACTACATGTTCACACTTACACTACATGTTCACACTTACACTACATGTTCACAAGACAACGAATGACGTGCACAATTGTGCGCCTGCATCAGTTATGTTTATATCGAAATATCTGGGTCCCATTTCTGGGTCGAAATCTCCATGGAACCACTAATATCTTCAGTCATCAAGAGAAGACGATGGTCATATGTTGGACATGTGATGAGAAGAGATAATAACCGAATAGCAAAGCAAGTCCTCATGTGGGAAAGAACAGGTAAGAGGAAAAGAGGCTAACCCATAGAGACTCTGAGAAGAACATTGATCAAAGAGGCAAGAGCAGCAGGAATCGGCTCCCTGAATGAAATAGAGTTGCTTGCACAGAACAGAGTCAAATGGCGAGATTTGATAAAAGATCTTTA
Organism: Megaustenia siamemsis; assembly: GCA_032433765.1. Taxonomy (NCBI): domain Eukaryota; kingdom Metazoa; phylum Mollusca; class Gastropoda; order Stylommatophora; family Ariophantidae; genus Megaustenia; species Megaustenia siamemsis. Next base: position 3,239,519 of record JAVIAB010000105.1, read on the forward strand.
CAAGGATTGAAAACTGCTAGAATAAAAATGTAGATAAGAGAAAGAGTATCTGGGTCTATGCCCTATGGGCCAGCTATGGCTCGAAAGGTCAATAGATAGATAGATAGATAGATAGATAGATAGATAGATAGATAGATAGATAGATAGATAGATAGATAGATAGATAGATAGATAGATAGATAGATAGATAGATAGATAGATAGATAGATAGATAGATAGATAGATAGATAGATAGATAGATAGATAGATAGATAGATAGATAGATAGATAGATAGATAGATAGATAGATAGATAGATAGATAGATAGATAGATAGATAGATAGATAGATAGATAGATAGATAGATAGATAGATAGATAGATAGATAGATAGATAGATAGATAGATAGATAGATAGATAGATAGATAGATAGATAGATCTCTGGGTAGTAAGATCCCATATCTAGCCTTCTCTGGGTAGTAAGATCCCATATCTAGCCTTCTGTGAAAAAAACAAAGCGTCTTGTGTGCACTCTGTGCACGTTAAAGAATCTTTAATATTGAAGAAATAAGCGATATATTAGGCCAAAGATAGTCGCTGCCAGATTAAAAAGCAAATAGAAATCTACCCAGAAGGTGGAAGTGGGTGGGGGGGTTTTGTGGGCTGAAGGGTGCAGACAACGTGGCGTAGCGTTAGGTAGGGACAAATAATAAATGAATATTATTATAGCGGGACACTTCCGAGGCGATCGATCAGCGAATCAATTCAGGGGAAGAGATATGTTTACCGCGATCGGAAAAATTCACAAATAATCAACAATAGAAAAGAAACAATCAACAACTGAAAAAAAAAAACAAAGAAGGATAGACAGATATGCAGGATCGAACCCGTACTTTTTGAGACAGTGCCTTGCCCCAAGAACCAAACGCTAGAGCAGACGGCCAACTCAGCTGCCTAAAAAGTTGCAATCATTCGCGATGTCTTTCACGCATATCTACTCATGACTATAGCAAAGAGTTCCGAACACAATCTCGTGAATAAATTGTGTCTGTATTTTTCTTTATGGCAAGTATCTCACCGACAAAGTTGTGATCGAACCCCTACTTGGTACAGCGCCTTGCCACGAAAACCCAAACGCTAAAGAAATAAAAGTATAAAAATGACATTCTGTGGTTAAAGGGAAGTAACAGTACTATCAGTTTGATTTTATTTTATTAGCATAGGTTGTTTCCCTTGTCATATTTCAAATTTTAGGCGGCAGATAATTTCTTCTCCGAGCTTCTTTTTGTCTCTGTCTTAGATGTCTCTACATCTATCGTTATATGTCTCTGTCTTAGATGTCTCTACATCTATGGTTATATGTCTCTGTCTTAGATATCTCTACATCTATCGTTATATGTCTCTCTCTTAGATATCTCTACATCTATCGTTATATGTCTCTGACTTAGATATCTCTACATCTATCGTTATATGTCTCTGTCTTAGATATCTCTACATCTATCGTTATATGTCTCTGTCTTAGATATCTCTACATCTATCGTTATATGTCTCTGTCTTAGATATCTCTACATCTATCGTTATATATCTCTCTCATAGATATCTCTACATCTATCGTTATATGTCTCTCTCATAGATATCTCTACATCTATCGTTATATGTCTCTGACTTAGATATCTCTACATCTATCGTTATATGTCTCTGTCTTAGATGTCTCTACATCTATCGTTATATGTCTCTGTATTAGATATCTCTACATCTATCGTTATATGTCTCTGTCTTAGATATCTCTACATCTATCGTTATATGTCTCTGTCTTAGATATCTCTACATCTATCGTTATATGTCTCTGTCTGATATATATCCTCATCTAGGTTATTTTAGATTTTATCATGTGTTAGTTCTTTATAGTTTATCATGTGGTAGTTCTCTATATTGTATCATGTAGTATTTCTCTTTTTTGTATGATGTAGTAGTTCTCTTTATTGTATCATGTGGTAGTTCTCTATATTGTATCATGTGGTAGTTCTCTATATTGTATCATTTAGTAGTTCTTTATATTGTATCAGGTGGTAGTTCTCTATATGGCATCATGTAGTAGCACTTTGCATTGTATCATGTGATAGTTCTCTATATTGTATCATGTGGTAGTTCTCTATATTGTATCATGTGATGGTTCTCTATATTGTATCATGTGGTAGTTCTCTATATTGTATCTTGTGGTAGTTCTCTAGATTGTATCCTGTGGTAGTTCACTATATTGCTTCATGTGGTAGTTCTCTTTATTGTATCATATGTTGTACTCTATATTGTATCATGTGATAGTACTCTAGATTGTATCATGTGGTAGTTCTCTATATTGTATCATGTGGTAGTTCTCTATATTGTATATTGTAGTAGTACTCTAGATTGTATCATGTGTTAGTTCTTTAGATTGTATCATGTGGCTGTACTCTATATTGTATCATATGATAGTGCTCTAGATTGTATCATGTGATAGTGCTTTAGATTGTATCGTGTGATAGTACTCTAGATTGTATCATGTGATAGTACCCTATATTGTATATTGTGATAGTGATTTAGATTGTATCATGTGATAGTGCTCTAGATTGTATCATCTGGTGTATCATTTTTAATTTCGTCTATTCACCTACACCAACCATTTCTAATCTCCACTAGTCACCAACACCAACCACTTCTAATTTCCACTAGTCACCAACACCAACCACTTCTAATTTCTTCTAGTCACCAACACCAACCACTTCTAATTTCCTCTAGTCACCAACTCCAACCAAATCTAATTTCTTCTAGTCACCAACTCCAACCACTTCTAATTTCTTCTAGTCACCAACTCCAACCACTTCTAATTTCTTCTAGTCACCAACACTAATCCCTTCTAATTTCTTCTAGTCACCAACACTAACCACTTCTAATTTCTTCTAGTCACCAACACTAACCACTTCTAATTTCTTCTAGTCACCAACACTAACCACTTCTAATTTCTTCTAGTCACCAACACTAACCACTTCTAATTTCTTCTAGTCACCAACACTAACCACTTCTAATTTCTTCTAGTCACCAACACTAACCACTTCTAATTTCTTCTAGTCACCAACACTAACCACTTCTAATTTCTTCTAGTCACCAACACTAACCACTTCTAATTTCTTCTAGTCACCAACACTAACCACTTCTAATTTCTTCTTGTCACCAACACTAACCACTTCTAATTTCTTCTAGTCACCAACACTAACCACTTCTAATTTCTTCTAGTCACCAACACTAACCACTTCTAATTTCTTCTTGTCACCAACACTAACCACTTCTAATTTCTTCTAGTCACCAACACTAACCATTTCTATTTTCCTGTAGTCACCAACACTAACCACTTCTAATTTCTTCTAGTCACCAACACTAACCACTTCTAATTTCTTCTTGTCACCAACACTAACCACTTCTAATTTCTTCTAGTCACCAACACTAACCATTTCTATTTTCCTGTAGTCACCAACATTAGACTAGGATATCTTTGTTAACCTTCGCTGTAGATAACGTCGTTAAATTGATAGCTTAGTTTGTGACCTTGGTTGCTAAGGACCTAACTTGTGCAAACGGATGGCATTGGCAAGGATCATTTTGAATCTATGAAGTGGGCTCATTGTGTGTTTAACTCAAAAGCATATGTGCTTTTTAACCAAAGACCTTTTTTGGGGGACTCAATGAAGATATCCCCGATGGAAGAATAAATTGTACTATTAATCCCATAAATGATTCGCTTCCAGAGGTTTATGATGTAAACAAAGCAGTTTTGTCATTGCAAGTGAATAATGTCCACACCTATAATTGGTCAGGGTTGTGTAGCAGCAGCAGCTTTATAGCTCACACAGAAAACATCATAGGATTGTGCTGTTCTGAAACAGCTATGCCATGCTACCCTAGAATTGCCTTTAATGGGATTACTGTGACCACAAACCACGCTCCATGTGTGTGCCACATATTTACACCACAGAAAGAAATTCTGAATATAACAACATCATGTGCCTTCTGTGATGTTAATGACCACAGACCAGGAGCCTCCAGTATGATTGATACAACTGTTGCACCAAGCACTTCATCAGCAAAGCCATATCTATGGAATGTTCATCTGACATTGTTCTTGAATGATGTCCAAGATAATGAGACATCAGAATTGTGTGGCGGCAGCTACAAGAAGGGAGCGGAGAACATCATCAATTGTGTTTTTACTAACTACAGGTCATGTGGCTTCTGTTGGATTGGAAATGATAACTTACCACCACTGTGTGTCTATATGTTTGGAATTGGAGTCATCAATGACGGCCTAACATCATCAAGTGCTACGACGATCATCGTTTTCGGGAGGACGTAAACTCCCATGGTATATGGTGGATAGGCGGCGGGAACCATTGAAGGCTATGTCTGAAAAGTGTTCCTTCTTGCAGTTACCTCATATTCCAAGTCCGGCTTGTTGCAGGAGCTACTGAGTTAAGTGCTCTGTGCACACCGTGAGCTGTGTGTCTCATCCGTTTTGATCCTGCTTCGATATCCCGCTTGTTTACGATGAATGATGATATCGTATGACGGGGAACAGTTGGCTGTGTTCACTTTCTGCGCGGTTTCGCCTTATGTCTTTTGGCGTGTGCTGAGACTGCTACGATGGGGACTACAGTTACCTTTCTTTGTTTGGGAGATGAGTTAGTAATTCGGATGATTCGACTGGCACGGGCGGTTGAGCAATTATGGATTTTAATTCGTTTGCTGTGAGACCGAGGCCTTCCATAACCAATAACCAATAACCAATCTTTGTTGGTTTCCCTTCATTTTTTGTGTTAATTACTTGTTGATTTCTTTTAATCTTTCCTGTTGAGTTGTTCTTGAACACCGACGCTATATCTCCCATTTCTGGCTCGTCAAGATTGTAGCCTCTTTATCTAATCTATGTCAAACTCGTAAAGATTGTAGCCTCTTTATCTAATCTATGTCAAACTCGTAAAGATTGTAGCCTCTTTATCTAATCTATGTCAAATTCGTAAAGATTGTAGCCTCTTTATCTAGTCTTCGCCAAAGTCGTAAAGATTGTAGCCTCTTTATCTAGTCTTCGCCAAACTCGTAAAGATTGTAGCCTCTTTATCTAATCTCTGCCAAACTCGTCAAGATTGTAGCCTCTTTATCTAATCTCTGCCAAACTCGTAAAGATTGTAGCCTCTTTATCTAATCTATGTCAAACTCGTAAAGATTGTAGCCTCTTTATCTAGTCTTCGCCAAACTCGTAAAGATTGTAGCCTCTTTATCTAATCTCTGCCAAACTCGTCAAGATTGTAGCCTCTTTATCTAATCTCTGCCAAACTCGTAAAGATTTTTGTGTGATATGTGAACTATATAATAGCTATATAGTCTGTGTGTTGTTTGAGCTAATAGTTCTATAGTATGTGTGATGTAGGAAGTAATAGTACTAGTCTGTGTGATGTAGGAAGTAATGTTTATATAGTCTGTGTAATGTAGGAAGTAATAGTTCTAGTATGTGTGATGTATGAAGTACTAGTTCTTGTCTGAGCGATGTAGGAAGTACTAATTCTATAGTCTGTGTGATGTAGGAAGTAATAGATCTAGTCTGTGTGATGTATGAAGTAATAGTTCTAGTCTGTGTGATTTATGAAGTAATAGTTCTATAGTCTGTGTGATGCATCAAGTAATAGTTCTATTCTGTGTGATGTATCAAGTACTAGTACTATATTATGTGTGATGTATCAAGTAATAGTTCTATAGTCTGTGTGATGTATCAAGTAATAGTTCTAGTCTGTGTGATGCATCAAGTAATAGTTCTAGTCTGTGTGATGTTTCAAGTAATAGTTCTATTCTATGTGATGTATCAAAAATAGTTCTATTGTATGTGTGATGTATCAAGTAATAGTTCTATTCTGTGTGATGTATCAAGTAATAGTTCTAGTCTGTGTGATGTATCAAGTTATAGTTCTAGCCTGTGTGATGTATCAAGTAATAGTTCTATAGTCTGTGTGATGTATCAAGTAATAGTTCTATAGTCTGTGTGATGTATCAAGTAATAGTTCTATTCTGTGTGATGTATCAAATAATAGTTTTATAGTCTGTGTGATGTATCAAGTAATAGTTCTAGTCTGTGTGATGTATCAAGTAATAGTTTTATAGTCTGTGTGATGTATCAAGTAATAGTTCTATTCTGTGTGATGTATCAAAAATAGTTCTATTGTCTGTGTGATGTATCAAGTAATAGTTCTAGTCTGTGTGATGTATCAAGTTATAGTTCTATTCTGTGTGATGTATCAAGTAAAAGTTATATAGTCTGTGTGATGTATCAAGTAATAGTTCTACTCTGTGTGATGTATCAAGTAATAGTTTTAGTTTGTGTGATGTATCAAGTAATAGTTCTAGCCTGTGTGATGTATCAAGTAATAGTTCTATTCTATGTGATGTATCAAAAATAGTTCTATGTCTGTGTGATGTATCAAGTTATAGTTCTATCTGTGTGATGTATCAAGTAATAGTTCTATAGTCTGTGTGATGTATCAAGTAATAGTTCTAGTCTGTGTGATGTTTCAAGTAATAGTTCTATTCTATGTGATGTGTCAAAATAGTTCTATTGTCTGTGTGATGTATCAAGTTATAGTTCTATTCTGTGTGATGTACCAAGTAATAGTTTTATTCTGTGTGATGTATCAAGTAATAGTTCTAGTCTGTGTGATGTATCAACTTATAGTTCTAGTCTGTGTGATGTATCAAGTTATAGTTCTAGTCTGTGTGATGCATCAAGTTCTAGTTCTAGTCTGTGTGATGTATTAAGTTATCGTTCTAGTCTGTGTGATGCATCAAGTTCTAGTTCTAGTCTGTGTGATGTATCAAGTAATAGTTCTAGTCTGTGTGATGTATCAAGTTATAGTTCTAGTCTGTGTGTTGTATCAAGTAATAGTTCTAGTCTGTGTGATGTATCAAGTTATAGTTCTAGTCTGTGTGATGTATCAAGTTATAGTTCTATTCTGTGTGATGTATCAAGTTATAGTTCTAGTCTGTGTGATGTATCAAGTAATAGTTCTAGTCTGTGTGATGTATCAAGTAATAGTTCTAGTCTGTGTGATGTATCAACTTATAGTTCTAGTCTGTGTGATGTATCAAGTTATAGTTCTAGTCTGTGTGATGCATCAAGTTCTAGTTCTAGTCTGTGTGATGTATTAAGTTATAGTTCTAGTCTGTGTGATGCATCAAGTTCTAGTTCTAGTCTGTGTGATGTATTAAGTTATCGTTCTAGTCTGTGTGATGCATCAAGTTCTAGTTCTATTCTGTGTGATGTAACAAGTTATAGTTCTATAGTCTGTGTGATGTATCAAGTTATAGTTCTATTCTGTGCGATGTATCAAGTACTAGTACTATAGTCTATGTGATGCATCAAGTAATAGTTCTATTCTGTGTGATGCATCAAGTAATAGTTTTATTCTGTGTGATGTATCAAGTACTAGTACTATAGTCTATGTGATGCATCAAGTAATAGTTCTATTCTGTGTGATGTATCAAGTACTAGTACTATAGTCTATGTGATGCATCAAGTAATAGTTCTATTCTGTGTGATGTATCAAGTACTAGTACTATAGTCTATGTGATGCATCAAGTAATAGTTCTATTCTGTGTGATGTATCAAGTACTAGTACTATAGTCTATGTGATGCATCAAGTAATAGTTCTATTCTGTGTGATGTGTCAAGTAATAGTTCTATAGTCTATGTGATATATCAAGTAATAGTTCTAGTCTGTGTGATGTATCAAGTAATAGTTTTATTCTGTGTGATGTATCAAGTAATAGTTTTATTCTGTGTGATGTATCAAGTAATAGTTTTATTCTGTGTGATGTATCAAGTTATAGTTCTACTCTGTGTGATGTATCAAGTTATAGTTCTATAGTCTGTGTGATGTATCAAGTTATAGTTCTATAGTCTGTGTGATGTATCAAGTTACAGTTCTATAGTCTGTGTGATGTATCAAGTTATAGTTCTATAGTCTGTGTGATGTATCAAGTTATAGTTCTATAGTCTGTGTGATGTATCAAGTTACAGTTCTATAGTCTGTGTGATGTATCAAGTTATAGTTCTATAGTCTGTGTGATGTATCAAGTTACAGTTCTATAGTCTGTGTGATGTATCAAGTAATTGTTCTACTCTGTGTGATGCATCAAGTAATAGTTCTACTCTGTGATGTATCAAGTTATAGTTCTACTCTGTGTGATGTATCAAGTAATAGTTCTACTCTGTGTGATGTATCAAGTAATAGTTCTACTCTGTGTGGTGTGTCAAGTTATAGTTCTACTCTGTGTGATGTATCAAGTAATAGTTCTACTCTGTGTGATGTATTGAATTCTGTGTGTGTGTGTGTGTGTGTGTGAATGCGTGCGTACGTGTGTGCGTGCGTGCTTGTGTATGTATGTGTGTGTGTGTGTACAGACTGTCGCTGGTGGTGACACATGTAGTTCATGTGAGACTGGCAGTGATTGACTTCAGTCAGCGAACTTCTCGTTAACCTACACGAATACTGAGATCGACCAATGGTTGTCCCCGAACGCAGTGTCCAAAGTTCAAGGGCAGATATTGCTGGAGTGACGAAGCTGCTGCATATATTGGGTCGGGGGGAGAGCTCAGCGTTCGAGGAAGACCCATTGGACAAGTTGGATGTAACCAAGTTAATGTTTCTGTCCAGATATGAAACCACTGCAAGATGAATGAGACAACAATGTAGCCAATTTGTTTTTAATATCACAACGCTCCCGGACATCAATCTAACGGCTAAATAATCTTGTGATTTGAGAAATGCTTCTCTCTCTCGCCAGCGCCTCAATTAAGAGCCGCAATGTTTTAGCAGTTAATTCTGGCTAAAGGCGGGCGGACAGACACGCCTGTCAGGATGTGATAACCCCAGCAAATCGTGGAACTGCTGTCCCACCCTTTCCCCATCTATGTCTGTCCAGCCCAAGCTTGTCTCTGACGATTGTAGGCTGAGTGGGGTGAGTTGACAAGATCAACGAATCTGAATGCGATTGTTAGGTCCCAGCAACAGCTGATCTAGCACACTCACAGACACACTACAGCTGATCTAGCACGCTCGAAAACACACTGCAGCTGATCTAGCACACTCACAGACACACTACAGCTGATCTAGCACACTCACAGACACACTACAGCTGATCTAGCACACTCACAGACACACTACAGCTGATCTAGCACACTCACAGACACACTACAACTGATCTAGCACGCTCACAGACTCACTATAACTGATCTAACACACTCACAGACACACTACAACTGATCTAGCACACTAACAGACACACTACAACTGATCTAACACACTAACAGACACACTATAACTGATCTAACACACTCACAGACACACTACAACTGATCTAGCACACTCACAGACACACTACAACTGATCTAACACACTCACATACACACTACAGCTGATCTAACACACTCACATACACACTATAACTGATCTAACACACTCACAGACACACTACAACTGATCTAACACACTCACAGACACACTACAACTGATCTAACACACTCACATACACACTATAACTGATCTAACACACTAACAGACACACTACAACTGATCTAACACACTCACAGACACACTACAACTGATCTAACACACTCACATACACACTACAACTTATCTAACACACTCACAGACACACTACAACTGATCTAACACACTCACAGACACACTACAACTGATCTAACACACTCACATACACACTACAACTGATCTAACACACTCACAGACACACTACAACTGATCTAACACACTCACAGACACACTACAACTGATCTAACACACTCACAGACACACTACAACTGATCTAACACACTCACAGACACACTACAACTGATCTAACACACTCACAGACACACTACAACTGATCTAACACACTCACAGACACACTACAACTGATCTAACACACTCACAGACACACTACAACTGATCTAACACACTCACAGACACACTACAACTGATCTAACACACTCACAGACACACTACAACTGATCTAACACACTCACAGACACACTATAACTGATCTAACACACTCACAGACACACTACAACTGATCTAACACACTCACAGACACACTACAACTGATCTAACACACTCACAGACACACTACAACTGATCTAACACACTCACAGACACACTACAACTGACTGTTATCATCAGCCAGGACAATATTGTCATCTTATCTTTCTTCTTCTTTCCATTCTCATTTGTCGTCCAGAGTCGTAAAAATAAAAAAGTCAAGTACCCCCGTCACGCCAAGTAGCGTATAGGGAATATGGTGTTAGTGACCATCAATTTTACAGACCTTCGACACATGATTTTTGGGATAATGTGGTCGGTATTACGCCCGTGCCGCTTTACTTTCCCAGTAAAAAAAAAATCCGGTACCCATTTAATGAAGAGAGAACTACTAAACACAATTTTGCTTGCTTGCTTGCTTGCCTGTTTTCTTGCTTACTTACTTGCTTACTTGCTTGCTTGCTTACTTGCTTACTTGCTTGCTTGCTTCATTGCTTGATTGCTTACTTGCTTACTTGCTTACTTGCTTGCTTACTTACTTGCTTGATTGCTTACTTACTTGCTTGCTTACTTACTTGCTTGATTGATTGCTTCCTTACTTACTTGCTTGCTTGCTTACTTACTTGCTTGATTGCTTACTTGCTTGCTTGCTTACTTGCTTGCTTACTTACTTGCTTGATTGCTTACTTGCTTGCTTGCTTACTTTCTTACTTACTTACTTACTTACTTACTTACTTACTTACTTGCTTACTTACTTACTTACTTACTTACTTACTTACTTACTTACTTACTTGCTTACTTACTTACTTACTTACTTACTTACTTACTTACTTGCTTACTTACTTACTTACTTACTTACTTACTTACTTACTTACTTACTTACTTACTTACTTACTTACTTACTTACTTACTTACTTACTTACTTACTTACTTACTTGCTTGCGTTCGCCCGATGACTAAAGTATTCTGGTAAACTAGAATATTCCAATTCATCGTCCGCCCATAAAATGAGGTTAAGTGGGCGTGTCTCCGTTGTGTTGTAGTTTGCATTAAAACAAACATAATATAAAAAAAATATATGCGATTTTTGGGCCATGTTAAAAGACACAACAGCCTACTAAAAGTAATTTTGGAGAGGAAAATACAAGGTAAAAGAGACAGAGGTAGACCAAGACTAACATGGACGAATAACATCAAAAGATGGACAAACCAACCTATGACAACCTGCACTATCAAAACATGAGACAGAGCAGAATGGCGCTCCACGGTAGCCAACCTTCGTTGCGGAGATGACACACGATGATGATGATGACCCATTTAAGGCTGAGCGAATCCGGAAGCCGCCGATTGGGATCGAACCCTACCTCTTGTCCTTTGTAGTCCAGTTCGTCCAGCGTCGAGGGGAGATATAACTTGCGGTCTTCTGCTCTTCTGTTCGCCTCTGCTTCTGTTATGTTTCCTAGTGTTTCTAATTTTCCGTCGATCCATCGTTTTCGTGGTCGGTCCTTGGGTCTAGTGTTCATACAACGCTTATTGAAGGCTTGTGTTGTATTTTGATCCTTCTGTCTTGTCACTTGACCAAACAATTTTATCTGTTGTTTCTTTATATATTTTATAGCGGGGGTTGCTTATAGCTTTTTTCTCAGTTCTTCATTTTTTATCTTGTCTCTCAGGCTGTTTACTCTCATTCGTCTAATACATTTCATCTCAGTAGAGGCAATAGAGAGAGAGATAGCATTGAGCACATAACTTAACATTTAAGTAGGATGACATAGGAAGCTGCTGAAATGGTTTGTTCTTGTCATCTTCAAAGTTACAAGATAAGAAAATACAGGATTGTTAAATGTGAAATGATTCACTGGCAAGATGTCTCCATCTGTCTCGTATCATGATATATATATATGGCCCTTTCCGTCTTGTCAGACGGTCTAGTGGAGGCTATTGCATATTTTTTTGAGGTTTTGTTTTTGCCGAACAGCTTCTCTCGTGGCTAATTCTACCAATGTTTGACAAACACACGCGGTCACATAATGAACAGGTCAGGCTCATTGATCCACAGGGTTTACCATCCTTTTTCATGAGTCTCTTCTCTTCTAAGTCCTGTCTTAGAACAGTCTCAAATGTTGTTATACCGTTCCTTATACGTGCTCTCCATGATGTGCGATCACTTGCCAGATGTTGCCAGTCGTTTTCACAGATGGAGAAGTCTTTCAGAGATGATTTGCAGATATCTCTATATCGTTTTCCTCATTTCACTTTGCCTACTCTGCCTGGGCACAGGATATGGAGATAGTGCTTTACCCAGTCGCACTATCCAGTATCATGATAATAATAGTAGTCCATGTCTGTAAACTCAAGTGCGCAACTAAACTATAACTATTCTCGATGATCTCTCTCCACATCTCTCGGTCCCTCATGCATGTCATGTCATAATTACATTCCGTGATCTCTTATTACATAGAGGCTATTCCAACATGTGGAAGTGAATCATGGACAGTAGACAAACAAATGAAAAGACGTTTAGAGGTCACAGAGATGGGATTTCTCAGAAGAATGTTGAAAGTTCCATGTACAGCTATAAAGATCGACAACGAAGTTTGCAAAGAGGCCAACACAAAAAGGGAGCTCATAAGAAACATCACAAAGAAACAATCAACATTTTTGGTCACACCATGTGAAGAGGCACGAATTTGAGAATGAATTATAGACGTGTGTGAATTATATTTGAAGTGTCCTCAGCCATGAGGTCGATCGGAGCGCTGTCACATTCCTAAATACCTGTGAACACTTGGTCTCCAACCACTTGATCCATCTAGGAATGTCTACATGATGATGTAGGTTGTCTGGACTGGCTACAGACCATTCTCCGAGGTACCCAGGGGGAGAGGTTAGGTAGATTATGGAAGATACCATCCAAGTATCGATACGCCTCGACTTTGACGAGTCCTAAAGAGTCAGTGAAGAAAGAGAGAAGCGAAGAAAGAGAGAAGTGAAGAAAGAGAGAAGTGAAGAAAGAGAGAAGTGAAGAAAGAGAGAAGTGAAGAAAGAGAGAAGTGAAGAAAGAGAGAAGTGAAGAAAGAGAGAAGTGAAGAAAGAGAGAAGTGAAGAAAGAGAGAAGTGAAGAAGATCGACGAGCTCTGTCAGTGGTGCCCCAACGACACCCAGGTTGACGAACTCTGTCAGTGGTGCCACAACGACACGCAGGTTGACGAGGTCTGTCAGTGGTGCCACAACGACACGCAGGTTGACGAACTCTGTCAGTGGTGCCACAACGACACGCAGGTTGACGAGGTCTGTCAGTGGTGCCACAACGACACGCAGGTTGACGAACTCTGTCAGTGGTGCCCCAACGACACGCAGGTTGACGAACTCTGTCAGTGGTGCCACAACGACACGCAGGTTGACGAACTCTGTCAGTGGTGCCACAACGACACGCAGGTTGACGAGGTCTGTTAGTGGTGCCCCAACGACACGCAGGTTGACGAGGTCTGTCAGTGGTGCCCCAACGACACGCAGGTTGACGAACTCTGTCAGTGGTGCCACAACGACACGCAGGTTGACGAGGTCTGTCAGTGGTGCCCCAACGACAAGCAGGTTGACGAGGTCTGTCAGTGGTGCCACAACGACACGCAGGTTGACGAGACTGTCAGTGGTGCCACAACGACACGCAGGTTGACGAGGTCTGTCAGTGGTGCCACAACGACACGCAGGTTGACGAACTCTGTCAGTGGTGCCACAACGACACGCAGGTTGACGAGGTCTGTCAGTGGTGCCACAACGACACGCAGGTTGACGAGGTCTGTCAGTGGTGCCACAACGACACGCAGGTTGACGAACTCTGTCAGTGGTGCCCCAACGACACGCAGGTTGACGAACTCTGTCAGTGGTGCCACAACGACACGCAGGTTGACGAACTCTGTCAGTGGTGCCACAACGACACGCAGGTTGACGAGGTCTGTCAGTGGTGCCCCAACGACACGCAGGTTGACGAGGTCTGTCAGTGGTGCCCCAACGACACGCAGGTTGACGAGGTCTGTCAGTGGTGCCACAACGACACGCAGGTTGACGAGGTCTGTCAGTGGTGCCACAACGACACGCAGGTTGACGAACTCTGTCAGTGGTGCCCCAACGACACGCAGGTTGACGAACTCTGTCAGTGGTGCCACAACGACACGCAGGTTGACGAACTCTGTCAGTGGTGCCCCAACGACACGCAGGTTGACGAGGTCTGTCAGTGGTGCCCCAACGACACGCAGGTTGACGAGGTCTGTCAGTGGTGCCACAACGACACGCAGGTTGACGAGGTCTGTCAGTGGTGCCCCAACGACAGGCAGGTTGACGAGGTCCGTCAGTGGTACCCCAACGACACGCAGGTTGACGAACTCTGTCAGTGGTGCCACAACGACACGCAGGTTGACGAGGTCTGTCAGTGGTGCCACAACGACACGCAGGTTGACGAGGTCTGTCAGTGGTGCCCCAACGACACGCAGGTTGACGAGGTCTGTCAGTGGTGCTCCAACGACACGCAGGTTGACGAGGTCTGTCAGTGGTGCCCCAACGACACGCAGGTTGACGAGGTCTGTCAGTGGTGCCCCAACGACACGCAGGTTGACGAACTCTGTCAGTGGTGCCCCAACGACACGCAGGTTGACGAGGTCTGTCAGTGGTGCCACAACGACACGCAGGTTGACGAGGTCTGTCAGTGGTGCCACAACGACACGCAGGTTGACGAGGTCTGTCAGTGGTGCCACAACGACACGCAGGTTGACGAACTCTGTCAGTGGTGCCCCAACGACACGCAGGTTGACGAGGTCTGTCAGTGGTGCCACAACGACACGCAGGTTGACGAGGTCTGTCAGTGGTGCCCCAACGACACGCAGGTTGACGAGGTCTGTCAGTGGTGCCCCAACGACACGCAGGTTGACGAGGTCTGTCAGTGGTGCCACAACGACACGCAGGTTGACGAGGTCTGTCAGTGGTGCCCCAACGACACCCAGGTTGACGAACTCTGTCAGTGGTGCCACAACGACACGCAGGTTGACGAGGTCTGTCAGTGGTGCCCCAACGACACGCAGGTTGACGAGGTCTGTCAGTGGTGCCACAACGACACGCAGGTTGACGAGGTCTGTCAGTGGTGCCCCAACGACACGCAGGTTGACGAGGTCTGTCAGTGGTGCCCCAACGACACGCAGGTTGACGAGGTCTGTCAGTGGTGCCACAACGACACGTAATTTGACGAGGTCTGTCGGTGGTGCCCCAACGACACCCAGGTTGACGAACTCTGTCAGTGGTGCCACAACGACACGCAGGTTGACGAGGTCTGTCAGTGGTGCCCCAACGACAGGCAGGTTGACGAGGTCTGTCAGTTGTGCCACAACGACACGCAGGTTGACGAGGTCTGTCAGTGGTGCCACAACGACACGCAGGTTGACGAGTTCTGTCATTGGTGCCCCAACGACACGCAGGTTGACGAACTCTGTCAGTGGTGCCCCAACGACACCCAGGTTGACGAACTCTGTCAGTGGTGCCACAACGACACGCAGGTTGACGAGGTCTGTCAGTGGTGCCCCAACGACAGGCAGGTTGACGAGTTCTGTCAGTGGTGCCCCAACGACACGCAGGTTGACGAGGTCTGTCAGTGGTGCCACAACGACACGCAGGTTGACGAGTTCTGTCATTGGTGCCCCAACGACACGCAGGTTGACGAACTCTGTCAGTGGTGCCCCAACGACACGCAGTTTGACCAGGTCTGTCAGTGGTGCCACAACGACACGCAGGTTGACGAGGTCTGTCAGTGGTGCCCCAACGACTCGCAGGTTGACGAGTTCTGTCAGTGGTGCCACAACGACACGCAGGTTGACGAGTTCTGTCATTGGTGCCCCAACGACACGCAGGTTGACGAACTCTGTCAGTGGTGCCCCAACGACACGCAGTTTGACCAGGTCTGTCAGTGGTGCCACAACGACACGCAGGTTGACGAGGTCTGTCAGTGGTGCCCCAACGACTCGCAGGTTGACGAGTTCTGTCAGTGGTGCCACAACGACACGCAGGTTGACGAGTTCTGTCAGTGGTGCCACAACGACACGCAGGTTGACGAGTTCTGTCAGTGGTGCCACAACGACACGCAGGTTGACGAGTTCTGTCAGTGGTGCCACAACGACACGCAGGTTGACGAGTTCTGTCAGTGGTGCCCCAACGACACGCAGGTTGACGAGTTCTGTCAGTGGTGCCACAACGACACGCAGGTTGACGAGTTCTGTCAGTGGTGCCACAACGACACGCAGGTTGACGAGTTCTGTCAGTGGTGCCACAACGACACGCAGGTTGACGAGGTCTGTCAGTGGTGCCACAACGACACGCAGGTTGACGAGGTCTGTCAGTGGTGCCTCATCTACCTCCAGGTTAACGAAGTCTGTCAGTGGTGCCCCAGCGAGTCCCAGGTTAACTAAGTCTATCAGTGGTGCCTCATCTACCTCCAGGTTAACGAAGTCTGTCAGTGGTGCCCCAACGAGTCCCAGGTTAACTAAGTCCGTCAGTGGTGCCTCATCTACCTCCAGGTTATCGAAGTCTGTCAGTGGTGCCCCAACGAGTCCCAGGTTAACTAAGTCCGTCAGTGGTGCCTCATCTACCTCCAGGTTAACGAAGTCTGTCAGTGGTGCCTCATCTACCTCCAGGTTAACGAAGTCTGTCAGTGGTGCCTCATCTACCTCCAGGTTAACGAAGTCTGTCAGTGGTGCCTCATCTACCTCCAGGTTAACGAAGTCTGTCAGTGGTGCCCCAAGGAGTCCCAGGTTAACGAAGTCTGTCAGTGGTGCCTCATCTACCTCCAGGTTAACGAAGTCTGTCAGTGGTGCCCCAAGGAGTCCCAGGTTAACAAAGTCTGTCAGTGGTGTCCCAATGAGTCCCAGGTTAACGAAGTCTGTCAGTGGTGCCCCAACGAGTTCCAGGTTAACAAAGTCTGTCAGTGGTGCCTCATCTACCTCCAGGTTAACGAAGTCTGTCAGTGGTGCCCTAAGGAGTCCCAGGTTAACAAAGTCTGTCAGTGGTGTCCCAATGAGTCCCAGGTTAACGAAGTCTGTCAGTGGTGCCCCAACTACCCCCAGGTTAACGAAGTCTGTCAGTGGTGCCCCAACTACCCCCAGGTTAACGAAGTCTGTCAGTGGTGCCCCAACTACCCCCCGGTTAACGAAGTCTGTCAGTGGTGCCCCAACGAGTCCCAGGTTATGAGAAGAAGAAAGTATATGATATGTTAGCTCCATCTTGTATGTTCTTCATTATATTATAATTGTATGTGATGGACAAACGTCCCTTAAACGTTGAAGCATTTCTTTGACAAACACTACACCACAGAGTGAAAACTATTTCTCTCAATTATATTCTTCGCTGGTGTCGTTGAGGGAATGTTGTCACTTACATGGTTGAGGGAATGTTGATGGAATGTTGTAACATTTGACCTTATCATTCACTCTCCATGTCCGATGATGAAGTCTGGTTCATGTCACTGAATGATATTTGCTCAACAAGGATTGATGTCGATAATGTGTTTTAGTTACATGATGTTTCACATCAGGTGTTTCACATGATGTGTTTTAGTTACAAGATGTTTCACATCTGATGTTTCACTTCTCCATCTCTTGATGTCAAGGGAGAGCGAGGTTGCTACTTTCTCTATCTCTTCTCTTGTTTCATTTGTTTGTTACTCTGAAATGTTACTTGTCTGTAACTTTGTTACATCTCCCAAACTATCATCTTGTCTCTCGATGGAACTACCAACGGATGCTACTCTCATTATTGTCCTAATTTCATATCTCTTATTTTGTCTCTTATTGTCACATGAAGCATTCTTCACCCACATTTCATGTCGCTAGTTGTGCTCCTTCATTGTTAGCCTTCATGTTTGATACTGGGTACATAGTTCCAGAATTAAGTTCTTGAGTTATTAGCGGGTCAACACCAATGAGTTATTCAAATATTAGCGGATCATCATCATTTAGTTATTAGCGGGTCAACACCAATGAGTTATTGAGATATTAGCGAGTCATTACCAATGAGTTATTGAGATATTAGCGGATCATCATCATTGAGTTATTGAGATATTAGCGGGTCATCATCATTGAGTTATTGAGTTATTAGCGGGTCATCATCATTGAGTTCTTGAGTTATTAGCGGGTCATCATCATTGAGTTATTGAGTTATTAGCGGGTCATCATCATTGAGTTATTGAGTTATTAGCGGGTCATCATCATTGTGTTATTGAGTTATTAGCGGGTCATCATCATTGAGTTATTGAGTTATTAGCTGGTCATCATTATTGTGTTATTGAGTTATTAGCGGGTCATCATCATTGAGTTATTGAGTTATTAGCTGGTCATCATCATTGTGCTATTGATATATTAGCGGGTCATCATCATTGAGTTATTGAGATATTAGCGGGTCATCATCATTGAGTTATTGAGATATTAGCGGGTCAACACCAATGAGTTATTTAGATATTAGCGGATCATTATCATTGAGGTATTGAGTTATTAGTGGGTCATCATGATTGAGTTATTGAGTTATTAGTGGGTCATCATGATTGAGTTATTGAGATATTAGCGGGTCATCATCATTGAGTTATTAGCGGGTCATCATCATTGAGTTATTAGCGGGTCATCATCATTGAGTTATTAGCGGGTCAACACCAATGAGTTATTGAGATATTAGCGGATCATCATCATTGAGTTATTGAGTTATTAGCGGGTCATCATCATTGAGTTATTGAGTTATTTGCGGTTCATCATCATTGCACTCCGAACATGTCCATAGGTGCTCAGATCCCCTCCTCAGCAAGTCCCGCTGTGTCCAGTGACTGACGACTCCAGTTCTATGTTGGTTGATAAGTCTTCTTACACGGCCACTAAGTTTCTCGTTTCTGGCTGTGCCCATCTTAACTCCTATCTCTTTCATCCGAAGGAGTGACATGGACTCATGGTTGTCGAAGTCCTATGCCCTTCCCGCATCTCGGAGGACATTGATGATGTCCGCCTGATCCATTGGTTCACCGTCTCCAAAGACATCGCAACTAGCCAACCTGTCCGCTCTTTCGATATTTCCCTAATTGTATCCACCGTCAGATCGTTGTTTATCATGACCAATGCTATTTCCCCACTTATTTACTCTGTGGTGTCTGCTCTCTATAATGGTCTCGATTTCCCCATTTGCTTCTACAGGACCTGGCAAATAACTGCATTTTTAAAAACGTTTTGTTCTCAATGAAAATCTGCGTTATTTTGTTTATGATCATGACCTATCATCCCTTTCTGTTTTGATCTCCGTATTATCTTTCTTGTAGGCTGCGTCTTTTCAGATATTGTATTTGAAGATGAACAAGAATATATGAAAACAGGGAACTATTGAATGGCAATAGTAAGGAGAATGAAAGAAGAATGAATCGAGACTGTTGTGAGATATAATGATAGAGATATAATGGAGATATAATGATAGAGATATAATGGAGATATAATGATAGAGATATAATGATAGAGATATAAGGATAGGGATATAAGGATAGAGAAATAATGATGGAGATATAATGATGGAGATATAATGATGGAGATATAATGATGGAGATATAATGATGGAGATATAATGATGGAGATATAATGATGGAGATATAATGATAGAGACATGATAGAGATATAATGATGGAGATATAATGATAGAGAGATAATGACGGAGATATAATGATGGAGATATAATGATAGAGATATAATGATAGAGATGTAATGGAGATATAATGATAGAGATATGATAATAGAGATATAATAATAGAGATATAATGGAGATATAATGATAGAGATATAATGATAAAGATATAATGATGGAGATATAATGATGGAGATATAATCATCATCATCATGTGCCATGCCGGTTTGCGTAGGCGATCATGTCCCTCCACAATCTTCTATCTACAGTGCATCAAATCAGTTCTGTTGTTGACTGTTTTCCATGCCATGACACCAAGCTATCCAGTATTTTCTCTCTTTGTCGCCCGCGATCTCTCTTTCCTTTTATTTTGCCAGTTGTAACCAAGTATTCCAACTTTCCTCTTCTCATGATGTGTCCGAAAAATGTTGATTGCTTCTTTCTGATGTTTTTTAAGAGCTCCCTTTTTGTGTTGGCCTCTTTGAGAACTTCCACATTGGTCTTTTTAGCTGTCCAGGGAACTTTCAACATTCTTCTGAGAAATCCCATCTCTTTGGCCTCTAGTCGTCTTTTCATTTGTTTGTCTATTGTCCATGATTCGCTTCCATAAGTCACAATTGGTTCTATATAGCACCGATGAACTCTCTTTCTAATTTCTATTGACATAGATTTGTTGCATAAGATATTTTTAATTTTCTGAAATGCTATTTTGGCCTGAGCTATTCTGCTTTTTATTTCTGTGGTGCATCTTCCATCTGATGTTATTATTGTGCCCAAGTATTTGAAACGTTGCACTTGTTTCAGATTTGTCTCGTTTATTTTTATGCTGCATGATGGTGGTGATTGGAGATATAATGATGGAGATATAATGATAGAGAAATAATGATAGAGAAATAATGATAGAGAAATAATGATAGAGATATAATGAAAGAAAGTACAGCACCAAGAAATAATCAAAATTTTAGAAGGCATAAACGTAGACAGCAATGAACATGGACGAGTAACATCAAAAGATGAACAAGTCAGTCTATGACAACCTGCACCATCAAAGCAAGAGACAGAGCCGAATGGCGCTCCATTGTAGCCAAACTTCGATGCTGAGACGGCACTCAAAGATGATTTGTTATGTTGTACATGATGAAAGCTTTTGCCGAAACGTCGAAGCTTGTCTCACCTCTCCTTCAGCAGCTAAGACCATTTTGTGTTTGTTTTATATATCACACTTAAAAGGTCCTTCGTTGTGTTGTCTTGCCGCCTTGTTGTTATCTTTCTCATTTCGGCTCGACATATCCGAATTGTTTCAATGAACTATATCTTGACATAGCGGTGAAAACAGATCTATACCTATGTTTCATAGATTACACCTAGGCATTTGACAAAGTAAAGCACCAAGAAATAATCAAAATTTTAGACAGCATAAACGTAGACAGCAAAGATCTAAGAATAATAAAGAACATGTACTGGCAACAAACAGCGGCCATAAGAACTGGAAACCAATTGGGAATGTTTCAACAAATAAAACAGGGTGTTAGACAAGGTTGTGTGCTGTCATCAGATTTGTTTAATATATATATATTGAGATTATTTTAAGATCCATAAGGGGCATGCCTGAAATAACAATTGGATGTCATAATATTAGTAATCTAAGGTACGTTGATGAAACAATCTTAATCGGTAATAGTGAAAATGAGTTACAAGAAATGTTAGACATAGTGAAAGCAAAAATAAGGGACTCAGCCTTAATAGCAGAAAGACAGAAGTAATGGTAACAACAAAGAAAAAGACATCACCTGAGTACAAAATAAAGACAAGTGGAGCAATATTAAAACAGGTAAATGAATTTAAATATTTGGGAACTTTGTTAACCTTAGATGGTAGATGTACAACAGAGGTGAGATGCAGAATGGCTCAGGCAAAAGAAGCTTTTGAAAAAATGAGGAAAATACTGTGTAATCCATTTTTGACAATAGAAACAGAAAAAGAGTTCTTAAATGTGGTGCAGAGCCAGTCTTAACATATGGATGTGAATCCTGGACAATAGGACAACAGACAAGAAAATCACTGGAGTCTGTAGAAATGTGGTTTTACAGAAGAATGTTGAGAATACCATGGACAGCTAAGAAGAGTAATGAAAACGTTCTGGAAGAGACCAAAGCAAAAAGAGAGCTAATTTCCAATATTAGGAAGAAACAATCATCATTTTTTGGCCATGTAATGAGAAGAGAACAACTGGGATATATTGTAACAACTGGGAAAATTGAGGGACGAAGAGATAGAGGGAAGCGAAGAGAAAAGATACCAGACAGCTTAATTAAGAGAATGGCTTGGCAGAAGGTCAACAATAGAAATGACAAATAACGGTTGAGATCGAAAGTTGTGGAGAGACATGACCACCTACGCCAGCAGGCCCGGTACTTGATGATGATGATGATGATGATAGAGATAGTAAGATAGAGCAGTGTGTTTATTGTAGGTGCGTTTGTTGAAATAGTATCTGTTGATGTTATTGTCTGGGGTTGTATAGAAGACCTGACTTCATGATTCATATATAGAGGGTTATATGTAATGTTTGTGTGTGAGAGAAAGTGAGAGAGAGAGTGAGAGAGAGAGTGAGAGAGAAAATGAGAGAGAGAGAGTGAGAGAGAAAATGAGAGAGAGAGAGTGAGAGAGAAAATGAGAGAGAGAGAGTGAGAGAGAAAATGAAAGAGAGAGAGTGAGAGAGAGAAAGTGAGAGAGATTGAGAGAGAAAGTGAGAGAGAGAGTGAGAGAGAAAATGAGAGAGAGAGTGAGAGAGAAAATGAGAGAGAGAGAGTGAGAGAGAGAAAGTGAGAGAGATTGAGAGAGAAAGTGAGAGAGAGAGTGAGAGAGAAAAATGAGAGAGAGAGATTGAGAGAGAAAGTGAGAGAGATTGAGAGAGAAAGTGAGAGAGAGAGTGAGAGAGAAAATGAGAGAGAGAGAGTGAGAGAGAAAATGAGAGAGAGAGAGTGAGAGAGAGAAAGTGAGAGAGATTGAGAGAGAAAGTGAGAGAGAGAGTGAGAGAGAAAAATGAGAGAGAGAGATTGAGAGAGAAAATGAGAGAGAGAGAGTGAGAGAGAGAAAGTGAGAGAGATTGAGAGAGAAAGTGAGAGAGAGAGTGAGAGAGAAAATGAGAGAGAGAGATTGAGAGAGAAAATGAGAGAGAGAGAGAGTGAGAGAGAGAAAGTGAGAGAGATTGAGAGAGAAAGTGAGAGAGAGAGTGAGAGAGAAAATGAGAGAGAGAGAGTGAGAGAGAAAATGAGAGAGAGAGAGTGAGAGAGAGAAAGTGAGAGAGATTGAGAGAGAAAGTGAGAGAGAGAGTGAGAGAGAAAAATGAGAGAGAGAGATTGAGAGAGAAAGTGAGAGAGATTGAGAGAGAAAGTGAGAGAGAGAGTGAGAGAGAAAGTGAGAGAGAGAGCGAGAGAGAAAATGAGAGAGAGAGAGTGAGAGAGAAAATGAGAGAGAGAGTGAGAGAGAGAAAGTGAGAGAGATTGAGAGAGAAAGTGAGAGAGAGAGTGAGAGAGAAAATGAGAGAGAGAGAGTGAGAGAGAAAATGAGAGAGAGAGAGTGAGAGAGAAAATGAGAGAGAGAGAGTGAGAGAGAGAAAGTGAGAGAGATTGAGAGAGAAAGTGAGAGAGAGAGTGAGAGAGAAAAATGAGAGAGAGAGATTGAGAGAGAAAGTGAGAGAGATTGAGAGAGAAAGTGAGAGAGAGAGTGAGAGAGAAAGTGAGAGAGAGAGCGAGAGAGAAAGTGAGAGAGAAAATGAGAGTGAGAGAGAATAAGAGAGAGAGTGAGAGAGAAAGTGAGAGAGAGAGCGAGAGACAAAGTGAGAGAGAAAGTAAGAGAGAGGGTGAGAGAGAAAGTGAGAGAGAGAGAGAGAGAGAAAGTGAGAGAGAGAGAGTGAGAGTGAGAGAGAGTGGGAGAGAAAGTGAGAGATAATGAGAAAGTGAGAGAGAGAAAGTGAGAGAGATTAAGAGAGAAATTGAGAGAGAGTGAGAGAGTGAGAAAGAGTGAGAGAGAAAGTGAGAGAGAAAGTGAAAGAGAGAAAGTGAGAGCGAGTGAGAGCGAGTGAGAGCGAGTGAGAGCGAGTGAGAGCGAGTGAGAGAGAAAGTGAAAGAAAAAGTGAGAGAGAAAGTGAGAGAGAGTGAGAGAAAGTGAAAGAAAAAGTGAGAGAGAGAGTGAGAGAGAAAGTGAGAGAGAGTGAGAGATAAAGTGAGAGAGAGAGTGAGAGAGAAAGTGAGAGAGAGTGAGAGAAATTGCGAGCTAGAGGAATGGGTATATGGAAAAGATGAGTGTGTGAGAATGAATGTAGAGGAGAGGAGAAAGACAAAAATAACCTGAGAGACAGCCGAGTAGAAGGCCAGTAGGACAAACCGCCATCAATCTTCCTCAGCCATCCAGCGTGAGTAGAAGTGTAGCGCGCGGAGACAAGTCCAGGGCCTGGCCGACGATTACACGCTCGGCAAATAAACAGCACTCTTTGTCCTCACCCTCTCCGGGGCGTGTCAGGCTGACTAGCAAGTCGGAAAATGCTGATAAATTGAGCCCGACACGGGACTCTACTCGTCCGACCCTGTCTGGGGGACCCAATCACCAGTTGTCTGCCATTATGGGACTAGGGCCAGCTTTTGTCCGGGCGGGCTGTGGTCTTCGTTTGTTGTGTTTTGTCTCATGGACTTTGTTCTCGAATTATTTCCCAATAAACTTGGAGCATCAACCTCCTCGATGATGTCTCGTTCGGCTGCAGCTTCTACACAGCCGGGCTGGTTACTTGCAGCCGTTTCATGCTCAAACATCTCATATGTCAATATGTAGATACATGGCACATGCTGGCTCTCAGAAATCTCATAATGGTACATGCTGGTTCTCAGAAATCTCATAATGGCACATGCTGGCTCTCAGAAATCTCATAATGGTACATGCTGGCTCTCAGAAATCTCATAATGGTACATACTGGCCGTCATAAATAACATATATGCACATACTGGCTGTCATAAATCACATATTGGCACATACTGGCCGTCATAAATAACATAAACGCACATACTGGCTGTCATAAATCACATATTGGCACATACTGGCTGTCATAAATCACATATTGGCACATACAGGCTGTCATAAATCACATATTGGCACATACTGGCTGTCATAAATAACATATTGGCACATACTGGATGTTATAAATCACATACTGGAACATACTGGCTGTCATAAATCACATTTTGTCACGTGTTAGTTGTCATTAATTTACATATTGGTGCATGTTGTTTGTCATAACTCATGTATTGGTGTATGCTGTTAATCATAAATCACATATTGGTACATGATGTACGTTTATCAAAACCACGTACGTGTACGTGCCCTAAGTTTATATAAATCACACGTAATATGACTTCGTCAAACATCGCCTGATAGTGCGTCTGTCATGAATCACGCAATCTGATGCAGTAAATAAAAGATGTAGACCACAGAGATGGGATTTCTCAGAAGAATGTTGAAAGTTCCCTGGACAGTTAAAAAGACCAACGAGGTCATTCTCAAAGAAGCCAATACTAAAAGGGAGCTACTAAAAAAACTTCAGAAAGAAACAATCAACATTTTTGAGGTATATCATGAGAAGAGGAAATTTGGAATACTTGGTTACAACTGGTAAAATAAAAGGAAAGAGAGATCGCGGACAACAAAGAGATAAAATACTGGATAGCTTGGTGTCATGGCATGGAAAACAGTCAACAACAGAACTGATACGATGTACTGTAGATAGAAGATTGTGGAGGGACATGATCGTCTACGCCAACCGGTATGGCACATGATGATGATGATGATGAAGTAAAAAAAAAAGTACCCCCGTCACGCCAAGTGGCGTATAGGGAATATGGTGTTAGTGACCCTATATTTTACAGACCCTCAGCACATGATTTTTGGGGTAATGTGGTCGGTATTACGCCCGCGCCGCTTTACTTTCCCAGAAAAAAACCGGTACCCATTAAAGGCTGGAACCTTGGATCTGGAAGCCGTCGATCAGGATCGAACCCTACCTCTTGTCCTTTGTAGTCCAGTTCACTAACCAGCGAGTTCACTTGGCTACCGCGATGCAGTATCATTATCTTCAAGTTCAAGGCCTGCTGGCGTAGGTGATCATGTCTCTCCACAACTTTCGATCTCGACAGTTATTTATCATTTCTATTGTTGACCTTCTGCTAAGTCATTCTCTTAAGCTGTCTGGTATTTTTTCTCTTTGTTTCCCTCTATCTCTTCGTCCCTCAGTTTTCCCAGTTGTTACAATATATTCTAACTATTCCCTTCTCATTAAATGGCCAAAAAATGATGATTGTTTCTTCTTAATATTGGAAATTAGCTCTGTTTTTGCTTTCAGAATATTTTCATTATTCTTCTTAGCTGCCCATTGGTATTCTCTACATTCTTCTGTAAAACCACATTTCTACAGCCTGCAGTGATTTTATTGTCTGTTGTCATAATGTCCATGATTCACATCCATATGTTAAGACTGGCTCTACATAATATATAAGAACTCTTTTTCTTGTATCTGTTCGCAACAATTGATTGCACAGCACTTTCCTAATTTTTGGGAAAGCTTCTCTTCCCTGGCCCATTCTGCACCTCACCTCTGTTGTAATCTACCATCTCACCTCTGTTGTACATCTACCATCTCACCTCTGTTGTACATCTACCATCTCACCTTTGTTGTACATCTACCATCTCACCTCTGTTGTACATCTACCATCTCACCTCTGTTGTACATCTACCACCTCACCTCTGTTGTGCATCTACCACCTCACCTCTGTTGTACATCTACCATCTCACCTCTGTTGTGCATCTACCACCTCACCTCTGTTGTACATCTACCATCTCACCTCTGCTGTACATCTACCATCTCACCTCTGTTGTACATCTACCATCTCACCTCTGTTGTACATCTACCATCTCACCTCTGTTGTGCATCTACCACCTCACCTCTGTTGTACATCTACCATCTCACCTCTGTTGTACATCTACCATCTCACCTCTGTTGTACATCTACCATCTCACCTCTGTTGTACATCTACCATCTCACCTCTGTTATACATCTACCATCTCACCTCTGTTGTACATCTACCATCTCACCTCTGTTGTACATCTACCATCTCACCTCTGTTGTACATCTACCATCTGAGGTTAGCATTGTTCCCAGATATTTAAATATGATTATGCTGTAGTAAGTTTAACATAAAGGAGATGCTAAAGCTATATACAAACAAACTGAAGAATTAACAGAAAGAAAAAAGCAATAAAAAACTGGGTATTTAAGATCAAAGGAAGGGGAACTGTTGATTGAACAAGAAAGCATAAGGGAACGATGGACAGAATACATTAAAGATCTTTATAATGATGAACGAACAGAAGTAAATATTAAGGATAATGGAGAAGGGCCACAAATACTCAGAGAAGAAGTGGAAGACGCCTTGCGCAATATGAAAGCAGGCAAAGCTCCTGGACCAGATAATATAACTAAAGAAGAGATTGAAGCCATAGGTGATTTTGGAATAGATATAATAACAAAAATATTGAATTATATCTACAACAGCGGATATATACCAGACGACCTGCTCAAATCAATATTCATAGCCCCATCACAGAAATCGGGTGCGATTGAATGCGATGATCATCGCACAATAAGCCTTATGAGTCATATGACTAAGATATTACTAAGAATCATCATGCGAAGAGTGACAAACAAAATCAGTCCAGAAATTAGCGATGAACAGTGTGGTTTTTTTGGAGGTAAAGGAACGAGCAATGCCATTTATATCATAAGATCTTTAGTAGAAAAAGCCATAGAGGTGAAAACAGATCTATACCTATGTTTCATAGATTACACCAAGGCATTTGACAAAGTAAAGCACCAATAAATAATCAAAATTTTAGAAAGCATAAACGAACAGTAATCTTAGCCCACAGCCTGTAGTGTTTTTGACAGATGCACGATCAGTACTCCAGGCACTACAATCCAGAAAATTACACTATCTGTGCAGACCATATTGACTGAACTCTGTAAGCACCACAGGGTTGCCCTGCAGTGGATCCCATCTCACTGTGGAATACCAGGAAATGAGAAAGCAGATCAGTTGGCAAAGGAAGGTTCAACAGGCACACAACTAGATACACCGGTTACATGTCATCAAAAGAAATAGATAATCAAATTAATCAGAGGACCACAAACCCCAAATCAGGATGCCTTTCAAATTTGCTCTCTTTTTGCTTTGACCTCTCTCAGAACATCTTCATTACTCTTCTTAGCTGCCCATGGTACTCTCAACATTCTTCTGTAAAACTATATTTCTACAGACTCCAGTGATTTTCTTGTCTGCTGTCCTATTGTCCATGATTCGCGTCCATATGTTAAGTCCGGCTCTACACAACACCTAAGAACTCTTTTTCTTGTTTCTATTGTCAAAAATGGATTGCACAGTACCTTCCTCATTTTTTGGAAAGCTGCTTTTGCCTGAGCCATTCTGCATCTCACCTCTTTTGTACATCTTCCGACTGAGGTTAACAAAGTTCCCAAATATTTAAATTCATTTACCTGTTTTAATATTGCTCCACTTGTCTTTATTTTGCACTGAGGTGATGTATTTTTCTTTGTTGTTACCATTGCCTCTGTCTTTTGCTATTAATGCTGGGTCCTTTATTTTTGCTTTGTTTCACTATAATGTCCAACATTTCTTGTAACTCATTTTCACTCTTAGCGATTAAGACTGTATCATCAGCATACCTTAGGTTATTTATATTATGACCTCCAATTGTTATTTCAGGCATGTCCCTTATGGATCTTAAAATAATCTCAGTATAAATATTTAACAAATCTGGTGACAGTACACAACCTTGTCTAACACCCTGTTTTATTTGTTGAAACATTCCCAATTGGTTTCCAGTTCTTATGGCCGCTGTTTGTTGCCAGTGCATGTTCTTTATTATTCTTAGATCTTTGCTGTCTACTTTTATGCTTTCTAAAATTTTGATTATTTCTTGGTGCTTTACTTTGTCAAATGCCTTGATGTAATCTATGAAACATAGTTATAGATCTGTTTTCACCTCTATGGCTTTTTCTACTAAAGATCTTATGATATAAATGGCATTGCTTGTTCCTTTATCTCTAACAAAACCACACTGTTCATCGCTAAAAGAAGAGAAAAATAGGAGGGGAAAAAACAGGAGATAAAATCTGTGGGAAAAATAGGAGAGAAAAAATAGGGGCTAAATAGGAATGAAAATTAAGAGGGAAAAACAATAAGGAATAATACCACATTACCTCAAAAATCCTGTTACGAAGGTCTGTAAAATTTCTGGTCACTAACATCATATTCCCTTTACGCCAGTTGGCGTGACGGGGGCACTTTCCATTTTTTTTTTTTTACCGTACATTTTACAGACCTTCGGCACATGATTTTTAGCGGTAATGTGGTCGGTATTACGCCTGTGCCGTTTTACTTTCCTAGAAAAATATCCGGTACCATTAAAGGCTGGGTGAACCCGGAAGCCGTCGGTTGGGATCGAACCCTACCTCTTGTCCTTTGTAATCCAGTTCAGTAACAATTGAGCTATCGCGGCTCCAATACGACAGGGCGGGCCATGAGAACTACCATGCAGAAGACAATCATTATAAATAGATACACATTTATTGTTGTGGGAAACTCCGAGTAAATAGAGACGTATCAAGAAATATTGTTATTCCCGATGTTTGTTTTCTCGTGCCCTGTATTTATTTGGCAGTTACTGAGCAGTTTTGGAAATATGGAGGAGAAAGATAATATTGTTGTGAGGCGAGCAGTGATCATTGATGTGACTATCTCTTTTTTCTGATGGTATGTAACTGGTGCATCTACTTGTGTGCCTTTTGCGCTTTCCTTTGCCAACTGATCTCCTTTCTCATTTCCTGGTATTCCACAGTGAGATGGGATCCACTGCAGGGCAACCCTGTGGTGCTTGAAGAGTTCAGTCAATAAGGTCTGCAGATGTGGTAATTTTCTGGATTGTAGTGCCTGGAGTACTGAACTTGTATCTGTCAAAAACACTACAGGCTGTGGGCTAAGATTACTGTTCAGCAGTTTTTCTATTGCCAACTTTATTGCTTGTATTTCTGCATCATAATTGTGACAATATTTCCCTGTTGCAACTTTATTCATATCCCTAGTGTTATTTAGGTACTCTGTGTATGCTCCTGCTCCCCCATTCTTTACTGTATTCTGTGCTGATCCATCTGTGTACACACGAACCCATAGATCTCGTGGATATTCTTCATCCAGGAAACTGAGAGTTATTGTTTTACGCTGTAGACTATTCTGTTCCTCCTTGTCAAGTATTCCTTTCCCTTTTGTCCGTATTCGTAGTGACAAACCGGATTCATCTGTCCAGGAGGTCTGTTCTGGTTTGGGCATTAAGGAGCCGACAACTCTTGGTATGTCTGGTGTTTGTCTACTAATACGCTTGGTTTGGTGGATAAAACTACTTCTCTTAATCTCTTAAGCCGTCCCAATGCAAGATTTTGGAATCGGTCCTTCATTAAATGTCACTGCATGCATGAGAAGTGCAAGGGCTGTAGACAAGTTGATGTTATATAAATACCCAACATCATATAACTGATGTGAATTCTAGCTTTACGGATATAAGACTGAATAATAATGAAGGCTTTACGGATATAAGACTGGATAATAATGAAGGCTTTACTGATATAAGACTGGATAATAATGAAGGCTTTACGGATATAAGACTGGATAATAATGAAGGCTTTACGGATATAAGACTGGATAATAATGAAAGCTTTTTGAGTATAAGACTGGATAATAATGAAAGCTTTACGGATATAAGACTGGATAATAATGAAAGCTTTTTGAGAATAAGACTGGATAATAATGAAAGCTTTACGAATATAAGACTTGATAATAATAAAGGCTTTACGAATATAAGACTGGATAATAATGAAAGCTTTACGGATGTAAGACTGGATAATAAAGAAAGCTTCACGGATATAAGACTGGATAATAATGAAAGCTTTACGGATATACGACTGGATAATAATGAAAGCTTCACGAATATAAGACTGGATATTAATGAAAGCTTTACGAATATAAGACTGGATAATAATGAAAGCTTTACGAATATATGACTGGATAATAATGAAAGCTTTACGAATATAAGACTGGATAATAATGAAAGCTTTACGAATATAAGACTGGATAATAATGAAAGCTTTACGAATATAAGACTGGATAATAATGAAAGCTTTACGAATATAAGACTGGATAATAATGAAAGCTTTACGAATATATGACTGGATAATAATGAAAGCTTCACGAATATAAGACTAGATAATAATGAAAGCTTCACGAATATAAGACTAGATAATAATGAAAGCTTCACGAATATAAGATTGGATAATAATGAAAGATCATGTCTCCCAATATCCTGTGGACTCGACCAGCCCACTTCACTATCTGGTCCTATCTGATGCTCGTTTGATTTATCCCACTCGACTCGTGTGATCTGACAATGTTCATCAAACATGAGGAGAACGTGCATGTCTGTCCAAACAATTACTTAATGTCATAGACATGACAAGCACAAAATATGGACTAGATATGATTATCAAAAAGACTAAAACTATGATCATAAACAAAGAAAATTCTCAAGACCTACAATTAAATATCAAAGTTGAAGGAATACATCTGGAGACAGTTCAGAGCTACAACTACCTGGGACATACTATAAACCAGTGATGGAAAATGTACAACTGAAATAAACAAAAGAATAGGAAATAAGGCTTCAATTCTCTGTTCTGTTTTCTTGTCTAATGTCCATGTTTCTGCACCATATAGGAATATTGAGAAGATGTAACATTTTGCTATTCTTAGTTTTAGCCCTGATGTTATTTGTTTTGATGTTAGTATGTTCTTCATGGCATTAAAATTACTTTTTGCCATTCCTATTCTTTTGTTTATTTCAGTTGTACATTTTCCATCACTGGTTATAGTATGTCCAAGGTAGTTGTAGCTCTGAACTGTCTCCAGGTCTATTCCTTCAATTTTGATATCCACTTGTGGGTTTTGAGTATTATCTTTGTTTATGATCATAGTTTTAGTCTTTTTGATATTCATATCTAGTCCATATTTTTTGCTTGTTATGTTTATCACATTAAGTAATTGTTGTAGGTCTTTAGGATTTTCTGCTAGTAGAACAGTATCGTCAGCATATCTTAGGTTATTGATTGTCTTTCCATTAATTTGTAGGCCTGGCATTTATGTGTGCATATGTTAATTTATGTGTGCATGTGTTAATTTATGTGTGTATGTGTTAATTTATGTGTGCATGTGTTAATTTATGTGTGCATGTGTTAATTTATGTGTGTATGTGTTCATTAATTTATGTGTGCATATGTTAATTTATGTGTGCATGTGTTAATGTATGTGTGCATGTGTTAATTTATGTGTGCATGTGTTAATTTATGTGTGTATGTGTTCATTAATTTATGTGTGCATATGTTAATTTATGTGTGCATGTGTTAATTTATGTGTGCATGTGTTAATTTATGTGTGTATATGTTAATTTATGTGTGTATGTGTTCATTAATTTATGTGTGCATATGTTAATTTATGTGTGCATATGTTAATTTATGTGTGCATATGTTAAATTATGTGTGTATGTGTTCATTAATATATGTGTGTATATGTTAATTTATGTGTGCATATGTTAATTTATGTGTGCATATGTTAATTTATGTGTGCATATGTTAATTTATGTGTGCATATGTTAATTTATGTGTGCATATGTTAATTTATGTGTGCATATGTTAATTTATGTGTGCATATGTTAATTTATGTGTGTATGTGTTCTTTAATTTATGTTTGCATATGTTAATTTATGTGTGCATATGTTAAGTTATGTGTGCGTATGTTAAGTTATGTGTGCATGTGTCAATTTATGTGTGTATATGTTAATTTAGTGTGCATGTGTCAATTTATGTGTGTGTATTATTTTATGTTTACATATGTTAAATTATGTGTGCATGTGTTAATTTATGTGTTCATATGTTAATTTATGTGTGTATGTGTTCATTAATTTATGTGTGCATATGTTAATTTATGTGTGCATATGTTAATTTATGAGTGCATGTGTTAATTTAGTGTGCATGTGTTAATTTATGTGTGTGTATTTTTTTATGTTTACATATGTTAAATTATGTATGCATGTGTTAATTTATGTGTGCAAGTTTTAATTTACGTGTGTGCTATTTTATGTTTGCATGTGTTAATTTATGTGTTCATGTGTTAATTTATGTGTTCATGTGTTATTTTATGTGTGGATGTATTAATTTATGTGTGCATGTGTTTTTTTTTATGTGTGCATATGTTAATTTAGTTTGCGTTTGTTTATTTATGTATTCATGTATTTATTTATTTGTGCACGTGTTAGTTTATGTATGCATGTTTTAATTTATTTGTGAGTGTGTTGATATTTGTTTGCCTGTGTTAATTTGCGAGTACCTGTGTTAATGTATGTGTGCATGTGTTAATGTATATGCGAATGTGTTTGTTTATTTTGCTTGTGTCAATGTATATTTGCCTGTTACTTTATGTGTTCCTGTGTTAATATTTATGCGGATGTGTTAATTTATTTTTGCATGTGTTAATTTAGTGTGCGTGTGTTAATTTGTGTGCACATGTGTTAATTTATGTATGAATGTGTTTATTTATTTATGTCCGTGTGTTAATTTATGTGTACATTTGTTAATTTATGTGTGCGTGTGCTAATGTAGGTGTTCATGTGTTAATTTATGTATGCACGTGTTACTTTATCTGTGCGTGTGTCAATATATGTGTTCATGTGTTAATTTATGTTTGCATGTGTTAATTTTTGTGTGCGTGTGTTAATTTATGTGAGCATGTGTTAATTTATGTGAGCATGTATTATTTTATGTGTGATATATATGTCTGCATGTGTAAGATGTATGTGTTCATGTGTTGATATATGTGTGTACAGATTCTAATAAGATGAAAGTACATTCTCCCGCAAGTGCCAATCGCCTTATTATAGACCCACCACCAACATCCATTGTGTGTGTTCTCAAAACATTGTGTCTTCAGAAGAAAGATTTTGTAAATTTCAGACAGTAGTTCACCAGAACAAAATGTTTTCTGAATGTTTGAGACAATAGGTCCCCAGAACAACGATTTCCATGTTTGAGACAATAGGTCCCCAGAACAACGATTTCCATGTTTGAGACAATATTCCCCAGAACAACGATTTCCATGTTTGAGACAGTCCGCAGAACAACGATTTCCTGAGTATTTGAGACAGTAGACCACCAGAACAACGATTTCCATGTTTGAGACAGTTGGTCTCCAGAATGACGATTTACTTAATGATTGAGACAGTACGTCCCCATAACAACGATTTGCATGTTTGAGACAGTAGGTCCTCAGAACAACGATTTCCTGAATGTTTGAGGCAGTAGGTCCCAGAACAACTATTTCCATGTTAGAGACAGTAGGTCCTCAGAACAACGATTTCCTGAATGTTTGAGGCAGTAGGTCCCCAGAACAACTATTTCCATGTTAGAGACAGTAGGTCCTCAGAACAACTATTTCCATGTTAGAGACAGTAGGTCCTCAGAACAACGACTTCCATGTTTGAGACAGTAGGTCCTCAGAACAATTATTTCCATGTTTGAGACAGTAGGTCCTCAGAACAATGATTTCCATGTTTGAGACAGTAGGTCCTCAGAACAACGATTTCCGTGTTTGAGACAGTAGGTCCTCAGAACAATGATTTCCATGTTTGAGACAGTAGGTCCTCAGAACAACGATTTCCGTGTTTGAGACAGTAGGTCCTCAGAACAATGATTTCCATGTTTGAGACAGTAGGTCCTCAGAACAACGATTTCCATGTTAGAGACAGTAGGTCCTCAGAACAACGATTTCCATGTTTGAGACAGTAGGTCCTCAGAACAACGATTTCCATGTTTGAGACAGTAGGTCCTCAGAACAACGATTTCCATGTTTGAGACAGTTGGTCAGCAGAACAACGATTTCCATGTTTGAGACAGTAGGTCCTCAGAACAACGATTTCAATGTTTGAGACAGTAGGTCCTCAGAACAACGATTTCAATGTTTGAGACAGTAGGTCCTCAGAACAACGATTTCCATGTTTGAGACAGTAGGTCCTCAGAACAACGATTTCAATGTTTGAGACAGTAGGTCATCAGAACAACGATTTCCATGTTTGAGACAGTAGGTCCTCAGAACAACGATTTCAATGTTTGAGACAGTAGGTCCTCAGAACAACGATTTCCATGTTTGAGACAGTAGGTCCTCAGAACAACGATTTCCATGTTTGAGACAGTAGGTCCTCAGAACAACGATTTCAATGTTTGAGACAGTAGGTCCTCAGAACAACGATTTCAATGTTTGAGACAGTGTGAGATATCACAACTTTGATCTGACAGTCAACTAGTGTCTCCCTTAAATAGGGTGTTTCTAGTTTTTGTTTTAAGACGGGCAAAAATTCTTTGTTCATGAAGATCTTTTGGGCCTGCTGTAGTTCCTGGAGGGAGACATGTCTGTGATCGTATTCTTACGTGAGTGTTTGTTTCATGAAGTAAAAATGTGTCCGAGCTTTCATTTCCAAACGAGGCTTTCATGTTTCAAGTGATGCCATGTCACAGCGTGACACGACTTTTTCATCTTCGTATGGGTCTGCTACCAGCCCTCCAATCGCGCTGGCTCTCTCTTATGTAACCACTTGTCTCGGAACCAATGATTGAGCGCTGCGCCTCGCGGGCCAGGCTGTGCTCTCAACTCTCGACCTTTCTCGTGACCGCTGCCCAGTGGGATGGTCTCGGCCAGCCCAGCCCTCGGCCAATCAATCAGGCGGTGGGCTGGCCGTTGAGACCCTGGCTTTTACCACTGGTTGGCACGTACCATCACTCTTGGACAGTTTCCAATAGTTTCTAGAACACAGATATTAATGGCTGAACAAAGACGGTTGCTCGTCAGTGATGTCTCAACTAGAGAATGAATGTACTCGTACATCACAACACACTCAATGTTGTATAAACAAACAACAGATAAATTGGTTCGGCCACATAACATGACAAAAAGAACTAACAATGACTCAAAGAGCCATAAACAAACGCTACGAAAACGCCAGATTAAGAGGAAGACCGAGAAAGAGATGGATAAAGGGAATACTAGAGTCACTAGGAGGAATAACATCAGAAGAGGTCAACAGAAGAGCAAAGAATCGCAGATTGTATCTCCCCTCTACACCAACGGTAATGGAGGAAGGATAGAAGAAAAAAGAAGTCAATGTTTTATATCACAACACTCTCAATGTTTTATATCACAACACTCTCAATGTTTTATTTCACAACACTCTCAATGTTTTATATCACAACACTCTCAATGTTTTATATCACAACACTCTCAATGTTTTATATCACAACACTCTCAATGTTTTATATCACAACACTCTCAATGTTTTATATCACAAAACTCTCATTGTTTTATATCACAACACTCTCAATGTTTTATATCACAACACTCTCATTGTTTTATATCACAACACTCTCAATGTTTATATCACAACACTCTCAATGTTTTATATCACAACACTCTCAATGTTTTATATCACAACACTCTCAATGTTTTATATCACAACACTCTCAATGTTTTATATCACAACACTCTCAATGTTTTAAATCACAACACTCTCAATGTTTTATATCACAACACTCTCAATGTTTTATAGCACAACACTCTCTATGTTTTATACCACAACACTCTCAATATTTTATATCACAACACTCTCAATGTTTTATATCAAAACACTCTCAATATTTTATATCACAACACTCTCAATATTTTATATCACAACACTCTCAATGTTTTATATCACAACACTCTCAATGTTTTATATCACAACACTCTCAATGTTTTATATCTCAACACTCTCATTGTTTTATATCACAACACTCTCAATGTTTTATATTACAACACTCTCATTGTTTTATATCACAGCGCAGTCAATGTTTTATATCACAACACTCTCAATGTTTTATCTCACAACACTCTCAATGTTTTATATCACAACACTCTCATTGTTTTATATCACAACACTCTCAATGTTTTATATCACAACACTCTCAATGTTTTATATCACAAGACTCTCAATGTTTTATATCACAACACTCTCAGTATTTTTTATATCACAACACAGTCAATGTTTTATATCACAACACTCTCAATGTTTTATTTTACAACACTCTCAATGTTTTATATCACAACACTCTCATTGTTTTATATCACAACACTCTCAATGTTTTATATCACAACACAGACAATGTTTTATATCACAACACTCTCATTGTTTTATATCACAACACTCTCAATGTTTTATATCACAACACAGACAATGTTTTATATCACAACACTCTCATTGTTTTATATCACAACACTCTCAATGTTTTATATCACAACACTCTCAATGTTTTATATCACAACACTCTCAATGTTTTATATCACAACACTCTCATTGTTTTATATCACAACACTCTCAATGTTTTATATCACAACACTCTCAATGTTTTATATCACAACACAGTCAATGGTTTACATATCTTATCTGCTGCCACTTGCATTTGACACAAACCATAGTGGACAAATGAGCGGATGGTAAGATACGGGCTGAAGAGCAGTGTGGGCATGCACTGTCATTATTGTTCAATGACAAACATCTTTGACTTCTTCCTCTGTTTCTTGAGCTGCGACATTTTGATCTCAACTGGTTCTTGTGGAAGGGGGGATTTCCCTTTTGTCTTGATTTGTTCGTTTGTGTTTCATGAAGTTGGACGTTTGTCTCGCTCATCTACAACTTTATGATAGGATACATTGTCATGATAGGATACCAGTCATTCCATTCACCTCAATTAGAAATTCCCCATACTCGCTGCACTCATGTCAATGGTCCATCCTAGGCGTATTGTAAATTCTGTTGACATCGTCGACTACCGTTCAGCCCTTATCGACGGCACGGGCGACGATTCCAAACGACTTCCATCGTATAGAGACTACACAATCACTTCCTCCCTCGATTGCCTGGAGAAGACACATGTAAACAAACAACGCAGCAGACAACGGACTACTTTACTCCGTGGAAACACAGGACGACATGCCGCCATTTGCATTTGAGAGTAGAAATCCCTACCGTGTGTAGACTTTACTGCTTGAGTGACAAGTCCATTCTCGCTGCTGCCAGCGTGTCCTTTTATAATCTGTTGTCCTTTCCTACTCGACATTTTCATGTTCTTTTCTTTGTCACGTGATTGCCTTAGTTTCTATAAAGTTTAGAGACCCACGTGTCATCAATAATGTAGCCTTCCCGTCTCTGGTCTGCTTCAACAGTCTATGATGGCTCCCTACATTGTTCCTGCCGTCCTCAGATTTTCGAAAAGTGAAACTAACGCTTCTTACAACTTTCCACACAGAGGTTTTTGAAAGTTGAATTCTTTCCGTACGCATTATGCGCCATGCCGATGTCGGTCACGTACGTTTAGCCGCACAGTGCGTCACTCTCAATTTTACTAGCGTGAACCGTCATCAAACCATAATCTTTTTACATGTCTTGTACCATCTTGTTATTGGCGAAGTCGAATGCCTTGTTTAATTAGATAAAAATTCACATAAAATATGTAAAGGGTCAGATAAATATCACCATTGAGTGCCGTCTCCGCATTGAAGCTTGGCTACCATGGAACACCATTCCTCTCTGCCTCTTACGATAAATATTAACTGTAGATTTATATTTAAAACATAATAAATATTGTCTCTGAAATCTCAAAAGCTGAGTTGATAAAGCCTTCCGTACAGCGAGAGTTAATATTGCACTCCGATTGTAAGTGAAACTTTAGTTTGTGAAGAGAAACAAGATGATTTTCCTGAATCACTTTCAAAAAACCACGTCTAATAACATGTTTATCTAATAACATCTGTCTAATAATATTTCTGTCTAATACCATCTTTGTCTAATAACATCTTTGACTAATGACATCTTTGACTATTAACATCTTTATCTGATAACATCTTTGACTAATAACATCATTGACTACTAACATCTTTATCTAATAACATCTTCGACTAATAACATCTTTGACAACTAACATCTTTATCTAATAACATCTTCGACTAATAACATCTTTGACAAATAACATTTTTGACTGACAAAATCTTTGACTAATAACATCTTTGACTAATAACATCTTTGACAAATAACATTTTGACTGACAACATCTTTGACTAAAAACATCTTTGACTAATAACATCTTTGACTACTAACATCTTTATCTAATAACATCTTTGAATAATAACATCTTTGACAACTAACATCTTTATCTAATAACATCTTTGACTAATAACATCTTTGACAAATAACATTTTTGACTGACAAAATCTTTGACTAATAACATCTTTGACTAATAACATCTTTGACTAATAACATCTTTGACTAATAACATCTTTGTTTAATACCATCTCTATCTAATACCATATTTGTCTAATAACTGCTTTGACTAATAATTGCTTTTTCTAATAATATCTTTGTCTTATAAATCTTTGACTAATAACATCTTTGACTAATAACATATTTGTCTAATAACATCTTTATCTAATAACATATTTGACTAGTAGCATCTTTGTCTTACAACATAATTGTCTAATAAGATCTTTGTTTAAATAATAATTTTTTGTTTTCCTTCCATGACTGGAACCAGCTTCTTCAGATTCAAAATTCTGTCTCACGCGCCGTAAGAAAGGTTGTCTGTCTACATTCGGCGTGTGCTGCGTTCTCGTCTTTAATTTCTGGCTCTTGTAATCGACCTTGCTCAGCTCCCTGGCTGTTGTAATCAACCTTGCTCAGCTCCCTGGCTGTTGTAATCAACCTTGCTCAGCTCCCTGGCTGT
This sequence comes from Megaustenia siamemsis, assembly GCA_032433765.1. NCBI lineage: Eukaryota > Metazoa > Mollusca > Gastropoda > Stylommatophora > Ariophantidae > Megaustenia > Megaustenia siamemsis. The sequence continues at coordinate 3,279,313 of JAVIAB010000105.1, forward strand.
TGTAATCAACCTTGCTCAGCTCCCTGGCTGTTGTAATCAACCTTGCTCAGGTCCCTGACTGTTGTAATCAACCTTGCTGAGCTCCCTGACTGTTGTAATCGACCTTGCTCAGCTCCCTGACTGTTGTAATCAACCTTGCTCAGCTCCCTGACTGTTGTAATCGACCTTGCTCAGCTCCCTGACTGTTGTAATCAACCTTGCTCAGCTCCCTGACTGTTGTAATCGACCTTGCTCAGCTCCCTGACTGTTGTAATCAACCTTGCTCAGCTCCCTGACTGTTGTAATCGACCCTGCTCAGCTCCCTGACTGTTGTAATCGACCTTGCTCAGCTCCCTGACTGTTGTAATCGACCCTGCTCAGCTCCCTGACTGTTGTAATCGACCCTGATCAGCTCCCTGACTGCTGTAATTGACCCTGCTCAGCTCCCTGACTGTTGTAATCGACCCTGCTCAGCTCCATGACTGTTGTAATCGACACTGCTCAGCTCCCTGACTGTTGTAATCGACCTTGCTCAGCTCCCTGACTGTTGTAATCGACCTTGCTCAGCTCCCTGACTGTTGTAATCAACCCTGCTCAGCTCCCTGACTGTTGTAATCGACCCTGATCAGCTCCCTGACTGTTGTAATCGACCCTGCTCAGCTCCCTGACTGTTGTAATCGACCCTGATCAGCTCCCTGACTGTTGTAATTGACCTTGCTCAGCTCCCTGACTGTTGTAATCGACCCTGCTCAGCTCCCTGACTGTTGTAATCGACACTGCTCAGCTCCCTGACTGTTGTAATCGACCCTGCTCAGCTCCCTGACTGTTGTAATCGACCCTGCTCAGCTCCCTGACTGTTGTAATCGACCCTGCTCAGCTCCCTGGCTGAAGTTTCTCTACAAACTAAGGTCACTGTTTGCAAGTGATGAAATCACTCTTTAAATGTCATTATAAATTTAGAACATTAAGATAGTTTACTACTTTAGTACTACTGAAAAATACTACATTTTCTTAAACTCCTTTAATTATCATTATCGAGTACCGTCTCCACATCGAAGGTTGGCTACCATGGAGCGCCATTCCGCTCTGTATCTAGCTTAGATAGAGCAGGTTGTAATAGGCTGACTTGTTCATTTTTTCATGTTGCTCGTCGTAAGGTATCTTGGTCTGCCACTGTCTCTTTTACCTTGTATTTTCCCTTCCTAGATTACATTTAGTAGGATGCTGTGTCTTTTATCATGTCCCAGAAATTTCATTTGTCTAACGTTGTTTAATTTCCCAAACGGAAAAAAAAGGCCATCAAGGTCACGAAGAGCCTAAAAAAAAACTGCACGCAAAATTTCGCAGCAGACCACAAAACAGTCTCGAGAAAATTTAATGTTGAATTTGGACAACCATTTCTGAAGAGACCGTAGTTCTTGGTTGACTAAGACGATCCATTGTATTCACATAGCCGTTATTCTGTGCCAGGTTCAGTCTTTATGACCTGTCAGGGGTTTTCTGTAAGAGTTGATGACTGTAGCTCGTGTCTGGAGATGACTGTAACAGTTTGTCAGTTTGTTTAATACAATCAACACTTCCAAGTGTTGATCGGGATTTGGAGAGAACATCCATTTTTGTAGACGGAGCAACGAGAGGCCATGTCGATAGGAGAAATGTGCAAGCAATATCTATAGGCTGAAGGTTGGATCAATGTCCACAGAGTGAGTAGTGAATTAATGTTGGGAGAGTGAGTAGTGAATTAATGTTGAGAGAGTGAGTAATGAATTAATGTTGAGAGAGTGAGTAGTGAATTAATGTTGGAAGAGTGAGTAGTGAATTAATGTTGAGAGAGTGAGTAGTGAATTAATGTTGAGAGAGTGAGTAATGAATTAATGTTGAGAGAGTGAGTAGTGAATTAATGTTGAGAGAGTGGGTAGAGAATTAATGTTGAGAGAGTGAGTAATGAATTAATGTTGAGAGAGTGAGTAGTGAATTAATGTTGGGAGAGTGAGTAGTGAATTAATGTTGAGAGAGTGAGTAGTGAATTAATGTTGAGAGAGTGAGTAATGAATTAATGTTGAGAGAGTGAGTAGTGAATTAATGTTGAGAGAGTGGGTAGAGAATTAATGTTGAGAGAGTGAGTAATGAATTAATGTTGAGAGAGTGAGTAGTGAATTAATGTTGGGAGAGTGAGTAGTGAATTAATGTTGAGAGAGTGAGTAGTGAATTAATGTTGAGAGAGTGAGTAATGAATTAATGTTGAGAGAGTGAGTAGTGAATTAATGAATTAATGTTGAGAGAGCGAGTAACGAATTAATGTTGAGAGAGTGAGTAGTGAATTAATGTTGAGAGAGTGAGTAATGAATTAATGTTGAGAGAGTGAGTAGTGAATTAATGTTGGGAGAGTGAGTAGTGAATTAATGTTGAAAGAGTGAGTAGAGAATTAATGTTGAGAGAGCGAGTAATGAATTAATGTTGAAAGAGTGAGTAGAGAATTAATGTTGAGAGAGTGAGTAGTGAATTAATGTTGAAAGAGTGAGTAGAGAATTAATGTTGAGAGAGTGAGTAGAGAATCAATGTTGAGAGAGTGAGTAGTGAATTAATGTTGAAAGAGTGAGTAGAGAATTAATGTTGAGAGATTGAGTAGAGAATCAATGTTGAGAGAGTGAGAGAGTGAATTAATGTTGAAAGAGTGAGTAATGAATCAATGTTGAGAGGGTGAGTAGTGAATCAATGTTGAGAGAGTGAGTGGTGAATCAATGTTGAAAGAGCGAGTAGTGAATCAATGTTGAAAGAGCGAGTAGTGAATCAATGTTGATAGAATGAAGTTGGACGCATAACAAACGTTAGCAGAATGTTTATCGACTAAGATGAGAAGCCATGTCCACAATGTGGGTTCATGTCTAGATAGCACTTTAGTTGGAGCTTTCTCCGGAGAGTAGATCATTGTCCAGGGAGTACAAGTTGGACCAAATGTCCAGAGTACAAGTTGGACCAAATGTCCAGAGTACAAGTTGGACCAAATGTCCAGAGTACAAGTTGGACCAAATGTCCAGAGTACAAGTTGGAACAAATGTCAAGAGAGTACAAGTTGGACCAAATGTCAAGAGTGTACAAGTTGGACCAAATGTCCAGAGAGTACAAGTTGGACCAAATGTCCAGAGAGTACAAGTTGGACCAAATGTCCAGAGTACAAGTTGGACCAAATGTCAAGAGAGTACAAGTTGGACCAAATGTCCAGAGAGTACAAGTTGGACCAAATGTCCAAAGAGTACAAGTTGGACCAAATGTCCAGAGAGTACAAGTTGGACCAAATGTCCAGAGAGTACATGTTGGACCAAATGTCCAGAGAGTACAAGTTGGACCAAATGTCCAGAGAGTACAAGTTGGACCAAATATCCAGAGAGTACAAGTTGGACCAAATGTCCAGAGAGTACAAGTTGAACCAAATGTCCATAGAGTACAAGTTGGACCAAATGTCCAGAGATTACAAACTGTATCTTTCGACAGTCTACTACACATTTCTAAACTTTCGTTGTTCCACAGACATTCCTGTTACTTGACCCATGTCCACGCTTATTGTCCAGGAAACACACATTGAAGCAATGTTCATTATCCTACTACTGCTTTTATTATACGACCAAACGGGCCCGTGCGCAGCCGGGGCTCAAGAGGGGAGTAACGAATTGTAACGCTGTTCCCTACAAGACGTGTTCGTTAGAGAAGACTAAAGAAGGTTAGGCATGGGACTGGTTATCTTGTCATGTAAGGGGGGGGGGGGGGGGGGGTTAGGCATGGGACTGGTTACCTTGTACTGTAAGGAGGATTTGGCATAGAACTGGTTATCTTGTACTGTAAGGAGGTTTGTGCATGGGACAGGTTATCTTGTACTGTAAGAAGGGTTGGACATGGGACTTGATTATCTTGTACTGTAAGGAGGGTTTGGCATGGAGCTGGTTATCTTGTACTGTAAGGAGGGTTTGGCATGGAGCTGGTTATCTTGTACTGTAAGGAGGGTTTGGCACGTGACAGGTTACCTTGTACTGTAAGGAGGGTTTGGCATGGAGCTGGTTATCTTGTACTGTAAGGTGGGTTTGGCATGGAGCTGGTTATCTTGTACTGTAAGGAGGGTTTGGCATGGAGCTGGTTATCTTGTACTGTAAGGAGGGTTTGGCACGTGACAGGTTACCTTGTACTGTAAGGAGGGTTTGGCATGGAGCTGGTTATCCTATACTGTAAGGAGGGTTTGGCATCGAGCTGGTTATCTTGTACTGTAAGGAGGGTTTGGCATGGAGCTGGTTATCTTGTACTGTAAGGAGGTTTTGGCATGGAGCTGGTTATCTTGTACTGTAAGGAGGGTTTGGCATGGAGCTGGTTATCTTGTACTGTAAGGAGGGTTTGGCACGTGACAGGTTACCTTGTACTGTAGGGAGGGTTTGGCATGGGACTGGTTATCCTATACTGTAAGGAGGGTTTGGCATGGAGCTGGTTATCTTGTACTGTAAGGAGGGTTTGGCATGTGACAGGTTATCTTGTACTGTAAGGAGGGTTTGGCACGTGACAGGTTATCTTGTACTGTAAGGAGGGTTTGGCATGGAGCTAGTTATCCTATACTGTAGGGAGGGTTTGGCATGGAGCTGGTTATCTTGTACTGTAATGAGGGTTTGGCATGGGACTGGTTATCCTATACTGTAGGGAGGGTTTGGCATGGAGCTGGTTATCTTGTACTGTAATGAGGGTTTGGCATGGGACTGGTTATCCTATACTGTAAGGAGGGTTTCCATGGAGCTGGTTATCCTATACTGTAAGGAGGGTTTCCATGGAGCTGGTTATCCTATACTGTAAGGAGGGTTTCCATGGAGCTGGTTATCCTATACTGTAAGGAGGGTTTCCATGGAGCTGGTTATCCTATACTGTAAGGAGGGTTTCCATGGAGCTGGTTATCCTATACTGTAAGGAGGGTTTCCATGGAGCTGGTTATCCTATACTGTAAGGAGGGTTTCCATGGAGCTGGTTATCCTATACTGTAAGGAGGGTTTCCATGGAGCTGGTTATCCTATACTGTAAGGAGGGTTTCCATGGAGCTGGTTATCCTATATTGTAAGGAGGATTTGGCATGGAGCTGGTTATCCTATACTGTAAGGAGGGTTTGGCATGGAGCTGGTTATCCTATACTGTAAGGAGGTTTTGGCATGGAGCTGGTTATCCTATACTGTAAGGAGGGTTTCCATGGAGCTGGTTATCCTATACTGTAAGGAGGGTTTGGCATGGAGCTGGTTATCCTATACTGTAAGGAGGGTTTGGCATGGAGCTGGTTATCCTATACTGTAAGGAGGGTTTGGCATGGAGCTGGTTATCCTATACTGTAAGGAGGGTTTCCATGGAGCTGGTTATCTTGTACTGTAAGGAGGGTTTCCATGGAGCTGGTTATCCTATACTGTAAGGAGGGTTTGGCATGGAGCTGGTTACCTTGTACTGTAAGGAGGGTTTGGCATGGGACTGGTTATCTTGTACTGTAAGGAGGGTTTGGCATGGGACTGGTTATCCTATACTGTAGGGAGGGTTTGGCATGGAGCTGGTTATCTTGTACTGTAATGAGGGTTTGGCATGGGACTGGTTATCCTATACTGTAGGGAGGGTTTGGCATGGAGCTGGTTATCTTGTACTGTAATGAGGGTTTGGCATGGGACTGGTTATCCTATACTGTAAGGAGGGTTTCCATGGAGCTGGTTATCCTATACTGTAAGGAGGGTTTCCATGGAGCTGGTTATCCTATACTGTAAGGAGGGTTTCCATGGAGCTGGTTATCCTATACTGTAAGGAGGGTTTCCATGGAGCTGGTTATCCTATACTGTAAGGAGGGTTTCCATGGAGCTGGTTATCCTATACTGTAAGGAGGGTTTCCATGGAGCTGGTTATCCTATACTGTAAGGAGGGTTTCCATGGAGCTGGTTATCCTATACTGTAAGGAGGGTTTCCATGGAGCTGGTTATCCTATACTGTAAGGAGGGTTTCCATGGAGCTGGTTATCCTATATTGTAAGGAGGATTTGGCATGGAGCTGGTTATCCTATACTGTAAGGAGGGTTTGGCATGGAGCTGGTTATCCTATACTGTAAGGAGGGTTTGGCATGGAGCTGGTTATCCTATACTGTAAGGAGGGTTTCCATGGAGCTGGTTATCCTATACTGTAAGGAGGGTTTGGCATGGAGCTGGTTATCCTATACTGTAAGGAGGGTTTGGCATGGAGCTGGTTATCCTATACTGTAAGGAGGGTTTGGCATGGAGCTGGTTATCCTATACTGTAAGGAGGGTTTCCATGGAGCTGGTTATCTTGTACTGTAAGGAGGGTTTCCATGGAGCTGGTTATCCTATACTGTAAGGAGGGTTTGGCATGGAGCTGGTTACCTTGTACTGTAAGGAGGGTTTGGCATGGGACTGGTTATCTTGTACTGTAAGGAAGAAGCCGCTAAACTTCACAAACACAGACAGGTCAATGATTTAAAAAAAAAGAAGCAATAAACTTGTCATCCAGGAAAGAGATGGGCCCTCTAACAGATGTAAGGCGATATCCAAAGAAAGTCGGAATGCGCCCAGGTCAATCAAAATATATTTGGATGACGGAGATGGAAGAAGAGATGAAGATGATGGGGAAGACATGGAATGATCTTAAATGAAAAAGCAAGAAACAGAACGGCTTGGAAAGTGTTTGTTGAAGACATAAGTGCAATAGGGATTTTAAAGGGAGAAGAAGAAGTAGAATAGGAAAGATAAAAAGATGTAGAACGAGAAGATGAAAGAGAAGAAAAAAGAGAAGTAGAACAAGTACAAGATCAAGTAAAAGAACAAGAAAGAGAACAAGAACAAGAAAGAGGAGAAGAACAAGAAAGAGGAGAAGAACAAGAAAGAGGAGAAGAACAAGAACAAGAAAGAGAAGAAGAACAAGAAAGAGGAGAAGAACAAGAAAGAGGAGAAGAACAAGAAAGAGGAGAAGAACAAGAAAGAGGAGTAGAACAAGAAAGAGGAGAAGAACAAGAAAGAGGAGAAGAACAAGAAAGAGGAGAAGAACAAGAAAGAGAAGAACAAGAACAAGAAAGAAGAAAGAGAAGAAGAACAAGAAAGAGAACAAGAACAAGAAAGAGAAGAACAAGAAGAACAAGAAAGAGAAGAACAAGAAGAACAAGGAAAGAGAAGAACAAGAAGAACAAGAAAGAGAAGAAGAACAAGAAGAACAAGGAAAGAGAAGAAGAACAAGAAAGAGAAGAACAAGAAGAACAAGAAAGAGAAGAACAAGAAGAACAAGGAAAGAGAAGAACAAGAAGAACAAGAAAGAGGAGAAGAACAAGAAAGAGAAGAAGAACAAGAAAGAGAAGAAGAACAAGAAAGAGAAGAACAAGAAGAACAAGGAAAGAGAAGAACAAGAAGAACAAGGAAAGAGAAGAAGAACAAGAAAGAGAAGAACAAGAAGAACAAGAAAGAGAAGAACAAGAAGAACAAGAAAGAGAAGAACAAGAAGAACAAGGAAAGAGAAGAAGAACAAGAAAGAGAAGAAGAACAAGAAAGAGAAGAAGAACAAGAAAGAGAAGAAGAACAAGAAAGAGAAGAAGAACAAGAAAGAGAAGAACAAGAAGAACAAGAAAGAGAAGAAGAACAAGAAAGAGAAGAACAAGAAGAACAAGAAAGAGAAGAAGAACAAGAAAGAGAAGAACAAGAAGAACAAGAAAGAGAAGAAGAACAAGAAAGAGAAGAAGAACAAGAAAGAGAAGAACAAGAAGAACAAGAAAGAGAAGAACAAGGAGAACAAGGAAAGAGAACAAGTACAAGAAAGAGAAGAAGAACAAGAAAGAGAAGAAGAACAAGAAAGAGAAGAACAAGAAGAACAAGAAAGAGAAGAAGAACAAGAAAGAGAAGAAGAACAAGAAAGAGAAGAACAAGAAGAACAAGAAAGAGAAGAACAAGAAGAACAAGGAAAGAGAAGAAGAACAAGAAAGAGAAGAAGAACAAGAACAAGAAAAAGAAGAAGAACAAGAAGAACAAGGAAAGAGAAGAAGAACAAGAAGAAGAAAAAGAAGAAGAACAAGAAGAACAAGGAAAGAGAAGAAGAATAAGAAAGAGAAGAAGAACAAGAACAAGAAAAAGAAGAAGAACAAGAACAAGAAAGAGAAGAAGAACAAGTACAAGAAAGAGAAGAAGAACAAATAAGAGATGAAGAAGAAGACCACGAAAGAAAACAAGGACAAGAAGAAATAGAAGAAGAGGAAGAAAAAGAAGAAGAAGATAGAACGAGACGCGTTCAATCACGAGTAATGTAAAAACATGGCAACCGAGGGACACTCGCTTGTGCGCTCCCGTTTTCTGGAATACTTTGACAGTGTTCTGATCTTTTCTTCCTCAACTTGTACTTATTACAGCTCTCAAGTAATGGCAGGCCGCGATGTACAAGCCACTCAGAACCAATCGCAGTTACCTTCTCTCGTCTAGTCCTCGCGAATTGCTGAAAGGTAAAGATTCTTTAGTGGGACTCGCGGTTGCAGCCAGCCTCTCGCTACAGGGAGTCGCTGAGGTATGTCTATAGCAGGCCCCCTGCTTCATGGACTATTTAATCACCAATATCACGTGCACGGCCGAGGCCTCACGTGATGACTAAAACAGCCAGGACACATGTGCATCGTCATTCGAGCCCTCGCGGGGCAGGATCAAGCGGAATGTTGCAAACACTAAAGGGGGAAAAAATCATCGCAGAAGACAAAGTTCGGTTGTCAATCAGCAACTGGGATAACCTTAATCTTTACACTATACTCCAAGCGGCAGTGGTGCCTCAGATTACTGCACTACACTAGGATAACTTTGCTGACTTTGCTATCTTACATGAAGTGAATCTCATATTACATCATTACACTAGGATAACATTGCTGCCACTACTGTTCTGCCTGAAGTAAATCTCAGATCACAGTACCGTACTATGAAGATCACGATGTACCCTGCACTTCACTAATTGGAGTCGTATTTTGACCGTTTGAATAGCCACATCCCATCACCCATATCTCAGGGCATCAAAGTCACTTCCTGACTGCACCATCAAAGTCACTTTCCTGACTGCACCATCAAAGTCACTTTCCTGACTGCACCATCAAAGTCATTTTCCTGACTGCACCATCAAAGTCACTTCCTGACTACACTATGAAAATCACTTTCCTGACTGCACCATCAAAGTCACTTTCCTGACTGCGCCATCAAAGTCACTTTCCTGACTGCACCATCAAAGTCACTTCCTGACTACACTATGAAAATCACTTTCCTGACTGCACCATCAAAGTCACTTTCCTGACTGCGCCATCAAAGTCACTTCCTGACTGCACCATCAAGATCATTTCCTGGCTGCACCATCAAAATTTCTTTCTGACTGCACCACCAATGTCACTTCCTGACTGCACCATCAAAGTCACTTTCCTGACTGCACCATCAAGGTCACTTCCTGACTGCACCATCAAGGTCACTTCCTGACTGCACCATCAAAGTCACTTCCTGACTACACCATCAAGGTCACTTCCTGACTGCACCATCAAGGTCACTTCCTGACTGCACCATCAAGGTCACTTCCTGACTGCACCATCAAAGTCACTTCCTGACTGCACCATCTAAGTCACTTCCAGACTGCACTATCTAAGTCACTTCCTGACTGCACCATCAAAGTCACTTCCTGACTGCACCATCAAAGTCACTTCCTGACTGCACCATCAAAGTCACTTCCTGACTACACTATGAAAATCACTTTCCTGACTGCACCATCAAAGTCACTTCCTGACTACACTATGAAAATCACTTTCCTGACTGCACCATCAAAGTCACTTCCTGACTACACTATGAAAATCACTTTCCTGACTGCACCATCAAAGTCACTTTCCTGACTGCACCATCAAAGTCACTTCCTGACTGCACCATCAAAGTCACTTCCTGACTGGAACATTCAGCTTGTCTTCATCTGACAGAAAGTGATTAGAACGAGATAATGGGGTTAAGACTAGTAATTGTTAATGATACAACGGCTTGTGGGTTTTGCATATTTCATGATTAGGGTTATGGTTATAGTTAGTCGAAGGCCTCGGCATCACAGCAAACAAAATAACATCCATAATTGCTCAACCGTCCGTGCCAGTGGAATCATGCGAATTAATATCTCATCTCATTGAAGGATCCAAACAAAGAAAGGTAGCTGCAGTTCCAATTATAGCAGCTACAGCATACGCCAAAAGACATAAGGCCAAGCGGTACCGAAAGAAAACGCAACTGAACTGTCCTTCATCGTACGATATCATCATTCATCGTAATCAATCGAAATATCGAAACACGATCCGGATGAAAAACACACCACGGTGTGTACAGAGCACTAAACTCAGTAGCTCCGGGTGCAAGCCGGACTTGGAATATGAGGAAAATGCAACAAGCCAGACTTGGAATATGAGGAAACTGCAACAAGCCAGACTTGGAATATGAGGAAACTGCAACAAGCCAGACTTGGAATATGAGGAAACTACAACAAGCCAGACTTTGAATATGAGGAAACTGCAACAAGCCAGACATGGAATATGAGGAAACTGCAACAAGCCAGACTTTGAATATGAGGAAACTGCAACAAGCCGGACTTGGAATATGAGGAAACTGCAACAAGCCAGACTTGGAATATGAGGAAACTGCAACAAGCCAGACTTGGAATATGAGGAAACTGCAACAAGCCAGACTTGGAATATGAGGAAACTACAACAAGCCAGACTTTGAATATGAGGAAACTGCAACAAGCCAGACTTTGAATATGAGGAAACTGCAACAAGCCGGACTTGGAATATGAGGAAACTGCAACAAGCCGGACTTGGAATATGAGGAAACTGCAACAAGCCGGACTTGGAATATGAGGAAACTGCAACAAGCCAGACTTGGAATATGAGGAAACTGCAACAAGCCAGACTTTGAATATGAGGAAACTGCAACAAGCCGGACTTGGAATATGAGGAAACTGCAAGAAGCCAGACTTGGAATATGAGGAAACTGCAACAAGCCAGACTTGGAATATGAGGAAACTGCAACAAGCCAGACTTGGAATATGAGGAAACTACAACAAGCCAGACTTTGAATATGAGGAAACTGCAACAAGCCAGACTTTGAATATGAGGAAACTGCAACAAGCCGGACTTGGAATATGAGGAAACTGCAACAAGCCGGACTTGGAATATGAGGAAACTGCAACAAGCCGGACTTGGAATATGAGGAAACTGCAACAAGCCAGACTTTGAATATGAGGAAACTGCAACAAGCCAGACTTTGAATATGAGGAAACTGCAACAAGCCGGACTTGGAATATGAGGAAACTGCAAGAAGCCAGACTTGGAATATGAGGAAACTGCAACAAGCCGGACTTGGAATATGAGGAAACTGTCTAACTCAAATGAACACTTTGTCTGACTCAAATGCACACTTTGTCTGACTCAAATGCACACTTTGTCTGACTCAAATGCACACTTTGTCTGACTCGAATGAACACTTTGACTCAAATGCACACTTTGTCTGACTCAAATGAACACCTTATCTGACTCAAATGAACACTTTGTATGACTCAAATGCGCACTTTGTCTGACTCAAATGCACACTTTGTCTGACACTAATGAACACTTTGTCTGTTCAAATGCACACTTTGTCTGACACTAATGAACACTTTGTCTGACTCAAATGAACATTTTGACTCAAATGCACATTTTGTCTGACTCAAATGAACACTTTGACTCAAATGCACATTATGTCTACCCAAATGAGCACTTTAACTCAAATGCACATTTTGTCTGACTCAAATGAACACTTTGACTCAAATGCACATTATGTCTACCCAAATGAGCACTTTGACTCAAATGCACATTATGTCTACCCAAATGAGCACTTTGACTCAAATGCACACTTTGTGTGACTCAAATGAACACTTTGACTCAAATGCACACTTTGTCTGACTCAAATGAACACTTTGACTCAAATGCACACTTTGTCTGACTCAAATGCACACTTTGTCTGACTCAAATGAACACTTTGACTCAAATGCGCACTTTGTCTGACTCAAATGCACACTTTGTCTGACTCAAATGAACACTTTGACTCAAATGCGCACTTTGTCTGACTCAAATGCACACTTTGTCTGACTCAAATGCACACTTTGTCTGACTCAAATGAACACTTTGACTCAAATGCACACTTTGTCTGACTCAAATGAACACTTTGACTCAAATGCACACTTTGTCTGACTCAAATGCAAATTTTGTGCGAGAAATCTGTTTACCCTTGTTACTTTCTCCCTCTAAGTGGGAGTGATACGCAGTGCGTGCAGCATATTGTATTTTGGGCTAGCAAAGCGGTGTTTTTGCGGCCATTGATAGATATTTACATGATGGAAGGTGTATTATGACAGATGGTGTTGGTAGATGGTGCATGTGGTCTATCTATCTATCTATCTATCTATCTATCTATCTATCTATCTATCTATCTATCTATCTATCTATCTATCTATCTATCTATCTATCTATCTATCTATCTATCTATCTATCTATCTATCTATCTATCTATCTATCTATCTATCTATCTATCTATCTATCTATCTATCTATCTATCTATCTATCTTTCGTTCGCCTGAAGTATTGTCTATATCTGCAATGTCATTTCCTGTATAAATGTTACTGTCTTTTGTAATTCTTGCAGTGGCCCATATAGTTTTATCTGTAGTGTTGTATCTATGGGCCAATGGATTTTCCTCAGTCTACTATATTCAGTGCAGTCTTGAAGTATGTGTTCAGCAGTCTGGGGCGCCTGTCCACATGTACAAGTAGTTGATGTGCCGATCTTGAATTTTGTATACATGTGACTGTGGAGTCGATTGTGTCCTGTTCTGAGGCGTATAATGATAACTTGTTCATATCTATTCATATTATGAAAGGCATCCTGATTTGGGGCTTGTGGTCCTCTGATTGATTTGATTATCTGTTTCTTATGATGGCATGTAACCGGTGTATCTAGTTGTGTGGCTGTTGAACCTTCCTTTGCCAACTGATCTGCTTTCTCATTTCCTGGTATTCCACAGTGAGATGGGATCCACTGCAGGGCAACCCTGTGGTGCTTGCAGAGTTCAGTCAATAAGGTCTGCAGATGTGGTAATTTTCTGGATTGCAGTGCCTGGGGCACTGATCTTGCATCTGTCAAAAACACTACAGGCTGCGGGCTAAGATTACTGTTCAGCAGTTTTTCTATTGCCAACTTTATTGCTTGTATTTCTGCATCATAATTGTGATAATATTTCCCTGTTGCTAGTTTATTCATATCCCTAGTGTTATTTGGGTACTCTATATATGCACCTGCTCCCCCATTCTTTACTGCATTCTGTGCTGATCCATCTGTGTACACACGGATCCATAGGTCTTGTGGGTATTCTTCATCCAGGAAACTGAGAGTTATTGTTTTTCGCTGTAGACTATTTTGTTCCTCTTTGTCAAGTATTCCTTTCACTTCTGACCGTATTTGAACTGATAATCCTGATTCCTCTGTCCAGGGAGTCTGTTCTGGTATGGGCAGTAGGGGGTTAACAACTCTTGGCATGTCTGGTGTTTGTCTACTAATACGCTTGGCTTGGTGGATAAAACTGCTTCTCTTAAGTCGTCCCAATGCAAGATTTTGGAATCTGTCCTTCACTGGATGTCTCGGCATGCAAGCAAATTTTTCTGCCTGTATCAGCACATTTGGGTCTCTCCGTTCTCTCAGTGCTGGTATCCTCCACAATTTCTCCTTCTCCAATATTGGTGTTGATTTCATTGCTCCTGAGATGACCTAAAGTGCCTGGTTTTAGACTTTGTCAAGTTCTTGCAGTGTGGTGTTTGATGCTGAGCACCATGCGGATGATCCATATTCTAAATGTGGGCGTATACTCTGTTGGTAAACTTTACTGAGTATTTTCCCACTGGCACCCCATGTGGTCCTACACATCTTTCTTAGAATAGCCAATTTACTTCTTGCAGAAAATAACCCTTGCCAGGAACACCACAATAACTATCAACATGCTAAAGCCAAATTTCAACAGGCTAAACTACAAGCCAGACGGAGAAGCTGGAAAGAGAAAACAGAGTCCTTGAATCTTGAACGAGACACAAGAAAAGTGTGGAAGCTTGTAAAACAGCTGAATGATGAGGGTACAGAAAGGAACACAAAAATTACACTGAAGAAGGATGGAAACATTCTAACAGGTAAACATGCAGCAAATTACTTTGCAGACTCCTTTGCAAATGACAATAATATTGAAATTAGCTTAGAGAAACGACAAGAGACCCGTTTAAAACAACAAAATGCAAGACAAGAAGAGACCGCACATGAAGTCATGGAAATACCCATTACACAAAGAGAGCTAGAGCTGGCAATATCCAAATTAAAAATGAAAATGTCACCAGACAGTGATGGAGTGTCCAATGAAATGATTAAGAACTTAGGAACTACAGCTAAAGCAAAACTACTGCAGATCTACAGCATTTGCTGGATCACAGGTAGAGTGCCACAGGCATGGAGAGAAGCAATTATGATACCATTACTAAAGCCAGGAAAAGATGGTTCAGCGACATCCAGCTATAGACCAATCAGCCTTACAAGCTGTTTGTGTAAAACAATGGAACGTATAATCAATCTCAGACTGCAGTGGTACCTGGAAAGTGAAAATCTCCTTGTCCCACAACAAGCAGGCTTTAGACAGTGTTACACTACCGAAGATCAAGCAACCTATCTTTCCCAGGAAATTGAAGATGCGTTTCAAGAAAAGAAACTGGTACTAGCAGCATGGATAGACCTACAGAAAGCATTTGATAAGGTATGGAAGGAAGGGCTTTTGAAGAAACTGAGAAATTATGGAGTAAATGGCAGGATGTACAAATGGTTCAAAGCATACCTGCATAACAGGAGAGCCAGAGTGCGACTGGATGGTCTTAAGAGAAAGAAGGTCATACTGTGCCAGGGCGACCCACAGGGAGGGGTACTATCTCCAACACTTTTTCTGATCTACATCAATGACCTAGTTACTGAACTACCACATGGCATCAAAGTGGCAATGTATGCAGATGACTTGGTAATGTGGTGCACAGAGGAGTATGCAACAGTGGCCTCCAAATTGCTACAAAGAGCTATGAATGCACTGAATTCATGGACAAATAGATGGTGTATCAGCATCAATACAGACAAATGCAGTACTACACTTTTCACTCTCTCCGAAAAACAAAAAGCAGGAGCCATCTACATACACAACGAGCCTGTGAAAGCAGACACACAAGCTACATATCTCGGAGTTACATTTGATAACAAACTATCTTGGAAACAGCAGATAAATAAGGCAACCCAAAAAGCAAAGTCTTGGTGTGTGTGTCATGTTAGTCATATCTCATATCTCGGTGTGTCCGTGATAATCATGTCTCATATCTTTATGTGTGTCTGTGTTTAGTCATATCTCATATCTTTGTGTGTGCATGTCTGTGTTTGTCACATCTCATATCTTTGTGTGTGCATGTCTGTGTTTGTCACATCTCATATCTTTGTGTGTACATATCTATGTTAGTCATATTTCTTATCTTTGTGTGCATGTCTGTGTGAGGCATGTGTCATATCTTTGTGCGTGCATGTCAATGTCAGTTATATCTCATATCTTTATGTGCATGTTTATGTTAGTCATGTGTCATATATCTTGATGTGTGTCAGTGTTAGTCATGCCACGTATCGCTGTGTGCATGTCTGTATTAGTCACATCTCATATCTTTGTGTGTGCATGTCTGTGTTAGTCACATCTCACATCTTTGTGTGTGTATGTCTGTGTTAGTCACATCTCATATCTTTGTGTGTGCATGTCTGTGTTAGTCACATCTCACATCTTTGTGTGTGTATGTCTGTGTTAGTCACATCTCATATCTTTGTGTGTGCATGTCTGTGTTAGTCACATCTCACATCTTTGTGTGTGTATGTCTGTGTTCGTCACATCTCACATCTTTGTGTGTCCGTGTCTGTGTTCGTCACATCTCACATCTTTGTGTGTCCGTATCTGTGTTAGTCACTTCTCACATCTTTGTGTGTGCATGTATGTGTTAGTCACCTCTAGTGACTCGGGCAGATGGTGCTTGTAAACCTGGGAGGGTTTCTGCCCATCTAAGGGCAGAATCCCCCTACAGAAAAGACAATCTGCTGCCATGCAGGAAGATTGGGGACAATCAAAGGCTAGGGAACGCAAACCCGAATAAAATGCTGGGTGAAATCGGATGCACTGGGCCACTGGCGCAGAACACAGTGCAACGTATTAACGGGTGTTCAGTCAGAGTGGATCTGACAGACTCTAATTGTGACGTTCTGTCTGTGGGGGCGATCAACACACTTAGCCTGACAGCTGACTTCATGTGAGAGTCTGGAATCCTTACTCTGATTGAGTCCTGAACGCAGAGAGAGAGAGAGAGAGAGAAAGTAAAGTGCATGTGGTAAAGGGTGTGCATGACAGAAGGTGTTGGTAGATGGTACATGTGGTAAAGGGTGTACATGACAGTTTGTGTTGGTAGATGGTACATGTGGTAAAGGGTGTACATGACAGTTTGTGTTGGTAGATGGTACATGTGGTAAAGGGTGTACATGACAGTTTGTGTTGGTAGATGGTACATGTGGTAAAGGGTGTACATGACAGTTTGTGTTGGTAGATGGTACATGTGGTAAAGGGTGTACATAACAGATGGTGTTGGTAGATGGTACATGTGGTAAAGGGTGTACATGACAGTTTGTGTTGGTAGATGGTACATGTGGTAAAGGGTATACATGACAGTTTGTGTTGGTAGATGGTACATGTAGTAAAGGGTGTACATGACAGTTTGTGTTGGTAGATGGTACATGTAGTAAAGGGTGTACATGACAGTTTGTGTTGGTAGATGGTACATGTGGTAAAGGGTGTACATGACAGTTTGTGTTGGTAGATGGTACATGTGGTAAAGGGTGTACATGACAGTTTGTGTTGGTAGATGGTACATGTGGTAAAGGGTGTACATGACAGTTTGTGTTGGTAGATGGTACATGTGGTAAAGGGTGTACATGGCAGAAGGTGTTGTTACATGGTGCACGTGGTAGAGGGTATACATGGCAGATGGTGTTGTGAGTTGTTTGGGAAAAAAATATCCCGGCGGTCGACATAGCCGTTGGCTGCAATGAGTACCAGAGTAGTACTCTAGGAAGGTGAGGAATCCGCCTCGCATTGTGAGTGTCGATGCTTGAAGCGACATTGTCCAGAAGCCTCCGAACACTTCTCGATAGGCGGCGAAACTCGCGTGCTAAGACGCCGGTTCAAGTCTCGTACTTGACCTTGACCTTTAACGATATCAATACCACACATCGATAGCTTCCTCTTCTACCTTTCAGCTACCTGTGGAGCATAGGTCATCAACAAGCACTTTCAGCTCCCTGTGGAGCATAGGTCTTCAACAAACACTTTCAGCTATCTGTGGAGCATAGGTCTTCAACAAACACTTTCAGCTCCCTGTGGAGCATAGGTCTTCCACAAACACTTTCAGCTTCCTGTGGAGCATAGGTCTTCAACAAACACTTTCAGCTTGCTGTGGAGCATAGGTCTTCAACAAACACTTTCAGCTCCCTGTGGAGCATAGGTCTTCAACAAACATTTTCCAAGATCCATGAATCTAAATATGTGGGTACCTTGTTAATCTCAGACGGAAGATGTACAACAAAGGTGAGATGTAGAATGGCTAAAGCAAAAGCAATTTTCCAAAAAAAATTAGGTGTATACTGTGCAATCCATTTTTGACAATAGAAATAAGAAAAATAGTTTTTAAATGTTATGAAGAGCCAGTCTTAACATATGTATGTGAATCATGGACAATAGGACAACAGACTGGAAAAATACTGGATGCTATAGAAATATAATTTTACAGAAGAATGTTGAGAATACCATGGACAGCTAAGAAGAGTAATGAAAACGCTCTGAAAGAGGGCAAAGCAAAAAAAAAAGAGCTAATATCAAACATTAGGAAGAAACAATCATCATTTTTTAGCCATGTAATGAGAAGAGAACAGCTGGAATATATTGTAACAACTGGGAAAATTGAGGGACAAAGAGATAGAGGGAAGCAAAGAGAAATGATACCAGACAGCTTAAGAGAATGGCTTGGCAGAAGGTCAACAACAGAAATGATAAATAACTGTCGAGATTGAAAGTTGTGGAGAGACATGACCGCCTACGCCAGCAAGCATAATACTTGATGATGATGATAATCTTAGATTT